>BSYR01000021.1:4812500-6143750 GCA_030270665.1 Hibiscus trionum | reverse complement strand
CCAGCCTTATAACAATGATCAATCTTACAGGAATCTGGTGCATATATATTCCGGCCTGACGACTCACCTCCAACAGTTGTTTCACGTTCGGTAAGCCTCTCATTGAGCATTTTCATCATCTTGGCATATCACAAGTCTAAAATATGCATTATCCCCTGCAAAGCCGTCCCTGGGCATGGGCAATAGGGGCGCCCGCCCAGGGCCCATTTTTTCGAATATTTATAATTAAGATTTAATATTTTTTTAATATTTATTGTTTAAAATTTAATTTTTTAATAATTGTTATTAGAGTTATATTCTTAAAATTTATTTTTTTCGATATTTTTATTAGGGGTATAATTTTTTTCCAATACTTATTATTATAGGCTCATTTTTTTGAATACTTGTAATTAGGGGCCCATTTTTTTATTATTTATTGTTATTTTAATACTTGTTATTAGGGTACAAATTTTTCAATACTTGTTATTATGAGGCCAATTTTTCAATACTTGTTACTAGGGGCCTATCTTTTCTAATATTTGTTATTAGGGTCATACTCTTAAATTTTATTTTTTTCGATACTTGTTATTACGAGTCCAGTTTTTTTTCAATACTTGTTATTTATGGTCTATTTTCCCTAATATTTCTTATTACATGCATACTCTTAAATTTTAATTTTTCAATACTTGTTATTAAGGTTCCATTTTTCCTATATTTGTTATTACAAGAATACTCTTAAAATTCTTTTTGTTTTAAAATTTGTTAATAGGGACCCATTTTTTATATATCACTTGTTACTAAGGGTCTAATTTTAAATTTTTTTTCCAATACTCGTTATTAAGGGAAAGGGTGAGCAAAACTCCTATCGACTCGAAAAAATTTCAAATAAAGTTTGAGTTGTAAATTAAAAATTCTAATATCTCAAAATTTTAGTATTTAGTAGATAAATTTTTAAGTTTGAGTCGTAAGGACTCGTAAACTCGCATAACTTGAATTTTTTTAACTCGATTGAACTCTCACCCTTAATTAGGTTATGGGCCTATTTTTTTAAATTCGCCCATGGGCCACCAAAATCTCAGAAACGGGTCTGATCCCCTGCAGGTGCCATTGAGGGTCACTCGTGGACCCCTAGTTGATGAAGTTTACCAACAGTTTAATGAATGGATCTACCAGGTATTACTTTTCTTTGAGTTCACTTCAGTGCTTCCTCCCCCCAAAAATAGCTAATTTTTCTATTTATGTCCATTCATTAGGTCACAAGACTTTATAAAGACAAAGAGCATGCTGAAATCGAATTCACTGTAAGGCAGTCTAAAATGAACTCGAATCTTATCATATATGTAATCCTTTTTCCCCCTGTCAAATGACTTTGAACTGTGTTTGTTATTGAAAGCAATACCTCAGGTGAATGATCTATTGTCTATGAAGTGTAATGGTGTCATTTCACTAATTGCTTGTTTTCAAGTATTTCTGACAATGTATTATTTTGAAGATCGGTCCGATCCCCGTGGATGGTGATGTCGGGAAAGAGATTATTACTCGGCTGACAGCAAATATGGTCACAAACAAGGTGTTTCATACTGATTCTAATGGGAGAGATTTTCTAACGAGGGTAATTTCTGAAATATTCCTTCATTTTGAGTTTCTAACAGTCTTGATGGAAAGATCATGCTAGTTATATTAGGTTCAATATATATATATATATATATATATATCATAGTGTTTCTTGATGCTGGCTGGTTTTGATCTTGAATAATTTGACTCCTTTTTAAATATTTTGAGGTTTTTACCTGTACTATGGCTTAGTGCCAGCCTGAAATGTTTGATCATTGTTCCGTTTCAGGTTCGAGACTTCAGAGAAGACTGGAACCTTAACGTTACTCAACCTGTAGCAGGAAATTACTATCCAGTAATATTCTCAATCCTGGTTTACAAGTCAGAATTTACAATCATTACTTGGCTAGTTTACGAGCAGTACTTGGCCAGCAGGCCAAAATTCATGCAAAATGCTCCATGATATCTTGCCGTGAGTCACTGACTCAGTTACATGGCAGGCTGTTTGAGATTAAATAGTTGAAACCTATGTCATTGTTCCTTTGTATTGTTTTAAACATCATGTTAACAGCAGTTCTATCTATTTATTTCATCCAGGAGTTTGAGAACTCATCATTCTTAGAGTCCATAGATACCGTGATCCGCTTATTTATAGGTTTTCATGGTATGTTGAAACTATCTTTCTTTAACATTTTTTCAGATTAACCTTGGAATTTATACGGCGGATAAGAAATCTGAACTGTCCGTCTTGGTTGATCGGGCCACTGGAGGATCAAGCATTAAAGATGGAGAAATAGAACTAAATCTTCACAGGTTTCCTTATACATTCCGCTTTCAAACATTCCACATTTATGTTATCCAATGCATATCGATGGGGTAACATAGATTCTCACACACAATACATGCATTTTTAACAAAAATGTAAACCTGATAAACTCACTTTTCTTTCTTAGGCGGATGGTCACCGATGATTCCAAAGGAGTAGGCGAACCCCTTAACGAAAAGGTCTGCGCAGGAAACAAATGCGAGGGACTTACGGTACACTCTAATGAAATGCATACCTTTTTTTTCTATCTTCATCAATAACAACCAACATTCAGACTAAAATGTTGCACAATTGTTCATCGAACTTTTAAAACGGGCTCAGATTCGAACCCCCTGCTTGAATCTGATATCTCTCTCTAACTCAGATTCGAGGGAATTACTACGTTAGCATCAACCGGAATGGAGAGGGTGCACAGTGGCGCCGAACGACCGGTCAAGAAGTTTACTCACCGCTTCTTTTAGCTTTCACACATGAGGTAACATTGAAACATGATTGTGCCACACAACATGTCCAACTATAGGAAATCATATATAACTGTATACAACGACCGATCATTCAGAAAACCGAGACTTGGAAATCATCCCATTTGACAAAAGAAACCACCATGGATCCGGGGTACACTTTACCGCTCAACGTTGCTATAATCACTCTTCAGGTGACAGTTCTTGAACAGGGTACTTTTTCTACTTTAAACAGCTCTCTCCCTTTCCTCTAAAGCCAACAGTTCTTTTGCAGGAACTGGATGTCGGACTCGGAACTACTCTCCTCCGTTTAGCACATTTGTACCAAGTAAGTAACTCGATATCCCATTCCGTAATTCGAAATTATTCGTTCGAACACACTCCGATGTATGTTTTTATCAGGAGGGTGAGGATTCTACATATTCAAAACTAGCAAAAGTTGAACTAAAGAAGATGTTCAATGGAAGAAAGGTATGTAAAGGCTCTCACATCACATCATGTACGTACAAGCATGCATGCATGGTAAACAAAATTTGAACTGCGTTTCTGGGTTAACTTGTTTCAGATAAAGGAAGTGGAAGAAATGAGCTTAACAACAAATCAAGTGAAGTCTGAGATGAAGAAACTGTCGTGGAAAGTAGAAGGTGGCAATGGAAAAGAGCCTTCCCCTGTTAGAGGTGGCCCTCTTAATAACTCAACACTTATAGTGGAGCTTGGTCCAATGGAGATCCGCACTTTCCTATTGAAATTTCAATAAGCATTGTATTCACCACCACATCCAAATAAGCAGCAGATTCTGAGAGGCTATGAAATTTTTTGAGTAAATGATTATAGAGTGTTTTTTTTTCTTTAGGAACTCTCCTGACTATGAAAAATTATAAAAGAATCCTCCGACTTTAAAAGTAATAATAAGTGTGTCGTTTTCTTAAACATAGTTTTCCAAATATATTATTATGTCAATTTATTAACTGACACATGTATTATGTATACACAACACATCAAGTCCAAGCTATTCGTGTGTTAGGTTCATATGTGTTTAAAATTTGATTTATTTATTTTTAAATATGATTAACGTTATATTCGAGCTAACGTTTAACACTCTAGTTGACAATAGATTTAATTGACATGATACTTTGAATACTTAATTAAAATGTTTCAAAGTACACAAACTAAATTAGAATTTGAATCATAGTTAAGTATTTATGGTACAATTAACAAATTTGGTACATATATATGTCAAAAGTTGCATATTTGATACTTGACTTTGAGAATGTGGTACTTGTGCTTTTATGAATTTGATGCATGATTTTGACAATTTTTACAAATATAGTACTTGGTTTGATAATTTTAGCACATACAACATTGATTGTTGAGAGGATACTGGATACATAATAAAATATCAAAATTATCAAATTTAGATACCAAATGTGTAATATTTATAGAGAAAATATTGAAATCCATGTACTAAGTTGTATATTAAGCCCAAATCCAATCTTATATTTACAGTTTGTATTTATTTACTCGAATGGAGGTCCGATACAGTTGACTGTTAAAATCGCCAACCAACAATTGTCACAGATTTTTTTTTTAGGGACTCTTTCTACAATAGACTTTAAATTTTTTCTTTAGTACTAGAAAGAAGTGTTTGATTTAACTGGTGAAGCTCTTAGCTTTTATTTTTTGGATAAATCGTTTATCATTCATTTTCAAAAGCAAGAAAATTTGCTACAATGACCAAGTCCAGAAACCTATAAAAAGCCCCATGCTATACAAAGAGGATCATGGGTAAACAATGATCTATCTGTACATCGGTGTGTAAAACTAATAAATTAATTTTGATATAACAAAGGATTTAATGACTAAATTGAAAAAGAGAAAATGAATTTTTAAGTCCTCAAAACCTCTCTATGTGTTTAAAGAAAATTGTACAAGTCAAAACCTTAACTTATCAAATATTTTCTAAATGTTTACCAAGTCAAAACAGTGATTTTCGAGTCACCGTTTCGGAATGGCCTTGGGCGTTTCGGAACGTTTTGAATCTGTTAACCTCTGTTTCGAAACTAGCTTTCCCGTTTCGACACGGATGTATCGAAACAGCTAATTGTGTTTCGAAACGGATGAAGAACAACGGAACGGTTTGAACCGTTTCGATACGGCTGTATCAAAACGACCTCAAACGTTTCGAAACGTATTTCAAACTTGGTTTCCAAAATATGACCGTTGAAATTTTATAACTGATTTTAAAAATATTGTTAAGGCGTATCGAAACGCTTTTAGCTGTTTCAATACATGTTTTGACAATGGAAAAATGTTTCGAAACGGGTTTCGAAACGACTCTTAGCGTATCGAAATGATCGTTCCCGTTTCGGTACGGCCTATTTATTACACCCCAACGACTCTTTCTATTTTGGTCTGTTTCGAAACAGGGTCGGGCGTTTCGGAACGGGTAGTTGCAGACTGCATTTTTGGAGGGAAGATAACATCCCGATGGCTATAATAATGAAGGCAACAACCCAACGACTAGAATTCAATGAGAAGGTATAAAAGGGACATCTAAAAGCACCAGCAACAACTATTGATCCCAAAAGAATTATCCAAACATCAAATCCGAGCAATTGTGCTAAAATCCCATATTTTCTTGTAAACCCCAATTGTAGAACTTTGTATTTCCAATCTCATTTGTTCAATTGGGTTGAGTGCTTGTAAAAAGGGCTACATTTGTATTGAGTGATACTAGTCTTTAGCCTTAAACTTCTTTGTATTACTTGAGTGAGGATTGGGTCAAATTTTGGGTAGAAAATTTGACCGGTATTGTAAATGTTACCTCCTAAGCCTTGAAAAGGGGAAGATCAATTAGTGGATTGTTGGAAAATCCTTAGTGGTAGCTAAGGTAGTGGATGTAGAGTTCAATTGGAACTTGAACCACTCTAAATTCTCTTGTATAGCAAATTTTAATTTTCCACTCCACCACCAAAATTTCTAAAAATCTAAATCACCCCCTTTTGGCTTAAATCGATTCTTCGATCCACTCAACAATTGGTATCAGAGCCTACCTCTTTGAAGGATTAACAACCACAAGAGAAGATTCTAGGAAGAGTGTGATCAACTACAAGAAAAGCCATGACATCTACTTCAACCTCCAACCTCTATGAGTCACAATCAGCCACTAAACCACCATTCTTCAATGGGAACAACTACCTATATTGGAAGAATCGGATGCGTCTCTTCATCAAGTCAATGGATTACATGGTTTGGGATGTAGTGGAAGAAGGCCCCTACATTCCGGTTAAGAGAACCGATGAAGGAAGACTAGTTCCGAAGGTAAAATCGGAGATGACCGAGGAAGATAGACGGAAGATGCAAGTCAACGACAAAGCTCTACATATCATATTTTGTGCACTTGGTCCGGATATCTACTCAAAGGTTTCATCTATCGAAAGCGCAAAGGAAGTGTGGGACACATTGGAGACGACTTATGAGGGCACTAGCGATGTGAAAGAGACGAAGATTGGGTTGCTAAACTTGAGCTATGAGAATTTTAAGATGGACCCCGATGAGAGTGTCTCAAAGATGTTTGATCGGTTTTTTATCATCGTTAATGGCCTTAAAGGATTCGGTGAAGTAATTCCCGGAGATAAGCTAGTGAGGAAGCTTCTATACTCTCTCCCGGAGTCTTGGAATGGTAAGAGAACGACCATCATTGAAGCAAAGAATTTGAAAACTTTGAAGCTTGATGAGCTTGTTGGGTCTCTTCTTACACACGAGATTATGAAGCAAGGAAGAGAGGAAGAGAAGAAGAAGGAAAAGAGAAGGATGGAGAAGCATGAGGTAGAAAAGAAAAAGAAGCTAGGAGTTGCTCTCAAAGCCTCTCTACATGAGGAGAGCTCTTCTAGTGAGGATGAAGACTTTGAGGAATTGGCTATGATAGCCAAACGATTCTCACGGTTCATGAAGTCCAACCGAGGGAGAAAATTTCAAAGAAAGATGGACTTCAAGAACAAAAGAAAAGAAGAAGAGAGGGACCAAATCATTTGCTTTGAGTGCAAGAAGCCGAGTCACATACGTTCTGATTGCCCTCAACTCAAGAAGAAGGGCTTTGAGAAGAAGAAGAAGCTCAAAGCCAAGCTTGCTACTTGGAGTGATGAGGAGTCATCCGAGGATGAGGAACATGAAGTGGCCAACCTTTGCCTCATGGCTCTTGAGGAGGATTCCTCTGTGGTAACCTCTAACTCATCTTCTTTTGATTTTACATTTGATGAATTGCATGATGCTTATGATGAGTTACAAGAGGTATACGATGAGTTAGTTGAGAAATTTAAGGAGTCCGTTTTAAAAAAATAAAAAGATCATTTCCGATTTAAATGCTAAAAACGACTTACTTTCTCAAGCTAACTTAAAATTTGAGAAAAAGATCTTAGGTTTACAAGATGAACTTGAATTCTTTCAAAATGAAAATGTAGACTTAAACAATCTTATTTCTCAATGTAATATTGAACACCAAAAGGTGTTAGGTGAGCTTAATAAGCTAAAAGAGTCTTTCAAAAGTGTTGGTAATGTGAAAAATGAAATAGGTGAATCATCTAGAACAAACCAACCTAAGAGAAAGACCTATAACTACAAACAAAGTAGCTCCTATAGGCATAATAGAACTAAAAGAATTAGAAATGTATGGGTTCCTAAGGAACTTGTCAAGTCTAATAATGTCGATGACATGTCACCTTGGATTCCTAAGGGGACCAAGCTTTTGGGAGCTAACACTCGTGGACCCAAAATAATTTGGGTACCAAAAATCAAACTTTAATTTCTTTGTTTGCAGGGGGCATTGCTACAAGGCCAAAGCACAAAGCCAAAGCTCATGGTACCTTGATAGTGGATGCTCGAGGCACATGACCAGAGACAAGAGTCGATTCATGGATTTAAAGCCTAAAAGTGGAGGAGTAGTGACATTTGGTGACAACTCCAAAGGCCACATTGAAGGTATTGGCTCCATAGGTAATCACTCTACTATACTCATTGAAAAT
Organism: Hibiscus trionum; assembly: GCA_030270665.1. Lineage (NCBI taxonomy): Eukaryota > Viridiplantae > Streptophyta > Magnoliopsida > Malvales > Malvaceae > Hibiscus > Hibiscus trionum. The sequence continues at coordinate 6,135,909 of BSYR01000021.1, read as the reverse complement.
GTTTTGTATGTCAATAGTCTAAAACACAATTTATTGAGCATTAGTCAATTGTGTGATAAAGGATTTAATGTATTGTTTGATAAAAATGTGTGTAAAATTGTTGACATTAAATCAAATCAAATAATGCTCATTGGTCATCGCATAGGTAACATTTATATGGTGCATCTAGATGACATTCATACATCTCATTCATGTTTTGTTGCTCGAGATGAAAACGATGCATGATTATGGCATAGGAAACTAGGACTTGCTAGCATTAGTGTTTTAGAAAAATTAGTTTCCCTAAATCTAGTTAGAGGTTTACCCAAGATCAAGTTTTCAAATGATAAAATATGTGATGCATGCTCTAAGGGTAAACAACATAGATCGTCCTTTAAGTCCATTAATGATGTTTCTACAAGTAGGTGTTTACAACTAATTCATATGGATTTATTTGGGCCTATTAGAACTATGAGCTTGGGTGGTAAATCGTATGCTTTTGTACTTTTTGATGACTATTCTAGATTTACTCGGGTTCTATTCTTAGGTACAAAAGATGAGGCCTTAGAAAAGTTCATCACATTTTCAAAATTAACTCAAAATGATCTTGAACTTAAGATTTCTCATATTAGAAGTGATCATGGAACCGAGTTTCAAAATCTAGGTTTTGAAGAGTTTTTAAATGAAAATGGTATTAGCCATAATTTTTTGGCTCCTCGAACTCCTCAACAAAATGGGGTAGTTGAGAGGAAAAATAGGACTTTACAAGAAATGGTTAGAACCATGCTTTGTGAAAACAATTTACCTAAATATTTTTGGGCGGAAGCCACAAACTTCGCTTGCTACATTATAAATCGAGTAATGATTATGCCACTTTTAAAGAAAACACCATATGAGATTTTAAAATCTAAAAAGCCTAACATTAGTTATTTTCATCCATTTGGTTGAAAGTGTTTTGTTTTAAATAATGGTAAAGACAACTTAGGTAAATTTGATGCTAAAAGTGATGAAGCTATTTTCTTAGGGTATTCTTTAAACTCTAAAGCCTATCGTGAATTTAATAAAAGAACTTTAGTAGTAGAAGAGTCTATTCATGTTGTTTTCGATGATAACCTCCTTCCGAGGAAGGAATCTTGTGATGGTGATGATGTAGGAATCCTTGATGCCTTTGATGGAGGACAAACTTCAAAAGAGGATGAGATTCCAACAAAAGAGGAAGATGCACAAGATCCACCTCTTGAAGCCTTGAAGGACTTGGCTCTTGAGGAAAAGGAAGTGAGCTACCCAAGGGAGTACAACTATGTCAAAGGTGGTGAAATCTTGGGTGATCCATCCAAGGGGGTAACTACTCGCTCTTCTCTTAAAATGTTTAATCATGTTGCATTTATCTCATGCATTGAGCCTACAAATATCAAAAAAGCTTTAAAAGATGATTTTTGGATTATGGCCATGCAAGATGAGTTAAATCAATTTATCTTCTCTTAAAGATGATTTTTGGATTATGGTCAACACTGTTCCGATACAACGTTTCGGTAGGGTGAGTAGGCGTTTCGAAACGGGTTACCGTTGGACCCAGATTTGAACTCTTTGATGATTGTATGCTTTACATTTTAGTCCTTAATGTTGAGATTGCAATTGCTTGAGCTTGAGATGTCTTTTTAAGATGAAATTTGGCAGAGAAGCATATAACATGACTAACTTCATAATGGTAAACTTAAAATCAATGAAGTCCCTCTAATTTACAGAAATTACATTTTGGTCCCTAAACTTGTGTGAAGTGCAATTGAGTCCCCATATGTTATCCGATCGCTGTGCCCTTCTCAATCACGATTCGTGAGTACTCACTTAGGGTTAACAAGTATCTAGACAAGATAAAAATGAAAAAAATGGTCGTGAATCAAGGTTGACTTTCGGGTTGACTTTGGTTTTCCCTGTGTAATCTTCGTAGTTCGGGTTAATCGTCTAGGCCGGGCTAAGGGGGTTACATTGCCTCAACACACATGTATATCACTATACACATAACAACATCAATCACAAATAATTTTGGAACAAGAGGCATAATTACACAATAATCATAAGTTCAACCGATGTCTTCTAAGCTAAAGCTTGGAATTAGACTACCAATCCAATCCCAACTCTAGGTAGGTTTACCAAGCCCGACCTAGGTCCACATGCTCGAACCAACATTTGAAAACCAATTTAAAATCGAAGAACCACTCACCGGACTTTCCAAACAGAAGCAAACAATCGATCAAGCTCCCAACGGTTCTGGATTGATTCCCAAAGATTCTCCAACACCAAAACCCGATGCTAGTCAATTAAAGCCAACAAAACAAACACAAATCAGCCCACAAATCACTGTAGCAACCCTCGGAGTACAAAACAAGCATTTAGCCAACTAAGAACACCCTTAAACACATATTTTCGAGCAGCCCACATGCACAGCTAAAAACCATTGATTCCAACACTTTTAACACACCTAATAGCTTCCAAAATAACCCTTAAACATCCCATAATCGTCAGCCATCAAATTCCCACACAAAATAGCCCCAAAACCCAATCTTTGAACCACCTAAAACCTCTCTAAAACCCATATCCGAAAATCCTTATAAAACCAAGTAAAAATCATATATGTTGAACCATTTGGGCTACCAATAACATATATAATAATAAGGAATCAAAAGCTTTAACAATAGACCATAAAGTTTGGATTTTTAGCTTAAAACTTGAAAACTCAAATAGGCAAAATAATGGGTTTCCTTGAAAACTAAGAATATGGAGAGAAAGAGGAAGATGAGGACAACTCAAAAATGTTATTACCTTTCAGAAATCTTCAAAGATGAAGCAAGGAGGTGATGGAATAGTAACCTTGAGATGAGGGAGGAAACTTGTCGTTGGTTTGAAAATTGGTGGGGAAGAAGATGATGAAAAATATGTGTTTTATTTGTTTTGTCTTATTTTTAAAGCCAAAAGACCTAATTACCCTTAATGAAATAGAATATTCACAAGAGTATAAAATCCATGGCTATTTGGGTTCAATTTAAAATATGTCCAACACAATTTATTATTTTGGAAACAAAACCCGGAACATTATTTTAATTATTTAATTCACCCGACCCCCAAACCCGAGTGTTACAACTCTCCCCCACTTAAGGAATTTCGTCCCCAAAATTACCTGACGGAAACAAGTACGGAAACTACTCAAGCATATCAGCTTTCCTCTCCCACGTGGCCTCTTCCACACCTTTATGTCTCCACAACACTTTGACCAACTCTATGGTCTTACCACGCAACACCTTGCTATCAGAAGCAAGTATCTCAACCGGTTCTTCATTGTAAGACAAATCTGGGTTCAGCTCTATCTCCTCAACGGGCATAACATGAGACAGATCTGATCTATATCTCCTAAGCATTGACACATGGAAAACATCGTGGATCTTCTCTAAATCTGAAGGCAATCTCAAACGGTAAGCTATTGGCCCAATCCGCTCAACTATCTCATACGGGCCGATAAACCTTGGACTCAACTTGCCTTTCCGGCCAAATCGCATCACCTTCTTTCACGAAGACACTTTCAGAAACACTTTCTCACCCACTGAAATCTCAATCTCTTTTCTCTTCAAATCTGCGTAGGATTTCTGACGATCAGAAGCTGCTTTCAAACGGTCACAAATCAACTTCACCTTATCAGTAGTCCCCTTAAGCAAATCCGGCATAGGTAACAATTTCTGACCCGTTTCAGCCCAACAGATCGGAGTCCTACATCGTCTACCATACAATGCCTCATAAGGAGCTATCTGGATACTGGCCTGGTAACTGTTGTTGTAAGAAAACTCGACTAAGGGTAAATGTTTCTCCCACGAACCCTGGAAGTCAATCACACAACAACGGAGCATATCCTCTAATACCTGTATCACTCGCTCTGACTGACCATCTGATTGTGGATGATACGAAGTACTGAAATGAAAACGACTACCTAGGGCACTATGCAAACAACCCCAGAACCTCGATGTGAATCTCGGATCCCTGTATGATACAATAGACTTTGAAACTCCGTGCAATCTCACAATCTCGCGGATGTACAAATCTGCCAACTTGTCTAAAGAATTTGTGGTGTTCACTACTAAGAAATGAGCACACTTAATGAATCTATCCACAATCACCCAAACAGAATTCTTCTTCGAAGGAGACAACGGCAACTCTGACACAAAGTCCGTAGTGATTCTTTCCCACTTCCATTCCGGAATTTTCAAAGGCTGTAACAAACCTGAAGGAACCTGATGTTTTGCCTTTACTCTCTGACAAACCATGCAACGGCTCACATACTCAGCCACATCCTTCTTCAAACCAACCCAGAAATAATCACTCTTTAGATCTTGGTACATCTTAGTACTGCCCGGGTGAATAGAAAAAGGACTCGAATGTGCTTCGCTCAAAATCATACGTCTCAACTCAACATCTTCAGGTACTACAACTCTGTCTCTGAAACACAACACATTCTCATCACTGATAATGTACTCTATCGGTCTACCTTCTGCAATGTCCTGAACATGAGGAACTAAAGACACGTCTTGCAATTGTTTCTCTCTGATCACCTGAATCAACGAAGGCTTCACCTGTAACTCTATAATCAAACCACCATCCCCTGATACACTCAGCCTAGCAAACATAGCTCGTAACTCAACTGCAACTTTTCTGCTCAACGCATTGGCCACTACATTTGCCTTACCCGGATGGTACTCAATAGTCAAATCATAGTCTTTCAACAGTTCAAGCCACCTTCTCTGTCTCAAGTTCAACTCTCTCTGAGTCATCAGATACTTCAAGCTTTTATGATCAGTGTAAACCGTGCACTTCTCACCATACAAATAGTGACGCCAAATCTTCAATGCAAACACAATTGCTGCCAACTCAATGTCATGCGTAGGGTAGTTCTTCTTGTGCACCTTCAACTGTCTCGAAACATAAGCAACAACTCTCCTTTCTTGCATCAGAACACAACTTAAACCTACGTAGGAAGCATCGCTATAGATCACGAACTCTTTCCCTGAAACTGGTTGTACCAACACTGGAGCATTCATCAAAGCTTCCTTCAACTTCTCAAATGCCTTTTGTCTCGCATCTGACCACTCAAACTTAACTCCTTTTTGCAACAATTTAGTCAACGGAGCAGCTACTCTAGAGAAACCATCAACGAACCTCCTATAGTAACTAGTTAATCCTAGGAAACTCCTAATCTCAGTCACTGACTTAGGTTGTTTCCACTCAACAATGGCTTCAATCTTCGTCGGATCAACACAGATACCTTCAGCTGATACTACATGGCCAAGAAACACAACCTCTCTAATCTAGAACTCGCACTTACTCAGCTTAGCATACAACTGATTACTCATCAATCTCTGCAAAACAACTCTCAAGTGCTTATCATGCTCTTCTTCTGATCTCGAGTACACAAGGATGTCTATGAAAACAACTACAAATCGGTCTAGATAGTTCGGAAAACTCTGTTCATCATGTCCATGAAAGCTGTTGGTGCATTCGTGAGCCCAAACGGCATCACAAGGAACTCATAATGACCGTATCTAGTCCTAAAGGCTGTCTTCGGAACATCACACTCCTTCACCTTCAATTGATAGTACCCTGATCTCAAATCTATCTTCGAAAACACTGAGGCACCCCTCAACTGATCAAACATATCATCTATACGCGACGACAGATACTTGTTCTTTACTGTCAACTGGTTCAACTGCCTGTAGTCGATACACATCCTCATACTGCCATCATTCTTCTTCACAAACAACACGTGAGCACCCCAAGGCGAACTACTAGGCCTAATAAAACCACAGTCTAACAACTCCTGAAGCTGACTCTTCAACTCTTTCAACTCTTTCGGAGCCATACGGTACGGAGCAATAGAAACTGGAGTAGACCCTGATACAGTCTCAATCACAAACTCTACATCTCTGTCAGGAGGCAAACCCGGTAACTCTTCTGGAAACACATCCGGATAATCACAAACTGTCCTGACATCTTTCGGTCTAACCTCACTCATATTCAGATTCATCACATACGCTAAATAAGCCCCACAACCGGAGTCCATCACCTATGAGCCTCTAAAGCCGACACAACGTTCGACAAGAACTTAACGTTCTCGCCTACTACCACTACCCCGTAGCTATCGGAAAGCTTCAACGAAATTCTCTTTATCTCAAAATCTACACTAGCTCTGTGCTCAACCAACCAATCCATACCCAAAATAATATCAAAGCCGTAGAACGGAAGCTCCATCATATCGACAGGAAACAAATGATCCTGAATCTTCAGCGGACACCTCCTATACATCCGTCTAACTACAATTGTCTCACCGAAGGAACTAGTCACATGCATCCCTATGTCTAAAATCTCAACAAGTATGTCTAACTTCTTTTCATGCTCACTCAAAATATAAGAATGCGTGGAACCCGAATCGACTAAGGAAAGCAAAGACATGGACTGTAACTCGAAATTACCTGCTATCACATCTGTGTCATTCCCTGCCTCTCTCTATGCGTAGACTCTAGCTAGTCCACCGGCCTCTGGCTGGACTGCCACTACATGAGCAAGATTCCTCGGTGCCTCTATCCTAGGTGCATCAGCCCTCGGCTGGAAGTAACCACGACCGCGCCCGCGGCCTCTCTGATAGTCGATCGCTCTCGCAAGAGCCTGTGCCTGAATCGGTGCCTGTGCCGCCTGATGCGGACACTCTCTCCTGAAGTGGTCTCTCGATCCACAGTTCCAGCAAGCATGATAGTTCCCCCAACACTCTCCTGAATGTTGTCTCCCACATCGGGCACACTCGGGCAAACGTCCTCCAGCTCTCTGGCCCTGATGGCCTCTACCGTGGTGGCCACCGCCACACATATGATCAAACTGCTGTCCACCGCCCCGATGCCTCTTGGCATCACCATGATCAAAGTTGTTGTGCCTCTTCCCTAAACCGGATCCTCCCAAACGCTTGGTCAGCCCCAAGCTATGCTCGATGTCCTTGGCCCTAGCGACCAAGACATCAAAATCAGAATAATTTGTATCCAAGGTGTACCTCTTGACCTCCTCATGAAGTCCATACCTGAACCGATCACAACGGTCCCTCTCAGTAGGAACCAACTCAGGAGCATACTGACTCAATCAGACAAAGCGGATCTCATAGTCTGTCACTGATGTGTCTCCCTGAACAAGAGTCATGAACTCCCGCTTCTTCTCATCTAAATATCTCGGGCCCAAATACCTCTTTCTGAAAGCAGTCTCAAAGAAATTCCAACTGATCTCGACCTCAGGCACGCCGGAAGTAATGGTGACCCACTAGGTGTAGGCATCACCCTGTAGCAACGAAACCACACAGTCCAACTTACGAGCCCCAACACATCCCATCTGAGCTAGAATACGGACTGTCTTCTCCAGCCACAACTATGATCTCTCAGGTGTAGATCCCCTGAATTCATCAGCTCCGAGGCTATGGAGCCTTTCTAAAGGTAAGCTAGCATCGTCTCCTCTCGGCTGAGCTGTAGCCTGAGCTCCGGCAACTGCAGCCTGAAACGCTCCCGCTATAGCTTGAACTAGCAGAGCCATATCTACCCCTGCAGGACCTTGGCCACCCTGGCCAACCTGAGGTCCCGCCCCCTTAGCTCCAGCCTCGCCTTCCACATCTGGCTGAGAAGGTGGTGGTGGAGGAGCTCCGACTCCAACAGCAGGCTCTTCCACAAGAGCCTCTACTCCAACCACCGGCTCATTAACAGGAGCCGCAACACGGGGTTCCTGGCGAACCAACCTGGGTCTACCTCTAGGCCTCGACATAACCGCTCACAGATAATAACTACAACAACAACAACATACAAGATAGGGTTAGCAAGGGCAAGGGTCCAAGTAGCTCAAGTATGTTTCCCTCACTTAAAAATCTCTTTTTTCGATGTAATAGAAGCAATGAGACTCTACTCAATATGCTCCAAACAACATACACAAACAACCAATTTAAACAAGCATCAAACATTCTTGATAAACAAGTAAACATACTTACATGACAAGCAAACACCGTGCAATTGCAATACAAGAATTTAACTTACCTCACTTACCTGCCCGAGGTCTCGGAAACCTCAGGCTCTGATACCAACAAGTGTAACCCCCTCGTCCCGGTCTGGGCGACTGACCGGTCCGAGTGGGCTACACGGGGAAAACCGAGGCGAAACTCGTTAAGGCTCCACTTCGGTTAACAACCCGAGAAAACTTTTTCATTTATTATCTTGTCTAGATGAATTCAATTAGACCTATGTGAGAAGCGACAACGGAAAACAAGGCTAAACCATACAAACGACACGGAGTTGATTTAAACTTACCATGTATTCAAGTTAGGTTGATTCTTTGCACACGCGACCAAAACACACATAAACGACCACGATCCAAGCTCACAAGAAAGCTAACATCAAACATGGCCTAAGCCCAACACTTGAGAACCTTTAGAGATGTCAAAAGCCCACTTTTCAGGCCCGTGTTTCGAAACAGGCTTGCCCGTTTCGAAACATGGGCCCAGTTTAAAAAGCCAACCACCCGTACCGATACGCATCCACCCCGTTTCGGTATAGGGGACCATTTCGCCTAGACGTTCTGAAACACGTTCCGGAACAGGCACTCACAGTAGCCAAAACGTTTCGAAACTCGTATCGGAACAGGGGTTCACAGTAGCCAAACCATATCGAAACGCGTTCCGATACGGGTATCCCTGGAACCACACTCGTTCCGAAACAACATCCCTTGTTCCAAAACGCCTGCAACCAGTGAGTTTCCAAAACCAGTTTTAAACATCTCTAAACGATCCCAAACGACCCTAAGGACTTCAAGAAGCAATACACAACATGTGCACACAACTCTAGAGGCATACACCCTAGCACAAACATGCAGCAAAAGGGAAATCAAAAGGATAACCAAGCATTCATTAAGATATAAAACAAGCAAGGTTCACAAGCCTTAGGACAAACACATAAGGATAAGGATAAGGGCCACATGGCCAACATACATGCCAAGCAAGCCACAACCAAACCATTAACACAATAAAAGAGTCTAAACAAGCTCCTAACACAAAACAACAACACAAATCCCCATTGCTTATCTATTACATCAATTACTTAAAAGTCCATACTTGAAGGGAAGATAGCACACTTGGAGGCCTTTCTTCTTGCACAAGCAACCCACGAACTAATGATCTGCATTGTCGAACAAAAGAGAGCGTAAGCGTAAAGCTTAGTGAGGGTAAGCTCATAAAACAAACCTCGACAATGCAGGGTCCAAGCACGAGCAACAAACCAAGGAAGAATGCATGTTTTCTTACCTTCGAAACCACAAGAGTCAAATATATAAAATGCATGAACATAACATCAATTATCATGCCATGCTCAACATGTCCACAATACAACCATATGAAACACATTCAACAAAACGTATTGGCACCTAGCTATGACCCGAATACGCGGATAACAATCGTTGGAACTCACATCCAACACTCAACCATTACATTACCTCACGGTGGGATTACACTCATCACCGTTTCACGCGGAGGGGATTTCACTCATCCTCACGCCCCGTCGATGGGATTCCACTCATCACCGACTAACATAAAAAAGAAGATTTTCGGATGTACCCGTACTCCATCTTGATGACTACCATCACCAAGACCGCGCGCGCATTTCGACACTCGTGTGCACACTAACATCCTAATGATCGATCATTTTTACCCAAGCATACTAGTGCCAATACCAACTCATTTCATAGCTCAACCTCACAACATTCTTACCAAATTCCGTGCTTAGCACGTACTCACCATGATCCATCATCATGCACAAATTACATTCCAACAACTATGCATGTCACTATGCATAAAACATCACGCCTCAACACACATGTATATCACTATACACATAACAACATCAATCACAAATAATTATGGAACAAGAGGCATAATTACACAATAATCATAAGTTCAACCAACGTCTTCTAAGCTAAAGCTTGGAATTAGACTACCAATCCAATCCCAACTCTAGGTGGGTTTACCAAGCCCGACCTAGGTCCACATGTTCGAACCAACAATTGAAAACCAATTTAAAATCGAAGAACCACTCACCGGACTTTCCAAACACAAGCAAACAACCGATCAAGCTCCCAATGGTTCCAAATTGATTCCCAAAGATTCTCCAACACCAAAACCCGATGCTAGTCAATTAAAGCCAACAAAACAAACACAAATCAGCCCACAAATCACTGTAGCAACCCTCGGAGCACAAAACAAGCATTTAGCCAACTAAGAACACCCTTAAACACATATTTTCGAGCAGTCTACTTGCACAGCTAAAAACCATTGATTCCAACACTTTTAACACACCTAATAACTTCCAAAATAACCCTTAAACATCCCACAATCATCAGCCATCAAATTCCCACACAAAACAGCCCCAAAACTCAATCTTTGAACCACCTAAAACCTCTCTAAAACCCATATCCGGAAATCCTTATAAAACTAAGTAAAAATCATTTATGTTGGACCATTTGGGCTACCAATAACATATATAATAATAAGGAATCAAAAACTTTAACAATAGACCATAAAGTTTGGATTTTTAACTTAAAACTTGAAAACTCAAATATGCAAAATAATGAGTTTCCTTGAAAACTAAGAACATGGAGAGAAAGAGGAAGATGAGGACAACTCAAAAATGTTATTACCTTTCAAAAATCTTCAAAGATGAAGCAAGGAGGTGATGGAATAGTAACCTTGAGATGAGGGAGGAAACTTGTCGTTGGTTTGAAAATGGGTGGGGAAGAAGATGATGAAAAATGGGTGTTTTATTTGTTTTGTCTTATTTTTAAAGCAAAAAGACCTAATTACCCTTAATAAAATGGAATATTCACAAGAGTATAAAATTCATGGCTATTTGAGTTCAATTTAAAATATGTCCAACACAATTTATTATTTTGAAAACAAAACTCGGAAAATTATTTTAATTATTTAATTCACCGACCCCCAAACTCGGGTGTTACAAAAGTGTTGACACGTGTTACCACCTAATTAAATAATTTATTTATTTTATTAATTTAAAATTAAGACTAAATTGAAAAAATGTGTAAATAGTAAGGACCAGATGTGTAATTATACCCTTATTTTTTAACTGCCATGTCACCCCGCCGTTAACCTCTAACGGCTGGTGGTCACATTGATAAATGAGAATATCTGTGTAAACACCTTACGGACTAAGAACGGCGGTACCTGTAAAGGGGATCAAACAACATGAATCCTTAGGAAAAAGCTGGTCAATCATGTACCGCAGTGGTAAAAATATGAATACTCTCAGACTCGCCATAACTAAGTTCAGCTTGGAAATTTGAAAGTAAGTTTTATGCAGAAGACAAACTATAGATATGAATAAAAAGGGGCGGGGATGTTTAAACTAACATGATTTTCTTTCAATGTATTCAAGAAATTTCCAAGGCTCTTCACAATCCCTTGCCAATGAGCAATCAAAGCATGCTGGCATGCAGTGTTAGCAACTGATCTTGATCCTCGCTTGACTTGAAATGTTTAGAGTAAAATTAATTTGAAACATTTAGGGTTTAATGTTTAGGGTTATATATGTGAAATTAGTGTTTAGGGTTTGAGCATTTTAGCTTATAAATGTAGAAACCAATAAGAGATATATATTGAATTTGGTGATTTAAAGCATAAAATTGTGCTTGGTGCAGTGGCTAAGCCACTGCCTTTGCAACTACATTACCCAAGTTTGATTCTCCTGGATAGCATGTGTGGTTGAATTTATATATGTGAAATTAGTGTTTAGGGTTTGAGCATTTTAGCTTATAAATGTAGAAACCAATAAGAGATATATATTGAATTTGGTGATTTAAAGCATAAAATTGTGCTTGGTGCAGTGGCTAAGCCACTGCCTTTGCACCTACATTACCCAAGTTTGATTCTCCTGGATAGCATGTGTGGTTGAATTTATATATGTGAAATTAGTGTTTAGGGTTTGAGCTTTTTAGCTTATAAATGTAGAAATGAATAAGAGATATATATTGAATTTGGTGATTTAAAGCATAAAATTGTGCTTGGTGCAGTGGCTAAGCCACTGCCTTTGCACCTACATTACCCAAGTTTGATTGGAGGAGGAAAATAATTTATTATATCAAATATAAATAATTAAATTCCTCCAATAAGGTATTGACACGTGTCACCACCTAATTAATTTATTTTATTAGTTTAAAATTAGGACTAAATTGAAAGAATGTATAAATAGTAAAGACCAAATGTGTAATTATACCTTTAATTTTTTAACTGCCACGTCACCTTCCGTTAGCCCATTAACGGCTGGTGGTCACATTGATCCAATTTCAATAGTTTGGGTGGTCAATTGAGTGGATTTTTGTTAATGTGGTCATTTTAATATATTTACCATAGTATGGTGGTCATTGGGTTAGTTTACCCTAAATAAAATTGATATAATTACACATTTGGTCCTCTATATTTAAAAAATCTATCAATTTGGTCCTAATTTTAATCTAATAAAATAAATTAATTATTTAATTAGGTGGTCCCTTAAATAAAATTAATTATTTAAAAAATCTAGAGCCCCTTCTAGCTTATAGATGTTCAAGATTCATGACTTTTTATCTTAATAATTTTTTTTAATGTATGAACTTGAATTCTCTTATTAAAAGAACATTGTGTCTTGCCATTGCACCAAATACTTATTAATCTTACCACGTGATTTTGATCAAGATTGAAATTTAATTCTAATTAATATAAATAAAGGTCTTATATCTTATTAGCCCAACTTTATTTATTAACTAAATTGCTAACTTATTATCCTATTACTTCTAATTAATTCTAGCTTAAGTTTTTTTATTTCTAGGCTTCTAGCTCGGTTAATAAAGGATATTAATTAAACTCAACCTACAACTTCTATCATTCTTTTGTGATTTTTCTCTTGAGAAACCAAACTAAAAAAGAAATCTGAACTAAAACAGTTCTCTACAAATTGCACCATCTACACTAACAACTACAGACTTCCAAGTTGTCACTTCAAATCAATAATTCATTTATGTTATTAGTTTTGTATATATTAAGTATAGATATATTTATTTCTTGATATATATCAGTAACAAATTCAAAAATATTTTTGAAGATAAAATATTTTTAGCCGGTATTTGATTATAATTTGTATGTGGGATAAAAAAGAATATTTGGGTGAACATAATCAGTAAAATGGATAAATTCAAATTTTAGGGGTGAAAACATTTAATTTTTACAAGTATTTTAGTTTTAGGGATTAGAGTTAAAATTTAGAGTTTGGAGACTAGGGTTTAGAGTTTATGGTAATATGATTAGAAACTTAAGTTTTTACTTTATGAAATAAAAAATTTAACCCTAAACCTTAAATTTAAGAATACAAAACGTTACCAACTAGTCTAAGTCAAAAAAGACCACATTAAACTGATCGAAACTATCATTTTGTCGGCAAGAGGTAGAGCCGGCAAACAATGCCAGAGCCAAAACCGAGGACATTTGCGTCGTTTTCCTTTTCCCTAATCTTATATTTGGCGGGGGACTTTGCCCACGTATATAAGTTGACAAGAGAGAGAGACCCGATTGCTTGTTCTAAACTTTAATGTTGATGTCGACTGCATTGAATATTTAGAATAAACCAACAAAACATATTGTCTTCAGGTTTAATATTCGCAACATTCACGGTTTCATAATCGGGTCACCGTATTTTTTTTCAAAAACAATACTAAATTAGTCCTAAATCTATTCGAAAAACGTATAAAATCTTTGCAAATTACCATAATGTAATGGTTAAGAAAATATTAAATAATATTTAAGTACCACTTAAAACACAGGCATCTTTTTAAAGTTGAGAAAATCCAATTATTTAATCTCTATTAATAACTTACCATATACTGCCGAGCTTTGGCCTACCCACCCACCCAGCAAGGGGCTTGTTTGTCTTTTTGTAATTGTCATTTATGATGCTTGGAAATGTCATTATAAATGTAACAATGACATTGACAACAATGCGAAGAACTGTATTATTGCTATGTGAAAAGATGAAGAAAATGAGAATGCATGAGATTTTTTCGGCTTCAGCTTTTGCTGTTCTTGTTTGTTGTTTTTTTGTGAAGACAGTTGAAGGAGTTGATGTGAAGTACGGTACCGGAGCCGGGATTGTTCCCGGGAAACTGAACGTTCATTTGGTCCCACACTCGCATGATGATGTTGGCTGGTTGAAGACTATTGATCAGTATTATGTTGGATCAAACAACAGCATTCAGGTTGGTTTATATTCTTTTTTAGCGTTGACCATGTTAATGTTGTTATTACTCATTGATGTTTGATGTTTGAAAGTGATTTTCTTGTGCAGGGTGCTTGTGTTCAGAATGTGTTGGACTCGGTTGTCGAAGCATTGCGGCGTGACCCGAATCGAAAATTTGTGTTTGCTGAGATGGTAAATCCATCCAGTTCCATCATATTGGATTCTATTCCTCTCTTGTTTCTCTTTGAGTTTCGAGTTTGATTGTTTACTCGAAAATCTAATAATGAAGTTTGATATGAACATAGGCTTTTTTCCAACGGTGGTGGACAGAACAAAGTCTAGATATACAAGAACAAGTGAAAAAACTTGTAGATGCAGGCCAATTGGAATTCGTGTATGTTGATTACCAAGCAACTTGAAATCTGAAGTTCTGATTATTGCATATATATTGAAACCAGCCTATTGGGATGTATCTGCAGTAATGGTGGTTGGTGTATGCATGATGAAGCCACAACACATTACATAGACATGATCGATCAAACGACTTTAGGTCATCGCGCGTTAAAAGAGCAATTCAACACGGTTCCTCGTGCCGGATGGCAAATCGATCCTTTTGGTCATTCTGCTGTGCAAGGTTACCTCCTTGGTGCCGAGGTGTGTCTCAACGGTACTTTCAGTTTTCACCATTTAATCTGAAGAATGACACATTTTAGGTGACTACATTGTTCGTGCAGGTAGGTTTTGATTCAATGCACTTTGCAAGAATTGATTACCAGGACAGAGCACAAAGGAAGAACGACAAATCTCTCGAGGTTATATGGCGAGGGTCCAACACTTTTGGTTCTTCATCTCAGGTTTGGAATTGAAAAATCTTGCAATTTTAACCTTTTCTTTCTGCAAGGAGCTTCATTGTATTAATAGTTTACTTGTTGGGCTATCTGCAGATTTTTGCAAATGCTTTTCCCATTCATTATAGTCCGCCAACCGGTTTTCATTTTGAAGTGAATGATGATTCTGTTCTTGTTCAGGTTCTGCAATGCTTAACAAGAGTTGTGTGATCTATGTATCCACTGTTTTCGGGTTACTTGTTCCTCACGTATTTACTTTCTACGATTGCAGGATAATCATCTTCTATTTGATTACAATGTTGAACAACGGGTGAATGACTTCATTAACGCTGCAATGATCCAAGTAAACTATTTGTTAATTTTCGGGTTTTGTTGTTTTTCGAGTTGTGATATCGGAATCATGTTGGCTTATATCTTCCCAGGTGAACCATAAGCATCCATATGACAGCTTTTATGTTTCCTTTATTCTGTCTATAGACCAATGTGACAAGGACAAACCATATTATGTGGACAATGGGAGATGATTTCCAGTATCAATATGCCGAAACTTGGTTCCGACAGATGGACAAATTTATTCACTATGTTAACAAGGTAGTTGAAATTGATTTAATCACTAAAATTTTCAGAATTATAGCTTCTGAGCTTGAATTTACCATTGATGCACAATAGATTGTTTCAAACTGCATGTTTAAATAACTAAAGAAATCTGTGATTGCAGATATAAAATTAGTTTAAATTTCTACTTTGTCTTTGTTTCTCAAAATCATTATTATTTCTGCTCCATTTTCTCAGGATAGCAGAGTTAATGCATTGTATTCCACACCATCCTTGTATACTGATGCAAAAAATGCTGCAAATGAACCATGGCCGATTAAAACCGATGACTATTTTCCGTAAGCACTACATGTTCTTCTCCTAGTCATTGTTCTCATCTTCATCTGCTTTATCACCTTTTCTTTTCCGGTTAACTTAGGCTGATCTACTACATATATGTTTGTCTGATGACTCTTGGCAGTTATGCAGACAGTGAAAATGCTTATTGGACCGGATATTTCACAAGTCGGCCAGCCTTTAAACGATTTGTTCGGAAGCTTAGTGGATATTATTTGGTATGACATCAAAATAACTCCTGGGGCAGCAATGTTGAAACAGAAAGACATAACGAACTCATTTTCTCAAACCTGTATAGATTGCATTTGCTTGATGAAAACCCCGAACCTACCCTGTCTTTTGTATATGAGTTTCAATGTATAATTTTCCATGTCAATGTAAAGAAGTTTGCAATGGAGCCTCTTTTTGCATGTTGTTATGGTAAAATCGAACTGATTTTTTTCGGTATCTTTGAATAGGCAGCAAGACAACTTGAATTCTTGGTGGGAAAGAGATCCAGTGGTCCCAATACTTTTAGTTTGGGAGAGGCTCTAGGAATTGCACAGCACCATGATGCAGTCAGCGGTACTGCCAAACAGCATACAACTGATGACTACTCGAAACGCCTGGCAATAGGAGTCACTGAGGTTGGAAGCTAACTTCCTCCTTATTTCCACTCTATTGGTTGTTTTCAATTTCATATCCTGCAGTATTATAATCAGGTATGTCAAATTTCTATATTTCATCACTGAAAATTGAACAACTTTTTACGTCACAGGCCGAAGCGGTTGTATCTTCCGCTCTCTCATGCCTAACCAAGAAAAAATCCGGAGTTAAATGTGAAGACTCTGGAAAGACATTCAGCCAGGTAAGGCATTAAGAGGTGTTAATGACTCCTTGTACTGTAAATACCTGAGATTTTCTTTAATCAAAGTTCGATATCTTAGTTTCTCGATTTGTAGTCTACATATTCATTTTGATTCATGGATTTAACCAGGAAAACAAATTCTATATCTTTCAATTGTAACAACTGATGAACCATTTTACTTTGAAAAATGTAGTTTCCTTTCTTTGTCTGATACTGCAACTTCCAACCATTTCTAACAGTGCCAACTAGTCAACATCAGTTACTGTCCACCAACAGAGAAGGATATTCCACAAGGGAAGAGCTTGGTAATTTTTCTGCATTTTTCTTTCTCTTTTCTCTTCAAGAATTCATTTTTTATATTTCATTCATTTTTTGGAAAATGGTCACGTTCAGGTGGTGGTGGCATATAATCCTCTTGGATGGAATCGAGCTGAAATTGTTAGAATACCAGTGAGTACATTTTGACACTTTATCTTTCTGGTTTCTGTTGATCTATTGTAGGTGTAACTTTTCGGTCGAGTCTTGAACCATTTACAGGTTAATGACGCCAATCTTGTTGTCCAAGATTCTTCTGGTAATAACATTGATGCACAATATATAGCTTTGGATAATGTTACAAGAAATGTACGGGAGTTCTACACAAAGGCTTACTTGGGACGGTCCTCGGGTACGGCTCCAAAGTACTGGCTACATTTTCAAGTATCTATACCACCACTAGGCTGGAATACTTACTTCATTTCTAAAGGAGCTGGCAAAGGTAGATATTTCGCTTCTTTCAATTCCGGCACTGGACTGTTGTTGAGGTCTTGAAGTCTATATGCGAAAAGGAAATTTCGTACATGACTGTTCTATCTTTTTATATTACAACAATGGTGTAGGACAAGGCACAGCTGGAATACTCTCAGCGAAGCCACAAAACGGGAAAATTGAAGTTGGGAAGGGAAATCTAAAGATGTCTTTTTCTACCAGTTCTGGCCAACTCCAACGGATGTATAATTCTCGAACCGGAGTAAGTTGTTTGTTGTTTCCCGACAATGATCACTACATGTAACCCTCGCTTTCAGATTTGTTATTTTTATTGCTCAGAATGCCAATGCATTTACCTTTTGGAAAGCATATTTGATTTTCTATTTCACCAGGTAGATGTACCGGTGCAGCAGAGCTACCTGTGGTATGGTTCAAGCACTGGTGATGATTATGATCCCCAAGTAAGCAATCACTGCATTCGGATTTCAATTGAAAGAGTTCATGTCGAGATCATAAGAGCCTGCTAAAATTCCAGTCTTATAACGATGATCAATCTTACAGGCATCTGGTGCATATATATTCCGGCCTAACGGCTCACCTCCAACTGTTGTTTCACGATCGGTAAGCCTCTCATTGAGCATTTTCATTATCTTGGAATATCACAGGTCTAAAATATGCATTATTGATTATCCCCTGCAGGTGCCATTGAGGGTCACTCGTGGACCCCTAGTTGATGAAGTTTACCAACAGTTTAATGAATGGATCTACCAGGTAATTGCTTTTCTTTGAGTTCATTTCAGTGATTCCCTCCCAAAAAAAAGCTAAATTTTCTATTTATGTCCATTCATTAGGTCACAAGACTTTATAAAGACAAAGAGCATGCTGAAATCGAATTCACTGTAAGGCAGTCTAAATGAATTCGAATCTTATCATATATGTTATCCCCCCCCCCCCCTGTCAAATGACTTTGAACTGTGTTTGTTATTGAAAGCAATGCCTCAGGTGAATGCTTTCTGAGTCTGACAATGTTTTATTTTGAAGATCGGTCCGATCCCCATGGATGATGGTGTCGGGAAAGAGATTATTACTCAACTGACAGCAAATATGGTCACGAACAAGGTGTTTCATACTGATTCTAATGGGAGAGACTTTCTAACGAGGGTAATTTCTGAAGTATTCCTTCATTTTGAGTTTCGGACAGTCTTGATGTAAAGATCATGCTAGTTATATTAGGTTCAATGACAAGCTATATAAATATCATAATGTTTCTTGATGCTGGATGGTTTTGATCTTGAATAATTTGGCTCCTTTCTTATATTTTGAGGTTTTTACGTGCACTATGGCTTAGTGCCAGCCTGAAATGTTTGATCATGGTTCCGTTTCAGGTTCGAGACTTCAGAGAAGACTGGAACCTTACAGTTACTCAACCTGTAGCAGGAAATTACTATCCAGTAATATTCTCAATTCTGGTTTACAAGTCCGAATTTACAATCATTACTTGGCTAGTTTACAAGTCATAATTTACGAGTAGTACTTAGCCACAGGCTTGGCCAGCAGGCCAAATTCATGCAAAATGTTCCATGATATCTTGCTGTGGCAGACTGTTTGAGATTAAATAGTTGACACCTCTGTTATTGCTCCCTTGTATTGTTTTAAACATCGTTTTAACAACAATTCTTTCTCTTCACTTCATCGAGGAGTTCGAGAACTCATCATTCTTAGAGTCCATAGATACCGTGATCCGCTTATATATAAGTTTTTATGGTATGTTAAAAACTATCTTTCTCTAACATTTTTCCAGATTAACCTTGGAATTTATACGGCGGATAAGAAATCTGAACTATCCGTCTTGGTTGATCGCGCCACTGGAGGATCAAGCATTAAAGATGGAGAAATAGAACTAATGCTTCACAGGTTTCCTTATACATTCTTCTTTCAAACATTCCACACCTATCTTACTTATCCGGGTTCTTCATTACTCTTAAAGTACTCGTGTTTCGTATCCGTGTCCAATTCATACCGATGGGGTAACATAGATTCTCACACACAATACATGCATTTTTAACAAAAATGTAAACCTGATAAACTCACTTTTCTTTCTTAGGCGGATGATCTCTGATGATTCCAGAGGAGTAGGCGAACCCCTTGACGAAAGGGTCTGCGCAGGAAACAAATGCGAGGGACTTACGGTACACTCTAATGAAATGCATACCTTTTTTTCTATCTTCATCAATAATCAACCAACAATCAGACTAAAATGTTGCACAATTGTTCATCGAACTTTTAAAACGGGCTCAGATTCGAACCCCCTGCTTGAATCTGATATCTCTCTCTGACTCAGATTCGAGGGAATTACTATGTTAGCATCAACCGGAATGGAGAGGGTGCACGGTGGCGTCGAACGACCGGTCAAGAAATTTACTCCCCGCTTCTTTTAGCTTTCACACATGAGGTAACATTGAAACATGATTGTGCCACACAACATGTCCAACTATAGGAAATCATATATAACTGTATACAACGATCGATCATTCAGAAAACCGAGACTTGGAAATCATCCCATTTGACAAAAGAAACCACCATGGATCCGGGGTACACTTTACCGCTCAACGTTGCTGTAATCACTCTTCAGGTAACAGTTCTTGAACAGGGTACTTTTTCTACTTTAAACATCTCTCTCCCTTTCCTCTAAAGCCAGCAGTTTTTTGCAGGAACTGGATGTCAGAACTACTCTCCTCCGTTTAGCACATTTGTACCAAGTAAGTAACTCGACATCCCATTCCATAATTCAAAATTATTCTTTCGAACACACTCCGATGTATGTTTTATCAGGAGGGTGAGGATTCTACATATTCAAAACTAGCAAAAGTTGAACTAAAGAAGATGTTCAATGGAAGAAAGGTATGTAAAGGCTCTCACATCACATCATGTACGTACAAGCATGCATGCATGGTAAACAAAATTTGAACTGCGTTTCTGGGTTAACTTGTTTCAGATAAAGGGAGTGGAAGAAATGAGCTTAACAACAAACCAAGTGAAGTCTGAGATGAAGAAACTGTCGTGGAAAGTAGAAGGTGGCAATGGAGAAGAGCCTTCCCCTGTTAGAGGTGGCCCTCTTAATAATTCAACACTTACAGTGGAGCTTGGTCCAATGGAGATCCGCACTTTCCTATTGAAATTTCAATAAGCAATGTATTCACCACCACATCCAAATAAGCAGATTCTGAAAGCAGTAATTAATGTTTTAAAAGTTCTTCCATTCTACAGCTTCCTTCTCAATCCTCCTTAGTCGAGTTCGCATCGAATATGGCCAAAACATTGCAGAAAATTTGTTGCCTCTCCTCCATACTCAATTCTAAAAAAAACTCGAATTTGGAACTGAATAATTCAAGAACAGAAAATCCCTCTTTGTTCATTTAGCAATAAATTATATGACCAATAAAATTTTCTTCCTTTTTTTTAGTTTCGTGCTCTATGGTACGTGTTTTCCATTTAGTGTTTATTTCTTTGATACAAGTATGATTGCTTTTCAGATTGCAAATGGAATTAGTTGGGTATGATGAATACGGACAAAAATCATATGTCCCTTTTCGGTAATAATTTCTATGTCTAATACTAAAAAATCAAATTTTAAGATATAACCATAAATTATAAATCTTAAACTATAAAAAATACACACTACTCAAATTCTTCAAAGCCTAAACCTAAACCACAATCTTAACCTTAATCTTAAACCTTAAATTTATTTTTTTTAACGTGGAACACAAACAGAGGCGCCGAAAAGAATAAAAATCTTTCGCTCCTTTTCGGTGCCTTTTCCTATGCGCCACACTAAAAAATTGGGTTTAGGTCTAATAGTTAAATTTTAAGGTTATGATTTAGGGTTAGAATTTAAAGAATTATGGGTAAAGTATATTTTTTAAAATTTAAAATTAGAGTTTAAAATTTAATTTTTTAATGTTAAGATATAAAAAACAAATTGAGCACCAAAGAGGGGCGGAGGTTTCTATTACCATGAATATTCAAATTTTCATCAAAAGAATGAACTATTGTTTTAGGAAAGTAATCAATTTTTTACAAGTTCCCTTTTCGTCTGGCCACTTATTTATGGCATTTTTGCTCGATTCATAACTCTCTTTCAAAGTATTGATGGTGGCTGTTACCAACTTACCGTATTCATTAAACAGAAATGATTTACACTTAGAGATGAGTAAAATTCGACTCAACATAAAATAATTAAATTTTTAATTTGACTCGACCCAAAAAAATTTCAAATAAAGTTCAAGTTGTTAAATAAAAGTTCGAATCATTAAAAATTTTAGTAATTAGTGAATAATTTTCAAGTTTGAGTCGAATCTCTCAATAATAAATAATATTACTATATATATATATATATTACATATGAAAACATAAGAAGAAATATATATATATATATATATATATTGTGCATGGATATATGAAGTTGTTTAAATTGAAATCGATATGGATTATAAGATGGTAAATAATTACATTTAAATTTGTACACAAACTTGAAAACTCGACTTTGCTTGAATCGAAAAAAATTAAATAAAATTAAAATCGTAAAATATGAGTTGTAAAGTCGACTAACTCAAAAAAAATTGACTCAACTCAATCAAAAGCTGACCCATGTTTATAACAACACAAGTAAGTTCAGCTGAGTGATTGAACACCCAAGATTCAGGGCACAGATTCGTCCTAGACTGTTTAGCCACCCAGTCTACAACAACATTACAAGATCAATTCGCATAAGAAAAATAAATCGAGCCAAAGTTGACAGCAAGATGAAGAATATCATCCTCCAACGTTACACTCTCCCAACAAGAAAGAGATTTAGACGGAAGACCTGGGATCAACCCAACATTGTCAAATTCGACAATGACCCTCTCTAATTGGTGTCAAATGACAGCGGCAAGACTCATTCTATAGGCGAACGCCTCTCTAAAAGTAACCAAAAACGCGTTCACTTGCATATTCTTCCCACTAAAGACAGAGCCACCAAAATCCCTGAAATTGCTGCAAGTCAGAGAAATATGCAAATGAACACGTTTTTGGCTACTTCCGTAGCATTCGCCTATAGAATGTTGCATCGAAATACAATGATGAATTCAAGGAGTCTTTCTCCTCTGTCTTGCACTTGGGGGACATATTTTAACAGTTCATCGTTGTACCTCGATGCAACATTCCATGTTTCAATTGGGTGACTCTTGCAACCATTGAAGACTTCGATATTACAGGTATTTCAAATGCGTCAACACAAAATAGCAATGAGGCTTAAGAAGTCCTTACGGTTGTTTCTCGCCAAATTTGCAGATGGAGCGAATCACCATTTACAAAATGTAAAAAATCCTTCACTCGATAGTTGGTAATTAAATCTCGAAGCTCTCCAAAGGTACAGACAAACAACACATAATCAATGTTTTTATTCAGGGACGGAGCCACAGCTCCCATGGGAGGGGCTGTGGCCCCCCCGGTAGGGGAAATTTTTTTTTTTTACCCTTTGATTACTTATATTTTTCCTGAAAAAAATGGAATAATTGTGAATTTGCCCCCCCCACCTTTTAAAATTTATGTTTTGCCCCCCCTAACTTCAAATCCTGGCTCCGTCCCTGTTTTTATTCTTCGTCACATCTCGAGCATCTAGACGAAAAGGATTTGATCCTACGATGCAAATTATCATTAGACGCAACAACATTATCAGTAGCATTTCAAAATTTATCTCTTTGCATGTATTATGTCATGCTTGCTTAGCCTAATGGGTTTGATCGAGAAATTGAAATAGAAATTTAAAATATATATATATATATGAACTGGGTTTGCGGTTTGATGATAATCAAACAAGATTTAGATATTATTAGTTTTAATTAATTGAGAGATTTGTGAATTCTTTTCCTCGTATGAAACTGAAACGAATTTGTAGGTTTTTCTTTTTTTCGGGGGACAAGTAATTACATCCAAAAAATTGTTTACATATTTGCTAGAAGTTACATACAATAAGACCTTTACAACTATGCATTTAAAAATTATATATTCTTTTTTATTCTTCTGAATTTTTTATTACTCTCTCATAAATATTATATTATTTTTAAAAGTTTAACAATTAAATTAGATCTAAAATTCAAATCTCAAAACCTAATTTTTTCTCTCCTTCCCCCACAGGCGCCGCTAGACTTTTTCATATTCCTTTTGCTTGATTAGTGGCGGCACTAAATTTAGTGTTGGTTGCCGACTGCCGATGTTCATCATTTCTCTTATTTTTTATATTCTGTTTTTATTTTTAATTTTTAAGTTTTCTTTTTAATTTTTAATAAGAATCTCTGCTTTTGTAGCACACGTTTTCTCAACTTTTGTGGCACGCTTTTCATTGGTTTTTGTGGTTCGTTTTATCTATCGTTTGACATGATTTCAGCATAACTTAATGGATCGTTTCATCTATCGTTTGTCATGATTTCAGCATAACTTAGCGGTCGTTTGGTGCTCGTATAGAGAACTTTACGACGCTAGTTTTCTGAGTTGATTCTGTCGGTGGTCATAGAAAAGATTGATCCCCACTCGTTTGGAATAGAAATTCTCTACCCTTTTCGGTGTCCCTATTTTTGCCTCCATACTCAGTGGCGGAGTCACAATTTTTATATAGTGGGATCAGAGTAAACTTTGGGGTACAAGGATTCTCATACCACTGCAATATAAATATTATTGACCTCATACCCAAACAAATCAATTGGGGGCAATTCTAATATTTTCATGAAAAATTTTATACTAATTCCTTAAAAACCTCATTTAACTCTTTGAAAATCTCATACCACAACCAATCAAGTGGGGTCAACTGACCCCCCTAAACTCTATGTGGTTCCGCCATTGTCCACACTTTAAATTAGGGTTTATGGAGTAGGGGTAGGGTTTAGGATTTAAACTTTAGAGTTAGGGCTTGGGATTTAACTTTTTAGTGTTTTAGTGTTGGCTTGCTGGGGCAAAAGGGGCAGATGATTTTTATTCACTCGTTTGATGATCTATTAGCCGATGTAATCAGTATTGTGTAGTGGAGCAATCTGCCTAATAGTTTGGTTCGCTCACCACTCCTTTTTCATCATGTAAAGCGTTTCGTTTGTGTTGAGTGGATCAAAGGATTGATCAAAGACAAGAGGGAGTGAATTGGGTTTTTAAAATTTTGGAAGTGAAGTGGAATGAATAAAAATGAAGAACAAGGCAAATATAGTGGTTCAAGTTCCAAATGAACTCTACATTCACTACCTTAGCTCCCACTAAGGATTTTCCAACAACTCCATTCGTTGATCTTCCCCTTTTCTAGGCTTAGGAGGAAACCTTTACAAAATCGGTCAATTTTCTACCCAAAATTGACCAAACCCTCACTTGGTTACAAAGAAGAAATTGAAGGCAATAAGAATATCCCTCAACACAAATTTGCCCCTTTGAATACAAGCACTCAACCCAAATTGAAGATACAAGATAAGGTTTACACTCAATACAATTTGAGATTTTACAAGAATGAGAATTTTGGCACTTGAGCTTGGATTTTGTGTATGTATGTTGTATCAACGGGTGAGTCGCCACCAATCCTTAGTTTTACTTTAGGTGCGATTGGAACACCTGGAAAACCCAGTTATTTTAATAAAACTTGTTTTTATTAGAACAACGAGTTTTGGTCTGCGAAACCAGAAAAACAGGTTCGGGAGTCGGTTACATGTGGGGAAGGGTGAGCACCCCCACAACGCCCAAAAATTGGTACCTAGTCGGTTACGAATTGTTTTAATGACGGAACTTAAAAATTCGAATTTAATTTAATAAGGTGATCCCAAAAAGGTTAAAATAAAATTTAAAAATAAAAATTCAAAGAAAGGGATATACACTCCAACACCCGGAGCATGGTCTCCCCTAAAATAAAAATATTATTTAAAAAGTAATGTCAAATAATATTTTAATAATGGAAATAACGGAAAATAACACTCCAACGCCCGGAGCATGATTTTCACGATAATCCCTTAAAACCTGTAAGCAAAATCTTGGTAGAAATGATAATTAGTATAATAATAATAATAATAATAATAATAATAATAATAATAATAATAAAGGCAGTGGCAGAATTGAAAGAAAAAAGAAATAAAAGGGCAAAACAAATAAAGAAAGAAAGAACGGTGACTAAAATGAAAGGCAAACAAAACAAAAGGGCAGAATCATAAGGATACGAGAAGTTGAATGGCCACGTGCGCAATTTCCCCCTCAGCTTAAAATCACGCGGGTCTGGTGACCGAGTCGGGTCGCGTATTCGGGCAGGAGCTTGAAATGACGTCGTTTTGGTTGTTGTTTAAATGCCCCCTTTTATTCCAAAAAAAAATCATTTGGTTGTCATTTGAACCAAAAAAATTTCAGAGCTCTCTACTCTCCCTCTGCCCGTCCGTCTGGTGTTGTCGGTGGCGACGGAAGCCGCCGTCTTCGGTTTTCGGAACGGCATGCAAGGGTGGTTTCCGACTCGGTTTCGCATTGTGAACCCGAATCTAAGGTTAGTTTTCTCCAACTCCCTCTCTATTTGCGTAGATCTAAAGAAAAACTTTTCGAATCCTTAAAGTTTTTACCTTTTATTTTGTGTTTTTCGGACCGTGGATTTGCTTGGTTTGCTTCGAGTATTTTTGTTTTTTGTTTTTGCTTCGAATCCCTTTTTTTATTTCCAAAAATCCTCATCCTTGTTTTTGTAACCGGATCCGATATATATAGCCGGATTTAAGACATAAAATAATATACATATTCGAGATTTTATCCCCTTTTGATTTTTACAGAGTAATAATTCTCTGATTACTTTTTCTTTCTTGCAGGGGGATGTAACACGTGTGGGGGTGACGCGGATGAAGCTGGTGACGTGGTCCGGCTTCGTGGCGGCGGCTCGGCTTCATGGCGGCGGCGGCAGATCCAGTCGGCGGCGGCGGCTGGCATAGCAGATTAGGTTTAGGTTTAGTTTAGGTTTTAGGGGTTTTTTTTGGATTGTGTTTATTAATTGGGCCGGGTTATTGGGTTTTAAATAGGTATGGGTTATGGGTGTAGTAAAGAGTGTTTATTTTATTTTAATGGGTATTGGGTTATGACCCAAAAATGGGTTATTACATATGTTTCTCTAAGATGCAATAGTTGTTGTTGGTCTTCAAATGGCTTCTTTTTATACCCTATTCATTGATTATAGCCGTTTGGGTGGTTAGGGAATTGATTATAGCTGTTGGATCCCTCTCTTTCCACCATAAATGCACTTCTGCAGCCTACCGTATCGGTACTCGAGGAAGCGTATTGATACCTGTCTCAAAAAAGAAAGAGTCGTTGCACAAATATAAGAGAGGCGTATCGGTACGGGTTAGGGAACCGTTTCGATACGGGTAAGACCATATCGATGCAATTTTTCCAACATAGCTCACTAGAGGAAACTGTATCGATACGAGTAAGAGCGTACCGATACTCATTAACCACCTCTTTAAAATTTGGTTTCTTACCAACAGACAAGGTAACGGTCGAAATATTTAAAGCTCTGAATTGTTAAAATATTTTAAACCGTATCGATACGGGTGAAACATTATCAGTACGCGATTCAAACTCCTTGGGATTTTATAGAGAGAGCATATCGATATAGATGGAATCTGTTTCAATACCATGTTTCGATACGATAAGGACCGTATCGAAACATTTGTCTCCAGTAGTCAAGTTTCTAAAAAAGGTATCGATACGGTAAGAAGCGTTTCGATACTCGTAAACATTTTTGAGCATTTTGGCCTTGGAACACTTAGAAAAAATTTAGGAGTTTGAGTTTTTCAAACTAGAGCAAAGCCTTGTTGATTTGAAACCTTTTGAGGGACTTAAAATTTCATTTCATGTTTTACAATTTGGTCCTTAAAACACTTTGTTATATCAAAATCAAATATATATTTTACAATCTCCCCCTTTTTTATATAACAAAACCAAAGCTTAAAATTTTTAAGTCTTTTGAAAAACTTTGGAAAACAACTCCCCCTTAATGTTAGCTAGGTAAATTTTAAGTTTAAGTGAGCTTGTGAACTTCCCTCTCCCCCTTTTTGTTAGATCAAAATAAGAGACATATGCTATAAAGGCATAACATTAAACCAAGCAACATTTAATAGATAAACATAAAGTTTATAAATGAAGGAAACATCAAACGAAAATCCAAACAATAGAAATCAAAGCATAGGTTTTAAATGATAAACTTAATCCTAAAAGTATAAAACAAAGTGCATAAATATAAATCCTAAGATGACATGAATGAGATGCAAAGACTAATCTAAGACTCGTCTCCATCACCATCTTTATTATCTTTATCTTCATCTTCATTGGCATCATTGTTCCTCCTTGATTGACGTCATTCATCATGGAAGGCCGTAAGAGAGATATTCATAGAATTATGCTCGGCCTCAATAGAAGTGATACGCTTCTCCACATTAGTCATGCGATCTTCCAAGCTTGTGAAGCGAGTATCAATGGCGGCAAACCCGAAGTTCATGACTTGATCTATAGAACCAATTCCCGTGTGTAAGCTTGTGAATTGTTCATTAAGGTAGGTCATGAGAGAATCTATGGATGTAGGAGGTGCTTGAGGAGCTACAGTAGGATTTGCAATCTCTCCGGGTATAGCATCACTAGGAAGCTCGGAAAGGCGAAGCCAATTACCATTGAAATAATGAAACTTGCCCCGAGTTAGAGACTTCTCATCAATCGGATCGGTGAGATTCGTCAGATAATCATGAGAACAATCAATCTCGTTTTTAGTGAAAAAGTAGCTCAAAGCAGTGTCATAGGTGAATGAAGTAACAAGAGTGGTGTGACGATATTGAACGAGGAAGACAATTTCCGCAAACATAATGCGAGCAAGGTTAGGACGTTTCCTCTCGCGAAAGCATCTAATCCAAAAATCATCAACTTCGCTGATTGTTGAGTATTTTCCTCCAGAAGGCCTAAACCACCAAGTGATCATCAAATTTAAGATGCGGTCATGAGCATTAAGAACAGTGACGGATCCCCCTAAAACATGTACAAGAGCACTTTCATCATCAATACACTCATCTTCAAATCCAAAAACATCACAAAGGGCTTTGACATCGATGGTAATCTTCTTGCCCATAAGATAAGAATTAACGGCATAGACATTACCTTCGGCATTGGCGACACACTTTGCATTGGCATAAAAGATCAAAACCAAAATTTGAAGAAATCCATAAACTTCCATTCTTGGAGCAATGGTAAATAAGCAAACTTGAAAAGCTCCGAATTGAGAAAAGGAATGGAAATTACCCTCTCCGGTCGAATCCTGTAGTTTTGAAAAGATCGAAAATAGTTGAGTTCATCGGTAGTTCGAAAGCACTTTTGATAGATCAATGTTAAATTTGGACGAGTGCCATCTCTGGGATTGGATCCTTCGCCAACTTCGCTAGTAGTGCAAGCTCTCTTTTTGGGTGCCATAGTCTAGAAAAAATGATTAAAACAATATGTGTATGCATTAATTTTCACATTCAACCCCATGGATAAATCAATAATCAAGGTAAAGAAAATTTTTTGAAAGACAAAATAAAAAAGTTTAAAAAAATCTTTTGAAAGAACAAACAAAACAAAAAAGTTAAAATGAAAATAATAAAGAAAATAGAAAGAAAATAAGTTTTTATACCTTGATATTGAGAGAGGGAGAAATATAAGAAGATTTTGCACCAAATTGATGGAGAGCCTTAGACTTGGCTTGATTTTGAAAAACCCTCAAGAAACTTTAAGTTTTGTGATGAAAATATGAAGGGTTGAGGGCCCTTTTATAGATGAAAATCGGTTAGGGTTTTGAAAAAGAATTTTGGTAATAGTGAAAGTCTTTTAATGCCTAATTAAAGCTTCTGCGCGATCGAGTATCGATACACCTAAAGGCGGTATCGATACGGGGATACAACGGTAATTCCTTAGAACCACGTATCAAGGAACCATATCGAAACGGAAGACATCCGTATCGAAACGCTCACAACAAGTATCGAAATAGATTTAACTGTTTTGATACCCGCAAGAGAGAAAAAGCAATCTGGAAAGCTAATGAAGTACGTGTATCAATACGCATAAGGCCGTATCGATACCCTATGCCCAGAAATGCATTTTTGGTCTTTAGAATAACCAAAGGCTCGACTTTAATATCTTCTAAATGTATGCAAATGATATACGAGCAAATCTAAGCCTGTTCTAATAGAAGCATACTCCCTCTAGCTACAAGCATGGTTACCATCAAGATCAACAACACATAAACATGAATTTTCATAAGATCAAACAATTTTAACTTCAAAAAGAGTCCTAAAGGGTCAAGATAGGCTAGTAGACCTAACTCTCTCCTAAAGGATCAAAAACGCTCTATTGTCAAGAGGCTTGATAAAGATGTCCGCTAATTTATTTAAGGTGTCAACATACTCTATAACAACATCTTGCTTAAGGACATGATCTCTAATAAAATGATGCATTATTTCTATGTGTTTGGTTCTAGAGTGTTGGATGAGGTTTTTGGTGAGACAAATAGCACTAGTGTTATCACACTTTAGGGGTATGGTTTCTACTTTAACTCCATAATCTAAGAGTTGTTGCTTCATCCAAAGGACTTGAGCACAACAACTCCCTAAGGATATGTACTCGGCTTCGGTGGTAAATAAAGCTACATTATTTTGTTTCTTAGAGAACCAAGATATTAGCCTACTACCTAGGAATTGACAAGTGTCGGAAGTACTTTTCCTATCTATTTTACAACCTTCATAATTTGCATCCGAAAAAGCATGAAGGTTAAAGGTTGAGTCTCTAGGGTACCAAAGACCTAAACAAGGAGTGTCTCTAAGGTACCTAAAGATCCTTTTAACGGCTATAAGTTGAGACTCACTAGGACTAGCTTGAAACCTAGCACACAAGCAAACACTAAACAATATATTCGGTCTACTTGCGGTAAGGTAAAACAATGATCCAATCATAGAGCGATAAAGCTTAGAGTCAACACACTTACCTCATTCATCTTTGTCAAGCTTTGTAGATGAACTCATTGGTATAGCTTGAGGCTTTGCATGCTCCAAGCCAAACTTTTTGAGCATATTCTTGATGTACTTAGCTTGATTGATGAAGATGACATCATTCATTTGTTTGATTTGGAGTCCCAAAAAGAATGAGAGCTCCCCCATCATGCTCATTTCAAATTCACCTTGCACCAACTTAGAAAAATCTTGACAAAGCAATTCATTAGTAGAACCAAATATAATATCATCAACATAAATTTGAACTACTAATATATATTTGCCATTGTTTTTAATAAAAAAATGTTGTGTCCACCTTTCCTTTCTCAAAACCTTTTCCAACTAAAAAACTTGAAAGTCTTTCGTACCAAGCTCTGAGAGCTTGTGTTAAACCATACAAAGCTTTTGACAATTTAAAAACATGGTTTGGAAAAATTGGATCTTTAAAACTCGGTGGTTGTTCCACATACACTTCTTCATTTCTAAAACCATTTAAAAATGCACTTTTGACATCCATTTGAAAAAACTTGAAATCATGACAACATGCACATGCAAGCAACATCCTAATAGCTTCCTTTCTAGCTATGGGTGCATATGTTTCATCAAAATTTATTCCCTCTTCTTGAGTGTAACCTTGAGCAACTAGCTCAGCTTTGTTTCTCACTATGTTATCACTCTCATCTAGTTTATTCCTAAATACCCATTTAGTTCATATAGTAGATTAATTTCTAGGCCTTTCAACTAATGTCCACACTTTACTTCTCTCAAATTGATTTAACTCATCTTGCATGGCCATAATCCAAAAATCATCTTTTAATGCTTCTTTAACATTCTTAGGCTCAAAGCATGAGATAAATGCAACATGATTAAGCATTTTAAGAGAAGAGCGAGTAGTTACCTCTTTGGATGGATCACCCAAGATTTCACCACCTTTGACATAGTTGTACTCCCTTGGGTAGCTCACTTCCTTTTCCTCAAGAGACATGTCTTGCAATGCTTCTAGATGCGGTTCTTGTGCTTCTTCCTCTTTAGTTAGAATCTCATTCACCTTTGATGATTCTTCACCAACATTAGCTTCATTGATCCCTACATCATCATCATCACAAGAATTCTTTCTCGGAATGAGGTTATCATCGAAAACAACATGTATAGACTCTTCTACTACTAAAGTTCTTTTATTAAATACACGATAGGATTTAGAGTTTCAAGAATACCCTAAGAAAATAGCTTCATCACTTTTAGCATCAAATTTACCTAAGTTGTCTTTTCCATTGTTTAAAACAAAACACTTGCAACCAAATGGATGAAAATAGCTAATGTTAGGCTTCTTAGATTTTAAAATCTCATATGATGTTTTCTTTTAAATTGGCCTAATCATTACTCGATTTACAATGTAGCAAGTGGTATTTGTGGCTTCCGCCCAAAGGTATTTAGGTAAATTGTTTTAACAAAGCATGGTTCTAGCCATTTCTTGTAAAGTCCTATTTTTTCTCTCAACTACCCCATTTTGTTGAGGAGTTCGAGGTGCCGAAAAATTGTGGCTAATACCATTTTCATTTAAAAACTCTTCAAAACCTAGATTTTGAAACTCGATTCCATGATCACTTCGAATGTGAGAAATTTTATGCTCAAGATCATTTTGAGTTAATTTAGAAAATGTGATGAATTTTTCTAAAGCCTCATCTTTTGTACTTAGAAATAGAACCCAAGTAAACTTAGAATAGTCATCAACAAGTACAAAAGCATATGATTTACCACCCAAGCTCATAGTTCTAATAGACCCAAAAAGATCCATATGAATCAATTGTAATCATCTACTAGTAGAGACATCATTAATGGATTTAAATGATGATCTACGTTGTTTACCCTTAGAGCATGCATCTAACTTGTTTTAGAACAAATAGATAATGATTTAGAACTGTAGATTATTAATTACATATCCTCTTTTAAAGGTAGTGCAGACTATAGTGTTTTAATAGTTAATATTTTAGGGGTCAATAGCACTGTTGGCCCCTAAAGTATGCACTTTGTACCGAGTTGTCCCCTAAAGAATTTTTTAGGACATTTTACCCCTAAACTAAATATCGTTACCTCAGTTAGTCCCTTTTTGTAACGTCCACTAAAAAAATTTCGGTCAATTAGAGCGCGCCACGTGGCACATATTACCAAAAATTATGATCGGCTTTTAAATAAAAAATGGTAAATAGTGTATTGAGTTTCTCAAGTTTTATATTTACTTAATTCAGTCTCTAATTTTTTATATAATCTAGAAGTTACCTCATTTATTTTTATATTTTAGTCCAATGTTATTTTGTAATATTATAATATTTGATATATTAATACGATCCATATAAATGTAGCAAACAAATTTTGGAAGTAATGGAATTCGAATTGAAGATAAAATGTCAAAGCTTTACCACTACACAAAATTACTAATTTGTTTATTAAATCTTCTTTTATTATCCATATAGTTTAAAAGCCTCTGTTTAACACAAACTATTATCTTCTTCTTCAACTTTTCCCCAAATAAAATAGAAGATAAAGCTTTGACATTTTATCTTCAATTCGAATTCCATTACTTCCAAAATTTGTTTGCTACATTTATATGGATCGTATTAACCTTCTTCTTCAACAATCATATATTTTGGTAATTTGAGATCGAAGCAGACAGAATATTTGTTATTTTTTTTATTATCAAATGCTTTAAAAATCAAAATTCAATTTTTTTAAAACCGTAAAAAAAAAAAAAACAGAAAACAGTAGAGCACTCAAGCTCACCGGTGAGTACCAAATCCATCTTCTTCTTCTTACAACTTTTAGCTTTACTGATTTCAATCCCATCAGCAAATTCAAATCCAAATCAAGATTTTCCATGCCAACCTCCATACCGAGAGGCGGATTCTCATTGAAGCCAGTGAAGGCACGGCCCCTAAAGCTTAAAAATTTTATAATTTTTAATTTGGGCCTTTCAAAAACATTTAAAAATTGTTCTATATTTTAACATTTTAAATAATTTTAATTAAATTCTGTCTTAAAATTTTTAAAAGTCTTGATAAGTTTAAATATATTTTTTTGAAAATTTTAGTTAAACTCTTATATTTTTATGGAGATTTTAAATTAAACCCTTTAAAATGTTCGAAAAAAATCAATTTAAACTTTTAAAATTTTAAATAAACCCCCTCAAAGTGGGGTTGTTAAGATCCGCTCCTGTCCCCGCTTAACTTACTTGCTTTGATGGGATAGAGCGGCAAAATTAGTTCAATATTGCATCCCTAAAAAATATTTATAAATTTATGCCAACCTTTAAATTATTTTCGAATCTATAGCATTTTCTACAGTACAATTTAAAGTCGGATTACTTTCAATCCGTCTTCATAAAAAATATTAAAAAAATAATGAAGACTAACAGCTTACAATCCGACTTCATAAAAATATATTAAAAAATGATGAAAATCATTTGCTTGCAGTCCGCCTTCATCAAGCTTGTAAACTACATGTCTTCATGAATTTTTTTAAATATTTTTGGCAATGAAGTCGGATTGAAAGCAAGATGTTTTCATGGTTTTTTTAATATTTTTTTGAAGTCAGAATGAAAGCAAGTTAATTTCATGGATTTTTTATTATTTTTTGTTGAAGTTGGATTGAAAACAACCAGTCTTCAAAATACACTGTAGAAAGTACTATAGATTCGAAAATAATTTTGAGGATGCTATAAATTTTAAAATAATTTTTTAGAATGTAATATTGAACCAATTTTGCCGGATAGAGCTGCTTCAAGTGGAAAAATCATTTCATAAAAAGACACATGATTGACCCTTGCACATTCTTTCATTGTTGAGATGCGACTGGCCTTGAGTTTGTTACAGGATGATGATAAAATGATTTATATTAGGGATAGGAGAATACTTGGCAAATTGGTTTGAATATTCCCTTTTGGGAATTTATTGGGAAAAATAACCTCTAAAGTTTGATATTGGGAAAAATACCCCCTTTCATGCCATGTAAGACAAATTCGCGTCCTAGGGAAAACGAATTCCAAATTTGCGTCCTGCAGGACGCGAATTCCTGTGACGTGTCAGTCAAAAGGGAATTCACGTCCTGCAAGACGCGAATTCAACGTATTATTGCTGCCCCTCGCACGAGAAATTCAGGAGAAAAATGAATTCAAACCAATAAAAGATGTTTAGGTAGCAATATTTGTGATCGAATAACGGGTTATCTGGGGACCCGATTAAAATTTTTGAACTATAACGATGTCGTATTGAAACATATCTTTAAGATGGTGTGAAAATACGAGCGTATACAATATCCTAAGATGTTTGAAAATGGCCTGGAAATGGGCAAGTAACAATGTTTTAGAAGGAAACATTATTGTATAGGCATGTTTAAATGCATTTTACGGTGTGTTTCGAACTTTTTTTTGGTTTTTCCTAAGTTTGGAGACGAAGATGTGCAGCTTAATTTTACAGTGGTGCTAAAGTTTAGAGGAAGACGGTGTCCGAAAATGTGAGAAAATTGTGTTAAAAATGCTATCAAAGTAACATTTTCGAAGCAAAAAATGTGTCCATAGGCATGTTTTTTTTTTTGAAATTTAAAGGGCCTCATTAAAAACCCCCTCTAAACCTATGTAGGGGAAAAGAGTGCCCATAATATTTATTAAATTACCAGATAATACAAGTTCACAAATCAGAAAAGAGTACACAATGGTTGATCTAGTTAATTCGGGGGCCGGTCCTAAGAGGGCATTTCCTAATATCATGTCTAGTGTTCCCACATTTACTGCACCTCTTAGGTTGTCCGGTCTTTTCTCTCAGAACCATATCCTCGGCACAGTGAATCCTCGTTGATTTTGGTCGGCCTTTTTTCTTTCGTCGTAGGGAGGGATCTGGGCATATCTTTGGTTCGTTGCTGATTATACGACGGTCACGTGCATTTTCGATAGGAGGGAACTCGTTTCGGTAAACCTTGAAAACGATTTCGAGCCTGTAGACCGAATCAATGAGTGTCGTTGCATCAAAATGAACCGATGCACATGCTGCGAAAGCATGCGAACACGGGAACTTGAACGTCTGGAACTCCCCGCAATCGCACGTTCGTTTTTGCAAATCAACCACGTAGGTGTATTGCGTTATTTCTTGCAGCGGTTCAAAAAATTGCGTGACCTCAAAGATGTGTTCCCGACGAGAGAAGCACAACGCACCCATCGAGTTTGCATGCGCAATGGACGCTTGGATTTTTTCGGCGAGATCTGGATGAAATATGTGGCCACCTGCCATCCAGTTCATTGCTTGTTTGCCGAGGGTTACGAAAAGGGTTGCCAATCAGTAATATGTTGCTTTGACAACGGACGTGATAGGTAAATGGCGCGTTCCCTTAAGAGATGAATTGATCGCCTCAGCCAAGTTTGTTGTCATATGGCCGCATCGACAACCCCCGTCATAACACCGCAACCATTTCTCCTTCGGCATCTCCATAAGATAGTTATGCCCATGTGGATTCCTCAATTGCAACTCCTCCAGCAGCTCTTCAACTTGATTAACTCGGTGTACGTTGCCTGTTGAATAAGACATGCAATATAGTTAATTGGTAATAATATGAAAATGGTGGATGTAGAATAACAAAATGGAATGGTTGCATACCCAAACGGAGAACCCATTATACGTTCATCCTCGTTCTTGAACCTCTAATAGTAGTTTGCTGCTATATGCCGCAAACAATACTATTGATGTATGTATGGGGGTTTCCATGAATCTCCCAAACGTTGAATTGCTCCCCAAATCTCTGCGCCTCTATCTGAAATAATAGCTAGGCCATCTTCACGTGTACGCAAAACCTGGCGCAGGACATACTTGCGGAGGTTGTAAAGGAAAAACTCCCAAGAAGGGATATTTTCCTTTTCAACAACCGCAAAAGCAACTGGGATATATTTTCTGTTGCCATCCTGGGCAACGACAATTAGCAATATCTGCGTGTACCTACCATATAAAAATGTACCGTCGATCTGGAGCATAGGTTTGCAGTGACGGAAAGCCTTTATGCATTGGGGGAACGTCCAGAAAAGGTGATGAAATTCGACCTCTCCTGGTACAACACAATCGTTGTAGTACTTCGGAACAGTCTCCAATTCCACAATTGTCCTTGGATTGTATTCCTGCATAACTTGAAGCCATGATCGCAGATCGTTGTATGATAGCTCCCATTGCCCATACAGTGTTTTGATGGCTCGATATCTTGCATACCATGCCTTATCGTAATTAACGGTGTACTTGTAAATGGATTTGATGGCAGTTATACACACTGGCACGGATACACGTGGGTTTGCTTTCACGAGTGGAAGGATTGCGTCAGAAAAAACGTGTACATCCAAGTTAGGATGGTCTTGGCTGAGGCTCCCAACGGTGCATGTATGAGGCCCTGTATATCTCGTTATTTTTCACAGGTTATTCAACCTTTTCAATTGCGACACACGAACCCTCCATTTATATCCGGCAGACTTGTGAGGACACTCTGCAATATATTTCCTGGCCTCGGTCTTCCAAACGGTGGACGTAACTGAGCGCTCAATGTTGTAATGCTTGATGGCAGTCTTCGCGAGCTTTTTTGTCCTGAAGACCATTCCAACATGTAGCTCAGTCGAACCCACATTCCATTGGTTGAAATGGTCTAATTGTGGATGTTCTGGGAATTCAGTATCGAAGAAGCCATCCATATCCACTGTTGTGAAGTGCGAAGGTGGGTCGTAATACGTTGCGCAACTGGTTGGTCCATGCAGTTGCGTCGAACGAACATCACCGCCCTCATCATCCTCAGAAGAGTTTTCTACGCTCTCCTCTGATTCCACCGGCTCGTCAATGTCAGATGTTTCAGAAGGAAATAGACCCATCTCGTCACCATCGGGCCCAACCTCTGTACGCGACTCTTCATTAGAAAGCGCCTCATCAAACTGGAAAAGTTCTGCGTCATCATAAACGTGTGCGTGAACAGGTTCTGAAGTTATAACCGGATCGACAGTAGCGGCGATTGAATGTCTCCCCACGGATAACATATCATCCACATTTCGGTGACTTGGGATGTATGTTGAGTGGCGCCCGGTAGAGAAAGCATCAAACGGGTTAAACTGTTCATTGTACGTTGAAGACGCCGTGTATGGAATGTATGTTGAGTGGCGTCCGGTAGAGAAATCATCGTAGTTTGGAACATATGGACTGTATGACGACTCTTGGGTTGGTGACAAGTTAAGGTCAAATTCGAACCTTGGAATGGAAGAACGTCGTTTCCGCGAAGACGAAGACGATGAAGCTTCATTGGTTCTCGTTTGTAGAAGGTTGAAGTCACGTCGTAAACTCGATGTCGGACTAATAGCATTTGGATTGAACTCGAGATTTGCTCGTAACCAATTTGGTACCACATTTTGAGCGCCAACGTGAACTTCAGCAAATGTTACAAACAGCTCCATGGCCCATCCCATTGAGTACTGGCGATGTGTATCTATCATCATTTCTACAGAACTGTCGTCTTCAACATCGAATATTGTTTAATATGGTGGCTCTATCGACGTTGGACATCGATACTTCAAAGACTGCAACTCCCTCCCCGAGCGATTGGGAACCTTCCTGTATATTGAGGTCCTAAGCGACTGGAACGTTGATCGTCTCGGAATGTTGATCGTAACAGTATTTTCAGATTGAAATATGATCCCAATGTATGAATCGGGGACCATCTGACCATCGTAGTATACTATAGCTTGAATTCGCGGTGCCATTTCTGAAAATCGATGAGCTTTGTGATTCTAAGTTTTGTTAGGGTGCATCTAGAAATTCTGCGTACCCTCAATTATAAATAGAAATGTGCATACATTGAATTATTGAATTCTGCAGCACCATAATGCAATTGTCAGCCCAAAGCCTGGTAAAGCATTTGTCAGCCCAATAATTTTGGAATTCGCGTTCTGTATAAAGCGAATTCTATAGGATTCTTTGGAATTCGCGTTTTGTAGAACGCGAATTGTGCAGGAATCTATAGAATTCGCGTCCTACAAAACGCGAATCCAGTACGAATAATAATATTCGCGTTCTCCAAAACGCGAATTTCACAATTATTTCTAATGAATCCGCGTTTCTAACACGCAAATAGGACCCTACATGCCTACAACCACCTGTATAAATAGGTTGTATTTCTGCCTTAGGCATCCCATCAAACTTATTACTTTCTCATCAAACTTCTGCCTTTCTGAAAGGGAAAATGGCTCGATATTCAGCTACTATATTTTTTCGTGGAACATACTTCTACACATCTTTTAGTGAAACGATCACAAGAAATGAATTATTTGAGTTGATCTCGAAACGGGTTAAAGGGTCGACGAGCGCAAAAATAGAGGCCTTGCAAGTGAAAGTACCAGTCAATGAGCCCGGCTCCGATGAGCATTATATGCTCACACTGTTAGATAAGAAAGATATGCGGAAGATGTTTCGGGCATACAAACGTGTTGGGGGGACAAACATCGAGCTTAGTGTGAAATTTGATGACGGGTCAAGTTCTTCAACAAATGCGGTAGCTGCCCAAGACGAGAATGCGTTAGCTGGCGAAGACGAGAATGAGTTAGCTAGTCCAGACGAGAATGACGTGTTCTTAAAAATTTATCAGAGACGGCAGGAGAAAGAACAAATAATTGAGGAACTAAACTTAACGTCTGACATAAGTACCGACTACGATTAGTAATGTAATTTTGATTAAGTTATATAAGTTATTTATCTTGCGTACTTGTATTTTGTGAACTCGGTGCTTTCGATGTAGTGCTTTCGATGTAACTTATGTAAGTTTTTAAATATGAAAGTATCAATTAATAATTTCGAATATATAATACTTCAATTAAGAAAATATAAATTAACATTACTAAAAAACAACTAACATTAAAAAAAACATAATAGTTTGCACGAACTAATTTTGAAAAACATAGAAAAAATATAACTACTGCCTATGTCCGCCGGTACCACAATCTGGTGGACGTCGAGTTCGAGCCGGATTGCATCGTCCACGTTGAACCGCAACTTGTTGCGGACCATGATCGCGTTCGCTGTCGTTGTCGTCTCCAGCAGTACCACTCGATCCGACAGGCCCACTAGAAAAGAACAACGACTGTGGAGGTATTTGCTGAACGAACCCGGCGCCCGAACTATCAGAAGGCCTAACATGAAACGGGTAGGGGACAAAAGCACAGGGAACAGTGGTACTCGAAGATCTGCCGGTCATGCCAGGAAATGACCCGTACGTAGTCGGCATCGAAGATCCACCCATCATTCCCACAATAGGAGTGAAAAAGCCTTCCGTCGGACTCGGAGGCCTCGGCTGAATCATCAACTGGTGGGGCCCTGGGGGCGAATCGGATCGGTAGCATCAGCTGCTCTGGAGGATGAAGCACCTGCTCCCCTTCGACGTTGCGATCCACCTGCTCCGCTCGTACGATGAGTCCGGGGGCGGTTGCACTGCACAGGCTCAAACACAACTGCTTGTTCCTCCGGAGTGAGGAGATACGGTTTCCTACTTCTAAAGAACCATGCAAAGTACTCATTGCTCACCATAGGCTCATCAAACATCCGATACTCATTCAGTGCCTGCCGCTGATGCCTATCCTGCCACTGTGCAATCCACTGCACATGTTTCACCGACCATTCCACCTACCACAAAACATCAACAAAATTATTGTTTATAAATTGTAAAGTAAGTATAAATCGATAACTATTAAACCAAATTTAATTATTGTACCTCAAGTTTTTCTTGTCGGGTGATCTTATGTAAGTCGTCGAAATCAGGAGGATCTAACGGAATTGTTTGCAGACGACCGAACTGGCGTTGGACGCGATCGACCGGATGCCACTCAACTACAGCGTACCAGATGAAAGGTACCACGGCCGTCCAAGCGGAAACCGTCTCAGTCGAAAAAATAGGCAGACACTCGTTGATCTCCTAATCAGAGTACGGGGTCCACAAAAACTGTAAATTAAATATAGAAATAATTAAAAACAAGTAAACTAAACTATATTCATATTAAACTTCAACTTAATATAAAAATTAAAATATTGACCTCATTTGCATATTTC
Source organism: Hibiscus trionum (assembly GCA_030270665.1). Taxonomy (NCBI): domain Eukaryota; kingdom Viridiplantae; phylum Streptophyta; class Magnoliopsida; order Malvales; family Malvaceae; genus Hibiscus; species Hibiscus trionum. Next base: position 6,095,139 of record BSYR01000021.1, on the reverse strand, counting down.
TTGTCAGTATCTTGCCTAATAGAATGCATCATAGTCGGAATCCCAACATGACTTAGAGCATGGAACCACCTACATAACATCAAAATATAACTTAAATATTTTAAAAAATATATATTAGGAAAATAACCAATTTATAAATAAAATTTAGTTAAGATTATGTTTCTTACCGCAAACATAATGGATAGGAATAGACAACTTGCGCGGACAAGTCATGGCGTAAAAATGGCATTCTAAACCACGCCCAAGCCTGAAGCAGCAAAAGACATCCTCCGATGTCGTGTCTATCAGCACTCGCGGCCCTGCACAACTCCCTATAAAGAAATGCAAGTACTGCCGAACCCCAACTTAATTTACCAGCAACTTCGAAATCCCGCAAGTGCCGCAACCACAACATGTGAACTTTATTGCGAGTTTTGTCGGCCACCAAAATTCCCCCGATGATCTGTAAGATATACGCCCGAGCATATGCCTACAATATGAAAAAAATATTAAAATATAATAATTTTATAATTTCATTACTACTAACAAAAAATTAATTTTTTTACCTTCTTCACATCTTCATTGGCTCCAGCAGGTAAATTAGAGAATTGCGTACGCAACCACTTCAGAGTCACACATCCGTCATGTAGTTTTTCTGGTTGTTCCCCTAACAACTCCAGACACAAGCCCTCCCAATCGTCATTGGCGGCACCAGTGATAGCCTCCCCATCTACAGGCAGGCCAAGAATATGCGACACATCTTCTAATGTGATGGTCGCCTCACCACATGGTAAGTGAAAGGTATGTGTCTCTGGCCTCCACCTCTCCACAAGCGCGTTGATTAAATCAACGTCTAATTTCGCACCTCCTCCATTAATCCTCGACACATACCCAAATCCAGCTTGGGCTATGTACTCGGCTAGACGAGGATCCGGGGCCGTCCTCATCCGAGTGATATAAACCTCCAACCGACGTTCTACTCCATTCTACAAATAATTAAAGGCGCACACAAATTAACAATCACATATTTGAATGTCACAATTTTTTATAGTGTACAATAAAATATTAAACACATTCTAATTTTACTAATTTTTATTCTATAAGTCAATACCAAAGATATATTCGAATTTAACTAATTTTCTTACTCTAAAAATAAAATCTAAAGACATTCGAATTTAACTAATTTTCTTAGTCTAAAAATAAAATCTAAAGACATATTCGAATTTTACTAATTTTCTTAGTCTAAAAATAAAATCTAAAGACATATTCGAATTTAACTAATTTTCTTAGTCTAAAAATAAAATCTAAAGACATATTCGAATTTAACTAATTTTCTTAGTCTAAAATAAAATCTAAAGACATATTCGAATTTAACTAATTTTCTTAGTCTAAAAATAAAATCTAAAGACATATTCAAATTTTACTAATTTTCTTAGTCTAAAAATAAAATCTAAAGACATATTCGAATTTAACTAATTTTCTTAGTCTAAAAATAAAATCTAAAGATATATTCGAATTTGACTAATTTTCTTAGTCTAAAAATAAAATCTAAAGACATATTCGAATTTAACTAATTTTCTTAGTCTAAAAATAAAATCTAAAGACATATTCGAATTTAACTAATTTTCTTAGTCTAAAAATAAAATCTAAAGACATATTCGAATGTAACTAATTTTCTTAGTCTAAAAATAAAATCTAAAGACATATTCGAATGTAACTAATTTTCTTAGTCTAAAAATAAAATCTAAAGACATATTCGAATTTAACTAATTTTCTTAGTCTAAAAATAAATACTATTAACATATTCAAATCATGCCGACAACACTAAATTAAATTTACATATTCGAATTAAAATAAAAAATAAAATAAAAAACTTACATTATTTCGATGATAATTGCATACGTGGCCTTCATCTAATCTCAGCAAACCCGCCATTATCGCACTCGCTTCAAATTCGCGTTAAACTATATTGAATCTTCCAACTTGCTTCAAAATCTTGGGAGAGAATGAAAATTCTCTCCCAATTCCCCCAATTTATAGCGGAGACGCGTTCTGGGGGAGGGAATTCAAACCGAATTCGCGTCCTGCAGAACGCGAATTCAGTATAATAAATAGAATTCGCGTCCTGCAGAACGCGAATTCGCTTCCCCAACCGTCCGAATTTACTCCCAATTTACTGCGATAATTTGGGGTAAATATCGTGAAATTCGCGTTTTGCAGGACGCGAATTCCCTTTTGACTGAAACGGCACAGGAATTCGCGTCTTGCAGGACGCGAATTTGGAATTCGCTTTCCCCAGGACGCGAATTCGTCCTACATGGCATGAAAGAGTATTTTTCCGAATATCAAACTTTGAGGGTTATTTTCCCCAATAAACTCTCAAAAGGAAATATTCAAACCATAAAGCCAGAATACTTTGCATATACAAATTCTCGAGTTTAAAATCTACTTAAATAATGTCAAGTAGTTATTAGTTATTACTGAATCAGTTCCGTCAGCAATCTCAACCTTTTTTTTCATTCTGCCATTCAACTACGTTATGTAGGAAAAATTATATTATGGGTAATTCCCACCACGTCATCCATGGGACCAACCAATGGAAACCACCCACTTCACCATGATTTTTCCATGTCATTTTTTCCAACCAATGAATCTTCACTAAATATTTTTCATGTCATTTTAAAAACTGTTTTTTGAAAGTTATTCTATTATTAAATTAATGACATGGAAAAAAATGATGAAGTGGGTGGTTTTTAGTGGTTGGTCCCATGGATGACGTGGTGTGAATTACCCATGATATAATTTCTCGTTATGTAGATACTGGATATTTGAATAATATTATTTTGAATTATTCTACTCCATTTCAATTCTGTAAGGATATGTATTAATCTATTTAAAATTTTTTTAAATCACAATATAAAATTTTATGTTATATTTAATATTGTCTTATATTTATTTAAAAGTGTTTTGAAACATTAAATGATACATTTTATTAAGAGAAAATATCTTATGCACCTATGGTGGAAAACGAAAAAAAATTCTACAAACGTCTTAGTTTTAGGGTTTAATGACTTATTTTAGGGTTTAGGGTTTAGAAGTTAAGGTTTAGTGTTAGAATTTAGGGTTTAGAGGTTGGGGTTTAATTTTTAGGCTAATATGGTTATGGATTTAGGTTTTATCCTATAAACCCTAAAATTTAACCCCCAAACCCTAAATTCTAACCATACCTCCTAAATTCAAAACTCATCCACTAAAATCCTAAACACTAGACCCTAAATGAAATTCTTAAACCTTAAAACTAAGGTGCTTATGGAAAAAAAATTCCACAAGCGCTTGTGTATGTAATAATTATCCTTTTATTAATGGATTAATATCCTATACACTGGCGGTGGAAACTGAAAGTTTCCACAAGCGCCTTAGTTTTAAGGTATAGGGAATTAGTTTAGGGTATAGGGTTTAGGGGTTTAGGTGTAGGGTTTTAGAATTTAGGCATGGTGGTTTCAATTTATGGTTTAGGTTTAGAATTTAGGGTTTATAGGTTAGGTTTTAGTTTTAGGGTAATATGGTGAGGATTTAAGTTTTAACCTATAAACCCTAAATTATAACCCTAAACCTTAAATTGAAACAACTATCCCTAAATTCTAACCCCCTACACCTAAACCCCTAAACCATATATCCTAAAATAACTCTCTATACCCTAAAACTAAGGCGCATGTGGAAACTTTAAGTTTCCACCGCCTGTGTATAGAATATTTATCCTTTATTAATAGGGTAATTATTCTATACACAAGCGCTTGTGGAAACTATTTTACGCAAGCGTCTTAGTTTTAGGGGTTAGAGACTCTGTTTAGGGTTTAAAGTTTAGGGGTATAAGTGTAGTAGTTTTGAATTTAGGGGTTATTTATAGAATTTTTGGTTTAGGGTTAAAATTTAGTGTTTATAGGTTAAAACCTAAATCCCTACCCATATTACCCTAAAACATAAACCCTAACACTAAACCCTAAATACTAACCCTAAATCCTAAATTATAAACATGAACCATAAATTCTAAACCCATACACCAAAACCCCTAAACTCTAAACCTTAAACCTTAAACCCTATAATTGAGGCGCTTGTGGAAACAAAAATTTCCACCACCGGTGTATAGGATAATAATCCTTATTAATATTGTATATATTATGGGTAATTATTTGATACACTGGAGTGCCTTAGTTTTAGGTAGGGGTGGCAACGGGGCGGATCGAGGACGGTTTTGCATTCCCCACTCCGTCCCCAACCCTTGCGGGTACGGTTTTGGGGAATTTCCATTAAACATTTCGGGGATTTTTTTCGTCCCCATACCCATCCCTTACGGATCCCCGCGGTTTTCGGTTAATCCCCATACCCAAAAAATATAAATTAATTTATAAAACAAATACTCAACATTAAATCTCCAAGATTACAAACATAAAAGATAAATTTAGTTTTATCAAACAACAAACAAATAGTTTCAAAACTATAAAACATGACTTAAATATTAATCGTTTGAAACATGGCACCTTGAACTACCTTTAAAAGAAAATATGTGATTAATAATCTTTAGTTTCAAATAATGGTATGTTTGTTCTAAAAGAAACTAGATTCGATAATTTTTCCAACCATATAAATTACATCTTCTAATTTTACTCGTACGATTTATGGTAAATTTCCGAAGTCATTGTTATTGTTGTTTTTAGAAACAATATGTTGTATTTTCTTCTAACATTTGCTCACTCAAAAATTAATAATTCCTAATATGTAACTCGAAATCAATAATTGTTTGTTTTAAACAAATCTAGATTTTCGTGTGATTATATAAATATAACGCTCACTCCCTAATTTAACTTGTAGAATTTTTGGTGATTTTTCAAAGTCATTACTAAAACTTTTTTAAGAAATATGCTGCTAAATTTTCATGACATTTCAACATTCAAATATTCATATAATTTAGAATACACATCTAAATCAATCACCATGTATTTTAAACAAAACTAGACTAAATCATGTTTACAACAATGCATAGATAACATTCTAATTATTTGTATAGAATTTACAAAGAATTTTCAAATTTACTTTAGCCGGCCATGCTCAGGTGAGAATAGATTTTTGATGAAACATAGGTAAATTACCCTTATGGCCATCAAACTTCGTAAAATATCAGGATCCCTACGGATATTTTTTGGGGATTCTTGCGGATATTTTTGGGGATCCCCACGGTGATTTATAGGGTACGGTTCGGTTATCCCCCACGGTTCGGATATAGCAATCCCGTCCCCATCCCCATTTGAGCTCCGGTTATAAAACTTCCCACATCCCCGTCCCCATGGGTAAGGATTTCGGTTATTCCCCATGCCCATCGGTTCGGATCCCCACGGTTTTCGGTTATTCCCCACCCAATTGCCACCCCTAGTTTTAGGGTTTAGAGACTTAGTTTAGGATGTATGGTTTAGGGATTTAGGTGTATGTGTTTTGAATTTATGGATACTAGTTGAAATTTACAGTTTAGGGTTATAATTTATGGTTTATAGATTAAAACTTAAATCCTCACTATATTACCTTAAAAAGTAAACTCTAACATCTAAACCCTAAATTCTAACCATAAACCTTAAATTCTAACCACTAGACCTAAATTCTAAATCCCTACACCTAAACCACTAAACCCTAAACTAAACCCTAAAACTAGGGCGCTTGTGGAAACTTTTAGTTTTCACCGCCAGTGTATAAGATAATAATCCATATATTATATATCTTGTATTATTTATATAAATCGTATCTTCAGTTAAAAACAAGTACTGTCCACACAAATATATGTGTGTTTCAAACACTAATATGGTTAATTTGATTCAAATTATAATATTTCTCCTATTTTAATTACATCAATCTCAATCGAGTTAGTAAAAATTAGTTCTAGTTCATAATTTTATAATTTTATTGGGAGGATGTATAATGAGGTTGAATTCAAAAACTTCATATCTAAAAAATAACTAAGCAATTAAATATTAACTTAATGGTAATAAAATATTTTAAGGGATAAAGCCAGAATTTTGATTTAAAAAATATTAATAGTTTTTTTGACAGATTTTAATCCTATTTAGAAGGAAGGAAAATGAGACTCTAAGAGTAAAAAGGAGAGTACTAAATGCGAACTTAACAAATACATTTGTTAACAAATGTTAAAAAATCCATTGATGAATTTTTATTTTCAATACATTTGTTAAAAAGTCATAATAAAAAATGATAGGTAAAAGGATGAGTCTACCACGTGCGACGAACATTGATGAACACCACTAACGATGAATACCATTAATTTTTTTAAAATTTTAAAAATCTAAGGACTAAAATTATAATTAAAATTATCTCTTAAAAAATAAAAATCAAATTTAATAGTTACTTTATAATATATTTTTTAATAGGTTAGAATCAAATATACCCAATTCTCCTCAACCCTAACAAAATCAATTTCTTAAAAAATAGAAATCAGTTTTCTTTTTAAATCTATTTGATAGAAATCAGTTTAAACCCAAATTTAATAGACGCGACAACCATGTGAACATGCGGGTATATTTGATTCTAATCTATTAAAAAATTATAAATTGATTTCTATTTTTTTAAGAGATTGATTTTGTTAGGATTTAGGAGAATCGGGTATATTTGATTCTAATCTATTAAAAAATATTATATAGTAACTATTAAATTTGATTTTTATTTTTTTAAGAGATAATTTTAATTATAATTTTAGTCCTTTAGATTTTTAAAATTAAAAAAAATAATGGTGTTCATCGGTGTTCATCATTAGTGGTGTTCATTAATGTTCGTCGTGTAACCCCCTCGTCCCGGTCTGGCCGGATGACCGGTCCGAGTGGGTCACACGGGGAAAACCGAAGCGAAACCCGTTAAGGTTCCCCCTCGGTTAGCAACCCTATTTTTTTTTTTCAATTTATCTTGTCTAATTGCCTTATTAAGTCCTATGTGATACACGACAGCGGAAACACAACTCCATAGCAACGACCAACCAAAACAGCACCTTAAAACAACCCATTTAACCCTTTTATTCAGCGCGTATCGATACGCCTTCAGAGCGTATCGATACGCCTTGACCAAAGTCAACACCCTATGGTCAACATAAGAAGACCGTATCGATACAGCCCTTGAGCGTATCGATACGCCCTTCTCGGTCAACACCACTTGGTCAACTAGGTTGAATCGTATCGATACGCTTGGACACCGTATCGATACGCCATGCACTCCACAATTCCCCAAGATTACAGAGAGTTAAGAGGGTATCGATACACCCTTGTGTATCGATACGCCCAGCCTAACCTGAATTTCAGAGAGTTGGGACCGTATCGATACACCCCACGTATCGATACGCCCAGCCAAATTTGTGTTCTCTATGAGCAAGGCCGTATCGATACAGCCCTTAGCGTATCGATACGCCCTGCACTGCAAGTCCACAATTTTAAGCTAAACGACCTCAAACACGACTCTAGATGCAATTCTCGACTCACCTAAGCATATACAAGCATGAAAACACACATATTTAAGCCAGAGGAATCACTCAAACATGGATTAAAGCATTCATACATGGCATTCTAACAAGAGAGCAATTTATGCATATATGGTCACTCAAGCACTTAAGATATCAAGCCTTAGCAACCAAAACATGTAGGCATACAAGTCATGCATCATAAGCAAGCTTTACAATTCAACAAGGCATCCAAGAGCCACACCTCTTCAACATACAACAAGGCATTTAAATCAATAACACCTATCCCATTGCTTAACTATTACATTTTATTACTTAAAACTCATACATTGAGCTCACCAAAAGCAACACTTGGAGACCTTTCCTTGCCTTTGCCACCCACAAGCTATTTATCTGCATTGTCGAACAAAAGAGAGCGTAAGCATAAAAGCTTAGTGAGGGTAAGCTCTTTAAAAACAACCTCAACAATGCAGGGTCCAAGCACGAGCTACAACTGAGATAAAATGCATGTTCATACCTCCGGTCCACACGAGCCATGATCATAGATGATGCATGAACATATACTCAATATCATGTCATGTTCAACATGTTCAAAACCACAATACATGAAATCACATATATTAAACCATATAATGGCAACATAACCACAATCCGTATTGGCACCTAGCTATGACTCGAATACACGGATAACCGTTGGAACTCACATCCAACAACACAACCATTACCTGGCGGTGGGATTCCACTCATCACCGTTCACGCGGAGGGGATTCCACTCATCCTCACGCCTCATTTCACGCGGAGGGGATTCCACTCATCCTCACGCCCGTCGATGGGATTCCACTCATCACCGACCCTGCATGGACGGGATTCCACTCATCGCCACATGCCCTACGGATGGGATTCCACTCATCATCACGTAGAATATAAAAATTTCCGAGCGTACCCGTACTCCTCCTTGATGACTCAACGCCACCAAGGCCACGCGCGACTTTTGACTCATGTGTACACACTAACATCCTAATGATCGATCATTTGTACCCAAGTATACTAGTGCCAATACTAATACATTCCACAATATCATTTATTAACAACTTCCGTGCTTAGCACGTACTCACAATGACTTACTATCATGCACAAACCACATTTCCATGCCTAGCATGTACTCACCATGATCCTCGGATCAAGCAATCACCTCATAACAACATTACACATGTCAACACTACATGCATCTCAATGACACAAATATCACCTCATATGTCATATGTATATTTCCATCACATTTATCATCCACATGCATGTAACAATGCATCCATCATGCCTCAACATACATGTATACAACATATATAACCAACACCATCACAATTCAACACGAGGCATATACGACCATTAAAGAGTGCAACCAAAGTCTCTAATTAAAGCTTGGGATTAGGCTACCACTCTAATCCCAACTCTAGGTGGGTTTACCAAGCCCATCCTAGGTTCACATGCTTGAACCAAATACTCAAAATCATTTCAAAAACATTTAACCACTCACCTCTACCTCCAAGCTCAATTACCAAGCAAGCATCACCTTCAAGTTTCCGGATTCCTTTCTGATGCTTCTCCAACGCAAATTCTCGCTTCTAAACAACCTCAACACAAGTAAATTAACCTCAAATCAGTCCACAACACAACGTAGCAAACCCGGAATGAAATTCAAACATCAAACACTTGTTTTTCGAACCAATACCAACCACCAAAAGCCATTCCCGAGCAGCCCTTTAACACAGTCCAAAATTTGTGATTTTAACACATTTAACACTTCCAAATGCTTCCAATACGACCCTCAACCAATACTCTAACATCAACCCTCAATTTCCAACACAAACCACACCCAAAACTCAACTAAAAACCCTCCTAAAAACCATCCAAAACACAATTTCGGAAATTTTATAAAACCCTTTAAAAATCATATATGTTGAACCCTTTGGTTCATAAACTTCATATCTATCATTGTTTAATCAAAATCTCAAGTTAAACACCATAAAACTACCATTTTTATTCAAATCTCCCAAAAATCAAATTTCTAAAACATGGATGAAAATGAAAACTACTTGTACTTTTGAAGAGAGGAAGTTGAGAGCAAGTCAAAAACGTAATTACCTTTCAAAACCGAGCCAAAACGAGAGAGGAAGGAGATGAAATAGTGAAACGGGGAGAGAGCTTCTTCATTGTCGTTGAAGAAGATGATAAGGAAGAGAAAAAGGGTGATGTAATATATATAAAGGGGATTTAAATTAGAAAATGGGTAAATTACCAAAAAGTCCTTAATAAATGGCTATTTCATTGATCCTAAAAAAAACTCTTCAACTTGCAATTAAATCAATTTGTTCCCATTTCAAATATTTATTTTCGAAACCCGAACCATATAGGATTATTTTAATTATAAACTCGAGCCCAAATAATATTAAAATATTATTTTCACCCGACCCCTAAACCCGGGTGTTACAACTCTCCCCCACTTAAGAAATTTCGTCCCCGAAATTTATCAGACAGGAAGAGTCACTGGCACATGCTCCTCCACACTTTCTCTCTTACCACAACATACTCTCCAACTCAAAAGACTTACCACACAACACTTGCTATCTTACACCTAGATCCCAACTGATTCTTCAAGACATGCCAATTTCAAACTCAACTCAATCTCTTCAACAAACATAGCACGGAACATGCTTGACTCATACTCCCGAATTATAGGTTCACAGACACATCACAAACCTCTTTCTAGCTCTGGTGGTAACCGCAACAAATAAACAACTGTACTAGCCCGATTCACAATCTCATACCACATTGGTTGAACACTTGACTCGTAACTTTCTCTGACTGATCCTTTGTCTTCAACAGGTAACCAAACATTATACCAACGTCTTCAAAAATGATCTAGTTGATATTTCGAATCTCTATTACTCGCTCCCATTATGAACCTTCCACGGATGTAACAAACTAGAAGAAAACTGAAGCTCAGTCTTGACACGCTAGCAATTTACATACTTACTCTCATACTGAACCACATTATTCATCGACTCAATCCGGAAGTACTCATCTTCAACCCACAATACATCTTCATACTTCTCAGATGCACTGCAAATAAACTGCTGCACGCTTCGGCCAACACAATACATCTCAAAACACTATGTCAATCTGTACAACTATTCTGTCTCTGAAATACAAAACTCTATCATCTCTGAACTGTATTCTGAAGGTCTTCCTTCTACTATGCCTTGCACGTGAGGTGCCAAGAATCTGTCTTGCAACTGTTTCTCATCAAACATTCTGACTCAAAAGTAGTCTCAACCCAAAACTTGGCCACAAACTACTATCATTTGATGTACGGAATTCGGCAATTGCAACTCGTAACTCAACTACTAATCTAACAGCAAATACAACTCGGAACATCGGTTGCTACGTAGACTCTCTTCAGATAGTACTCAATCTGGAGATCACAGTCTTCAAGCAATTCTAACTACTCATGTTGTTCAAGTTCCAACCCTTCCTAAGTCTTCAAGTATTTCAAGTTCCGATAATATGCACATGCACACTGTGCATTTCTTACTATACAAGCTTTGTCTTCAAGTCCTCAAAGCAATTTCAGCTGTAGTTAACTCTACGTCTCATTTCGGATAACTCTTCTCACTGTCTTTCAACTATCTCAATGAACAAGCCATAATCTTCTGTCTTGCATAAGCACACAACCTAACTCCACATATAACGCATCATTATGGTTCACAAATTCTCTTTCTGATATAGACTGGATCATGGTCGAAGTTCTCTTCAAGGTTCTTTTCAGTTTCTCAAGGGCTCATTGTCTTGCATCTGATCACACAGCTGTCACAGTCTTCAATTTCTTCCAACTCACATCTTCTTCTGCCTACTTGGGATTTTCTCTAACACACTCGGCTGAACTACAAGTCCTAGAAGAACATCTTCCTTAACTCGGAGTTCACATTTGCTCAACTTGGTATACAACTAATTCTCAAAAAGGATCTACAACACTAACTTCAAAGTTTGCCATGATCTTTCTCGGTACTTGAATATACTCACGTGACATCTAGAAGAGCTACTACAACTGATCAAGAAACTCAGGAAAATATTCTGTTCAACATCTCTATGAAGGTAACTAATACACTGGTCAAACAAAACGACATAACTTAGAGCTCAAGGTGATCACATCTTGCCCCTAAAGATGTCTTCGGTACTTCAACTTTTCTCACTTCCAACTGGTGGTAAAAGGATCTCAAACTAATCTTCAAATAGACTGAAGCACACACTAACTGACCAACAAATCACTGACACTCGGAAACAGATACTAATCATCCAATGTCACTTGTTTCGACTGTATGCAATCTGAACACATTCTCGTACTGTCACTCTTTCTTCTTCACAAATTGCACTGTAGAATTCTGAGATGATGCACTAGGCCTAATGAGTCTAAGGTCTAACAAGCCTCGAAGCTAATTATTCAACATTCTCAATTCTGTCGGAAACCATAAGATACAGAGCAAACTAAAACACGTGCGAACTCGGAGACGACATCAATAATAAACTCTTCTTCTCTGTTAGGAGACAACTGGCGTTTCTTCTAAACACTTCTAGGAAGAATCACAAACTATTTTAACATTCTGAGGTCTAATCTTCGTTCAAAAATCAAATCCATCACAATTGCTTAGCAAGCTTGTCAACTAAACTCAATCGACCTTCGATCTCTAAAACTGGATCAGCATTCAATAAGAAGCTCGCATCCTCACCTACCACTACAGTCACACAAAAATCTGCAATTTCAAGGCAACTCTCTTTTTGTCTCAACGTACACACTAACTCTGTGCTCTTCAAGCTGAACCTTGTCAAAAGATACATCAAAACCGTAGGAAGACGGTCACTTCACCTCTACTAGAAACTAGTAACTCTGAACCACCAACAACATCTTCTGTACATCTTTTTGATCACTACTATCTCCCAAAGGCTAGTCACAGATGTCCCTACATCTAAGGTCTCAACTAGGATATCTAATTTCTTACATGCTCACGCAAAAGGAGGTATTCACAGAAACTGCAACTTCACATGCACACAACTGACAGTCTTCGGTCCTCTTGTTTTCATACTGGTTCTTCAACAAAATCTGACTCTTCTAAACTGTTCCTTGAGCATCTCGTAACTTCAAAATTCAATTCTGATCACACACAAACAGTCATGCTGGACTTGTTCTAACCCTACCAAACAATCTGAAGTCAAAGCTCAAGACTCCCCTCTCGGCTCAACTATATCGGAAGTGTCTTCATCTCTTCCACTTGCTGGAAAACAACTCAACGTACATCGACCCAATCACACAAACTAGCTCCCACTCACGAACACTGACCGGCTGTCTTGCATTAAAATCATAGGCCGAACCCCAACGGTCACCAACTAACACTTCACCAGGCATGTTCCACTTGCATACTTGCTAACAATGTATAGAGATACGGATTCAGAATCAACTAGAGGAAACAACTTGAGACTGTACCAAGGGCTCATTCGATAAAACAATCAGACTACTCTGACCCCCACTCATAGACCTTCACTTCTTCTTACCAACTGATGCCAGAGTTGATCACACCGTCCCTCATCCACAAGAATCAACCCATATACACATTGTCTCAAACGGACAAATTGTACCTCAATTCCGGTACGACCACACCTCTCTAACTAAGGCGATGGACTCCCTCAACATCATCCACCCTTTCAGAAACTACGACTTCTACTTACCGAAAAGCAATTAAAATCAGTAACAGCATCAACAGTAAATTAACATACAAACTGGGTTAGCAAAGGAGAAGGTCCAAGTGGCTCAAGTATGATTCCCTCACTTAAAATCTCTTTTTCGACGTAATAGTAGCAATGGGACTCTACTAAACATGCTTCAAACAATTCAACACCCATACATGCTCAACCAAGCATATAACAAGGCTTACTTGCCAAACAAGCAACCTATGCATACTATCAAACAACATACATTCTCAATCAAACGATCATACATCACAGCATACGCGGATAACAAGCAACATTCTTGTCACACAAGCAATCATTCATTTCAACATACTCGAATAACAAGCAACATGTGTTGGGTTTTTCGACGCTCGATTCGATCAACCGATTATGCTCGCCAAGTGGTGGAGAGGTGGATTTTTGGGTGGAAGGGTTTAGGAAGCTAAAAGAATAAAGACACGATGATTTATAGTGGTTCAACCTTCTAACCAAGGTCTACATCCACTACCTTAGCTTCCTACTAAGGATTTCACAATCAATCCACTAATTGATTCGTCCCCTTTTCTAGGATTAGGAGGAAACCCTTTACAACCCTCGAAGCTTTCTACCCAAAGCTTGAAGGAAAACCCTCTTTACAAAGAGAAACAAATAAGCAAACTTGAACCCTCTAATAGGTATTTTGTTTGCACAATGAAGCACTCACCCAAAACCTAAACACTTGAGCAAATTTAACAATGTAAGCTCACTAGTGTTGTCTAAGCAATAAATGAACAAATAAAGCTCTAGACAAGTTTTTCACTCATAACGTTGTGACAATTGAAGCTCTTATCAATCTTGATGCTTGGAGGTCTTATTTATACTCCAAATTGAGTTCCTAGCCGTTTATGGTCGTTGGGGATGTTTCATAGCCGTTGGGGATACAAAATAGCCGTTTATTTCCCACAAATTGCATTTCTTCAGCCTAGTGTATCGATACACTATACCCTGTATCGATACGGTCTTGAAAGTCTGATATAGCCGTTGAGCTTTCTGCTGATGCGTATCGATACGCATGCCTGGCGTATCGGTACGGTCCTGCAAATTCAAAAGACCGTTGGGAATTGACCGTTGGCGTATCGGTACGCGATACCACCGTATCGGTACGCGACTAGCCGTTGGGCTATTTGAAAACATACCGTATCGATACGTGTAAGCGTATCGGTACGGGTTTAGACACCGTATCGATACGCATAGCCGTATCGATACGGGTTTTAGCTACTGGAATCCAAAACCCTAATGTGTATCGATACACTATCCACTGTATCGATACTGTCACTTAAAATGCTCGGTTTTGACTACTTTAAATGTACTTTAAGTCCATTCCAGAGCTTTAAAAACCCTTAAACATATTTTCAAGTTGTTTTTGACTAAAAACATATTTTAAATTCTTTTCAATTTAGTCCAAAACATTTTTCAAATATTATATCAAAACCTTAGTTCTACAATCTCCCCCTTTTTGATATAATAAAACCAACTTGAAAAATTGTTTGGGATTCTCCCCCTTTAATTTTAAAATTGTGAATAAGAGATTTAAGATATAAAATCAAAATAAAGCTCCCCCTTATTCATTTGAAAAATAAATTTTTCAAAAACCATTTCTCCCCCTTTTTGTTATATCAAAAAGAATTTAAAATGACATTTAAGTTCAAGATAACATAGGAGGCAAAAAAAATTTTGACACTTAAAATTTTGGTTTAAAATTGGCTCCCCCTTACTCATAGCATCATCAGAATGTTAGTCCAACATTTATGAATATCTAGTTGAATTAAAAAAAATAAATCAAATAAAATCAAAAACAACTAGAAATTTTTACCAACACTTGAACTCAAGGGAGGATGTGAAGCCTTCCTCTTCAAGTGTTCTTCCTTGTGTGCATGGAGCTCCCCCTTAATGTTTGACTTGTTGATTATTCTCCATCACACCTAGCAAAAGACAATCAAGTAATTTTTGGTATCCAAATTGCTTTGGATCCATAGACGTTAGTAGCACAAAATTTAGTCCCCTTAGGAATCCATTTTTCAATTTCATCCTTTTTAGTTGAAGTGGTTAGTCCTTTTGGGACCCAAACACTTCTAAAACATTTTCCATTTAAAAATCTAGGGGCACTAGATTGTCTTGCATAAAAATTTGATTTTCCAAAATTGTTTTTCTTTTCAAGTTCTTTGGAAATCAAATCTTTTTCCTTTTTGAGATCATCAACTTCTTTTTGATGATCTCTTTCCATCGTTTGAAGCAAGTTTTGTAAATTTAAATCTTTAAGTTCAAAATCTTTGATTTTTGCTTCAAACTCTAAATTGGTTTTAGAAAGCAAATCATTTTCGGTTTTCAACTTTGAAATCAATTTTTTATTTTTCGAAAATGAAGCCTTGAATTCAAAAACCAATTCATCATAGGCTTCTTGTAACTCATCAAATGTGTAAGAATTTGAAATAGATGAGTTAGAAGTTACCTCCCCCTCATTGAGGGCCATCATGCATAGGTGGGCTACTTCATTATCGGTGGAGTCTTCATCACTCCAAGTGGCCACATATGCTTGTTTTGAAGATGATCCCTTCTTTTTGGATTTGTGGGAATCCTTCATCTTCTTCATCGATTCATGCTTGGATTTTTCCATTTTGCTCTTCATGAATCGTGCGAGCTTGTTGAAGAGATAGTTCATCTCTTCATCTTCACTATCCTCCTCACTTGAATCTACGTGATCATTTGTGGAGGATTTGAGAGCCATGGCATTGAAGCCAAGCCTCTTGATTTTCTTCTCTCCCATAGCTCTAATTTCTTCCCTCCTTTTCTCATCTTCTTTGTTCTTCTTCATGATTTGATGAGTAAGAAGTGACCCCATGAGTTCATCAAGCTTCAAATTTTTTAAATTTTTGGCTTCGATGATGGCGGTCCTCTTTGAGTCCCAAGACTCGGGAAGAGAGTAGATGAGCTTTCGGACAAGTTTTTCTTCCGGAATGATTTCTCCATATCCTTTAAGACCATTGGTGATGGTGGAGAACCTATCAAACATCTTCTCGATGTTTTCCTCCGGATTCATTTTGAAGTTCTCATACTCTAAGGTTAGGAGCCCAATCTTGGTCTCCTTGACTTCATTAGTCCCCTCGTATGTGACTTCAAGCTTGTCCCATACCTCCTTGGCACTTTCACAAGAAGACATCTTCTCATAGATGGTTGGGCCAAATGCGCAAAAAAGCATGTGCAAGGCTCTACAATTTAGCTCCATCTTCTTGCGATCGTCGGCACTCCATTCCGCTTTGCTTCCTTGAGGCACGAACGGACCATCTTCAACTATGTCCCATAGCTTGTAATCTCTTGCCTTCAAGAAGAATTTCATCTTTGTCTTCCAATGGGCATAGTGATCTCCGTCGAAGAAAGGCGGTATGTTGATGGATTGCGACATTTGAGCCGGTTGGTGAAATGTTGATCGAGCTTGCCGGATCTTCTCAATAGGATGTGAATCCCCTTCGATTGAGTCAAGCTCTGATACCAATTGTTGGGTTTTTCGACGCTCGATTCGATCAACCGATTATGCTCGCCAAGTGGTGGAGAGGTGGATTTTTGGGTGGAAGGGTTTAGGAAGCTAAAAGAATAAAGACACGATGATTTATAGTGGTTCAACCTTCTAACCAAGGTCTACATCCACTACCTTAGCTTCCTACTAAGGATTTCACAATCAATCCACTAATTGATTCGTCCCCTTTTCTAGGATTAGGAGGAAACCCTTTACAACCCTCGAAGCTTTCTACCCAAAGCTTGAAGGAAAACCCTCTTTACAAAGAGAAACAAATAAGCAAACTTGAACCCTCTAATAGGTATTTTGTTTGCACAATGAAGCACTCACCCAAAACCTAAACACTTGAGCAAATTTAACAATGTAAGCTCACTAGTGTTGTCTAAGCAATAAATGAACAAATAAAGCTCTAGACAAGTTTTTCACTCATAACGTTGTGACAATTGAAGCTCTTATCAATCTTGATGCTTGGAGGTCTTATTTATACTCCAAATTGAGTTCCTAGCCGTTTATGGTCGTTGGGGATGTTTCATAGCCGTTGGGGATACAAAATAGCCGTTTATTTCCCACAAATTGCATTTCTTCAGCCTAGTGTATCGATACACTATACCCTGTATCGATACGGTCTTGAAAGTCTGATATAGCCGTTGAGCTTTCTGCTGATGCGTATCGATACGCATGCCTGGCGTATCGGTACGGTCCTGCAAATTCAAAAGACCGTTGGGAATTGACCGTTGGCGTATCGGTACGCGATACCACCGTATCGGTACGCGACTAGCCGTTGGGCTATTTGAAAACATACCGTATCGATACGTGTAAGCGTATCGGTACGGGTTTAGACACCGTATCGATACGCATAGCCGTATCGATACGGGTTTTAGCTACTGGAATCCAAAACCCTAATGTGTATCGATACACTATCCACTGTATCGATACTGTCACTTAAAATGCTCGGTTTTGACTACTTTAAATGTACTTTAAGTCCATTCCAGAGCTTTAAAAACCCTTAAACATATTTTCAAGTTGTTTTTGACTAAAAACATATTTTAAATTCTTTTCAATTTAGTCCAAAACATTTTTCAAATATTATATCAAAACCTTAGTTCTACAACATGCTTATATGATAAGCAAACACCGTGCATATCAATCATAAAACACAACTTACTTCACTTACCTGCCCAAGGTCTCGGTAACCTTAGGCTCTGATACCAACAAATGTAACCCCTCGTCCCGGTCTGGCCGGATGACCGGTCCGAGTGGGTCACACGGGGAAAACCGAAGCGAAACCCGTTAAGGTTCCCCCTCGGTTAGCAACCCTATTTTTTTTTCAATTTATCTTGTCTAATTGCCTTATTAAGTCCTATGTGATACACGACAGCGGAAACACAACTCCATAGCAACGACCAACCAAAACAGCACCTTAAAACAACCCATTTAACCCTTTTATTCAGCGCGTATCGATACGCCTTCAGAGCGTATCGATACGCCTTGACCAAAGTCAACACCCTATGGTCAACATAAGAAGACCGTATCGATACAGCCCTTGAGCGTATCGATACGCCCTTCTCGGTCAACACCACTTGGTCAACTAGGTTGAACCGTATCGATACGCTTGGACACCGTATCGATACGCCATGCACTCCACAATTCCCCAAGATTACAGAGAGTTAAGAGGGTATCGATACACCCTTGTGTATCGATACGCCCAGCCTAACCTGAATTTCAGAGAGTTGGGACCGTATCGATACACCCCACGTATCGATACGCCCAGCCAAATTTGTGTTCTCTATGAGCAAGGCCGTATCGATACAGCCCTTAGCGTATCGATACGCCCTGCACTGCAAGTCCACAATTTTAAGCTAAACGACCTCAAACACGACTCTAGATGCAATTCTCGACTCACCTAAGCATATACAAGCATGAAAACACACATATTTAAGCCAGAGGAATCACTCAAACATGGATTAAAGCATTCATACATGGCATTCTAACAAGAGAGCAATTTATGCATATATGGTCACTCAAGCACTTAAGATATCAAGCCTTAGCAACCAAAACATGTAGGCATACAAGTCATGCATCATAAGCAAGCTTTACAATTCAACAAGGCATCCAAGAGCCACACCTCTTCAACATACAACAAGGCATTTAAATCAATAACACCTATCCCATTGCTTAACTATTACATTTTATTACTTAAAACTCATACATTGAGCTCACCAAAAGCAACACTTGGAGACCTTTCCTTGCCTTTGCCACCCACAAGCTATTTATCTGCATTGTCGAACAAAAGAGAGCGTAAGCATAAAAGCTTAGTGAGGGTAAGCTCTTTAAAAACAACCTCAACAATGCAGGGTCCAAGCACGAGCTACAACTGAGATAAAATGCATGTTCATACCTCCGGTCCACACGAGCCATGATCATAGATGATGCATGAACATATACTCAATATCATGTCATGTTCAACATGTTCAAAACCACAATACATGAAATCACATATATTAAACCATATAATGGCAACATAACCACAATCCGTATTGGCACCTAGCTATGACTCGAATACACGGATAACCGTTGGAACTCACATCCAACAACACAACCATTACCTGGCGATGGGATTCCACTCATCACCGTTCACGCGGAGGGGATTCCACTCATCCTCACACCTCATTTCACGCGGAGGGGATTCCACTCATCCTCACGCCCGTCGATGGGATTCCACTCATCACCGACCCTGCATGGACGGGATTCCACTCATCGCCACATGCCCTACGGATGGGATTCCACTCATCATCACGTAGAATATAAAAATTTCCGAGCGTACCCGTACTCCTCCTTGATGACTCAACGCCACCAAGGCCACGCGCGACTTTTGACTCATGTGTACACACTAACATCCTAATGATCGATCATTTGTACCCAAGTATACTAGTGCCAATACTAATACATTCCACAATATCATTTATTAACAACTTCCGTGCTTAGCACGTACTCACAATGACTTACTATCATGCACAAACCACATTTCCATGCCTAGCATGTACTCACCATGATCCTCGGATCAAGCAATCACCTCATAACAACATTACACATGTCAACACTACATGCATCTCAATGACACAAATATCACCTCATATGTCATATGTATATTTCCATCACATTTATCATCCACATGCATGTAACAATGCATCCATCATGCCTCAACATACATGTATACAACATATATAACCAACACCATCACAATTCAACACGAGGCATATACGACCATTAAAGAGTGCAACCAAAGTCTCTAATTAAAGCTTGAGATTAGGCTACCACTCTAATCCCAACTCTAGGTGGGTTTACCAAGCCCATCCTAGGTTCACATGCTTGAACCAAATACTCAAAATCATTTCAAAAACATTTAACCACTCACCTCTACCTCCAAGCTCAATTACCAAGCAAGCATCACCTTCAAGTTTCCGGATTCCTTTCTGATGCTTCTCCAACGCAAATTCTCGCTTCTAAACAACCTCAACACAAGTAAATTAACCTCAAATCAGTCCACAACACAACGTAGCAAACCCGGAATGAAATTCAAACATCAAACACTTGTTTTTCGAACCAATACCAACCACCAAAAGCCATTCCCGAGCAGCCCTTTAACACAGTCCAAAATTTGTGATTTTAACACATTTAACACTTCCAAATGCTTCCAATACGACCCCCAACCAATACTCTAACATCAACCCTCAATTTCCAACACAAACCACACCCAAAACTCAACTAAAAACCCTCCTAAAAACCATCCAAAACACAATTTCGGAAATTTTATAAAACCCTTTAAAAATCATATATGTTGAACCCTTTGGTTCATAAACTTCATATCTATCATTGTTTAATCAAAATCTCAAGTTAAACACCATAAAACTACCATTTTTATTCAAATCTCCCAAAAATCAAATTTCTAAAACATGGATGAAAATGAAAACTACTTGTACTTTTGAAGAGAGGAAGTTGAGAGCAAGTCAAAAACGTAATTACCTTTCAAAACCGAGCCAAAACGAGAGAGGAAGGAGATGAAATAGTGAAACGGGGAGAGAGCTTCTTCATTATCGTTGAAGAAGATGATAAGGAAGAGAAAAAGGGTGATGTAATATATATAAAGGGGATTTAAATTAGAAAATGGGTAAATTACCAAAAAGTCCTTAATAAATGGCTATTTCATTGATCCTAAAAAAAACTCTTCAACTTGCAATTAAATCAATTTGTTCCCATTTCAAATATTTATTTTCGAAACCCGAACCATATAGGATTATTTTAATTATAAACTCGAGCCCAAATAATATTAAAATATTATTTTCACCCGACCCCTAAACCCGGGTGTTACACGTCGCCCGTTGTAGAATTTTCCTAAGTAAAAAGTCCATTGATGAATTTTTTTTCTATACAAAATATTGAAAATATTAGATTATGAGTTACTTATCACTTAATAGGTAATGGATTTATAATTATTAATTTATTTTCTTACATCTTAACGTTGTATTATCCTTTAAGTAAAAAGTTCGAATTATAATAATCTAAATTAATTATTTTTATTATGTTTGGATTTTTTTATTTTAAGATATTTTAATTTTAAAATTTATATTTATCAAACTATATATCTATTTTCAATACTTATTTATGTTGTAAATAATAAACATTTTTTATAATTTAAAATCAATACTTGTAGTATTCAACACTTAGTTTTTCAATTTCTCAAACAAAACATTAAAATTTCACATTAATTTTTAGATTTCGTTGTAAGAGTCCTTAAAATATTGTATCCATCGGATCATTTTTATCACCTAATAGACGTTAAATGCCAACTTAAATATGATGCGGAACATATATAGAGTACGTAGATTAAAATCTTAAACGCATATATACATATTTTATTAACATGTCGAGTTCAAGCTACTCGTATGTTAGGTTTATACACGTTCAAAAATCTGATTTACTAATTTTTAAATATGATTAGCATCATATCTGAACTACCATTTTAACATCTAGTTGACAATAGAATTTAATTGACATAATATCTGAAATTTTTTATTACATATATCTGTTAAAAGTTACACATTTGATTCTTGAATATGAAATAATGCATTATATTTTTTATGAATCAATTTGTTGCATGATTTTAACAATTTTATAAATATAGTACTTGAACAGTTGAACTTGATAATTTTGACACATGTAATATTAGTTGTTGAAATGTTTCATCAAAAATATCAAATTTAGATTACACATTTAACAAATACATGTATCAAATTTATGGGGGAAAAAACCCAGCTATCAAATTTATGGAGAGAATATTGAGAAATCCAGTTGTATTTGTTTACTGACGCGGGAGATCCGATTTAGTTTTGACTGTTAAAATCACCAACCAGTGACCGCCACGCATCTTTTTCTCCGACCAGCGACTCCGTTTTCAATATTTTTCTTTTATTCTTCATTACTTCCTCTCGCATTTTCCCTCTTTCCAAACAAAAGAAAATGGATTCTCAATACCCGAATCAGAAACCCTCTCTTTACCCGGAACTGATCCAAACAAACCCTGAAATCCCCCAATACTCTTCTTATTCTTCTTCCAGCAACCTTTACCCCACCATTGACAAGCGTGATTTCGACGAAAACCTTTTCCCGGATTTTTCCCCATATTCCGATAGCCGCCGTAACGGCTACGCATATCCTCCTTCTGCGCCAACGGCCCACTATTCTCAATTTCCCGTTAGCAGCCATAACGTCTACTCAGTTCCTCATTTTGCGCCAACGGTCCACCCGTCCCAATATTCCGTTAGCGGCCATAACGGCCACTCGGATCCTCCATTCGTGACAACGGCCCCGCCTGAGACATTTCTCGTTAGCGGCTCTAACGACCACTCAGATCCTCCTTTCGCGCCAACGGCCCCGGCTGAAGCTGTGGAGGAAGTTTTAATCAGAATCCCCGGCGCCATCGTAAATTTGATCGACAAATCTTACAGCGTCGAGCTCGCTTGTGGCGATTTCGCGGTGGTTCGTCTCTGGCAGGACAACAACATTGTCGCTGTACTCGCGCATGTTGCTGATGAAGTCCAATGGCCAATTACGAAACAAGGGACCGCTGTTAAACTTGACGATTCTCATTATTTCTTCTCTCTTCAGTTCCCTAAGGAAGCCGATTCGATTGAAGACGATGGTGGAAAGATTAAGACTTCCGAGGAAGGCTCTGACTTGCTTAGTTACGGTTTGACAATAGCCTCGAAAGGACAGGAAAATTTGTTGATGCAATTGGATTATATACTACGATGTTATAGTTGTTTTACTGTGCAGGAAGTGAAGGGGAAAGGGGAGGAGGTTTTGGATGGAGGGAAGAACATGTCCCCGGAGGATTTGAATTCAGCAAGCATGAAGGAGGCGATGGAGGGGAGATGTGCGGCCTATTGGACTACACTGGCGCCTAATGTAGAGGAATATAGTGGGAAAACGGCTAAAATGATTGCGGCCGGATCTGGGCAGTTGATCAGGGGGATACTGTGGTGTGGAGATGTGACAATAGATAGATTGAATAGAGGGAATGAAGTATTGAAGAGCAGAATGACTCCGGCCGAGGAGGATTTGGAGATTAGTCCCGAGACATTGAAGAGGATACAGAGGTTATCAAATGAATGGTTTTGATTTTCTTTTTCATTCTTATGAAATTTAAAGCTAATGAAGTAACTACTAACATGGTTGAATTTTGAAACAATTAATTTGGGATAGTAACAAAGCTCCAATAGCTGCATAGATATAAGCCCCCAATCAGAAAAATAAATGTTATTGAAAGTTTTGGTACATAATTATATTTGCAGGAGAACACAGCAATGAGATAACTGATAAGTATTGACAGAATGTTGAAACTGTTATGCTCTGTTCCTTAAGATAGGGAGGCAAAAGTAGAAATTCCTAAATGCCATTTGTAAAAAATCATGTAATAGCCCTTTGCACATTGTCTCCTTCAAAGTCCTATGCTTGAAAGCAATGGAATTTTCTAATGGATCTAGAACTGAAATACAACTTTGTTCAAAAGAATTTTACTCCATAAGTTTTGATTTAGGTTGAGTAGCATACATAATAATGGTACAAAAATTTGTTCCTTTTCTTTCCTTTTTATGTCTAGTTCTGAAGTAAACATGCCTTGATGTTTTGGCTTAACTGTACGTACAGGATTAAGAAGGTGACAAAAGTGACGCACAAAGTGGCAAAGGGGGTTCTCTCTGGGGTTGTGAAAGTATCTGGATATTTCTCAAACTCAGTTGCAAACTCGAAACTGGGCAAGAGAGTTTTTCGGCTCCTACCTGGAGAAATGGTTCTTGCTACCCTGGATGGATTTGGTATGTCATACATCTGTCTCCACTTATTTTATATGCTTAGGTGCATCATTTTACAATTCCGTTCATCCTGGCACGATTTGCTAAAGGAAAAAGAATATTTGATTTGTGTGCTTATTTATGGGTTCTAATTAATAAAGATGGCCACTAGATTGCATTTTAGGTTCTTCTAGGGCTGTGCTAGATTTATAAAACACAAAAGTTTTATTGATCTTAGGAACATATATAATTCGAGAAAAATGGAAAGTAGTTTGCCGGGTTTGTGTTAGGTGTGCGGTAGATTGATTCAAGCTTAAGGATCAATTGCATCCAATTTTATGATTTCTTCTCTTCTATGAAATTGAATGCAGTGGTTGTTTTAGAGTTGTTTGATCACAGGCTATAGGCTGTTACCTATAGGTGCAGACTCCATTTAACAATACCAATTAAGCTCGATATGTTCAGGTGCCCTGCGGTTCCTATCCCATTGCACCTTATTGTTGCTTGTATTATCCATTCATGAAGCATTTCATTTAAGTCAAACAGCTTATTAGCTAACTCTTTAGCCATTTGTTCATCTTAGGGTCAATGCTATATCTGTTATGTTTACATTGTTTATCAAATGTGCTCATTCAATTGGACCATACTCAGAGTTGAGGAAGATGACTGAAACTTGTGTGTCTGTGTATATCTTTGTGTTTGTGTGTGAATAATTGAGTTTATACTCTCAGAACCATATTATAAACTTTAGAGGTCTCTCAGATGCCATATAGGTGATTAAGCTTCTTGATATACTGATGAATTAAGTCGTTGTTGGCTTTGACTGATGGAATTTGTTTGAGTTTCCATTTTGGTGAGCTACTTTAGGACTCCACTATCCTTCCACAGCCAACAAGTTTATTGCCATTTTGCACTATTCTTATCCGGGTTCAATTTCCCGATTACCTTATTAAGCTAACAACTTTGTTAATTCAATTTTTGGGCATTTGAGGACCAGATGCAATGCTTCTGATTGTCAGATATGACTTCTATATAGTCATTTTCAAGTGAATTTAGATCTCTCCTATTGATTTATTGTACTATTTCATTGTGAACAGATAAAATTTGTGATGCTGTTGAAGCAGCTGGGAAAAACGTGATGTCAACATCATCCTCTGTGACGACTGAACTTGTCAACCAAAAGTAAGTTCATGGTATATTAATGGACATGCAACCAAAAGTATGTTAATGTTTTATTGGTATTATCGATAGGGATTCTACTCTGCTCATTATGCATATAGTCATAGGTCCACGCACTCAACACTCACACACACACACAGAGAGAACTATACCCTTGCTTTAAGGGAAATTTCATTCAAAGCCTCTCCTCTTACTTTGAACCCTCTTCTCAAGTAAGAAAGAGACAAATTTAGAGCTTATCCTTTATGCAGGTATGGAGAAAAAGCAGCTGAGGCTACAGGCGAAGGGCTGAATGCTGCAGGGCATGCTATGGGAACAGCATGGGCTGCATTTAAACTCCGAAAGGCACTAAACCCCAAAAGTGCTCTTAAATCTAGCGTGCTAGCCAAGGCTGCTGCTAAGGCTACTGTTGAAGAGGCAAAGGCAAAGGCAAAGGCAAAGAAGTGATTGCTTTCAGATTTCCGTTCTTCAGATTTGTGAGTTAACAGAGAGATGTGGCTATAATCCTTACGTTCATAAGCTCCATAAATCATCAATATTTTGTTTGTTATGGTATTTGTAACTTGCTAATCCTTTATGCTTAAGCTGTACATATTCCCTCTTTAGTGGCAAGAATTAGAAGGCTTTACTCCGGTTATAGTGATGATAATTATGATGATTAAAAAATCATCAGCTTCACCCTTGAATGCATATCAGTTTGGAGTTGAATCCAATTTGTTAGGATCTCCTAGGCATTGTGTTGTACAACTATGATTGTTTCGCTTTTTGTCATCAATCGCGGATGGCGACAACCTTTTCCTTCCTGTGGAGGTTCTGGTTCTGAATTATAATGTCCTAAATGATAGTGATATTTGTTTTCTGTGGATTTCCTTTGTCAATTACATGCCTGCCTGTCTGCAATGCAAATTGGTTAAACATCATTATCTCCATCCTAGGTTTCCTTCATCCTTTTTTCTGGTGATTTTACTATGGAGGAAAAATATCTGCAGTATATATATAGTGTTAAGTATAGGTATGAATTGACCCCTTTATTCACAAATGTCCATAAACTGTTTTTTTATGTCCAAGGAGCGAATCAAATGCTCTTCCATTGTTGAAACCAACCGTAAAATTTAATTTGATTTTGATATAACGAAGTGTTTAAGAACCTTTCTGTAAAAGTAAATAAATTTTTAAGTATTTTAAAATCTCACAAATTGATAAGCAAATTTGGACCAAAATGATTCTAAGTCAAATAATTTGATCAAGCAAAATTTTTTAAAGTGATATAGCTCAAAATCAATTTGTACGCCAAGGCATATCGATACGCTATAGTCATATCGATACGGTTTTTAGGTTCTAAAATTTTAATCAACAAAAACATACCGATACGGTATTTTATCTGGGCTTAACTTTAAGGCTTAGCGTACCGATACGGTAGTTCCCATATCGATACGGTTTGATCTGATTCGATAAATCTTTGCATTTAAACTTTTTGACTGTCGCTTGTTAGTTATGATTTCAACAAAATTCAAACGGTCGTTAGACCGTATCGATACGCCCATATAGCGTATCGGTATACTTTTTACTAAAGTTTTTCTCAGGATTTCAGTGAGCAAAATTCGTATCGATACGCCCCTATTTTTACACTATACTCGTACCTAGGGGTGTTCAAAATTATCCGACCCGACTACCTGAACATAAATAATCGGGTATTTACCCGAAATTTTTTTTTACCCGGGTCAAGCCTGGGTCAAAAAAATATGATTTTTTTTTCGGGTACCCAGATCCTTATTTTTTATTTTATTAGATTACTTAATATTTTTACTTTAGAACTATATTTAAATCCCTAAATTCATTCTATATTTGTATTATATGCTTTCATGTTTAAATTTTTTTAAAAATATATATATTAATTTGTGAATATGTAAGATTCGATATGAAACAAACAACAAGTTTTCTCTATTGCATTTATGCATTAGTAGGTTTCTTTAAAAAATATGAGATTCGAAAAAAATCACGATCGAGATTAATATTTTTAATGTCTTTCTTATGGTTATAAACTTCAAATCATTATTTTTTTTGTTTGGATGACGTGTTATGAACTTTTAAGGGTTTTTTTAAATTTTAAAATTAAAAAAAAAAAGAACCGGATACCCGATAACCGAGTACCTGATATTCACGGGTCAGGACACGGGCCAACAAATTTAATACTCGAAGGTCTGGGTACCCGAAAACCCGGGTACTCGGATTTGAACACCCGTACCCGTACCGATAGTCTCATACGCGTATCGATACGCCACTCTTAAATGTGCACAACTGACTCTTTTTGTTTTGAGACAAATTTCGATACCCTTGTTCGAGTACCGATATGGTAGCTTGTATAAGTGCATTTATTGCAGAAAAAATAAAGCCCAACGGCTCTATTGATGATTTCAACCACCAGAACGACTAGAAATCAATGCAATGATATATAAACAAGCCCCGAAAGCTACAACAACAACTATTGAACAAATTTGCAACAATTCAAGCATTTATCCAAACCCCATAGCTCTTAAAGTCAAATCCTTGTACCCCACTTGTGTAATCTTCAAATGTATTATATTATTTTTGAGTTTGGAGAGTGTTTAAGTGTAATTGGACAATCTATCAACATTGTGAGAGACATTTTTCATATTGTAAATCTTCTTTGTATTTGAGAGAGTCTTGATTAATCTTTGCGTAGAAAGATTAACCAATTTGTAAGGTTTCCTCATAATCCGAGAAAATGGGACGAATTTTTAGTGAAATTAGTTAAAAATCCTTAGTGGGAGCTAAGGTAGTGGATGTGGAGCTTGTTCTAAGCTTGAACCACTATAAATTACATTGTCTTTAATTTCCTATCTTTCAATTCACTCCCTTCAATTTTAAAAAGTCAATTTACCCCCTCTTAACCATTTTCGATTCAATTGATCAATTTAACACCAATTATTTAATTTAATTAAATAATTAAATAGAAGTTTCTTTAACCTTTAGTTAATAGAAAAAATTGTATTGTAACTTCTTTTAAATAATAACAATTTAATTTAATCCATTTTGACAGAAAGAATATTTAGATGTAATTTTTATTTGAAGCTAAGTTCCAACAACAATTCTTAACTTTTGTCTTTGATCTATAATAATATTATGTATAAAGTGAAAAGCAAAATTCATTTGATTTCGGGAACTAATATTTAAGTTTAGTTATAGGGCGAGCTCTAGCGTACATTTAAAATGTGGCGGATTTTTTATAAATTCTTATTTAATTGGTAAAAAATTATATAGTTACACAAATTTTTATCTAGAATTGAAATTTTTATTCGGTCTTACATAATTTTTTACTATTTTACTAAAAATTTAGTTGGTCGCATTTTAACCGCACTCTAAAAGTGTCGCACCTTAACCTTGCCCAATATTTAAAAAGAAAAGGGGAAAATGTTAAAAGCAAGAGCCAAGATGTAAAACCTATGTTTGATTTTGATATAACTAGATCTTTAAGGATCAAATTGAAGAACTTAAAATTGTTTGTACAAATCCCTTAATAAGTTTTTGAAACCCCAAAGACTTTAAACTGATTTATTAGAACTCAAACTCAAATATTTTCTAAGTGTTCCAAGGCAAAAATATTGAAAAACGTCAACCAGTATCGATACCCATCAAGGAGTATCGATACCTTTTTAGCAAAGTTTGCCACTGTCGGAACAAGTATCGATACGGCAAACCCTAGTATCGAAACGCTATGAAATCAGTATCGATACGGATAAACCAGTATCGATACCATATTATAATTATTAAATTCAAAGTCGGTTTAAAAATATACCCGTTGAGTTTTTTAAACGGTCACTAAACCGGTATCGATACCCCTAACCCTAGTATCGATACCACATTTGACAGTGAGCTATGTCGAGAAAAAGGTATCGATACAGCCTGTGCTGTTTCGATACCCAGTACCGATACGCCAAGAACGCGTATCGATACCCCTTTATTATTTGTGCACAACGGCTATTTTCTTGTGAGACAGGTATCGATACCCCACTATAGAGTACCGATACTCATAGCTGGAAAAGTGCAAGAAAGTGGTAAAAAAGCATCCCAACGGCTATAATCTTAAAGTCAACACTCACAACGGTTGGAAATCATCAAGAGGCTATAAAAAGACCCCAAGAAGCTCCAGCAACATTATTATTGAACCTCAAGAAGATATCAAAACATCAAATCCAAGCATTTGTGCAAAAATCCTACTTTGTCTAGAAACCCCAATTGTATCCTTCATTTCTATTTTGTTCAATTGGGTTGAGTGCTTGATATTGGGCTATCATTTGTATTGAGAGATACCTTATTAGCCACCAAATTTCTTTGTTCTATTGTGTGAGGATTGGGTTAATTTTTGGGTAGAAAAATTAACCGAAATTGTAAAGGTTGCCTCCTTGTCCTGGAAAAAGGGGACGAACAATTTAGTGGAAATTGTTGGAAATCCTTGGTGAGACTAAGGTAGTGGATGTAGAGTTCGGTTGGTGAACTTGAACCACTCTAAATTCCCGTGTCAATATTTTTAAGTTGCAATTTCCGTTACAACATCGTTAAAATTCCAATTCACCCCCCCTCTTGGTTATTATCATTCGTGTGATCCACTCAACAATTGGCATCAGAGCTTAACTCTTTGAGGATTAACAACCACAAGAGGAGATCCTTGGAAGAAGTGTGATCATCATCAAAATATCAAGAGATGGCTTCAACCTCCGCTCCCGGCATGTACGACTCACAATCCACCACAAAGCCTCCTTTCTTCAATGGTGAGAACTACTCTTTTTGGAAAAATAAAATGCGTCTATTCATTAAATCAAGTGACTATCTTGTGTGGGATGTCATTGAGGATGGACCATATATTCCATTGAAGCAAGATGTTGATGGCAAGATGGTGCTTAAAAGAAGAACGGAAATGAGTGAAGAGGAAAGGAAAAAGATCCAAGTAAATGATAAAGCTCTTCACATGCTATTTTGTGCTTTCGGTCCGGACATCTACTCAAAGGTCTCATCAATTGAAAGTGCCAAAGAAGTGTGGGACACTCTTGAAACCACCTATGAAGGCACCAACGATGTCAAAGAAACTAAGATTGGAATTCTCAATCTTAGTTATGAAAATTTCAAAATGGAATTTGATGAGACGGTGTCAAAGATGTTTGATCGATTCTCCACAATTGTAAATGGTCTAAAGGGCTATGGAGAAGTTATACCGGAAGACAAGCTTGTCCGAAAGCTACTCTATTCACTTCCCGAATCTTGGGATGGGAAGAGAACCGCTATCATCGAAGCAAAGAATTTAAAAACTCTAAAGCTTGATGAACTTGTAGGCTCTCTCCTTACTCACGAGATCATGAAACAAGGAAGGGAAGATGAGAAAAAGAAAGAAGAAAAAAGAATGGAGAAGCTTGAAGGGGAGAAAAAGAAGAAAATGGGAATAGCTCTCAAGGCTAAAACTTCCCAACTTGATGAAAGTTCATCTAGTGATGAGGATGAACTTGAAGAATTGGCTATGATAGCCAAACGATTCTCACGCCTTATGAGGTCCAACCGAGGAAGAAAAATCCAAAGGAAGATGGACTTCAAAAGCAAGAACAAAGAAGAAGGAAGGGATCCAATCACTTGCTTCAAGTGCGGACAACCCGGCCACATACGTTCGGAGTGCCCTCAACTCAAGAAGAAGGGCTTTGAGAAGAAGAAAAAGCTCAAAGCCAAGCTTGCTACTTGGAGTGATGAGGAGTCATCGGAGGATGACGAACAAGAAGTGGCGAACCTTTGCCTCATGGCACTTGAGGAAGATTCCTCCTTGGTAACCTCTAACTCATCTACTTTAGATTATTCATATGAAGAATTAAATGATGCTTATGATGAGTTACAAGAGGTATATGATGAATTAGTTGAGAAGTATAAGGAGTCGGTTATTAGGAATAGAAAAATTATTCTAGAATTAAAAGAGAAAAATGACTCACTTACTCAAACTAATTCTAAAATTGAGAAAAAGGTATTAGGATTAGAAGATGAACTCAAATTCTTTCAAAAAGAAAATATTGATCTTAATAATCTTTTATCTCAAAATAATTGTGAACACCAAAAGGTGTTAAGTGAGCTAAATGAGCTCAAAAAGTCTTTAAAAAATAATGGTAGTGTCAAACATAACATAGGAGAATCCTCTAGAACACACCAATATAAGAAAAAGACTAACTACTACAAACAAAGTAACTATCCTAGACATAGTAAAGTTAAAAGAATTAGAAATGTATGGGTTCCTAAGGAACTTGTTAAATCTAATAATATTATTGCTATGTCACCTTGGATTCCTAAGGGAACCAAAGTTTTAGGAACTAACACACATGGACCCAAAATGATTTGGGTACCAAAAACAAAAGTTTAAATATCTTTGTTTGTAGGGGGAGCATTGCTACAAGGCCAAAGCACAAAATCAAAACTCATGGTACCTTGATAGTGGATGCTCGAGACACATGACCGGAGACAAGAGTAGACTAATGGATCTAAAGCCAAAAAGTGGAGGAGTAGTAACATTTGGTGACAACTCCAAAGGCCACATTGAAGGTATTGGCTCCATAGGTAATCACTCTACTACTCTCATTGAAAATGTTTTATATGTCAATGGTCTTAAACATAATTTATTGAGCATAAGTCAACTATGTGATAAAGGTTTTAATGTTATGTTTGATAAAACCGGTTGTAAAATTGTAGACATTAAAACTAATAATATTATGCTCATTGGTCATCGCATAGGGAATATATACATGGTGC
This sequence comes from Hibiscus trionum, assembly GCA_030270665.1. Classification (NCBI taxonomy): domain Eukaryota; kingdom Viridiplantae; phylum Streptophyta; class Magnoliopsida; order Malvales; family Malvaceae; genus Hibiscus; species Hibiscus trionum. The sequence goes on along the minus strand of BSYR01000021.1, from coordinate 6,063,005 downwards.
ATCTAGATGACATTCATACATCTCATGCATGCTTAGTTGCTCAAAACGAAAATGATGCATGGTTGTGGCATAGGAAGCTAGGACATGCTAGCACAAGTGTTTTAGAAAAACTAGTCTCTCTAAACCTAGTTAAAGGTTTACCCAAGATAAAATTTTCAAACGATAAAATTTGTGATGCATGCTCAAAGGGTAAACAACATAGATCTTCCTTTAAATCCATTAATGACATTTCTACTAGTAGATGTTTACAACTAATCCATATGGATTTATTTGGGCCAATTAGGACTATGAGCTTGGGTGGCAAATCATATGCTTTTGTATTAGTTGATGATTTTTCTAGATTCACTTGGGTTCTCTTTTTAAGTACTAAGGATGAGGCTTTGGAAAAATTCATCACATTTTCAAAATTAATTCAAAATGATCTTGAACTTAAAATTTCACATATTAGAAGTGATCATGGAACCGAATTTCAAAATTTAGGATTTGAAGATTTTTTAAATGAAAATGGTATTAGCCATAATTTTTCAGCTCCTCGAACTCCTCAACAAAATGGGGTAGTTGAGAGGAAAAATAGAACTTTACAAGAAATGGCTAGAACTATGCTTTGCGAAAATAATTTACCAAAATATTTTTGGGCGGAAGCAACAAACACAGCTTGTTATATTATAAATCGAGTAACCATTAGGCCGATTTTAAAGAAAACACCTTATGAGATTTTAAAATCTAAAAAGCCTAATATTAGCTACTTCCACCCTTTTGGATGTAAATGTTTTGTTTTAAATAATGGAAAAGATAATTTAGGTAAATTTGATGCAAAAAGTGATGAAGCTATTTTTATAGGTTACTCTTTAACCTCTAAAGCCTATCGAGTATTTAACAAAAGAACTTTAGTTGTAGAAGAATCTATTCATGTTGTATTCGATGATAATCCCCTTCCTAGGAAGGATTCTTGTGATGATGATAATGTAGGAATCATAAATACCTTTGATGGAGGTCAAACTTCAAAGAAGGATGAGATTCAACCAAAAGAAGAAGACACACAAGATCCACCTCTTGAAGCCTTGAAGGACTTGGCTATTGAGGAAAAGGAAGTTAGCTATCCAAGGGAGTTGAACTATGTCAAAGATGGTGAAATCTTGGGTGATCCATCCAAGGGGGTAACCACTCGTTCTTCTCTTAGATTAATGAATCATATTGCATTTATCTCATGCATAGAGCCTAAAAATATCAAAGAAGCATTGAAAGATGATTTTTGGATTATGGCCATGCAAGAAGAGTTAAATCAATTTGAGAGAAGTAATGTTTGGACATTAGTTGATAGGCCTAGTAATCAATCTACAATAGGAACTAAATGGGTCTTTAGGAACAAACTAGATGAGAGTGGTAACATTGTGAGAAATAAAGCTAGACTTGTAGCACAAGGTTACACTCAAGAGGAGGGAATAGATTTTGATGAAACCTATGCACCCGTAGCTAGAATGGAAGCCATTAGGATGTTGCTTGCATATGCATGTTATCATAATTTCAAGCTTTTTCAAATGGACTTTAAAAGCGCATTTTTAAATGGTTTTATAAATGAAGAAGTGTATGTAGAACAACCACCGGGTTTTGAAGACTCAAAATTTCCAAATCATGTTTTCAAACTTACAAAAGCACTTTATGGTTTAAAACAAGCTCCTAGAGCTTGGTATGAAAGGCTTTCAAATTTTTTGATTGAAAAAGGATTTGAAAAAGGTAAGGTGGACACTACACTCTTTATAAAAATGTATAAAAATGACATTTTAGTAGTTCAAATTTATGTTGATGATATTATATTTGGATCTACTAATGAATGTTATTGTCAAGAGTTTGCTAAGTTAATGCAAGGTGAATTTGAGATGAGCATGATGGGGGAGCTCTCATTCTTTTTGGGACTCCAAATCAAACAAATGAAGGATGGCACCTTCATAAATCAAGCAAAATACATAAAGGATATGCTCAACAAGTTTGGCTTGGAGAACACAAAGCCTCAAGCCACTCCTATGAGCTCATCTACAAAGCTTGACAAAGATGAAGGAGGTAAGTGTGTTGACTCTAAGCTTTATCGTTCTATGATTGGATCGTTGCTTTACCTTACCGCAAGTAGACCGGATATACTGTTTAGTGTTTGCTTGTGTGGTAGGTTTCAAGCTAGTCCTAGAGAGTCTCACCTTATAGCCGTTAAGAGAATCTTTAGATACCTTAGAGACACTCCTTGTTTAGGCCTTTGGTATCCTAGAGTCTCTACCTTCAACCTTCATGCTTACTCGGATGCGGATTATGGGGGTTGCAAAATCGATAGGAAAAGTACTTCGGGAACTTGTCAATTCTTAGGTAGTATGCTCATATCTTGGTTCTCTAAGAAACAAAATAGTGTAGCTTTATCTACCACCGAAGCCGAGTACATATCCTTAGGAAGTTGTTGTGCTCAAGTCCTTTGGATGAAGCAACAACTCTTAGATTATGGTGTAAAAATAGAAACCATACCCCTTAAATGTGATAATACAAGTGCAATATGTTTAACGAAAAATCCCATCCAACACTCTAGAACCAAACATATAGAAATAAGGCATCATTTCATTAGAGATCATGTCCTTAAGAAAGATGTGGCTATAGAGTATGTAGACACATTAAATCAATTAGCGGACATTTTCACAAAACCATTAGATAAAGAGCGTTTTTGGTCCCTTAGGAGAGAGTTGGGTCTAACTAGCCTATCTTGACCCTTAGGACCTCTTTTTAGAATTAAATGTGCTTGATTTTGTGAAATTACCATGTTTATATGTTTAGTCTCCCAATTTCTTCCATGCATATAGTTAGGGGGAGTATGTTTCTGTTAAAATATGCTTAGATCTGTTCATTCATCATTTGCATACTTTTAAGAGATGTTAAGTTCATGTCTTTGGTTATTTTTAACCAAATAGGCAAAATTCTGGGCATAAGGTATCGATACTGCCCAATGGGTATCGATACTTGTTCTTCATTTCAATCTCCCAGAATTTCTCATCGCTTCACGTGTATCGATACCGCCTCATGCGTATCGATACCCTCTTCCAACGGTCAGAATTGAGAAAAGACAATTCTATCCCTGTATCGATACCATCTAATGAGTATCGATACCTCCTTCAACGGTCAAATCTGTGGAAAGATAATTCTATCCCCGTATCGATACCCACTAAGGAGTATCGATACCCTTTCGCGCTGATGGCATTAAATAGGCTTTTAATGAGATCTAATTTTACCAAAATTAAAACTCTTTAATATCCTATTAACCCTAAACGTTTTTGGCTATATAAAGGTCTCTTCTCCTTCATATTCTTCATCAAAAATCAAAAGAAACCCTTGAATCAAAGCTTTTTGCTCTCTCTCAAAATTCTCTCTTCAAAGTTTCTATCATCTATGGCACCAAAAGAGCATTCAAGGAAACGCCAAAGAGTTCTTCTTGCCGGAGACTCTTCAACTCCCGGATCGGTTGCTCGTCCGGATTATGCTACTATCTACAACCAATCCTTTGAGAATTCCGAGGGTCTTCCTTATTTCCGCCAATTTGAAAACTACAAAATTCGTGCGGAGAGGATCGTATCCATCCCCTTCCTCGACTCCGAGCGCTTCAAGTTTGAATATCTTCCGCTTCTTCGTCTTTGGAATTTCATGCATTTTCTCACTATTCCGGGTATTTATTATCGGCTTTTGGTTTTGATTTTCTTTTCTAATGCTAAATGCATTTATCGTAATGGAGAAGTCGTTGCCATTCGATCTTATCTTATGGGGAAGCAAATAGTTCTTGATGTTAAGTCTATTTGTGAGGTCTTTAAATTGGAGGATGAAGGTGAAGATAATGAGAATGCCTTAGGGCATGTTCTTAGCGGTTCCGTAACCGTCCTCAATGCTCATGATCGAATCCTACATTTGATGGTATCATGGTGGCTTCGTCCCTCCGGAGGCAAATATTCCACCATCCGTCTATTGGATGATTTTTGGATTCGAAGTTTCCGTCAACGAAAACGCCCAAATCTTGCTCGCATCATGTTCAATGAGATTGCTTATCATGTTCAACAACGTGAAACTCCTCTCATCACATCCTTTATCTATGGTACGGCCTTAAGCTATTACTTTGTTCAAAAGGATATTGATTGTTCGTTTGATCTTGCTTCTACTCTTACCGATCCTATCGACGAACATTCTCTTGCTCGAAGCAAATTTCATTATTTTAATGGAAATTGGCTACGTCTTACCGAGCTTCCACCCGAGGCCGCCGCCGCCTTAGAACAACAAGCTCCTCAAGCTCCTCAAGCTCCTCAAGTCCCACAACCCAATATGGATAATCTCATGACATATCTAAATGAACAATTCACCGGGTTGAGTACTCGTCTTACCTCTATAGAAACTACATTTGATACGAGGATGACGGGTATGGAGAATCGCCTTACATCCCTCGAAAGCAAGCAAAATTCCTCGAATATTTCCATTGCCGCTTTCCACGATGAATGGCGTAATAGCATGAGGAACAATGACCCTTTAGGAGATGAAGATGACGATGATGAAGACGATGAAGATAATGCCTAGACTTCTATCCTTGCATATCATATCATATCATTTAGGATTTTTTTTTTTTTGCACCTATGTTTTATGTTCTTAGGATTAAGTTTATTATTAAGATTATTACCTATGCTTTGATTATTTAGGATTTAGGTTTGCTTATGTTTTGGATTTCTCGTTTTATGATATAATAAGATTATGTTGCTTATCTTTATACTCTTGATATTTGATGCACATTATGCTCTCACAATTTTTTTTGATCTAACAAAAAGGGGGAGAAGAATAGCTCACAAACAAACTTCAAAATTTATTTTGGTTTTGATTTTATCAAGCTTACATCAAGGGGGAGTTAAGAATTTTGAAATTAAGAAATATTTTTTGATCATAACTAAATTGAAATATCAAGCTTATATTAAGGGGGAGTTAATTTTCAAAAGTTGTCAAAAATTTTAAGTTTTGGTTTTGTTATATCAAAAAGGGGGAGATTGTAAAACCTATGTTTGATTTTGATATAACTAGATCTTTAAGGATCAAATTGAAGAACTTAAAATTGTTTGTACAAATCCCTTAATAAGTTTTTGAAACCCCAAAGACTTTAAACTGATTTATTAGAACTCAAACTCAAATATTTTCTAAGTGTTCCAAGGCAAAAATATTGAAAAACGTCAACCAGTATCGATACCCATCAAGGAGTATCGATACCTTTTTAGCAAAGTTTGCCACTGTCGGAACAAGTATCGATACGGCAAACCCTAGTATCGAAACGCTATGAAATCAGTATCGATACGGATAAACCAGTATCGATACCATATTATAATTATTAAATTCAAAGTCGGTTTAAAAATATACCCGTTGAGATTTTTAAACGGTCACTAAACCGGTATCGATACCCCTAACCCTAGTATCGATACCACATTTGACAGTGAGCTATGTCGAGAAAAAGGTATCGATACAGCCTGTGCTGTTTCGATACCCAGTACCGATACGCCAAGAACGCGTATCGATACCCCTTTATTATTTGTGCACAACGGCTATTTTCTTGTGAGACAGGTATCGATACCCCACTATAGAGTACCGATACTCATAGCTGGAAAAGTGCAAGAAAGTGGTAAAAAAGCATCCCAACGGCTATAATCTTAAAGTCAACACTCACAACGGTTGGAAATCATCAAGAGGCTATAAAAAGACCCCAAGAAGCTCCAGCAACATTATTATTGAACCTCAAGAAGATATCAAAACATCAAATCCAAGCATTTGTGCAAAAATCCTACTTTGTCTAGAAACCCCAATTGTATCCTTCATTTCTATTTTGTTCAATTGGGTTGAGTGCTTGATATTGGGCTATCATTTGTATTGAGAGATACCTTATTAGCCACCAAATTTCTTTGTTCTATTGTGTGAGGATTGGGTTAATTTTTGGGTAGAAAAATTAACCGAAATTGTAAAGGTTGCCTCCTTGTCCTGGAAAAAGGGGACGAACAATTTAGTGGAAATTGTTGGAAATCCTTGGTGAGACTAAGGTAGTGGATGTAGAGTTCGGTTGGTGAACTTGAACCACTCTAAATTCCCGTGTCAATATTTTTAAGTTGCAATTTCCGTTACAACATCGTTAAAATTCCAATTCACCCCCCCTCTTGGTTATTATCATTCGTGTGATCCACTCAACACAAGAGGTGTATGAGCTTTTAATTTAATTAATAAATTGGCTCTAAATCACAAACAAATAAACATGTATACAGGCTTTTTAACCCAAATTAATAAATTTACGAGTTTTATAATTTTTGTAATAAAACTCGTAATATCAATCAAACGACTCCCTACCTAAAGTATCAGATCAGAAATTAATATTTTTGATTGTTAAATCCGTAATATTATTTTAAAAAACAAATGTTTAGATAAAAATGCTATATGTATAAATTAAAGAAATAACTTAATTAAAAAACATAAGGTAAATGAAACTTAATGAATTAGTATCACAAGCCACAAAAGTTAATTCCATAATCAAATCACTCAAGGCCTTCACCGATATATATATATATATATATATATATATATATATAATTTTTTAAAGTTTTACACGTTTTCTGGATCGTTAGATGGGGGAGTTGATGGCTCAGATTAACTCCTTATTTTTTTTCAAGTGATAATCTTCACATATTTACTATTAATCTCATCCATTCGTTTCACTCATCCAACGGTCTAAAAAAAGTGTAAAACTTAAAGAGTTTTACACTGTGTAAACGGATCCTATCCATATATATATATGGTTAGGATCAACTTACATAAAAGAGTTTTACACCATTTTTGGATCGTTGGATGAGGGAAATGGATGGTTGAGATTAACTCATTACTTTTTCCCCAAGTGATAACCTTTACATATTTTACTGTTAATCTCGTCCATCCGTTTCACTCATCCAACGATCTAAAAAACGTGTAAAACTTAAAGAGTTTTACACTGTGTAACTGGATCCTATCCCATATATATATATAATTTAAAAATGGTTAACATGTAGGTTAACCATTTGTCAAAACTCATAATCGTAACCACTAACCATCATTTTTAGCGGTTCAGTTAATCGAAACCGTTTAACCTTAACAGTTCAATTAATTAACTTATAAAATACAACGATTATATCAGTTAACGATTATGGTTAATTATACACACCCCTAATTCCTACATAGAGTACTAAATCAGAATTGGCGTTTTTGAATATTAAATCTGTAAATATTATTTAAAACAAAAAAAAATATTTGTGTAAAAATGAAAGAAGTAATTTAATTAAGGCTTATATATCATATTAGTACCTAAACTATACCAACTTTTTCATTTTGGTACTCAAAGTATTTTTTGGTCAAAATAAGTACCTAAAGTATACTTTTTGGTTAAACTAGGTACCTAAAGTATACTTTTTGGTCAAAATAGGTACCTAAAGTATTTTTTCGTCAAAGTAAGTATTTAAAGTATATTTTTTGGTCAAAATAGGTACTTAAAGTATGGATATTTTTTTATATAGGTTACTAAAAATTGTCATGTGACATTAATTAAAAGGATTATTATCTTATACACTGGCGGTATTTCCACAAGCGCCTCAATTATAGGGTTTAATGTTTAGAGTTTAGGGGTTTTAGTGTAGGGGTTTAGAATTTAGGATTTAGGGTTAGAATTTAGGGTTTAGGGTTAGAGTCTAGGGTTTAGGGTAATATGGGTAGTGATTTAGGTTTTAATCTATAAACCCTAAATTTTAACCTTAAACCCAAAATTCTATCAATAACTCCTAAATTCAAAACTACAACACTTAAACCCCTAAACGCAATCGCTAACCCCTAAAACTAAGGCACTTGTGTAAAAAAGTTTACACAAGCGCTTGTGTATAGAATAATTACCCTAATTAAAAAATACATTATGTGCCTATTTTAACGAAAAAAATATACTTTAGGTACTTATTTTGACCAAAAAATATACTTTAGGTACTTACTCTGACGAAAAAATACTTTAGGTACCTATTTTGACCAAAAAGTATACTTTAGATACCTAATTTAACTAAAAAGTATACTTTAGGTATTTATTTTGACCAAAAAATACTTTAGGTACCAAAATGAAAAAGTTAGTATACTTTAGGTACTAATATGATATATAAGCCTTTAATTAAAGCTTTTCCTTCTTTTGGGCTTTCCTTTAAGTTGAAGCTCTAACCGAAAAAGCAAAGCTTCAGCAACTCTGTTATAGGTTATAGCAAAAGCAAATCCAAAGGAATAGAAGAAAATGGCGAGATATGACAGAGCGATCACGGTGTTCTCGCCCGACGGCCATTTGTTCCAAGTGGAATATGCCCTCGAAGCCGTCCGTAAGGGTAACGCCGCCGTTGGTGTACGCGGTACTGACATCGTTGTCCTAGGCGTCGAGAAAAAATCCGCCGCCAAACTCCAAGACTCCAGGTTTATATTATCTTTTTGCTATGCTACCCCCTTCAATTTCACTTTCATTTTCCTTTTCCTTTGTCTCTCTCAAAAATCGATTCTTTCAACTTCATCTTTGTTTAGAAAGAAAATTTAGGGTTAGGGTTTTATGATTTGGATTGGAACTAAAAGATGCAACATTGTTTAGCTTAAGCCTTGCATTTTGGATTGGGATTTTCTGGGGGGGAAATTGATCTTTGCCTCGAGTAAGGAAAACTAGTTTTTATGAAGGATTTTTCTTTTACTCTAATAATTTATGTTGATGATATAGAAACGATAAACTTTAGGAATTATGTGATAAAAACATGCAAGGAAAACGCTAGAGTTCTTTAATTTCCTAAAATTGGACTTTCTTTTTGACACTTTTGCTGCTTTTGTTGTGTAGATCGGTTAGGAAGATTGTGAATTTGGATGATCACATTGCATTGGCATGTGCTGGACTCAAAGCAGATGCTCGTGTCCTCATAAATAGGGCTCGGATCGAATGTCAAAGCCACAGGTTGACTGTTGAAGATCCAGTTACTGTCGAGTATATTACTCGTTATATTGCAGGTCTTCAGCAGAAGTATACTCAAAGTGGAGGTGTTAGGCCGTTTGGTCTCTCTACTCTGATTGTGGGCTTTGATCCGTATAGTGGTGTGCCATCACTATATCAGACAGATCCCTCGGGTACATTTTCTGCTTGGAAAGCTAATGCAACTGGGAGAAACTCGAATTCAATTCGAGAGTTCCTAGAGAAGAATTATAAGGAAACCTCTGGGCAAGAGACCGTTAAGCTTGCAATTCGTGCATTGCTTGAGGTAAGATTTATTGGCTGATTTCTTCATGTGTTAACTTTTACTTTGCTTTCAAGTGTTTGCCATTCCATGTTCATTTGTTGAATCCAAGGAAATATGAGCTAAATCTATATTTAGCTTGTAAAACTTTCCCTGTATTCCATATGCATCATGACTTTTGAACATCATGCTTGCAATCTGTAAACCTTGTAAAAAGGACTTGGCTTAACGACCTGTACTGCTAGAAAAATGGAAAATGCCTGGATCAATTCATGATATGGAGCAAAAAACTCACAATTTGAACATTGATCGTATTCATGTTTCAAGATAAAGTTCTTATTTCATAGGTATTTATTTTGAACACCGTAAACACCTAGGGTAAAACGTTTTGAGTATAGTGTGTGGAATATTATATGGTAATTGTTTCTTCCATTTCATGGTGAAATTATTTTGAACACCGCAAACACGTGCATGGTGAAATTAGATACTTTTTGCTAGATTATAGAAGAACAACGTCTAAGATTTAGTTGTCTGGATAGGTCAAAGACTGCCTTTTGCCACTACGACGTCCTACAACAAATTTTCATGCAGTTAATTATGGGTCACTAATACGGTAAAGATGCATGTTATATGATGAATAATGATTGATTGTGTTTGTGTCTCTTTCATGTAGGTTGTTGAGAGTGGGGGAAAGAACATTGAAGTTGCTGTGATGACTAAGGAGGGTCTGCGGCAGCTTGATGAAGCCGAAATCGATGCAATTGCAGCAGAGATTGAAGCAGAGAAGGAAGCAGCTGAGGCTGCAAAGAAGGCCCCTCCAAAGGAAAAATGAAGCATTACCTGTTAACTTTTCATTTCTTTCTCTTTTCTTCTAGTTGGCTGCCTTTGAAGTCTGTTTTCATTATACACATGAGGGGTTCGTTTACCATTGTTGCCATTTTATTTGCTTTTAGTTATTTAGTTAAGAATTTCAACACTTTCCGGAGGTTTTATTTTCTTTTAAATTATAGTTATGATTGCTCTGTTACTATAAGGAGAGTAGGTATCAAATTAAGATATCATGAAACTTGCAAGGGAAAAAAAGAAATTAGAATAAAACCTCAACGTGAAGATTATTTGGGTAAATTTAAAATAAAACCCTAATAATAATAATAATAATAATAATAATAAAAGAAAAAATCCAGTCCTCAATATTACATATATGTTCAATTCGGTACTTAATTTTTTATTTGAGACAAATTTGTTACAATTTAATGGTTATGTTAGAAAATGTATAAGGCACTAATGTAGTAAATAATAATAATAATAATAATAATAAAAAACGCTTGGTGCTAAAAAGCGTAAAAAGAATAGAGGCTAAAGTGATCACACAATCAAACATTAGACGGGCTAATTTTAGCTTTATGCCAATAAAATCATACATGTATAAAATTATGATTGAGGGGCACACATAGGGGCAAAAAAAATTTTGTTCCCCCGTCATTTGCGTCCTTAAAAGAACAAAAATTTCTTATCATTTTTGGTTCCCCTATGCATGCATCAACACTAAAAATTTAAATCTTACACCATATATTTTAAATCCTAAAAGCTAAACTTTAAATCATATACTCTACACCTTAAATCCTAACTCTAAACTTCAATCATAAACTCTAAATCTAATTTCTTTTTAATATCGAGGCATACGTAAAAACATAAAAAAAAAAAAGCAGAAGATTCCTATTCGTAACTAGTAGGCCACATCTGTCTATTGAACAAAATGCAACGAAGAGCAGCTTCATTCCATGATCGTTTTCATGCACAAAACTTGATGAAATAATCATGATTTCATCTCCATAACTAAATACTATTGCTGACTTCGACTTCATGCTATGACATGACCAAGCACTAGATGGAATTAGTTGGAAGTTTTTTTTATATACAATGTATTTATGTTCGGTAACAGTTTTGAGTCGATGGTAATAATTTAGTGATATTTGTTGTAGTTTACCCTTAATTAAAAGAAGAAGAAAAAAAAGAGTTATTAGGGAGTGGCGACGAAATTTTGCTCAACCCACGTTTCTTACCTACCCTGTGACAATGGTGACACTGTCGCACTGAAAACTGTGTAAAGTTCATTGGAGGCGGAGCAACGAAGGTGCATATATTCTATACAGGCACGTTACAATTACATAACATCAGCATGAAGAAATTATGGACGAGGGTCGTTTTCCAGTTATGTAGTCTACCATTAAAAAAAATTAAACCTAACTTCTCATCAACAATATTTGTTATGATTGAATACTGCTTTCTGGTTAAAACAAAATTGCAGATGAAAATTGTTCAAGTACTTCAAGGACCATTAACTACAGGGGCGGATTTAGGAATTTGAACTTGGTGGTTCACCGACCAACAATAAATACAATGACAAGTAAATCGAGAGTAAATGAAATAAGTTATTAAAAATTATATTTTAAAATTATAAAAATAAAATAAATTACAAATTACTATGACATAATAATAACTACAAATAAACTTAATTAGTGTAATAATAATAATAATAATAATAATAATAATAATAAAATAGTAGTAATAGAAAAAAATAATATATGGTAATAGAAATAATGAGAGTGATAGTAATAAAAAAATCATACTAAATATAATAAAATAGAATGGTAAATATATTACACAATAATTATAATTATAATAATAAAAAGTATAATAACTATAGGGCGGTTTCAAAGATTTCGGGGGCATGTGCAATTTATTAAAATGAGGCACGTAATTTATAATCAGTAAGTGATATTAAAAAAATTACCTTAATACAACAAATATTATTAGATTATCCTCTTGAGCAAAAAAAATTGACTTATAAACATCTAAAAATGAAGCATTTTCACTTAAAAATTATAATTCTTTTTGCATGTTTTAAGTTCTAGATTATTGTTATATATATACACACATATTTATATATAAAATTTTATAATTTTTTTTTACAAATATTTAATTTAATTTAGGTTCTCTATTTTGAGCCCATGTCTCTTGAGGGCGTTGTGTGGTCGCTCTTATCGCGCCTGTCCAGAACCCCCACTGTTAACTACCAAAAAATAATAGTGGTGTTTTATAATAATAAAATAAAAATCTAATAACAATAAATATACAATGTAATAAAATAATAAAAATAAAAACAAACACACTAAAAGATCAAATTGAAAGAAAATAAAACTTAAAAGAGTTAAAATAACATTTAATTATATAAAATTATATTAAAACAAATTACAAATACAAATGAAAGGGCCAATATAAAAATTACCCAAAAAGGTAAATAATTTTTTTTTATTTTTAATAGTGGGTCACGTGACCTACTGATTTTTTTTTTAGGGAAATTGTTCATGTATGAAGTTAATTATCTGCTCCAGTAGCACGCCTGTTTATCTGCTCCTGTAGCACGCTTGGTTTTCTTTTTCTTTTTCCGGCAGTTTCTGGGTTTTTTCCAGGTTAATGGCTCAAGTGGAATCCGATTTAGCTCGTTTGACCATCCGGTCAGAAGAGGATGAGGTTCTGGATATTGAGAATACAGATCCAAATCTGTTATTGTCCTACGTGTTTTGTTTTGTGGGCTCTTTCCTGACAAACAGTGTCATTCACTTTGTGTCGATGAGATCCACGTTGGCGAACGTATGGCACCCCGTGGGTGGTATTTCAATCTCTGATTTAGGGGAGGGCAGATTTTTATTTCGACTGTATTTGGCGGCAGATGCTGATCGAATTGAAAAGGGTGGTCCGTGGAATTTCAACAGTCACTTACTGGTCTTACATCGTTTGGCTGAAGGTGAGGACCCGAATCTGGTACCGCTCACTCATTTAAATTATTGGATTTTGGTTCATAATCTTCCCCACGGTTTTATTTCGGAGAGAATTGCACGATCATTGGGAAACTTCATGGGCACGTTCCTTGAATATGATGTCATGGCTACTTCGCTTGGATATAAGGGGATCATTCGCATCAGGGTTCGGATTGACATCCGTCTCCCGTTGAAACGAAGGAAGAAGTTGCGCCTGGCTAATGGTAGTGACCACTACGTTCAATTTGAGTATGAACGCTTGACTCTGTTCTGCTTCATCTGTGGCCTTCTCGGGCATGGTGAAAGTTTTTGCCCACTAAGAGCTACGTTGGATCCGGCTGATATTGTTATGGAGTGGGACGCCTCGCTGAGAGCCCCCTCGCGCCGGCAAGGCAGCCGGAAAGTATTTGGCTCCGAGATGCAACTCCGGTGGATGAGTTTCCACGTTATCTCTCTGGCCAAGGAAAAAAAGGAAACTTAATTAATTCGGGACAATCAAATCCCGTCAATATATCAGGCTCCAGAAATCAGAGTCAATTACATGGCATTAATCAGGGGGTTAATTCTTTCCTTAGTAATGGTCGGTTAGTGTTGGGTCCCATTATAGGCCCGTCTATGTCAGGCCCATCACATACTATGGATATTACAATGTTAAATGCTGAGGAGAATAGGCCCATTGAGCAAGTGGATGGCCTTAAACGACCACGAGTTCAGTCTCTCTCACCAGAAGTTTCTCAAACGGTAGATTCAACTGGTGCCCTTAATACTTCATCGGCCGACCTGTCAGCTCAGGTCCGCCGGGCACCATGAAACTAATAAGTTGGAATGTCTGAGGGCTAGGTAAGCCCCGGACAGTTGGGCGGCTTAATCAAAAGCTGCGAGAGGAAAAACCGTTGATTTTTTTCTTGATTGAAACAAAAGTCAACGATTCAAAGATGGCTAAAATTCGAAGAAGGTGTGGTTATTTGAATGGTTGTGATGTGAGTGCAGAAGGACGGAGTGGGGGGTTGTCTATGGGCTGGAAGAATAATTGCGCAGCTACGGTTCGCTCTTCTTCGCGGAGCCATATAGATGTATTAATTTCGGATGATTCTGACGGGAATACGTGGAGGTGCACAGGCTTTTATGGTGCACCGGCGGAAAGCCGTCAAGAAGAATCGTGGAACTTATTGCGATCATTAGATGATTTGCCTAATGTCCCGTGGATGGTGATAGGGGACTTCAACGAGATTGTTTTGGCTTCGGAAAAACAAGGAGGTTTGGCCAGGAATGTTCGGCAGATGGATCGGTTTAGAGAAGCTATGTTAGATTGCTCGTTGCATGACATGGGCTACCTTGGGCCTTGGTTTACATGGGAGAAAGGACGGCTTTCGGGTACAAATATAAGAGAGAGGTTGGATCGAGGGATGGCAACAACCTCATGGCTTGATATGTTTCCCGATTTTCAGGTTTTCCATTTGGCCCATTCTTTCTCTGACCATTGCCCTTTACTAGTGGATACAGGTAAGCGGTTAGGTGCTCCGGCACGTGTTTGGCACTTTCGGTTTGAGTCGATTTGGCTACTAGAGGAATCTTGTATGTCGGAGGTGGAACTTCTGTGGCAAACGGCGTCGGGCGATTTTTTAGATCGACTTGGCCAGCTTAGCGTAGGACTGGACAGATGGTTTAAGCGCTTGAAAAGGGATAAGGGCCTTACCATGGCAAATTTGAAGGAAAAACTGGAGGCCTTAAATTTGGTGCATCCGTCAGATGAGGTGCTTGGTGAGATTACGGAGGTTAAACTGGCCCTCAATATGGAGTTAGATAGAGAGGAACTATACTGGGAGCAACGTGCTCGATCAAATTGGTTAAAACACGGAGATCGGAACACCACCTTTTTCCACAGATGCGCATCACAACGAAGGAGGAAGAACACAATTCGATCATTGGAGAACGAAAGCGGAGTGATCTGCGTTAACGAAGCTGAAATGGGTTTGGTTGCAAGGGATTATTTTGCTAATCTGTTTACATCGAGAGGTATGGGAGATTGCAGCCGAATTTTGGAAGGGATTCAGAGATGTATTTCGGATGATATGAATACGGATCTCACCCGAGCATTTTCCCACAGTGAGTTTTGGGAGGCAGTCAAATCGATGAACCCTCTCAAAGCAGCGGGTGAGGACGGTTTGGGGGCCCTCTTTTACCAAAAATTCTGGCACATAATTGGTGCGGATGTGGTTACTTTTTGTATTTCGGTTCTTGAGGGTGCTGAATCCATTGACCGCATCAACCAGACGCGCATTGTTCTCATTCCTAAAACTGACAACCCCACGGGTATGGCACACTTTCGCCCAATTAGTCTCTGTAATGTCTTATTTAAAATAATTTCGAAAGTTCTGGTGAATCGGTTACAATCTGTTTTGCACTTATGTATTGACGAATCTCAAAGTGCGTTTGTACCAGGCAGACTCATTACTGATAATGTTATAGCTGCCTTTGAATTGATTCATTCCATGCGAATAAAGCGTGTGGGCAGAAAAGGTTATTTCGCACTTAAGTTGGATATGTCGAAGGCATATGACCATGTGGAGTGGCCATTTATAGAAGCTATGATGAAAAAGATGGGCTTTTCAGCAGACTGGGTTTCTTTAATATTGAACTGCGTCTCATCTGTTTCGTATTCCGTGGTTCTAAATGGGCAGATAGGCGAGGTTTTTTATCCTACACGGGGGCTGCGACAAGGGGATCCACTAAGCCCCTATTTGTTTCTAATTTGCGGAGAAGGTCTTTCGTCCCTGTTGCGCCAAGAATAGCTTGATATTGGCATCCGAATTAATAGATCTACTCCGCGTATCTCCCACCTCTTTTTTGCGGACGACAGCTTGATCTTTGGGGAGGCAACATCGAGATGTGCTGCAAAGCTCTCCTCTCTTTTAAAGATATACGAGAACTGTTCGGGTCAAATGATCAACTTCGAGAAATCGGGGTTGTTTTTCAGTTCGAATTGCGTTGATTACAACAAGGGTGAAGTACGGAGAATTTTACAGATATCGAGCCTGTTATGCCCGGAGAAGTATTTGGGTTTGCCCACTATGGTGGGCCGAAATCGAAGAAAGGCTTTTTTGGGCTTATGTGACCGGATGAATTTATGTACTACTGCTTGGGGCCCTCGATCATTATCTCAAGGAGGTAAAGAAGTGTACATTAAAGCAGTGTTACAAGCAATTCCGGCCTACACTATGAGTTGCTTCTTGCTCCCCAAAACTTTATGTCATAATTTGGAGAGTATAATGGCTCGGTTTTGGTGGCAGAATTCGAAAGACAAAAGAGGCATTCATTGGTGTCTTTGGGCTGACCTTTGTCAATTAAAGGAGAAAGAGGGGTTGGGCTTCCGAGATATGTCGAAATTTAATGTGGCCCTTCTTGCAAAACAGGGCTGGAGACTTCTAAAAAATCCAATGTCTTTGGTGGGCCGACTTCTGCGGGCCAAGTACTACCCTTCCTCAGACTTCCTTCATTCACGCCTTGGCTCATCACCATCTTTCATCTGGAAAAGCATTTGGAGTGCTAGAGGACTTCTAGAAATGGGCATTCGGTTCAATGTGGGAAACGGTAGGCCCATATCCGTTTGGAACGATTTTTGGCTTCCTGGGCCGACTCCTAAAAAGGTACAGACTCCGCCCAACAATTCAATTCGTTGGGTCTCAGATCTAATTAATCCTACCACTTCTTCTTGGTTAAGTGACGTTATTAATGCGAATTTTAATCCTGATGAGGCTGCGGAGATTATGTGTATTCCTCTTTCTTCCTATTATCAGATCGATGAGTTAGTATGGTGTGGAGAGCATACTGGGGAGTATTCAGTTCGTAGTGGGTATCGCCTTCTTCTGCCACCACCAAATGTCCCTAATTCTATGGAAAAGCTAAGTAAACTAATTTGGCACTCAAACGCTCCAACTAAGATGAGTATTCAGTGCTGGAAGTTTTTGAGAAACTATGTCCCTACGAAGTGTAATTTATGTGTAAAGAGAGTTGCCACTGACCCAACTTGCTTTCGATGCTTGAGAGAGCCAGAGGATGCTGCCCACGTGCTTCGAAATTGTGCTTTTGCGGAACAAGTATGGGTACTGCTGGGTATCAGTTGCCCCCAAATAGATTCTAGTACAACCTTATCAGATTGGTTATATAACCTAATGTCTACAGTAGGAACTAACAAAGTTTCAGAAGTACTGATCACTATTTGGTCTATTTGGATAGCACGCAACAAGTTTGTATTTGAAGGGGAAAATAACAAACCCATGGATGTGGTTACCTCGGTTAGAAGCTACTGTGCCGAGCTCGCTCTTGTCTCTGTCAGACTCACGTCCCCGGTCCCGCCGTCAGCAAAGCAATGGTCCCCCCCAACAGCCCCGTCCGTCAAAGTAAATTATGATGCAAGTTTTGAGAAAAACTCAAAGTCAGCAAACATTGGGGTTGTAATAAGGGATAACGAAGGGTTTATTTTAGGGGCAAGTAGCACAGAAGTGTCAAACATACCTTCTTCTTTTGCTGCGGAGGCTCGCGCTGCAATCCACGGGCTTCATCTCGCCTCTGATATGGGCTTCTCACAGGTAGAGGTGGAAGGAGACTCACGCGCCGTCGTTGGAAGGTTACAATCGAATAAGACCGATTTTTCAGAAATTGGTGCCCTAATCAACGAAGCAAAGGGGCTTTCGGTGTCCTTCCGTGCATGCAAGTTTCGGTTCGAATCTCGGACAGCAAACAGAGTGGCACATGCGTTGGCGGCTCACCGTCGCTCGATTTCGTCCGATCAGTACTGGGTCGAGGACGCACCAGCAAGAGTGATGTCTCTAGCCGCTGAAGATCGAAGATGGTTAGACCCACCGTAGCCTGGGTCCGGTCTCTATTTTATTTGAGGAATCTGCTTCTTTTTCTAATTTCCTTCACCGGATTCCTCCTTTGTGTCTCTCCTCTCCCTTACGCGCTCGCCGGCGCCGCCTCAAACCCTCGAGGGAGTGACTCAGTCGGACCAGCCTTTTGCTTTTCTTTTGGTTTCTTTTTAGATCTGTTTTGATGGGTTATCACCCGTCGTTTTATTTTCTTTTATTAAAGCTTGTATTTCATGAATAAGGGGACCCACTTGCTTCGGTTATTCCCCTGGTTTTTCTTTATTTTAATAAACGGCTGGCTGGCATTTATTCAAAAAAAATATATTAACACTAAAAAATTAAATTTAGTGTTTAGAATTAGAATTTAGAATATTAGATGTAGAATGTACTTTTTAGAGTTTGAAGTTCATTGTCTAGTGTTTAGAATTTAGGTTAAGATTTAAGATTTGATTTTTTTTTTATCTTAACATAAAAAAAGCACAAAAAAGAGAGAAAATTTGTGTATCCTACAGCAGGTGTTACATATAATAATATACCAGCATCAATCGTCTCTTCGACGTATGTTTTTCATTCACAAAACTCGAACCTAACACACATAAGCTTAATGATATGTCTCTGTACTCTATGGATAAAGTTCCCTTCTTTACATGCAGATTAATTACAGTCGGGCTTCTAGTTGGGATAAAGAGGAGAGTGAGAGACATGTTCTACTAATTAGGGTTTTGTTTCTTTGTATGCAGTCAGCAACCGGCACACAGTAATTGGGCGGTAGGTAGAACTGTCTAACATGGCAGCAAACTATCAATGAATATTTTCACTCCCTTTTCTCGCTCTTCTTTTATGCTTGACTAAGAAACTTCACCTACTCCTCCCACGTCCCAAAGGTTGTTCATTAATTGCAGATTTGCACCCCCAACAACCCTGGTTTATCAAAGATTTAGATGTCATTGAACCATTGCTATTTGCTAGAACCGATCATGAAGCCTAATGTTTCGTTAACATACAAAAACTAGAGGGGAAAACTAAAGAAATCTAAGCACATAAAACTATACGTATTAATGATTTTGCTATCAAATTCATGGACTTGAATAGGGAAGGCTTATTCGCAGCTCAAGATTCAATTCTGGAGACTTGTCAAGCTCGTTATTGGTCTTCCTATCATCCATGGGTCCATGTGTTATGGGGTCAATACCTTTGCTAAGCAGCTTCCTCTTTATGTTCGTATTCCAGTGGTTCTTGATCTCGTTATCTGTTCTTCCCGGTAGCCTCGCCGCTATCTTCGACCACCTTTCAGCAACAAAGATACAGAATAATTAGAACGCATGGAATTGAAGAAATGATGTAAATAAAGATCCATGAAACTTACTTGTTACCGAGAAGGCTATGTAGCTTGATGATGAGTTCATCTTCTTCGTCGGTGAAGTTACCTCTCTTAACATCAGGTCTCAGATAGTTAATCCACCGGAGACGGCAACTCTTGCCGCAACGAACAAGGCCGGCGGCTTTCGGTAGCGATCTCCAACAGCCCTCGCCTTGAGCTTGGATGTAAGCTATTAAACGCTTGTCTTCTTCCTTGGCCCATGATCCTTTGTTTGTGTGACCTTTCTCACAACAAGGGATCCGTCCCATTTGCTTCAAGTACTAACACTTTGGCTCCACCAACAATTATGACAAATGGTTTTTTTATAGTGCGGTGGGACTTCAAGTACTTGTGGAAAACGAAAGTGGTATACCAAATTTATTTATAGTTGATATTCATCTATATTATTCAGACTCATTTTCTTAAATACCGAAAACAAAATATTTTAAGAAAAGTTTGTAAAACATATATATTCATTTCATCATGACAAATTTTATGTGACTTTGGTATTTTGCATTGGAGTAAAGGAGATGCATGTGGTACTGGTTGGTGTTGTCTGGTTAAAGAAGCAGCAAACCCTTACAAGGACAGAAGTAAAATTTTATGTTAGGCGGATGAATTTTTAGGGAGTAAAAATAGATTTTTAATAAAATATACATAAAAAATTTAATCATATACGAATTTTAAATTTTTAAAGGTCCCTTCGGTCCATCCCTAAACTCTAATGATATAGTAGGATTTTTCTGGCACGATCGGTTCCAAGTCATTAACTGCTGCTCAATGTAAGGAGCAAAAATTTGTTGCCCCCTAACCATGCCTCCATCTATGTCTCCTGTTAAAAAAATACTTAAAAATTAAATTAGGAACTCTAATCCCAAATTCAAAATCCTAAACCATACACCCTAAAAATACACCCTAAATTCCCTATACCTTAACCCTAAGCTCTAACCCTAAATCTTAAACCCCTAATTTTATTGTAGAGGCATAAATGGAGGTATGGTTAGGAGGTAGACGATTTCCACCCAATGTAAAGGATAAAAATCCTTTGCCCCTTTTCGGTGTCCCGGTATTAAAAAACACTTAAAAATTAAATTCGAAGCCCTAGCCCTAAATTTTAAATCCTAAACCTTACACTCTACAACTTAAAAATATACTCTACCCTAAATTCTCTAAACCCTAACCCCTAAACTTAACATTTAGTACGAGACATAAATAAGGACATAAAAAAGGGAAAAGATTTCTATTGTAATGTAAGTTGGTAAAACACCAAGATGTGGTAGATGAACCGATGGTGAAATAGATTAAGAGTAAGACATGTGAAAACTCAACAAACACAGATCGCTGTCTCACAAGGGATGATAATTGAGAGTTCGAAAAGCCTACGCTTATACCCCTTGTCAAAACAAAAACATGTGATGATATTCAACTATTAGAAAGGAAACACATTTTTCCTTCTCTCATAAACACATTTTGCCATCTTTTGTTCTCTTTATTTTATTTTTATGCTTTTTTTGTCTTGTTTTTCTGCAGATGTCTCGGGTTAGTGATTGATATCTTTGGATATGTTCTCTTCACAAGATTTTTCTTGACATTTGTATGCTACGACGGTGGATGTTTTGTCTAAAATTAAAACACTTTGGGTTTTACAGTCTATGTGGCCTTTTTGTTGTTGTCATTTTAAAATGTTCTGATTGCCAATAACTCCACATTTGGTGGATCTACCGTTGGTTCAGGCATTCGGTACTGTTTCTCCACCATTTATGCTCTTCATCACTTAAAACATTTGTCTATTATTTAAGTTTAGCGCTTGGGCTTTTACTGTTCTTTCTTAGGGATGGTAATGAGGACTTCAACCCCAAATTTAAACGGTTTAATCCGATCTCGATTCCACCCGAATTTAATATACTTTGTTTTCGGCTTGACCCAAAAGCATAATTCAATCCCGACTCGAACTTGAAATTTTAATAAGAAAAACTCGACTAAATTAGGGATGGGCACGGGTCAGGTAGGGTCGAGTTTTTGGCCTACCCGCACTCGACCCGAAAATAAATACCCTAAACCCGCACTCGGCCTTACCTGAACATATTCTTTAAAAAACCCGATCCGGCCCGGAAATAAATACACTAAACCTGACTCGACCTATAGAAAATAAATTAATTTTAGGGACCTAGTTGTAAAAATATAATTTTAGTAGACTTAATTGTAGAAAATTATAATTTAAAGGACTAAATTGTAAATAAAAAATATATTTTAATGACCTATTTATAAAAAAATGTATAAAGAGGGGTATTATTATAAATATTCCTAAAAATTTATGGGAAAATTACACAATTAGTCTCGGGTAGGATATTTTCTACCCGAACCCAACCCAACCCGAGTTTACCCTTAATAAAAATCCGACCCAAACCCAATTTTTTATTAAAAAATACCATCCGATTGAGCCGGACTGAGTCAGAACCTGACCGAATCGAGTAAAATGCACATCCCTAGACTAAACCCTACTCAACTAAAAAAAATAATAAATATATTAAATATAATATATACAAATGTAATAAATATATCTTGTTGAATTGGATCGAAATTTTTTTATCCTAAACAATAAAGAACCCCATCTCAACTTGACTTTTTTCAAAATTTGTCCCACCTCAAATCTATTTATTTATTTTTTATGGTAAAGTTCATAAACGGTCATTGAACTTTATTAAAAAAAAATAAAACGGTAACTAAACTTTTGAATGTTACAAAATGACAACTAGACTTTATGTTTTGTAACAAAATGATAATTCGGCTGTTAAAAACTGTCAATGGGTAACGTTGCAATTATGAAATTTTAGATAATAACACATTTAGTCCTATATATTTATAAATTCAAGTAATTTAGTCCTAATTTAAAAAAAAACACATTTAAGAAGGGTCTTTCCACATCACTAAGGCTTCGTTCTCCATTGCTGTCAAAACGGTCGTTTCGCACGCAAACGGAGAAGCATTGTTGAACGGTCCGACAAAATCGCGTTGCTGCCGTTTTTTACTAGAATTTATGCCTCAAACGTTGAATTTTCACCGCCAATTTTTTCAGCTTCTCTGGCACCGCAACTTTTTCACCGCAAATTGAGTCCAGCAGCAATGGAGAACGAAGCCTAACTCCCTTGGCCGCTGGTCCATGTCCACTCGCTCTGGTTATATCCCCTTGCTCTCTTCCTTCCCTTTTCTTCTTAAATAATCCTAAACCATAAAATAAAGACTCTTTTTTGTGCATTAACGATCTTATCTAAGAATATTGTGCATTTGCAGAAAATAGTCATGTCTCCAGCCTCCTTTAATGGTAATTGCCTTAGATGCACATCACTTAATTAGATAACTAGGAATAAGGCATTGAATTTACGAGTACAAATCTGCATTAATGGGGGAACTAGAGGTTAGAAACACGTTCAAGTACCAAGAATTTCATCAATAACAGTGTAAACGTTGCTTCCTCAAGCCAACCCATGAGTTACACAAATGTCGCAATTGAAATGTTTGTTTTATTTCCTATGTCCGGTGGAAACGACTTTTATTAAGTTGATGTTTTCATAGAACAAAACTGAAAAAATATCATCTAAAATTTTGCAAATAATATCCCACAACCTCTGTCTCGTTCTGCAAGATATTTAGATACCACTTCTCAAAATTTTATATTGTAAACCATGATATCCCACTGCTGCAACATTAAACCAGTTGATGCATATGCTTCAACTCAATGAAGCCCTCTTGCCATCTTTTTCTTCTAATTGTTATTATCTAAAATTTCATATTTGCAACGTTACCCCATTTAACGACCGAGTTACTATTTTATTTCAAAACATAAAGTTTAATTGTCATTTTGTAGTACTTGAAAGTTTGGTTATTATTTTATTTTATTTTAACAAAATTCAGTGACCGTTTGTGAACTTTACCTTTTTTAATAAAAAGCTTGGACAAATCGAGTTGGGACCCAACGGAGATGAATTCTTTTATCATCCCTATCCTGTCTTATTTTGGGCTTTTTTCCATCTGTCTATGTTGGGGCTCTTTTAGCCCATATGTATATATTTATTTTTGATAAAATAAAAGAGTCACATGATTTCATTTGCAGAGGGTCAAAATAACCTAAATCTCAGTCGATTCTGTCGAGTTTTTAGTCTTGAATTTTAAGAATCGGAGAGATTATTTATAGTGTTGAGTCGGGATGGAGCGGGTTCGGGTATATGCTAGAAATTTCCGACCCCATTCCGCCCCGATATATATTTAAATATATATATATTATATTTATAAAAATACCATTATATATAAACACTTTTATAGTTGTTAAGCTAATTTTTTTGTTTGTGCTTATTGTAAAAAAAGTTTAAATGTTGTTCAAGTTTTAACATATCTGATTTAGACGGCCAATGCATGGTTCAAGTTTATTTCTTAAATATGTATTTTTTTATGTGAGTAATTTAAAATTAGTTTTTATTTTATTTTTATATAGGTTTAAAGTCTTTTAAAACTAAATTTTGTGGTCGTAATGGTGGATTGATCAGATCTAACTTTTATCGTCGTCGGAGATTAAGATTTTTTTTTAATTTTTCAGGTCAGGTCGGTTCGGGTTCGAGTTTAAGAGTTGGTATATTGGGGTGAGACGGGGCGGGTAAACTAATATTTTAATCCGAGGCAGGGCGGGCTCGGATTTAGGAGCTTATAGATCAGGGCGGGGTCGGGGCGGCCAAAAAAATCGGACTATTAATACTCGTTTATATATTTACCATCAACTATTTTTCACACCCAGTGACCTCATTAGCCTGCACTCCAATCTTCTCCATCTTCATAAATAATTCAACCCCCTCCCTGAGTTTTCCGCTGTGAACACACGCATAAATGATCATTGTCCACGACCTCACATTTCTCTCGAGCATACACGAAAATAACCCGTAAGAACCCTTGAAATCTCTGCTTTTCACTAAATGAGTCATCATAACATTCCAACTGACAACAGCCCTTTGTGGCATTTTATCAAACATCAACCGAGCATTACTCATTTCTCCGCACAATCCATGGAAATTCAAAATCATATTTCTTTGAAGACACATTTGGTTTTATTTTCCAACTGAATATACTTTGTTCGATATAAGTTTTTTCTGTAAATGCAATGTATGAAGTTTTGCCATCTCTAAATCAACATTAACATTGTGTTTCATGAACTTTGCTGAAATGATCCTTTGGCGTTATTCTTTGTGGGAGCACCATTTATAGTTGATTTACTATGCAACATCAGATTTCCAAACATATGTTCTTGAGTGGAATAACTCAATTTGGTGTACCCATTTTAATATAATTTGCACTTCCTATATTTCTATTCACATTAATTTTTGAACTTATAGGTTTTTCACACACTTAAACACAAAATTTAACTTTCTAATTTCCTCGGCCAAAATTTGCAGTGAGTTGCTACTTTTTTGTACCATTTATTTGGTTCATTTGATGCAGCCCAGGTAATGGAAATCAAACAACAGAAAATTTTTGTCTCTTAAACTCACTCATTGATGAACTTGTTGCAGGTATCAAGAATCAAACACTATAAATTTTTCATCTCTTAACCTTACCCACAAGAAAATTCCAGCGATTTATATCGAACAAAGTTTATTTTTACATATGTTCACAACGGGAAACCCCCTGCAGGCTAATGAGGTCACTGGGTGTGGAAAATAGTTAATGGTAAATACATAAACGAGTATTAATGTTTCAACTTTGTAGATTGGTTTGGTGGCTAGGTGTTTAGCTTAACATACTTTGGGCGTGGGTTTGATTCATTGAACTCGCAAAACTTTAAACTTTTATTTCTTCATTACATTGCCTTTGACTTTAAACCAATCTGATTGGTTATAATTAAATTAAAAAATTCTAAAAAAGTTAATTTAAAAAATATTTTTTTTATATTTTATATGTGTTAAGTGAGATGTCACGCTGGAGCGCCACATCAGCCCCAAACGATCAATGTTTGTTAACTAACGGTTTCCATCCAACAAGGTGAAAGATGACTGAAAATCAAACGTTAAATGTTTGTTTGCATAAAAAAAATAGGTACTGAATTAACCAAAATGTCAAACGTTGGGGGCTATTTTTGACTTTATACCTAAAAAAATTTACTTACCCAACTATAATTAGATAAAATCAACTTTCTATTAATCAAATTAATTGGATTTTGGGTTTAACTAATATATATTATTAATTGTATAATATATATTTATTATATATTATGAATATACCTAAAATAATATATTGGACCCGACTAAATTGAAGGGGTTGTTTTTTTCAATTATAATTGATTGATAAATGCTCTCCCCTGACATGTGATTTTTTTTTAATATGCTGGTGTGATACAAGGTAGTATCTGTTCAATTTTTTTAGTCTTTTTTAATAAAATACACACACTGTATAAAACTAGTGCTCGAACCCGAGTCACCTGGATGAATTATATCATCCGTTACCACTGGAACAACTAAGGGTGAGCATGTAACTTTTAAATACGTGACACCCAACAACAATATCATGTTATAACAACAGACACGCAGCATTATTTTTGTTATATGGTATGTTAGATTTTTAAATATACACATAACAATTTAAAAATATTTTATTTTTTAGTAACACATGGCACTACATAGTTTTTTTTTTTTTTTGTATAATATCATTAAACATGTGATTTTTATTAACGCAACACTTCATTATTTCTTTACTCTCTTAACACGTAGTTAACAAGTGGGTGATCATGATATGAAAAATCGATGATACTAATGATTGTAATGTAATTTTCTTAATATTAGTACAAAAAACATAAACTTACTCAAATATAAATAATTAGATACTAATGATTGTAATGTAATTTTCTTAATATTAGTGCAAAAAACATAAACTTACTCAAATATAAATAATTATTTACGTAGTTTATTCATGTATATAGACACATTTAAACACTTATCTTTTTAAAAACATAAACTTACTTTAGAGTCTCAAGTTGCACCAGCAACTTGCCCAATTTGATATATGTAGGTTCTGCAATCATTTTATTTCAAGCTAACGATCATACCATATTTTACACTAAAATTTAATATTATCATTTCAAAAAAAGAATGTTCTCTCAATGAAACGTGGCACTAAAGTCGTCCGCAGAATCGAGCATGATATAGTTCAGTCATCTTGAAGTTTGTATTGAATTTTTGGTTTGTATTTTAGTAAACGATTCATGATTAATCGAGTGACCGTATTGAATAAATCGATTAATTGTTTAAACGGTAACATGTTTAAATGAGACAGTAACGGTTCATTAAAATATCAAATTTTTTATTTCGATAACCGTATCGACAAACTATTTTAATACGATTAACTGTAGATGAACACCCCTAATTTTGCCAACTAAGGAACAAATTAAGGAAAACCAAGAAGGAACTAGTATTATTGTCGAAAAACAGTATTAAGCACTTATTAAAACAAATATTTCAAAAATATCATTAAAATAATCTTAGATTAGATTTAATATAAATGTAATACTTAATTTTTAAAATTTACTGAATATCAAATTATATACGGTGGGAAGCATGATTCATGATCATGTGAGTCTGACAGGTGAGTGATTAGAGTTACAAAATAAGATTTGGGATTTTAGATTAGATCCTTGATGAAGATGAATATAGTAGTTCACATTTTTTTCAGTTTAGTCCCTACCATCATCATCTCAATCATTTTTTATCAATATCTTCTCAATCATTATTGTGTTTAGGTTTAATAATAGAAAAAGTTTCCAAACTATAACTTTTTAGATAGGTACTTAAAGTATTTGTCGGTCTAAATAGGTGTTTAACATTTTCACCGTTACTATTTTACGTGTCTTGCTGCTTACGGCCGTTTAAAAAATCATATTAACCAATAAAAACATGACATGTGACATGTTTTATTTTTATTTTTTAAAAATTCAAATTTTTTAAAAAAAATCAAAATAATCCCCAAATCTCTAAGTCTCAAATTTCGATTTTAGTTGTTGTCGTCATCGACGATGTGCTCACCACTTCTGTCGTCAGTTTTCCACGATCAATTCTTCCATTTTTTTGTCGCCGAAAGTCGACGATCGACGTGCCAAGCATCGAAACAAAGTCGAACAAGAGAATAAAAAAAAGATACGATGGGCGGCAAATGTCAGCCGATCAGATGACGAACAATGTGCGAGTCTTACAATGAGAGGATGATGCTTCATTTCGTTGTCGGCAGCGTGATGAACGATGACGGTAGTGGTCAAATTTGAGAATCTAGGGATATTTGGGTTATTTTGTAAATTTTAAAAAAATGTGATTTTTTTAGAAGTTGAGTTAAAAGAAATAAAAAAAATTAAAATCAAAGTCATGTGTCATGTTTTGATTGGTTAAAAGAATTTTTTTAAACGGTCGTTAACGGCCAAACACCTAAAATAATAGCAGTAAAAACGCTAAGCGCTTACTTGAGCCAAAAAATACTTTAAACGCCTTTAAAACAAAGTATAGTTTGGACATTTTTAGGCTTATATCACAAATAAGTACCTAAAGTATACTAACTTTTCCATTTAGGTACCTAAAGTATTTGTTGGTCAAAATAGGCACCTAAAGTATTTTTTGGTCAAAATAGGTACTTAAAGTATATTTTTTGTTAAACCATGTACCTAAAGTATATATCTTGTTAAAAATGGGTACCTAATGTATTTTTTAATTGACATCACATGACAACTTTTAGGAATCTAGATGAAATATATATATATATATATATATATATATATATATAGTTTAAGTACCTATTTTGACCAAAAAATACTTTAAGTACCTATAAATACAAGACTTAATAGTTAAAAAAACTTATATTACAAATAAGTTTGATACCTACCTGAGTGATGCCTCGTACTTTTAGGATTGGTGTGAAGTGTCAAGTGTGAAGAAAACTGAGGGATGCCTCGTACTTTGATACCTACCTACTTCTTTTATTCATTAAACTATGTCCCACACTCACTTGTTGCCATTCCCCCCCCCCCCCCCCCCCCTTTTTCATGTAATTGTAAAACCAGGGGCTTAACAGTAAAAAAATACTCAATCTATATCTTTCATTATTTTAGTGACTACCATTTTTTTCGGGTTACTTTAGTGTCTAATATTTTATTTTATAATTTAAATTAGGTTTTTTTTGTCAATGATCATTGAATTTTTTTTTGTTATCCAATAAAAACACGACACATGACATGTTTTATTTATTTAATTAATTTCTGAATTTCTTTAAAAATATAAATTTCTTAAAAACCCCCAAAGTTTTAATCTCTTTCAATCAAACCCTCAAATTACATCTCTCTTACCGTCCGGCATCCCCCACACGTTGTGTACCTCACTGTTCAACATCCCCCACCCTCTAGCCGTCGATTAGAAGCACAATCAGAATTTTTTTTTCATTGTTGGATGTTCGTCGACGGAGCAATCGACGGGTCATTTGTCAATTTTCGATGACCGAGTAATGGAGGTTTCAGTCGTGGGATACCGACGAAGGCAAGGTGGCCGGTGATGGTTGAATCGGTGGTGGAAGGGGAGGAATTTAGGGATTTAGAGTTTGGGATTGTGGGGGTTTAAAGAAATTAAAGATTTTGGAATTTTTTTATAAAATTAAAGATTTTTTAATTTTTAAAAAATAAAATTAAAAAATACCAGAAATATATCATGTGTCGTGTTTTTATTGAATAACTAAAAAAATTTCACGCCTGTTACTGAAAAACCTAATTTGAATTCCGAAGTAAAACGTTAAACACTAATATAGTCCGAAAAAAACATTAGGTACTAAACTGAAAGAAAAAAAATATAGGTTGGGCACACTTTATATTGTTAAGCCAAAAAGCAGTACAAGGGCAATGTTGTCTCAATGGACCATGTCGATATTTTTTGTTACCACTTATGTTCTCTTCTCTGCTTGTCTTCATTCCTCTCTCACACTTCCCTAAAACGGTCAACTACTTAACATATACTCCTATGTTTTACCAGTTTAGAATTTTGATTAGTTTTTTTTTTTAATTTGAAAGGTCCCCTCTCTGGTTAATTTTTTTCTAAGAATTTTCTACTCATAGCATCAATCAATTAGTGTGTTTCTGCATTAAATATCTATTTAAGCGCATTTGAAATGTATTAATCAAACCTTAAAGTGTATATTTGTTGTCCCAACAATTTAAATTTAATATTATTAAAATTTATGAAAACTATTTTTAATATGTTAGATTTAACATTTACATGTAGTATGTATTTAAAATCTATTTTACATGTTTTGAGTATGTTCAATATCATATTTGAACTAACATTGAATTGATGGACAAATTGCATAAATATTTTATAAATATAATATTAATATACTTTATCGCTTTGTCTACAAGGTATATGCGCATTGTCAATGATTAAGAATATATATATATATAAATAATATTTTATAATCATTTTTAGACTATTTAAAAAAATTAAGACCCCTCATAATTACAGGACTTATGGTGCAAATAACGTTATCTTAAATTAACATCAACATTTTACAAAATGCTTGAATTCAAATCATAACAACATTTTTTTCATTGTGAGTATTCAATTTTAATGGATTCCTATAATGGAATTATCGTGTCATCTTAAAGTCAAGCTATCCAGTGTCCGTTGAAGTGAGGAAATGACATGAACACCCCCTCAGAATTTTCCAATTCTAGCATCCATGGACGTTCATCTTCAACCGGCTAATACAATGTGAAATAATCTAGGTGTATCAAAATTGGTGGCAACTTTGAAGTGTAGGGGTATAAATGAACCGAGCTAGAACGATTAAAGTTTTGTTTGTGTCTGTTTATTTATTTTTGGAAGGTGTTTAACTTTGATTCCTATTCATTAAAATTTTTAATATTGTATTTGTGTTCGTTTTTTTTAAGGTGTTTCGTGTTCGTTTGTTTAGCGTCACGAACATGTTCATTTAACATTTGTGAACATGTTAGTGTAATGTTGCCTAACAAGTTCGTTTACAGGTCTGCTAACATGTTCCTCAAAATGGTAAAATTACACAATTAGGCCTTGAGCTTTTTAGGCTTCATAGTTTGAACTTTAAAGTTAAAATCATGTTCAATTTAGTCCATACCTTTACCGATATTTAAAATCTAAAAAATAAAAGGAAAAGAAGAACCGAATACACGAACTTACAACGAGTCGATAAATGAGATTATAAGCGGGTTTATTTAAGAACATAAACAAACTAAATACACATATATTTATATTCGTTCATTTATTAAACATATATAAAAATTTTATTCATACTTATATATTTTAACTTAATAAACATCACTATAGTAACGGTTCATAAACCATTCGTATTACATTATGTTCATATACACCCGGTCCCGGATTCCCTTCTGCATGTTCAAGGTGGTATGTTGCAGTAATTAGAAAAGAAGAGAAAGTAGAATCCGAGAGGGCAATTTCGTGAATGAACGGGAATATTATAAAACATTTATTTGGGCTCTTTGTCCGATGCTGGTTGTCTTTGGTACCTCTCAGAACTGCTAATCACCGAGTACAGACATTTTCAATTTCATGTTCAAAGTTGTAAAATTGTTAGCACTTGACAAACAAAAGAAGGTTTCTTTGCTGTGAAAGATTGTTTCTTGAAGATGAAATGAAAGACTCCAGGCTGCAGCGGCAAAAGCAACAGATGTTTTGACCAAAGCAACTAAATAGCCTTGAAGCCATTTTTCTTTTTGTAAAGCAGTTTCCTTGGAAATTTTTTAGGAAGAAAAAAATGGGGTGTTGGTACTCGAGGATTGACAGAGAAGAGACTGTTTCACGTTGCAAAGCGAGGAAGATATATATCAAACAACTGGTTAAAGCTAGACAAGCTCTTGCCGCTTCCCATTCTATGTATTTACGCTCTTTGCGAGCCACGGGCTCCGCTCTGGTTCAGTTTTCGACCAACGAAACCACTCTCCACCATGCACCGCCGGTGCCTCCTCCAATGAGTCCTAGTTCAGACACTTGGACGTCTTGTACTACCACTGCCTCCCCTGCTCTCCCGCCTCCTCCTCCTCCACCCCCATCGAGTAGCTGGGATTTCTGGGATCCGTTCGCACAGGCTAATGCGTCTCGGTCAGTCACGGAGGAGGAATGGGAGGCTGCCACCGCTACAACCACCGCAACCGGCGCTGCAAGCGTGGCGCCGCCGCCTTCTGTGGTGAGTGGGACGTTCTCGAAAGACACGGGGAGTGAGCTTGCTATGGTCGTTTCCAGGAATAGTAAAGAGCTGGTGGAGATTGCGAAAGAGGTAGACGAGTATTTTCTCAAAGCTGCCGGTGCCGGTAACCATCTCTCGCTGCTTTTAGAAGTCTCAGATTCCAATTTTCCATCTCAAAGCAAAGGAGGTATAAATAATAGATCTCTCTCATTTTCTTTCGAAATTTCATCTTTCTGATTCCTTTCTGTTGCATGAAAAGTGTATAACTATGGCTGCAATCTGACCCCAACAACATGGACATGGAATTGGAATCAGAAAATGGAAGGAATTGGAAAATTGGGGGTGAACAATAACGTTGGAAATACATGTGGCAGTGTTCTTAGCAGCGGCCATTGTTCCACCATTGAGAGATTGTACGCTTGGGAGAAGAAACTATACCAGGAGGTCAAGGTATTTTCATCACTCAAGTGCATGCAAGTTTTAATCATACCATTACCATCTTCTTCATTAAAATCCATACAAAATGAGATAAACCAAGTGTTATATTATATCAGTCTTTCTCTTTGCTTTTAGAATGCTGAGGCTATAAAGATAGAGCATGAGAAGAAAGTGGCCCATCTGAGGAAGCTCGAGGTGAAGAGAGCTGACTATATGAAGACCGAGAAAACCAAGAAAGAAGTTGAGAAATTGGAGTCCCAAATGATGGTTGCTTTACAAGCCATTGAAACTACATCTGCTGAAATCATCAAACTCAGAGAGTCAGAGCTTTATCCTCAGCTCCTTGAGCTTGTAAAAGGGTTAGTCTCACTTTGGACCCATATGCTTGCTTGCCGTTCACTTTGGGACCCCATAGCCATGCTATGCTAATCGCTTTGCTTTTACTATTTAGGATTGTACATTTTTTATGGCTCATGTTTTGGACTTTAGACGGTTAGATAAGCCTAAAAGTCAAACTCTAGTACTGATTATTCCCCTCCTTGTTTGCTTTTGATGCAAAGAAGATGAATCGAATCCAATTGTACTCGAGGTTGAGGTGATAATGGACCATAACCTTATATATTCTAGTGGAGTTTCCATGTACGGTTAACCTTAATCTTTTGTCGATTCCTTTAATTTTAAGTGTCTTCTAAGGGAAGGTAATCTGATGGTCCTTATTGTTTGAAATTTGTAAAACTGAGGATTTAGCAATCGGGCTGACTAGATTGACTGATGTGTACGAAATTTTTGGTGAATACTCTTCATTGATCTGCAGTTATAACTACATGGTGTAATGTGATTGTATTTGCTTGTTATGCAGATTGATGTGCATGTGGAGAAGCATGTATGAGATCCACCAAGTTCACACACACATAGTTCAGCAGCTCAAGTACCTTAACTTCATCCCTTCTAATGAGCCAACATCCGAGATTCACAGGCAATCGACTCTTCAGCTCGAGCTTGAAGTCCAGCAATGGCATTTGTCTTTCTGCAACTTAGTCAAGGCTCAACGAGACTACATCCAGTCACTTTCTGGCTGGCTAAGGCTTAGCCTTTTCCAGTTCAGCAAAAACCCAGTTTTAAGAAATAGCCAGGAAACGAAAATTTACTCTTTTTGCGAAGAGTGGCATCTTGCGGTTGACAGGATTCCGGATAAGGTAGCATCTGAAGGAATCAAGAGCTTCTTGACAGTAATCCATGCCATCGTGGTTCAGCAAGCAGAGGAGTATAAGCAAAAGAAGAAGGCAGATTCTGCATTTAAAGATTTCGAGAAGAAAGCTGCAGAGCTCAGATCACTGGAAAGTAAGTATAGCCCTTTTTCCGTGCCAGAAACAAACAAGGACCCCGTTGCAGAAAAGAGAACAAAGGTGGACTTATCGAGAGGAAAGGCCGAGGAGGAAAAGAACAAGCATGAGAAGTCGGTGAGTGTAACGAGGGCAATGACTTTGAACAACCTTCAAATGGGGTTTCCTCATGTGTTTCAGGCAATGGTAGGGTTTTCAAGTGTATGCATGCAAGCATTCGAATCCGTATACAACCAAGCCAAGAGTATTGAACAAGAGAGTGATGTGAAGAGAATTCTCCCTTGAACAAGAGGAAAATGATGCTACCATGAATAAACAACCTGCTTTTTGTTTATAGATGTTGATCAAGTGGTAGAAAAAGAGCAAATGGTATTCAAGTAGGAATGTAGGATTGGAAGGTGTTGAAAATGCTTGGAAATTCTGTCTTCTAACGTTTTTGCCTTTTGAATATGATATTCTTTTTTTATACATCCAATGTGTTCATAGGGTTTCTGTACTGGATATTGCCTGCTCCATGTTATAACTTATAATCAAAGTAAACTGCCTACTGATACTTGAGTCATGAGGAAATTTTCATTAACCAAAAGGAAATTACAGAAGCTTCCTCAAGTCATGAGGAATACATGAAGCCCAATCAGAGGGGCAAAAGTACAATCCTATAGGGTTGGGTCGGGTTAGAACCCATCGGATCCGGTGAAATGCACTGTTATTTTAACCAACAAAAAAAATCATCTTGCTACTTGGTTATGAGCAATATTCTATGAATTGGTGTGGCTTTGTTTAATTTTGAAAGGTGATGTTTTGCTGTCTGATTTTGGATTGAATGAGATTCTATAACTAAAGATTGATTTTTTTATGCAATTGCCGTGTTGTTAACGTTTGTTGAGCTGATTTTACTTGTGAATTTGGTTTGGGTTTATGGGGTCTTTTCCTTTTTTGAGCAAGTGTGAGGGGAAAGGGAATTCAGTGAGCAAATAAGGAAATCTCTCTTTACTTTTGATTCATAATCTGTTATAGGATTCCGGCGTAATTATCTGGAGTTGTGAGTAATCTACTGATGACTGATCCACAATTGCATGTTTATATGCTCATTCTAGGGTTCCTTTTCCCTTTGTTCCAATGAGCCAGATCTTGGGGATATGAACTAAGGGATTTGTAATGGAAGGGCAACACCGCCATATTAACTCATATTACTGGAAAGAATTGAATTTTGTAATACATCAATTATGTTCTTTTCTTCCTCAACAATACGGGTTAAAAGAAAAAGGCTCGTGGCCATTTTTCCAGCATGGGTCGCCGCACAAAATTTATCCTCCTCAATCTCTGTCCTAATCCCAGACGTAAACGGGAAGAAGGGAGCTGAAATGCTGCCAACGAACCCTTCACACTTTCAGCACCCAGAACAAAAGGGGTAACCATTTTCAAGATCTCACACTTTGAACGCCTTTCCCTCAGCACATTTAGTTCAGAACGGTATCGTGAAAGGTAAAGCATATATATCAGCTTCGGGCAAGAAGCAAGCATGTGGCCAACTTGTTGAGTTCATTTGACAAGAGCCAATATTTCCATCTTTGCTGCTTTTAACCCCACTGCTGAGGTTTTGCTTCTTCTGAAACAGCCAGTCATCATCACCAAAACTGGTTAACTCTCTCTGCAGTGTAGGCACAACCCAATCCTCCACAAGATTTTTGAATCCTAAAGCTAGTGTAGGAGAGCAACTGCTGCATAAGCTTCTTGGCAATGATGCCTGAGCATTACGAGCAACACTTTCTGATGCACCCGAAGAGGAGCAAGGTTTTTCTTTGCTGAGCTTGGGAGTTAACTCTGGGAGTCTAATATTGGCAGTAGAACAACGATGTTTTTCCGGTTCTCTGCCTGGTCTAGGAACGTGCTCATGCGTCCCTTGAGCAAAGGCCTCATCAATCTTTCCTGAGGTAGAGCAAGGCTGCTCCTTGCTGGGTAGCACTTCAAGATCTTTATGCCTTTGAGAAGGCAACCGGATCCGGATAATGCTTCCTTCGCATTAATAATAACAATTCGAATACACAATATCAGTGCCCATGTGAAGCAAACAAACCCAACAAGTAAACAGCCTCTCCCAGGTAAGGAAGAGAAACAAAAACACTCACCAGAATTATGCCCACTGTCTGGGGGCGAGCTCAGCTTCTGTCGTTTACTGCTATTAAGGGTGCTATCGGAAGAGTTCTGGGGTCGAACTGCATGACCATGTTCTTCAGTAAGCGTACTCTTCTCATAACATTCAACTTCATTTTCCCTTCTCTTTTGATGGTCTCCTTCTTTTTGACCTTCTTGGCTCCTCTCGTCTTTATGCCTTTTCTTATGACCATGCTTTTTACTTTTGGTTTCTCCACTGTCCCGGGCATTGTCTCTTTCTTTCTTCTCCCGTTTTTTCTCTTTCTTCTCTTTCTTTTCTTTCTTCCTTTCCTTCTTAGCCTTCTCTTCTTCTCTTTTAATCTACAAATTACAAGAGAAAGTGTCAGTTTATGAACATACAAGGGAAGCAAATACAAACAGGAAAAACAGCAATTAAGAGGACACAGGCAGTCCTTGAACCAACTTCAGCAAGAACAATTACAAATGAAAGACTCTCTCTTACTATGTAGTAAAGCTTACTGATAAGTTCACAATCGTTTAAATGATTCCTGTAAGAAAATTATGCTTCGTTTCCAGTGCAAATTTACATGCGGCTCTAGTAAAACTTGGGTTCCATTTTCAAGCAACATTTCATAATGTTTTTTTATAAAGAGGCCAATACAATTTCACTAAATTCTAGCTAATTTCTTAACAATTTCAATTTTAAGCTTCAATATAGAACTTCCATACTATATTAATTCAAACATGAATATACTTTAGTACACAATCACATTGTTCATTCAGATACACAAATGAACGGATAACAATCAGCAACATTTCATTTATTGAATTACATGGGTTCAATTTCCCATGGTTAAAACTTGACATTCTAAAAACAACCTCTGTTTATTTTACAAGAAATCCAGAAAATGAAAATATGGGGCTATACACGAAATTGTTTCATTCTCTATCCAATCTCTTCACAGCTTTTATTGCCATAATATAATAATAACATGTTACTTAGGAATTGAGACTCTTCCTAGCACTCGGCTCTCTGACAAAAAGTATATTTTTTTGCTCGTCCCTTTGCTATACAAACAAAAGAAAAGCATTGAGGAAAGCGAATTATAGCAGTCGAGCAACAAGGGTGAAAGCCCAAAAGAGCCGTGTAGCCGATTGGGGATTTGCTCAACAAACCTTAATCGATTCAATCAGTGCCTCATCGCGGATTCCGTTCTTTACGTACCCCGGTGGAGGATACGGAAAACACCGAGACATCTGTTGATTCACCGACAACCGAAACCGAAAAGGGAAAACGAAAACGAAACCCTAGATCGGGATCGGAATGAGAAAAAATGTAGCTGAAAAATCTTGGGCGTTTTAAGGAAAACCCTCAGCTCATCCCGCCAAAAACGGAAGTTTTTGAGAAATGAAAAAGTTGATAGAAAGAGGGGCGATTCTCAGATTAGGGTTTGAGAGAGGAGACGCTCTTCAGATCCAAACGCAGAGAGAGGGGGGCTTTGGATCCAAAATGTATCTCGAAAGGCAAAGAGGGGGTATTTATAGAGGATTTGACCCTTTCTTTCGGAGAATCGCTAGTGAAACGCTGGCGTTTTAGGTAATGCGATTTCGGGGGCTGTTTGGTTCAAAAAAATCGAGAATTCGAGTTCGTGTCGAGTTTGATTTTTCTTAACTCTATAAATTGAATTTTATTGTTTGTGATTTTGTCCATGACCTTATTTTTTCTTCAATTTCTCTTTTATTTTAGGAAAATTCTACAACGTGCGACGAACATCGATGAATACCACTAATGATGAACATCGATGAACATCATTAAATTAATTAATAAAGATTTAAAATTTCAAGGACCCATCATACAACTAATAATTATTTTAAAAATTCAATTAAATTATTTTTTATATATATTGAAATTTTATTTTTTTAATAAGAGTAAACTATATATTTAGTACTTCACTTATTTTTGTATTTCTATTAAACCCTCATTATTTAAATATTATTTCAATTTGACCCTATTCTTTATAAAAAAATAATTTAACCCTCAACCTAAAACCCTAAACTATTAAACCTTAATCCCTTAAACTCTTAAACATATACCCTAAACCATATACCATTAAAAATAATTTCACCATCATCGATTCAATTCAATTCAATGAATCGTTGAATTCTCCTAAAAATTTAATTAAATTATTTTTTATATATATCAAAATTAATTAAATTCGAATCTCCTAGAATTAACACTATCATCTTCCACAAAATGCCGGATATATAACTCAGATCAAAATCGAAAACATGTACTCATTCGGTAATGGCACTCCGGGGTGGCTTCGGTCTCCGTCGAAGCAAACTGAACACCACAAAATGCCGGATATATAACTCATTAATCTTTGATGGAAGTTTGACTGACAGACTTTACTATTGTTTTTCCAATAAGTCCACCGTAAGAACTCTTATAATATCATTGGTTTCATCTTCGAGTAGAACTACCTTTTGGACGAAAATATGATCAAAATCAAAATAATATAATTAATTTTTTAGGAGAATTCAACGATTCATTGAATTGAATTGAATCGATGATGGTGAAATTATTTTTAATGGTATATGGTTTAGGGTATATGTTTAAGAGTTTAAGGGATTAAGGTTTAATAGTTTATGGTTTTAGGTTGAGGGTTAAATTATTTTTTATAAAGAATAGAGTCAAATTGAAATAATATTTAAGTAATGAGAGTTCAATAGAAATACAGAAATAAGTGAGGTACTAAATATATATTTTACCCTTATTAAAAAATAAAATTTAATATATATATAAAATAATTTAATTGAATTTTTAAAATAATTATTAATTGTATGATGGGTCCTTGAAATTTTAAATCTTTACTAATTAATTTAATGGTGTTTATCGGTGTTCATCATTAGTGGTGTTCATCGATGTTCGTCGCACGTGGTAGACTCATCCTTTATTTTAAGTATGATTTTAACTAAATTTGAATCACATTCTCTTAAACCACTATAGAATATTTGTTTAGCTTCAATTCATGTTTTTTTAAATAATTTTTTTATAATTTAGTCCTCAAATTTGTATGATTTTATAATTTCTTCAATTCCTTCTTCGTTTTAAGTTCATTTTTGACCAAATTGAAATCACTTGTTCCACTATATAATATCTATGTAACTTCAATTCATGTTTTTTAAGAAAAAAATTATTCTTTTTGCAACTTAATCCCTTAACTTTATATTTTATTCAACTTGGCCCTCAATTGTATGTTTTTAAAATTCTTACTTCCTATCAATTTCTTAACTTCTTTATACTCACATCAATAATTTGTCCTAAAAATCATTCTTTAAAAATAACATTATACATAAATTTTAAAATTTTAGATGATATTTATTTTATTGAATAACATTACAAATCTTACACATATGAAAAAAAAATGTATGTCTTATATGATTAGAGAAAATCTTTTAAATTATAATCAATCCGTACTATAAAACATAAAAAAAATTATATATAAATCTGTACAAAACTCGACGACTCGACTCGACTCAAATTTCATAAACTTAATTTGAATTGAAAAAAAAAATCAAATAAATTTGACTCATCAACTCAATTAACTCAAAATATTTTAATTCCACTCAATTCAATAGAATGCTCACCCTTCCCGACAAATTATTTCGGTATAAATTAGGATTTCACCCTTCTAACGAGATTTAATCCTTTCGTTTCTCATGATTTTCTTTTATAATGTTATTCATTTGTATGTAATTAACACCACCGATGGTTTTCAATTCGAGATAATGGCATGGTTTTCTTATTATTATTCGGATTATTTTAAACCCAGTTGATATTCCAATTATTGTTGGATAATTAAACTTAGAACAAACTTCAAAATAGTGTTTTGAGTACAATAAAATCACTTTCTAAAGTTCCTCACGAAGAACAAATATTTTCACCACCCAAATCTTACCATGTTTGGTTCATAAAATATAAGATTACATTTAAAAATGTGATTAGTCTTGTTTATATTCTAGAGACATGTGATAAAAATTTATTTCCAATTTTTTTAATAATTTTTCACTATTAATTTGTGATAATAATCCTTAAAAAACAGCATCAATAAATTATGTTTAAAGTATTTTATGGTTTTCTATAAATATAATAAGCTAAAAGAATTATATCGATTCTTTAATTATAGTACATCATGAAGATGAGGAAAAAAGAATTAACTTATGCTAGTAAAAAGGGTAAATTACAATGGAGGTCACTCAATTATGGGTAAGGTTACATTTGGGTCACTCAATTATTAAAAGTTACATTTGGGTCACTCCATTATGGGTAAAGTTACATTTGGGTCACCCAATTATTAAATGTTACATTTGGATCACCCAATAATTGAGTAACTTTTAAGAATTAACTTATGCTAGTAAAAAAAGCATAACGATTCTCCGACAACGATTGAAATGAGAGCAAATCAAACATGAAAATAAAAATATTACTCTAATAACAATTTTTTTCATATAACCGAACACCCTTAAATTGGAGAAATTATATTATAGGCCCAGCTCGCCACGTCATCTATGGTCCTAACCAATAAAAAGTATCTATTTCATTAAAATTTTCTATATATTTTTTTACCAAATGAATCTACAATTGGTAAAAAGTATTTTTTAATTTAATTTATAGTAAATCTGAGTGAAGATTCACTTAGTAAAAAAAAATGATATGAAAAAATTTAATGAAATAGATATTTTTTATTGGTTGATACCATGAATGACGTGGCGAACTAGGCATATGATATAATTTCTGCCTAAATTGACATTTATCCAAAAAAAAACACCCCTAATAGATAAGAGATAATGTCAAGCTTGAACGATAAAAAATCGAATAAATATAATCTTTAATATATCTAGGTAAAATTAGTTGCAAATCATCAAGATCAATTGCTTATATTTCCCAAGTAATCCCTAGCGATTCCAACAAGTTTCCTTACACAAATAAACATGTAATTAACTGTAATCTCATTCATAATTTATAAGATTTTGTCCATATAAACCTTTCTTCTACCGATTAAGGGAAAAAATACATCTTCCCTTGGTCAAATCTTGTCCCAATTTTTTTAATATAAAGTTTGATATAATGTCTGTACTCTATTCTTTTCATCTATAAATCAAAAAATATTGGTCGTTTAAACATATTTAATCCTACATCCTTATATATAAAGTACCAACTACATACCAATCAGACTAAACTCTCAAATATTATCCTAAATTAAATATAAAAAGATAATCCCTTAATAATTTTATCTCCAAAACTTGACTCTTTCGACCGTGATATATAATCCCTTAACATTTTGCTACAATATTTTACATAAATATACATATAAAAAAGCCAACGATAAAATCTTTAAACCGAGTTAAATGCTTGAAATTAGGTTGAGTATTTGATTGCGAATAAAAAAGAATTGAGTTAGTTGATGTTAGCGTGCATGCAATACTAACAAGCTCATGCAATACTGGCCAGCCCACTCCAGAAAGTTCCAAGACTGTTAGCAGAAATTGTTAGGGTTGTTAGATTGTTTTAACAACTTTGCTGATGTGGCAAAAATTCTAGATCTCTGTATTGAGCCTATAAAAACCTTTGAATCAAATATACTCAGTATACTTTTCGTGCTCATTCTTTCTATCATAAAGCTTCTTTTTCTTCACTATCCAACATGGTATCTTTCGCCGAAGGTTCTGGGCTTTCTTCCTTTTAATTTTGCTTTCAGCTGCTTCGTTCTGCTTCAATGACGCAGCCCGACGGCTCCGCTGCTGCCTCTCCCTCCGATGTTGATTCCTTAGCTAGGTTGGCCAAGATGAGCAAATCGTTCACCAACAAACGAGTGACCATTGTTCTTGATGAGTCCAATTTTCTGATGTGGAAGCAACATGTGTTGTTGGCTGTCCGTAGCTTGCGTCTCGAGAAGTTGTTGACCGGTGAGCTCAAGCCTCCTCCGGACACTGTCACTGCTGCCGATGCTTCCTCTGCCGACAATGAGGCTTATGAGATTTTTGTAGCACAGGACAGTGCGTTGGCCTCCTGGCTCCTATCTACGATCAGCTCACATATATTTTCCGAGTTTGTTGGAGCTGACACTGCGGCTGAAATCTGGTATACCGT
This sequence comes from Hibiscus trionum, assembly GCA_030270665.1. Classification (NCBI taxonomy): domain Eukaryota; kingdom Viridiplantae; phylum Streptophyta; class Magnoliopsida; order Malvales; family Malvaceae; genus Hibiscus; species Hibiscus trionum. The sequence goes on along the minus strand of BSYR01000021.1, from coordinate 6,021,379 downwards.
TCTTCGTTTCTTCTCCAGTCGTTCTACTACCACCGTTATGAGCTTTCACTACAAACTTCGTTCCGTCAAGAAGGGTGATTCAAGCATGAGAACTTTTGTTTCTCAGATCAAGGAGATCTGTAATACTCTTGCGTCGTGTGGTAGTCCGATCTCGGATCTTGAAAAAATTGCCACCATTTTGAATGGCCTTCCGATGGAGTATCAGCCGTTTGTTGCTGTGATCATAGCCAGCCAACAACCATTTACCCTTGATGCTGCTATTTTAGTTCTTTTTTATGCTAAAACCCAACTTCTTAGTTTTAATTCTCTGTCTGATCTATCATCTAGTGTCAATATGGTGCAGGCTTCTTCCTCCTTTCATACCAGTCGAGATACTGCTTCCAATGCCCAACGTTCTCTTCGATCATCGTCTTCTTCTCGTGGTCGTGGCAGATTTGGTCGCACACGGTTCCAATGCCAACTTTGTGGCAAGTTAGGGCATTTGGTTGACTGGTGCTGGCATCGGTTCGATGAAAATTTTGTAGGGATCAATGCCCGTAACAAAGATCTGGTCAAAGATGAGTCCGGTGAAGCTAATCTATGTGCTCTTGATGTTACTTCTCTCCACTGTGGCTGTCCTCATGGTAATACAGTGTCTTCCACACCACATTCTGGTTCCCAGCCTACTTCTCCTGCTCAAGCCAATGTTGTGACCGCAAACAAGGGCCATTGGTTTGTTGATTCTGGCGCGTCTCATCACGTTTCTCCTGATCCAACTACTCTTCTCGACAACACTGACTATTCCGGTCTGGGTAAGCTCACTGTTGGTAATGGTGGTTCCCAGCCTACTTCTCCTGCTCAAGCCAATGTTGTGACCGCAAACAAGGGCCATTGGTTTGTTGATTCTGGCGCGTCTCATCACGTTTCTCCTGATCCAACTACTCTTCTCGACAACACTGACTATTCCGGTCTGGGTAAGCTCACTGTTGGTAATGGTGTTTCCCTTGGTATTTCCAAGATTGGTCAGTCTGCTTTGCTATCATCCTCTCGAACTTTAATGTAGAATAGTGTTTTGCAAGTACCTACCATAACAAAGAACTTGGTTTCGGTGTCCAAGCTTGCTAGGGATAACAATGTGTTCCTGAAATTTCATGCTCGATCTTTTGTTGTTCGTGATGAAGATACTGGTAATGTTCTCCTGACTGGTGATGAAGATGCAGGCCTCTATAGATTTCGTTCTTATTTACCATTGTGTTGTAATAAACGACCCTCACCTGAGGTCCATTTAGCTCATAGTTCTGTTTCTTTGTATGATCTGTGGCATCGCCGTTTAGTTCATCCCTTTAATGATAATCTTGTTTCAGTTTGCAAAGCTTGTAATGTTCAGCTTCCCAGTGATAATAGTTCATCGTCTACTGTCTGTGTTGCATGCCAATTGGGGAAGAGTCACAAGCTTCCGTTTGTGCCCTCCGATACTATAACAGTCCCTTCGAGCTAATTTTTACAGACCTTTGGGGCCCTGCCCATGTTGCTTCGCATGGTTATTTTTATTATGTTTCATTTGTGGATGCTCATACTCGTCATTGTTGGCTTTATCTGCTAAAACGCAAATCTCAGGCACTGACTGCATTTCAGGACTTTCTTTGACTTGTTCGTACTCAGTTTAACTCTACTATTAAGGCCGTTCAAAGCGACTGGGGTGGAGAGTATCGTAGTTTGACTCCAGTTCTATGACAAGCCGGAATAATACATCGCATCAATTGTCCTCACACCTCTCAACATAACGGTGTTGTTGAGCGCAAGCATCGCCATATCGTTGAGCTAGCCTTAACACTTCTTGCTCAAGCATCTCTCCCTCTCAAGTTTTGGTCCTTTGCTGTGATCTCTGCGGTTTATCTGATTAATCGACTTCCTACGAGAGTGCTTAACGGTGTCTCACCTTTCAAAAAAATGTTTGGTCGAAAACTCAAGTATGAGCTCTTTCGGATCTTTGGTTGTCGTTGCTTTCTGCATCTTCGACCGTTTCAGACACACAAGTTGGATTTCCGTTTGGTTCCGTCCACGTTCTTAGGCTATAGTCCCTCTCACAGGGGCTATCAGTGTCTTGCACCTGATGGGAGGATTTATATTTCCAGGCACGTGATTTTTGACGAAAATGTGTTTCCATTTGTGTGTAACGCCCCGGTTTCGGGCTTAGAAGTTTTGGGCGTTGACCGGTTTGGTCAAAGTCCTGTTCGAATCTTAAGAGGTAAAATTAGGAAAGCCTAGTTCGGGTTGCATTAAAAATATGGAAAAATGTTCTAAAATCATCTTTTAATATAATTAGATGAACTGTGAAATCAATTTTAGAAAATGGGTTTTGGAAGGTTGATATTTTGGCTAGTGACCAAAATGTAATTTTCGCAAGTTTGGTGGCTGTTTTATAAAGAGTTGAAACTTTGAATCTTTAAGGAGCTATTAATCCAAAAGTGTTTTCTCCAGATTTTTCTAAGATATTTTAAGTCTAAAATCTGATTTTAAAGGTTATTGAAATTGGAGGGAAGCCATTTTGACAATTTTCTCAACTAACTTCTCATTTTCTTTCTCTCTTTTTCTCTCAACCCAAACACTCCATTTCCAGAGTTTTGTTTCTGATTTTCTCACCTAGATTCCTCCATTCAACTCTCATTTGATTGCAAATCATTGTATCTTCAAAACCTCTTCAATTGCTTCTTGTTTCTTCAAGGATTTTCATTCCAAAAAGTGGAGAATCACATGTTTGGAGGTAAGAACGTCCTTCTCCTCTAAACTATCAGTTCTTTACTGAAATTCCCAAGTTATCAACTCTTGATTTATGTTTAATTAAAGGCTTTTGAGTTTGGAATTGTATCTTGGCTTATAATGCAAGATTTGATGGTTTTTCATGATTTTCGTTAGATCTGATTGATCTGTGATTTAAGATGTGTTTTTGGTGTTAAATGAACTCTAAATTGATAAGGAAATGAGTTTTGATTGATGCAATCCCGGATAGGTTGTGTTTCCTAAGTTTAGCTTAAGTTTCTTGGATGTTTTTGTGGTGATCTTGTGGATCTGCTGTTGCTGGAGGTATAAGGATGTTTATAGGTTGTTTTTAGATGTTATATGGTGATGATGGATGTTAGGTTTTGCTGGTTTATGGCTGGGCTTTGTTTAGAAGTGGTTTGGATGCAATTTCGGTTGTGTTTGGTGGCCGAAATTGGTGTATGAATGAGAGCAGCGAGTTTGAGTGCTTTCATTGAAGCTTTTGATGCTTGATGATGCATTAAACCTCTGCTTTAATGTGTTTGATCAGGGGAGGCATCTTTGGATCCAAGAGTTGTTGATCCGGAAGCTTGAATTCGTGCTTCGGCAAGTGGCGAAGTGGAATCGGTGAGTGAAAATGGGTTTTCGGCTTTGAAACCAATGTCTTGGGAGCTTAGTTTAAGTCTAAACAACTTTGCTAAGCTCGAGCGTAAGTTTTCGGAAATCCTCTCTAGTGGTGGCCATGATTTTGTTGTGATGCAAAATGATTATGTGCATGTTTTACATACTGTTTTGGAAGCATGTTTTAGCATGGTTTTTGCTGTTGATGTAAGCCATATGTTGAAGGTAACTCTAGGTAGGAGTTCCTTGTTTTTGTACATTGAAATGATGTGGTTTAATGCTTTTAAATGCATGATGAATATGGCTTGGTTTTATGCTTAAAAACAGTGATGTAAATGATGAAAATGATGTGTATTGGCAAGTGATGTTTTTAAAATGTTAAGGTCACTAAGGTGGTTAAAAGTCCTTGAGTGAGCCTTGTTACTTATGAACATCAAGGTGGTTAAAAGTCCTTGGATGGTTCATGTTGTGGACACTAAGGTGGTTAAAAGTCCTTAGGTGATCCCTTTCTATGGTGTTTAAAAGTCCATAGGCCAAGGTGTTTAAAAGTCCTTGGGATCAAGGTGTTTAAAAGTCCTTGATGAGATACTTCATGGTGTTTAAAAGTCCATGGCCAAGGTGTTTAAAAGTCCTTGGGATCAAGGTGTTTAAAAGTCCTTGATGAGATACATTCTATGGTGTTTAAAAGTCCATAGGCCAAGGTGTTTAAAAGTCCTTGGGGCCAAGGTGTTTAAAAGTCCTTGGGAAGTTGATGAACTTGTTTTAAGAAATGAAATGTATCACTTGAGCCAATATGACATGTTAAGTATGTAAGAAGCATGAGATGCTTGTTTTGATATATGTTATGAAGCATGAGATTGCTTGTTTTAAAGTATGCCTTGAGCATGTGCAAAAGTTGACTTTAAGCATGATTTATAAATGGTTTTAATTGCATTATTGAATTGTTTTTAATGAGCATGCCTCACTAAGCTTTTGCTTACGCTCTCTACGTTTTCTTAATTCAATAATGCAGAGCATTAGAGTACCTTGAGGGCAGCAAGAAAGGGCAAGCAATCAAGTTCAAGTGAAGCTCAAAGTATGAAGGTTTTATAAGTTCATTTAGCTTTTGTATGTTTTGGCAATGGGGGACCAATGTGTATGTTTTGGGAGGTGTTGGAGACTCCCTAAGTATGTTAAATGCTGATGTGTTTGCTGGCTTTTGAATTGGAACCATTTATGCTTGTTTTGCAAGTTTGGTGTTTGAATGTCTAGCTTGTGTAGGAAGCATGCCTTTAGAATTGGGGCTTTTTGCTTGTGATGATGTTTAGATGAATTGATGATGCTATTATGTTGTTTACATGTTGAATTGCATGTTGGCAAAGTTTGGTGATGTTCGGAGCATGTTTGGATGTGTAATTGCATGTTTAAAGTGATGTTTTGAAGTAATCTGGGCAGGGTGTTTCGGAACAGCACCTACCGTTTCGGAACGGGTGCCTTAAATGAGCCCAGGCGTCCGAAACGGGAGGGGCCGTTCCGGAACGGAGAAGCCTCTGCCAGACCCCCGTTTCGAAACATGCTAAGCCTGTTTCGGAACGGCCCCGCGTTTCGGAACGGGCTGTCCCCCGTTTCGGAACGGTCGACCGTTGGGGGCTGACATTGGCAGTTATATGTTTTGAAAAGTTTGCGTTTTGGTCCTGAAACTTGTTTGTGCAATTGCATGAGTTTGGGAAGTCCTTTTGAGCTGAAATTTCGCAGAGAAGCATGAAACCTGATTAATTTCAATATGGTAACATTAATTTGGCTTAAGTCCTCATATTTATCAGAATTTATAATTTGGTCCCTAAAGTTGTAATTTGCTCAATTGAGTCCCTGTTTAACCTCTGATGTGTGTGATCTTTTGGTATGATGTTTGTGTGATCACAATTAAGTTCTAAGTGCATTTAGATAAGATTAAAAAGAAAAAAAGGGTCGTTAATCAAGGTTGACTTTCGGGTTGACTTTGGTTTTCCCCGTGTGACTTTCTTAATTCGGGTCAACCGTCTAGGCCGGGTTAAGGGGGTTACATTTGGTGGTATCAGAGCTGAGTTCTCGAGTAATTGGGAATGTTTGTATGCATGATTGAAGCATGTTTTCCTTGTGTGCTTGTTGTTTGAAAGCATGTTCAGTGGCTTGAGGTGTGGATGCAATTGAGTTGTATGTTGTGATGTTGCATGCTGAGGGTACCCATTGCCAAACAAAAGCTAATGAAATGAAATTGATTTTGAATGAAATTGAGCTTGAATACTTGGATTGCTTACCTTGCTGGGCCTGACTTGTTTTATTTTGCATTGTTGTTGCATGGTAAAAGTATGGCACCACGTAGAGAGTTAAGAGGTAATGTGCGAGCTACGGCTCCCAATGAGAATGAGAATGAAGAGCACGCTGATAGTGCTGTGTTACCCCCTCCTCCGCCTGGTGGTGGTGATGGAGGTGCGAGAGCTGAAGCTGCAGCTGGTGCTGGAGCTGCTGGACCAGAGGTTGGTCAGGGGCAAGCTATGCCTGACATGACGATGTTGGTACAAGCTATTGCGGGTGCTTTTCGAGCAGCAGTAGCTGGAGCTCAGGGAGCTGGGCATCAGGGAGATGCTGGAGTCAGATTGCCTTTGGAGCGTCTGCGCAGTCTTGGAGGGACTGAGTTCAGAGGTTTGTCAGCTGAGAGTTCTGAGGCTTGGCTGGAAAGTACCAAGCGTATCTTGGGGCAGATGAGTTGCACGGATGTGCAAAAGCTGGGCTGTGTTGTGTCCTTGCTGCAGGACGATGCTTATACATGGTGGACGACTACCATTTCTGGAATGGCTGAAGCTGATGTTACCTGGACATTCTTTCAGAATGTGTTTAAAAGAAGATATCTGGGAGTGAGATATCTGGACGAGAAAAAGCGAGAATTCATGTCTCTTACCCAAGGGAGCATGAGCGTAGCTGAGTACGAGGTACAGTTTGTACGGCTCAGTCAGTATGCACCGGAGCTGATACCTGATGAGAGGGCTAGGTGCGAGAGGTTTCGTTACGGTCTTGTGACGGATGTTAAGATGTATTTGTTGGCCACCGAGTATGTTGATTTTGATGTGTTGGTGGGCCGAGCTAAGGACGTGGAGATGAACCTGAGTTTGTCTGCTAAGGGTGCTGGCAAGCGAGCTGCTGAGTATAGTTCCAGTGGTGGACGGAACAAGAGGGGACGAGATCAGAAGTATCAGTCCTCAGCCAGGAGAGGTGGTGGTGTGCCTGCTAGGGGTGACGGTGCTAGAGCTGATCCTAGTGCTTGTTGGATCTGTGGTTCCCGTGGTCACTTGAAGCGTGATTGTCCTCGTGCTGAGAGAGTGGCACAAGCTCCTGTTGTGGCAGCTGGTAATGCTGGTGGAAATGGGTGTTGGAATTGTGGTTCTGCGGACCACATCAGACGAGATTGTCCGAGGTTGGCTGGTGAGCAGGTGCGTGCTCCTGTTGTTGCTACACCGCAGAGAGGTCGTGGGCGCGGCCGTGGTAATTTCCAGAGGAGAGAGGAAGGTGGCCGTGGGGTAGCTCATGTTGTAGCTATTCAGCCTGAAGGTGGAGGCCAAGCGAGGGTGTATGCTCAGAGAGAGGGCAGGAATGATGCAGATGTGATTGCAGGTACCTTTACTTTGCAGTCCTTGTCATTGCTTTCTTTGATTGATTCTGGATCTACGCATTCATATATTCTTCGTGAGCATGCTGAATTGCTTGGTTTACCTGTTGAGTCTTTGGATGTTGGTGTTCGGGTCACTAGTTCTTTTGGTGAGACTGTTGTGACTCGAAAGTTGTATAGAAGGTGCCCTTTGGTTGTTCAAGAGCATGTCTTTCATGTTGATCTTATGGAGTTGCCCTTCTATGGTTTTGATGTGATCCTTGGTATGGATTGGCTTGCTGAGCATCGTGCTGTTGTGGATTGTGAGAATAAGCGTGTTTCGCTTAAGCTTGTGGATGATTATGAAGTTGTGGTGGTTGGTGAGAATGTGAAGTTTCTTGCCAATGTGGTATCTTCTTTGGAGGCGAGCAGGATGCTGAGGCAAGGTTGCGAAGCTTATCTAGCTTTTGTGATGAATCTTAGCTCTAAGGAGTTGAGGGTGCAAGATATCAGGGTTGTAAAGGAGTTTCCTGGTGTTTTTCCTGAGGAGTTGCCTGGTTTACCTCCTAACCGCGAGGTGGAGTTTGGAATTGAGCTGTATGAGAATACAACTCCTGTGTCCATTACTCCCTATAGAATGGCACCTAAGGAGCTGAAGGAGCTGAAGACGCAGTTGCAAGAGTTGCTTGATCGTGGTTTCATCCGGCCGAGTGTGTCACCTTGGGGAGCACCGGTCTTGTTTGTGAAGAAGAAGGATGGCACTATGAGAATGTGCATTGATTACCGTCAGCTGAACAAGTTGACTATCAAGAATCGGTATCTTTTGCCGAGGATTGATGATCTCTTTGATCAATTTCGGGGAGCTGCTGTGTTCTCTAAGATTGACTTGAGGTCAGGGTATTATCAGTTGAAGGTGAAAGATGTGGATGTGCCTAAGACAGCTTTCAGGACAAGGTATGGGCATTATGAGTTTCTTGTGATGCCGTTTGGGTTGACAAATGCTCCTGCTGCTTTCATGGACATGATGAATCGTGTGTTTCATGAATACTTGGACAAGTTTGTCGTGGTGTTCATTGATGATATCCTCGTGTACTCTCGTACAGAGGAGGAGCACGAAGAGCATTTGAGGGTTGTTTTGCAAGCTTTGTTGGAGAATCAGCTTTATGCTAAGTTGAGCAAGTGTGAGTTCTGGTTAAGAGAGGTGGTTTTTCTTGGGCATGTGGTCTCAGCTGAGGGGATTCGTGTTGATCCTCAGAAGATTCAGGCGGTGATGAGCTGGAAGGTTCCTAAGTCTGTTCATGAGGTTCGTAGTTTCCTTGGTTTGGCGGGATACTACCGAAGGTTTGTGGATGGTTTTTCCAAGATTGCTGCTCCTTTGACAAAGCTGTTGCAGAAGGATGTTAAGTATGAGTGGACAGAAGCGAGACAGCAGGCTTTTGAGAAGCTGAAGGCGGCTTTGACGCAAGCTCCTATCTTGATTCAGCCAGAATCAGGGAAAGAGTTTGTGGTTTACAGTGATGCATCCTATGTTGGTTTGGGGTGTGTGCTGATGCAGGAGGGTAAGGTGGTGGCTTATGCATCGCGGCAGTTGAAAGTGCATGAACGCAATTACCCTACGCACGATATTGAGCTGGCTGCAGTGGTTTTTGCTCTGAAGATCTGGAGGCATTATCTGTATGGTGAGAAGTGTACTGTGTACACGGATCACAAGAGTTTGAGGTATCTGATGTCTCAGAAAGAGTTGAATCTTAGGCAGCGGCGTTGGTTGGAGTTGCTCAAGGATTATGATCTGACGATTGAGTATCATCCTGGAAAAGCTAATGTTGTTGCTGATGCCTTGAGTAGGAAGGTAGCTGTTGAGTTAAGAGCCATGTTTGCTAGCTTGAGCATATCGCGTGATGGTGGTCTTGTAGCTGAGTTACAAGTGAAGCCATCTTTGGTTCAGATGATCAAGGATAAGCAGTTGTTGGATGATTCCTTGGTGTCTCATGTTCAGGATATCGCGGAGGGTAGACCTTCGGATTTCTGTTTCAATGATGATGGTGTGCTGTGTTTTGGGAGTCGGATAGTAGTGCCCAATGATGCTGAGTTGAGGCGTGCTATTCTGACTGAAGGTCATAGTAGTCCTTTTGCTATGCACCCTGGTAGTACTAAGATGTATCGTGATCTTCGTGATGAGTACTATTGGGTTGGTTTGAAGAAGGATGTTGCGGAGTTCGTGAGCAAGTGTTTGGTGTGTCAGCGAGTTAAGGCTGAACATCAGTTTCCTTCTGGTTTGTTGCAACCGTTGAAAATCCCTGAATGGAAGTGGGAGAGGGTTACCATGGATTTTGTATCTGGTTTACCTTTGTCTCCATCGAAGAAGAATTCGGTCTGGGTGATTGTGGATCGCCTGACGAAGTGTGCACATTTCTTGCCTGTGCATACTACGTTCTCTTTGGATAAGCTGGCAGAGCTGTATATTGCTGAGATTGTGCGGCTGCATGGTGTGCCTAAGTCGATTGTGTCGGATAGGGATCCGAGGTTCACATCGCGGTTTTGGCAGTGTTTGCATCAAGCTCTGGGTACAAGGTTGCATTTCAGTACATCCTATCACCCTCAGTCGGATGGTCAGTCTGAGCGAGTTATCCAGGTTTTGGAGGATATGTTGAGGTGCTGCGTGATTGAGTTCCAAGGTTCTTGGGAGAAGCATCTGCCTTTGGTTGAGTTTGCTTATAACAATAGTTATCAGGCGAGCATACAGATGGCACCCTATGAGGCTCTGTATGGGAGGAAGTGTAGGACCCCTCTTTGTTGGGCTGAAACTGGTCAAAAGTTGGTTTCGATGCCTGCTTTGTTGAAAGGGACCACTGAGAAGGTGAAGCTCATTTGTGAGCGGTTGAAGGCGGCCTCTGATCGGCAGAAGTCTTACGCGGATTTGAAGCGTAAGGAGATAGAGTATGCAGTGGGTGACCGTGTATTCTTGAAGGTTTCACCTTGGAAGAAGGTGATGAGGTTTGGTCGGAAGGGTAAGTTGAGCCCTAGATACATTGGACCATATGAGGTGGTTGAGCGTGTGGGTCCTGTTGCGTATCGGTTGAGGTTACCTCAGGAGTTGGAGAAGATTCATGATGTGTTCCATGTTTCTATGCTCCGGAAGTATAGATCTGATCCTTCGCATGTGATGCCTGTGGAGGAAGTGGTTTTGAATCCGGATTTGACCTATGATGAGGAACCGGTGAAGGTTTTGGATTCGGATAGCAAGGTTCTTCGTGGCAAGACCATTGAGTTGGTGAAGGTGCTGTGGAAGCATCGCGGTGTTGAGGAAGCCACGTGGGAGCGGAAGGAAGATATGCTGAAGCAGTTTCCTTATCTCTTTCCTTCAGGTAAATTTCGAGGACGAAATTTCTTAAGGGGGGGAGAATTGTAACGCCCCGGTTTCGGGCTTAGAAGTTTTGGGCGTTGACCGGTTTGGTCAAAGTCCTGTTCGAATCTTAAGAGGTAAAATTAGGAAAGCCTAGTTCGGGTTGCATTAAAAATATGGAAAAATGTTCTAAAATCATCTTTTAATATAATTAGATGAACTGTGAAATCAATTTTAGAAAATGGGTTTTGGAAGGTTGATATTTTGGCTAGTGACCAAAATGTAATTTTCGCAAGTTTGGTGGTTGTTTTATAAAGAGTTGAAACTTTGAATCTTTAAGGAGCTATTAATCCAAAAGTGTTTTCTCCAGATTTTTCTAAGATATTTTAAGTCTAAAATCTGATTTTAAAGGTTATTGAAATTGGAGGGAAGCCATTTTGACAATTTTCTCAACTAACTTCTCATTTTCTTTCTCTCTTTTTCTCTCAACCCAAACACTCCATTTCCAGAGTTTTGTTTCTGATTTTCTCACCTAGATTCCTCCATTCAACTCTCATTTGATTGCAAATCATTGTATCTTCAAAACCTCTTCAATTGCTTCTTGTTTCTTCAAGGATTTTCATTCCAAAAAGTGGAGAATCACAAGTTTGGAGGTAAGAACGTCCTTCTCCTCTAAACTATCAGTTCTTTACTGAAATTCCCAAGTTATCAACTCTTTATTTATGTTTAATTAAAGGCTTTTGAGTTTGGAATTGTATCTTGGCTTATAATGCAAGATTTGATGGTTTTTCATGATTTTCGTTAGATCTGATTGATCTGTGATTTAAGATGTGTTTTTGGTGTTAAATGAACTCTAAATTGATAAGGAAATGAGTTTTGATTGATGCAATCCCGGATAGGTTGTGTTTCCTAAGTTTAGCTTAAGTTTCTTGGATGTTTTTGTGGTGATCTTGTGGATCTGCTGTTGCTGGAGGTATAAGGATGTTTATAGGTTGTTTTTAGATGTTATATGGTGATGATGGATGTTAGGTTTTGCTGGTTTATGGCTGGGCTTTGTTTAGAAGTGGTTTGGATGCAATTTCGGTTGTGTTTGGTGGCCGAAATTGGTGTATGAATGAGAGCAGCGAGTTTGAGTGCTTTCATTGAAGCTTTTGATGCTTGATGATGCATTAAACCTCTGCTTTAATGTGTTTGATCAGGGGAGGCATCTTTGGATCCAAGAGTTGTTGATCCGGAAGCTTGAATTCGTGCTTCGGCAAGTGGCGAAGTGGAATCGGTGAGTGAAAATGGGTTTTCGGCTTTGAAACCAATGTCTTGGGAGCTTAGTTTAAGTCTAAACAACTTTGCTAAGCTCGAGCGTAAGTTTTCGGAAATCCTCTCTAGTGGTGGCCATGATTTTGTTGTGATGCAAAATGATTATGTGCATGTTTTACATATTGTTTTGGAAGCATGTTTTAGCATGGTTTTTGCTGTTGATGTAAGCCATATGTTGAAGGTAACTCTAGGTAGGAGTTCCTTGTTTTTGTACATTGAAATGATGTGGTTTAATGCTTTTAAATGCATGATGAATATGGCTTGGTTTTATGCTTAAAAATAGTGATGTAAATGATGAAAATGATGTGTATTGGCAAGTGATGTTTTTAAAATGTTAAGGTCACTAAGGTGGTTAAAAGTCCTTGAGTGAGCCTTGTTACTTATGAACATCAAGGTGGTTAAAAGTCCTTGGATGGTTCATGTTGTGGACACTAAGGTGGTTAAAAGTCCTTAGGTGATCCCTTTCTATGGTGTTTAAAAGTCCATAGGCCAAGGTGTTTAAAAGTCCTTGGGATCAAGGTGTTTAAAAGTCCTTGATGAGATACTTCATGGTGTTTAAAAGTCCATGGCCAAGGTGTTTAAAAGTCCTTGGGATCAAGGTGTTTAAAAGTCCTTGATGAGATACATTCTATGGTGTTTAAAAGTCCATAGGCCAAGGTGTTTAAAAGTCCTTGGGGCCAAGGTGTTTAAAAGTCCTTGGGAAGTTGATGAACTTGTTTTAAGAAATGAAATGTATCACTTGAGCCAATATGACATGTTAAGTATGTAAGAAGCATGAGATGCTTGTTTTGATATATGTTATGAAGCATGAGATTGCTTGTTTTAAAGTATGCCTTGAGCATGTGCAAAAGTTGACTTTAAGCATGATTTATAAATGGTTTTAATTGCATTATTGAATTGTTTTTAATGAGCATGCCTCACTAAGCTTTTGCTTACGCTCTCTACGTTTTCTTAATTCAATAATGCAGAGCATTAGAGTACCTTGAGGGCAGCAAGAAAGGGCAAGCAATCAAGTTCAAGTGAAGCTCAAAGTATGAAGGTTTTATAAGTTCATTTAGCTTTTGTATGTTTTGGCAATGGGGGACTAATGTGTATGTTTTGGGAGGTGTTGGAGACTCCCTAAGTATGTTAAATGCTGATGTGTTTGCTGGCTTTTGAATTGGAACCATTTATGCTTGTTTTGCAAGTTTGGTGTTTGAATGTCTAGCTTGTGTAGGAAGCATGCCTTTAGAATTGGGGCTTTTTGCTTGTGATGATGTTTAGATGAATTGATGATGCTATTATGTTGTTTACATGTTGAATTGCATGTTGGCAAAGTTTGGTGATGTTCGGAGCATGTTTGGATGTGTAATTGCATGTTTAAAGTGATGTTTTGAAGCAATCTGGGCAGGGTGTTTCGGAACAGCACCTACCGTTTCGGAACGGGTGCCTTAAATGAGCCCAGGCGTCCGAAACGGGAGGGGCCGTTCCGGAACGGAGAAGCCTCTGCCAGACCCCCGTTTCGAAACATGCTAAGCCTGTTTCGGAACGGCCCCGCGTTTCGGAACGGGCTGTCCCCCGTTTCGGAACGGTCGACCGTTGGGGGCTGACATTGGCAGTTATATGTTTTGAAAAGTTTGCGTTTTGGTCCTGAAACTTGTTTGTGCAATTGCATGAGTTTGGGAAGTCCTTTTGAGCTGAAATTTCGCAGAGAAGCATGAAACCTGATTAATTTCAATATGGTAACATTAATTTGGCTTAAGTCCTCATATTTATCAGAATTTATAATTTGGTCCCTAAAGTTGTAATTTGCTCAATTGAGTCCCTGTTTAACCTCTGATGTGTGTGATCTTTTGGTATGATGTTTGTGTGATCACAATTAAGTTCTAAGTGCATTTAGATAAGATTAAAAAGAAAAAAAAAGGGTCGTTAATCAAGGTTGACTTTCGGGTTGACTTTGGTTTTCCCCGTGTGACTTTCTTAATTCGGGTCAACCGTCTAGGCCGGGTTAAGGGGGTTACATTGTGGGTCTCACTCCCTCATCATCCTCTTCTTCACCTACTCGTGTTGCCAGTTCCACTTTGCCTTTGGTTCCTGGTGTTGCACAACTGCTACAACCACGTCGATCGTCACAACATCAGTCTCTTACACCTCAGAGGAGTCATTCACCTATTATCCCTGATATTCCTTATGGTTCGAGAGATGATTCTTCTCCTCTGCATGCAGTCAGCTCTCCCTGCCAGCCTGTCACCTCTACTGTTCCTTCAGTTTATGTTGTTACTGGTGTTGCACCCTGTTGTGTACCTGCCTCTACTACTGCTCCTTGCTCCGGTTTTTCTCCTTCTGATACACCCTTATCTGATCATGTGGACACTTCCTCATATGATCCTTTCCCTGGTATTGGCCCCTCCTCCCATGATCGTGCCAGTCTCTCTCCTTCTTCCCCTCTAGGATCTGCAGTTGTTGAGGAATCTCAGGATGTGTCACTTCCGTCTGCTCTTACCAATCTTCATCCTATGGTCACTCGTGGCAAAGCTGGTGTGTTTAAACCCAAGATTTACCTGGCTGATGTTTCTGCTGATGATGGGTTGCCCCAAACCATTCATGATGCACTTGCCTCTCCTGAATGGCGTCAAGCTGCCTTGTATGAATACGAGACCTTACTAAAATATGGTACTTGGTCTCTCGTCCGTCTTCCTGAAGGTCATATTCCCATCGGCTGTAAATGGATATTTAAGGTCAAGAAGAATGCCGATGGGTCTGTCTCTCGTTACAAAGCCCGGCTCGTCGCGAAAGGCTTCTCCCAGGTTCCAGGCAGAGATTTCAATGACACGTTTAGTCCTGTAGTAAAATTTGCTACTGTTAATATTGTTCTCTCGTTAGCAGTATCAAACAAATGGAGCTTGCGTCAAGTGGACGTAAATAACGCCTTCCTCAATGGTGAATTAGAGGAAGACGTCTTCATGCAACAACCACCCGGTTTCGAAACTGTTGCCAGTGATGGTTCTCTCTTGGTATGTAAACTGGAGAAGGCCTTATATGGTTTACGCCAAGCTCCTCGTAATTGGCACTCTCAACTTCAAACCTTTCTTCTTGGTCTTGGTTTTCGAAGTAGTGGAGCGGACCCTTCTCTCTTCATTTCCAGTCAGGGTGATGAATTCACCTATATTTTATCTATGTTGATCACATAGTTATCACAGGAAGTTGTGATTCTCGTATATATGAGGTGGTTCATCTTCTTGGTGTGAAATTCTCCTTAAAAGACCTTGGCGAGTTGGGTTATTTTCTTGGCATTGAGGTGCAGCGTCATGCTGGCATGTTGTTTCTTAGTCAACGGAAGTCCATTCTCGAACTTTTGATACGGACCAACATGGACAAGGCCAATGGTGCTTCAACTCCTATACTTCCTTCTGATAAGCTCACCCTTGACACTTGTAGCCCTATCGAAGATGCAAAAGGGTATCGTAGCATTGTTGGTTCGTTGTTATATTTGTGCCACACACGTTCGGATATTACCTTTAGTGTTCACAAGGTTGCTCAGTACATGCACAAGCCTTGTGAAGCTCATCTCGCTGCTGTAAAACGTATTTTGCGATATTTGAATGCCACACTTCATTATGGTCTGCTTTTTCACCCCTCTGAGTCGAGCTCTAGTTTGGTTGCCTTTGCCGGCGCTGATTGGGGAAGTTGTCCGGATGATCGACAATCCACGACTGGTAATTGTGTCTATTTTGGCAAAAGTCTCGTTACATGGACCTCAAAGAAGCAACGTGTGGTGTCTCGTTCCACTATAGAAGCCGAGTACAGAAGCATCGCTGACACCACCTCTGAAGTCATTTGGCTAAGTGCCTTGCTTACTGACATGGGTATTGCTCAGAAGAACGCTCCTGTTATTTGGAGCGACAACACCAGTGCTGTTGCCATGAGCATGAATCCCGTCTTTCATGCACAATCGAAACATGTCAATCTTGATGTTCATTTTGTTCGCGAGAAAGTTTTTGCCAAAACTCTTTTGGTTAATTATGTCCATGCACCGTTTCAAGTTGCTGGTGGATTCACAAAGCCTCTCACCAACTCATTTTTTACTTTGTTTCGACAGAAACTCAATGTTGTCACCTTTACTGAAATTCTTCAGGAGGAGAAAAGAAGTGGGGGAGATGTTAGCATGCATGCAATACCAGCCAGCTCATGCAATATTGGCCAGCCCACTCCAGAAAGCTCCAAGACTGTTAGCAGAAATTGTTAGGGTTGTTAGATTGTTTTAACAACTTTGCTGATGTGGCAGAACTTCTAGATCTCTGTATTGAGCTTATAAAAACCTTTGAATCAAATATACTCAGTATGCTTTTCGTGCTAATTCTTTCTATTCATAAAGCTTCTTCTTCTTCACTATCCAACAGTTGAGTTGACGAGTCATATTTTATAACTCAAATTTTATTTGAATTTTTTTTCGATTCGAGATGTTCGAATTTCTGTTCACATTTATTTCTAAAATCTTATCATGTTATGTACTAATTGATTTCAATTTAAACGACTTTCTATAACTATATACACGATATATATTTCTTCATTTTTTTCCATATGTGATATACATATATCAGACAGAGTTGAGAGACTCGACTTTAACTTAAAAACTGATTCACTGATTACTAAAAATTTTAAATTATTTGGGTTTCTTGGACTTTCATTTTACAACTCAAATTTTATTCCAAATTTTTTTGAGTCGAATCAAATTTTGCTCACCCTTATTCGAAACCGATTTCTTCACCCTCCTCTCGCAGTCCATCTTCACTTTGATCTCCCCCGTCTGCAACAAAAAACATCAAATCAAATGCTTAGAAAAAGAGAGAATCGAAACTCGAAAGTTTCATCACAATTGAATACCTGCAGTTGCTTCTTTTTGAGTTTTTTTATGTCTTGACCAGTCACAGTCAAAGAGTTGAGAGACAAAATCCAAGAATCTCATATAAAAGCCAAGAAAACGAGAAAACTGAAGAATTCTTACAAAAGTCACGACATGTGTTGTGCACTTTATATTCAATGACAAGCTCATATATCGCATGTATACACACTAGACTTAATTTTAGAAAATTATAATTTTTGGGCTTGGTGCTTAACTCCTGCTTAGTCCAATAATGTATGCTCCAGCTTCAATAAATGGGAATGCATGCTTAACTCCTGCTTAGTCTAATAATGTATGCTCCAGCTTCAATTTTTCATTGTTGCACTCAAACCTCTGTTAGGGATGCAACGGTGGTTTTCAGAAGCTGAAAAATTCAGCTGTAAGCAAACACCCTTTCGGGCGCTAAAAATGGTGGGCAAACACTTGTTCGATGGCAACCGTTGGCTGTTTGACAAGTAAAAGCTAGACAAATTGTTAACAGATTAGTTACAATTAGTTGGACTGCTGTAACTAATCACTGAATTAGTTACACCTTGGGCTATAAAACCCAATTGTATTGGACGTTTGAATTCAAGCATTGTATTACCAATTAAATCAATTCAATGAAATTACCAATTTCTCCTATCTCTGAATTACTGTCGTCTAATCCCTAATTGCAATGCTTCACATGGTATCAGTCTTTTTCCGATCCTGAGCACCGCTTCTTGTCGTTATGGCTCCGCCAGTTGATCCACCGTCTGATAGTCGTCTTGATTTGTCCTCTCTTGACGACGGTCTTTCTGCTTCTGGTTTTGCTAACAAACAAATCAGTGTCAAGCTCGATGATGACAATTTCCTCTTGTGGCGCCAGCAAGTCAAGCTTCTTGTTCGTGGTTTTGGCCTTGAACATTTTCTTGAAGAAGATACACCGGTGCCGGCGAAACTTGTCACTGATTCTGGTGGTGAGCGTGTGGTTAATCCTGCCTACATCCGGTTTATCAAGCAGAACATTTCGCTTGCATCTTGGCTTCTCTCCACCATCACTCTGCGGTTGTTATCTCATTTCGTCGGTGATGAATCATCCGCGACGGTCTGGAGTGCGGTTTGTCGAAGGTACTCTAAACTTACAACTACTCGTTTAATGCATTTACATTTCCGTCTTCGTTCGATCAAGAAGGGCACACTCTCGATGACGGAGTATACCTCACAAATCAAAGAGCTGTGCGACTTATTGGCAAATTATAGAAATCTGATCTCCAAAATTGAGCAGGTTGCCACGGTACTTAATGGCTTACCTTCGGAATTTGAGCCTACGGTGGCGGTTATTACGGCCAGCAAGGATCCGTACACATTCGATGCGGCCGTTTCATTGCTTGTTGATGCAGAGGTTAGAGTCACAGATCCCCTTCGTCTTCCTATTGGAATCAACAGTACCGCCTATATGCCCTCTGCTGATTCAGTTGGGGAGGTCTCTGATGGTCAACGGTGGTCTGCTCCTAGCTCTGCTAACCGTGGTGATTTTCGGCCTCCATCTGGCGGTCGTTTTCGGGGCCGTTCCAAGCCTCAGTGCCAAAGCTGTGGCAAATTTGGGCACCTAACTGATAGGTGCTGGTTTCGTTTCAAGCCTGGTGGTAGGGGTGCTGGTTCTTCACGACCCACTGACGCTCAGGCTCATGCCTGTTGCTGTCATCATGACAACTTTGCTGATTCCTCCTATTCACCTTATGTTGATAGCCCTCCTACTGATAATTCTCTTGAGTCTCCACAGGTCAATGCTGTTCATGTTACCTCTGATTCTTCATCAGCTGTTTGGCTACCAGATTCGGGGGCAACTCATCACGTGACCAGTTCACCTCCTGCTCAGCTTCACTCTGCTCATCAATACACAGGCCAGAGTAAGGTTCAACTTGGGGATGGTCCGTCTCTTTCCATCTCTAGTGTTGGTCAGTGTCATATCACTTCTTCATTTAAGCCATTAGTTCTTGATCAATTGCTGGTTGTTCCTCAGATCACTAAGAACCTCTTATCAGTGTCTAAATTTGCAACTAATAACAACGTTTATTTTAAGTTTCACTCACAGTCTTGTTATGTGAAGGATGAGAGTACATGGGCTACTCTATTGGAAGGTTCTCAAGTTCATGGGCTCTACCAGTTCCAGTTACCAGTTTCTTTACCAGTTGCTTCTGCTTCAGCTTTGACTTGTGCAGCTACTTCCAGGCAGGCTTGTTCTGATTATCAGCTATGACATCGAAGGTTGGGGCACACTGCACCTGAGGTAGTCAGTTCAGCTTTGATTAAAAAGTTTTCAGTACATAGGTCTTCTCTTTGTAATGCTTGTCAGTTGGGTAAGAGTCATGCTCTACCTTTTGCTTCGTCTTCTACAGTTTATGATAAGGCTTTTCAATTGATTGAAATTGATGTTTGGGGACCTGCATCTGTTGCATCTGATGGCTGTTTTTACTACATCTCGTCTATTGATATGTACAGTAGGAATACTTGGATTTATCTTCTGAAAAACAAATCTGATGCCTCTACTGCTTTTAAGATGTTTTATACTTTAGTTCAGACTCAGTTTTCTGAGAAATTGCTTGCGGTTCAGACTGATGGAGGCGGTGAATTTCGCTTTCTTGATTCTCTATTAGCTCAGCTTGGCATACAACATAGACTTACCTGTCTTAGAACCTCTCAACAGAATGGTGTAGTGGAGAGGAAACATAGGCATATCATTGAAATGGCCCTGACTCTTTTAGCTCAAACCTCACTTCCTTTGAAATATTGGTCTCAAGCTGTGTTAAGTGTTGTCTATCTCATTAACAGATTGCCTACCCCCGTTCTTCATGGTTTATCTCCTTTTCAAAAGTTATTTGCTAAAGCTTCTGATTATCAGTTTATGAAAGTCTTTGGGTGTTTATGTTATCCACATCTTTGAACTTATAACAGGCATAAGTTAGACTTTAGGTCTCGACCTTGTATATTTTTTGGGTACTCTCCTAAGTATCATGGGTATCACTGCTTAGATAGCACCACTGGTCGTGTGTTCATCTCAAGGCATGTTGTTTTTGATGAGAATATCTTTCCAGCTGCTTTGTCTTCTTCAAGTCCCGTTTCTTCTTCACAGTATCTATCCACTCCTTTGCTTGTTTATAATTCTTCTCTGCGTGTTCCTGAGCCTGCGCAACCAGAGGGTGCTGAGCCTGCGCAACCAGGGGTTGCTGAACCTGTGCAACCAGGGGTTGCTGAAGTTGTGCAACCAGGGGGTGCTGAATCTGTGCACTCAGGGGTTGCTGCACCTGTGCATCCAGGGGTTGCTGAAGTTGTGCAACCAGGGGGTGCTGCATCTGTCCACCCAGGGGTTGCTGAATTTGTGCACCCATGGGGTGCTGAACCTGTGCACCCAAAGGGTGCTGAAGTTGTGCAACCAGGGGGTGCTGCATATGTCCTACCAGAGGATAAAGTTGTGCATCCAGGGGTTGCTGAGTCTTCTCCATCAGGGGATGCTACAATTGTGCAACCAGGGGGTGCTGCTCTTGAGCATCCAGGGGTTGTTACATCTGGTCCTGTCAAAACTCATTCCATGACTACTAGAAGTAAGCATGGCATTTTCAAACCCAAAGCCTATCACTTGCAAGTTGAGGAGGTTCCTCGCACTGTGTATGAGGCTTTATCTGATCCTGCTTGGAAAGCAGCTGTCGAAGCAGAGTACAATGCTCTTATTGACAACAACACATGGGAACTTGTGGAGTTACCTTCTGATCGTAAGACCATTGGCTTCAAATGGCTCTTCAAGGTCAAAAGGCATGCAGATGGGTCAGTTGAGATGCTCAAGGCTAGACTATTAGCTAAAGGATACTCACAAGTGGCTGGTTTTGATTTTGTAGACACCTTCAGTCCCGTAGTTAAATCGTTTACAGTTAATCTTCTGTTGTCTATTGCTGTTACCAAGAATTGGAAGGTTCGGCAAGTTGATATCAACAACGCCTTCTTAAAGGGTGATCTAGATGAGGTTGTTTATATGCAACAACCTGAGGGCTTTCAAACTGAAGGTGCTAATGGTCAGCCACTGGTCTGCAGACTCAAACGAGCTCTCTATGGACTGAGACAAGCTCCTAGGAACTGGTTCACTAAGCTCAAAGGATTCTTGGAAAAGTTGGGCTTCAAAGCCTCTAGTGCTGATGTTTCACTTTTCATATACAAGTCTGAAGAGGTATTTACATTTGTAGTGGTCTATGTTGATGACATCCTACTCACTGGATCTTCTTCTACACATGTTACATCTGTTATTAATCAACTTCATCATCAATTTTCTCTTAAGGATCTTGGTGAGCTTCGGTTTTTTCTTGGGATCGAGGTTCGATATGTTTCAGGAGGCTTCTTTCTCTCTCAAAAAAAGTACATTGTTGATTTACTGGTTCAGCATGATCAGAGGGATCTTCATGCTGTGCCCACTCCTATTTCTGTCACTCCTAAGTTGGCCAAAGGTGATGGGTCTCCTTTACATGATGAACATGCTTATCACAGTGTTGTTGGTACCCTGAAATACATCTGTCACACCCGTCCTGGCATATGTTTTGCTGTAAATAAAGTTGCTCAGTTCATGCAGCAACCATCTGATGTTCATTGGGTTGCTGTCAAAAGGATCTTGCGTTACCTAAGTGGTACTTTAGACTATGGTTTGTGGTTTTCTCCTCAATCTTTACACGATCTTAGTCTTACCTCTTTTTCTGATGCTGACTGGGGCAGTGACCCTGATGATCGCCGTTCGATTTATGGTTATTGCACGTTTCTGGGTCATCATCTTTTGTCCTGGAGCTCTCGCAAACAGAGATCCGTGTCTCGATCAACTGCAGAAGCTGAATTTCGCAGCCTTGCTGATGCAGCCTCTGAACTCATTTGGCTTCAGGCTCTGCTCACTGATTTAGGTATATCTTCTGCTTCAGCACTTGTTCTTTGGAGCGACAACACAAGTGCCGTTGCTATGGCTGCGAATCCTGTCATGCACTTGAAGACCAAGCATGTTGAATTGGATCTCTTTTTTGTTCGTGAGAAGATTCTTTCTCAACAGTTACGTATTAATTATGTCCCAGCCTCTGATCAGATTGCAGACATATTCACCGAAGCCATTCCTATTGCTAAGTTTGAGGAATTTCATTTTCAGCTTGGTGTTCGTAATTTTGAAGATCTGAGAACTTGAAGAAGCAAAAATGTTAACAGATTAGTTACAATTAGTTGGGCTGCTGTAACTAATCACTGAATTAGTTACACCTTGGGCTATAAAACCCAATTGTATTGGACGTTTGAATTCAAGCATTGTATTACCAATTAAATCAATTCAATGAAATTACCAATTTCTCCTATCTCTGAATTACTGTCGTCTAATCCCTAATTGCAATGCTTCACAGACAAACACCCATTTATATTTTTAAACTCAACCAAAAACGCAGATTTACCTGTAAAAAAAGTATTTATTATAGGTCCAAAGCTTCAGACTCGAAACGCAATCAAGCTGCTTGTGTTTGGAGAAATTTTTTGATATTATATTGTATTTAGATTACAAAATTCCTTTCATTTGTGGGTCAAAATTTTAGTTTAGAATTTAGAGCTTGATTTGTATTATTTAAAATTTAAAGTCTAAAATTTTAAGATTAATAGTTTAGATTTTAATTTATAAAGAGTAAATATGTATGCTTGTATGATATTTTTAGGAAATTAATGTGTTTTATACTCGAATAAATTTGTTCAAAACCATTGTATATATATCAATGTAATCATACAACCAATGGCAGAAGCTAGAAAAGACGGATGTGCCATGAGTCCATGACCCAAAAAATATATTAAAATTGAGACAATTATAAAATTACTTTGTTCCTCCAAAATGATATATAATTCAGTGTTGATATTATAAATTTAAACTTTTTAAATACCCAATGTGTTTTTGTCCAACTCAAGTTAGTTGAGTGGTCTAATTCTACATTTATGAACTTTTACTGACTGCATTAATTTCATTTATGATATAACAATCAATAAAGGTGGTTTAATTCCATACTATATCCCATTTATATATATTTTTTTTGATCAAACGACGTCGTTCATTAAAACTGAAAAAAATATAACATGGCATGGTTAGCATTCAAGGCATGTAAGCCTGCATGCACCAGCAAACTACAAACGATAGAGAGGATAAACCCTAAACCTACAGGGCTGACGCAGCATGCCCACAAAAGACAAGGAAGCCAAACAAAGGTTCCAACCATCAACCTAGGGAAACCTACACGCAGGTACCAATTTGGGAGAACAAACGCACAAAACATGAGCGAAAAACAGAAAGCCAGTCGAGCCACAAACCATAGGACCACGACCCGAAATTCTAGTGAGAGCTCTATCCGGAGGCAGGGTCCCTTAAAGATAGGAAAAGATCTTTTCAACTGGGACGGGGGCAAGGTCTGATCTGTGTGCAACAGTGCATGAATGAATTATGTTAGATCGTGATCCAAATTCTTTTAAGATTTAATTTAAAGTAAGAATTTTACTTTTAATATATCTTGTTTACTTTATATTAAAGTAATTCTAGGGAACTCAGTTTGAGTAAATTTTGTTTTTATGCAAGTTTTCTTAGTAAACAAGCCACATATTCTTATAAATAGATATTAAGGGTTAGAGTTTTAGACACAAGTTAAAATACAACATGTAGATTACAGACTCTACATAGCGTTAAGTCGCAACCAGGTTGTAATCTTTTATTCTTTGTCACAGTGAAAGCGGTCATCTTCTGTCGTGATTTTTACCGTTTTAAGTTTTCCACCTAATCTTGGTATTATTTATTTTCACATTTTATTTGCAACACCGTCTTTGTTTGTTTCATTGTTATGTTCGTTGCTGATATATTCCCGGTATTACAAGCCGTTTCATAACTATCTATATCAGGGATTATAGACAACTGCAAGTTATATATTTATATATATTTATATATATATATACGGGCACCATAAATTTACATTATTTCTGTGAAAAAAATCTGCAATTTCATAGACAAGTACAGGAACAGTACTCCAGACCTGATCCATGGCAAGAAATCTGATGATATTTCACATTTTTTGAGGCGAAAAAGATGAAGCAGCCAACAAGTCAACAACTAAACATGCACTACTTTTAGATTGGTTGGGAGTTGAATTTAATGTTATTATTATTGGTTGATGTTTCCAAATTAATAAAGGGATAATGCTTAGACACCGACTGATACCAGTCAGTCCCCTGTTCTACACCATTGCTGCAAGTAGGCCAGCCAGTTTAATTCAAAGAGTTACAGAGGAAAATCACTGGTTTCAATTCGGCATTTTTACAGAAACATGCTTTTCGAAAGATAATAAAGCTTCAAACTTGCTGGATCCGAGATCATTTCACATTTGAGCTTTTTCTTGTTGCTGATATTTTGGCCATTAATGATGCTGCATTATTGTCAACTACAACTGCCCTGAAAACGTATAGGCAAGCTCAGAAATGGCGGCCACGTTGACAAATACATTTGTAACACCACGTCTGCCCTTTTTATTGGCTTTATAAATTCATAAAGATGGACTGTGTTTCATATGGAAAAACAAAAAAAGATGTTGTTTTTCTCTCAGTTTCAGACACCCTTTTGGTTTTCTTCTTGTTTTAGTAGGACCATTATCTTGTTTGTTTTTGTGGTGATGTGTTGCCATGATGACATTGAAGCAGCCTTGGTCCTGCCTAACAATGAGACCATTCCTGCAATTTATGTGTTCGGAGATTCAATAGTTGATCCAGGGAACAACAACAATCTCCTCACTATAGCTAAAGGCAATTTCCTCCCGTACGGGAGGGATTTCAAAGGCGGACCCACCGGACGGTTTTCGAACGGCAAGGTCCCTTCCGACCTTATAGGTAGTGTAGCCGATAATCCCTTTATTCTACAATTGTCTGTGCCTGTTATTACCAACATCTGTATACATTGTTAGTGATTTACAATCAAAATTACTTGCAGTTGAAGAATTCGGTGTGAAGGATCTGCTTCCTGCTTATCTTGATCCAAAAGTAGAGCTCCAAGACCTCCTCACCGGTGTCAGTTTCGCCTCGGGGGCAGCAGGATTCGATCCTCTCTCGGCAGAATCAGCGGTATATATATAGTTACACACACAAGTACAACATATATTTTTTGGCAGAATAATTAATCTCCTCTCTCTGTCCGACATTTTTTGGCAGAATGTTATAACCATGTCGGGGCAATTAGACCTGTTCAAGGAATGCATAAAGAAGATAAAAGCAGCAGTGGGAGAAGAGAGAACTGCAACCATAGTTTCGAAAGCCATATATATCGTGTGCACCGGCAGCAACGATGTTTCGAATACTTACTTTCTCCTTCCATCCAGGAGATCCCATTATGATATTAATGGGTATTCAGACTTCGTAGCTGGCTACGCTTCCCAGTTCTTGAAGGTATAATATATAAACATGAAGTTTTAGGGTTCGATTGGGCCATAAATACGAAGCTGAGCATGGGAAATGTTGCAGGATTTGTATGGATTAGGAGCAAGAAGAATAGGGTTGTTGGGGTTGCCACCGATCGGGTGTGTGCCGTCTCAGAGAACCTTAGGCGGAGGCAAAAACAGAGATTGCTACGAGGCTGAAAACCAATTGGCATCGGCCTACAACGCCAAGCTCTCCGGTTTAATAGATGATCTGAAAACTGTGTTCACTTTGCCTGGCACAAAGCTTATCTTTCTTGACATCTACTATCCACTGCTCTCTCTCATTCAAAACCCTGGAAAATATGGTAAAACTTTTCTCTTTTGCACATTGGATTGGACTGACATTAGATTTGTCATAGTAATTTACGTATTGGTGATTTTAATACAGGTTTTGAAGTGGCAACAGTAGGATGTTGTGGCACCGGACTGATAGAAGCCAGTATATTCTGCAACCCTACAAGCATCCCTCTGTCGTGCCCAGATGCCTCAAAATACGTTTTCTGGGATGGTTATCATCCTTCCGAGAAGGCTTACAAGATCCTTACGTCTACCATTATCAACATGCACCTTAAAGAATTTTTCTGACACAAAAATCAAATCAAATCCGAAATGTTTTCGCTTTTCATATTAGGTCAATTGTGATAAAACAAACAAACAAACAAAATGATGATACAAGGAAGGATAAAGTGTAAACAACATAATAATTTCATCTGTGTTTTGTGATTCAAAAGGCTTTTGTATTCACTATTTCATTCAATTCGAAGATGGAACCGATGTGCCATGCAACTACTTATGTTCCTTTTCCTCTCCTATATTTTTACTCTGTTTTTCTCATCTTCTTTATTTATTTTTTTTCGATTTTCGTTTTCTTTTAGCACTCTTTGAAGCCCAGAGCTCTGTTCGGGTCTTCGTTTTGTGACGATGATTTTGTTGGATTTCTTGTTACATCACCTCCATTGCCCAGATCTTTATGGATAGTAGAATGGTCGCTATAGGAAATAATCTAAAACAAGAATAGCTTGTTCAGAACTTTTGGCCCGACGATGTATGATTGGAGTCCATAGTTTAAGCGCTGGATCAAACGAATTTATATAACTTTTTTATTGTCTAAAATATAGTAATCTGCACGAAACACATTTCTTTTACGAAACAGATACATACCCCTTATCAGGGCAATTTTGGGTGAAAAACCTCTTTTTTATTATTATCTGAAAAAATGGCTCCCAAACCCTTTTATTTGGCAAAATGACCCCCTTTCTTGCCAGGTCGGACGACCTCGCGTTTTGTAGGACGCGAGGTAGGACCTCGGGTTCTGCAGAACGCGATTTTAGTCGACGTGGCAAGGCAGTCCGTGTTAACGGTTTTACAGTACCTCGCGTTCTGCAGAACGCGAGGTCCCGAGAAAATGAAAAGGCGGCTGGAATATATCGCACGGACCTCGCGTTCTATAGGACGCGAGGTCTGTGCATTTCCAGCCTGAACCACAAGCAAAAACATGCGTAAGTAGGCCTGTTCGAACCCAATTTCGAGCGTGTAAATGGTATATTTTTAGCGATCATCGAGTTTGGGGTTGTAGTACTGAAAATTGTCTATCGTTTGATACCAACATGGTTAATTTCCGTCCATTCTACAATTGTTTAAAATGGCTTCGAAAACCCTATGCTAGCATACTTTTTTTTATTGAAGTTGTATTTCAACTAATGTCGATTTTCGATTTTTTAATCCTATTAAATTTAATAAAAACAAAAATTAAATAAACATTATAAAGTTAAATTATAATATGCAAACAAAATTAGAATACGACATTATAAAATTTAAAAGTGTTTAACATAAATATTAAAAACATAAGTAGAAAACAACAAAAAAAACTAAAAATGCCTATGTCCACCGGTTCCGCAGTCGGGTGGATGACGCTGGCGATCCGGATTCCTCCTCGGTCCATCGTGTGGTGGTCCCTGGTCCCTATCATCCTGACCATCGTGCGCGATCTGCGGATCTGTGCTGGGCCTAGGCGGGGAGTAAAACAAACTACCTATCGGCGTATTCTCAACCATCGGAAACTCATACTGAGGTGGATAATCGATAAGTAGAAGGTCAGTCGTGGGCGTATGGGGGCGATAGGCATCAGTGGAGCCGAACTGGGGTGGAGGCATCGTCTGCTCGAAAGTCGATGGACCGCTATGCAATGGTGGGGCAGAAGATGATGCCCCTGGAGTGTCATATCGTGGTCTCGGACCGCGCTGCGGCGACTGCCTCTGGGTCTGCCTCTGGGTCTGGGACTGGCTCTGGGTCTGGCTCGCTCGCCCGCTCCCGTGTGGGCGGTTTTGGGGTCGCTGGGGAAGCCCTGCTTCGAGCTCGGCCGGAGTAAGGATATGTGGCATCCCATTGTCCCTATACCACTGCTCATAATTGAAAGTGACCAAAGGACCCCCTACCATAATTGGTTGGAGAAACTCTGGGTGTCTGAAAAATCGTTCAGCCCATTGCGCTACCAGCTAGCGTGGTGCTCGACCCAGTCAATCTCCGTCTTCCCCTGACGCGTAAGATTGTGGAACTCGTCCATATTTTGCGGAGGGCGTGGAACATTTTGTACGTACCCGAACTGTCGGAGTACCCTATCCGCAGAATGCCACACGCAAATTTCGTAGTTCAGCAGCGGCACGACGGAAATCCAGAGGTCTCGCTCTTGCAAAATATCTGCTGGAGTAATGATGCGAATCTCCTCTGAATCGTAGGGCCTCCACACGAACTAAAAAGAATGAAAAAGTTAGTAAAATTTCTATATGAAATATTATTGGAAAAAATAGTATGGAAAAAACTAAAATAATTGTTGAATTACCTTGTCCTCCGTCAAGGCATCGAATGAATGTCTGTATGCTTTCTGGGAGTCCGACAGGCCGACGTGGGTTACTGTGGTGCTCCACCTTTAAATAATGAAAAAGATCGTTAAATAAAATAATTTAAAAAAAAAATATAGTAGATTATGTAGTACCTCCGTAGAAGCGGAAATGACAGAGGACTGGGAATCCTAAGCTGTGGTGCCAAAGTAGGGATCCGAAGCCAAACCCAAGCCTGCAGGAATAAACAGCATCCTCCCATCGATGCTTTGGAGGCGTCAACGTTTCTGCAGAGGTCTCTGATAAGAAACGCCAAGACAGCTGACCCCCAAGATTTTCGTCCAGACTCGTCTAAATTTGTCAGATGACGAAGCCACATAACGTGCACTTTGTTGCGAGTTTTGTCGGGCATTAATATCCCGCCAATAATGCGCAAGATGTGGGCTCGCGCACACCGCTGTGAAAATATAAATTAATAAAGGCATCCTAATTAAAAAAATTGTAAGTTCATCCTAAATAAAAAAAATTGTAAGTTCATCCTACATATTTATAATTCATCCGAAATATTTATTAAAAAGATCCTAAATATTGTCTGAATTCATCATAAAAAATTCATAAAGCAGCCTAATGTGCAAATAAATAATTTAATGTAGGCAACCTAAATATTTAATAAAGTATCCTAAATAGTTACTGAATTCATCCTAAAAATTTATCCTACATATTTATAATTCATCCTAAATAAATAATTTTAATTTAATAATAAATGTAATAATAGCATACTAAATATAATAAAAAAATACCTGAAGTGCAACGTCATCCGCATCGGGGGAGGGATTCCAAACTCTTCCTCCAAGTACGGTAGAGAAATTTTCCCTCCGTCCCACGCTCTATCAGGGGGCATCACGCCCAATTGATCAGCAAATAGGGTTCGCCAATCCGCCATCGCTATACCAGTAATAACGCTGCCATTTATAGGCAACCCGAGAATGAAGGCAACATCCTGCAACGTAATTGTTGCCTCGCCAAATGGAAGATGAAACGTGTGCGTCTCGGGTCTCCACCGTTCTATCAGCGCGCTGATCAACGACGGTCTAACCTTGACCCCCCCTATATAGCGAGTTATGTGCCCAAAACCAGCCCGCTCAATCAAACGCATAACAGCAGGAACAGGTTCGACGGTGATACGATTAAGGTAACATTGTAAGTTACGTTCGTATCCCTGAAAAAAAATAAAATATAATAGTTAGTCAAATAAAAAAAGTTAATTAAATAATTTTTTTTAGAAATTAATAGGGAAAAAAATAATACCTCTGGACTGTTTCGCCAATATTCACTGCAGTGACGCGCTTGGTTGCGTAGCAAGGGCTCCATGTGATCGAACGATATATAAAAATTGCTGACAATATTTTATAAAATTTCTATAGAACTCGCGTTCTGTGGAGGTTTTTAGAAAAAAAACCTCCAATTTATAGAACACCTCGCGTCGTTTGGGAAGCGAGGTTAATGAACCTCGCGTTCTACAGAACGCGAGGTTCACTGAAAAGGCGCGTCAGTGATCAGACGCGTGAACTGAACGGTCAGAAGGGACCTCGCGTTCTATAGAACGCGAGGTTCTAAAGAAATCGCGTTCTACAGAACGCGAGGTCGTGGGGTTTTTTTAATTTGGGTTTTTAAAGCGGGAAACTCATTATTACTATGATAACTTTTATTATTGATTTCTTATTATTGAGTTTATATTATATAATTTTACATTATATAATTTTATAATTTATATTAGATATTAGAATATTAATTCTAATTAATTCTATTATATATTTATATATTCTAATATATATTCTAATTAATGAGTAATTTTATATTATATATTTATATATTCTAATTAATTCTATTATATCATTTATGTCGAGTAGACTTTGTTGTTGCGAGAATTCTTAATTCATGAGTTGTAGGGAGGGACTTCTGTCACCACAAACAGAGACTAAAACAGGTGTTGGATTCGAAGCAATTAGGGTTTTTAAATAAGGGTTTTTGATTTATAATAATAACAATAAAAAAATTAAAAATTATAATAAAAATTATAATAATATTAATAATAAAAACAACAATAATAATAAATGATACTAACAATAAAAATTATTAGTATGATAGTAATAATAATAACAATAATAATAAGAACAATAACAATAATAATAATAACAACAATGAATCATACTAAATACGCGTTATATTTTCAGTAGTAACTAAAAATAACGACATAGCGCAATATTTTGGAAGTTAAATTAAAACAAAACTTCCAAAATATGCGCTATGTTGCCATTAGTAGCTGCAAGCGAAAACTGCGTACGTGAATACAGGAAAAAATCTATGTCGGTGCTCCGTGCCTCTCCAAGAGTTTTCTATTTATAGAGGTGAATATGATGACGTGGCAACCTCGCGTTCTGTAGGACGCCAGGTCACTATTACATCACGTTGTACAGAACGCGAGGTCTATGAGATGTTAGTATATATATATATATATGCAGGGAGATGAATTTTTGTAAGAAGTTAAGTTTAGTTTAGGTCAGTTGAATATGAGTTCGTGTAATGCTGAGTTTTTTTCCGTTGCAATTTTTATGTCCGAAATATTGTTCCTTTACGATAGTTGGAGTTCACTTAAAGATTTGTGTTCATCGGGGGTACATACCTTTATATTTACCGACATATCGCAATATTTTGGAGGTTGTATGCTGCAGTAGTGGCTTCAATGGCAGCTTCTGTAGCCGCCGTCGAGAGGATCCCCGGCTACAGTTTTGAAAAGAAAGGACTTTTAGGAAGCGGGGGCGGATTCAGATCGACATTTTCAGATGCGGCGGGTGCCGATTACATTTGTTAATGTGGATCAAAGCTGTTACCATTTACTCATTTCAGATGCGGCGTGGCAGCCAACATTTACATCTGGATTTCGCTCTCTGCTTCTTTCAGTCGGGACCTCCGATCAAATTTGCCCGCCGGAGCTGCTGAATATATTGTTTCGAATTTTGTAGATAATTTATGTAGTTGTCTCCATTTACTTATTAAAGAATACATGTTGAAAGTTTTGTTAAATGAAATTCGACTTAAATTTACTTATGTGGTGTTTTTCATTTCCTTTAAATACCCACGAATTCCACCATCATTTACTCATTCCAAATTCTCTCTAAACACCCAATCCTTGCTCACCTTATGGCAAAATTTAAGGCAACATTTTATTTTCTCGATACTTATTTTGAGTCAACAATCACCGGCAAAATGTCACTGAAAGATTTAATACAGTTGACAACAATCGAGGTTAGTAAACACACCGAGAAACAAATTGCGGGCATGGAATGTCGAATCCCAACACCGTCAGCTAATGAAACGCACTACGTTATGAAGCTTACGAACGAAACAGACGTTCGTAACATGTATGACCGGCTCAATTCCGTCGGAGCTAGAGACGTCGATTTCAATGTTAAGTTTGTCAACACCGGCGAAGGTAGTACGTCTGCACCCGTAGAACCTGCTCCGAACACTGAACACGCACCGTCTTCACCGGATATTGATGCGGCTGTGGAGGAGCTGCAACTTTTTATGTACAGGCGTAGAGAAAGAAAACAACAGATGATCGAAGAACTAAACCTAAGTTCAGACGTGTCCACTGACTACGATGATTCGGATTAACCATTAACTTATGAAATGATCTTCCAATTATGTTATATGACGTCTTATTTCATCCTTTATTAATGTTAAACGGACTTCAAGTTATGTAAAACTACTAGTACTCAATTACATTATAGGCAACAGTAGTAGAATTCAATTACAAGACTACAATTGTCTCAAATTCTCGAACATGTTCTCAATTACACAAACAAACAAATAGTAAATAGTACGGTTATTATAACTTCTGACGGAATATCTGAAACAAAGCATTTAAAGTGACCTCGCGAGGTACTGGTTTACCCTGCCTCCCATCAAATCTATCCCTTACTTGTCGAAAGTTAGGGGACTGCCTCCCAAGCACACACACGCCATTCCTGCCTCCCATCAAATCTATCCCTTACCTGCTTATCGGTTTTAGGTAATGGACAAGCAAAGTTACCTCTCTGAACCATTATTTGCCTTACACAACCAGATTCTCCTAGATTGCAAGGGCCAATAATTTTGCCTATATATGAAGAAGAACCATAAACCGAAAATATAAGTTTCAATTGGCAATCAATTCCTAGAATTTTCTAAGTATCCCAATTTCAAAAGTCTTTCATAAAATATTCAAATGGCCGGACGAGGCGTTACTACGAAAGTTTACTACGATGGGCAGATATTCGAGGGTACCGAACTCGGCGTCCTTTTTCACTGCGAAGATCCGATAACGATAAAGCTTCCGAGGAGATTATCGTTCAAGAAGTTGGTCAAGGAACTGGAGGCAAAAGTTCCTCATTTCGATAATCATCGTTTGTCCGACGTGAAGTATCGGGTGCCAATATCTGTAGACCCTTTAGAGTACTCTGTATGCCAAATTGCGGAAAATGCTGATGTGCAAATGATGATGGAAGCCCACTTCGAGTATTCAATTGGGGGGCCCCTCGAGCTGTATGTATCGTTCTCCGAGTCTAATCCAGTTGTCGAAATACCAAGCTGGGGCCGGGTGAATTTCGACTTCGATCCGAATGCCAACGTTGATAGCCCGACCGCAGGTCTACGACGTGATTTTGGCCTACTCTGTCGAGACAACGAAGTTGGTGCATCGTCATCTGCTCCTCCAAGGCAGTCCTGCGTAGCTAGTATCGGGTTCGACCTGAACCAACCCCCAAACGATGAATTCGATGCACCAACAAATGCATCATACAGTCCATACAATACATACAATCCATACAATCCTTATAGTTTTGGGGGGGAGGGAACGTCGGCTCCTTACGTTACGCACGACCATGAAGCATCATATGGCCGGCACTCAATGTATGTCTCTGGCACCGACTACGGTCAACCATCTATGGGGAGACATTCTTCTTTTGGGGGTGAGGGAGCGTCGTCTTCTTACGCTATGCACGACCATGATTCATCATATGGACGACACTCAACGTATGTCCCTAGCACGGAGTACGTTCAACCATCAATGGGAATACATTCTTCTTATGGTGATCTTGATTTTGGTCTTGGAAATGAGGTTCCTGAGCGATCTCGTGAGAGGTCTCCCGCTCATCGACCCCAATCCTCGCCTCAAAGGGTAGTGATTCCAGAAGCTCTACTATTCCAGCTCCCGGAGGATGCTTCTGACGAAGAACCGATTAGAGAACCCGGGCCAGACGGAGACGAGCTGGGGCCATTCTATCCCGAACCAGAAGACTTGACGGAGTTACCAGCAGACCCAGAAGACACTGTCGTTCCACCACCAGATTTGGACGAAGAACCGACTGCGACCAACTATTCTGTAGACGCAAGACCAATTTCTATGTTCTAGCCACCATCCCACTTCACAACGGTTGATATGGATGCAATGGACGTCCCTGATTTTCTCCATGACGACACAATAGATGGCCGAGTCCACCGTTCTGATGGTGAACTAAGAATTGGTATGGCGTTCGCGAAGAAGGAAATTGCGGTGGCGGCAGTTAAGCAGTACAACCTTCGTCATAATGTTGAGACGACGGTTAAGAAAACCCAAGCCAAATACTACAAGGCTCACTGCGTCCAAAAGGATCAAGGCTGTAAATGGAAAATCCGTATATCAGAGTTGAAGAGGGCAGGCAACCGTTGGAAAATAACAAAACTTGAGGGGCCCCATACATGCACCGTTTCTAGCCTCAACCAGGATCACAAGAACCTGGATGCAAAGTACCTCGCGGACATCTTTTCCACACTGGTGAAAACAAATCCCACTGTGTCGGTCCCCACATGTCAGGCTACAGCTTAAGCTGTCACCGGCTTCCGTCCAGGTTATTCGAAAGCATGGTATGCAAGGAAAAAGGCCAAAGAGGAATTGTATGGCCGGTGGGAGGAATCTTACATAGAGTTGCGCCTGTGGCTTAATCTCCTGCAGAAACACATCCCTAGAATGGTTGTCAAACTTGATACGGTTCTGGCATACGAAAATGATCGTGTCGTCCGAGGTGTTTGTCAATTCCACCGGTTATTTTGGACTTTCCCCCAGTGCATCAACGCATTCAAGCACTGCAAACCAATGGTCCAAATCGACGACACATGGTTGTACGGAAAATATACACAGATCCTACTTCTAGCTATAGCACAGGACGGCAATCGCAAATGTGTTCCTGTTGCATTCGCAATCGTCCCGAAGGAGGATATGAAGTCTTGGACGTTCTTCCTTACGAACCTACGAAAATATGTCCTTGATCTTGTAATACGAAGAAGAAGGGATGAAGGGGTGTGTGTTATTTCTGACAGAGGCACAGCGCTGCTGTGGGTGATACAAAATTTGGGTGACTATTGGAAGCCTCCATACATTCACCATCGTTTCTGCTTGCGGCACATAGCCGCAAACTACCTGCTGCAATACAAGAACCGTGATGAACGTCAAATGGTGCTCGATATGGGTACGTCCTTATGGCATTTTCATTTACTATATTATTTCTTACTCCCTTTTATTATTTCTTACTCCCATAACTATTCAACTGTCATTCCGTAGGCAACTCGCACTACAAACAAGAGGTGGCTGAGCTGCTCGAGAAATTGAGAGCGAGAAACAAAAAAGGCGCAGAATACCTTGAAAAAATCCCAAAGGAAAAATGGCTTCGATCGTATGACGAGGGCAAACGTTATGGTCACATGACAACGAACTTGGCTGAGGCAGTGAACTCATCACTGAAGGGAGTTCGGCAGTTGCCTATCACTTCCATTGTCAAAGCCACCTATTATCGTTTAGCTACCCTTTTTGCAACCTTGGGCAGGCAAGCAGCTGAGTACATGGCAGGTGGACACAAAGTCCATCCAGATTTCCGCTCAAGACTGCATATTCAGTTGGCCCAATCAAGACAGGTGCAAGCAACTCTCTTCTCGCGAGAAGGACACTTGTTTCGTGTTGCGGAATTTTCCAGGCGGATAGAAGGCATTCAGCACAACGCTTACGTTGTAGATCTGAGGGAAAAAACCTGCGAGTGCGGAATATTCCAAACTTTCAAATACCCGTGCGCACACGCCATTGCTGCTTGCACTAACCAACGAATAGAATACATGCATATGGTTGATCCGGTATACTTACTCAAAACGGTGCTTAAAGTTTACGAAAAAGAGTTTCCTCCAATCGGAAATGAGGTTGATCCAAATGCTGTGGACACTGAACCGATCATACGCCCAGATCCAGCACTACTACGAGCCAAAGGACGTCCACCTTCTACAAGAATATATTGTGCCGAGGATTTGGTCGAACATCGAGAGAAAACCGGACAAAAGAAGCATTGTTCTATATGTCGAAATCTTGGGCACACAGCTCCTAAGTGTCCTAATCGCTCAGCCCCTCGTATTAATTAATTATTTTTCATTTGTATATGTGAGTTCGCACATGACAATCTAATCAATAAAGTCAGTCCACTTCGATTTATACAATCCGTCATCTTATATTTTCAATCATTCAAAAAAATATGTTATGATAGTGTTTTCGAACAACTTTAAATCAGCGTACAATGGACGAAAATTGACCGTGTCAGTGTCATACGATAGAGAATTTCCAATACTACAACCCCAAACTCGATGTTACCTAAAACTTTAAAATTTATACGTATGAAATTCTTCTCGAACATGCCTATCGACATTAGTTGAAATACA
Organism: Hibiscus trionum; assembly: GCA_030270665.1. NCBI lineage: Eukaryota > Viridiplantae > Streptophyta > Magnoliopsida > Malvales > Malvaceae > Hibiscus > Hibiscus trionum. Next base: position 5,985,804 of record BSYR01000021.1, on the reverse strand, counting down.
ACTTCAATCAAAAAAAGTATGCTAGCATAGGGTTTTCAAAGCCATTTTAAACAATTGTAGAATGGACGGAAATTAACCATGTTGGTATCATACGATAGACAATTTTCAGTACTACAACCCCAAACTCGATGATCGCTAAAAATATACCATTTACACGCTCGAAATTGGGTTCGAACAGGCCTACTTACGCATGTTTTTGCTTGTGGTTCAGGCTGGAAATGCACAGACCTCGCGTCCTACAGAACGCGAGGTCCGTGCGATATATTCCAGCCGCCTTTTCATTTTCTCGGGGACCTCGCGTTCTGCAGAACGCGAGGTACTGTGAAACCGTTACCACGGACTGCCTTGCCACGTCGACTAAAATCGCGTTCTGCAGAACGCGAGGTCGTCCGACCTGGCAAGAAAAGGGGTCATTTTGCCAAATAAAAGTGTTTGGGAGCTATTTTTTCAGATAATAATTAAAAAGGGGTTTTTCACCCAAAAATGCCCCTTATCAGGGTCACGGCTACCTAAATTTTGGTCGTAAAATAATGGCGACAATTCCAAAAGGGACCCCACGAACGAGACACGAGTTGACGTGGTTTGGCAATAACGGCACTGCTGAATTGTACCATAGCGTATGTGGCCACCATTTCTTCAATTTGTACATTATCAAGGAACGTGATAATGTTGAAGGGTCCTGAAAAAAAAGACAAGCTTAATGACGCTCATGTTATGGTTAATGCTCATGTAATTGGTGCTCAAAATGATCGACATGCACATGATGGCCAAGTGCAATAGAGAATGAGTACTATTAAGTTTTAGGCCTACTGTTATAATTATCGGAACGATAATAACGAAAAAATAAATGCTCGCAAAAACAGAAAAAAAAACAATCACTAAAATTTTCGTGAAAATTTTAAATAAAAAAATCGAGAAAAACCACGAGCAAAGGATGGGAGATTTTTATTATGTCAAAAAAAATATTATAATGAATGATAAAACCCTTAATTCCTAGTATCTATTTACAGAGATAAGTTACTTGGTTATAAAGAAAATTTGTATAAGAAGTAATTCTACTCAAACTAAGTTTCTAACTCTTCAACACATATCCAGAGAAAAAAAGTAAAGTTTCATAAGAATTTAATACGAAAACTTTCAAATCAGTCCAAAATAAAATTTAAATTATAACACTAATAACTACGGACAAAGTCGAGATGCAGGTCTAAAGCTTGGTAGCAAACTTGATTATTTAGGACTCTTCACAACATTTATTTCTACATACGTACAATTGTGATGTTCCAATGAAACAAAAATTCAATACTAATGACCCCCCCCCAAAAAAAAAAAAATATATATATATATATATATATATATATATGGAAATTGAGTCACGTTCACGGCACAAAAAGAAAAAAGTGCCCAGACTTTTGCTATGTAAAATTAAAAAGAGGGAATCTTGGAAGTGGTTTCGCAGCCATGTCATCGCAACTTGTAAAATTCACACATTCCTATTCTCAACTTATTATACTGTTCACGGAGCTAATAATAAGTATTAAAAATTAGAACTTTAATAATAAAAATTGAAAAATATTAAAATTTAAAAGTATGTGCCTAATAATAAATATTGAAAAAAAAATTGACTTCTAATAATAAGTATTGAAAAAAATGGACCTCTAATAACGAAATATTAAAAAAATAAATTTGAAGAGTAGACCTCTAATAACAAATATTGAAAGAAAAAAATTGAACTTCTAATCACAAGTATTGAAAAAAATTAGGCCCCAAATAACAAGTATTGAAAAAAAATTGGACAACTAATAACAAATATCGAAAGAAAATAAATTTTAAGAGTAGACCCCTAATAAAAAATATTGAAAAAAATAGACATTTAATAAAAAATATTTAAAACAAATTAAATTCTAATAGTAGACCTAATAACAAATATAAAATTTTTGAATCTAAATAATAAATATTGAAGAAAAACCAAACTATTATTAAAATTAGACCCTCTAGGTTTAAGCAGTGGACCATGGGTCGTCGTATTTATTTCACACCCTCTGAAACAGCCCTGCATAAACATATTCTTCAACGGTTTTAGGATTTTAGTTTTGGAAGAAAAAAAAATGTATTTAGGGCTTTTAGATTTTAAGGGTTTTCTTTTTCGAAAGCTGGTTTTCATTAAATGAAAAAGGAGTATTACATCCATGCATCTAGTAGTGCAACAAACTTAATAGAAAATGCAATACAAACCAGCTAAAGTTAAAGAAAACTCGGAGCGCATCTTAGGAATGCAGATTCAAAGGAATCCGAGCGAAAACTTCAGGCTGCTTGCTGAAACTTCTCTCAGTCTCTTGCGACAACAGCAGCTGTGTGGGTTGAAGCTTCCTCAATCCAGTATCTAGGGTTAGCTAGTAGCTTGTGATCCTTGGCTAAGGTGTGGGCCGCCTCGTTTGCATCTCGACTTGCAAATTTGAAACTGATGGTCTCAAACGCCTTTGCCGTCTCTTTTATATCGTTTATCACTGGACTCAAGGGGGAAATGTCACGTGCATCTGCTTGGCACTTCTTAATCACTGTTAACGAGTCACCTTCAATCACTACGTTACTGAAGCCCAGATCCCATGCAAACTGGACTGCATCTAAACATGCACGTGCTTCTGCAATGTAGGAGCGTGGAATAGCACATGCTGCCATTATGAGACCTGCACTATCTCTGCAGATTATACCTGCTACAGCTCTCTTGGATACTCGATCATATGCTGCATCGAAGTTCAGTTTGTATAAATTTAGGGGTGGTGGCATCCATCTTGCCTGAGCTTTTGGTGGTTGCGGATGGATTTGCTGCATTACTGTCTCTTTTTCCCGTAGATAAGCCATAATGTATGAAGCAACTTGTCTCACAGACGGTGTATGTTCTTCATGGACCACTTTATTGCGAGTACCCCATACCGCCCATAATGACACAACATAGATTTGGCGTTTGTTTCTATCCAATGAGAGGAAAGCCTGAGTCACCCAATCCTTCCACACTGCATTGGGACTTAAGCCATTAACTTGGATAGCTTGGGTAGCAAGGACCTGTTGCATAAACTCGCAATCCCTCATAGCATGTTCAATGTTTTCAGGCATGGTTTTACACAGTGGACATCGATTTTCATCATTCAATTTCCTTACCTGCAAGTTAGATAAGGTCGGCAAGTAGTTGTTCACCACTCTCCAACAGTGTATCCTAACCTTAGGGGGGAGATCAAGTGCCCACATGTCCCTGTAGAAGCGAGCTATGTTTGTCATTTGTGGACTGGTGGCATTCGAAGCATTGGAGGAATTCGATCGTAACAGTCTGTATTCACTTTTCACTGTATAAGATCCAGACCCCTCATATCTCCAAATCAACTCATCAGCTAACTCAGACTTGGCCAGGGGAATAGCACAGATTTTCTGAACATGCTCTTCATCAAAGATGCATTGTAAGTCATCAATTTTCCACAAACCTGACCCCTCATCAATCAAGCTCGACACAAGTGTATAATTGTGGTTAATAGCTTGGTCCTTAAGAAAACCTCCATTAGGTCCCGGAAGCCATGGTTCACTCCAAATATTGATGCTGCGTCCATTCCCAACCCTCCATCCCCTTCCTTTCTCAATTAGCCCTCGTGCACTCCAAAGGCTTCTCCAAACATACGATGGATTGGAGCCTAGATTTGCATGTAAAAAGTCATCGTTTGGAAAGTACCTTGCTTTGAGGACTTGAGCTAGGAGACTTTGTGGCTGTGTAATTAATCTCCAGCATTGCTTTGCTAAGGATTTTCTATTTAGAGCATTACAGTTTAGGTGCGTTCTTGATGTGATTGAGTGTTGTTTCGAGAAATAATGTTACGTGAGGGAATAATTATTTCCGTAAAGTTACATTCAAATTATTCTCTAAGTACTCAAACCTGAATATTAATAAATTTGCTTCATATTCTTGAATCATTACTCATTAGGTACATATATTTTATCATCCCTAGACCCTATTTGGTATAGCAAACGAGGCCATTTTATACGTTTTTTTTTTGTACTTGAGCAAAAATTTAAAAATGAGCATGAGCTAAAAGATATTCGTTAAATTAAAAAAGTTAAATTTAGAAAAGAGAGAAATTACGGAAGATGTTTGAAAATATGGTTTAATTTAACTTGAAGTTGAATGAATTGACCGGAGAAGAGAGAGGAAGAGAATGAAAAACTGAAATTTTTATAAGATTGAGAGACGACTTGCAAGATTATAAGGTAGTGCAATTGTAATGATAAAAGTTGGGGGTCTAAATTGGAGTTTGTGAGGCTCTTTCATGAGATGAGCATGTCTAGTAGGATAAGACATTAGGTCCTTTATGTATATTAAATATTTTAATTTGGACGTTGTGAATAGATAAACTGAATTGAAAGAATTACTCTTGTAATAACATTTTACGGTATCCAATCTAAATAAATTGAAGGTAAAATGTGGGGGTCTAAATTAGAGTTCATGTTGCTCCCCTACAAGATGAGCATGTATAACAAGATAAGACATTTGGTCATTATATACGTACAAGATTCGAATCTTGACATTACGAATAAATAAACTGAGTTAAAACAATTACTCTTATAATGATACTGTACCGTATCCAATCTAAATTAATATCGCAATAATCAGATAGTGTAGTTATAAAAAAAAACAAGTTTAAATATTTGACAAATCAGATATTTATTAAATATATAATTAGAAACTATTTTTTATATAAAAACAAATACAATTTAGATTGAATATGGTAAAGTGTTATTACAAGAGTTGGAATTGGAATTGGAAGGCATGTGATGTGACCATGTGAGGCACTACCATTAATGGGTCCACATGGCATGCCAGTCGCCAGAGACAAGAGTGGATGTTCAATCCAGAATATGTGTCTTTCTTTAAGACTTTTATTATTTTAATATTATTTGAGTTAAATAATTATTAAAATTTATTATTTTTAAAAAATAAAATTTTACTAATAATATTATGTCACCCCAAAATCTAAATCAAAACACGACATTTAAAAAAGAATTGCAACACTTAATCAAACAGACTTCGGCCTTTCTTTGCTTTCCCTTATTTAACTTAACCCCCGTCTCTAATCACAATATTATAGCTTCTTCTAGGGATACATACGTATTCGACTGAGTTAAATAATAAGATGATGAGTCATATCTTATAATTTAAATTTTATTTAATTTTTTTATTTAGATCGAATTTATAATATTCGAGTCGAGTTGTCGAGTATTTGTACAAATTTAATTGTAATTATTCATAAATTTGACTTTACCATAATTCAACTATTAACTGAGTATCCAAAGCATGATTACATTAACAAGACATTCAAATAAACGTCAATTGAAAATATAACGTCAAATTTAACTCTAAAAATACGTGCTACAAGAGCATAAAAGCATCCAATGAATTTTATTAAAAAAACTTATTAAACCATTCACACAAAATCTTAAAATATACAAAATAAAAACTATATATATAAAGAGGATGAAAGATAAAAATGAAATAAAATGTAACAAAAGTTTGTTAAGGAAGTGTAGGCGGTTGCCGGTTGACCAAAGATTAATGGCATTATCTTCCTCAACAATTAAGAATAAAAACTTAACAGATATTACCTTATAATTACTTTGATCTTGCGAAAAAAATTTGGTATGTGATTAATATATTTTGGGGAGTCCCACGAGTCCGTACTTTTCTATAACTTGTGTGTCATGAAAAAATTTTAACAAATGTTGAACGAGTCTGGCGATATTTGACTTCAGATAACAGCTGTGGAGTTTGTGGCAATGCTCGTGAAAATGTCGACCATATTCTCAGATTATGCCCAAATATGTTTGCTTTATGGGTGTCATTGATTCAGCCGGCGAAAGTGAATTTCTTTTTTTTTTATGGATTTAAAGTAGTGGTTATTGGTGAACCTTAAATAGTCGGCATGGTTTGCGAGAGATAAGGAGCATTGGGATTTATTGTTTGGCGTTACTTTGGCATTTTTGGTGTCGACGCAATGAGAACATATTTAGACAATTTGGGCAGCGCCGCGAACCAGTTCTTCATCAGAGCTTACGGCTGGTCCATGAATGTGTAGCGATGCGTAGTGGGTATAGGGCTAGTTCGGCTCCTGGGGGATTGGGGAACTCGACTCCGGTTCAATGGCAGAGGCCAACTTTTGGGTGGCACAAATTAAACACTAATGGGGCTGTGTGTCGCGAGTCCAAGGTTGCATTGTGTGGTGGGGTCGTTCGCGATGATAATAGTAATTGGGCGATTGGTTTTTTTCAAAAAAATTGAAATTTGTTCAGTGATTGAAGCGGAGCTTTGTGGTTTTTATAAGGGCTTAACATCTGCATTATCTGTTGGCGTTTCACACTTGATCGTGGAGTCGAATAATCCTGAAGTGGTCAAGGTCTTGCGACAAAAGGGAGAGGGAGTTTTGGCGAGTGGTCTTATCCCGAGTATTATGGCTATGATGGATCGACAATGATGTATTCAGATTACGCATATTGTGCGTGATGGTAATCAAATTGCGGATTGGATGGCGAAACAAATGAGCTTTCAGAATTTAATTTGTCATCGCTTTTTGTCAGCTCCGGATGGAGTGTTAGATTTGTTGCAGGGTGATGTTATGTGTTGAGTTCCGTTGTTTGGTTGTTTTGTTTGTTTTCGTTTGATTGTGAGGTTATTTTAAGGTTTATGTAATGTTGGGTTTTATGGTGCTCGATTCCTTCAACCGATGTGTTTGCCAAGTTCGGAGAAGATAGGATTTTTAGGTGTTTTAGTGGGAGGTGAAAATAGGACAATTAGACACAAGAATTTATAGTGGTTCAACCTTCTAACCAAGGTCTACATCCACTACCTAAGCTCCCCACTAAGGATTTCAACAAATTCACCCTAGAATTTCATCCCCTTTTCTAGGCTAAGGAGGAAACTTTTGCACATTCAAAGCTTTCTAACCCAAAGCTTGGGTAAACCCTCTTTACAAGAGAAATTCTTAAAGCAAACTTGAAATCCCTCTAAAAGGTAATTGTTTGCACTAATAAGCTCTCACCCAAAACCTAAACACTTGAGTAAATATAACAATGTTAAGCTCACTACTGTTGTCTAAGAAAGGAATTTACAATTAAAGCTCTAGACACAATTTTTCATCATAATGTTGTAACAATTGAAGCATTAGTCTTCTCTTGATGCTTGGAGATCCTTTTTATGCTCCTAATTGAGTTTGTAATCGTTACTAGGGGTTGAATTGGAGCCGTTGGAGACTTTATTTCCCACCATAAATGCAGTTCTGCAGCCTACCGTATCGGTACACGAGGAGGCGTATTGCTACGTTCTTCTTCAGAACTAGTCGTTGGGCTCTTTGTCAGCCTATGCGTATCGATACGCTTGAGAGCGTATCGGTACGGTCTGCAATTTAAAAGACCGTTGAGAAATAGTCGTTGGAGGTTGTTAAAGCAGGGATCGGTACGCTTAAGAGGCATATCGAAATGACCCTATCTGTATCGATACGGGCAATGTAACACCCGTGTTTTGGGGTTAGGAGTTAGTCGGGTTGGTTGGTCTGAGTTGGTAGAATTTATTTTAATCAAATTGACCTTAATGTGAGCAAATTGAGTTTAGAAAGAAAGGGAGGGATCATTTTGGTAATTAAACCAAAATAAAAATAAACACCACCTATTAAGTTATCATCTTTCTCATTTTCTTTCTTCTCCACCGTGCATATCATCTTCAAACTCTCTCAAACCCCCTTTACTATTCCCTTTGATTTCTTCATCAATTCAAGGGGTTTTTGAAAGGTAACTATGTTTTCTTAATCTCCTCTTTATCCTCTATCTATCTATAGTCTTAGATTTCAAAGTTATAGAGTTTTGAAAATTAGGGTTTATATCAAAGTTTGGATTTTTAAGGGGTTTTTCATTTTGTTTTGATAAATTGAGTTGGGGCTTTGTTTAATCATGTTAAAATACACATAATATGTTAAAATGAGAAATTTTAGGTGAAAATCCGAAATGGGTATTTATGGCCATTTTTGATTAGTCTAAAACTTGAATTTTGGTGAGTTTTAGAGTTAGGTTGAAGGGCTGATGGTATATGATTGTTAGGAAAGTGTTTTGGGACCATTTACGTGTCATTTGGGTGATTGAAAATATAGTTTTCTGCTGGGTAATAAAGGAGCACGAAAATGAGAAATTTGGTGATTGTTTGAGTTGGAAATTGTTGAAGTGTGGCTTGTGTTTATGAATTGGAGTGGTGACTGAAATTTAGCATTGAATTATGAGTAATGGTTATGTTTTGATTGGCTAGAAACAAGAGGAAACACCGGAGAAGCATCGGGATTGAATCCGAGTATTTAGGAGGCTTGCTTGCTTGTTTGAGTTGCTAAGGAAGGGTGGTGAGTAAAACTTTAAATTGTTTTGAAGTTGGTTCAAGTGTGTATTGGATGTGTGGGAATGAGCTTGGTAGGCCATTCCTAGGTGGGAGTTAAATTGGTAGTTTAACTCTTTAATTTTCCATTGATAAATGATATGTCATTGCCTACTTGTTCATGTGAAATGTGGATTGATTTATATGTATGTATCTTGATATGCATATATGATGAGCATGATATATAATTGGTGGATATATGATGTAATGAAAGAGATTGGCACTAGTATGCTTGGGTACAATGATCGATCATTAGGATGAGTGTGTACACAAATTGAGTCAAAACGTACATGGCCTTGGTGGCGTTAAGGCACCAAGGAGGAGTACGGTGATGTAATATTCCACCGGAAATTTATATATATTCTACGTGGTGATGAGTGGAATCCCATCCGTAGGGCATGTGGCGATGAGTGGAATCCCGTCCATGCAAGGCCGGTGATGAGTGTAATCCCACCGAGGTAAGGTTGATGTTGAAAAATGCGTTCCAACATGTTATCCGCGTATTCGAGTCATAACTAGGTGCCAAAATGAGAATTATGTTGTTGAGCTTAATATGAAGTAAGATGCCATATTATGATTCTTGAACATGTTATTCTTTCATGATTTTGAGGTCGAGTTTAATATGATGTGAGATTCCATATTATGACCCTTGAAAATGATATGATGATTATGATGTTGAGTTTAATATGATGTGAGATGCCATATTATAACTCTTGAAAGACTAGCTAGGTTGACTTGTTTATACCTAAGCATGTTGTATGAGAGATTTAGGGATGACACGATTGAACCCTGCATTGTTGTTGTTTTTGGATTTTAGAGCATCCTCACTAAGCTTTTAGCTTACGCTCTCATTTTCAACAATGCAGATCATTAGCGCGGTGTTAGCAAGGAGCAAGGCGAAGGGGCATTCCAAGTTTTTGTTGCTCAAGTATGGTTTTGTAATTAATGTGGTAGTTTAGCAATGGGGCAATTATGTGATTTGCATGAGCTATGTTTGACTCATAAATGGTGTTGATGTGTATGATATGCTTGATGAAGACTTGTGTGTGATGGCATGTTTTGTTGGATGTTTTGGTTGCTTAACTAATATGTTTAAGTTCCATATGTATTAATGTGTGCCTTTGGCATTGTTAAGATCTTATGTATGTCCATATATGCATAAATTGCTCTTTAATTGGTATGCTATGCATGAATGCTTTATTACATGATCAAATGACTCCCTTGGCTTGATTAGGTGCTCTTGCATGTGTGTATATGCTGTATTTCTATCTAAATTATGTTCATAGATTTCATACATATGTTCTTAATGTGTTTCTATCATAGAATGTCATTAGAATGAAGCAGAATATGCTCCCCTGCATCTAGGTTTCGAAACTAGGGGTAAAGTTTCGAAACCTTTTCAAATTTTTGGATTCCAGAGGCCACTGCCAGCCAAAGTTTCGAAACCTTTGGGCAAGGTTTCGAAACTATGGTCAAAGGTTTCGAAACCTTCCCAAGGTTTCGAAACTTTTGGTGAAAACTGCATTTTTGAGCATGTTAGAGTCATTTCTGGAAAAAGTGTTCTTCTACAAAGTTGTAGAGGACAAAATTTTACATGAAATAGAGGTATGATTTGCTCAAAAATGTTAAGTATAGGTGTCTGAATTGTTGTTAGAAGTTGACGGGACTGAAACTGAATGAATTTGGAATCTGCTGGACTAAATTGTGAAATTCGAAATGTTTAGGGGTTTAATTGATACTAATAAATTCTGAAAATTTTATTAGAAACGGGGGAGGTATTTTAGGAATGAAAAATAAATAATTTAGTTTGAATGTTGTCTCGTGTGTTATTTTCCGCTGCTTGATCACTTAAAATTTAATACTCGAATGTGACAAGATTTAAAATGAAAAAAAAATAGGGTTGCTAACCGAGGGGGAACCTTAACAGGTTTCGCTTCAGTTTTCCCCGTGTGACTCACTCGGACCGGTCATCCGGCTAGACCGGGATGAGGGGGTTACATTAGTTGGCATCAGAGCCTAAGGTTTCCGAGACCTTGGGCAGGTAAGCTTGATGTGTTAAGAAATTGTATTGCCTGATATGTGTTTTGCCATGAAATCTCGTTGTTTGATTATCCGTATGATGAATTGAAGCATGAATTGTTGTGTTGGTATTGAGTCGAGTGCCCATTGCTACTATTACTTAATTAAAAAAAATTGAAAGAGGATTACTTGAGCACTGTTGGACCCTTGCTTTTGCTAACATAATCCCTATCTGTTTGTTGTTGTTTGTTGTAGTTATTACTTTGCTAGCTGTATCATGAGACGACGTGGGAGGCCTAGGATGATTCGACAGGAATCACGGGCAGAGGCTCAGAGAGTTGAGGCTCAAGTGGGAGAGCATGTGGTTGGAATTGGAGCTCCTCCACTACCACCACCACCACCACCTCCTCCACCTGGAGTAGGAGGCGAGGCTGGGCCCGAAAGAGAGGGACCTCAAGGAGGCCGAGGTGGCCAAGGTGGTCAAGGACTGGCCGGAATAGATTTAGCTCCGTTGGTTCAGGCGATAGCTGGGGCGTTTCAGGCTGCAGTAGCTGGGGGTCAGGCAGCAACACATCGTCAGGGTGAGGGCACCGGATTACCTTTAGAGAGACTTCGGGGACTTGGGGCCGAAGAGTTTAGGGGGTCTACTCCAGAGAGATCAGAGTTGTGGTTTGAGAAGACTGTCCGTATTCTTGCTCAGATGGGGTGTACTGGTGAGCGTAAGTTGGGATGTGTTGAGTCCTTGCTTCAGGGTGATGCTTACACTTGGTGGGTCACCATTACTACGGGTATGGATGAGGCCGAGATCACTTGGGAGTTCTTTGAGACAGCTTTCTTTAAAAAGTATCTGGGTCCGCGATACCTCGATGAGAGGAAGAGGGAGTTTATGGCTTTGCTTCAGGGGAATAGGTCTGTTACTGATTATGAGATCCGGTTTGTCAGATTGAGTCAGTATGCACCTGAGCTTGTTCCTACTGAGGTGGAACGCTGTAACCGTTTCCGTTATGGACTGAATGAAGAGATCAAGACGTATACTCTAGCTTCAGATTATACTGATTTTGATGTCTTGGTTGCGAGGGCCAAGGACTTAGAGCACAGTTTGAGTTTGACCAGGCGGTCAGGTGGATCTAGTTCGGGTAAGAGGTCCAGCAACTTTAATAGAGGAGATGCTAAAAGGCATCAGGACAACAGACATCAGTATGATCATAGGCGTGGTGGCGGTAACCACGGTAAGGGCCAACAGGGTCAGAGAGCTGGTGGGAAGTTGCCCACATGTGCTACCTGCGGGAGGAACCACACCGGTGAGTGTTGGGGGAACTTCCATTCGTGTTGGAATTGTGGTGCTAGAGACCACATTAGGCGTGACTGTCCACATCTGGTGGGACAGGCACCAACTCAGGCTCCTGCTAGAGCTAATGATTTTCAGAGAGGCCGCGGGCGCGGTAGAGGTAATTTCTAGCCGAGAAATGATGGCCAGAGAAATTTAGCACATGTAGTTGCAGTCCAGCCGGAGGGCGGAGGACAGGCCAGAGTTTATGCTCAGCGTGGGGATCAGCAGGACACTGATGTGATTGCAGGTAACTTCTCGATACAGTCTTTGGGTTTGTTATCTTTGATTGACTCTGGGTCTACACATTCCTACATATTGAGTGAGCATGCACAGTATTTGAAATTGCCTTGTGAGATGTTAGAGGTAGGAGTTAATGTCACTAGTTCTTTTGGGGACACGGTAGTAGTTAGGAGGATGTACCGAAGGTGTCCGTTGATGGTTCAGGGGTATGTGTTTCCAGTGGATATGATGGAGCTTCCTTTCTATGGTTTTGATGTAATTCTGGGTATGGACTGGCTCTCAGAGCATAGAGCTAGGATAGATTTTGAAACTAAGCGGATTTCTTTGAAGCTCTCAGATGACTATGAGATTGTGGTTGTGGGTGAGAATGTGAAGTTCTTGTCCAATGTGGTTTCAGTGTTAGAGGCTAAGAGATTAGTTGAGTTGGGGTGTGAAGCATACCTAGCGTATGTGATGAACCCTAACATGAGTGAGGTTAGACCTCAGAACATCCGGACTGTATGTGATTTTCCTAGTGTGTTTCCGGAAGAATTGCCAGGGTTACCACCGGACAGAGAAGTAGAGTTCAGCATTGAGACTTATTCCGATTCAGCTCCTGTTTCGATTACCCCGTATCGTATGGCACCGAAAGAATTGAAAGAGTTGAAGACTCAGTTGCAAGAATTGACAGATAGAGGTTTTATTCGACCTAGTTCTTCACCTTGGGGTGCGCCAGTTTTGTTTGTGAAGAAGAAAGATGGAAGCATGAGAATGTGTATAGATTACAGACAGTTGAATCAATTGACAGTGAAGAATAAATATTCGTTGCCTAGGATTGATGATTTGTTTGATCAACTGAAAGGAGCATCGGTCTTTTCGAAGATTGATTTGAGATCGGGTTATTACCAGCTAAAGGTAAGAGAGGTTGATGTACCGAAGACGGCCTTTAGGACTAGGTATGGTCACTATGAGTTCTTAGTCATGCCATTTGGGTTGACTAATGCACCGGCTGCTTTCATGGATATGATGAACAAGATTTTCCATCAATATTTAGATCAGTTTGTAGTTGTATTTATTGATGACATTTTGGTGTACTCGCGAACTGAAGAAGACCACGACAGACACTTGAGACTAGTTTTGAAGACTTTGCTAGATCATCAGTTATATGCAAAGCTCAGTAAGTGTGAGTTTTGGATCCGTGAAGTAGTCTTTTTGGGACATGTAGTGTCAGCCGATGGAATTAGAGTTGATCCGAAGAAGATTGAAGCCATTGTTGAGTGGAAGCAACCTAAGTCAGTGACAGAGGTACGGAGCTTCTTGGGCTTAGCTAGATATTATAGAAGATTTGTAGATGGTTTCTCTAAGTTAGCTGCTCCGTTGACACAGTTACTTCAGAAGAATGTTCAGTTTGAGTGGACAGATTCAAGACAGAGAGCATTTGAGAAATTGAAAGAAGCTTTGACCCAAGCACCGATCTTGATACAGCCTGAGTCCGGGAAGGACTATGTAATTTACAGTGATGCTTCCTATGTAGGGCTAGGATGTGTTCTTATGCAAGACCGAAGAGTAGTGGCTTATGCCTCAAGACAGTTGAAGACTCATGAGCGCAATTATCCGACCCATGACATAGAGTTAGCTGCAGTTGTGTTCGCTCTGAAGATTTGGAGGCATTATTTGTATGGTGAGAAGTGCACAGTGTACACCGATCACAAGAGTTTGAAATACATTATGACTCAGCGAGATTTGAATCTCAGACAGCGTAGGTGGTTAGGGCTGCTAAAAGACTATGATCTTACTATTGAGTATCATCCGGGTAAGGCCAATGTAGTGGCTGATGCATTGAGTAGGAAGATGGACGTGGACTTGAGAGCCATGTTTGCTAAATTAAGTTTGTCCGGAGATGGAGGCTTGGTAGCCGAGCTTCAGGTTAGACCTACTTTAGGTCAGTTGATTCGAGAGAAACAGCTCTTAGATAGATCTTTGGCACCTCACGTGCAAGATATAGCCGAAGGTAGATCTTCAGACTACAGTTTCAGTGCCGATGGGGTTTTGTGTTTCAAAGATAGAATAGTTGTGCCAGAAGACAGTGACTTGAGACATACGATCTTGACTGAAGCTCACAGTAGTCCGTTTGCTATACATCCTGGAAGTACGAAGATGTACCGTGATTTGAAGAATGAGTACTTTTGGGTTGGCTTGAAGAGAGATGTGGCCGACTTTGTGAGTAAGTGCTTAGTGTGTCAGAGAGTGAAGGCGGAACATCAGGTTCCCTCAGGTTTGTTACAACCGTTGAGAATTCCGGAATGGAAATGGGAGAACATCACCATGGATTTTGTTTCGGGTTTGCCTTTGACTCCTACGAAGAAGAACTCAATTTGTGTGCACACTCATCCTAATGATCGATCATTGTACCCAAGCATACTAGTGCCAATCTCTTTCATTACATCATATATCCACCAATTATATATCATGCTCATCATATATGCATATCAAGATACATACATATAAATCAATCCACATTTCACATGAACAAGTAGGCAATGACATATCATTTATCAATGGAAAATTAAAGAGTTAAACTACCAATTTAACTCCCACCTAGGAATGGCCTACCAAGCTCATTCCCACACATCCAATACACACTTGAACCAACTTCAAAACAATTTAAAGTTTTACTCACCACCCTTCCTTAGCAACTCAAACAAGCAAGCAAGCCTCCTAAATACTCGGATTCAATCCCGATGCTTCTCCGGTGTTTCCTCTTGTTTCTAGCCAATCAAAACATAACCATTACTCATAATTCAATGCTAAATTTCAGTCACCACTCCAATTCATAAACACAAGCCACACTTCAACAATTTCCAACTCAAACAATCACCAAATTTCTCATTTTCGTGCTCCTTTATTACCCAGCAGAAAACTATATTTTCAATCACCCAAATGACACCTAAATGGTCCCAAAACACTTTCCTAACATACATATACCATCAGCCCCTCAACCTAACTCTAAAACTCACCAAAATTCAAGTTTTAGACTAATCAAAAATGGCCATAAATACCCATTTCGGATTTTCACCTAAAATTTCTCATTTTAACATATTATGTGTATTTTAACATGATTAAACAAAGCCCCAACTCAATTTATCAAAACAAAATGAAAAACCCCTTAAAAATCCAAACTTTGATATAAACCCTAATTTTCAAAACTCTATAACTTTGAAATCTAAGACTATAGATAGATAGAGGATAAAGAGGAGATTAAGAAAACATAGTTACCTTTCAAAAACCCCTTGAATTGATGAAGAAATCAAAGGGAATAGTAAAGGGGGTTTGAGAGAGTTTGAAGATGATATGCACGGTGGAGAAGAAAGAAAATGAGAAAGATGATAACTTAATAGGTGGTGTTTATTTTTATTTTGGTTTAATTACCAAAATGATCCCTCCCTTTCTTTCTAAACTCAATTTGCTCACATTAAGGTCAATTTGATTAAAATAAATTCTACCAACTCAGACCAACCAACCCGACTAACTCCTAACCCCAAAACACGGGTGTTACAACTCTCCCCCACTTAAGAAATTTCGTCCCCGAAATTACCTGACTGAAAGAGATACGGAAACTGCTTTTCCATATCCTTCTTCCTCTCCCAAGTGGCCTCGTCCACACCTCGACGTTTCCACCGCACCTTCACTAACTCAATCGATCTACCCCGTAACACCTTGCTGTCAGAAGCTAAGATCTCAACTGGTTCTTCCTCATAAGTCAAATCCGGATTCAATTCAATCTCTTCCACAGACATAACATGTGATGGATCGGACCTATACTTGCGAAGCATCGAAACATGGAACACATCATGTATCTTCTCTAGCTCGGATGGCAAACGTAACTGATATGCAACCGGACCAACCCTCTTCACAATCTCATACGGTCCTATGTACCTCGGAATCAATTTTCCTTTTCGGCCAAACCTCATTACTTTCTTCCACGGAGTCACTTTCAAGAATACCTTCTCACCCACTGAGAACTCAACTTCCTTCCTCTTCAAGTCGGCATAGGATTTCTGTCTATCCGAAGCAGCTTTCAAACGATCACAAATCAATTTTACCTTGTCAGTTGTCCCCCTAAGCAAATCTGGCATAGGTAACAACTTCTGTCCCACTTCGGCCCAACAGACTGGAGTTCTACACTTCCGACCATACAAGGCCTCATACGGAGCCATCTGAATGCTCGACTGGAAGCTGTTATTGTACGCAAACTCTACTAGAGGCAAATGCTTCTCCCATGTACCCTGAAAATCAATGATACAACAACGCAACATATCCTCTAAGATCTGAATGACCCTCTCTGACTGACCATCTGACTGAGGATGATAAGAAGTGCTGAAGTTCAAACGGGTACCCAAAGCTGTATGCAGACACTCCCAAAATCGAGAGGTAAACCGCGGATCTCTATCTGACACGATTCAGTCTTTCCGAAGATTAATTCGAGATCCGTTTACTACCAGTTGAAAGTGAGAAAAGTTGAAGTATCAAAGAAGGCCATGACGAGTTTTGAAGTTAGTGTGGTAGCACCTTTTAGAAAATCAGCTGGATGTCAAGTTACACAAAGTGAACTTCGAGTTAATGAAGATGTTCTCCTAGGACATGCAGATCAGCCGAGTGCATTAGAGTAAATCCTAACTATGCAGAAGATGATGTAAGTTGAAAGAAACTTTAATGGAAGCTTCGACCTTGATCCGAAAAAAAAACCATAGTGATGTGTTACATGTAGGGTTAGGTTGTGTGCTTATGCAAGACGGAAGATTTGTGGCTTGTTCATCGAGATAGTTGGAAGACCGTGAAAAGAGTTATCCGGTATGAGACGTAGAGTTAATTACAGTTTTGTTTGCTTCGAAGACTTGAAGACTATGATCTCAAGATTGAGTACCATCCGAAGAGAGCCAACGTAGTAATCGATGATTCGAGTTGTGTTTGTTGGTAGATTAGTAGTTGAGTTGCGAGATGTAATTGTCGAATTCAGTTTACCAAATGATAGTGGTTTTGTGGCCAAGTTTCATGTGAAGCCTACTTTGAATCAGATATTTAAAGAGAAACAGTTGCAAGACAGGTTCTGGGCACCTCACGTGCAAGATATAGCGAAAAGAAGACCTTCAAAATACAGTTAAGAGATGATAGAGTTTGTATTGTTAGAGACAGAATAGTTGTGCCGATTGACATAATGTTTCGAGATGCATTGTTTTGGCCGAAGCACGCGGCAGTTCATTTGTATTGCATCAAAGTAGTATGAAGACATATTGTGGGTTGAAGATGAGTACTTTTGAATTGAGTTAATGGATGATGTGGTTCAGTATGAAAGTAAGTGTGTAAATTACCAGTGTGTCAAGATCAAACATCAATCTTCTTTTAGTTTATTACATCCGCGAGAGATTCGTATTGGAAGTGAGTAATAGATTCAGGAGATCTTGTGTCTGATTCGCCTCCGATTTCCTCAGTGAAAACTTAGTTGAGTAATCAATGTTAGTTGCACTGTATGTGATCCTTTATACAAGTTCACGTTACTTGTACCGTGGATAAGATAACAGAGTTGTGCCTTTGCAAGAGTATGAGTTGTACAGAGTCTTGAGATCGATAGTGACCGATAGAGATTCAAGTTTTCGACTAGATTTTTGAAGTTGTCTGTATAGTGTTTGGTTACCTGTTGAAGTCTGATGGTCAGTTAGAGAAGGTTATGGGTCAAGAATTCAAGCAGTGTTGTATGAGTTTGTGAATCGGGCTAGTTCTGTTGTTTATCTATTGCAGTTACCACCAGGGTTAAAAGAAGTTATGATGTGTCCTGTGTATCTGTGATTTGGAAGTGTGAGTCAGATCTGTCCCGTGCTATGTTTGTTGAAGAGATTGAGTTGAGTTTAAATTTGACATGCCTTGAAGAACCAGATGAGATCTCAGTAACGGATAGCAAATGTTGTGTGGCGAGTCTACCGAGTTGGTTAGTATGTTGTGGTGAGAGAGGAATGTGTGGAGGAGCATGTTTCAGTGACTCTTCCTGTTCGATGAATTTCGAGGACGAAATTTCCTTAAGTGGGGGAGAGTTGTAACACCCGTGTTTTGGGGCTAGAAGTTAGTCGGGTTAGTTGGTTCGAGTCGGTAAAATTTATTTTAATCAAATTGACCTTAGTGTGAGCAAATTGAGTTTAGAAAGAAAGGGAGGGATCATTTTGGTAATTTAACCAAAATAAAAATAATGACAACCTTATCATAAGATAAAGCTATCATCTTTCTTATTTCCTCCCCTCCCCACCGTGTAAAACATCCCAAACTCTCCCAAACCCAAATTTGATAATTCATCAAATTTCTTCATCAATTCAAGGGGTTTTTGAAAGGTAATTATGTTTTCTTAATCTCCTCTTCATCCTCTATCTATCTATAGTCTTAGATTTCAAAGTTATGGAGTTTTGAAAATTAGGGTTTATATCAAAGTTTGGGTTTTTAAGGGGTTTTTCATCTTGTTTTGATAAATTGAGTTGGGGCTTTGTTTAATCATGTTAAAATACACATAATATGTTAAAATGAGTAATTTTGGGTAAAAATTCGAAATTGGGTTTTGGTGGATTTTTAGGAAGGTTTTTAGATGAGTTTGGGTATGATTAATGTTGGAATTTGAGGGTTGATGTTAGAGTAATAGTTGGGGGTTGTTTTGAAAGTGTTTGAATGTGTTAAAAATGTTGAAATCACAAGTTTTGGACTGTTTTTCATGGTTGCTCGGATTTGGTGATTTTGGGGATTGTTCATGGCTTAAATTGTGTGTTTAATGTTGGAAATTGGGGGTTGATGGTTATACTATAGTTGGGCAGTGTTTTGAACATGTTTAAGAGTGTTTTGGATGACTACAATTCTGATTTTTGACGGGTTTTTGTGGAAGTAC
Source organism: Hibiscus trionum (assembly GCA_030270665.1). Classification (NCBI taxonomy): domain Eukaryota; kingdom Viridiplantae; phylum Streptophyta; class Magnoliopsida; order Malvales; family Malvaceae; genus Hibiscus; species Hibiscus trionum. The sequence continues at coordinate 5,966,874 of BSYR01000021.1, read as the reverse complement.
GAAAATGAGAAATTGAAGAATGAACTTGGCTTTGAATTGTGAGAATTGAAGTGGATTTGTGTGTTGATGCTAAACTTTGGGTTTGTGACTGATTTTGAGGTTAATATATTGTTTTTGAATGGTTAGAAGCAAGAGAAATCAATGGTGAAGCTTCGGGCTCGAATCCGGAAACTTGGATGCTTGGTAGGCTTGTCGGCTTGTGCTAATGAAGTAGTCGGTGAGTGGTTAAAATATTTTAAATGGTTTTGAGCAATTGGTTCGAGCATGTGGACTAGGTTGAGATTGGTAGACTCACCTAGAGTTAGGATTAGGGTGGTAGCCTAATCCTAAGCTTTAGTTAGAGACATTGGATGATCTCTTTAATTGATGTTATGCCTCATGATGATTTGTGTTATGATGATTATGTATAATGTGTTATACATGTTGTTGAGGCATGGTTTGATGCATTGCTATGCATGTGGTTTGGATTGTAAATTGTGTATGATGATGTTGAGTTTAATATGATGTAAGATGACATATTATTACTCTTGAACATGACATTATGATAATATGTTGTTGAGATATTTAATGTTGAGCTTAATATGATGTAAGATGCCATATTATGACTCTTGAACATCAAAGGTTGTGGAATTTGATTAATTGGCACTAGTATGCTTGGGTACAATGATCGATCATCAGGATGAGTGTGCACACTAATTGAGTCAAAACGTACGTGGCCTTGGTGGCGTTAAGGCACCAAGGAGGAGTACGGTGATGTAATATTCCACCGGAAATTTATATATATTCTACGTGATGATGAGTGGAATCCCATCCGTAGGGCATGTGGAAATGCGTTCCACATGCAAGGCCGGTGATGAGTGTAATCCCACCGAGGTAAGGTTGATGTTGGAAAATGCGTTCCAACATGTTATCCGCGTATTCGAGTCATAGCTAGGTGCCAATTTGAGAAAGTATGTATATGCCAATATGAGATTATGCATGCATGCTTATATGAATTGATATGTGTATCAATGCGATATGGAATGTGTTTCCAAATTTGATTAATGTATGTGTTTACATATGTTATGTATTGAGCCTGTTGAGCATGACATATTAATGAATAATTGTGCATGCATCATCTATGTTTATGGCTCATGTGGATCGAAGGTAAAATCATGTATAACATCATGATAGTTGCTCGAGCTTGGACCCTGCATTGTCGAAGGTTTGTTTAATGAGCTTACCCTCACTAAGCTTTTATCCTTACGCTCTCTTTTGTTCGACAATGCAGATAAATAGCTTGTGGGTGGCAAGGGCAAGGAAAGGTCTCCAAGTGTTGCTTTTGGTGAGCTCAATGTATGATTTATAAATTGAAAGATTGTAATAGTAAAGCAATGGGATAGGTGTTGTTGTTTTGGATGTCTTGATGTATGTTTATTTGGTTTGGCACTTGGATGCCTTGTTCGACTTGTAAATATCACTTAAGATGCATGCCTTGATGAATGCTTGAGTGATGCATGCCTTGATGAATGCTTGAGTGATGTATGTCTGGTAGATGTTTAAATTGTTTATCATGTGTGTTGGTCATATGCCTTGTGAGAATGCCTAAGAGTATGGATGTTGAAGCATGAGATCTTATGTGCTTGTTTGCCTTCTTTGATCGAATGCATGATTTTCCTTAGTTGACTAAGGTATGCTCATGTTGAGTTTCATGTATGAAAGGTTTTAATGTATATTTTACCATGTATGTATGAGGGTTCATATTCATGTTTCGAGTATGTTGGAGTACGTTTAATCTAGGACGTATGCCTCTAGACTTGGGTGGTTGGTGTTGTGTGCTTTTAGCGTTTTTAAGCTCTTATGTATGGTTGTATATGAACATGAGGTGTTTTTATCATTGAAAGACATTAGAATGAAGCAAAATATGCTCCCCTGCACCTAGGTTTCGAAACTAGGGGTAAAGTTTCGAAACCTTTGCAAATTTTTGGATTCCAGAGGCCACTGCCAGCCAAAGTTTCGAAACTTTTGGGCAAAGTTTCGAAACTATGGTCAATTGAGGTTTGCAAGCTTTACGTTTTAGTCCTGATTCTCGTATGTGCAATTGCTTGAGTTTGAGATGTCCGTTTGAGTTGAAATTTGGCAGAGAGGCATGAAACATGATTAATTTCATAATGGTAACTTAAAATTTGGTAAAGTCCTCTTAATTTCCAGAATTTACAAATTGGTCCCTAAATTCGTATTTTGTGCAATTGAGTCCCTTATTGTTTTCCGATTGCTGTGATTTTTGAGTATGCTTATCTCAAGAGTATGCCTAGGTTTAATGTGCATCTAGACAAGTTTAAAAAGAGAAAAAAGGGTCGTTAATCAAGGTTGTTTCAAAGATAGAATAGTTGTGCCAGAAGACAGTGACTTGAGACATACGATCTTGACTGAAGCTCACAGTAGTCCGTTTGCTATGCATCCTGGAAGTACGAAGATGTACCGTGATTTGAAGAATGAGTACTTTTGGGTTGGCTTGAAGAGAGATGTGGCCGACTTTGTGAGTAAGTGCTTAGTGTGTCAGAGAGTGAAGGCGGAACATCAGGTTCCCTCAGGTTTGTTACAACCGTTGAGAATTCCGGAATGGAAATGGGAGAACATCACCATGGATTTTGTTTCGGGTTTGCCTTTGACTCCTACGAAGAAGAACTCAGTTTGGGTGATAGTAGATCGCTTTACGAAGTGTGCTCACTTCTTGGCAGTCAACACTAGTTATACGCTTGATAGATTGGCTGATTTGTACATTGGTGAGATTGTTAGACTGCATGGTGTGCCAAAGTCCATCGTGTCAGATAGAGATCCGCGGTTTACCTCTCGATTTTGGGAGTGTCTGCATACAGCTTTGGGTACCCGTTTGAACTTCAGCACTTCTTATCATCCTCAGTCAGATGGTCAGTCAGAGAGGGTCATTCAGATCTTAGAGGATATGTTGCGTTGTTGTATCATTGATTTTCAGGGTACATGGGAGAAGCATTTGCCTCTAGTAGAGTTTGCGTACAATAACAGCTTCCAGTCGAGCATTCAGATGGCTCCGTATGAGGCCTTGTATGGTCGGAAGTGTAGAACTCCAGTCTGTTGGGCCGAAGTGGGACAGAAGTTGTTACCTATGCCAGATTTGCTTAGGGGGACAACTGACAAGGTAAAATTGATTTGTGATCGTTTGAAAGCTGCTTCGGATAGACAGAAATCCTATGCCGACTTGAAGAGGAAGGAAGTTGAGTTCTCAGTGGGTGAGAAGGTATTCTTGAAAGTGACTCCGTGGAAGAAAGTAATGAGGTTTGGCCGAAAAGGAAAATTGAGTCCGAGGTACATAGGACCGTATGAGATTGTGAAGAGGGTTGGTCCGGTTGCATATCAGTTACGTTTGCCATCCGAGCTAGAGAAGATACATGATGTGTTCCATGTTTCGATGCTTCGCAAGTATAGGTCCGATCCATCACATGTTATGCCTGTGGAAGAGATTGAATTGAATCCGGATTTGACTTATGAGGAAGAACCAGTTGAGATCTTAGCTTCTGACAGCAAGGTGTTACGGGGTAGATCGATTGAGTTAGTGAAGGTGCGGTGGCAACGTCGAGGTGTGGACGAGGCCACTTGGGAGAGGAAGAAGGATATGGAAAAGCAGTTTCCGTATCTCTTTCAGTCAGGTAATTTCGGGGATGAAATTTCTTAAGTGGGGGAGAGTTGTAACACCCGTGTTTTGGGGTTAGGAGTTAGTCGGGTTGGTTGGTCTGAGTTGGTAGAATTTATTTTAATCAAATTGACCTTAATGTGAGCAAATTGAGTTTAGAAAGAAAGGGAGGGATCATTTTGGTAATTAAACCAAAATAAAAATAAACACCACCTATTAAGTTATCATCTTTCTCATTTTCTTTCTTCTCCACCGTGCATATCATCTTCAAACTCTCTCAAACCCCCTTTACTATTCCCTTTGATTTCTTCATCAATTCAAGGGGTTTTTGAAAGGTAACTATGTTTTCTTAATCTCCTCTTTATCCTCTATCTATCTATAGTCTTAGATTTCAAAGTTATAGAGTTTTGAAAATTAGGGTTTATATCAAAGTTTGGATTTTTAAGGGGTTTTTCATTTTGTTTTGATAAATTGAGTTGGGGCTTTGTTTAATCATGTTAAAATACACATAATATGTTAAAATGAGAAATTTTAGGTGAAAATCCGAAATGGGTATTTATGGCCATTTTTGATTAGTCTAAAACTTGAATTTTGGTGAGTTTTAGAGTTAGGTTGAAGGGCTGATGGTATATGTATGTTAGGAAAGTGTTTTGGGACCATTTAGGTGTCATTTGGGTGATTGAAAATATAGTTTTCTGCTGGGTAATAAAGGAGCACGAAAATGAGAAATTTGGTGATTGTTTGAGTTGGAAATTGTTGAAGTGTGGCTTGTGTTTATGAATTGGAGTGGTGACTGAAATTTAGCATTGAATTATGAGTAATGGTTATGTTTTGATTGGCTAGAAACAAGAGGAAACACCGGAGAAGCATCGGGATTGAATCCGAGTATTTAGGAGGCTTGCTTGCTTGTTTGAGTTGCTAAGGAAGGGTGGTGAGTAAAACTTTAAATTGTTTTGAAGTTGGTTCAAGTGTGTATTGGATGTGTGGGAATGAGCTTGGTAGGCCATTCCTAGGTGGGAGTTAAATTGGTAGTTTAACTCTTTAATTTTCCATTGATAAATGATATGTCATTGCCTACTTGTTCATGTGAAATGTGGATTGATTTATATGTATGTATCTTGATATGCATATATGATGAGCATGATATATAATTGGTGGATATATGATGTAATGAAAGAGATTGTCACTAGTATGCTTGGGTACAATGATCGATCATTAGGATGAGTGTGCACACAAATTGAGTCAAAACGTACGTGGCCTTGGTGGCGTTAAGGCACCAAGGAGGAGTACGGTGATGTAATATTCCACCGGAAATTTATATATATTCTACGTGGTGATGAGTGGAATCCCATCCGTAGGGCATGTGGCGATGAGTGGAATCCCGTCCATGCAAGGCCGGTGATGAGTGTAATCCCACCGAGGTAAGGTTGATGTTGGAAAATGCGTTCCAACATGTTATCCGCGTATTCGAGTCATAACTAGGTGCCAAAATGAGAATTATGTTGTTGAGCTTAATATGAAGTAAGATGCCATATTATGATTCTTGAACATGTTATTCTTTCATGATTTTGAGGTCGAGTTTAATATGATGTGAGATTCCATATTATGACCCTTGAAAATGATATAATGATTATGATGTTGAGTTTAATATGATGTGAGATGCCATATTATAACTCTTGAAAGACTAGCTAGGTTGACTTGTTTATACCTAAGCATGTTGTATGAGAGATTTAGGGATGACACGATTGAACCCTGCATTGTTGTTGTTTTTGGATTTTAGAGCATCCTCACTAAGCTTTTAGCTTACGCTCTCATTTTCAACAATGCAGATCATTAGCGCGGTGTTAGCAAGGAGCAAGGCGAAGGGGCATTCCAAGTTTTTGTTGCTCAAGTATGGTTTTGTAATTAATGTGGTAGTTTAGCAATGGGGCAATTATGTGATTTGCATGAGCTATGTTTGACTCATAAATGGTGTTGATGTGTATGATATGCTTGATGAAGACTTGTGTGTGATGGCATGTTTTGTTGGATGTTTTGGTTGCTTAACTAATATGTTTAAGTTCCATATGTATTAATGTGTGCCTTTGGCATTGTTAAGATCTTATGTATGTCCATATATGCATAAATTGCTCTTTAATTGGTATGCTATGCATGAATGCTTTATTACATGATCAAATGACTCCCTTGGCTTGATTAGGTGCTCTTGCATGTGTGTATATGCTGTATTTCTATCTAAATTATGTTCATAGATTTCATACATATGTTCTTAATGTGTTTCTATCATAGAATGTCATTAGAATGAAGCAGAATATGCTCCCCTGCATCTAGGTTTCGAAACTAGGGGTAAAGTTTCGAAACCTTTTCAAATTTTTGGATTCCAGAGGCCACTGCCAGCCAAAGTTTCGAAACCTTTGGGCAAGGTTTCGAAACTATGGTCAAAGGTTTCGAAACCTTCCCAAGGTTTCGAAACTTTTGGTGAAAACTGCATTTTTGAGCATGTTAGAGTCATTTCTGGAAAAAGTGTTCTTCTACAAAGTTGTAGAGGACAAAATTTTACATGAAATAGAGGTATGATTTGCTCAAAAATGTTAAGTATAGGTCTCTGAATTGTTGTTAGAAGTTGACGGGACTGAAACTGAATGAATTTGGAATCTGCTGGACTAAATTGTGAAATTCGAAATGTTTAGGGGTTTAATTGATACTAATAAATTCTGAAAATTTTATTAGAAACGGGGGAGGTATTTTAGGAATGAAAAATAAATAATTTAGTTTGAATGTTGTCTCGTGTGTTATTTTCCGCTGCTTGATCACTTAAAATTTAATACTCGAATGTGACAAGATTTAAAATGAAAAAAAAATAGGGTTGCTAACCGAGGGGGAACCTTAACAGGTTTCGCTTCGGTTTTCCCCGTGTGACTCACTCGGACCGGTCATCCGGCTAGACCGGGATGAGGGGGTTACAGGCAAGCTTGTATCGGTACGGGTTTTGGCAGAATTAAACTTGGGTAAAAAGGGTATCGATATAGGGTATACCGTATCGGTACGGACTTGCTGAAAAACCATGTTCGACTTCTTTAAAATATTAAAAATATTGCCAAAAACCTTTTTAAATACTTCAAACTTATTTTCAAGTTGTTTGGACTTAAAGACATGTTTCAAATTCTTTTTAAATTTGTCCAAAACATTTTTCAATTATTATATCAAAACACTTAGTTAATCATGTAACATACTACTATGAGTACTCTTTTTTTTTACTTAGATTTAGGGAGGTTTTTAACGAGGCCTATAATAGTATTTCTCATTTTTCAATAAAAAAAATTAAGAGTAAAAAAAATCTAAAACGCTTGACCAACCTTGTTAAATTGGAAAGTTTAATTCGTAGACGTGATTATAACTTATAATTCTATCTCAAACTTGTAATTCGGGTTATAACTTGTAAGCAAAGGAAGCTAACGTCACCATTTTTTATTAGGTAGAAAGATAATTATATACTTAAAGACTAATGTAAAAACTCGAAATTGTATAAAATAAGACATTATATATAGGGTTTTATTTTGATGCACAAGCTGTGTAAATTTTTTTTACACAATCCTTTTATAAAATTTAAAATCTAAATCACAAACCCTAGCAACGTAAGCCTTAAACTCTAAGCCCTAAACCCTAAACTCTAAATTCTAACCATAAACCTTAAATTATATACCCTACATACTAAACCCCTAAACCTTAACATAAAACCCTAAACCCTAAACCCTAAAATTAAAGGGCTTGTGTAAACTAAAGTTTACACAGCTTGTGCATCAAAGTATTTTCCTTATATATATATATATATATATATATATATATATATATATATATATATATATATATATATATATATATATATATATATATATATATTCTTAAGTATCTAATCAATTAATGTTAAGTATCTAATCAATTAATGGATTTCAAATAAAGACAAACGTTAAGTTGACGTACATCATAATCTAAAGAGAAATGTTAATTAGTTTTCTTTTAACAGTCTAGATTATTTGATCCCATTCTATCGAGAAATTATACCATAGGCTTGTCTCGCCACGCAGAGCCGTCCCTGGGCATGGACGAGAGGGGCGCCCACCCAGGACCCCTACCCTGCCCAGGGTCTATTTTTTCCGAATATTTATAGTTAAAGTTTAATATTTTTTAATATTTTTTGTTTAAAATTTAATTTTTTAATAATTATTATTAGAGTTTTATTCTTAAAATTTATTTTTTCGATATTTTTTTATTAGGGGTATAATTTTTTTTCAATACTTGTTATTATAGGCTCATTTTTTTGAATACTTGTAATTAGGGACCCATTTTTTATTATTTATTGTTATTTTAATACTTGTTATTAGGGTACAAATTTTTCAATACTTGTTATTATGAGTCCAATTTTTCAATACTTCTTACTAGGGGCCTATCTTTTATAATATTTGTTATTAGGACCCTACTCTTAAATTTTATTTTTTCCGATACTTGTTATTATGAGTCCAATTTTTTTCAATACTTGTTATTTATGGTCTATTTTCCATAATATTTGTTGTTACATGTATACTCTTAAATTTTAATCTTTCAATACTTGTTATTCGGGTTCCATTTTTCCTATATTTGTTATTACAATAATGCTCTTAAAATTCATTTTTTTTCAAAATTTGTTAATAGGGACCCATTTTTTTATATATCACTTGTTACTAAGGGTCTAATTTCAAAATTTTTTTTTCCAATACTCGTTATTAGGGGAAAGAGTGAGCAAAACTCCACTCGACTCGAAAAAATTGATTTTTTTCGACTTGACTCGAAAAAAATTCAAATAAAGTTTGAGTTGTAAATTAAAATTTCTAATAACTCAAAATTTTAGTATTTAGTAGATAAATTTTTAAGTTCGAGGCTTACGTACTCGTAAACTCGCATAACTTGAATTTTTTTTACTCAATTTAACTCGATCGAACGCTTACCCTTAATTAGGGGCCTATTTTTTAAGTTCGCCCATAGGCTACCAAAATCTCAGAAACGGGTCTGTCGCCACGTCATTTATTGTCCCAACAAATAAAAATCATCCATTTCACTAATTTTTTTCATGCTATCTTTTTACCAAGTGAATCTTCAGATGGTAAAAACTGTTTTTGAAATTTGATTTACAATAAATATGAGTGAAAATTCACTCGGTAAAAAGATGATACGAAAAAATTAATAATTTTTATTGGTTAGGACCATGAATAATGTGACAGAATAGACCTATAATATAACTTCTTTATTTTATCTTTATAAATATCATTATTGAAATCTAAACCATTAAAGAGAAATAAATCGTCAAAAAATCATTAAAAATATTTAATAAGTCGAATATTAACTTGTTTTTAATAGTTTTATTTAACACGATGTATATAAAAAAAGACTTATGATTAATGTATTTTTTCCAATTCATTAAAATAAATAAATTTTATATAATGGGTTAGTTAAAAAAACATTAAAGGGATGAAAGGGCTCATTAACCCTCAACATTTCATTTTAGATCAAAATAATTCATTTATAAATGAGATTCTAACAATTAATGGTAAATGAATTGAAATGATATGACAAAATTACATGGTAGTGTACGCTAATACAATAATGTCATATAATATATAAAAATTGTTGACTTGACAAAATGATACACTAATAATTTTTTTTTATAAAATTAATTTTTTTATTGATATGTCTTTCTATCAAATTATTTCAAACTGTTTATTGTTAATTGATTAATAATTTTTACTTACGAAAAAATTATTTTAACTCAAAATAAAACATGTCGAAAAATAATACTATCCAATAAAATATTAGGAGATTTTTTTATATTATACCTTAATTAGAGGGGGAGATATGTCTTAATCATGGTAGGGCGGCTGTTGTTAAGGGCAGTAAATGCAATCAAGGCTATGGATTATGGAACCATCATGATTCATGTGCTTAGGTGAAGCGAATGGAGCAAGCCCGAACGGTTCATGGGGCGAGTGCCCGACGTCAACGACGGAGAGTCAACTCCAAACTCCGTGAAAATCGCTGGCATTTCTAGTAAATAAAGGAAAAGAACGAGCACATTTTCGTACATGCCAAGTTTTACCACCACCTGTCCAACGCTAAGGAACAAAACTCAATGCTCGTGCTGCCATTGCCAATGGTGGAGACACTGGAGCGGTCACAAACAAACAACACCGTTGCTTTAAAGCCATAAAAGAAAAAAAAATATTTATCTTCTTTTTTTTTTGGTTTTAGCTTTTGCCCATTTAGGAGAAAGAAGAAGAAGAATAGCGAAGAAGTTCTTCGTTTTGCGCGAAGCAATGCCTGTTAAATTTCTGAATACAATGGTCTTCTTCTGTTGAAACTTTCTTCAAGATTGAAAACTAGAAGTATTCAGTTAAGCATAAAGACAAGGGAAAAGTTTCCGAGGAGTAGGTGAGTGTCTCGCTGCCATTCGTTCACTCAGAGATTCTGTCAAATATAAATGTCATTCGCATTTTAGAATTTTTCTCTTTTTTTGGGGGTCTCTCTTTCTTCTTCTTTTTCTTCAAGTGTTGAATCGTTTCGCAGTTTGATTTTCCTTTTATTTGAGTCGACAAAGTGAATGAAGAAGCTTGATGGGTATTCTTCTAATTAGAAAATTGAGTTCTTATTTTTCTTTTCAGCTGTTGAAAGTTGAAACGGACACTGCGCTGTTTTTAGCTCTTAAACGTCGAGGATCTCGAGTGGGTGTTCGATTTCTATATAGATCCTGGGAAGGAGCTTTTGTCGGCAAAGCAATTGGAGTCAAAGCTCTTGTTATGGTGAAGCACTGATGTTCTAGCTTTGAACTGGCCGTAACGTTCGAAAGTCTCCATATCAAGTTTCTTTCATTTTTTGGGTATTAAATTGGTGTTCATTTAAGTTCAATTTTGACTTGGTTGATGTAGTAAACTGGATTATGCTGTAATCTGATAAATTTTACATAAAAACCAGGTTTTAAGTTTGACTGAGAGGAAAAGATGGCATCTTCGTGGGAACATTTTGGAGAAATCGCAAACATAGCCCAGCTCGCAGGCTTTGATGCTGTGCGGTTAATAGCTATGATAGTTAAAGCTGCAAGCACAGCGCGGATGCATAAGAAGAGTTGTAGGCAATTTGCTCAGCATCTGAAGTTGATCGGTAACTTGCTGGAGCAGCTCAAGATATCGGAGCTTAAAAGGTATCCCGAGACGAGGGAGCCGTTGGAGCAGCTCGAGGATGCATTGAGGAGGTCTTACATTTTGGTGAATAGCTGTCGGGAGAGGAGCTACCTGTATGTTCTGGCCATGGGGTGGAACATTGTTTATCAATTTAGGAAGGCCCAGAATGAAATTGACCAGTATTTGAAGCTTGTTCCTCTTATCACTCTGGTGGATAATGCTCGAGTCAGGGTACCGACTAAATCTCGAAACTGTTTTTAATAATCTTATGCATCTTTATGTGGAATTCGTTAAAAAGGGTGCATTTTGTTCCATAATGGCTTGATTAACTTCTACTCGGTATTTGTCATCTTTATTTGAATGTTTAGCCTGGCAGAGTAGGCTTTTCATGCTACTAATTGTGTCATTCCTCCATAACCTGCAGGAGAGACTAGAAGTTATCGAGAAAGATCAACATGAGTACACGTTGGATGAAGAGGATAGAAGGGTGCAAGATGTTATAATGAAACCAGAACCCTCAAAAAATGATGCCATCATTTTGAAAAAAACTCTTTCTTCTTCATACCCAAACATGGGTTTTAATGAAGCACTGCAGAAGGAAAATGAGAAGCTTCGATTGGAACTACAACGTTCGCAATCTAATTATGATGTGAAGCAGTGTGAAGTAATCAAGCATTTGCTTGAAGTAACAGAAGTTGCAGCAACTTCTGTTACAGAGAAGTGTTCATCCACGAAAGGGTCTAAGAAAGTGGAGCTTAATTACTCAGATGCCGAGAGTGAGAAAGATCATTCATATGATGCAAACTCCCCTAAGAAGACAACTTCAAGGTTGTTTTTATTTTCATTTTGAATTTTACATTGCATGGTTCTTTATATATACACATACATCCTTGGGTGGTAAGACTAAAAAATTTATGCTTTTAAAGCAAGAGTTGGTTGCTGATATGTTCTTTAGCTTGTGAATCTGCCCTTATAGTTATGTCATGCATTTTCAGAAACACTTCTTCAGTTTCATCAGGACATGATCTGCTCTCCGATAGAGGTTCACATCGGTATGAAGAATGGAATGCTGATTTACTTGGTTGTTGCTCAGAACCATCTCTTTGTAAGTCCTTTTTATGTCATCAGTGTCCCATTATTGTGTTAAATGTCGTCTTTCTTTTGTGTTTGACATGATAGAAATTACACCTTAAAATTTGAGATTGCTTAGCTACAAGAGAGGGAAAGGAAACTTTCTTTGTATATTTTCCTTTTTTGTAGGGACAAGAGGAACACAATCTTTTGTAAGATTTCTAGGACGTATTTGACGGAAGACCATGTTTTTTTCTGATCATCTGGTATCCTAAGCCACATTTTCTTTTTGTAGGTATAAAGACGTTCTTCTATCCTTGTGGTACGTTTTCAAAGATTGCAACTGTTGCAAGAAACAGGCATATGTGTAAGTATATATTTTTTGCTTTGGTTGTTTCATCATAGCTTGAAGATTATTTTCAATTTAATCTGTAATGGTTATGTCTGCTAAAATATGTAAGCATCTGTGTGTCTATATCGCACAAGTTACTATGAGAATTCTTTAAATTTCTGTTATTGGTTTTGGTATTATTTTGATTTTTGATGCTTACACCGTGACTTTCCGCAGCTTCTGCAGAAGCATGCAACGAACTAGTGGCATATTCATTGATATTGTCATGCTGTTGCTACACTTGCTGTATTAGAAGGAAGCTTCGCAAGACGTTGAACATTACGGTATTTTCTCTGCCAGAAAAGAGTAATATACTCGTGAAAATATAAAACCTTGATCTCATGGCTTATCATATAATGATAAGTACATGCCGTAGGACTGTCTGAACATTGTTATCATGCGAAGCTGTGTCGATAATTCAATATAATGATAAAACATACTAAAATCAGTTGTTCCTCTGCTGCTTGTCTATCATCTATGCGTCCTCTCCTAATGTTCACACTTCATAGTAAGTTTCGATCTCACTTGACATTCAGTATCCTCAAAACGTTACCGATTTCTTCCTCTGGTAGGGTGGCTTTATCGATGATTTCCTTTCGCATTTGATGTGCTGCTGTTGTGCCCTTGTTCAAGAATGGCGAGAGGTAGAGATGCGTGGGATCTATGGTATGTCCTAAATATCGAGCCAAGAACATTTTTTTCCTAATACTCGAACTGTCGCACAATGCATGTGATGTTTGAGGTATGGTTTCTTCATGTCATAATATTGACAAATAATATTCGCATGAACTTGCAGGTCCAGAGAAGACTAAAACAAGCCCTCCACCATCACAGTTCATGGAATCATGAGTGAAAGTACTGAAAGACAATATTCTCTTGGGAGCTTTGTATAAAAAGCTGAATATAGAAGGTAACTCTAGTTGTCACTATCCAAGCGTTTGAATCTAGAGATATATAAATATATTTATATATGTGTAAATTAGTGAAATTATTATTGGAGATTGAACAAATGTTTTTGTTGAACCAGACACTAATTTCCAGTGTATTTGTGATTTCCAGTTAGTATAGTGGCTTTAGATGAAAGAACAAAGTGCCAAACCAAAGATGGTGTTATTAATTTTAAGATATTTTAATTCCGCATGAACTCTATTATCAAATATCTATTAATTTAAGTTAAAATATAATAAAAAATTACATATTTATACAGGTTTTATAAATAAAATAACCAAGAACAAGAATAAAGAGATGAAAGAAAGAAGGAGATTTTATTATTATGAAAGATGTAAATTGTGTACAATACTTCCATCTATTTATAGGCATAAAAAGTACATAATACATTAAACTTTAATTAATAGAGATAATATTCTTATTAATAATAAATCAAATTTCCTTGATAAAGTTTTTATCATTTCATATAGATAAATATTCATAACAATAGGATAATTTTGTCAATATTTTAAAGGATATTTTTATAATATTTTTACAAGACACATTTTACTCTCAAAGAGAGAACCCATTTTCGAATTTTGGAAACGACGTTGTGACTCGGTGAAAAAAAATAATATTTATCTTCAGGAACCTGAGTTCGAACACGTGTACAAGGTATGTACATTGTACAAATAATACTATGTAATGACTATATACCCATATAAAATGAAAACGACTATACAAAATTTAATATCTATTAACAGTAATAAAATCAACAAAATGAACTCAGAAAAGCTCAATAAAATAAACAGTAAAATAACATATATAAACCGTTTTAATATCGAGCAAGCACATATAGTCAAGTTTCTCATTTTTGTTCTCTCATGTTTTTTAGATTATGAGTTCTAGACCCACTAAGAACACTATTTTCTTTTCTTCTAGGAAAGATTATGATTAAATTTAGAATTTATATAAAAAACACATTTTTATATCAAAACTGTAATTACATAAACATGTAAATTGTAAAACAATTGAATATATCAAGGTTATCATTTAGATTCATTTATCACAATGTAACATAATTTAACACAACTTCAAATACTTAAAGCTTAGTTTCCATTATATATCATGCTCATAATTTATTGCAATTTGCAACATAGCAATTTATATCGAAAGCATTCGTTAACATACCTCGATACATTAATTGTTACTTGAAGCTTTGATACATGCAAAATTTTCCATTTACAAAATTTAAGCATATATACCTATACATATTGTGTCATATTAACATCAAGATGAAGAAGATTCAACCAAAACTACATTCATCTTATCTGAGATCGTTGATATTTTTTTTTTCGTGCTTCAAACATTTAAATGCACACATACATATAGTGTCCTCTCTTACTCTCAAAATTTTCTTTTCCAACTTTGTCCTTTTATATAAATTTCTCTACAAATTGATTTATTTTTAAATTTGTCCTCCCCTACTTTCAAATATTAACGTTTCCCCCTCTAAAAATCCTGGCTCCGTCCCTACATACAAACACATCCATATCATTATACATCACATTCACAATACACAATTGTGAAAATAGCATCTATTCTATTTTATAACAACAACAACGACGACGACAATAATCCTAATATACTTGCATCATTTTTTACTTAATTTAATAGGTAAGTAATTAAAAAACGTTTGATATTTAAACTTTAATAAATAAATTAAATACTTTAATAACTAAAATAAGTTGGTGAAATAACGTAATTTACTTATAAATAATTTACTAGTTAAAACATATTCACACGTGATACCAAGTTACGAACCTTGAGGATTTTTTTTTGATCCAAACCTTGAGGATTTTAGAAAATAGAAGACAAAGACTTCTAATCTCAAAATTTGTACAAAACCTAAATGAGCTAAAATTCAATTGCTAGGAAGTCCCGTTCCCTTCAAATCACACTTGTCGAAGTTTGAATGGTTCGATGAGAAATTAAAACAACACCGTGACGCCACGTCTCTAATCGCAACCGTTTCATAAAGAAACCGACCCTTCTCAAAAACACCCTCCACCCACGCTCTATAAAAAATCCCTAATTTCCTGCCCCAAAAAAATAAGAAGAAAAAAGGACCCTGATTAGCCGATTCCTGTTTCTATTCTCTCGAGAAATCCATAGCAAACATGTCGTCGTCGGGAAGGAAGATTACTCTGAAGAGCTCGGACGGAGAATCGTTCGAGGTTGACGAGGCGGTGGCGTTGGAATCGCAGACGATAAAGCACATGATCGAGGACGATTGTGCCGATAACGGGATACCGTTGCCTAATGTTACGAGTAAGATCCTAGCGAAGGTGATCGAATACTGCAAAAAGCACGTCGAGGCTCCTAAGACCGACGACCGATCCGCCGATGAAGAACTTAAGAGTTGGGATGCTGACTTTGTCAAAGTCGATCAAGCCACTCTCTTCGATCTCATTCTGGTCAATACCTTTTCTCTCTTTCTCTTTTCCATTGTTTTCTTTTCCATTGTTTATTTTTTCTATGTTTCTGTTGTTTCAATAATATGCTAATGTTTTGTTGGTTGCTAGGCTAGGGTTTTAGAATTGAATTTAGGGGAAATAATTAAGAAAGAGAATTTATTTTGGGCGTAACATAATCGGGATCCGTAGCAGATTTTGATATGGTGTCCTGATTTTGCTAATGAATTAGAATATACCATAGTCTATCAATTCGTAGATATGTCATAAATTTTAAGAGAACAGGCCAGTCCGTGTAGCGTATTTAGTATTACTAAGGATATAAACAAAGCTGTGCTACTTATTTGTATAAGCAAGGTTAAACTCCTGGTCATGTTTTTGCTTGGTTATCAAAATTGTTCAATGGTCTTGTTTCACTTTAGAAGCAGAAGCCTAATTTGTGATTTCCATGGATTAAAAATGTTTGATGTAACAATCGAACTGGAAAATCTAAGAAAAGAAGTAGAGAAATAGAAAGAGAGGAAGAAGAGAATATCTCAATATTTCATTTCATCAGATAAGGTTTTCTGTCAATACAGCTGGTCTCTTTAATCCTTCTGGTTTGTGGTCCATCAACTGCTAGGCTTGTCCCAACCTTAGCCCTGCATGCATTAAGCGCTTTGGACTCGATCTGCTCCTCATTAGATGCAACGACATTGTTTATAGCCTGGTTGTCCCCACTAAACACAAGGACATCA
Source organism: Hibiscus trionum (assembly GCA_030270665.1). Classification (NCBI taxonomy): domain Eukaryota; kingdom Viridiplantae; phylum Streptophyta; class Magnoliopsida; order Malvales; family Malvaceae; genus Hibiscus; species Hibiscus trionum. Next base: position 5,950,423 of record BSYR01000021.1, on the reverse strand, counting down.
TTTGAAGCTCGACCCTCTGTTCCACTTTGTCCCCGTTTTTTTCTTAATCTTTAATTCTTCACTTAGGGTCATGACATTTGATTCCCTAGCAGTCCCTGGTTTAACAAATACAATAAGCAAGAAACCCAGCATGAAAATTGACATTTCATTATTCTGTTTGGGGTTGTGCATATGTTTGCAGTTACCAATAAGAAATCTAGATATCGACAATTGTTGTCATGTCTTGTTTCATTTGGCCTTACCTGAAACTTAGATGTGATCTTTGTAATATACTTTTGCAGGCAGCCAACTATTTGAACATCAAGGGCTTGCTGGATCTCACTTGTCAAACTGTTGCTGACATGATCAAGGGTAAGACCCCGGAAGAGATCAGGAAGACTTTCAACATCAAGAATGACTTCACCCCCGAAGAGGAGGAAGAGGTTCGTAGGGAGAATCAGTGGGCATTCGAATGAAGTTTCGGCTATCCCGGTGCTCTGGTTCAATTGTATCAAACTTCTATATAAAATTATGTAGTCTATTGCTCCGACTTTCTGGATATTATATAATGCGAGCTGTTTAAACTCTTCAAGTGTCGTCTATGTCCCTACCTGTCTTAAAACTTGACGAAACCAGTCTGCTGTATCAAGTAATGTTCCTAAAACCGTCGTTTCTGATTTGAATGAGAATGGTTTGTCTAAATTGCGTTTGTGAAAAGTATTGTGGTTGTTTCTCCATTTATAGTAATTAATACTCGACTCGATTGGACTCGAGCTCGAACTCGACTTGAGTTCTTAACGAGCCGAGCTACTTGATACTCGACTCGAAAAGCTCGTGAGTTACTCAAAAATTTAATAAATTGTTTTTTAATCTTTAAAATTAAAATGTAGGTTGGGTTTTTAATTTTGATTCTATCAATAATAAAATCATGAAATTTGATCGATAACAACAATATTATTATCATTATTACTATTATTATGAAGAGGGATGTAAATGAAATGGGACAGATTGCGAGTTACTCGAGCTCGATTCGGTCAAAGTTCGATCAATACTTGATTCGATTGGATTTGACTCGATTCGAGCTCGGCTCGAATTTTTAACGAGCCGAGTCGAGCTCTGCATATTCAAGCTCGAGTCAAGTTCGAACTCGACTTGAATTTTTAACGAGTCGAGTCGAGCTCAGCACTACTCGAGCTCGACTCGGCTCGTTTACACCCTAATCCACTTGTATTAGAGGTTTGAATTTTGTGCAGAGTCAAATTTTAGTTTTAAAAGTTTGAATATCAAAATAACTGAATATTAAAGTTACGTTTTTTTGATTTGATTCATGTTTTTTCTTATTCTTTTATCAGTGCTGGTCATGTCAAGATTATAAAGAAGGATGATGAGCTGGAATCAAGTTGCTGAGTTGTTTGATTGCATTAGTTTGTTAATTCAGTTAGTGACCAGTGTATAAATAAGTGAAAACTATGTGTGCTTTGTATTCAATTTTACCTTTTAATAAAATAGAACTGAGTTTTGTTTTCTGTTTTCATCACGTGCTGATTACAATTTCAATTTCGTATTCCTTCTTCTTTCTTCCTTTCACCCGAAATCCCCAAATCAAGAAAAATCTTAAAGTCGTCTTTCAACATTCGATATGGTATCAGATGATGATTCTTCCGATCGAGCCCGTTCTCAACCCTTCAAGAACGATGATCCTTCGGATGAGTATTATATTCATCCGAATGAAAACCCCGGTTTGGTTCTCACATTCGCCTTGTTGACTGGTTCGAATTACCATAGCTGGGCAAGATCGATGAAGATGGCTCTCATATCCAAGAATAAGCTGCGATTCATTGATGGGTCGATCAAGCAGGTGCGAAATGATAGTTCACGGTTTCAAGCTTGGGAGAAGTGTAATAATCTGGTACTGTCGTGGCTTCTTCGAGCAATTTCACCGGAGATAGCCCAAGGTGTTATTTGGATAGATACGGCGTACGAGTTGTGGGCCGATCTCCATGATCGTTTCAAGCAAGGAGATCTGATTAGGGTTTCCGACTTGCAACAAGAATTTTATTCCTTGCGTCAAGGTAGTCTTTCGGTAACCTCCTTTCATACTCAGTTAAAGATTTTTTTGGATGAACTTTGCAATCTTAGGGCTTTATCTAGTTGTGATTGCAAAGCTATTGAGTTTCGTAAGCAAGATTTTGCTCTTAGATTCTTTAGGGGATTAAATGATTCTTTTTCGGTTCCCAAATCTCAGATTTTGATGATGAAGCCATTCCCAAATATTAATGAAATTTTTTCGATTCTTGTCCAGCATGAAAGGACTATTGGTCCTGCTGTTAGTAGTGATTCCAACATCTTGTTGGTTGACAGGGGAAGTTATAGAAGGGATGAGTCTAGTTTTAAAAATTCTAGTAAAAAATTTTCTGGTGGTTCTGGGAATTCTAATCGTAGGCCTCTTTGTGTCTTTTGTGGGTTGTATGGGCATTCTGTAGATAAGTGTTTCAAAAAAACATGGTTATCCACCTGGGTTTAGGTCAAAGAATTTTGTTAGTAGGGCTAATCAAATGCCAATAGTGGTTCTGAAAACCTTGCTTCTAATAGTTCTGATAGTCATTCTAATGAAGAAGGGCTTGTCTCTTTTACCAAAGAGCGATATGCTAGCCTGCTTTCTTTAATAAGTGACCGAGATAAATCACATCAGAATTCAGTTTCCCATCAGAGTTCTCAAGTCAATGCTTTATCCTCCAACCAAGATTTTGTTCAGACACAAGGTATGGAATCTTTATTTCCTAATTTTGTTGGTTTCTTGGATAACAGTATTGTTTGTTGTGAGTCTTCTGTTATTTCTCAAGTTCAGAATAGTGATGTTTTGAGTCAAAAGTCTTAGATTCTTGATTCAGGGGCTACTAACCATATTACTAACTCTTTGGATTATTTTGTAACATACACTGTTGTTGCTGATCGATTTGTTAAGTTACCAAATGGTCAATTTGTAAAAGTTTTGCATATTGGTACTGTCAAGTTGTCTGATAATTTGCTCCTTCATAATGTTTTTCACATACCATTCTTTGGTTTTAATTTGGTTTCTGTTTCACGGTTAACAAATGATTCCAATTTGTCTTTTATTTTCTCACTTGGTTTCTGTTGTATACAGGATGTCACACAGTGGAAGATGATTGGTTTAGCTAGGAAGGTTCATGGTCTTTATCAGCTAAAACTTCAGGAGACTAGGCTTGCTGGTGCTGATGGTGGTAACTTTGTTAATTCCTCTGTTTCTTTTGATGTTTGGCATGCTAGACTAGGGCATCCATCTAGTCCTAGGATGAAAATGTTTGCTAAGTTAGATTCTAGCATTCCATCTGGTTTTTTAGACCATTGTGATACTTGCATTCTAGCTAAACATAAGAGGTTGCCCTTCCCTGTTAGCACATCTAAGTCTGATAATGTCTTTGATTTAGTCCACATGGACATTTGGGGTCCTTTTCCTGTTAACAGTATATATGGCCATTCCTATTTTCTCACAATTGTGGATGATAAAAGTAGATATATGTGGGTCTATCCTATGAAACTTAAGTCTGAAACTAGGGGCATAGTCACTGAGTTTTGTGCCTTGATAGAAACTCAATTTTCCACCAAGATTAAAAGCATAAGGTCTGATAATGGTAAAGAGTTTGATATGACTGAGTTTTTTAAGTCAAAAGGAATATTACATCAAACATCATGTCCTCATACTCCTCAACAAAACAGTGTTGTTGAGAGGAAGCATCAACATCTCTTAGCTGTTGTTAGGGCTTTAAGAATTCTTCCTAATCTGCCTTTAATTTTTTGGGTAGATTGTGTCATGCATGCTGCCTTTCTTATCAATATCACTCCTACCCCTGTTCTTGATAATAGAACTCCTTTTGAAATTCTTTTTCAGTCTAAACCTAGGTACAATAATCTTAAAGTTATAGGTTGTCTTGCCTATGCTTCTTTTTTACCTAAGGCTGAAACTAAAATGCATTCTAGGGCCATTAAGTGTGTTTTTTTGGGGTTTCCTAGAAATGTAAAAGGGTTTAGGTTATATAATCTTGAAACTCAAAGTGTTTTTGTTTCCAGAGATGTAACTTTTTTGAACATATGTCTCCCTTTAAACAGCATGCTAATGACAAGCTTAGTGGTCTGGTTTTGCCTAATTGTGATAGTTTAGAGTTAGAGGATGATTTTTCTTCTGATAACAATAAAATTGATTTCAGTTCTGGTATTGAAGTTGTTCCTCTGAATTCTGAATTTCATTCTGACTCTGCTTGTCTTGATCAATCTGAGCATACTGTTGTTGTTGATGCTAGTAATGATGCTTGTGGTATTACTGTCAATAAAGCTACTGATCCTGATAAAAATCCTCTATCTTCTGCTAGTTCTGATAAAAATCTCATTGTTGATCAGCATAATTCTAGAATTTCTACTAGGCCTGCTAGATCTGTTAAAATTCCCCAGAAGTTTAAGGATTTCCAAGTAACCATGCCTAAGGCTAGGACCACTCCTCACACTATTGATCAAGTTTTATCCTATGCTAATATCTCAACTAGCCATAAATCTTTCCTTAATAACATAGACATTTTAACTGAGCCTAAAACCTATAAACAGGCCCTTATGCATGACTGCTGGAAAAATGATATGCAAGAAGAAATTGATGCTTTAGAAAGGAATAAAACTTGGGATATTGTAGCTTTACCATCTGGAAAGACCACTATAGGATGTAAGTGGGTCTTTAAGACCAAACTAAAATCTGATGGTACACTAGATAGATACAAAGCCAGATTAGTTGCAAAGGGGTATACTCAGCAACCTGGTGTTGATTTTATTAATACCTTCAGTCCAGTAGCTAAAATAACTACCATAAGAACTTTAATGGTTGTTGCTGCCTCTAAAAACTGGGATTTACAGCAACTAGACATTAATAATGTTTTTTTACATGATTTTTTACAAGAAGTTTACATGGATTTACCCCCTAGTTTTTCTAAGGACAAAACTGGTCTTGTTTGTAAATTAAACAAAAGTTTATATGGTTTGAAGCAAGCCAGTAGACAGTGGAATGAGAGGTTAACAGTGGCCTTGTTAGATCAAGGTTTAAAACAGTCAATTTCAGATTCTAGTTTGTTTACAAAGGGTACAGAATCTTAATTCATTGCTATTGCTGTCTATGTAGATGACATCATTATTGCTAGTCCTTCATCTGAGCAGATTTCTTGTATCAAAAGCTTTCTTCATAATGTTTTTAAAATCAAGGATTTAGGCAAGTTGAAATACTTCCCAAGTTTTGAGATTGCTAGATCTACTAAAGGTATCAATTTGTGTCAGAGAAAGTATACCCTAGAGCTTCTAAAGGATACTGGTTTTCTTGGATGTAAACCTGTTTCTACTCCTATTCTTGCTGCAACACATTTATCTAAGTCTGATGGTAATACTTTAGAGGACATTACTTCATATAGACAACTTATTGGGAAGCTGCTTTATCTCACTAACACTAGACCAGATATTTGTTTTGCTGTTCAACAGTTATCCCAATTCTTGTTTGCTCCTACTAGTGTTCACTTAACAGTTGCTCATAGGATCCTTCGGTATTTAAAAGGCACACCTGGTCAAAGTTTATTCTTCCCTGCTGATAATCCATTAAAAATTCATGCTTTCTCTGATTCTGATTGGGCCTCATGCCCAGACTCTCGTAAATCCATTACTGGGTTCTGTCTTTTTTTAGGGAAATCCTTAGTTTCCTGGAAATCCAAGAAACAACAAACAGTGTCTCGTTCTTCTAGTGAAGCCGAGTACAGAGCCATTGCTGCTGTAACATGTGAAATCCAGTGGTTCTTTTATCTTTTATCTGATTTACAAATTATCCTTCCTTCTGCTAATCTTTACTGTGACAACTTGTCTGCTATAAGGATTGCTGAGAACCCTGTGCATCATGAACGCACCAAACATATTGAAATAGATTGTCATTTAATCAGGGGAAAAATTCAACAGGGAGTTATTAAACTTTTGCATGTTTCCTCTCAAAATCAATTAGCTGACTGTTTTACTAAAGCTTTGAATCCTGGTTCTTTTCAGGGTTCCATTGTCAAGTTGGGCCTCCAAAACTTGTATGCTCCAACTTGAGGGGGGCTGTCAAGATTATAAAGAAGGATGATGAGCTGGAATCAAGATGCTGAGTTGTTTGATTGCATTAGTTTGTTAATTCAGTTAGTGACCAGTGTATAAATAAGTGAAAACTATGTGTGCTTTGTATTCAATTTACCTTTTAATAAAATAGAACTGAGTTTTGTTTTCTGTTTTCATCACGTGCTGATTACAATTTCAATTTCGTATTCCTTCTTCTTTCTTCCTTTCACCCGAAATCCCCAAATCAAGAAAAACCCTAAAGCCGTCTTTCAACATTCGATAGGTCAAGTTTGAATTACATCTTTTCACCATCATAGAGTAGTGGGTGTAACTTTAATTTTAATTTTTGACGACAATTGTTTATACAATTTAGCTTAGTTTGACGTGGGAAAGTGATTTTAAAAGTTGATAAATTTTTTAAGGTTTCTTACTTACTATCGAGAAGTAAAAATAATTTTTTTATTATTATTGAAAGAATTAATGAGTGTATACAAAATACAAAATACAAAATTAATATATTTGATAAATATTTCATGGGGAATTTTAGACATATATGCTATTATTATCTACAATGGTTAGGAAATATGAATGACTCTTAACAGGAAAAGGAACCCAAACATCACTATGTATTAAATCAAAAATGAAGTTAGAAACAATATTGCTAATAAAAAATAAACGCTTCTATTTAGCAAGATGACAGATTTCACAATCAAACTCAGAATCAAAAATCACTGAATTTTTTTATTAATGACAGAAAAATGCTTTCATCCTCTTTTAAAAGGGAAGTCCTAGTCTAGAATGCCAGAGTTTAAAAGAAATAGAAGTAGAAGCAGAGATACAAACAGTGAATTGTGAAACTGTAGAAACAAAATTATCAAAAGAAGTATCTAGTTGATATAACCGGCTATTTCTTTTAGCTAAACCAATCATCCTCCAAATTGTTGTGTTATGTGTAAAACAAAAATCAGAAGAAAATAAACAAAAAAAAATAATTTTTAGTTAACTTAGAAATAGAAATAATGTTAAAAGCAAAGTTAGGTATATGAAAAACATTATACAAGGTCAGACAAGAATTAATGTGAACAGTACTTATATGAGACACTTTAACAAGAATATTATTAGGTAAACGAACAAATTTATCATGGACATGATAAGTGTCAAAAGATTGTAAACTTGCTTATATGATCCATGGCACCAAAATCTAATATCCAAGAAGAATTAGATAAATGAGATGTAGAACAGTTCAAGATTGTACCTGCATCCGCAACTAGAACATCAAATGCAGTTGAAAGGGCATTGATTTTAGGATCATGTGAAACATTCTAAGCATGAGCATTAGACAAGTTCCTTTCGTGCAACATGCTTAAGAGACTCTCATACTGGTTCTTGGTAAACATAACATGAGAACTAGTATCTTGAACTAAAGCATTAGTGTCAAGAAATCTCTCGAAATTAAAAGCTCCAACTTGATTCACCCTAGTAATTTGATTTCTAGCCTTATAGCAAGGGAGAAAATTATGTTTCTTGTAGCATTTTTCAATTGTATGCTCATAGAACTCACAAAATACGCACAAAGGTCTCTTAAAGACACTGTTACTAACAAACTTCCGATTACTAATTATATTATCATGCTTAACACTAGTTTTCACATTCTTGACAGAATAGCTATAAGCTAACAAGACATTAAAGTCTGTATGAATAGTAGAAGCAAGAGACCGCTCATATTGAATAACAACAACAAAGACATCATTTATAGAGGGCACAAGTTTCATCATCAACAAATGTGATTTAGGAACAGAAAATCCTTCATTTAAACCTCTAAAAAATTGTAACATAAATTTTTGTTTGCGATATTTCATAACGAAACACTCACAAGAAGTTAGAGATAAAAAATTACAAATTTCATCCCAGATTACTTTCAATTGCGTATAATAAATGGTAACAGAGGAGTTGTTTTGCTGGAGAGAGTAAAACTCTTGAAGAAGATCAGAAACACGCACCAGATCACTTTGATTGAAGCGATCGAACAAATTTTATCATAGTTTGTAAGCCGTATCAAACCAAGGAACACTCTGAGCGATTTCTTGGGTCATCGCTCGTTGTATCCAAGAAAGGAATAAGTTGTTACACTTAACCCACGCCTTGTAATGAGGTTCATCCTTTCTAATTTCTTTGACTGAGCCATCAACAAAACACTATTTATTTTTGGATATCAAAGATATACGCATCGAATGCACCAACTATGATAGTTGGCGCCGTCGAGCTGTAAAGAGGTGAGAACCAGTGCTGGATTCTCGTTTGGGTGAATATAATATTCGTCGAAAGAATCATCGCCGTAGAAAGAACTACCGCCAACAAAAAAAAAAGATAAAAAGTTATCTGATACCATGATAAAACTCTTAGAGTTTCTTATTTACTATCGAGAAGTCAAAGAGAGATAGAGTAAAAATGAAAAATATTATTATTGAGAGAATTAATGAGTGCATACAAAATACAAAACTAATTAATATATATATATACCAGTCAATATTAAAGAAATTCACTTTTAACAAACTAATTAACTACCCTAACTATTTTAACAGATGTACTCTATTAAAAGTGCCGTACAAAAGTAATTTTAAAAGTTGAGTTGAATAGTCTTTTAACTTTATATTTTATTCAATTAAACTCTAAAAGTATTTTTGTAAAAAAGAAATTCTATTACTTCCTTGACTTTTTGTATTTTCATCGATCTATCTCTATAAATTTAAATGATGTTTAAATTTAGGGTAAACTACACCCTAAATCCTTTTACGCTATTGATGTGGATTATTTTTAATAATTTTTTTCACTTCATTTATATTCTAAACTAAAAAGAAAATATGCATCAAAATAATATACCTAAAACGGTGTAGTTTCAATAGGCTGGAATATTTTACTTAAAACAAAAAATTAACACTAACCATTTAATACTAATCCTCGATTAAAAAATTCCAAATCTAGATTACCTACATTTCTGAGTGTTTTCTCATCCTTGTTGGAAAAAAAAAATTTGCTCGAAGAAAAATCTCTTTGAAATCATTGTGGATTATTCTCGCCGTCTCTAAAATTACTTGAGTTTGTCATCTTTGTTTCTGAAATCACTTGAGTTTCATTTTAATTTTTTGAAGGTTAAAAAGAGTGACCGAATGGCTTCTTTCTTTTTTACAGTTCAAATAACAATGGAGAAAAGAGTGTTGCGAAGTAAATGAATGCCAGACGTGCAATATGATAAGCATTCAAACAAATTTATGTTTTTCTTTGTGTATTTTTTGAAGAAAAAAATTACTTTTCTTTGTTTACTGAATTCAAGAACGATGTTGGGTTGCTTTCTATTTATGCAACTTATTCGAAATATTTGAGTTTGTGTTGATTGAATATTGTACAACTGACTGAAATTACTTGTGTTACTTTATAAAACTAATATTATATGTTGATTGAATATTGTACAACTGACTGCAATATTAGACTTAAATATTTAACTGAAATTAGCATGTTGATTGGCTTGTTTACTTTCCATTTGTGTATACATGAATTCATCATGTTCATTGGCTTCTGTAATGTCAATATCCATACAGATGTTCTGCTTTGAATTTAGCATAAATGGTGGATCACTCTATATTATAAATATACTTTATTTAGAATAAATGGTGGAGCTCTAATTATTATAATATTATTTTATTTAAAATGTATGTTGGACCAGAATACATGATTGTAGCATTATTTGAAAGTTAATTTATGTATTTTTTATAGCATTATGTTGATAGGGGACCACTGCTATGTTAGAAGATATTATTTTGACACATATTCTCTTTTTAGTATAGAATATAAATGAGGTGGAAAAAATTATTAAAAATAACCCACATCAGCGGCGTAAACGGATTCGGGTTAAAAGTCATAAATGGTATATTCGACTCACAGAATAAAATTCAGTGCTAGTTTTAAATAATTTTAAAGTTTGGTGACATATTCGACTCAGAGGTTATAATTCAATGGTATACGGTGTAGTTTACCTTTAAATTTATTATATAATATTTACACATGTGAAAAAAGAAAATGAAAAAAATATATATGTACATCGAACATTAACAAATGGATTATAAGTTTTGACAGTACGTTTTGTCTTGTCAAGACTCGAGAGGCACCTTTTGCATACTTTGTAAAGAAAAGCTGTTGAACTTGGTGAAAAGTTGGGACATTGAAACATTGATTGCATTTGTTTGTACCGATCGAGACCATATTATTTTGTAAGAAAAAGTTTACAAATTCCGATCAAAAACAATGAAGTGCCATATATTGAACTTGAAGGATACTCTCGGCCAATAGAAAACTAGCTTTCAGAAAGCTTAGCATCCCTTTGCTCCACTCTCCCTCCATTGCTCACCTACTCTTAAATTGTGAACAATGTCTTTCAAATCTACAAGATTACACCCTGCAACTCTTTCTACCCCCCTATCCTTCATTAACTCTTTTACTCTGCCAACATCCTCCCATCGCCCTGCCACCGCATACACATTCAACAACAACTGATAATACGAAAAGTTTTTAGGCTCTTTCTCAATCAAAGACGTTGCTATTCTTTCTCCAACTGTCACACCTTCCCTAAAACGACACAAGATGAGCAAGTTAGCCCAGAGAACGGAGTCGGATGATAAATCCTCAGCACCATCCAACATTTGCCTTAAGATCTCCTCTGCCTCTTGAGAAAGTCCGGCACCAATGTATAGATTTGCCATGCACCAATAATGTGCAAAGTTTGGCTTTATACCGAATTTGTTTGTCATTTGGCTGAAATAGTTTATGCCCTCCGTTACCAATCTTGCACGAGCACAAGCGCTCAGAACACCAACTAAAGATATTTCATCTGGCGAAATTCCCTCTTCTCCTCTAACCTTGCATCGACCCACCATCTCCGCGAATAGTTTTAGACCATCTTCTGGATTACCGTGAATGCAGTGCCCCAAAATCATGGCATTCCAGCAAACTCGATTCCTATTTGTGATTTTATCGAACATCCTACTAGCTAATCCTACTTTCTGGCAGTTACAATACAAATTTACCAAAGCTGTATCAATTATTATATTCGACTTCATGCCATTCTTGATTAAAAATCCATGAACCGATCTCCCTTCCTTTAATCTAGCCGACTTAGAACAGGCACTGAGCACACTAGCCACAGTCTTATCATTCCCCTTAAATCCAGTTTCCACCATTTGTCTAAACAACTTCAATGCACACCCCGGATTCCCAGCTTTTAAATACCCCTTGATCATAATATTCCAAGAAACCACATTCTTTTCCGGCATTCTATCGAACAGGTTATGAGCCAGACCCAAATTCCAAACTTTAACACAGGCATCAATGAAAGAGTTCCATGAGGCAATATCTGTTCGAGACATTTCAAGCAACACTTTCTTCGCAAACTCAAGAATCCCACAACAACCATACATATGAATCAAGCAGTTCTGTACAGGCAAATTATTACCGACCCCAAATTTAATCGTCTGGCCGTGACACTTTCGGGCAGATTTAGAACAACCCGTTTTTGAACAAGAGCTTAAAAGTGGCACAAAAGTAAAACTATTTGGAGCAAAGCATCCATGGGTTCGCATCTGAAAATAAAAAACCACAGCTTGATGGGGCAAAGGGCTAAAACAGTAAGCTTTGATAACCGAATTCACACGGAAAGTACCAGGATTCCCAACGCACCGGAAAATCGAAACAGCATAATCAATGTTGCCGAACTTTGAAGAATGCATCAAAACCCTGTCCACCCAAAAGGGGTTTTGGAAGAGACCCGAAGTAATCAAGTGAGCTTGGATTTGGAACAGTTTCTTTATACCTTGACACGAATCGAGAATCGAAAGGATTGTGGGATGGGGAAAAGTGTGTGCTCCGGTATCGGTGGAATAAAATGGCGATGAAAATCGGTGGTTGGGTATTGATGAAGAGAAGATGATGGTTGGGTTAGCGAAGATGGTGTGTCGGAAACGGAGGAGTTGACGAATGGACATTCTTGACATTCATTTGGGAACTTGTTTTGATGCTTTCTCCTCCAACTCAATTTGGTTGCCGCCATTGAAGCATGTTACGAAAGCTCAAAAGGAGAAGTCGGGAGCAGATAAAAGAGTGTCAGCAATCAGGGCAAGCCGAAGGCGTACATAAGACCCGTGAGCCCAAGAATTAACACCGAAAAATACACCATGTTCAAAGCCCAGAAAAACGAAACAACAGGCCGATTTGGGTCCAGCAAACCCAGGAAGTATAGGTTCCTTTGACCAGGCAAAGGATGAGTTGTCTCCTAGGGTGATTCTGGGTGTAATAGAATTATTGTAGGATTAGGGTGTGACACTCATCGAAATGTTTCACAACACGAAACTTAATATATTATCCCAAATTTTGGGTGTAGTTAATTTCGGATTTGGAGCATTTAGGTTTATGTCAATTGAGTCCATCCTATCAAGTTAAGTCATTATGAGTAATTTTGGTTACTTGTTGGAGTCCTCGTTTTGGGTTTAGGTTATTCGATATTCGGATCATTTAAAGTTCAAGTTATTTTTGGATTTGGGGTAATTGGGCTAGGTTTTGGGATTAAAGTAGAGGGATCATATCTCAAATTTCAGTATTATAGAGGGGCTAAAACCATAATTAAACCAAAGGATAAATACGGTCATGACCTGTGATCGGTGTTTTTGATAGTTTCAGTATTGATCATAGTAACATTATATTACTTCCTGCTAAATTAATGCATTGGAAATACCAGATTTCTTCAATACTGGGTAATCAGCAAAGGATGGGTATAATGCCGCCAAATGGTCAATTACTTTTCCATAATTTTCTTGCTTTCCTTCCAAGCATGCATGCCCAACCCTATATTTAAAAGGGGATAGCTTTGCTCATTACCTAATGCCTAGTGGATATACTTGCACCTAACAGAGCATCGATCGAATCGAGTCAAAATATTTCAAGTTGATTGAATTTACGAGTCATGTTTTACGACTCAAACTTTATTTAATTTTTTTTTTCATTTCGAGTTGAGTTTATGAAAATCAAATCGAGTTTCTGTATAAATTCAATTGTAATCATTTACAACGTTATAATACAAATTGATTTTAATTTAAACGACTTTTTATATCCATATACAAAACACATACTATATATTTCTTCATATTTTTTTTATATGCGGCGTATATATATATGGGATGGGATCAAGTTACATGGTGTAAAACTCATTTAGTTTTACACTAATCTAGGACCATTGAATAAGAAAAATGGATGGATGAGATTAACAGTAAAAAATTGAAGATTATCACTTGGGAAAAAAAGATAAGGAAATAATCTGAGCCATTAATTACCACCATCCAACGGTCTAAAAATTGTGTAAAAGTAATTGAGCTTTACACAGTGTAAGTTGATCCTAACCCTATATATATATATGGGATGGGATGGGATCAAGTTAGTAAAACTCATTTAGTTTTACACTAATCCATAGCCATTGGATGAGTGAAATGAATGGATGAGATTAAAAGTAGGATATGGAAAGATTATCACTTGGGAAAAAAAGTAAGGAGTTAATCTCATCCATTCATTTAACCAATCTAATGGCCATAAATTAGTGTAAAACTAGTTGAGTTTTACATAGTGTAACTTGATCCTAACCCTATATATATATATATATATATATATATATATATATATATATATATATATATATCCACTTACATAGTGCAAAACTCATTTAGTTTTATATTAATCATGACCATTGGATAAGTGGAATGAATGAATGATATTAAACACTCATATTTTATTTCCCCTTAAAATCTCTTTATTTTCAACTTTTCATCTCATCCATCTATGGTGTGTGTATCCACTTAAAAGGTGTAAAACTTTCGTTTTACATAGTGTAAGAGGTTCATATATATATATATATATATCTATATATAAAACTTTCAAGTTTTACATAGTGTAAGAGGATCATATATATATATATATATATATATATATATAGGGTTAGGATCAACTTACACTGTATAAAACTCAATTACTTTTACACAGTTTTTGGACCGTTAGATGATGGTAATTAATGGCTCAGATTATTTCCTTATGTTTTCCCCAAGTGATAATCTTTACATTTTTTACTGTTAATCTCATCCATCCATTTCACTAATCCAATGGCTATGAATTAGTGTAAAACTCAATGAGTTTTACATCATATAACTTGATCTTATACCCCATATATATATATATATCAGACAGAATTGGGGGCTCAACTCGATCTTAAAAAACGATCCACCAATTACTTAAAAATTCCGAGTTATTCAAGTTATTTGAATTTCATTTTACAACTCAAACTTTATTTGAAATTTTTTCGAGCCGAGTTTTACTCAACCAAAACAATTCCTCTTCACCTGCTGCTGTTTTTGTTCCATCAAGTTAAAGAATCCAATGCTTAAACTTAGTAAGTAGTTTCATTTCATGCCATCGCCTTCAAACTGCAGCGGAAGCCACTCATCACACATATATAAATTAGTCTGTATTGGTAAATCAAGCGTAAAAATTGCAAAATAAAAGCAGCCAACAACATAAAGGTCAAGCGTAACACTCTTGGTTTAGGTGCAACCGCTTGGGGTTAAGCCCTCAATATCGCTTCTCCCCGATCTAAGCACCCTTTCTTTCAAACCAAGCAACACAGGTAAGTAAGCGAGGAGGAAGGCAAGTCATTGTTATCACAAGCCTTTCTTCTTTTAACTTGAATCGTATTAAAAGATGGTATTTGAAACACCATCGCTGACAACCAAATGGTTCTCAACAGGTTGCTGGCTTTCATCTACGCCGTGGCTGGCGTGAGAAGATCGGATGATGACGGAGGAGGAAGGGCAAAAGAAGCAGCTGGCTATGCGGCGGCGGTGCCGGTGAGCGAGTGCTTGCGGTTGCAGGAAGGAGAAATGTGCTGCGTTTGTTTGTCGAGCATGGAAGAGGGGGAAGAGAGGAGGGTGTTGCCGTGCATGCATGAGTTCCACAGAGGGTGTGTGGATAGGTGGGTGAGTTCATGCAGGAAGAACTGCCCGATATGCAGGTTTTCGATGGGGGAAGAAGACATGGTTCAGTTTCATCGGAGGGAAGCCTTCACCGACGAGATGTTGATCTGGTTTTCATCTTTCCATATAGCCGGTTTCTAGCGAGAAAAGGGTGGGGGAATTCAAAAACAAATTTCCGTTGCCGGGAATTGAAAGCCAGATATCCTAGGGATTATGTTAATTACATTTGATTTCATTTTCAAGTTTCATGCAATGGGTATTTCCTTTTCCCTCTGCCCAATGATTTTGTCTTCTATGCTGAATTTGGCACTGTACAAGTTAGGGTTTTGAATGAATGACATATTGTGCTTTCAATTTGAAAATATTTATTTTATGTTCGTGCTTCATGGAAATTTAATTTTGTTTGTTGATTAAAAAATCTGCTGTCTTAGCTTTTTCTTTTCAAATCTTAGTTTCTGTTTGATTTTTTTCTCTCGTCACTCTCTAAAATTTTTTCCTCCCTTCCATCGTCAGCTATCATTTCCTTGGTAGCTAGCCTCCCTCCCTCGCTCGATCTTTTCCTTTTGTTTTTGTTTTCGGATGTGGTGCTTTTCTTTTCATTTCATGTTGTTCCTTTTGCTTTTTGGTGGTCGGCCTCATTGAGAACAACATTCTTCGACATCCTTGGTCTTGGCTTGGGCCCATTTGTGAGGAGGTTGCTCGACCACTTTGGAAGCATGGGTCGAGAATGGTCTAGGAGGGGTTTTTTGATTTCTGTTGGTATTCTCTGTCTTTAGTTCTTTCCTGGTTTTGGTGATGTTTGCTCCTCTCTCGACTCTCTTTCGATGGGTGGGCGTGATTTTGCTTTATATCGATGGAAGAGCTTTGGTTATGAGTTCCGACATCGTTTCTTCCTTTTCAAGCTTTCTGACACTAACAATTCTGTTTCTTGACGCGGTGTTCTCTGATGGCTATATCTCTCTGCATTGCTCCTCAGGATTTATGCTTCTTTGTCTCCAGATTTGACATGCAGATGAAGATCTAATTGTTGAATATCTCGGCTTTTCTTTTGGTGTTATTGCCTGTTGAGTCTGTTAGTCACCAACAATTGTTATGAGATGATTCTGTTGCAAATCTGTTAGATTTGGGTTAGGCCCGTTATGAAATAACCGATTGGTTTTAACTATATCAGTTGGTTATTTTTATGCTGGCCTATAAAAATAAGAGGGCTATCTCTTTGGGCTTTAACGTTTTTTGGTTAACAGCCAACATTCACAAATTAGCTTAATCTCCTCTCTCAAGATATTTTTAGGGCTTTTCATCCTCTTTCCTTGTAAATCTAATATGGTATCAATCGTCGGTCTTCCTGTGATTGCCGTCCGCCGCTGCTAATTTCCTGTTCTTCCTCTCTTTCCCTCGTCTCTCTGTTCATCTTATTTCTCTTCCGACCATGCCGGGTTCCAACACTATTGATTTGGTAGCGGGTGATGGTGATTCCGCCAGATCTAGTGGCTCTCGCTCCGGCAAGGCGTTTACGAACAAGATTCTCTTGACGATTCGCAGCCATCGTCTTGAGAAATTTCTCACCGGTGCTGTGACTGCTCCTCATGCTCAGATTTGTGCTACCGATGGTTCGCTTGTCGACAATGAAGCCTATGAGGATTTTGTAGCTCAGGATAGCGCTCCTGCATCCTGGCTATTATCCACTACGAGTGCTAATCTCCTGACACAATTTGTTGGAGCAGAAACGTCTGCTGCAATCTGGAAAATCGTTCTAGAATACTTTAGTAGCCGTTCCACAACCACCGTGATGAGCCTCTATGTCCGTCTTCGATCTATCAGGAAAGGTGAGCTGAGCATGCGTGCATACATTTCGAAAGTCAAAGAGACATGTGATGCACTTGCATCGTGTGGTAATCTGGTCTCTACAACGGAGCATATTGCTTCGATACTTAATGGATTACCTCTTGAATACAAACTGTTTATGGCGGTTATCACAGTGAGCCGTGAGCCTTTCTTCGTTGGACGCGGTTACGGCTGTGTTGGTAGACGCAGAAGCTCAACAAACCATCTTTGATCAACCACAATCCTTTCCCATGAGTGTTCACAATGTTCAATATTCTGCCGAAAATGCTGGTTCTAGAGATACTGTGTCCAATGCCTCAAATCAACGTCCTTATCGGCAACAATCAAACTCTGGTGGTCGAGGAAGGAATCACAATCGTTATCAATGCCAACTTTGTGGCAAAATGGGTCATCTGGTGGACCGTTGTTACAAACGCTTCGATCAAAGTTTTCCAGGTGTTACTGCTTCGTCTCAACGACCCTCTTCTGGTCCTGTGAATGGGTCGTCTTCTGCCAATACTTGTACCATTGACACCAACAATGGTCATGCGCACAATACTGGAATGACCTCTCTCGTGGCAAGTTGTGTCCACTACTCGCAAGGCTCCTCGTCTCCTACCAGAACTCATAGTTAGTAGTTTACCGACACTGGAGCTACTCATCATGTCACACTTGATGTCGCAGCTGTTCATCAGTCCAGTGACTATTCTGGTCCAGGTAAGCTCCATGTTGGAGATGGTAAGGGGTTGAATATTTCAAAAATTGGTCAGTCATCAATTATGTCTAATTCTTGAGTTATGATGTTACATAATTTGTTTCTTGTTCTAAAGGTTATTAAAAATTTGCTCTCGGTCTCGAAGTGTGCTAGAGACAACCGGGTGTTCTTCCAATTTCATGCCAATCATTGTGTGGTTCGTGATGAAGAAACTGGAGAGGAATTATTGCGAGGCGTTGAAGATGGTGGTTTGTATCTGTTCAATAAAGACGATGCTTGCTCTGTTAATAATGTTGAGACTGGTGTTCCTTCGACTAATTGTACATAGTTAGAACTCTGGCATCGTAGATTAGGCCTTCCTGCATCTGCTGTTTTAGCTTCAGTTTTAAAGCATTATAATGTGAAGTTGTCTGTTGATCAGAATAAAGAACACTTGTGTTTAGCATGCCAGCTTGGCAAGAGTCACAAGCTCCCTTTCCCAGATTCTAATACAATTTATAGTAAGCCATTTCAGTTGGTCTACTCTGATCTTTGGAGCCATGCCCATGTCTCTTCTAATGGATATTCGTATTACATTTCGTTTGTTGATACCTATTCGCGTCATACATGGCTGTATTTCCTCAAAACCAAGTCTCGGGCAGCTTAGTGTTTCAGTTATTTGCAAAAATGGTACACACTCAATTTGAGGCAGACATCAAAGAGGTTCAAAGTGATTGGGGTGGAGAATTCAGGAGTTTGTCCCCAATCCTTGTTGCGGCTGGCATACGACATCGTATTACGTGTCCATATACGTCGGAGCAGAATGGAGTCATCGAAAGCAAGCATCGACACATTCTCGAGCTTGCCCTCACGTTACTTGCACATGCCTCTCTTCTCATTTGATTCTGGTCATATGTTGTAAGCAGTGTCGTGTTCCTAATCAATAGGCTGCCCACAAAGGTGCTAGATGGTTGTGCCCCGAGTAAAACTTTTTGGATTAAAGCCTGATTATTTTTTTATGAGGCTATTTGGCTTTCTTTGCTACCCATATCTTTGGCCATTCAACAATCATAACCTGGAATTTCGGTCTCAACCTTGCACTTTTATTGGCTATAGTCTACAGCATCGAGGATATCAATACCTCACACCATAAGGTAAAATTGTGATTTCTCGCCATGTGGTGTTTGACGAGGGTGTGTTTCCATTTGCAGGTGATGCTCGCGTAAAAGTGTCCCGCAATAGTGCAAGTGTACACGTCTCAAGTAATATAAACATAAGCATATCGAGTATCGTCTCCACAGGGATTGGGCTAGCCTTTTGATCCTACTTCCTCGCACTGTAAAACAATTAAAGTAAAAACACAGATAATTGTTGGGTTTGGAGTAAATACTAAAACTAAAATAAGCCAGAAAATAAAGTGAAGAGAAATCAAAATTAAGATAATGGGCTGGATTAGAATGCTTCGTAGTGTGGAATCCTATTAACTTGTCTCTGTCTTGAATGCAACAACATAAAACTGCCGTGGCAACAACCTAAGTCCCTGCCGCGGCAATCCCTTGCTCTTGGGCAGATGCTGTTAAGGTTCGACAAAGCGTCCTTAGATGGTTTCTCCTTATCCCTAAGCTCGGAACACTGGTTGATGATACCTCCCGTCGTGAACCAAAGAAAAACACCAACTGTTCTAACACTTCTTTTAGCCGCTGAAACTCTTAACCTATCCCTAGGCCGAGTTAGTTAACACCACGTGGGATGAAAACCATGCTTATTCGTTTCGTGAGTTCAACTCTCTCGATATTGAACAAATAGATAACCTCACTATACTCTCTCCCGATAAGTATGCAAGAATGATTAAAGCCAAGAATAAGCAAACCTTAACTTTATTGCATTAATAACTTAAACAAATACAATACTCTTCGCACAACTACTAAACAAACTAAATGTAGAGTGTCTAGAAGTCCTATATTTAATGCATATTCCTGCTCATATTATTGTTGTTCTCAAGCTCATTTAGTCACATTTAGCTGCATATCATGCATTATACAATATTTTCTCTTCTGCCATGCTTTTATTGAATACTTTACGTTTTGGCTAAGAAAAGATACTGTTTTAGTTAGTTTTCTATTTCAGGTGCTGGTTGCTGATCAGAGGAAGAGATGACAGGAAAGTAGGGAGCAGAAGGAGCTGTACTGAAGCAGTTACAGTTGCCGCCAAAGACGCTGCCGCTGCAGAATGCCGCCCAAACGACAATACGCAGACATAGTCAAGATGGGTCTCGTTTGATAGAGGACATTTTTCTGAGTCCATTGAGCCCAATCCTGCATCTTTCTGAGGCATGGAGCGGTGTATAGAGCTGATTGAAGATCGATAAGCAATGTGGCTTATACTTACTTGCTGAACAAGTAAACATCCAAAGGAGTCCATATTTAAGCCATAATTGAATGAAGCATTAAATGTTAAAGCTATTTTATCATCAATGAAGACTTCTACTCCAAGGAGGAATTAACCTCAGGCCAAGCCCTATATATACTCATGTATGTGAGGGTATAGGGGCACATAGATAGAGAGAAATAGAGAGAGGGAGTCGGCTATGTTCTAAACTCCCTAGGGTTTATGTTTTTGCTTGTAAAGTAGTTGTGAGAAACAGTTGTAAAGTTTGTGAGTTTATTTTTGCAATAAATATTCCAAGTTTGCTTAATCTATGCACTTCATTCTTTCAATTAGTCCTAACCGTCAGTTGAGAGAATCCATTTAGGGGGCACGAAAGTGTCAACTTCACAAAAGGGTTAAGCACGGTCACAACGTGCTGAGGCGTGACTAACTTGGTTCCAAAAGTTCACAAGTTTCAGCGGCTAAAAGGGATCACTAACCGAGTTGACTAGCCTGTGTTAGGTTTACGCTGAGATTGCTAGGTATTGTCTACGTCACGCTAGCTTTCGAGCATCCTTGCCTAGAAATAGGGAGGATCACTGTCGACTATCCCGCCGAACTTGGAATATCTACCAGACTTGCCGCCAGGACTTATTTTCGTTCCACATGCCGAGACAACGAAAGTTGCAGGAGCAGTGACCCGCTACGGTCGCGTGACAGGGTCGTAGCTGCCGCCCGCCATACCCGCCGAGGCTGCAATCGAGGCAGCGTAGAAATAACTTTACTTCTTCACAACGCAATCAACACAATACTAAACAGCTATAACATGGCCCATTCTATCACTCTGATCTCCCCTACTTTAATTAATTGTGTTTTTTAGTTTTATTCCTTTAACCAAACCTAAAATTAGTTGTGCATTTAAATTTCTTGTGCAGATACACACTCGAAGGAACTATTCCAATCCTCGTGGGATTTGACATCTTTTATACTATAACTTGACAGGAGTGTGCACTTGCGCTCATAAAAAGAGAACACCTAAACACCCTACAATTTTTTGGCGCCGTTGCCGGGGATTGACAATAGCGACTTTGTTTTGTTTTCTGCACTCTTTATTTAATTGCATTTAAATTTTAAGTTTTTAACTTTTTTTTTCATTTTCTATATATAAAAAAACAAAAAAAATCAGGTACGCTACGAGTCCAAGGGCATCACAACGTCGAGGAAAACTATACGGGAGCTGATGTTTGAACATGAACAACAGATGCTGCAGCAGCAGTTGCCGCCGTGGCAGCAGACAAGACAACAAACGCTGCTGTCACAACAGCAAAATTTTTTATGGTATGATCAAAATTGTCAAATTTTTTTTACCATAACAATTTTGCTGCAGAAACAAACATGCTAGGGCAAGGTGGTTAGCTTCAAGAGCAATCAAGAGAAACCACTCGAGAGCTGATGTTGGAAAATTCTTGCAATCTTTGTGAGGGAAATCATGCGTTCGAAAATTGCCCTTTACTTATTAGAGAAGACATATGGGACCAACAACAGGAGAAGCCACATCAGCAACTGGGACAGCAGATGCACTTGCTACAGTATCTGCCACCGCAGCAGAATTTTTCATGGTATGATCAACAACCTCAAATTTTTTTTACCATGACAATTGTGTTGCCGCAACGGCAGATATACCCTGGCAGTGTAGTCCTCCGAAAGAACAATCACAAACCTTGGAGGACATGCTTCAAGTTTTCATGGCTAGTACTGCATCCTTTATTGAATCCACTTAAAGGCTTTCACAGAAAATGGATACAAGGATGGCCCAGTGGGATTCAACCTTATGGGATACAACATATCGATTGAACACATCCACATATACCATGAACGGAGAAAATGTCCCAGCAACTTCTGCCTTGGCAACCATTGATCACCAATAAGTCAGTCCTAGGGATACTGATGTCCCAAGGCAAGAGGACAAAGAAGTATGCGAAGAAAGTTCTCCGATGTGTGAGGAGCAACTAGAGGATGAAGAACACTGCCCAACACATGATAAGCCTATGCGAGAAATTGCCCTAGCAAGGATTGAGGAAGCTGTACAGAGCAATTTTGCGACAACACCTAGTGAGGACGATAGAAAAATTGATGATGTCACATCCGAAGCCTTAGCAACCTTGCACACCTCAGCAGCAGTCTCGGTACCTATGCCCACCACGACAGAGGCCTCAGCAGCGCTGCCCGCCTCGGCAGAAATCTCAGCAACTATAGAATATGTATATCAAGAGGAGCCGATGCTGGCAGATCTAAAGCTATCACAATCTCTACTGATGGAGATGTTCGAGGGACCTGAAGAACACAGTGTTATGGATGTTGAAGCCTTTCAATCTGCCGAGTTTTTCCTTGACCTGAACCACATTATGACAGACTATTGCCCTGACAGTTGGTCGTTTGAACAGCTGCCTTGGCAGCAAAAGCCACCCTCCGCCATAACAAACCACGACCAAGATAAGGTAAGTACATGGTTGGATAGTGATATAATTTTTACTAATCACATGTTCATGCCTTTAGGAAAAGAAACAAGGTGGAGGATTCGCATGGATTATAAGGGAACGAGGAAATAAGACTCCCCCATGAGAATAGTCACTCGATGGAGGGTGCGGGTGGACTATAAGAAGTATCGGAAACAAACCTGCTGTAACATAATTTTAGTTTTTCCACATCTTTACCGTTTTCTTTAGGAATAGATCTTAATAAGCTTAGGACCATATTTTATTTTCAGTTATATTATTTTTATTTAGTCCGTCTCACAACTACTTATCTAGATTCAGACCCTACTATAAAAGTCAAGCCGCAAAAAAAGATGAGGGGCAGACAAAGTACAGTCACCCAAGTGGCAGAGACGACAACAAAAGAGACAGCACAGGCCACCGATTCCCTTTACGAGGAGGTGTCTAATTCCTTCGATGATGCAGAGCCGTCCGAGGTAACAAAGAAAAGAAAAAAAGCATGTGATAGCGGCCAAACCAGAGAATGAAAGGCCAGATACCGAGTTGGAGCAGCAACCAAAGAGACACACTCCCATCAGAGTCCAGCCAACTCGCGGCCAGAAGCAGAGCCTCGCCGCCAAATCACCCGCCACTCGCCGCCTAGTCCTCTCATCTTCCTCCAAGTCCACCGAGTTAAAAGAAAACCTGGGCAGCTTCTAGCACCATTATTTTCTTTATTTTTTTCTACTTTATTTTATGTTTTTATGTTTAGATTTTATTTTTTCTAAGGCATTGAGGGCAATGCCCGCCTTGAGTTTGGGGGGGTTAGTCCTCATGTTATTTTGTTAAGCATGTAGTTGCATTGTAAATCACGCCTAGCACTTAATGAAAATTGGAAATCTGGGTTAAATAACTTGTACCTATGATAGTTAGCCGATTCTATTTTCGCACCACACTTAAAATTGAACTTAATCTTGGGAAGAAGCATGAAAAACACCTTAGAATTTTTTTTACACTGCCAAACTTTTATTACACTTCTATTAAGTGCTGAATATTATTTAAGTTCCAAGTGTACATTTCTTGCTTAAACTTAATGAAAATTCTTATATTGGATGCAGGTATGCTGCCGCGGCAGCACATGGCAGCAAAGTAAAATAAAAAGCAATGCCGCCACGGCCGCAAAACAAAGAAATGGCTGAATGCCCTAGAGGTGCCCGAAACAGGCTCTATGAAGGATCATGAAAAAGGACACTCCACTGCTATCAAAGTCCATGTATCTGAAATTCTTTGAAGTGACAGACAAATTAGCATGAGTGAATGAAAGCCTTCACGGGATGACTCTACTCAAAGGGTTCAGAGTTTCGTAGTATGCTCCCATCTTAGCTTCAGACCTAGAGAGTAGTTGTGATGAGCTGAAGCCCTTAAAATCCATGATCAGAAAAAAAGAAAAGAAGTGCTTAACTGTGCTGCCAAAGCAGCAACTCTATATCATTTTTCTTTAACTTTTACAACATTCTTTGTTTACTTAGTATACTTAGCATATTCAGTATGTACACAGACATGCACACACTGCACTGGCACTAGAATTAAAATTCTAAGTTATTTCATGTTATTCCCTCTCACTAAACTAATATAGGTGCCACGACCTTGAGGTATGAAACCAAGTTAAAAACTAGGTTTTCTTTTTGATTTATGTACAAGGACAGGTTTACTAGTTTAGGTTGCATTGCTTGAGGACAAGCAATAGTTCGAGTTTAGGGGTGTGTAGAGTGTCTAGAAGTCCTATATTTTACGCACATTCCTGCTCATATTATTGTTGTTCTCAAGCTCATTTAGTCATATTTAGCTGCATATCATGCATTATACATTATTTTCTCTTCTGCCATGCTTTTATTGAATACTTTACGTTTTGGCTAAGAAAAGATACTGTTTTAGTTAGTTTTCTATTTCAGGTGCTGGTTGCTGATCAGAGGAAGAGAGGACATGAAAGCAGAGAGCAGAAGGAGCTGTATTGAAGCAGTTTCAGTTGCCGCTAAAGACGCCACTGCTGCAGAATGCCGCCGCCAAGGACGCTGCCGCCGCAGAATGCCGCCCAGACGGCAAAACACCGACACAATCAAGATGGGTCTCGTTTGATAGAGGACATTTTTCTGAGTCCATTGAGCCCAATCTTGCATTTTTCTGAGGCTTGGAGCGGTGTATAGAGCTGATTGAAGATCGATAAGAAAGATGGCTTATACTTACTTGCTAAACAAGTAAACATCCAAAGGAGTCCATATTTAAGTTAGAATTGAATGAAGCATTAAATGTTAAAGCTATTTTATCATCAATGAAGACTCCTACTCCATTGAGGACTTAACCTTAGGCCAAGCCCTATATATACCCATGTATGTGAGGGTATAGGGGCATAGAGCTAGAGAGAGATAGAGAGAGGGAGTCGGCTATGTTCTAAACTCCCTAGGGTTTAGGTTTTTGCTTGTAAAGTAGTTATGAGAAACAATTGTAAAGTTTGTGAGTTTATTTTTGCAATAAATATTCCAAGTTTGCTTAATCTATGCACTTCATTCTTTTAATTAGTCGTAACCGTCAGTTGAGAGAATCCATTTAGGGGGCACGAAAGTGTCAACTTCACGAAAGGGTTAAGCACGGTTACAACGTGCTGAGTCGTGACTAACTTAGTTCCAAAAGTTCACAAGTTTTAGCGGCTAAAAGGCATCACCAACTGAGTTGACTAGCCTGTGTTAGGTTTTCACTGAGATTGCTAGGTATTGCCTACGTCACGCTAGCTTTCGAGCATCCTTGCCTAGAAATAGGGAGGATCACTGTCGACTATCCCGCCGAACTTAGAATATCTACCAGACTTACCGCCAGGACTTATTTTCGTTCCACCTGCCGAGACATCAAAAGTTACAGGGGCAGTGACCGGCTACGGCCGCGTGACAGGGTCGTAGCTGCCGCCCGCCATACCCGCCGAGGCCGCAATTGAGGCAGCGTCTAAATAACTTTACTTATTCACAATGCAGTCAACACAGTACTGAGCATAAATAACCTGGCCCATTCTATCACTCTGATCTCCCCTTCTTTAATTAATTGTGTTTTTAGTTTTATTCCTTTAACCAAACCTGAAATTAATTGTGCATTTAAATTTCTTGTGCAGATACACACTCGAAGGAACTATTCCAATCCTCGTGGGATTCAACATCTTTTATACTATAACTTGACAGGAGTGTGCACTTGCGCTCATAAAAAGAGAACACCTACACACCCTACAAGTTTTTGGCGCCGTTTCCGGGGATTGGAAATAGCGACTTCATTTTGTTTTCTGTACTCTTTATTTAATTGCATTTAAATTTCAGGTTTTTAACTTTTTTCCTTTTGTATATATAAAAAACAAAAAAAAAATCAGGTACGCTACGAGTCCAAGCGCATCACAATGTCGAGGAAAACTATACGGGAGCTGATGTTTGAACATGAACAGCAGATGCTGCAGCAGCAGTTGCCGCCGTGGTAGCAGACAAGACAGCAAACGCCGCTATCACAACAACAAAATTTTTTATGGTATGATCAAAATTGTCAATTTTTTACCATAACAATTTTGCTGCAGAAACAAACATGCTAGGGCAAGGTGGTCAGCTTCAAGAGCAATCATGAGAAACCACTCGAGAGCTGATGTTGGAAAATTCTTGCAATCTATGTGAGGTAAATCATGTGTTCGAAAATTGCCCTTTACTTATCGGAGAAGACATATGGGACCAACAACAGGAGAAGCCACATCAGCATCTGGGGACAGCAGTTGCACCTGCCGCCGTAACAGAAATTTTCATGGTATGATCAACAACTTCAAATTTTTTTTTACCATGACAATTGTGTTGCCGCAACGGCAGATATACCCTGGCAGTGTAGTCCTCCAAAAGAACAATCACAAACCTTGGAGGACATGCTTCAAGTTTTCATGGCTAGTACTGCATCCTTTATTGAATCCACTCAAAGGATTTCATAAAAAATGGATACAAGGATGGCCCAGTGGGATTCAACCTTATGGGATACAATAGATCGATTGAACACATCCACATATACCATGAACGAAGAAAATGTCCCAACAACTTCTACCTTGGCAACCATTGATCACCAACAAGTCAGTCCTATGGATACTGATGTCCCAAGGCAAGAGGACGAAGAAATATGCGAAGAAAGTTCTCCGATGTGTGAGGAACAACTAGAGGATGAAGAACACTGCCCAACACATGATAAGCCTATGCGAGAAATTGCCCTAGCAAGGATTGAGGAAACTGCACAGAGCAATTTCGCGACAGCACCTAGTGAGGACGACAAAAAAATTGATGATGTCACATCCGAAGCCTTAGCAACCTTGCACGCCTCAGCAGCAGTCTCGGTACCTATGCTCGCCACGACAGAGGCCTCAGCAGCGCTGCCCGCCTCGGCAGGAATCTCGACAACTATGAAATATGTATATCAAGAGGAGACGATGCTGGCAGATTTAAAGCCATCACAATCTCTACTGATTGAGATGTTCGAGGGACCTAAAGAATACATTGTTATGGATGATGAAGCCTTTCAATCTGCCGAGTTTTTCCTTGACCTGAACCATATTATGAAAAACTACTACCCTGACAGTTGGCCGCCTGAACAGCTGCCTTGGCAGCAAAAGCCACCCTCCGCCATAACAAACCACGACCAAGATAAGGTAAGTACATGGTTGGATAGTGATATAATTTTTACTAATCACATGTTCATGCCTTTAGGAAAAGAAACAAGGTGAAGGATTCGCATGGATTACAAGGGAACGAGGAAGAAAGACTCCCCATGAGAATAGTCACTCGATAGAGGGTGCGGGTGGACTATAAGAAGTATCGGAAACGAACCCGCTGTAACATAATTTTAGTTTTTCCACATCTTTACCGTTTTCTTTAGGAATAGATCTTAATAAGCTTAGGACCATATTTTATTTTCAGTTATATTATTTTTATTTAGTCCGTCTCACAACTACTTTTCTAGATTCAGACCCTACTATAAAAAGCAAGTCGCCAAGAAAGATGAGGGGCAAACAAGGTACAACCGCCCAAGCGGCAGAGACGACATCAAAAGATATAGCCCAGGCCACCGATTCCCTTGACGAGGAGGTGTCTGATTCCTCCGATGATGCAGAGCCGACCAAGGTAACAAAGAAAAGAAAAGAGGCACGTGATAGCGGCCGAACCAGAGGATGAAATGCTTGAGACCGAGCTGGAGTAGCAACCAAGGAGACCCACTCCCATAATGTAGATCAAATGGGTGTAGGTTGAGAGATAATTTCCATTTTAGAGGGTGAAAATATAGGACTTTTGGGCACTTATCACACCCCCAAACTCGAACTATTGCTTGTCCTCAAGCAATGCAAACCATCAATTGCTAAATCTTAACTTTTATAAACCATCATCTTGGTCTTACTTTTCCTTCTTCTCTCCAAACCATAGCAAATAATGCTCGACCCTTTAGTCTCTGGATGCCTTAGGAATTCCCTGGAAACAAACTATAAGATTTATGAGTGTGTGCATGCATTGTGAAAAAGATGATTATCCGGGTTCTATGTAAACACTTAAGCATTAAACTACTTAACTTGGGTATTTTCTTTTCTCGTTTCTTTCTTTTTTACAAGCATTCTAACCTACTAGAGCCAGTTTCGAGCACCTCTAGTGATTAGCCTAGAGCTGGTTTCGGGCACCTCTAGGGCTTCCTAAAGCTAGAGCCAGTGTTAGGCACCTCTAACTTTTTACCCAAAATTTTCTTTCTAAGCAAGTCTATGTCTTAAGTGTACTAGAACTCCTTAAATCATACAAATCACAAGGGTGTTTTAAAGTTCTAATCTCATAGTATGATCCTAAGTTGTCTTTCTTAAGCATACTAAAATTAAAGGCTCCAAATAGTTCAAAGCTATGGTAAGAAGAGAGAGTTCTATTTCCAAGTAAAAGGATTTAATTAAAATTAAACTAAGGCAATTGATTGAAAGTACTTCCGAGGTATAGGCAATGTTCGGTTAAGGCAATGCGGTAGAAAAAATTCGGCAATTATTGAACAAAGCTGCAATTATATTTATATTGCCGCAGCAGCTGAACCTACACCCCCAAACTCGAATCAAGAATTGCCCTCAATGCTTACATTGCATATATTAAGATAGGAAAAATTAGCACACAAAAAATATAATGGCATTAAAAATAAGCGGCATAAAGAAGAGGATTTTAAATAGATGGTGATTGGGAAGGTTCATCTTCCTCGTCACTGTCGTTCTGCAATATCAATATCTTCGGGTTGGATGCCGCGTGCTTGACTCATTTGGATTCGCGGGGTGGCTGGATGCGTGATGGTGGGGTGGGCTTTGCTGCCAGGGCAGTAATCTTCTCATCTTCGGAGTCTGGGCAGATTTCACCCTCGGCTGCTGCCTTGCGTTTTAGTGACTCAAAGACCCGGCTGACAGAATGACCGGTTTCAGACCAACTGGAGGCAGCATGGTATAGAGATCCAGCAGGTGTGTCCAAGTGAGCCTTGCTCTTGGCTTTGCGCGCCGCGACAGATGGAGTGTCAGATGCCACCGATAGTGGGTATTTGTGATGCCAGGATTGTGGCGGCGGCAGAAGTTGCTTCTTCTCGGTGCTCTGGGGAGGCTGTGGCAGTGAAGACGGCAGGGAAGGGTGGAAACGGGACCGTTTAGTTTGAGAACCACTTTTTGATCAACTGGATCATTGAGGCATGGAGATCCCTCGTGTACGCCATAAACAGTTGTTGGCGTTGGTCTATTTCCTCCAGTTTCTGCAGGATTTGCTGAAGGTCTGCTGTGGCCGGGGCGTGTGTTTGGGGTATCTCTGGGATAGTTGCCGAGGCTGCTACCCCGGCAATACCTTGCATCGGAGTGGCCTGGATAGGACCGGCTTTAGTGATATTCATTATCTTGTGGTAGGCCTCCCGATCCCATCCCTTTTGTTGTGGCGTGAATTCATTAGCCTCATCGACGGGGACCTCCTTCTCTGTGCAAAGGCCGGTGATAAGCGATGGAAAGTAGAGCGGCCCCTTGTCCTTCTGTGCGCACTTGTAAATTTCCTGGCAAATAATATTACCAACATTAATTTTATGGTTATGCATAATCGAGTGGATTAGAGCGAGCTTGAGCCGATCGATGGCAATGTTGTGTGAGGTCGGCATGAGGCAGTTGCGGATGAATTTGTTCCATATCTTTGCTTCGGGTCTTAGGCTCCGCCGTTGGACCGGTCCTCTGTGTGCCCTAGCCTCCCATGCCGGCATAACATAATTCTTCTTTGATGTGCTGGTAATCTTCTTCAGTGAGCGCCTCCAAGACCTCCGCATGTTTGTCCCGTTCGATATGCAGGCCGTGGAACTAATTATTTGTGTCGGCATCATCCCGGATGGCCTTTCCCCTCACGTGCACGAATAGTTTATCGGCACTGGGTTTGTGGGCATAGAACTTTCGAACCACTGTGATGTTGGCCCGGGAAGGTTGGAGGCGGAATATATGCCATGTTTTCTGGTTGATCTTGTTGAATAAGTAATGTTCGATGCTGTAATTTGGTTCGTATGAGGCATGGAATCTCTGCTCCTCCCACACCTTCTGGGAGATGAAGTATTTTTGGAATCGATGTTCGACTCCCGGTGGTGCGAAACGGGTATAAGTTTTGGCCGCGACAGTGCTGGAAGTTTCACCTCGGATTGCCATCTGAAAGTATTGAGAGTATTGAGAGCAAAATAAAGCTTGAAGAATCAAGGCAGTAAAAGAAAGTGATGAAGTGAAGAATAATGGAGAATAGTAGCCTTTATATAGAGTTTCGGCACATAATGTCGTTGGACCGCAAATTATGGCCGTGAAAATTTCTAGCCGTTTTCTGCCCGTTGTGGTTCCTGCCCGTTAAAAACTAGCCGTTGCGGCTCTTGTAGCTCATTGGGCGGTAAATGCTGCGACAGCTAACGATTCCTTCTCCTAGCGGTTTGTTCATCTCTTCTTCCTTTCTTAATCTCCATCCTAAAAATGAACAATAAAATAAAATTTTATTCCTAAAAAATATAGAAAATTCAAAATAACTGAAACTAAAAATAAAAATAAGATAAAATATAAAGGGAAAAAGAGATTATTGCACTAAAGGAGTGCATGTGGGTGCAGCTCTTAGAGTGTATTCTTCCTTATCCCCCATGATATGTGATCCCGAATGGGGTAGCAGCTTGTGCGCAGGATTTCCCGTTAGAGTGCCGCGGCAGTTGTCCTGACAGGGTCCTATGTGTTTCTCGCGGCATTGTGAACTTCTACGCTGGGACAAGTTGGTTCTTTGTTGAGGTTTGGTTTCCCTAGAGCCTGGATTTCTTGACAATTTTCTGAATCCTCAGCATGTTCCCTTTTGTTCAGTACGTGGAGTTTCACATGCTCGTCGTTGATTCTCATTGTTAGCTTTCCCTTTTCAACATCGATTATCGTCCTCCCGATGGCAAGGAATGGCCGTCCCAGAATGAGTGGAGCTTTTTCATCTGCATCGCAATCTAAAATGATAAAATCAGTAGGGAAAATAAATTTATTCATGTTTACCAGTATATCGTCAATTTTCCCTTCAGGTTGCACACGAGATCCATCAGCAAGCTGTAGCATTATAGTTGTAGGTCTGACCATACTAATCCCCAATTTTTGGAAGACTGACTTAGGCATGATGTTTATGCTTGCTCCTAGGTCACAGAGTGCCCTCCCCTCATAATGATTCCCTATTGCGCATGGTATGTGGAAGCTTCCGAGATCCTTAAGCTTAGGTGGAGCTCGGTTATGTAATGCTGCCATGCATTCCTTTGTTACGGCCACCGTTTCGAATTCCCCAATCCTTTTCTGCTTTGACACGATGTCTTTGAGGAATTTGGCATAGTTTGGGATCTCCTTGATTGCCTCCACCAAAGGTAGATTAATGTGTACCTGTTTTAGGATGTCTGTTAAGTGTGTAAAAGTCCTACATTTTAGCCCTAGTTTAGCTCAATTATTGTTGCACTTAAGCATGTTTTAGTTGCATTTATTAGGTAAACATACACAAAATTGCATAGATTAGATAATCTTCCCCGTTGATGAATTTCACTGTTTTTCTCTATAAAAGATACTGCTCAGGTATGTGTTTTACTGTGCGCAGATACCCGCCTAGAGAGATCATGCCGAGGCAACAAGGAGGGCAGAAGGAAGGAGCTAAAAAATCGATGGAAGATGTTGATGTACCTGCTGAAGAGCTTATCAGACTATGCCGATACAGACCTCTACCGAGGCAGCAGATGGTGCGCCACCGAGGCAACACCCCAAGGCAGTTGAAAATATGCAAAGTGGTATGCGATTGGAAGAACACATCAAGCCCGATTTTTAGAGACCAATTGCATGCTGATCGGAGCCCAAAAGCCCAAGAAAAGCCATGGTCAAAGTTATGGTGGAATAAGTCAAACGAGAATCTAGGAAAAATTAATGATAGAGATTTGTTCTTTTAATGAGTTGTAATCTAATTATAACTAGTACTCTGTTGCGTGTAAAAGAGTCTATTGCAAATAGGTGCAAGTGTACACGTCGCAAGTAATAAAGTGATACGAAGTATCGGATATCGTCTCCACTGGGACTGGAAATACTTCTATCCTTAGATTGCCGTACAAGAGAAGAATTAAATTTAAATGAGTGTTTAGAGAAATCTTGAGAATAAAATAAACTAAGAGATAAAGTAATCAGGTTGAGAAAATAGGCTGGTATTGAATTGCTCAGTAGTGCAGGTGTTGCACTGTTCAGAAGGCTTCATGTTCTGTCTATCGTTGCTCCTGTTGCGGTAGAGGTCTGTTGATGTCGCGGCAACGATCAACAACTGTGTACTTCAAGTTCAACAAGAATCCCTGTTGTGACTCATCCTATCCCTAGGTCCAAGTTCTGTCGATGAACACGTCTTAGATAATACCTCCCGGCGTGAATCAAAGGACGAACACCGATGTTTGTGAATTCTTCCTTAGCTGCTTAATCTTATACCTATCCCTAGGCCAAGATGGTTTAACCATAAACTGGAAAACACATATTTACTCCTTTCTTATACTTAACTCTCCCGATATTAAGTAAATGGATAACCTCACAATGCTCTCCAGATACTCTTATGAGATGTTGAAACAAGAGTAAATAAACTTGAAGCTTTATTTGATTTGAACAGAAAAATCCTAAAAACAGTACAATCCTTACAACTACTTTACAAGATCAACCCGTAGCCCTAGGGGAAGTTTAGAACATGGTGAAGAGAGAGAAACAACTAGGGTTTTTGAGGGAAGATGGCTAGGAGCCAGATATCCCTTGCTTAGTCGAATTACAAACCTATATATAGGCCTTGGGTTCAAGTTTTCTAATATGGCAAGAGTCCAAGTTTAAATTAAAGTACAACTCTTATTGAAGACTAAATCTTCTAAGTAGATGTCTTTAATTCGTCCTCTTTTCTTGCTTTGACTTTATTCCTCGAACTTTGGACCCGTCCTTCCTTCTGCTTCAGGGCTAAAAAAATATAGGAGTAGTCCACAACAGACCGGCTTAAAATCCTCTATCTGTCGAGCTTCACTCTGCTTCTCCACTTCAATGCCTCTACTGTCGTCACCGCTGCCACAGCAGATGTCACGACATGCAGTATTCTCTGTCCTTCCGCTCCAGCTCTGCAACATGCCTCTGCTCCTTTGCTACCTGGCTGCTGCCTCGGCAGATACCTGCAAAAAGTGACTGAAATCAGCATCATCTGTGCAGTTTTATCTAATTGTGATGTGTATGCAAAAATATATTCTAAAATGTGACTAAATATGCTTGAGTGCAGCAAAAATGTGGATATATGAGGGTCAAAATATAGAACTTTTATGCACTCAACATACTCCTACCCTAAATTGACTTTGACCTAGGCCATGCCCTATAAATATGTAACCTAGCCGACTAGGAGGAACATATCGAGTGATTTTTGCGAAAACCCTAGTTCTCCATTCATCCATCATGTTCTAAACTTCTCCTAGGGCTAAGGGTTGGTTTTGTTAAGTAGTTGTGAGAGATTTCTTTTATTTGTTTAGGTTTTTAATGTTTGCAATAAAACTTCAAAGTTTATTTACTCTTAGCATTATTCTTGTTTGCAATCAAATCGGGAGAGGAGAGAGCAATTATCGATTGTCTAATATCGGGAGAGTTAGACTCATGAAATGAGTAAACATGGTTTTATCCAACTTGGGGTGAAACTATTTCGGCTTAGGAATAAGTTAGAAGTTCAACAGCTAAAGGAGGCTTAAGATTGGTTGGTGTTCATCCCTTGATTCACGCCGGAAGGTATTATCAAGACGTGTTCTCTAATAGCACTTTGACTTAGGGATAAGGAGGAGTCATTGAAGGAGGCCTTGCCGAACTTTGAAGCATCATTTAGCTGCTCGGGCAGCACATCATTCTCAGCCGCGGCGGGTCATCTGCCGAGGCATCACCTTGACAACTGCTAAGACGGTTGAGTTGATTTTGCAGCACTTAAACCGAGACAAAACATTCAAAATCCACACTACAACGCATACCAATACCAGCCTATTCTCTCAAACTGATTTCTCAACCTTATAATTTACTTGCTTTTAGTTTTAGTCAAATCAAATCAAATCTCAATCACTTGTGTTTTTACTTTTACTTATGCAGGAAGATAAATTCTGAAGGATTTCCCAATCCCTGTGGAGACGATATCTTTTATATTACAACTAGGCATCAATGTACACTTGCACTTAAAGCAGGACTATTTCACAAGCCTACAAATTTTTGGCATTGTTGCCGGGGATTGGCGTTAAATATCCTTTGTTTTTATTTTCTTGCATTTTAATTTTATTTTTATTCTCATGGTTTTCTTTGGTTTATGACCAGAGCACCCAACATCACCGCTACGAAAACTTTATCTTGAAATTGAAAGGACTGCACGCAGACTTCAACAAGAAAACATCAGAATAATGGATCAGCTTGGAGAAGGCAATGCCCGTGGCAACCAACCCGCTAACGACATTCAGCCGCCCAACGACAATAGAGAAAATCCACCTGCCCCCGATCGAAAGTCTGTGATTACTTGGAAGAGGACCTTAGGAAGTTGAACACCGGTGTTGTCGATCCTGAGATAGAAGCAGACCATTTTGAACTCAACCCGTCATGTTCAACATGCTTAACACACTTGGACAGTTTGGAGGATCCGCCACTAAGGATGCCCGATAGCATATGAAATCCTTCCTAGACTTCTGTAAACCCTTCAAGATACATGAAGTTCAACCAGATGTGCTAAGAATCAAACTATTTCCCTATTCACTGGATAGGGAAAAATCTTGGTTTAATAGTCTACCATCCGAGTCCATTGAGTCTTGGATGAAATTATGTCGTGATTTTCTAGCCATATTTAATCCTCTTAATTTGACTGATAAGTTGTGAACTGAAATCACTACTTTTCGACAGGCTAATGATGAACAGATGTATGAGGAATGTGAATGATTTTGTGATTTGCTAAACAAATGCCCACTCCATGGATTCCCAGAGTGGACACAAGTCACGATGTTCTACAATGGTGTCAACACTCCAACAAGACTGATGCCGGATGCCTCAGCAAACGACACACTTCTTGATAAAGAGCCTGTAGAAGCAATTCAGATATTGAACAGGACAACCAAAAATGACTACCAATTCCCTACTGCCCGCCGAGGTGGAGTAAGGCGATATGCCACTGTCAATGAGCTAGGAACATCTGACACATTCACAGCTCAGTTGGCTCATCTAACAAAAATTGTGGAAGCAATACAAAGGAAGAATAACACCCAA
Source organism: Hibiscus trionum (assembly GCA_030270665.1). Classification (NCBI taxonomy): domain Eukaryota; kingdom Viridiplantae; phylum Streptophyta; class Magnoliopsida; order Malvales; family Malvaceae; genus Hibiscus; species Hibiscus trionum. The sequence goes on along the minus strand of BSYR01000021.1, from coordinate 5,915,065 downwards.
CACGTTAAAGCCGTTGATGCCTTTTGTGAACAATGTGGGGGAGACCATGACTCCTCAGAATGCCACCAATTCCAAGAAACTAGCTGCTTTGTAGGAAACTACAATAGAAGCAATAACACTGCATCAAACACATACAATCCTGGTTAGAAGAGGCATCTAAACTTTTCCTGGAGGAACCCCAATAATGCCCTGAATCCGCCCAACCAAATGAATCAACCCCAAGGATTCCAGCAGAATCTGCCGTGGCAGCAGTCGCCGCAGCAGCAACTACTAGCACCCAATTCTCTAGAACCGACTTTAAATGCTTTTATGTCTCAGAATGGTACATATATGTCTAACATGGATTCATTTGTAAAAAAAAACTGATGCTTTCATAGACAGGACAAAGATGAGGATGCAAAACCATAAGGCGACTCTAAAGTCACTAGAAACTCAGGTGGGGCAGTTTGCACAACGAATGAACATTCGACCAACATGAGGACTGCCCAACCATACTAAAGTCGCAATGAAACCCACTCATGAGCAGTGCAAAGCAATCACAACTAGAAGTGGGAAACAATTCGAAGAAATCAGTGCCGATGAATCAAAAGAGAAACAGCCAAGGGAGCCAGCCGCCTTGGCAGACGCTGATGCTGCTGACTCGGTAAAACTAGGGCCCTCTGTTTCGGCAACCGAACCTGTTGATGCCCCTGACAGAATAAATGAAAAAGAAGACAAACCTGAACATCTTACTCTCCCTCAGATCAATTTTCAATGCAAAGAGGGTATATAAAACATCCGACCGCCCCCTCCATTTCTACAATGGCTGAAGCAACGGAAGCATGAGTATCCGTTTAAGAAGTTCCTCGATATTCTTAAACAGGTACACATCAACATACCACTTGTTGAGGCTATAGAGAAAATGCCAAATTGTAGAGCGTCTAGGTGTTCTCTATTTATGAGCGGAAGTGCACACTCCTGTCAAGTTATAGTATATAAGATATCGTCTCCCATAGGGATTGGACAGCTTGATTCGAATTGTTATTCATGCACAAGAAAAGTAAATGCAAAAGTAAGGTGGTTGTTAAGAAGAAAAGTTAAATAAAAACACAACTAATAAAATAGGAAGTGATCAGATTGATAGAGAGGGCAGGGTTATGCTGCTGCTTAGTGTGAAACTGCGTTGAATAGGTCAAGTTGCTTTGCCCTGCCAGACTTTGCTGCCTCGGCGGTAGATGGCGGATTGAGGCGACGGCAACTTTCGCTGCCACGACGGCACTATGCTCTTGCAACTTTCGCTGTCTCGGCAGGTGAGATGGAGAGAAGTCCTGGTGGCAAATCTGGCATATACTCCAAGTTCGGCGAAGCAATTCTGAAGTGATCCTACCTATGTCTAGGCTAGGTTTCTGTTGCTGCGTGATGTAGGTGATACCTATCAATCTCAGCATAAACCTAACACAGACAGTAAACGTTTGGTTGCTCCTTCTAGCCGCTGAAATTCTAACTTATGTCTAAGCCGAATTAGTCAACACCTCTTCATGATGAGAACATGCTTAATTCTTTCGTGAGTTTGACACTGTCGTGCCCGACAAATGGATTCTTCAACTGGACTTTTGGAACTAATTGAAGGAAGTGAAGCACATGAATTAATCAAACTAAGAGTCAAAACCTAAAAAACCATTTTCACAACTAATTACAACATAACCCAAACCTAAAGAAAGAATTAGAACATGTCGGCGGCAATAAAAACTAAGCTATGCCTAAGGAAAAACTTAGCTCCCTTGAATTAGACTTACAATGGGTATATCTAGGCATTAGCTAGGTCTAGTCCTTCTTGAAGTAGAAGTCTTCAAAGTAGCTTTTCACATTAAATGTGACTTTAAACTCTGACTTCTTTGAGTTGAATGTGGACTTTATCATGTTGCCTTGTTCCGTAAACAATCTCGAGATTTAACTTTGGTGGCTCTGCCCGCTGCTATAGACGTTAGAAAATTGAGTGGACAACATTGATAGAATCAGGATTTTCTGCTCTACAAATCGTACTCCGGTTCTCCAACTCCATAGTTTGCTGTCTTGGGCAGCAAGGTGGGGGCCGGCAGCTACTCGACAAATGCTTTCTCTTTCTGGAACTGCATCAGTACAGCTCCCTAGTTCACCGTCTCAGCATCACATCTTTAGCTACTCTTTCCCTCTTTCAGCCTCTAGTACCTAAAATCAAAAGTACACTAAAACAATACCTATTCTTTACCAAACAAAGGATAATCTAGAAAAACATGGCAAAGTAAAGAAATACTGTAAAATGCAATGCATGGTCCTAATTATGCCTAAGATGTAATAAAAAACAGCAATAATATGAGATGGAATGTGCATGAAATATAGAACTTGTGGACACTTTACACACCCCCAAACTTGAACTATTGCTTGTCCTCAAGCAATGCAACCTAAACATACTTGCCCTTATATTAACCAGAAAGAAAAACCTATTTTTTACTTGATTTCATACCTCAAGGCCGTGGCACCTATATTAGATTAGTGAAGGGAACTTAGCAAGAAAATAACTCAGAATTAATTTCTAATGCCAGTGCAGTGTGTGCAGGACTGTATACAGGCTGAATATGCAGAATAACTAAATAAACAAAGATGCTATTACGGTATATAAGGTTGCCGCCGAGGCAGCACAATTAAGCACAAAATTTTAATCATGGCAATGAGGGCTTCAACTTATCACAACTACTCTTCTAGGTCTGAAATTAAGATAGGAGCAAACTACAAAACCCCGAACCCTTGGAGTAGAGTCATCCCGTGAAGACTTTCATTCACTCATGCTAATTTGTCTGTCACTTCAAAACTTTCAGATTCATGGACTTTGATAGCAGCGAAGTGTCCTCACACATGATTCTTCTTAGAGCCTGTTGCGGGCACCTCTAGGCCAGAACAACAATGTTCTTTGTTTTTACTTCTATTGCTGTGGAGTGCTGTATTTTTCTATTTCTCTTTTCTGCCTCGGCGGCTACCTGCAACCATTTTTAGAACTTTGCAAAGAATTCTAAAAACAAGCAGGCGGTGTTCATTAGATATTCTAACAAATCCAACAAGTAACAATAGTGTTTGACAGTTTTGGCAATTTAAAAAAAATTCTAAGTCATTTTTCATGCTTTTCCCATATTAAATTGAATTTATTATTGGTGCGAAAATAAGTAATCGGCTAATTATCATAGGCACAAGTTATATAACAAATTTTTCTGTTCCGATTATTACTAAGGCAAGTACAATGCAACCTATATGCTACTAAGTATGACTAGACAAAAGATGCGAGAGCTATCCCCCCCAAACTCGAGATGCGCATTGCCCTCATTGCACAAAATAAAACAAAAAAATAATAAAAAAAATAAATACAAGTGATAAAGAAAAAAGAAAAAAATAAAATGAAGAAAAGGGAAAGAAAAAAACTAAAAATTGGATGAGGGTTAAGAGGATGCTTGAGTCTTTGCTGCTGAGGAGGAGGAAGAGGTTTGGATGATGAAGCGGCGGCCGGTAGATGTCTTGGCGGCAGACTTAGCAGGGGAGATTTTTGCTGTTTGCGGCGGCTGGACTCTTTTGGGCGTGGGGCGAGGCTCTTCTTGAGGTTCAGCAAGGGAAGCGGCAAAAGGTGCTTCGCTCTCTTCTGACACAGTCTCGTTGTCCACAGGCTCGGCGGCTATAATGTGCCGCTTCCTCTTCCGAGTGCCTTCCTCCGTGGGTACTGCCGGAGGGTCAATCGCCATTGGGATGGATGCTGCTGCTACCACTGTTGTTGCTGATTTCGGTGGCTGCTGCTTAATCTCCTCTAATGAGGAGGTGTTCACTATTGTTGCTGCTGTGCAGGTAGGTGAATGGTGCTGCTGATGCCTCTCGGGGGAGTCTGCCACTGTGTTGGATATGGTGGTGGCTGAGTAAGATGGGTAGTGCGTCGGAGAGGGCACCTGGCAGCGGGAAGCGGTATGGCGGGCAGCGGCGGCGGATGACGTTCCTTGTGCTGGGGCTGCTGCTGCAAGGTCTGCAGGATATGGAGGTAGGATGGGTCCGTCATCAGGGAATTTCTGCAGGAGATAAGCCACAAAGGCTTATTGGACTTCCCTCACGCATTTCATGAAGGTCAGCTGTTGCTGCTTGGTGCGCTTGTTGCTGTTGATAAGGGTGTTCAGCAGCGTGAGGACTTTGTTGTCTATAGCAGCTTCAGTACAACCGAGGCAGCTGGAGTGTCAGACTGGGCGGCAGATGGTTGGCTGGGCGTTATGGGCTCTGTATCCGGGGCCTGCATCATCTGCAGGCGGAATTTTCTGGTCCACCCTTCTTTGGCTGTTGTCATCTCATCTTTTGGGTCGGTCGGAACACCAAAGTTGGCACAAAGGCATGTGATGAGGGACGGGAAGTACAACTTGTCCTTCGTCTTCCGGAAGCAGGTGTGGATTTCCTTGCAGATAACTTCCCCAACATTGATGGGCCGGTTCATCATGATGCTGTGGATTAGGGCAAGGCCCAGCCGATCGACTGTAGAATTATGGTAGATAGGTAGCAGACACTTCTTGACGAATTTGTTCCATAGTATTGCCTCGGGCAGCAGGTGGCGACGTTGGACAGATCCTCCATGCTTGCCTGCCAATCACGGTGTGTTGGGCTTGCATAGTTTGGCCTTGATTTTAACATAATCGATAGTCGTTAGTGATAGCCTCCACTCCTCCTGAGGGTTGTCGTGCATATCCAGGCCACATAAGTTTTTGATGACGGCCACGTTGAGCTTTACAGGTTCCCCTCGGACGTACACAAACGACATCTCTAGGCGGGGATGGTAAGCATAGAACTCCCTGACCATGGTGATGTTGGCTATCTCTGGCTGCCGTGCGAAGATTTCCCATCCCTTGTTGTGGATGGTTTCGAACATATTTGGTTCTAGTCCGAGATCTCCTGTCTGTCGAGTATAGTGAAAGCCTTGCTCCTCCCATATGTTCTACTTTGCGAACTGATTTTGGTATCTCTTTTCATTGCTGCGGGAGAAGAAGCGTTGGAAGGTGGATTTAGGTGCCGATGAGGAAGCCATGTGAGACGGTTAATGTTTATTGAAATTATGAAAGAAAATATGTGAGAGCAGTGGATGCAAGAAATTGATAGCAAGGAGGTGAAAGTAAATGAATGAAGTGAGAAGGGTTCAAATAGAGGTTGTCGAGAGGTGTCGTGGCGGCATTAAATGTCTAACAGTCCAGTTGTCTAGCGCACGTTACGGAATTTCTACCCGTTATTTTCGTAGCCGTTGGCGGTCAACTAGCCGTTACGTGTTCCTGCACTGGGCTGCCCTGGGCTGGATGGTGGGCGGGCTCCTTGCTGGGCCTTCTTCTTGATCCATCTCTCTTATTCCTAATCCTGAAATACAAATAAAAATAAAAGTAATTAAATAACTTATGGAAAAAAATCTAGAAACTAATCTAATCCTAAAAAAGAAAATAAATTAAACTCTAATCCTAATGTATAAAAATAAAAATCAAGAAATTATTAAAAAAATTAAGTTATGTTGGGTGTGCATTTGGGTGCATCTCTCATACATAACCACTTCCTGAGGTAATTTGGCTTGTCATTCCCTCCTGGGGGGTCCACTTGTTCCTTCAGGTGATGTTCTGCTGGGTCCTTCAGCCTGTCGTGACAGCTGCTGTCTTGGCCTGTCTCTATGCTGATTTTGGCAGCTTTTGCATCTGGGCATCCTTCCTTTTCTTTCCATGAGGGTTTTAGCATATTTAACTTTATGCTCTAGTCGTCTACCCTCATGGTTAGCTCCCCATGTTCCACATCTATTAATGTTGTGCCAGTGGCCAAGAATGGTCGCCCAAGGATGATATGGGCTTTTTCATCGGCCTCACAGTGTAGGATGAGGAAATTAGCTGGAAGAATCATGTTGCCCACCTTCACTAGGACGTCTTCGATTTTACCCTCCGGTTGTACAAACAAATGATCAGCCATTTTTAGCATGAAAGAGGAAGGTTTGGCTGGCCCTATTCCTAATTTATCGAAGAATGCATTGGGCATTAGGTTGATGCTGGCTCCCAAGTCACAATGGGCTTTTGTTTCGTGTTTGCTGGTTGTTTAACCACTATTTTACCCTATTCCTCAGTGAATAGGGAAATAATCTCAGCCTCAGTACGTCTTGATGGACTCCGTGTAGTTTGAATGCTCTGTAGATGTCCAGGAATCCTCTCAAGTGTTGCCGAGCATCTTCTGTGGAAGTCCCTCCAAATTACCCTAACGTGTTGATCATGTTAAACATAACATGCTTCAACTCGAAGTGGTCTGCCTCAATCTCAAGTTCTGTCACTGTCGGATCAAACCCTTTGAAGTCATGTTCCAGATAATCTCTAGTGGTTCGAACATTCTGGGCTGCTTGGGTGGAAGAGGGGGTTGCTGCCTTGGTGGATCTTGCTATTCTCTGGGCGGTAAATCTTGCTGCCCTTCCCTACCATTCGCAGCATTGTTGGATGGGTCTATGTTTACCTTTGCTTTTGCTTTTTCCTCTTTGGTTTTCCCTAGGGTTACTCTGATCTCCTTCTTGAGCTCTCTTGCTCTTCGCTCGATATCGTCGTAGAAGAGGATCTATCCTTTTGGATTCGCCTTGGTCATACACTAGCAAAGGAAACTGTAAAATTCTTTTTTTTCGATTAAAAATAAAAATAAAATAAAAAGTAAAGAAATAAAGTGCAGAAATTAAAGAAGAATTTCGCTGTTACCAATCCCTGGCAACGACGCCAAAAACTTGTAGAGCGTCTGGGTGTTCTATATTTATGAGCGAAAGTGCACACTCCTGTCAACTTATAGTATATAAGATATCGTCTCCCACAAGGATTGGATAGCTTGATTCGAATTGTTATTCCTGCACAAGAAAAGTAAATGCACAAGTAAGGTGGTTGCTGAGAAGAAAAGTAAAATAAAAACACAAGTAATAAAATAGGAAGTGATCAGATTGATAGAGAGGGTAGGGTTATGTTGTTGCTTAGTGTAAAACTGCGTTGAATAGGTCAAGTTGCTTTGCGCTGCCAGACTCTGCTGCCTCGGCGGTAGATGGCGGATTGAGGCGACGACAACTTTCGCTACCACGTCGGTACTCTGCTCTTGCAACTTTCGCTGTCTCGGCAAGTGAGATGGAGAGAAGTCCCGACGGCAAATCTGGCAGATACTCCAAGTTCGGCGAAGCAATTCTGAAGTGATCCTACCTATGTCTAGGCTAGGATTCTGTTGCTGCGTGATGTAGGCAATACCTAGCAATCTCAGCGCAAACCTAACACAGATAGTCAATATTTGGTTGCTCCTTTTAGCCACTGAAATTCTAACTTATGTCTAAGCCGAATTAGTCAACTCCTCTTCATGATGAGACCGTGCTTAATTCTTTTGTGAGTTTGACACTGTTGTGTCCGACAAATGGATTCTTCAACTGGACTTTTGGAACTAATTGAAGGAAGTGAAGCACATGAATTAAGCAAACTAAGAGTATTTTATTGCAAAAACAAACTTGAAAACCTAAACAACCGTTTTCACAACTAATTACAACATAACCCAAACCCAAAGAAAGAATTAGAACATGTCGACGGCAAGAAAACCTAAGCTATGCCTAAGGAAAACCTCAGCTCCCTTGAATTAGAATTACAATGGGTATATATATGCATTAGCTAGGTCTAGTCCTTCTTGAAGTAGAAGTCTTCAAAGTAGCTTGTCACATTAAATGTGACTTTAAAATCTGACTTCTTTGAGTTGAATGTGGACTTTATCACATTGCCTTGTTCCGCAAACAATCTCGAGATTTAACTTCGGCGGCTCTGCCCGCTGCTACAGACGTCGGAAAATTGAGTGGACAACATCGATAGAATAAGGATTTTCTACTCTACAAATTGCACTCCGGTTCTCCAACTCCATAGTTTGCTATCTTGTGCAGCAAGGTGGGTGGCGGCAGCTGCTGTCTTTGTCTGGAACTGCATCAGTACAGCTCCCTGGTTCACTGCCTCAACATCACATCCTCAGATTTTCTTTCCCTCTGTCAGCCTCTAGTACCTAAAACCAAAAGTACACTAAAACATTACCTTTTCTTTACCAAACAAAGGATAATCTAGAAACACATGGAAAAGTAAAGAAATACTGTAAAATGCAATGCATGCTCCTAATTATGCCTAAGATGTACTAAAAAACAGCAATAATATGAGATGGAATGTGCATGAAATATAGAACTTGTGGACACTTTACACAAATTATTCTAAGTTCATTAAGGATATGGTATCAAAACGAGCAAGGATAGGGGAATTCGAAACTGTTTCCATGACCGAAGGTTGCATGGCAATGCTGCACAATCGAGCCCCACCTAAGTTGAAAGGCCCAAGCAGCTTCCTCATTCCATGAGCCATCGAAAATCATTACGTGGGAAAGGCTTTATGTGATCTTGGGGTAAGCATCAACTTAATGCCCAAATCAGTGTTCGAAATGTTGGGCATTGGGAAAGGTCGGCCCACCAATGTTATGCTCCAGTTGGCTGATCGCTCTTACGTACACCCTGAAGGAAAAAAAACAAAGATATCATGGTAGGAGTGGATAAATTTATATTCCCTGCTGACTTCCTTGTTTTGGATTATGAGGCAGGCGAGCATGCACCGATCATACTGGGAAAACCATTCCTAGCCACGGGCAGGACTCTGATCGACGTGGAGAAGGGAGAATTAACCATGAGGGTAAACAACCAGCACATAAAGCTCAATGTACTTCAGACCCTCAAGCAAGCTGATATCAAAGAGAAGTGTCAGCTGATCCAGGAAACCCCAGAGGTAAATCTCACACAGGATGCCCCCTGCCTTAGCAGCCACTGCCCGAGCAGAGATTCTAGGCACTACCTTGACAGCTACTTAGACGACTGCCTAGACACCTGCCTCGGCAGCCAGCCTGAAGACTGCCATGATGACCCCAAAGAGGTAAACTGGACTGGTACTCATCCAGGTAAGTATTTTGAACCTCTTAAATACACAACAAAAGAGAGTACCGTTGAAAAACCATCTATAGTGCAGCCACCAAAACTGGAAGTTAAACCACTGCCCGAGCAGCTTAAATACGTTTATCTTGGAAATAATGACACTTTACCCGTAATTATTTCTTCCAAGTTGACACAGGAACATGAACAATAGTTGGTTGAGATGCTCGGGCAGCACAAACAAACCATTGGATGGACTACTGCTGACCTAAAAGGAATCAGTCCGACAGTTTGCATGCATAAGATCCTCCTAGAGGATGACCATAAACTAACCATTGACGCCCAAAGACGGCTAAATGAGGCCATGAAGGATGTGGTAAGAAAAGAAGTGATCAAGTGGCTTGATGTCGACATCATTTACCCCATATCTGACAGCACATGGGTGAGCTCGGTCTAATGTGTGCCTAAGAAAGGAGGGATGACAGTCATCACGAACGAAGACAACGAGTTAATCCCAACCCGGACTATGACCGGTTGGAGGGTTTGTATGGACTATCGAAAGCTGAATAAAGCAACTCGAAAAGACCACTTCCCCTTACCTTTCTTAGATCAAATGTTAGATAGATTGGTCGTAAAACCTTACTATTGTTTTCCTGATGGTTACTCAGGTTACAATCAGATCGCAATCGCTCCGGAGGACCAAGAGAAAACTACCTTCATCTGCCTATACGAAACATACGCATTTAGAAGGATGCCGTTTGTACTTTGCAATGCACCGATGTTAAGTGTGCAAAAGTCCTATATTTATGCCCTAGTTTAGCTCAATTATTGTTGTTCTTAAGCATAGTTTAGTTACATTTATTAGGAAAACATACACAAAACTGCATAGATTAGATATTCTGCCTTATTTGATGAACTCAAATATTTTTATATAAAAGATACTGCTCATGTGCGTTTTCTCTCTGTGTGCAGGTACCCGCCCAGGCAGATGCCGCCGAGGCAGCAGAAAGGGCAGAAGAGGAGAAGTTGGAAATTGATGGAAGAAACTGTTGGACAATTTGGAGAGCTGATCGAGAAGGAGAGGCCCAGAATGAAGAGTTGTGCCAACCCTTGCACACCAACCCAGACCTCTGCCGAGTCAGAAAACAGTGTGCAACCGAGGCAGCAACTCGAGGAAGGGTGGAAAAGTGCAAAGTGGTATGCGACTGAAAGAGCTCATCAAGCCCAATTTTTAGAGACCACCTACACGTGCATTGGACAAAGAAAAGCCATGGTCAAAGTCAAGGTGGAAAAAGTCAAACGAGAATCTAGGAAGATTTAATGTTAGATTTGTTCTTTTAATGAGTTGTAATTAGATTCTAACTAGGATTCATGCCCTAAACAGACTTAGGCCTAGGTTCCTCCCCTATATATATGTAATCGACTTGAAGGAGAAAGAACAATTGAGATTAGAGAGAATACTCCTTCTTGTCGAAAAACCCTTGTGCCGCCATCCTCCATTATGTTCTAAACCTTCCCTAGGGCTAAGGGTTGGGTGCCTAGTAGTTGTGAGAGTTTTGCTTGTATTCGTTTAGGTTTTTAGTTTTTGCAATAAAATTCAAGGTTTGTTTACTCTTGGTTCTTTATATTTGCAATCTTTATCAGGAGAGAAGAGTGCATCAATCTATTTGTTCAATATCGGGAGAGCTGGATTCACGAAACGAGTAAACACGATTTTATCTAATCATAGGGTAAAGCTACTTCGGCTTAGGGATAAGTTAGAAGTTCAACGGCTAAGAGAGGCTTCATGATCGGTTGGTGTTCATCCTTAGATTCACACCGGGAGGTAACATCCAAGACGTGTTCGCCAATAGAACTTCAAGCTTAGGGATAAGAGGAAGTCATTGAAGGGAGCCTTGCCGAACCTTGAATCATCACTTAACTGCCCAGGCAGTCACATTGGTTTCTGCCGAGGCGGGCATCTACCGAAGCATACTCGTGGATGGTTGTTGAAGTTGTTAAGTTAATCTGTAAAACTGTGCCGAGACAGTGCATTCAATCTCCACACTATGAAGCATTCCAATACCGGCCTATTCTCTCACTCTGATTTCTCAATTTATTTTATTTGCCTTAATCGTAGTTTTAATCAACCCGACTCTCAATATTTGTGTTTTTACTTTTATCGTGTGCAAAAAAGTTAAGTCTGAAGGTTGTCACAATCCCTATGGAGACGATATCTTAAATACTATAACTTGGCACCGTGTATACTTGCACACAATTTGCGCATCAGTTTTGCACGTAACAACCGACAACCTTCCAAAGATGCATGATGGCCATTTTCTTCGATATGGTATGAAGATTTCCCTGGAAATCTTCATAGAGGATTTTTTAGTTTTTGGAGACAGCTTTGACAGATGCCTTGGCAACCTGGAAAAAGTACTCGAAAGATGTGAAGAATCTAACCTGGTCCTAAACTGGAAGAAATGCCACTTTATGGTAGACGAGGGCATTGTGATGGGCCATAAAATCTCCTACCGTGGCATCGAGGTTGACAGAGCCAAAATTGAAGTTATCAAAAAACTTCCACCAACTACCACGGTTAAAGGGATCAATAGTTTTCTAGGACACGTTGGTTTTTATAGACGTTTTATTAAAAACTTTTTGAAAATAACTAAACCATTGTGTTATTTTCTTGAACAGGATAAACCCTTTAACTTTGATGACAAATGCACTAAGGCATTTGAAACCCTGAAGAAGAAACTTGTAGCCGCTCCCACTATAGTATCACCAGATTGGACGCTGCCCTTCGAGATAATATGTGATGCCAGTGACTACGCTGTCGGGGAAGTGCTAGGGAAGAGGAAAAACAAAATCCTCCATGTCATCTACTATGCCAGCAAGACGCTCAACGAGGCCCAAGTTAATTATACCACCACTGAGAAGGAGCTGTTGGCAGTAGCTTTTGCTTTTGATAAGTTTCAAGCTTATCTCATCGGAACAAAGGTAACAGTGCACACAGACCATTCAGCCGTAAAACACCTTTTCTCCAAGAAAGATGCAAAACCAAGATTGATATGCTGGATTCTTCTTTTGCAAGAACTCGACGTAGAAATCAAGTACAGAAAAGGGACAGAGAACCAAGTGGCTGATCATATGTCACGACTAGAGGGAAGACCCACAGACACGACTAAAATTCAGGAAAGCTTCCCAGATGAGCAGATCCTAGCCAGCTCAGTAGTAGACCTCGCAGCCGCCCAGGCAGCATATACCATAGCCGTCGCGACAGAACCTCTGGCAGCCATGATGACCTCCACCACACCCTGGTACGCTGATCTTGTAAACTTCTTGGTTAGTGGTATTTTTCCTCATAACATGAATTACCAAGGGAAAAAGAGGTTCCAAAATGATGCAAAACATTATTATTGTGATGAACCTCTTTTGTTTAAGCAATGTGCAAACCATGTGATTCAGAGATGTGTACCAGAGGAAGAACAACAAGAAGTCCTCAACCATTGCCACAACTCACCATATGAGGGACATTTTGGAGGAACCAGAACTACTGCCAAGGTTCTCCAATCGGGACTACACTAGCCGACACTATATAGAGATGCCCAGGCATACAACAAACAGTGTGACAGATGCCAATGGACGGGCAACATCTCAAGGAGGAACGAGATGACACTGCAGAATATTCTAGAAGTCGAGCTGTTTGATGTATGGGGAATCGACTTCATAGGCCCTTTTCCATCATCTTGTGGGAACTTATACATACTGCTAGAAGTGGATTATGTCTCCAAATAGGTGGAAGCCATTGCAACACCAAAGGATGATTCCAAAACCATTCTCAAATTTCTCCAAAAGCATATCTTTACACGGTTTAGAATCCCTAGAGCCATCATAAGTGACGAGGGGAGACACTTTGACAACAAACTGATTGCCACGGCATTGAAGAAATTTGGTGTCACACACAAAGTTGCCACGACATACCACCCTCAGACCAATGGGTAGGGTGAAATATCAAACAAGGAATTGAAGAGCATTCTCGAAAAGGTGGTTAATCCATCTAAGAAAGACTGATCTCTTCGAATCCATGATGAATTATGAGCATATAGAACAACCTATAAGATGCCATTGGGCATGTCACTCTATCGTCTCGTATATGGAAAAATCTGCCACCTACCCGTTGAGATTGAACATAAAGCATACTGGGCCATCAAGGTAGTTAACCTATATGTTAAGTGTGCAAAAGTCATATATTTATGCCCTAGTTTAGCTCAATTATTGTTGCTCTTAAGCTTTGTTTAGTTGCATTTATTAGGTAAACATACACAAAACTGCATAGATTAGATATTCTGTCTTACTCGATGCACTTAATTATTTTTATCTAAAAGATACTGCTCAGGCGTGTTTTTCTAACTGTGCGCAGGTACCCGCCCAGGCAGATGCCGCCGAGGCAGCAGAGAGGGCAGTAGAGGAGAAACTGGAAGCTGATTGAGAAAGCTGATAGACCATCTAAAGAGCTGTTCGAGAGCTGATCGAGGAGGAGAAGACCAGAATGAAGAGCTGTGCCAACCCCTGCACACCAGACCACACCTTTGCCGAGGCAATCAACATTGTGCCGCCGAGGCAGAAACTCGAGGTAGAGTGGAAAATTGCAAAGTGGTATGCTATAGAAAGATCTCATCAAGCCCGATTTTTAGAGACCACTTGCACGTGCATTGGAGACCAGCAGAAAAAGAAAAGCCTAGGTCAAAGTCAAGTTGGAAAAAGTCAAACGGGAATCTAGGAAGATTTAATGATCTTTTAATGAGTTGTAATTATATTCTAACTAGTATTCCTACCCTAAACCTAGGCTCCTCCCATATATATATGTAATTGACTTGAAGGAGAGAACAAAATTGAGATTAGAGAGAAACTTCTTCTTGTCGAAACCCTAGTGCCGTCCAAACCCACCATGTTCTAAACCTTCCCTTGGGCTAAGAGTTGGTTGTGTAGTAGTTGCGAGAGTTTTGTTGTATTCGTTTAGGATTTCAGTTTTGCAATAAAATTCAAGGTTTGTTTACTCTTGGTTCTTCATTGTCGCAATCTTTATCGGGAGAGAAGAGGGCAGCAATCTATTTGTTCAATATTGGGAGATTTGAACTCACAAAATGAGTAAACACGGTTTTATCTAACCATAGGGTAAAGCTACTTCAACTTAGGGATAAGTTAAAAGGTTTAGCGGCTAAAAGAGGATCCATAATCGGTTGGTGTTCACCAATAGTACTTCAAGCTTCGGGAGAAAAGAGAGTCATAGAAGGGAACCCTGCCGAACCTTGAATCATCGCTTAACTGCCCATACAGTCACTTGGTCTCTGCCGAGGCAGGCGCCCGCCGAGGCATAGTATTGGGCGGCAATTGAAAGTTGTTAACTTGATCTGCAAAACTGTGTCGAGACAATACATTCAATCTTCACACTACTAAACATCAAATACCGACCCATTCTCTCACTCTGATTTCTCAATTTACTTGCTTTATTTTTAGTTTTAATCAAACCAACTCTCATTATTTGTGTTTTTACTTTTATTTGTGCAGAAAGGTGAACTCCAAAAGGTTGTCACAATCCCTGTGGAGACGATGTCTTAAATACTATAACTTGACACCATGTATACTTGCACGCAATTTGCGCATAACTTTTGCACGCAACAAGTTTTTGGCGTTGTTACCGGGGATTGGCGTACAACGTTTTGTTTTTATTTTTCTACACCTTTTATTTTCTGTTTAATCCCCTGGTTCTCTTTTGTTTATGACCAGAGCCAACCAGAAATCACCCTTGCGAGAATACGATCCAGAGCCTAAACGTACTATACGCATATTAAGACAAGCAAACAAAGAACCCATGGTTGATCCAGTAGACAACCATAACTTACCACCACCGCTCCCAGGTGACATTTCCGTGGTGGGCAATGGCAGACAACCTCCTGCCGCCCGGCGGCTAGTACGTGACTACCTGGAGGAGGATCTTAGAAGGTTAAAATCTGGTGTGATCGATCCAAAAATAGAATCGAACCACTTCGAGCTAAAACCTGTCATGTTCAACATATTGAATACACTCGGACAATTTGGAGGATCTGCCACTGAAGATGCCTTCCAGCACATGAAATCCTTCTTGGACATCTACAAGTCATTCAAAAACCATGGCGTTCATCCTGATGTGCTGCGTCTCAGATTATTTCCCTATTCACCGAGGGATATGGAAAAGACATGGTTTAACAGCCTACCATCGGAATCCATTGAATCTTAGACAAAACTATGCCGAGATTTCTTAGCTCGATTTAACCCTGTCAATCTGACTAATAAATTGCATACTGACATCACTTTGTTTCGACAGGCAGATGACGAACCAATGTACGAGGCATGGGAGAGATACTACGAGTTGCTGAATAAATGCCCCTCCCATGGATTTCTAGAATGGACACTAGTATCCATATTCTACAAAGGTGTAAACACACCAACAATGATGATGTTGGATTCCTCTGCAAACGGTACATTACTCGACAAGGAGCCCGCCGAAGCAATTCAAATCTTGAACAAGATGACCATAAACGACTACTAGTTTTCTAATGCCCGCCGAGGCAGCATGAGATGGCAGGCCACATCAAACGAGCTAGGAACATCAGATGCACTCATAGCACAAGTTGCTCGGTTGACAAAGATGGTAGAAGCTATGCAAGGGCAGAACAATACACAACAAGTCAAAGCCATTGATGCCTTTTGCGACCAATGTAGGGGAGACCATGACTCATCCGAATGCCAACAGGGAACCGAAACTAGCTGCTTTGTGGGGAACTACAACAGGAACAACAACTCTACATCGAACAACTACAATCTTGGCTGGAAGAGGCACCCTAACTTCTCGTGGAGCAACCCCAACAACATTCTGAATCCAACTAATCAGACAAATTAATCGCAAGGATTCCAGCAGGCTATGCCACGGTAGCAGCCGTCGCAACAACAACAGGCAGCACCCAGTGCTTTAGAGCAGACTCTGAATGCTTTCATGACTCAGACAGGTACCTATATGTCCAACATAGATTTGTTTGTTAAGAAAACTGAAGCTTTCATGGATAGGACCGAGATGAGAATGTAGAAACATGAGGCAACTCTAAAGTCACTAGAAACACAAGTGGGAAATTTTGCACAAGTACTGAACACTAGAACTATATGAGGATTGCCCAGCGATACTAAAGTCGTAAGGAAACCCACGTACGAGCAATGCAAGGCCATTAAATTAGTTGCCCAGCCTGAAGCAAGTAAGCCTGTCGTGGCAGACCCAGGACCCTCTGCCTCGGCAGACCCTACTGATGCTTCCGAGAGACGTGAGGTACATACACACCCACCTGTTCCTCAGAAGCTGAAACACCAGAAGCAGGACCATCAGTTCCAAAAATTCTTGGATATTCTCAAGCAAGTGCATATCAACATACCTCTAGTGGAAGCCATACAACAAATGCCTAACTATGCCAAATTTCTGAGAGACATGGTTTCCAAACGGAAAAGAATCAGGGAGTTTGACACGATCGCCATGACAGAAGAATATATGGCCATGCTGCACAATAAAACACCGCCCAAGCAGAAAGAGGTAGTTTCCTCATTCCATGCGCTATCAGGAACTATTACGAGGGGAAAGCCTTATGCAACCTAGGGGCAAGCATCAATGTAATGCCCAAGTCGGTGTTTGAAAAACTAGGGATTGGAAAAGCTAGACCCACCACCGTCATGCTCTAGTTAGCCGATCACTCTTACGTGCAACCAGAAGGAAAAATTGAAGACATCTTAGTAAGAGTGGACAATCTTATTTTTCTGGCTGATTTCCTAATTTTAGACTGTGAGGCAGACAACAAGGCACCCATCATCCTAGGAAGACCATTCCTAGCCACAAGCAAAACCTTAATATATGTGGAGAATGGGGAGCTTACAATGAGGGTGGACAATCAGAAAATCAAGCTGAATGTATTGCAACCTTTGGAAAAAGCTGACAACAAAGAAGAATGCCATGACATTCATGCCTCAACAGACACCAAACCCAGAACAGTGATAGAGACAGTACACTCCTGCAGTGGTAGTGACCTGCTGCGACCGCGTGATAGGGTCGTGGTCTGCCGCCCGCCATACCCGCCGAGGCAGCAATTCATGGCAACACAAAACATACTCAAACTTTACAATGCAAACCACATGCTACTGAGCTGCATTTGTCTTACCCAATCTATCGACCAAATCTCTCCCTATCATCCCTCTCATCACTATCTTTATTTTATTTGTATTTTTATATTTCCACATCGTGAGATTTAATTACGCATTTACTGAATCTTTGTGCAGAAAACCATTCATAGGAGCTGCTCCAATCCCTGTGGGAGACGATATCTTTTATACTATAACTTGACAAGAGTGTGCACTTGCCCTTATAAATAGAGAACACCTAGACGCTCTACACATTCCAACCACAACCGCCTGGGCGGGCAACTTGACAATACCAATGATCAAGAAAAACACAAAGACCCGCTCTGACAGAGGGTGAAGCAGATGCTACAGCAACCCAGGAAGTGGTTATGCTGGGGAATGCATCCATATGCATTCCCAACATAACTTAAATTTTCTTTATCTTATTTTATTTTTATGTTTTAGGATTTAGATTTTACTTTCTCGCATTTTTTTCAGTTCTTAGGAAATAGATTTAATTACAATATTTGTTTATTTTCTAATAAATTTTTATTTCAGTTCTTTTTAGGAGAGATAATGGCCCAAGAGAAGGGAGAAGAAGAAAGTCCTCTCCATCTCCGACAACCGTGGAGATACAGCGGTAGCCCCAATCCGAGAACAAGGGCAGACGTCGAGGGCAGCAGCCAACGCACCAGGACCATCCAAATCTGCCTACCTCAAATACTTCTTTTCGAATGACTCGGTATGGCAAGACACGGTTCGATCAGTCATAAGGAAGCTCGAACCGTCCTTCTCCCCAGGTGCCAAGAGAACACACTCTGCCACAGAAGTCTACCCCAACAGTGAAGAAGGCGGTGAAAGAGATGTCATGCAAAAAGAACAACCCAGCCCACCTTCCCGCCAAAAGTCACCGAGGGTGACCAAGCGCTTCAAAATGGCAGCACGGAAGCGAGTAATCATAGCCAGCGACGACGACAACTCCTTCGAAACGCAACCAATCTAAGCCCCTCTCTCCTTCTTTTATTTTTATCTCATCTATGATAATTTGTGTATGTAGGCATGCATTGAGGACAATGCTCCTCTCGAGTTTGAGGGGTGGGATTAGTCCTCTAGTTTAAGTTTTTTTGTTTGTTTTTCTCTTATTTTTATGTTTTTATTTCTTCTATTTTGTTTTTTTAGTTGCATTTAGGTTAGGATCTAATGTAACATGCTTTTATTTAAAGTCTAAAGAACTCTTTGTTTGAGAAAAATTCTTGATTATCTTTTACCCGCCGCGGAAGACGGCCCACCTAGGCGGCAACCTTAGCATGACTTTAGGTTAACCTAGAATCCTACTATGGTCTGAACTTAAAAGAAAACACTCTTTGTGACTAGTTTGATTTGAGGACTTCTAGGAAACTTAGGTATTTCACCTAGTAAAATTGGGTAGAACTTGATGTTTTCGAAACAAAAAAAATAGACGTCCTAGAGGTGCCCGAAACTGGCTCTAGGATAAGCTAGAGTTGCCTGAAACTGGCTCTAGAGAAATAAAAAAAATCATTAGAGATACCTATCGCCGACAACTAGTGGTTAAATTGAAAGAGAGGCTAGAGGAAAACCCAAGGGAATTGAGGTGTTTATCGAAGGTTTACTTAGAAGCCGAAGGATCATGCTTATCACAAGGAACACACACACTCAAGAGATATATAGTTCGGTTCCGAGTAAGTTTATTGTCATTCGAAAGGTTGCTAATGAGGCGTACATCTACACGGTATGTAAAGGTTTCTCAAGATGCTTTCTCGACTTAGTTTACATTTAATTTTAATTTTTGGCATATTATTATTAGATTGCTTGAGGACAAGTAATAGTTCGAGTTTGGGGGTGTGTTAAGTGTGCAAAAGTCCTATATTTATGCCCTAGTTTAGCTCAATTATTGTTGTTCTTAAGCTTTGTTTAGTTGCATTTATTAGGTAAACATACACAAAACTGCATAGATAAGATATTTTGTCTTATTCGATGCACTTAATTATTTTTATCTAAATGATACTGCTCATGCGTGTTTTCTAACTGTGCGTAGGTCCGCCCAGGCAGATGCCACCGAGGCAGCAGAGAGGGCAGTAGAGGAGAAGCTGGAAGCTGATTGAGAAAGCAGATAGACCATCTGGAGAGCTGTTCGAGAGCTGATTGGGGAGGAGAAGACCAGAATGATGAGCTGTGACAACCCCTGCACAACAGACCACACCTCTGCCGAGGCAGTCAACAATGTGCCGCTGAGGCAGCAACTCGAGGAAGAGTGGAAAAATGCAAAATGATATGCGATAGAAAGATCTCATCAAGCCCGATTTTTAGAGACCACTTGCACGTGCATTGCAGCCCAACGGACAAAGAAAAGCCAATGTCAAAGTCAAGTTGGAAAAAGTCAAACGGGAATCTAGGAAGATTTAATGATCTTTTAATGAGTTGTAATTATATTCTAACTAGTATTCCTACCCTAAACCGACCTAGACCTAGGCTCCTCCCCTATATATATGTGATCGACTTGAAAGAGAGAACATAATTGAGATTAGAGAGAAACTGCTTCTTGTTGAAACCCTAGTGTCGTCCAAACCCACCATGTTCTAAACCTTCCTTTGGGCTAAGGGTTGGTTGTGTAGTAGTTGTGAGAGTTTTGTTGTATTCGTTTAGGATTTCATTTTTGTAATAAAATTCAAGGTTTGTTTACTCTTGGTTCTTGATTGTCGCAATCTTTATCGGGAGAGGAGAGGGTGACAATCTATTTGTTCAATATCGGGAGAGTTGAACTCATGAAACAGGTAAATACGGTTTTATCCAACCATAGGGTAAAGCTACTTCAGCTTAGGGATAAGTTAAGAAGTTCAGTGGCTAAAAGA
Organism: Hibiscus trionum; assembly: GCA_030270665.1. NCBI lineage: Eukaryota > Viridiplantae > Streptophyta > Magnoliopsida > Malvales > Malvaceae > Hibiscus > Hibiscus trionum. Next base: position 5,895,073 of record BSYR01000021.1, on the reverse strand, counting down.
GGATCCATAATCGGTTGATGTTCACCCTTAGATTCACGCAGGGAGGTATCATCCAAGATGTGTTTGCCAATAGTACTTCAAGCTTTGGGAGAAAAGGGAGTCATAGAAGGGAACCTTGCCGAACCTTGAATCATCGCTTAACTGCCCAGGCAGTCACTTGGTCTCTGCCGAGGCAGGCGCCCACCGAGGCATAGTATTGGGCGGCTGTTGAAAGTTGTTAAGTTGATCTGCAAAACTGTGCCGAGACAATACATTCAATCTCCACACTACGAAATATCCAATACTGGCCCATTCTCTCACTCTAATTTCTCAATTTACTTGCTTTTTTTTAGTTTTAATCAAACCAACTCTTATTATTTGTGTTTTTACTTTTATTTGTGCAGAAAGGTGAACTCCTAAAGGTTGTCACAATCCCTGTGGAGACGATATCTTAAATACTATAACTTCACACCGTGTATACTTGCACGCAATTTACGCATCACTTTTGCACGCAACACTAGACTGTGACAAAGCCGGGCAAAAGAGACTCATGGACCTGAATGAGATCAAAGAATTCAGAGCCTTGGCATATGACAATGCGAGAATATACAAGGAGAAAACCAAAAATGGCATGGCAAAAGTTTCTGCCAAGGCAGTTTATATTCGGGCATCATGTACTCTTCTTCAATTCTCGAGTGAAACTATTCCCAGGGAAGTTGAAGTCAAGATGGTCTGGCCCGTTCGAGGTAGTTAAAGAATTCCCACATGGTGCAGTCACGATCAAATCTACCAAAGATGGGCATGAATTTAAAGTGAATGGGCACAGGTTAAAGCACTACACAAGAACTCATGTTGCAAGAGAGAAGGAAGTGGTCATGCTAGGAGATGCATCCAAATGCGCTCCTAAAACAACCTAAATTTTTTCTATTTTTAATTTTTTTAGGAATTAGATTTAAGTTTAGCATGTATTTTATTTTTCAAGCACTAATAATTTATTTCAGTCTATTTTAAGAGAAACAAAACCCAAAGGAAAAGAGAAGAATCGAGCCCAACCCATCAACCATTCAAGCCTGCCCGTGAAGACTGCCACAGCATTACATAGCTGCAGACGTTGCTTCCTGCCAAAACTAGCCGTTGCAGATGAAGCCGTTCCATTCCAATGGCTCTCTGCCCAGGCAACGGATGCCTCGACAGACGAAACGGCAGCAAATCTTCACTCCTATTTAACCCCCTCATAGTTTTTACTATTCACTCTTCTTTACTTTCTTTTGCGTTTTTTTACTAGATTTCTCTTTGTTTTCAAAATACTCTCAAGCCTCTCCCAACTCTCTCCACTCTCTCAACATTCAAACCCTACTCCCAAACAAAAGATGGCAAGAACACCCTGCCGCCAAGCCACCCAGGCAGACTCTGAAACTTCTTTTCATAGATTTGCCACACCCGAAGTAAAGGCAAGCCACAATAAGAAGTTCAAAGAACGATCCGTGTGGGAAGAACAAAGGTTCTTCTATGAGACGGCAAAACGAAACTTTGGGCTTGACAATTTCATCTTCAACAAGATCGAACACCAATGATGGCAAATTTTTGCCCAGCAACCAAAAGAGACGGTTTATAAAAACTAAGGTTTGGCAATTGATGGTTTGCATTGCTTGAGGACAAGTAATAGTTCGAGTTTGGGGGCGTGTTAAGTGTGTAAAAGTCCTATTTTTAACCTTAGTTTAGCTTAATTATTGTTGCACTTAAGCATGTTTTAGTTTCATTTATTAGGTAACCATACACAAAATTGCATAGATTAGATAATCTGACATGTTGATGAATTTCACTATTTTTCTCTATAAAAGATACTGCTCAGGTATGTGTTTTACTGTGCACAAATATCTGCCCAGACAGACCATGCCGAGGAAACAAGGAGGGCAGAAGGAATGAGCTGAACAATCGATGGAAGATGCTGATGTACCCGCTGAAGAGCTGATCAGACTATGCCACAGAGGAAAAGCCCATAGTAAGGAGCCATGCCGAGGCAACAGAGGGTGTACTGCTGAGGCAGCACCCCAAGGCAGCTGAAAATATGCAAAGTGGTATGCGATTGGAAGAACACATCAAGCCCGATTTTTAGAGACTACTTGCATGCAAATCGGAGCCCAAAAGCCCAAGAAAAGCCAAAGTCAAAGTTATGGTGGAAAAAGTCAAACGTGAATCTAGAAAGAATTAATGATAGAGATTTGTTATTTTAATGAGTTGTAATATGATTCTAACTAGTACTCCTACCCTAAACCGACTTTGACCTAGGCCATGCTCTATAAATATGTAACCTAGCTGACTAGGAGGAACATGTCGAGTGATTTTTGAGAAAACCCTAGTGCTCCATTAATCTAACATGTTATAAACTTCTCCTAGGGCTAAGGGTTGGTTTTGTTGAGTAGTTGTGAGAGATTGCTTGTATTTGTTTAGGTTTTTAGTGTTTGCAATAAAACTTCAAAATTTGTTTACTCTTGGCATTATTCTTGTTTGCACTCAAATCGGGAGAGGAGAGAGCAATTATCGATTTGTCTAATATCATGAGAGTTAGACTCATGAAACGAGTAAACACGGTTTTATCCAACTTGGGGGTGAAACTACTTCGGATTAGGAATAAGTTAGAAGTTCAACGGCTAAATGAGGCTTAAGATTGGTTGGTGTTCATCCCTTGATTCACGCCGAGAGGTATTATCAAGATGTGTTCGCTAATAGCACTTCGACTTAGGGATAGGGAGGAGTCACTAAAGGAAGCCTTGCCGAACTTTGAAGCATCATTTAGCCGCCCGAGCAGTACATCATTTTTTGCCGTGACGGGTCATCTGTCGAGGCATCATCTTGACACTGCCAAGATGGCTGAGTCGATTTTGTAGCACTTGAATCGGGAAAAAACATTCAAAATCCACACTACAACGCATACCAATACCAGCCTATTCTCTCAAACTGATTTCTCAACCTTTTAATTTACTTGCTTTTAGTTTTAGTCAAATCAAATCTCAATCACTTGTATTTTTACTTTTACTTGTGAAGGATGATAAATTCTAAAGGATTTCCCAATCCATGTGGAGACGATATCTTTTATATTACAACTAGGAATCAGTGTACACTTGCACTTAAAGCAAGACTATTTCACAAGCCTACAACGTCCAGGAACTTCTTAAACTGGTACTCTTGCTTTTGTTGTTTTAGCCTTTGTAGGAATGGTGGAGTTGGTATGCTGTCTCTGGGTTCTGTCATAGGTGTTTCCACAGGTTATGCTGACACAATATTGTTCTTGGTTGCTATCACGACCTCGTTGTCTTTGGACTGTGCTGTGACGGTTGACTCTTTTGGTTTCTCCTATGCTGGCTGCTTGTTCTGAGGCCCCTTAAGTTGGATACCACTCCTGGTGGTTACAACTTTGCACTATTCATACAATATCCCCTTAGCAGCTTCAGTGTCGCTGGCCTAGTGTTCAGAATCTGTACGATCTGCCCCACCTGTGTTTCAAGGGATTTTAATGTTGCCTCTATAACACCCTGAAAACTGGTCTAGTCAGAAATAGGTTCCGATGATCGGAATTTCGTTATTAAAATATTGAAATTTTGAAATCTTGCTATAGAAAATGTCCCAAGACTTTAAGAAGCCAAGTCCTTAGCTAAGATTGTTTTGAATGCCCAAGTTAATGTTTTGAACTAGGCGTTTCGATACGTTTAGGCTCATATCAAAACGACCTAGGTGAAGCGTACCAAAACGAGAATAGGCGTTCCGATACGGCTCAACGGTAATAACTGACTTTTTGGAATTATGCATGACCGTATTGAAACGGCCTCGGGTGTTTTGAAACGGGACTCTGCAGAAAACAGGGTAAGTGCCCCAAAGTCAAATATTTCGGCCCTTAAGTGACTCACCTCCTTGCTTGACATCTTTTCACATGCTTTAAAGCTGAGAAGATGGCTTTGATCAGCAATCATGATGATATGTGAAAGAGAAACAATATATTAAATAAACCCTCCATTTAAGGAAATGCTTTGATTGGTTCTTAGGGAGGCAAACCATTTAGTGTAGGAAATCCCCTCATTGGTTGATAAATGAGGTGGGAATAAATTAAGAATTCCCTAGTCCTCTATAAATAAGGAAGGGTTGAAGAGAAGTGGGACTTTTGAGTTTTCTACGAGCCTAAATTCTCTTTAGAAAAAACAAGAAAACATCACCATCTTCATCTTCAACCTCAAGCTTCAAGCAAGCACCTCTATTGAAGATAAAACTAGAGCTTTGTCTTCCTTTGTTAATGAGCTTCATTTGATCCACGCAAATACAAGAAGGAGGATCTAGGCATCGAGAAAGGTATTACCAACCTTAGAGCCTTAACCGAGCAAGGTGAGTGTAGTAGCGTCTCGGGTTAGGCAAGGGCCTACTCGAATGTGTCGTTATTTTGTTAATACTAACCTTGAGTTAGAGATTTTTATACCATTGATCATGTGTTGGTAAGTATATGGTAAGTGTTGCATTGATTCTATGTTCATAGCATGGTTATCATCGACATGAAAATCATTGAAAGCATTGGCATGTAAGAATTGTTGACATGAACTATTATTATTGTTTATTGATATGAAATGTTTGATTATGAACCATGAATGATGAACTATTGTTATTTGACCTTGGATTCGAAGTATTGGATACAATTGGCATGACATAGAATTCATGATCTCATTGGTACGGGTAGACTACGGTCCTAGGGCTACGGCCTATATGTTTTGGCGAGGCGGAGGGATGTATGGTGTATTGGTCTTTGGCGATGTCGGTGGGATGACCATTTAAGGATTTGGCGAGGAGGTGGAATTCGTGTATCCATATACCATGAATCGATCCAAGGAATATTGATGATATGTTTTGTTATGAACAAGAAACATGTTATGCTATTGCATAGTCGACATTATGATCATCTTGAAGCATACTACATGATATCTCATGTTCATATATTGTTATGTGACTACCTCACTAGGCAAAGTATGCCTAACGTTTTCCATGCATCCATTTCAGGTTAATCAAGTATTGAGGTCAAGATCGGAGTAGTTGGAGCGTTGTGCAAGTCACAATCAAGTTCTAAGTAATGTATTTTTTCCTTTCGAACTCCTAGTATGGTGGCAAGGTCTATGTATAATTTATTAAGTCTCTTTTGATATGTCTATGTGATGTTTAAGTGCTTTTGGCATGGATAGTTTGAAATGAGTTTCATTTGTTTAAAGAATGGCCCTAAAAGTTCAAGTTTCATACCAAAAAGGGTAAAATCGAGTAAATGGGTTCAATTGGCTTTAAAATTTAGCATGACAGTAGTTTATACCCTTAAAATGTTGTGGGTAAAGTTTCATTGCATTTGAACCATGTTTGCTTTGTTAAATTGATTAAAAACAAGCTAGAATCTGTCAATACAGACCTGACCGTATCGAAATGGGTGATGGTGTTTCGATACAGTTAAGTATAATTTGAACCAAGGAAGCAGGGTGTACCGAAACGAAATAAGACCGTTTCAGAACATTTTGTCTCTGGAGACCTCTGTTTCGATACGGGTATCAAAAAGGGTCAAAGTCAAAGTCAAGACAGTCAACCCGTACCGATACGAGTCAAGCCGTATCGATACGGTTATAAGAGAAAAGTCAATAAGTTGACCATATTCAAGCTGTACCGAAACGGCTCAGGGCATTCCGATACGGGATAGCTTTTCTAAGATCTCTATAAGGATAAATGGATTAATACGTATACTCGGTAATATTTCTGTTCGCGTAAAATTTGATAATGTTCTGTTAATCAATTTGTAAGTTTTAATTTCTGAAGAAGTTTTAATAAGAAGGTTAAAAGTTTTATGTCACCGATCTCCGTTTTGTTTTCGGTAACGCTCTCCGACCCAGTTCTCTACCAGGCCGAGAAGGGGGTGTTACATTTGTAGTATCAGAGATAGAGTTTAGTCGGTTCTGGACTAAACCTAAGTATGTTTGTTATGTTACTTGCCACCTAGGAGTTATTCTGTTGCGTTTTGTGACTTGTCAACTAATCCTAACTCTTTTTAATATAGATATGTCTTGAACTAATGAAGCTTGTGATAATGAGCTTGCTTCTAACTCCTCGATTCATGGCGAGGAGGTACATGGAGGGAATCCTCCGAATCCTCAGAACCCTCATGTTCAAGGTGTAGAGCCTGAAGCACCTGCAGCTCAGGCATAGTGTTATCAAAACATGGCTGATATGTTTCAGCAATTCATGAATGTGATAAAGGCTAGTCAAGTTGTGCCACCTATGCCACCTGTTGTTCAACCTCTTCGAGCTCCTATAGATAATTTATCTCAATACCGAGCTTACACCTTCACTGGTCGGGACGATGATGATCCTGAAATAGCCGAGTATTGGTTAGACAATACTTTAAGGATTTTGGATAAGTAATTAAGGTGTTCAGATGAACATAATATTGAATGCGCTCTTGCATTGCTTGCCGATGAAGCTTTATAGTGGTGGGAAACTATCGTTCTTACCGTTTCTGAGGATACCGTGAATTGGGAATTCTTCTTGAAAGAATTCCGTAATAAGTACGTAAGCGAATTCTACCTCGCCGAGAGGCGAAGCATCTTCCTTCATCTTAAACAAGGTGGACGACCAATCGAACAATACATCCACGATTTTTGCAAGTATTGTAGATATGGTGCAGACATTATCAAGAAGGAAGAAGAAAAGTGTCAGATGTTCATTGCTGGACTCAATGATGAATTACGTCCCGTGTTCACAGTGTTGAGTGTGCAAAAGTTCTACTTTTTACCCTTTATTTACCCCATATTCCTGCTGCATTCAAGCACATTTCATTGCATTTAGGATAGATTTCATTCATACATCACAATTATATTAAATGGCACAGTTTCTACTGAAATTGGTTACTTTTGCAGGTAGCTGCTGAAGCAGACGAAGGGCAGTGGAGAAGCAAAGCTAGAACACAGAAGTGCAGACGAGAGAAGGATGTTGTCATGGCCGCTGCCGTGGCAGCTAGGGGTGTGCATTACCGTATACGGATAATATCCGATCCGAATATTTCGGATAGTCATAGTAGTGATCCGTATCCGATCCGGAAAAATCGGATATCCGAAAAACTGGATATCCGAAATTTCAGATCGGATATCCGGATATCCGAATCCGAATATATTACTTAATTTAACAAAATTTTCAGATTTAAAATTTATAATTTTACACATATTTTTAGACTAAAAATTACATACTTTCATATTATACAATGCACACACAATACTATAATATATATATATATATATATATATATATATAATTAAAATCAAAAGAAATAAATTGCTTAAAAAAATTCATATTAATGCCATACAATAACATTGTAGAGCAGTGACACTATGACAGACTTGACAGTGAGTAGTGAGCAAACAATATTAAAATAATATTATAATCAGCAAACACAATTGGGGGAAATTTGATTTGGGAATTGGATTGGCTTTCATTTACATAAATTTGGGTTTTGGGCAGTTGGGCTAGTGGGCTACGGCCAAAAAAATTAAAATTTTAATCGGGTTTTCGGATAATCCGAAAACACTTTTAGGCCGATCCGTATCCGATCCGATTATCCGAAATTTTTACCGGATATCCGATCCGAAATATCCGAAAATTTAAAAACGGATCGGATATCCATATTTTCGGATCGGATCATCGGACAAACGGATCGGGTTACTCGGATCGTATTTTTTTGCACACCCCTAGTGGCAGCCAATGACGAAAGCAGTAATAAAGGGAGGAAGTGAAGTGGAGCTCGACAGAAAGAGGAAATTAAGCTGGTCTGTCGTGGAGCACTCTTATATTTTTCTGAGCCCTAGATCAGAATGAAGGCCAAGCCCAAAGTTCAAGGAAGAAACTCCAAGCAAGAAGGAAAGACGAATTAAAGATATAAACTCTGAAGATTTAGTCTTTAATAGAATTGTACTTTAATTTAAATTTGTATTCTTGCCTTATTAGAAAACTTGAACGCAATGCCTATATAAAGGCATGTAATTCGACCTAGGGAGATCATCTTATTATCTAGCTGTCTTCCCCTAAACCCTAGTCGTTTTCCCCCTTCTCATCATGTTCTAAACTTCCCCTAGGGCTAAGGGTTGATTCTGTAAAGTAGTTGCAAGGATTGCATTGTTTTAGGATTTTTTCTGTTCAATAAAATAGACTTCAAGATTGCTTATTCTGGTTTTCAACATCTTGCAAGAGTATCGGGAGAGCATTGTGAGATTATACATTTACTTAATATCGGGAGAGTTAAGTATACGAAAGGAATAAGTACGAGTTCTCCAGTTTATGGTTGAACTATCTCGGACCTAGGGATAGGACGAGGTTAAGTGGCTAAAGAAGAATTCAACAACATCGGTGTTCACCCTTTGATTCACGCCGGGAAGTATCATCAAAGACGTGTTCATCGACAGACTTGGACCTAAGGATAGGCCAAGGCACAACAGGGATTCTTGCCAAGCTTGAAGTACTGAGTTGTGTGTTCGCTGCCGCAACAGGTGCTGCCACGAAAGACGCTACAACAGAACCGAGAAGTCTAAGACAGTGCAACACCTGCACTACGGAGCAGATCAATACCGGCCTACTCTTTACTCTGAATATTTTCATCCTTTATTCTCAATTTTCTTTATTATTTCGTGACAAACAATTAAACTCTTTCTTTTCCCGCTTGTGCAGCAATCCAAGGTTAAAGCTATTAGCCTAGTCCCCGTGGAGACGATATCCGATACTTCCGTATCACTTTACTACTTGCGTCTTGTACACTTGCACTACATTGCGATAAACTCTTTTACACGCAACAAGTTTTTGGCGCCGTTGCCGGGGACTGGCAACATATCTTTACCCTATTTTTACTGCACTTTCTTTTTTTTTTTGTTTTTACTTGGATTGTTCACCCTGTGCTTTTCACAAGGTCTTTTGTTTGCTTATGCGCAGATCTTAACGAGGGAAAGAACCTGAGCACCAGTTAGACCCTGAAATCGAACGAACGTGCAACCTCAGGAACCGAGTCCGCCTCTTAGTAGCAAGAAACGAGTACTTGGAGGAACAGTTAGAAGCGATGGTGAACGAAAGACACGAAGACAGGAGGAACAACCAAGGGAATCTCCGAGGTCCTGAAGATCCTGTCGGAGATGGAGGAAACGGAAAGCCTGCCGATCCTCCTGCTGCTGCCGTACGACGGACCTGCCGCGATTTCATGATCAATGATCAAGTGGAATTAGAGACCACCCTGCCAGACGTGGTAGCTGAAAATTTCGAGCTGAAACCTGTGATGTTCAGCATGATTAATTCCGCTGGCCAATTTAGTGGTGCTGCTACAGAGGATGCCAGGGAACATCTGAAAATGTTCTTTTAAACTAACGCCGGGTTCAATACGAACTTGGGCAGATTTAACTCGTGAATTTTTGTCTCATTTTAACCCTTCCGATTTATCTGAGCGATTACGTAACGAAATTGCTACTTTTCAACAGGAAGACGACGAGCTAATGCACGAGGCATGAGACAGGTTTACTACTCTTTTGAGGAATTGTCCGATGCTTGGATTCCCTGTTTGGAATCAACTAATCAAATTCTACAATGCTGCCAACCTACACACTCGTATGAGAATTGATTCAGCAGCCAATGGGTTGTTGTTAGATAAAGATCCGGATGAAGCCATGGTAGTATTAAAGAATTTTGCTAAGAATGAAGAACAGTTCCCCACATCGAGGAGAGGTAAACGAGTACTAGTTGTGAAGGATTATGAAGCCGATAATTCCTTAAAGAAACAAGTGGCATATCTCACAAAGGCAGTAGAGAACTTGCTGAAGAAAGATTCTCAACCTGTTTATGCTGCAGAAGAGGTATGTGGAACTTGCGGTGGAAATCATAGTTCGGAAGACTGTCCACTACAGCTAGAGGAAGGGATGTTAGTTGGGAACTATAACAAGCAGAACTACAATTCCAACAATTACAACCCCAACTGGAGGAAAGACCCTAAGTTCTCTTAGAGCAACCCTAACAATGCCCTGAACCCTCAAGCACAGAACACTCAAAATCAAGGGACACCTAGAATTCTGACACGGCAGCAAGTGTAACAGCAGCCGCAACAACCACAGGCAGCCACACCTAGCATACTGGAACAAACCTTGGCCACATTTATGTCACAGATAAGAACATACATGGCAAACATGGATCACTTCGTCAAGAAGACCGAGTCGTTCATGGATAAAACAGAGATGCGGATGGCCAATCATGAAGCTACTCTGAAGTCATTGGAGACAAAAATGGGTCAGGTTTCCCAACATATTATGCCAAGGCAGAACGGAGGATTCCCTAGCGATACTGAAATCGCTAGAAAACCCACACATGAGCAGTACAAAGCGATCACAACTAGAAGTGGGAAGAAATTACCAGGGCCAGAGAAAGAAGCAGAAACAGTTAAACAACTAGCCCTAGAATTGACTGTCGAGGACGCTGCCCCGGTAGACGACAAACTGCCTGCTGCCGATGCACCTGTCACGACAGTAGAAGGGACAGAGGAGAAGGATGAAGAACCTAAGCCTCCTCAGATCCGAATGCAATGGGAAGGACGTATTGCAGACTATCATCCTCCACCTCCTTTTCCTCAGCGGTTACAGAATTTGAAACAAGAATCCCAGCTTAAGAAGATCTATGATATTTTTAAGCAGGTCCACATCAATATCCCGCTGTTAGATGCTATCAAGGAGATGTCTGGTTATGCCAAATTTCTCAAGGATGCTATGTCGAAGAAATCCAGACTTGTGGAATTTGAGACGGTTAAAATGACAGAAGGATGCATGACTATTCTGCACAAGCATCCACCCCAGAAAAAGAAGGATCCTGGGAGTTTCATAATACCGTGCATAATCGGAGACAAATTCGTGGGTAAGACACTGTGTGATCTAGGTGCTAGTATTAATTTAATGCCAAAATATATATTTCAGAAATTAGGTATTGGACGAGCACGACCCACAACAGTTATGCTGCAGCTGGCAGACCGCTCTTACGTGCAACCGGAAGGAAAAATTGAAGATATTCTGGTAAGAGTGGATAAATTTATTTTTCCTGTTGACTTTCTTGTTTTAGATTGTGAAGTAGATGAGAATGCACCAATCATCCTGGGGCGACCCTTCTTAGCCACAAGAAGATCACTGATTGATGTAGAGAAGGGAGAACTCACTATGAGAGTGAATGATCAAGATATCAAGCTAAATGTTCTCCAAGCAATAAAGCATGCTGATGCAGAAGAAGAATGCAAGGCTATCACTGAAGTTATCCTTGACCAACCATGCATCAGGTCAGACTGCCATGACATCAAATTTGGCCACTGCCCCAGCAGCCATTTAGAAGATTGTCACGGCAGCGACAACGACAGCAGCTCCTCAGACTCTGACATATCTGATATTGAAGATCATGAGGAGGTAAACTGGATAGGCAATCGCCCAGGTAAGTTATTCGAGCCCTTAAATTATACCTCGAATGAACATATCATCCAAAAGCCATCAACTGTAGAACCACCTGTTCTAGATCTTAAGCCCCTGCTAGGGCAGCTCAAATATGTTTTTCTTGGATTAAATGATACGTTGCCCGTAATCATCTCTTCCAAGTTGATGCAAGAACAGGAACATCAGCTGATAGGGATGCTGCAGCAGCACAAAAGGGCTATTGGATGGACGGTTGCTGATATCCAAGGCATCAGTCCGGCACTATGTATGCATAAAATCCTCTTAGAGGATGATCACAAGCCGACCATTGATGCCCAGAGACGTTTAAATGATGCTATGCGAGAAGTGGTCCGAAAGGAAATTATCAAATGGCTAGATGCTGGGATAATTTATGCCATCTCGGATAGTAAGTGGGTGAGCCCGGTGCAGTGTGTTCCTAAGAAAGGAGGAATAACCATGGTAACCAACGAAGAAAACGAGCTAATCCCAACCAGGACTGTGACCGGTTGGAGGGTTTGTATGGACTACCGGAAGCTTAACAAAGCTACCCGGACGGACCACTTTCCCCTGCCTTTTATTGATCAAATGCTTGATAGATTAGAGGGAAAGCCTTATTATTGTTTTCTTGATGGTTACTCAGGTTACAACCAAATAGCCATCGCACCAGAGGATCAAGAGAAAACGACCTTCACTTGCTCGTACGATACTTATGCTTTTCGGAGGATGCCATTTGGACTTTGCAATGCACCAGCAACTTTTCAGAGGTGTATGATGGCTATATTCTCCGACATGGTGGAGGATTTCTTGGAGATATTCATGGACGATTTCTCAGTCTTTGGAGACAATTTTGAAAGCTGCTTAGGCAACCTACAGAAAGTGCTCGGGAGATGCGAGAAAGCGAACTTGGTATTGAACTGGGAGAAATGTCACTTCATGGTGGATGAAGGGATAGTCCTAGGCTATAAAGTAAGTTGCCGCGACATTGAAGTCGACAGGGCTAAGATTGAGGTAATTGAAAAACTGCCGCCACCCACCACAGTCAAGGGGATCAGGAGTTTCTTAGGGCATGCTGGGTTTTATCGAAGGTTATCGCAAACTTTTCGAAGAACACCAAGCCTTTGTGCCACCTGCTGGAGAAGAACCGTCCCTTCGACTTCAATACTGAATGTACTTAGGCATTCAGAGTTCTAAAAGAAAAGCTGGTAACAACCCCGATAGTACAACCACCGGATTGGAAACTACCATTCGAGATCATGTGTGATGCTAGTGACTATGCTGTTGGGGCAGCACTTGGGCAGAGGAAGGACAAGCTCTTTCATGTTATATACTATGCCAGCAAAACACCGAACGACGCCCAAGTAAACTACACCACAACAGAGAAGGAACTGTTAGCTGTGGTTTTCTCGGTTGACAAGTTTCATTCATATATACTTGGAACGAAGGTCATAGTCCACACAGACCACTCTGCACTAAAGTATCTGTTCGCCAAAAAGGATGCGAAGCCTAGACTGATACGTTGGATTCTGCTACTGCAAAAGTTCGACCTTGAGATCAAGAACAAAAAGGGAAAAGAGAACCAAGTCGCAGATCACTTGTCAAGATTAGAGAAGGGAAAGAGTCTCCCTCCAGAAGAGACACACATACTGGAGACCTTCCCTGACGAGCAGTTGTTCGCTGCCACAAGCACTGCCACGACAGCCATGGCGACAGGTAAGTTTTCTGAACTCCCTTGGTATGCTGATTTCGTTAATTATTTAGTTAGCAGAATATCTCCTCCTGACCTTAACTATCAAGCTAGGAAGAGGTTCCAAAATGATGTTAAGCATTATTATTGGGACGAACCTCTTCTTTTCAAACTGTGTGCAGATCAGATCATCAGGAGGTGTGTACCACAGGATGAGCAGGAAGCTGTGCTTCATCACTGCCATGCTTCACAATATGGAGGATGTAACCCCCTTAGCCCGGCCTAGACGGTTGACCTGAACTACGAAGATTACACGGGGAAAACCAAAGTCAACCCGAAAGTCAACCTTGATTAACGACCCTTTTTTTTTCCTTTTAGTCTTATCTAGATACAATTAACCCTATGTGAGCACGCATGAGACATATAGGTGAAAAGCACATCGGTCGAACAACATGAGGGACTCAATTGCGCAAAATACAAATATTAGGGACCAAAATGTAAATTCTGGAAATTAGAAGGTCTTAACTGATTTTTAAGTTACCAATATTAAATTAGTCACATTACATGCATCTCTGTCAAATTTCACCTTAATCGGACATCTCAAACTCATATAATTGCAATTACAAATTTCGGGACTAAAACATAATGCTTGCAAACCTCAAAACCATTCAAATCAGTGCCCAACGGTCACCTGATTCAAAATGGTGTTGACCGTTCCGAAACACGGGTTCGTTTCTAGACTTGTTCCGAAACAGGGCCTTCCTGTGGCCAAACCGTTTCGAAACAGTCACCAGCCGTTTCGAAACACCAAGGCCATTTCAGGCCCCCATTTCGAAACGCCAATGAGTGTATCGATACGGTTTGCCCAGAAGCTGCAGAATTTGCTGGTTTTTCATGCTTAAATCCAATCAAACACATCTTAATGACCCTCAAAACCTACCAACAAGTCATCATACATATAAGGTGCGTGATTGCAGCTTCAAAACACATTCATGGCATCAAACATTAACCTTCACATGTCTATATGCATGCATCCTAATATCCAAAACCAAACAACCAACCAAACTCCAAAATAAGCATCAAAAGGCCAATTATAAATCCAAAACATCAAAAGCAACATGCCACAAACTAGGGAGTCCAAAACATCTCCCAAAACCACACTTTAGGTTCCCATTGCCAAATTACCAAAACTAATAGTGTATGAAAACATCACCATACATGAGCTTAGTTTCCCTTGGACTCTTAGCTTCCTTGCTGCCCTCAAACACTTCAATTGTCTGCATTATTGGTACAAAAGAGAGAACGTAAGCACAATAGCTTAGTGAGGCATGCTCTAAAGAAAACAACACAATAATGCCTTATTAGAAAACACTTTCAACAAGCTTAAAAACACAAGCTTAACTCTTTTCATGCAACCTTGCATACTTTACAAGCATCTCATGCTTCATTACATCAATTCAACATATTGGCTTTCAAGTGATAATTCATAAACTTTTACAACACAAAACACAATCAGATACGCGGATTACAAGCGTTGTTCCACACGCTTCATACACACTACCGAACAACATAAGGTAGAGTTTACGGTACAATCACAACCCCTCAACACCCGTGATGGAGTTTACAGTACAATCACAACCCCTCCACATCACTCATCGGTAGTTGTATAACTTCCTAACGAGAGTACGAGACACATAACACAAGGTCCACACACACAGACTTTTAACCACCGTTGTGACCTTAACAAGATCCACACACGGACTTTTAACCACCGTTGTGATCTTATGCATGGATTTTCGAGTTTTTAGAGAGGATTTCAGGATTCAAAAAAATTTCAGAGAGAGCATTGTAATCGAAATTTGCACATCAATACAAGCAAAGAGTTTTTTAGGTATCTCATTTTCATCTTTTATTTCAGCCGAATCGAAAGAAAAAATAATAAAAAAAACAAAAGGGGTTAGGGTTTACCCTTATCGGTCTTTTCTTCTTCTCCACTTCCCCGTTGCCGGCGATAAGCCTTCTGGCTCCCTCGGAAGCCATGCACGGTGAGCCGGTGACGCGAAAGGGGTAAGGTTTTGGTTTTTTTTAGTTTCGGACTTTTAGGTTTTACAAAAAAAGGGATTTCGATTTTGGTTTGGATCTAAAAAGAGGGGTTTCTTATCTCGATTTGGTTTCGAAAAGAAAAAGAGAGGAAAGTTTTTTTTAGGGTTCCGGCGCCGGCAACGGCAACCGTAACCCCTTGCGGCGCCGGAGTTACAGAGAAGAAAAAGGGGGGGATCTCAGATTTTTTAGGTTTCTGAAAGGGATGAAAATGGTTTTAAAACGGCTTATATAGCTTTTTAATTTCTTAAAATCGGTTTAATCGCTTTACAGTCCCTCCGCGTCGCCGTAATCTCGCGGGAAGGGTTTCCGCTTTTCAAAACCCTTCCTGTGGTCCCTGTTACTTTTCAAACCTTTTTAATTTGGTCACTGTTTTCATTCTGATCGATGGCCGGATGGGTTAATTCTCGTTCTAGTCCCTGTGGCTTTCCATGTTCTTTTATTTTAGCCCCTATTTCGGGTTTCAATTGTCTTTTTAATGGGTAATTTGCCACTTCAGTCCTCGCCGGTTTGCAGTCTTTTTTAGCCTTTAATTTTGCATTATATTGGTGTTAAATGATTTTGTTGCTCATGCATCTCGTTTTTAGGTTTATATATATTGCATGCTTGTTTTTTTTTGTTTTAATGTCATTCGAGTATATGTTTTGGCATGAGTTTTGATACGTGGTCATATGTTCTTATATTTCGCATTTAATGTTATGCATGTTATATATGTCGTTTGCTTTTTATGTTGTTCGAGTATATTTTCGTGGCATGCACTTTAATATGTCATACATGTGACTTTTAGAATTTTAATTTGTATATTAATTAGTTTTAATTATAAAACGGAGATACTTATTAATTCACGTATTCGGGTCGACAAGCCTAGCTTATTGGATGTCCCGCGAATATTCGGATTGATTCGAATCGTCTAAAGGTAAATCCGCAATTAAAACGGACAAGACCATAGCACCATATTTATCTGTCTGCATCCATGCATAAAGGTGACGTACGGGATCCGAACCCTAAACTAACACGACAGTCAGTCTTATATGATGTCGATTTAGTCTATGGTCCGGTGTACCATCATCCTTTCTAATTAAATGCCTAATTAATTCTAAATGCCACTATTCGATGAAGCCCGTGCTATTTAAATCACATTTTCATTAAACTCACTTCGGTCTTTAAATAATTTCTATCGATTAAAAGGCAACAAGCAATTTGGTACCGATTTCCAGGCGTGATGGGGGTGCTAATCCTTCCCCACACGTAACCAACTCCCGAACCCGTTTTAAAACGAATCTCTGGTTTTGTGGTGTCCGACCTACCTCAGTGGCCGGTGGCGACTCCAATTTTTACAGTTTTCCAAAATACGGATTTCCCCCCTATTTAAATAAAATCCCTTTTCAAGAAAAAATAGTGATAAGGCCTCACTTTAGTCGGTTTCCTCAGAAAAAACCTTATCATAGTTTGGCGACTCCGCTGGGGAGAAATTTTTGTTTTTACAAAACAAAAAAGAGAGTTAAGCCAATAAAATACTTGTTGCCATTTAATCGATAGAAAATATTTAAAATTCGAAGTGAAGCTAATAAGTTTGTTCTTTTATGAAAATATGACTTAAATTAAACGGGCTTTGAGAATTTGAGGCATTCGAATTAATTCCTCATTTAATTATTAAGGAAGTCATCGACATGTGTTGCATCATGATCATCAAGCTCTATACCCGAGCTACCCTTAAGTGGGAGTGAAACGCCCATACCCACGTGAGTATCCCTCAACGGGTCGGTAATTCACTTCCGGAATCCACGCCTTTGACACGTGAGCAGCCCTCCACGTCATTAGGTCGTGCTTTCCCTCGAACCGAAACCAATTCGCAAGCCTGTAATGGGCCAGAATTGGGGTTCTCATTGCCTTAGTAGGTGATAAGATAGGTTCGAGTACCCTTTGCTAGAACCGAACTCATGAGTGAGAATGTAGAAAGCCCACCCCGTTAGAGCCATGCGGATAACCCTAGAGTTTAGAGTGTCTAGGTTTTTCTTGCTAATTGCTTGTTTCTACGCTTCTTTTTTCGTTAATGCTTGAATTTTATTGCTTGCCTATTGATTTATATTTATCATGTGACTAACGCCTTTGCTTTTCTTCCCCTTTTCTCTTATTTTGCATATTTCATTGATGCATAAAGAGCACATTGAGTTGGAAATAGTCTGAAATTAAAGACTTGATTAGTGAGAAATGTGGTCTGTAACAATAATGAGAAAGACCTCGGCGAAAATATAGCCATGAGGAGAGAAACTACATGGTTAGGGTTCCAAGACAAGAAAGACTTTTAAAAAAGACAAAAGGGCCACCTCACTTATTTGCCAGATGTCCCAGGCAAGTGATCATTACTTCGAATTTTGGAGTTCAACCTACATTTGTTCCACGGTTGGCAGCTTTGATTTGACTACAACAGTTGGGAAATACCGAGGCTTGCAAGGAAATTAGCGAGAACCACACCGAACAACAACCAAGCTTTCCGGGGCAAGATCGAAAGTTTCTCGGGCACTTCGCCGCCTTGAGTCGACAATCAAGTCTCAACCTAGAACAACGAAAAATACTTCAAGTCAGAAGGAATTCCGACCTCACCCCCGATGCGCTTTGAGGGTTAGGCTCAGTGGGAACCATTCAAAGATCAAGTCGAGAGTACCAATATCGACAGTGGATTAATCATAATTCGTCGCCTATACCACTTGGGGGCAGGACCGAGAGTTGGCCTACTTGTTAACGAGGATATGAGAGAACGCCCGATTCCTAGCAAAAGATCATTTCAAGAAAGAAGAAGGGATTGAGTGAGTCTTGAAGAAAATCGTCGGCCTAGATGCCAGCTTAAGAACTGCATGTAGTAGGTTTCATCC
Organism: Hibiscus trionum; assembly: GCA_030270665.1. Lineage (NCBI taxonomy): Eukaryota > Viridiplantae > Streptophyta > Magnoliopsida > Malvales > Malvaceae > Hibiscus > Hibiscus trionum. The sequence continues at coordinate 5,876,942 of BSYR01000021.1, read as the reverse complement.
GATCATTGTAACGGACCAAGGTTCCCATTGATGAGTTGTTTAACGAGGATATTTTCCGAACTCAGTGTTGCTCTTTGCATTTCAATTATGCATTTTGTTTAATTACCTTAGCCATGCATTTCTGTTGTACATATGACACATTGCATTCATGCAATTAATGTTCAATGCATCTTTGCATGTCAATCATGCATTTGGTTTGATTACCTTTAGTCATGTGTTTCTGTTGTACATATGACACATTGCATTAATGTTCAATGCATCTTTGCATTTCAATTATGCATTTTGTTTGATTACCTTTAATCATATGTTGTACATACGACACATTGCATTTATAAGATTAATGTTCAATGCACCTTTGCATTCAATTGATTACCTTCAACCATGTGTTTCCGTTGTACATACGACACATTCATTCATTCAATCATTTATTAAACAAATAAAATTAATGTCCATCAAATCAGTGCACCTTTGCATTCGATTATGCATTTTGATTGATCATATGTTTCCGTTGTACATACGACACATTCATTCAATCATTCATTAAACAAATAAAATTAATGTCCATCAAATTAATGCATCGTTGCATTCAGTTGTACATGTCTGTTTGATTACCTCTAATCATCTATCCTTGTTGTGCATACGACACATTACATGCACTCATTCTTAAAATGAATAAATGGAGGAAAGCTTTGCCAAGCCAGAGGCCGATTTGAGAGGTCAGATGGAACGAACTCAGCAAGAATTAAGGGGCACCATCATCAAGCCCCAACAAGATATGATGAAAGGAATACCCTAACTGTTACAGTCCGTTCTGAAAGGAAGGAGTGTTGCTCAAGTACCGGGAAACCACTCGGTCACCCCGATCTTTAAGAATCCTCTTGTAATCGGCCCCTCGTCCAGCCCACCCCAAGGGGCATCTCCTGCCCGTCAAGACGAAGCCTTTGCTCAAAGCTCAGCCTAGTATGACCTTCGGAGACATGACCTTCAGGGTTTTGGTTCTCGATTTTGTTCTCAATTTTATTCTTTGGGAATCCGTGCATGTTGCATTTTCTCTTGAAGTAATGCATGGAACCAACATTGCTATCATTTGCCCGAAGATAGCAATGATCTTTTTGCAAGGGCACTTGTTATATTTACAGATTTTCTTTCTAATGAAAAGGCATTTTTCTTAACATACAATGACCTTGAAATCATATATATGTATATCCCTCCTTACCTTCATAGGTCCTCAGATATCACATGCTTGATGTGGCATTGATTCTAATGAAAGAGATCGATTGAATGTTGTGATAACGATGAAGCAAGATTTCCCGCTCTGTCCGCTCTGGTCAGGAAAGCGAGAGAAGCAAGACTACTATTCCTTCGATGATGATTGATGATAAGAAAATCTCCTAAGAGAACCCAAATAAAGTTGCTCAAATGTGCCGAAAAAGAAAGAAAAAAGAAAAGTGAACAACATATTGTTTTAAAACAAAATAAATGATTTCAGAGCCTGGTAATAGGCATTAACAAAAAGCACTCCAATTTCCGAAACCTGGTAATAGGAATTTTCGGATATGAGTGTGGAATTTTAGGGGCACTTCACTGAAGTCTGAATCTCTTCGCTTCATGAGTGATGGTAATATTTTCAAAATCGTGACCATGCCGAGTAACTCGGGGTATTGTTGTATGCTCCATCTTTATTCTCGAGCCAAAGGACTGTGACGAGTTGAATTCCCCTAAGAAAATAAATGAATGAGCAAAATGAATAAGTCCCGGAAGGGAATCCTTGAGGACACCGACATGAAATCAATGGTAATCAGAAACATGATTAGAAGGAATGGTAATCGAATTGATCTAGCAAGTACCATAATCATGAGGATGAGCCGAGCGATTAGGGAGGAGTTTCATAACTTCAAATATCGCCACAACATTCAAAGACGCAAGCTATGCGTGAAGAGATCACCGGAAAGCTGAATCTAAGACGCTCTTGCATTTGATATCCGGGGCATCCTATTCTATTTTTCTTTTAATTAGACTTTTGGTTTCAAGGTCCTGTATGTTAATTTGAAAATCCACTTTTCATTAGAATGACGACCAGCGAATTGACATATTTTTCAACAAAGAGATTTCCTCGTATTACTTCAGAGATAAATGCGTCGTCAGCAATGAGACCCAAAGTTGGGGGGTACTACATGATGTGTGATGGTGAAAGAACCATTGAAGTTAAGTTGTCGTGAATGGGCATCTTTGTCCGTGGAGCAACAAAAGCTTTTGCACACAGGATTTCAAATCAGTGAGAGACGGCATACAGCTTGAAGGTACTGGGCTAATGATTCTGATTGCGATTCAGGCCATTGGACTCAGGGAATAAGCAACACAAGTTGGGGGCAAGTTTTGTCAGGACACGAGATTGATGAGTGGTTGTAGTCCCAAGATGGTGACCACCAGCCTTAGAGAATAAAGACAAAATTCATGCATCTTTGCATTCTCATGACCATACACATCATTGCATCATGAAATGTGCTCATGCATCATTGATAGTTAGACATCCCTATGTTAGGAGCATGTTAACTCATACCATCATAGCATTTTGTTTACTTTAAACAGGTATTTGAAGATTAATAAAGGGGCGGATCTACGACTCTATGAGAAGAGAAATAGATCTCAAGAATCCTTTGACTGGTATCAAGGTTCTTAATCCCTGATTTTTTTATCCTTTCCAAAGGATGTTTTTCTCAGAATTCAAATTTCTCGATTTTATCCTTTCTGAAGGATGTTTTTTTTAAATGTCAATTTCTCAACTTTATCATTCCTAAAGGATGTTTTTTCTTAAAACTGGATTTCTTAATCCTATCCTTCCTAAAGGATGTTTTTCTTAAAACTGAATTTTTCAATTCTAAATGATGTTTTCCTTAAAACTCGGATTTCTCAATCCTATCCTTCCTAAAGGATGTTTTGCTTAAAACTGAATTTCTCAATTCTATCCTTTCTAAAGGATGTTTTCCTTAAAACTCGGATTTCTCAATCCTATCCTTCCTAAAGGATGTTTTTCTTAAAACTGAATTTCTCAATTCTATCCTTTCTAAAGGACGTTTTCCTTAAAACTCGGATTTCTCAATCCTATCCTTCCTAAAGGATGTTTTTCTTAAAACTGAATTTCTCAATTCTATCTTTCCTAAAGGATGTTTTCCTTAAAACTCGGATTTCTCAATCTTATCCTTCCTAAAGGATGTTTTTCTTAAAACTGAATTTCTCAATTCTATCCTTTCTAAAGGATGTTTTCCTTAAAACTCGGATTTCTCAATCTTATCCTTCCTAAAGGATATTTATCTTAAAACTCGAATTTCTCAATTCTATCCTTTCTAAAGGATGTTTTCCTTAAAACTCGGATTTCTCAATCCTATCCTTTCTAAAGGATAATTTTTCTTAAAATTCCAATTTCTCAATTTTATCCTCCCAAGGATGTTTTTCTAAAAAATCCAATTTTCTCAATGTTACCCTTCTAAAGGATGTTTTTTCTCAAAACTCCGATTTCTCAATCGTATCTTTCCTAAAGGATGTGTTCTCCTCAAAATTTAAATTTCTCAATTTTATCCCCCTTGGAATGTTAAAAAATTCAGGTTTCCTGGTTTTTAAATTAAAGGGTAAACTACTGCAGGGGTCACTCTCGTTTAGTGTTTGTACATAGTTAGTCACCACTTTTGAAAAGTGCCAATTAGTAGTCCTCTACGTTTTCGATGTGTAAATACTTGGTCACTCCGACGTTATACTCCGTTAGTCCCCTAACGGATTGCTGATGTGGCAGAATTAAAATAAGGATAAATTACTGCAATAGCCATTAAAATTTATTTCATGTACATTTTTTCTCCTCAATTTAAAAAAGTAAACATTATAGTCACTAATAAAAATGTTTCTTTATAATTTCACCCTTAAATTTTTAAAAATTCATTTTTCAATCCTAAAACTTTACAATCAATTAACACAATAATATTATAAATGCTTAGATGAAAAATAGGTGCCCAAAGTATACCCTTTGAAACTTAGGTGCCCAAATTGCTCCTATTTAATAACTCAAACTTAAAAATTTAGTCCTCCAACTACTAAAAAATTCGAGTTATTGGAATTTCTATTTTATAATTCAAACTTTATTTTGAATTTTTGAGTCGAGTTTATGAAATTATGAGTCGAGTATTTTCACATCAAACCAAAAAATTTAATTTTTTCGAGTCAAGTCGAGTTATTGGAATTTCTATTTTATAATTCAAACTTTATTTTGAATTTTTGAGTCGAGTTTATGAAATTATGAGTCTAGTATTTTCACACCAAACCTAAAAATTTAATTTTTTTGAATCAAGTCGAGTGTTGCACTTCCCTACATATAATTTTTAATTTTAATCCGTGTTTGTCCCAAGCATGAAATTATGCGTCAGCTTTTTAAATTCTAATTCCCTGGGCGATGCACTAAAGGTTGTATAATTGGATTCAAGTACTCGTGTCTAACATCGGTGTCCCGTGTTCGACTTTTCATTTGGTAACCAAATGTTTTGCTCAGTGTTAGTAAGAATTAGAATTTAATATTTCAAGCTTAAAATTTGGTTGTGATTTACTTTTTTATACTTGGGACAAACACGGATTAAAATTAAAAATTATATGTAGGGAAGTGCAACACTCGACTTGATTCGAAAAAATTAAATATTTAGGTTTGATGTGAAAATACTTGACTCATAATTTTATAAACTCGACTCAAACTTTATTTTGAATTTTTGAGTCGAGTTTATGAAATTATGAGTCGGGTATTTTCACATCAAACCTAAAAATTTAATTTTTTCGAATATAGGTAATATAGGTAATAGCTTCCTAAATGTCGCTTAATTATATTTATCTCAACTAATAAGTGTCTTAACTTTACCTCACTAATCCCTGTATGGTGTTATCAACTATTAGAGAAGCCACTGGAGGGATTCCACATTGTTGTCGATGCAGGAAATGGTGCAGGAGGTTTCTTTGCAGTAAGTTTAGGTTTGATTCGAAAAAAATTAAATTTTTAGGTTTGATGTGAAAATACTCGACTCATAATTTCATAAACTCGACTCAAAAATTCAAAATAAAGTTTGAATTATAAAATAGAAATTCCAATAATTCGACTTGACTCGAAAAAATTAAATTTTTTGGTTTGATGTGAAAATACTCGACTCATAATTTCATAAACTCGACTCGAAAATTCAAAATAAAGTTTGAATTATAAAATAGAAATTCCAATAACTCGAATTTTTTAGTAGTTAGTGGACTAAATTTTTAAGTTTGAGTTATTAAATAGGAGCAATTTGGGCACCTATTTTTCATCTAAGCATTTATAATATTATTGTACTAATTGATTGTAAAGTTTTAGGATTGAAAAATGAATTTTTAAAAATTTAAGGGTGAAATTATAAAGAAACATTTTTATTAGTGACTATAATGTTTACTTTTTTAAATTGAAGAGAAAAAATGTACATGAGATAAATTTTAATGGCTATTGCAGTAATTTATCCTTATTTTAATTCTGCCACATCAGCAATCCGTTAGGGGACTAACGGAGTATAACGTCGGAGTGACCAAGTATTTACACATCGAAAACGTAGAGGACTACTAATTGGCACTTTTCAAAAGTGGTGACTAACTCTGTACAAACGTTAAACGAGAGTGACCCCTGTAGTAGTTTACCCTAAATTAAAAGAAAAGAAGAAAGAAAAAAGAAAGAAAAAAATAGAAAAGGAGAAAAAAAAAAGAAAAGATGAGAAAAAAGAAGAAAGAAAAGAGAGAGAGAAGAAAATAAAGAAAAAAAGAAAAATAAAAAAAAGAGAAATAAAAGGAAAAAGAGAAATAAAAGGAAAAAGAAAGAGAGAAGAGAGAAAAAAGAATAAGAGAAAAAGAGAAAGAAAAGAAGAAATGAGAGAGAGGGAAGAGGAAGAAAAGAAAATGAAAAGAAAAAAGGAAAGAAAAAAAGAAGAATAAGAAAGAAGAAGTTGATAAAGAAGAAGAAGAAAAGAAGAAAAAGAAGAAAAGAAGAAAAAGAAGAAAAGAAGGAAAGAAGAAAAAAAGAAGAGAAAAGAGACCCACAACAAGGATTTCCGGGCAGAAGAGCCAGAAGGCCTGCTCAGTTTGTTTTTGCCGCTACGGGAAAACAAGTTATTGGAAGTTTATCTTTGCCGCTTAGGGAGAATGAATCAACTATGTCCTTTTCCGTTCAGGGAGGACATGCCAACGTTGTCCAATTTGCTTTCGCCGCTCCGGGAAAGTACGCTATTGGGTTTATTCTTTGCCGCTTAGGGAGAATGAATCAACTATGTCCTTTGCCGCTCAGGGAGGACATGCCAACTTGCTTTCGCCGCTCCGGGAAAGCACGCTATTGGAAGTTTATTCTTTGCCGCTTAGGGAGAATGAATCAGCTATGTCCTTTTCCGTTCAGGGAGGACATGCCAACGTTGTCCAGTTTGCTTTCGCCGCTCCGGGAAAGCACGCTATTGGAAGTTTATTCTTTGCCGCTTAGGGAGAATGAATCAACTATGTCCTTTGCCGTTCAGGGAGGACATGCCAACGTTGTCCAGTTTGCTTTCGCCGCTCCGGGAAAGCACGCTATTGAAAGTTTATTCTTTGCCGCTTAGGGAGAATGAATCAACTATGTCCTTTGCCGTTCAGGGATGACATACCAACGTTACCGACTCTGTTCCAGCCGCTTCGGAGGAGCAAACCGCCCAAACAGGGGAGTTGGACAAAATTAGTGCTTGCGGTCTTTGCTTTGTTCTTGTTTCACAAGTACAAGCAAAGAGGGGCAACTGTAATCACTAATTTAGTCCGGGCTAACATCTTTTTATTTCGTCTTATAATAACGAGCTTATGTGGGCTTTTTCATATGTTGTCACTCTAAATAAAATATGGGTGTAGTAGGCTTTGTCTAACTTAAATTAATGTCATACAATTTTTATAAAAACCCCTAAATATTATTAGTATATTATTCATATGATTCCTATATCGATAATATTACAATTATATGTCACCCGCTATTTTGATATCATATTATTATTATGGTTACTATCTATTATATTATTATTACTATTTATATTATTACTAGTCTTATTATATACTATATATTATTATTAGTAGTAGTATTAGCTACTATATTATTACTATATATTGTTAATATTGTTATCATTATATGTTTACTATTATTACTACTTATTATTGTCTATATTATTTTCATATACCATATATTATTATAAATACTATTACTCTACCATTTGTATTGCTACCGTATTATTATTATTATTATTATTATTATTATTATTATTATTATTATTATTATTATTATTATTATTATTATTATTATTATTATTATTATTATTATTATTATTATTATTATTATTATTATACCATTAGTATTATTATTATTATTAACATCACATTATTATCTTACCACCGTACTATATTATTATTATTAGTATTACTATTATTATTATTGTCTTTTTTTATTATTATCATATTATTATATTACTATTACCATATTTATTATTATTATTATTATTATTATTATTATTATTATTATTATTATTATTATTATTATTATTATTATTATTGATATCTTTATTATTATTATTATTAAGTCTGGAAAAACCAAAAAACACTGATATATATAAGCCCAATATATATAAATAAAAGCCCATAGTTTATATTAAAGTTCATTACACATAATTAAAAACCCAAAAAGATTACAAGGCATGTTTCGGCCCAAATAACCCAGCCCTAATCTGCTGAAAAAGAAACCCTAATGCACCCTCCTCTTTGTTTTGCAGCCGCCACAACACCAGCCGTCAGATCTAGATAGAGATCTGACGGTCCAGATCACACCAGGAGAAGGAAGCCCTAGGAAGCCCCCTTTTGCCCTAGCGCCGCAACGCTTCGGCCGTTGGATCCAGACCAGCATCAACGGACCAGATCGAAGCATAAGAATTCTCCAGAAACTCCACGCGCCCACGCACGTCCATCGGGCTCCCACACGCGCGCGTGTCCATCACGCCCGAGCCCCTTCGAATTCCCCCAGTCGTCCAGATCCATCTCCGACGGTCTGGATCACTCCACGGCTGAGACTCTGGTCCCCCCTCTCCTCACGGGTCACATGCAGCAAAAAGAAAGCAAATATCAGATATGGCCAAAAACTCAACAGAAATTCAGAAACGTACGAGGCATGCAACAACCAAAATAAATCCGGCCAAAAATCAAAGCAACAAATAGCATTTTCCAGCATTTCATGTATTTAGAAAAAAAAAGAAAAATACAATTTTCTCGGGCTATATAAACCCGAATTGAGAGCAATGTAAGGAGAGGATTTTCATGAAAAAAATTGTAAACGGGGGATTCCATTCGATAATTTCAGAGAAAAAATTGTAATCGGAGAGCACTAGAGGATTTTCGAGTTTTTAGAGAGGATTTCAGGATTCAAAAAAATTTCAGAGAGAGCATTGTAATCAAAATTTGCACATCAATACAAGCAAAGAGTTTTTCAGGTATCTCATTTTCATCTTTTATTTCAGCCGAATCGAAAGAAAAAATAATAAAAAAAACAAAAGGGGTTAGGGTTTACCCTTGTCGGTCTTTTCTTCTTCTCCACTTCCTCGTTGCCGGCGATAAGCCTTCTGGCTCCCTCGGAAGCCATGCACGGTGAGCCGGTGACGCGAAAGGGGTAAGGTTTTGGTTTTTTTTAGTTTCGGACTTTTAGGTTTTACAAAAAGGGGATTTCGATTTTGGTTTGGATCTGAAAAAGAGGGGTTTCTTATCTCGATTTGGTTTTGAAAAGAAAAAGAGAGGAAAGTTTTTTTTAGGGTTCCGGCGGCACCGGAGTTACAGAGAAGAAAAAGGGGGGGATCTCAGATTTTTTAGGTTTCTGAAAGGGATGAAAATGGTTTTAAAACGGCTTATATAGCTTTTTAATTTTTTAAAATCAGTTTAATCGCTTTACAGTCCCTCCGCGTCGCCGTAATCTCGCGGGAAGGGTTTTCGCTTTTCAAAACCCTTCCCGTGGTCCCTGTTACTTTTCAAACCTTTTTAATTTGGTCACCGTTTTCATTCTGATCGATGGCCGGATGGGTTAATTCTCGTTCTAGTCCCTGTGGCTTTCCGTGTTCTTTTATTTTAGCCCCTATTTCGGGTTTCAATTGTCTTTTTAATGGGTAATTTGCCACTTCAGTCCTCGCCGGTTTGCAGTCTTTTTTAGCCTTTAATTTTGCATTATATTGGTGTTAAATGATTTTGTTGCTCATGCATCTCGTTTTTAGGTTTATATATATTGCATGCTTGTTTTTTTTGTTTTAATGTCATTCGAGTATATGTTTTGGCATGAGTTTTGATACGTGGTCATATGTTCTTATATTTCGCATTTAATGTTATGCATGTTATATATGTCGTTTGCTTTTTATGTTGTTCGAGTATATTTTCGTGGCATGCACTTTAATATGTCATACATGTGACTTTTAGAATTTTAATTTGTATATTAATTAATTTTAATTATAAAACGGAGATACTTATTAATTCGCGTATTCGGGTCGACAAGCCTAGCTTATTGGATGTCCCGCGAATATTCGGATTGATTCGAATCGTCTAAAGGTAAATCCGCAATTAAAACGGACAAGACCATAACACCATATTTATCTGTCTGCATCCATGCATAAAGGTGACGTACGGGATCCGAACCCTAAACTAACACGACAGTCAGTCTTATATGATGTCGGTTTAGTCTATGGTCCGGTGTACCGTCATCCTTTCTAATTAAATGCCTAATTAATTCTAAATGCCACTATTCGATGAAGCCCGTGCTATTTAAATCACATTTTCATTTAAGAACATTTTTATTAAACTCACTTCGGTCTTTAAATAATTTCTATCGATTAAAAGGCAACAAGCAATTTGGTACCGATTTCCGAGCGTGATGGGGGTGCTAATCCTTCCCCACACGTAACCAACTCCCGAACCCGTTTTAAAATGAATCTCTGGTTTTGTGGTGTCCGTCCTACCTCAGTGGCCGGTGGCGACTCCAATTTTTACAGTTTTCCAAAATACGGATTTCCCCCTATTTAAATAAAATCCCTTTTCAAGAAAAAATAGTGATAAGGCCTCACTTTAGTCGGTTTCCTCAGAAAAAACCTTATCACACTCCACAGGCATAACATGCGAAGGATCAGATCTATACCTCCGAAGCATAGAGACATGGAACACATCATGTATCTTTTCCAACTCTTGCGGTAACCTCAGCTTGTACGCAACAGGACCCACACGTTCAATCACCTCGTATGGTCCAATATACCTAGGGCTCAACTTACCCTTACGATCAAACCTCATCACCTTCTTCCAAGGCAAAACCTTCAAGAACACACGGTCACCAACCGCAAACTCAATCTCCTTACGCTTCAAATCCGCGTAAGACTTCTGTCTATTAGAAGCTGCCTTCAAACGCTCACAAATGAGCTTCACCTTCTCGGTGGTTCCTTTTAACAAAGCCGGCATCGAAACCAACTTCTGACCTGTTTCAGCCCAGCAAAGAGGAGTTCTGCACTTCCTCCCGTACAAGGCTTCATAAGGTGCCATTTGAATACTTGCCTGGTAGCTATTGTTATAAGCAAACTCTAACAAAGGCAAATGTTTCTCCCAAGAACCTTGAAACTCAATCACACAGCACCTCAACATATATTCCAGCACTTGGATAACACGCTCAGACTGTCCATCCGACTGTGGATGATAAGAAGTACTGAAATTCAACCGTGTACCCAAAGCTTGATGCAAACACTCCCAAAAATGCGACGTAAACCTCGGATCCCTATCCGACACTATAGACTTTGGCACACCATGCAGTCGCAAAATCTCAACAATGTACAACTCCGCAAGCTTGTCCAAGGTATACATAGTATGCACAGGTAAGAAATGCGCACACTTCGTAAGGCGATCCACAATCACCCACACCGAATTCTTTTTCGATGGCGACAAAGGCAAACCAGACACAAAGTCCATGGTAATCCTTTCCCACTTCCACTCAGGAATCCTCAACGGTTGCAACAACCCAGAAAGAAACTGATGTTCAGCCTTAACCCGCTGACAAACCATGCACTTACTCACGTACTCCGCAACATCCTTCTTCAAACTTTTGATACTTCAAACTCCACCCAACGTCGTTGCCTAAGATTCAACTCTTTCTGAGACTTCAGATACTTCAAACTTTTGTGATCCGTGTACACAGTACACTTCTCACCATACAGGTAATGTCTCCAAATTTTCAAAGCAAAGACCACCGCAGCTAACTCAATATCACGCGTAGGATAATTATGCTCATGCACCTTCAACTGACGCGATGCATAAGCCACCACCTTACCCTCTTGCATCAACACACACCCCAAACCAACATAGGATGCGTCGTTGTACACTACAAACTCTTTCCCTGATTCAGGTTGAACCAAGATAGGAGCTTGCGTCAAAGCTGCCTTAAGCTTCTCAAAAGCCTACTGTCTTGCCTCTGTCCACTCATACTTGACATCCTTTTGCAACAACTTCGTCAAAGGTGCAGCAATCTTCGAAAATCCATCCACAAACTTCCGATAGTATCCTGCCAATCCAAGGAAACTACGGACTTCATGTACAGACTTAGGAGGCTTCCAATTCATCACCGCCTCAATCTTCTAAGGATCAACTCGGATCCCCTCAGCAGAAACCACATGACCAAGGAAAACAACTTCCCTAAGCCAGAATTTGCATTTGCTCAGCTTAGCATAAAGCTGATTCTCCAACAGCGCCTGCAACACAATCCGTAAATGCCCCTCATGCTCCTCCTCAGTATGAGAGTACACAAGGATATCATCAATGAACACCACAACAAACTTGTCCAAGTATTCATGGAACACTCTATTCATCATGTCCATAAAAGCTGCAGGAGCATTCGTCAAGCCAAACGGCATCACAAGAAACTCATAATGCCCATACCTCGTTCTAAAGGCTGTTTTTGGCACATCCACATCTTTCACCTTGAGCTGGTAATAACCTGACCTTAAGTCAATCTTAGAGAACACAACCGCTCCCTGAAATTGATCAAAAAGATCATCAATACTCGGCAAAGGATACCGATTCTTGATAGTCAACTTGTTCAGCTGACGATAATCGATGCACATTCTCATAGTGCCATCCTTCTTCTTCACAAACAAGACTGGTGCACCCCAAGGTGACACACTCAGCCGAAAGAAACCACGATCAAGCAACTCCTGAAGTTGCGTCTTCAGCTCCTTCAACTCTTTAGGTGCCATTCAGCAAGGAGTAATAGACACTAGAGTTGTGTTTTCATACAACTCAATTCCAAACTCCACCTCTCGACTAGGAGGCAATCCAGGTAACTCCTCCGGAACACTCCAGGAAACTCTCGTACAGTCCTGATATCTTGAACCCGCAACTCCTTAGAGCTAGGATTCATCACAAAAGCCAGATAAGCCTCACAACCTTGCCTCAGCATTCGACTTGCTTCCAATGAAGACACCACATTGGTAAGAAACTTCACATTCTCACCAACCACCACTACCTCGTAGTCATACGCAAGCTTCAACGAAACTCGCTTGTTCTCAAAATCCACTACAGCTCGATGCTCAACAAGCCAATCCATACCAAGGATTACATCAAAACCATAGAATGGCAATTCCATGAGATCAACAAGAAAAACATGGTTTTGCACTTCCAAGGGACATCTTCTATACAACTTCCGTGTCACAACGGTCTCACCAAAGGAACTAGTTACACGCATACCAACATCCAAAGACTCAACAGGTAAACCAAGCAATTGAGCATGTTCACGCAATATGTATGAGTGTGTAGATCCAGAATCAATCAAGGAAAGTAATGATAAGGATTGCAAAGTAAAAGTACCAACGATCACATCTGTATCATTTTTCCCCTCACGCTGAGCATACACTCGAGCCTGGCCACCACCCTCAGGTTGAACAGCCACCACATGAGCCACATTCCTCCCACCATCCTCTCTGTGCTGGAAATTACCACGGCCGCGCCCACGACCTCTTTGTGGTGCAACTACCCCAGGAGCACGTCCCTGACCACCACCGGCCAACAAAAGACACTCTCTCCTCATGTGGTCTGCCGAACCACAATTCCAGCAAGAATTACCGGTCACTGCTACCGGAGCCTGAACCTCCCTCGCTGCTCGAGAAAATTCTCGCCTCATATGGCCACGAGATCCACACGTCCAACACGTGTTCTGATCTACACTCATCCTATCTCCCTGAACAGGCGCACCATGTCCTCCACCACCACTGTTGCGTGTAAAATAGTTTATCGCAATTGTAGTGCAAGTATACACGATGCAAGTAGTAAAGTGATACGAAGTATCGGATATCGTCTCCATAGGGACTGGGCTAATAGCTTCACCTTAGATTGCTGCACAAGAGTAAAGAAAATATTTGAGAAAGTTGTCACGAAAATAATAAAAAGAACTTAAATGAAAGAGTAGAGAAATCAAGATAGAGAGAATGGGCTGGTATTGAATTGCTCAGTAGTGCAGGTATTGCTGAGTCTAGGAAATCCAGTTCTGTCGTCGTCCCCGTCGCGGCAGCAATCCGTTGCTTGTCGCGGCATCGAACAATAAACTCAGTACTTCAAGTTTGGCAATAATCCCTGATGTGCCTTGGCCTATCCCTAGGTCCAAGTCTGTCGATGAACACGTCTTTGATGATACCTCTCGGTGTGAATCGAAGGATGAACACCGATGTTGATGAATTCTTCTTTAGCCACTTAACCTCGTCCTATCCCTAGGTCCGAGATAGTTCAAATATAAACTAGAGAACTCGCTCTTATTCCTTTCGTATACTTAACTCTCCCGATGCTAAGTAAATTGATAACCTCACAATGCTCTCCCGATGCTCTTGCAAGATATTAATAACCAGAATAAAAGAACTTGAAGTTTATTTTATTGAACTGAAAATTCCTAAAACAAAAACAACCCTTGCAACTACTTTACAAATCTACTCGTGGCCCTAAGGGGTATTTAGAACATGTTGAGAGAAGGAAAACGGCTAGGGTTTGAGAAGAAGGCTAGAGAATGGTCGATATCTCCCTAGGTCGAAATATATGCCCTTATATAGGCTTTGGGTCCAAGTTTTCTAATTTAGCAAGGATTACAACTTTAAATTAAAGTACCATTCTAATAAAGACTAAATCTTCAAAGAATCTACTTTCCAGCCGTCATCTTTCTTGCTTGGGGTTTTCTCTCCTTGAACTTTGGCTTTACATTCCTTTCGATCTAGGGCTTGGAAAAATATGGTGATTTCACACGACAGACGAGCTGAATTTTCTCTATCTGTCGAGGTCCACTTTGCTTCTTCTCCTTAAAACTGTTGTCGTCCTCTGCTGTCACGGCGGCAACCATGGCAGCATCGTCCTCCTTGACTGCTTGTCCAGTTCCAGCTCTTCTGCTTCATTGCCCAGCGCCTGCCCTTTCCGTCTGCTTCAGCAGCAACCTGCAAAAACAACCAATTTTAGTAGAAACTGTGCCTTTTAATATATTTGTGATGTTTAACTGTAAACTGACCTAAATGCAATAAATAATGCTTGAATGCAGCAGAAATATGGGTTAAATAGGGGGTAAATAATAGAACTTTTACACACTCAACACACCCCCAAACTCAAGTTTTTGCTTGCCCTCAAGCAACTCAGACCTAAAAGAAAAATGAAATATTTTTGTTTTGGCTTTAAACAGTGAACCTTCCCTTACCCGTCGTTCGTTCCCTGTGGCGGCAGCACCCTGTCGGATAATCTAGAATCTGTCCGGAGTCTCCCTATAGTCCTCGTGCAGTGTGTGCATGCTTGTGAACAGTTATATGCCAAGACTCTCTTAGTTTCACTAGAATATTTCAGCTCTTAACTCGAATTTTTATGCCAAGTTTATCTTTTTGAAGGCACTTCTTATGCTCCTTTGATCTTCTATTTTGACTCGATTTCATTGATTTTTTAAGCTAAAGTTTCACTAGAGCCGGTTTCGGGCACCTCTAGCTAACTTCCTAGAGCCGGTTTCGGGCACCTCTAGGGCTGTTGAGTCTATTTTGCTAAACTTCTTTCCTAGAGCCAGTGTTAGGCACCTCTAGGGGCTATTCAAGTGCTAAGCTTCTTATTCTAGTTGACTAAAAGAGTTCTAAGCAGTATAACAGTCACAATGGTGTTTAAGTTTTCAGAACTATAGAAAGGCTCTAAACTTCTCCTAAGACTATCCTAAAGGCAATGCCACGACAGAGCTGTCACGGT
The DNA here is from genome assembly GCA_030270665.1 of Hibiscus trionum. Taxonomy (NCBI): domain Eukaryota; kingdom Viridiplantae; phylum Streptophyta; class Magnoliopsida; order Malvales; family Malvaceae; genus Hibiscus; species Hibiscus trionum. Next base: position 5,861,651 of record BSYR01000021.1, on the reverse strand, counting down.
AGGTAAGTTCAGTTCACAGACTTAAGCCAAAATTTTCAATTTTTCAATTTTTTAACTAAAAATAAACTAAGTAAAAGACACCATTAAAACTAAATTAGACTCTATTGATGGAGGGATGCCACCCCCAAACTCAAGGGTTGCATTGCCCTCAATGCAAAATGACAGATAAAAATAAAAGAGAAACAATACATCACAAAATATATAGCAGGCAGCAATAAGAAGATAGGAAACTTAAATTTTATGTGCTGTCTTCGCTGCTGCTGCTGAGTCTGATCTGGCGGCGGGCACGAGCTTTTGGAGCTGGTTGGGAAATGGGGGAGGCAGATGTGTTCTTTGTTTTGGCCTCCCTCGGTGGTTGGATTCTGGTAGGGGAGATATGAGGGGGTTGCTCCACAACCTGAACTTCAGAACTGCCGCTGCTTTCCTCACCGCTGCTGCTGTCGTTGCTGCCGCTACCGCTGGCTTTTGGCATATTACCTTTGTCTGCCATTCGCTTCTGCCTTTTGACCGGTGAAAACTCCTTCGAGAGATTCCTCTTGATGGAGGGTGCATTGTCGCTGGCGGCCCAAACGGAGGAGGACGAGAGACCGGTAATGAAGGCGTCAAGTTCTTCCGTCGTCGTTTTTCTCTTTGTCCCACGGGCAGAAGTCTCTGCTGCAGGGTTGCTGCCAGCAGCTGTCGTGGCAGGTGTTGGTGTAGATGCTGCAGGAGGTGTTTGTGGTGTGGCAGCAGGTGTGGGAGTGTGGGCAGGTGTTGTGACAGTAAAGTAATGTGCAGGGAAGGTGGGGAAGACAGCATCAGGGAAATTTAAAGAGTGATGGATAAAATTTACCGTAGAAGCAGTAAAATCCCTTATGAAAGTCATCAGACCGAGCTGTCGTTCTTCTATCTTCTGAATGGCAGCTAAAATCTGGGAGAAAGAGTCTGTCTGGGCGGCTGCTGCGGCAGCTGGTTCAGTCCGTGGCTGCTCTGTCGTGTCTGCTGTTGCGGCAGCTGGATCAAATGACGACAGAGGAGTGGCAGCGGTCAGCTCCATGAGGCCTAGTATGTTCTTTTCTGCCCAACCTTTCCCTTGGACTCGATGGTCAGTGGTCACTTCCGGTACATCATGGCCACGGTAGAGTGAGGTGATGAGGTATGGGAGGTAAAGGGGACCCGTCGGTCTGTGCGCGCACTCCAAAATGCTCTCACGAATATAGCTGCCCACATTAATGGGCCGTTTATGTAAAATGGAGTGTATCAAAGCTAACCTCGGCTGGTCGACCGTGGTGTTGTGGGATGACGGCATGATCCTCTTTTTTATGAAGGCATTCCATAACTTCGCCTCCGGCAGCAGCTGAGTCCGCTTTACTGTTCGTGGATTCTTCCGGCTGGTGTTCCATTGAGTCCCCTCCTCTGTCAATTCTGCCATGACGGCGTCATAAGCAGCAGGGTCTAGTGTGTTAAGGAACTGTTGGTGGGCATCATCATTGTTGCTGATGTAGAATCCATACAATGTGTTAATGTACTCAGCTTCAAACGACACCTCTTTCCCTCAAACAATCACCGCTGTCGCCGTCCTGCTGCTGATGGCAGCATAAAATTCTCGAACCAACGTGACGTTCATTTCTTCAGGATGCTCCGCAAAAGTTTGCCATTGTAAAGCTCGAACCTTCCGGGCTATAAATGGCTGGAGGCCCAGATTTTCCTCCTCTGATTTGTAAATGAAACCTCTCTCTTCCCACGTATCTCTGATCACAAAGGAGCATGGGGTGGTTGCTGTCGGTGTGGAACTGGAAGCAGCATTCCTACGGGTTTGCCTGGAAGACATTTTTGCAAGGGTTGTGGAAATAAAAAAATGAAAGCAAGTAAAAAACTAGAGGAAACAAGTAAGAAGAGTAGAAGTGAGTGAAAATGAAAAATGAAACGGGGTTATATATAGAAGGATTTGCTGCTCGTTGAAGCTGTAACGGCAGGCGCGAATAACGGGGCCAGCTGTTATGCGTTAGCGTGTCTGACTCATCTGTCACACGTTTCTGCGTCTGTTACGCGTCTGTGACGTGTTTCCGCGTCTGTCGTGACAGCGTGTTGACAGCCTGTATATTCCGCGTCTGTCGCGACAGCTGTAACGACAGGCTTCAACTTTTGGGCTTTGTTGGGTTGGTGGATGGATGGTGGGCTGAGTTCACTTCTCATGTTCTTCTTGACTCCTTTATTTCCTAAAAACAGAAAAATAATAACATTATTCAAATAAACTAAATCTTATTTCCTAAATCTTATTTCCTAATAAATATTAAGTAATAATAAAGATAAAACTAAAAAATAAAAATTAGGTTAAATTAGGGATGCCAGGTGGGGCATCTCCTAAGGTAACCACTTCCTGCATTCCTTGGGCTTCAGTCCATTGATAATGCTTTAAGCGTTGTCCGTTGACTTTGAATTGGTGCCCGTCTTTTAATGAGCGGATTGTGATGGCACCATGAGGAAAAACCTGTACGACTTGGAATGGGCCAGACCATCTAGACTTCAGTTTCCCTGGGAACAGTTTCAGTCTAGAATTGAACAACAATACAAGCTGCCCTGGGCAGAACTGTCGTGGCAGCAGCTTCTTGTCATGCCACTTCTTAGTTTTATCCTTGTAGATTCTTGCATTGTCATAGGCCATTGTCCGGATTTCTTCAATTTCGTTCACACCAACTCAGTACGTTCAAGTTTGGCAAGAATCCCAGATCTGCCTTGGCCTATCCCTAGGTCCAAGTCTGTCGATGATCACGTCTTTGACGATACCTCCCGGCGTGAATCGAAGGATGAACACCAATGTGTATGAATTCTTCCTTAGCCACTTAACCTTGCCCTATCCCTAGGCACAAGATAGTTCAACTATAAACTAGAGAACTCGCTCTTATTTCTTTCGTATACTTAACTCTCCCGATGCTAAGTAAATGGATAACCTCACAATGCTCTCCCGATGCTCTTGCAAGATATTAAAACCAAAATAAGAGAACTTGAAGTTTATTTTATTGAACTTGGAAAATCCTAAAACAAAACAACCCTTGCAACTACTTTACAAAACAACCCGTGGCCCTAGGGGGAATTTAGAACATGTCGGTGACGGGTAAACGGAAGAGGGGTTTAGGTTATCGGTTATGGGGTATGATGCCTCCTAGGTTAAATCTATGCCCTTATATAAGCTTTGGGCTCAAGTATTCTAAGTTAACAAGGATTACAACTTTAATGAAAAGTAAGATTCTAATGAATGCTTAATCTCTAAGGATTCCTACTTTTCAGCCGTCCTCCTTGTTTCATGGGAATTCCTCTCCTTGAGCTTTGGCTTGACATATCTTTTGATCCGGGGCTTGAAAAAATATTTGGCTTTCACACGACAGACGAGCAGATTTTTCTCTATCTATCGAGGTCCACTTTACTTTTCCTCTTCATAATGCCGCTGTCACCTTGCTGTAAATGAAACCTCTCTCTTCCCACGTATCTCTGATCACAAAGGAGCATGGGGTGGTTGCTGTCGGTGTGGAACTGGAAGCAGCATTCCTACGGGTTTACCTGGAAGACATTTTTGCAAGGGTTGTGGAAATAAAAAAATGAAAGCAAGTAAAAAACTAGAGGAAACAAGTAAGAAGAGTAGAAGTGAGTGAAAATGAAAAATGAAACGGGGTTATATATAGAAGGATTTGCTGCTCGTTGAAGCTGTAACGGCAGGCGCGAATAACGGGGCCAGCTGTTATGCGTTAGCGTGTCTGACGCATCTGTCACACGTTTCTGCGTCTGTGACGTGTTTCCGCGTCTGTCGTGACAGCGTGTTGACAGCCTGTATATTTCGCGTCTGTCGCGACAGCTGTAACGACAGGCTTCAACTTTTGGGCTTTGTTGGGTTGGTGGATGGATGGTGGGCTGAGTTCACTTCTCATGTTCTTCTTGACTCCTTTATTTCCTAAAAACAGAAAAATAATAACATTATTCAAATAAACTAAATCTTATTTCCTAAATCTTATTTCCTAATAAATATTAAGTAATAATAAAGATAAAACTAAAAAATAAAAATTAGGTTAAATTAGGGATTCCAGGTGGGGCATCTCCTAAGGTAACCACTTCCTGCATTCCTTGGGCTTCAGTCCCTTGATAATGCTTTAAGCGTTGTCCGTTGACTTTGAATTGGTGCCCGTATTTTAATGAGCGGATTGTGATGGCACCATGAGGAAAAACCTGTACGACTTGGAATGGGCCAGACCATCTAGACTTCAGTTTCCCTGGGAACAGTTTCAGTATAGAATTGAACAACAATACAAGCTGCCCTGGGCAGAACTGTCGTGGCAGCAGCTTCTTGTCATGCCACTTCTTAGTTTTATCCTTGTAGATTCTTGCATTGTCATAGGCCATTGTCCGAATTTCTTCAATTTCGTTCAGATCTAACAACATTTTCTGCCCTGCCCTGTCTAAGTCCATATTCACTGCCTTGATCGCCCAGTATGCTCGGTGCTCTATCTCGACAGGTAGATGACATGTTTTCCCATAAATCAATCGGTACGGAGACATTCCCAATGGAGTTTTAAAAGCTGTCCTATAAGCCCATAATGCATCATTGAGGAGTAAAGACCAATCCTTCCTAGTTGGCTTAACAATCTTCTCAAGAATGTTCTTAACTTCCCTATTAGATATTTCAGCTTGTCCATTGGTCTGTGGGTGATATGCTGTCGCGATCCGATGCTTGACACCATATTTCCTTAAGGCAGCAGCAATAACCCTATTGTCGAAATGTCTCCCTTCATCACTGATAATCGCCTTGGGGATGCCAAACCTGGAAAGATGTTTTTATGTAAAAAAATTTGGACTGCCTTGGCATCATTCTTTTGAGTGGCGATAGCTTCAACCCACTTAGAGACATAATCTATTGCCAGGAGGATGTATATATTCCCACATGAAGATGGGAATGGTCCCATAAAATCAATCCCCCAAACGTCGAAGATCTCGACTTCTAGAATGTTCTGCAGCGGCATCTCGTTTCTCCTTGAGATGTTTCCTGTCCTTTGGTACCTGTCACAACTCTTGTAGAAGATTTGCGCATCCTTATACAGTGACGGCCAGTAAAACCCTGACTGCAGCACCTTCGCAGCAGTTTTGTTGCCTCCTAAGTGACCTCCATACTGTGAAGCGTGGCAGTGATGAAGTATGTCTTCTTGCTCCTCCTGTGGTACGCATCTCCTTATAACCTGATCTGCACAGATTTTAAATAGAAGAGGTTCGTCCCAATAATAATGCTTAACATCATTTTGGAACCTCTTCCTGACTTGATAATTAAGATCAGAAGGAATTATTCCGCTAACTAAGAAATTAACGAAATCAGCATACCAGGGGAGTTCAGAAGACTTACATGCCGCCATGGATGTCGCGGCAGTGATTGCGGCAGCAAAGAGCTGCTCGTCTGGGAAGGTCTCCAGTATGTTTGTCTCATCTGTTGGTAGACTCTATCCCTTCTCCAACCTTGACAAGTGATCTGCCACCTGATTTTCCGTCCCTTTTTTGTCCTTGATTTCAAGGTCGAATTCTTGCAATAGCAGGATCCACCGTATCAATCGAGGCTTTGCATCCTTTTTCGCGAACAGATATTTCAAAGCAGAATGGTCTGTGTGCACTATTACCTTCGTTCCAAGTATGTAAGAACGAAACTTGTCGATGGAGAACACCACAGCTAATAACTCATTTTATGTGGTTGTGTAGTTCACTTGGGTGTCATTCAGTGTTTTGCTAGCATAGTATATGACATGAAAAATTTTGTCTCTTCGCTGCCCAAGTGCTGCCCCGACAGCATAGTCACTAGCATTACACATGATCTCAAATGGATGTGTCCAATCTGGTGGCTATACTATTGGGGCTGTTACCAGCTTTTCCTTCAGAACCTTGAATGCTTCAGTACATTCATCATTAAAGTCAAAGGGTCGGTTCTGCTCTAGAAGATAACATAGGGGCTTGGTGATTTTTGAGAAATTCGCAATGAACCTCCTATAAAAACCAGTATGTCCTAAGAAGCTCCTAATACCCTTGACTGTGGTCGGCGGCGGCAGCTTTTTGATCACTTCTATCTTGGCCCTGTCGACTTCTATGCCACGACAGCTAATCTTATGGACAAGGACTATCCCTTCATCTACCATGAAGTGGCATTTTTCCCAATTCAGAACTAAGTTTGCTTTTTCACATCTTTCGAGTACCTTTTGTAGGTTGCCGAGGCAGCTATCAAAATCGTCTCCAAAGACTGAAAAGTCATCCATAAAAATCTCTAGGAAGTCCTCCACCATATCGGAGAATATGGCCATCATGCACCTTTGGAAGGTGGCCGGTGCATTGCATAGTCCAAAAGGCATTCTCCTAAAAGCATATGTTCCGTACGGGCATGTGAATGTCGTCTTTTCTTGATCTTCCGGTGCGATAGCTATTTGATTGTAACCTGAATAACCATCAAGAAAACAATAGTAAGGTTTACCCGCTAATCTATCAAGCATTTGATCAATAAAGGGTAAAGGAAAGTGGTCCTTTCGGGTAGCTTTGTTAAGCTTCCGATAGTCTATACAAACCTTCCAACCGGTCACAGTCCGGGTTGGGATTAACTCGTTGTTTTCGTTGGTCACCACGGTCATTCCTCCTTTCTTGGGAACACATTGCACCGGGCTCACCCATTTGCTGTCCGAGATGGCGTAAATTATACCAGCATCTAACCATTTGATTATCTCTTTACGCACCACCTCTTTCATAGCATGGTTTAGCCGCCTTTGAGCATCTATATTCGGCTTATGATCATCCTCGAGAAGGATTTTATGCATACATAATGCCGGACTAATGCCTTGAATATCAGCTATCGTCCATCCAATAGCCTTTTTGTGCTGCTGCAGCATCCCTATTAACTGTTGTTCCTGTTCCTGCATCAACTTGGAAGAGATGATTACGGGCAACGTATCATTTGAACCAAGAAAAGCATATTTTAGCTGCCCTGGCAGGGGCTTCAGTTCTAAAACAGGGGGCTCAACAGTCGATGGCTTTTGGATTGCATGGTTATCCGAAGTATAATTTAAAGGTTCGAATAACTTACCTGGACGATTGCCTATCCAGTTTACCTCCTTCTGATCTTCAGTATCAGATGTATCGGATTTTGAGGAGTTGCTGTCATCGGTGTTGTCGTGACAGTCCTGCAGGTGGCTGCCGAGGCAGTGACCAATTTTTATGTCGTGACAGCCTGACCTGATGCAGGGTTGGTCAAGGGTAACTTCAGTGATAACCTTGCATTCTTCTTCTGCATCAGCGTGCTTCATAGCTTGGAGAACATTCAACTTTATCTCTTGATCGTTCACTCTCATGGTGAGTTCTCCTTTTTCCACATCAATCAATGATCTTCCCGTGGCTAAGAAGGGTCGCCCCAAGATGATTGGTGCATTTTCATCTGCTTCACAATCTAAAACAAGAAAGTCAGCAGGAAATATAAATTTATCCACTCTTACCAGAATATCTTCGATTTTTCCTTCCGGATGAACATAAGAGTGGTCTGCCAGCTGCAGAATTACTGTCGTGGGTCGAGCTTTTCCAATACCTAATTTCTGAAAAACAGATTTTGGCATTAAATTAATACTAGCACCAAGATCACAAAGTGCCTTACCCACATATTTATCTCCGATTACACAAGGTATGATGAAGCTCCCCGGATCCTTCTTTTTCTGGGGTGGCTGCCTATGAAGAATACTCATGCATCCTTCTGTCATCTTAACCGTTTCAAATTCCCCAAGTTTAGATTTCTTCGACATAACATCCTTGAGAAATTTGGCGTAACCGGGCATCTCCCTCACGGCATCTAACAGCGGAATATTAATATGAACCTGCTTAAAAATATCATAAATCTTTTTGAGCTGAGATTCTTGCTTCACTTGTTGTAACCGTTGGGGAAAAAGAGGTGGGGGACGATAATCAGCAATACGTCCTTCCCATTGCATACGAATCTGAGGAGGTTTGGGTTTATCATTTTTCTCCTCTGTCGCTTCTGCTGTCGTGACAGGCTCATCGGCAGCAGGTTGTTTATTACATGTCGGGGCAGCTTCCTTGGCAGGTGTCTTCAGGGCTGGTTTCTTTGCTATTTCAGTTTCCTTCTCTGGCCCTGGTAATTGCTTCCCACTCCTAGTAGTAATGGCTTTACACTGCTCATGTGTGGGTTGTCTAGCATTTTCAGTATTGCTAGGAAATCCTCCAGTCTGCCTTGGGTTGATATGCTGGGAAACCTGACCCATTTGTGTCTCCAATGATTTCAGAGTAGCCTCATGATTTGTCATCTGCATCTCTGTTTTATCCATGAATGTCTCCGTCTTCTTGACAAACTGATTCATGTTCTCAATATAAGTTTCTGTCTGAGACATAAACGTAGCCAGAGTCTGTTCCAGTATACTGTTCGTGGCAGCTGGTGGCTGTTGCTGCTGCTGCTATCGAGTCAACAATCTAGGTCCTCCCTGATTCTCATTATTGTGTGCTTGAGGATTCAGGATGTTGCGTGTAAAAGAGTCTATCGCAATTGTAGTGCAAGTGTACACGACGCAAGTAGTAAAGTGATACGAAGTATCGAATTATCGTCTCCACAGGGATTGGGCCAATAGCTTCACCTAATTTCACTGCACGAAGTAAAGGAAATAATTGAGAGTTGTCACGAGAATAATAAAGGAAAACGTAAATAAAAGAATAGAGTAATCAAGATAGAGAGAATGGGCTGGTATTGAATTGCTCAGTAGTGCAGGTATTGTATTGCTTAGGAACTCCAGTTCTGTCGTCACGCCTGTCGCCGACAGCACCTGTCGCGGCAGCTGTCCGTTGGTCGTCGCGGCAGCAAACACACCAACTCAGTACGTTCAAGTTTGGCAAGAATCCCAGATCTGCCTTGGCCTATCCCTAGGTCCAAGTCTGTCGATGATCACGTCTTTGACGATACCTCCCGGCGTGAATCGAAGGATGAACACCGATGTGTATGAATTCTTCCTTAGCCACTTAACCTTGCCTTATCCCTAGGCACAAGATAGTTCAACTATAAACTAGAGAACTCGCTCTTATTTCTTTCGTATACTTAACTCTCCCGATGCTAAGTAAATGGATAACCTCACAATGCTCTCCCGATGCTCTTGCAAGATATTAAAACCAAAATAAGAGAACTTGAAGTTTATTTTATTGAACTTGGAAAATCCTAAAACAAAACAACCCTTGCAACTACTTTACAAAACAACCCGTGGCCCTAGGGGGAATTTAAAACATGTCGGTGACGGGTAAACGGAAGAGGGGTTTAGGTTATCGGTTATGGGGTATGATGCCTCCTAGGTTAAATCTATGCCCTTATATAAGCTTTGGGCTCAAGTATTCTAAGTTAACAAGGATTACAACTTTAATGAAAAGTAAGATTCTAATGAATGCTTAATCTCTAAGGATTCCTACTTTTCAGCCGTCCTCCTTGTTTCATGGGAATTCCTCTCCTTGAGCTTTGGCTTGACATATCTTTTGATCTGGGGCTTGGAAAAATATTTGGCTTTCACACGACAGACGAGCAGATTTTTCTCTATCTATCGAGGTCCACTTTACTTTTCCTCTTCATAATGCCGCTGTCACCTTGCTGTCACGACAGCTCCATGGCAGCTTCGTCCTCGTCGTCTGCTTGTCCAGTTCAGCTCTTCTGCTTCTCTGCCCAGCGCCTGCCTTCACCGTCTACGATGGCAGCAACCTACAAAATAAGCCATCTTTTAGTAGAATCCGTGCCTTTAATCCATTTGTGATGTTTTACTGTAAACTAACCTAAATGCAATGCCATGATGCTTGAATGCAGCAGAAATATGGGTTAAAAAGGGTGTAAATAATAGAACTTTTACACACTCAACACACCCCCAAACTCAAGTTTTTGCTTGCCCTCAAGCAACTAAGACCTAGAAAAAAAAGAATATAATTTTTTTTTTGTGTTGGCCTTCAAACAGTGAACTGTCCCTTACCCGTCGCTCATTCTCTATGACGGCAGCAACCTGTTGGAAAGATTAGGATCTGTCCGGAATCTCCCTATAGTCCTCGTGCAGTGTGTGCATGCTTGTGAACAGTTATATGCTAAGACTCTCTTAGTTTCACTAGAATATTCAACTCTTAACTTGAGTTTTTATGCCAAAGTTTATCTTTTTGAAGGCACCTTTTCATGCTTCTTTGATTTTCTGTTTTGACTTGCTTTTTATTTTTTAAGCTAAAGTTTCACTAGAGCCGGTTTCGGGAACCTCTAGCTAACTTCCTAGAGCCGGTTTCGGGCACCTCTTGGGCTATTTTGCTAAACTTCTTTCCTAGAGCCAGTGTTAGGCACCTCTAGGGGCTATTCAAGTGCTAAGCTTCCTATTCTAGTTTGGCTAAAAGAAATCTAAGCAGTATAACAGTCACAAAGGTGTTTAAGTTTTCAGAACTATAGAAAGGCTCTAAACTTCTCCTTAATCTGTCCTAAAGATGCTGCCACGACAGAGCTGTCATGACAGGTAAGTTAACTTCACAGTTTTAAGCCAACAGTTTAATCTTTTTTTTTAAGAGAACTTAACTAAATAAAAGACACAACAAATTAATAAAAAGATGTACTAAGACTCCATTAATGATGGAGGGTTGCCACCCCCAAACTCGAGGGTTGCATTGCCCTCAATGCAAAATGACAGAAAAACAAAAACATGAAGGCAAGTACATCACAAAATATATAAGGCAGGCAGCAATAAAAGGAAATAAAAGACTTAAATTTTCAATCGATGTCCTCGCTGCTGCTGCTGACATGGATCTGATGGCGGCGTCTGGGCTTTGGTGGAGGCTGGACAGTTTGCTCCACGAGCTGGACGTCTAAACTGCTGCCACTGTCCCAAGTGCTGCTGGTGGAAGTGCTAGCCTTGGGCATCAGCTTCCTGTCTGCCACGTGCTTCTGTCGCTTGACAGGCGTAAACTCCCTCTCTAAATTCCTTCGAATTAGAGGTTCTTCTTCGATGTCGGCTGTAGCTGGCCGCTTGGTTCCACGTGCAGGGCTGTCGACTGGAGGATTCGCAGCTGCTGTCCGGGCAGGTGAAGGGGTGGAGGCAGCAGAATGTGCATGGGGGGAGACAGGTGGTGTGGGCGTAGGGGAGGGGATATGAAAATAATGGGCAGGGAAGGTGGGGAAGATGACATCCGTATAATGTAAAGTGTCGGTAATGAAATTTACCGTTGCGTTGGTGAAGTCCCGGATGAAGGTCATCATTCCCATTTGTCGTTCTTCTACCCGTTGGATTGCAGCAAGGATGGTGGCAGAATGGTCTGTCGGGGCGGTGGCGGCGGCAGGTTCTGTGGCAGGCTCCTCATCTGAGTCTGCAGGGGAGGCAGCTGGGTTGAAGGAGTGAATGGGTGTTGCAGCTATGACCTCCATGAGGCTTGAGATGTTGTTGTCAGTCCAGCCACGACCATTGACTAATTTGTCGGTGGATACCTCGGGGACAGCAGCACAGCGGCAGAGAGAAGTTATCGTGGACGGCAGGCAGAGGCGAGAGTCTATTCGATGGGCACAATCCAAAATGCTTTCCCTCATATATCGGCCCACGTTGATAGGCCTGTTGTGCATAATGGAGTGGATGAGGGCGAGACGCTGTTGGTTCACCGTCGTGTGATGGGAGGACGGCATGATACGCTTTTTGATGAAAGCGTTCCAAAGTTTAGCTTCTGGGAGCAGCTGCCCCCTTTTGACGGAGTGGGGGTTCTTTTTGCTGGTTGTCCATGTTGTTCCTTCCTCTGTCACCTCCGCCATGACAGCATCATAGGCGGCAGCATCGAGGGTGTCGAGAAATTTCTGGTGGGCATCATCATCGGGGCCAAAGAAGAGGCCAAACATGTGGTTGATGCTGTCAGCTGTGAATGGCACCTCCACTCCTCGGATGGTGACAGATGTTGCCGTTCTGCTGTCAATGGCAGCGTAGAACTCTCTAACCAGGGTGTCGTTTAGTTCTGCTGGCTGTTCTGCGAATTGCTCCCATAGTTGAGCTCGTATGGCCCTCGCAATGAATGGTCGGAGCCCCATGTTTGGTGCTTTGCGGATGTAGACGAAGCCCCTCTCTTCCCATAATTCCTTGTTGGCGAACGGCGTTGCTGCTGCTGAAGAAGAGGCTGAGGCGGCGCTGCAGCGGGTCTGTCTAGACGACATATTAGTTGCAAAGGTTGTGGAAATAAAGAAAGCAAATAAAAACTAGAGGAGAAAGCAAGGAAGAGTAAGCAGAAGTGAGAAAAATGAAAATGAAAACGGGGTTTTATAGCGGTCGAGGGGCTGCCCGTTTAATGCTGTAACGGCAGGCGTGGATAACGGAGCGACTGTTGGGATTTAGCGTGTCTGACGCGTCTGACACGTATTTATGCATCTGTTACGCGTCTGCCACACGCTTCTACGTCTTCCGTGTCAGTCTGTTGACAGCCTGTCTTTTCCGTCGCGGCGGCAGCCGAAACGACAGGCTTCAATAAATGGGCTCTGTTGGGCTGATGGATGGATGGTGGGCTTGGGTCACTTCTCCTTTTCTTCTTGATTCCTTTATTTCCTAAAAACATAAAATAGAAAAGAAAAAACATTATTCAAATAAAATAAACCTAATTACCTAATAAATAATAAAATATAAAAAATAAATAATAAAAATAAAATTTAGGTTAAATTAGGGATGCCTTGTGGGGCATCTCCCAAAGTAACCACTTCCTGTATTCCTGGGGCTTCAGTCCCTTGATAATGCTTGAGGTGCTGTCCATTGACCTTGAATTGGTGCCTGTCTTTTAATGATTGAATTGTGATGGCACCATGTGGAAAAACTTGTACAACTTGGAACGGGCCTGACCATCTAGATTTAAGCTTCCCTGGGAAGAGTTTCAACCTAGAATTGAATAACAACACAAGCTGCCCTGGGCAGAACTGACGTGGCAGCAACTTCTTGTCATGCCACTTCTTTGTCTTTTCCTTGTAGATTCTTGCATTGTCGTAGGCCATTGTCCGTATTTCTTCAAGCTCGTTCAGATCTAACAACCTTTTCTGGCCTGCCTTGTCCAAGTCCATATTCACTGCCTTAATAGCCCAATATGCTTTATGCTCTATCTCGACAGGCAAGTGGCAGGTTTTTCCATAAATCAGTCGGTATGGAGACATGCCCAACGGAGTCTTAAAAGCTGTCCTATATGCCCATAATGCATCGTTCAGAAGTAAAGACCAATCTTTCCTAGTTGGTTTAACCATCTTCTCAAGAATGTTCTTCACTTCCCTATTGGATATCTCAGCCTGTCCATTGGTCTGTGGGTGGTATGCTGTCGCAATCCTGTGCTTGACACCATATTTCTTCAAGGCGGCAGCAATAACCCTATTGTCAAAATGTCTCCCTTCATCACTAATAATCGCCTTAGGGATGCCAAACCTCGAAAAAATGTTTTTGTGTAAAAACTTTTGGACCGTCTTGGCATCATTTTTTTGTGTGGCGATGGCTTCAACCCACTTAGAGACATAATCTACTGCTAGGAGGATGTATAAATTTCCACATGAAGATGGAAAAGGTCCCATAAAATCAATCCCCCAAACGTCGAAGATCTCGACTTCCAGAATGTTCTGCAGTGGCATCTCGTTTCTCCTCGAGATGTTACCTGTCCGCTGGCACCTGTCACAGTTCTTGTAAAAGTCCTGTGCATATTTATATAGTGTCGGCCAGTAGAATCCTGACTGCAGCACCTTGGCAGCAGTTTTGTTGCCTCCTAAGTGACCTCCATATTGGGAAGCATGGCAGTGATGGAGAATGTCCTCTTGCTCTTCTTGTGGTACGCATCTCCTTATAACCTGATCTGCACATAGTTTGAAAAGAAGAGGTTCGTCCCAATAATAATGCTTGACATCATTTTGGAACCTCTTCCTGGCTTGATAATTAAGATCAGAGGGGAGTATTCCGCTAACTATAAAATTAACGAAATCAGCATACCAGGGGAGTTCAGAAGACTTACCTGCCGCCATGGCTGTCGCGGCAGCGATTGCGGCAGCAAAGAGCTGCTCATCTGGGAAGGTCTCCAGTATGTTTGTCTCATCAATTGGTAGACTCTGTCCCTTCTCCAATCTTGACAAGTGGTCTGCCACCTGGTTTTCTGTCCCCTTTTTGTCCTTGATCTCTAGGTCGAATTCTTGTAATAGCAAGATCCACCGTATCAATCTAGGCTTTGCATCCTTCTTTGCGAACAAATATTTCAGGGCAGAATGGTCTGTGTGCACTATCACCTTCGTCCCAAGTATGTAAGAACGAAACTTGTCAATGGAGAACACCACTGCTAATAGCTCCTTTTCTGTGGTGGTGTAGTTCACTTGGGCATCATTTAATGTCTTGTTGGCGTAGTATATGACATGAAACAGCTTATTTCTGTGCTGCCCAAGTGCTGCCCCTACAGCATAGTCACTAGCATCACACATAATCTCAAATGGCTGTGTCCAGTCTGGTGGCTGTACTATGGGGGCTGTCACTAGTTTTTCCTTCAGAACATTGAATGCTTCAGTACATTCATCATTAAAGTCAAAGGGTCGGTTCTGCTCTAAGAGATGGCATAGGGGCTTGGTGATTTTTGAGAAATTTGCGATAAATCTTCAATAAAAACCAGCATGCCCTAAAAAACTCCTTATGCCCTTGACTGTAGTTGGTGGCGGCAGCTTCTCAATTACTTCAATCTTAGCCCTGTCGACTTCTATCCCACGGCAGCTAATCTTATGGCCGAGAACTATCCCCTCATCCACCATAAAGTGGCATTTTTCCCAATTCAAAACAAGATTAGCTTTTTCACATCTTTCAAGTACCTTTTGAAGATTGCCAAGGCAGCTTTCAAAATCGTCTCCAAAGACGGAAAAGTCATCCATAAAAATCTCTAGGAAGTCCTCTACCATGTCGGAGAATATGGCCATCATGCACCTTTGGAAGGTGGCAGGTGCATTATAGAGTCCAAATGGCATTCTCCTAAAAGCGTACGTTCCGTAGGGGCATGTGAAGGTCGTCTTTTCTTGATCCTCTGGTGCAATAGCAATTTGGTTATAACCTGAATAACCATCAAGAAAACAATAGTAAGGTTTACCCGCTAATCTATCAAGCATTTGATCAATAAAGGGTAAAGGAAAGTGGTCCTTTCGGGTAGCTTTGTTAAGCTTCCGATAGTCCATACAAACCCTCCAACCGGTCACAGTCCTGGTTGGGATTAACTCATTGTTCTCGTTGGTTATCACGGTCATTCCTCCTTTCTTGGGAACACATTGCACCGGGCTCACCCATTTGCTGTCTGAGATGGCGTAAATAATACCAGCATCTAACCACTTAATTATCTCTTTACGCACCACCTCTTTCATCGCATGGTTTAGCCGCCTTTGGGCATCAATAGTCGGCTTATGATCTTCCTCCAGGAGGATTTTGTGCATGCATAACGCCGGACTGATGCCTTGAATGTCTGCTATCGTCCATCCTATCGCCTTTTTGTGCTGCCTTAGCATGTCGATTAGCTGTCGTTCCTGTTCCTGCAGCAGCTTAGAAGAGATGATTACGGGCAACGTATTATTTGAACCAAGAAAAGCATATTTAAGCTGTCCTGGCAGGGGCTTGAGTTCTAAGGCAGGTGGTTTAACAGTAGATGGTTTTTGGATTAAATGGTTATCCGAGGTGTAATTCAAGGGTTCGAATAACTTACCTGGACGATGGCCTAACCAGTTTACCTCCTCCTGATCTTCAGTATCAGATGTATCGGAGTCAGAGGAGTTGCTTTCGGCGGAGCTGTCTTCGTTGCTGTCGTGACAGGCTTGTAAGTGGTTGTCGCAGCAGTGGCCAAAGTTTATATCATGACAGCCCGACCTAATGTATGGATGATCAAGGGTTACTTCAATGATAGCCTTGCATTCCTCATCCACATCAGCATGTTTCATTGCTT
The DNA here is from genome assembly GCA_030270665.1 of Hibiscus trionum. Lineage (NCBI taxonomy): Eukaryota > Viridiplantae > Streptophyta > Magnoliopsida > Malvales > Malvaceae > Hibiscus > Hibiscus trionum. The sequence continues at coordinate 5,845,718 of BSYR01000021.1, read as the reverse complement.
GGAGAACATTTAACTTAATTTCTTGATCGTTCACACGCATAGTGAGTTCTCCTTTCTCCACATCAATCAGTGATCTTCCCGTGGCTAAGAAGGGTCGCCCAAGGATGACTGGTGCATTTTCATCTGCCTCACAATCTAAAACAAGAAAGTCAGCAGGAAAAATAAACTTATCCACTCTTACCAGAATATCTTCAATTTTTCCCTCTGGATGAACGTAAGAGCGGTCTGCCAGCTGCAGAGTTACTGTCGTGGGCCGCGCCTTTCCAATACCTAGTTTCTGAAAAACAGACTTTGGCATTAAATTAACACTAGCACCAAGATCACAAAGTGCCTTACCCATAAATTTGTCTCCGATTACACAAGGTATGATGAAGCTCCCCGGATCCTTCTTTTTCTGGGGTGGTTGCCGATGAAGAATACTCATGCAACCATCTGCCATCCTTACCGTTTCAAATTCCCCAAATTTATATTTCTTTGACATGACATTCTTGAGAAATTTGGCGTAACCAGGCATCTCCCTAACGGCATCTAACAGCGGAATATTAATTTGAACCTGCTTAAAAATATCATAAATTTTTTTAAGTTGAGATTCCTGCTTAGTTTGCTGTATCCGTTGAGGAAAAGGTGGTGGGGGACGGTAATCAGCAATACGTCCTTCCCATTGCATACGAATCTGAGGACGATGTTCTTCATTTTTCTCCTCTGTCGCTTCTGCTGTCGTGACAGGTTCATCAGCAGCAGTCTGTTTATCACCTGTCGGGGCAGCTTCCTCGGCAGGTTTATCCACGGCTGGTTCTTTTTCTGTTTCAGCTTCTTTTTCCGGCCCTGGTAGTTTCTTCCCACTCCTGGTAGTAATTGCCTTACATTGCTCATGTGTGGGTGGTCTAGCATTTTCAGTATTGCTAGGGAATCCTCCATTCTGCCTCGGCTTAATATGTTGAGAAACCTGACCCATTTGTGTCTCCAAAGATTTCAAAGTAGCTTCATGATTTGTCATCCTCATCTCGATTTTATCCATAAAGTTCTCTGTCTTCTTAACAAACTGATTCATATTCTCAATATAAGTTCCGGTCTGAGACATAAAGGTGGCCAGAGTCTGTTCCAATATACTGCTCGTGGCAGGTGGTGGCTGCTGTTGTTGCTGTGGCGACAGGTTCTGCGACAGTTGCTGCGGCAGTTGCTGTCGTGTCAGCAATCTAGGTCCTCCCTGATTTTGATTGTGTGCTTGCGGATTCAGGGCATTGTGAGGATTACTCCAGGAAAATTTGGGATCCTTCCTCCAATTGGGGTTATAATTGTTGGAGTTGTAATTTGGCTTGTAATTTCCAACATATTTTTCCTCTTCTACATTTATTGGGCACTCATCCCGACTATGATTTCCCTCACAGATGTCACATACTTCCTCAACAGCAAATCCTTGTAATCCATCATCATTCAACAACCTTTTCATTGCTTTAGTAAGGAATGCTACCTGTGATTTCATCGTGTTGTCGGCTTCATAGTCCTTGACAGCAAGTACCCGTTTACCCCCTCTTCTTGCAGTCGGAAACTGCTCCTCATTCTTAGCCAGATTTTTTGTAACACCCGTATTTTGGGGTTAGGAGTTAGTCGGGTTAGTTGGTCCGAGTCAGTAAAATTAATTTTAATCAAATTGATCTTAGTTTGAGCAAATTGAGTTTTAAATAAAAAGGAGGGATATTTTGGTAATTTTAAATAAATAAAAAAAACACCCTTTTATATTAAACCACCCATTTTATCTCTTCTTCTTCATTTCTTCTTATCAACCGTGAAGTTCCTCCCCCTTCTTCCATTTTCTTCTCCACCCGATCGTGCCTCCATTTTTGGAGCTTTTTGAAAGGTAATTACATTTTCGACTTGCTCTCATCTTCCTCTACTTGAAAGTACAAATAGATTTCATTTTCATCAAAGTTTTAGAATTTGGATTTTTGGAATATTTGAATAAAAATTATATTTTGGTTAATGCATTGAGATATATATGTATCATTGTAAGTTGAGTTTATGAGATGTTGAGCATGACATAATGTTGATTATATGTTCATGCATCATGTTCATTTTGGTTTATGTGGATCGAAGATAAAGTCATGTATTTCATCATGATAATTGCTCGAGCTTGGACCCTGTATTGTCGAAGGTTTGTTTTATGAGCTTACCCTCACTAAGCTTTTATGCTTACGCTCTCTTTTGTTCGACAATGCAGATAAATAGCTTATGGGTGGCATGGGAAAGGAAAGGTCTTCAAGTGTTGCTTTGGTGAGCTCAATGTATGATTTATAAATTAAAGATTTGTAATAGAAAAGCAATGGGATAGGTGTTGTTGTTTTTGATGCTTTGAGGTGTGTTGTTTTGGTTTGGCAATTAGATGCCTTGTTTGAATTGTAAATATCACTTATGATGCATGCCTTGATGAATGCTTGAGTGATGCATGCCTTGATGAATGCTTGTGTGTGATGGCATGTCCTTTTTGGATGATTAGGTTGCTTAGTTGATATGTCTAAGTCTTCTATGTGTTAATTTGTATCTTTGGTATTGTTGAGATTTTATGTATGTCCATATATGCATAAATTGCTCTTTAATTGGAATGCTATGTATGAATGCATTATACCATGTTTGAATGACTCCCTTGGCTTAAACAGGTGCTCTTGCATGTGTGTATATGCTTTATTGCTTCCTAAAATATGTTTCAAATGATTCTAACTTTAGCCGATCTTTTTCAAAACATCTATGATCCGTTTTTGCACTAGAGCTGTTTTTCCAGTCTCCAAGGCAAAAAGGATCGATCCCCTGGAAAAAGGGATCGATCCCTTCGTTGGCAGAATCGTTTTAAATTCTGCTTCCAGCCTCCAAGTGCAAAAGGATCGATCCCCTTGTTTATGGGATCGATCCCTTGTGATATATATGCTAAATTTTTAAAAATTGAGGTTTGCAAGCTTTACGTTTTAGTCCTGATTCTCGTATGTGCAATTGCTTGAGTTTGTGATGTCCGTTTGAGTTGAAATTTGGCAGAGAGGCATGAAACATGACTAATTTCATAATGGTAACTTAAAATTTGGTAAAGTCCTCTTAATTTCCAGAATTTACAAATTGGTCCCTAAATTCGTATTTTGTGCAATTGAGTCCCTTATTGTTTTCCGATTGCTGTGATTTTTGAGTATGCTTATCGCAAGAGTATGCCTAGTTTAATTTGCATCTAGAAAAGTTTAAAAAGGAAAAAAAAGGGTCGTTAATCAAGGTTGACTTTCGGGTTGACTTTGGTTTTCCCCGTGTAATCTTCGTAGTTCGGGTCAGCCGTCTAGGCCGGGCTACGGGGGTTACATTTGTTGGTATCAGAGCTTAAGGTTCCGAGACCTTGGGCAGGTAAGTGAGTAAGTTATGTTTTATGATTGATATGCACGGTGTTTGCTTATCATGTAAGCATGTTGCTTGTTATTCGAGTATGCTGAAATGAATGATTGCTTGCTTTGTAAGTATGATTGCTTGTGTGACAAGTATGTTGATTGTTTGTTTAAAAGCATGTTGCTCGTTACCCGTGTATGCGGTGATGTGTGATTGTTTGATGGAGAAGGTATGTTGTTTGATCGTACGCATATGTTTGCTTGTTTAGCAAGTATGCTTTGTAATATGCATGATTGAGCATGTATGTGTGTTGAGTTGCTTGAAGCATGTTGAGTAGAGTCCCATTGCTTCTATTACATCGGAAAAAGAGATTTTAAGTGAGGAAATCATACTTGAGCCACTTGGACCTTTTCCTTTGCTAACCCAGTTTGTATGTTATTTTGTTGTTGTTGTTAGTTTACTGCTTTTTGGTAAGTTGAGGCCAAAGCGTGGATTGTGGATCGGTAAGTGGAAACTTGGGGTTCTGAAAATGTGAATGAGGTTGAGGGAATTCATCTCTTTAGTCAGGAAGGTGTGGTTGTACCGGAGTTGAGGTACAATTTGGTTGTCTGAGTCAATGTGTATGTGGGTTGGTTCCTGTTGATGAGGAACGAGGTGATCATTTCTGGTGTTAGTGATGAAAGAGGTGACGACCTATGAGTGGGAGTCAGAGTATTATCGATGATATAGTAGGTGAGCCTTTGGTACAATTTTGAGCTTGTTCCCTTTTGATTGATTCTGAGTCTGCACTTCTGTATATTGTTAGCAAGCATGCAAGTTTGAATGTGCCGATGAAGTGTCAGAGGTAGATATGAGTACCTTAGTTCTTTGGGGCGAGATCAGGGTAAGGGTCTCGTTTGTGTAATCTGAAATTCAGAAATGCTAGTTGGTGATTGTTGGGATTCAGCCTATGGTTTTCATACAAGATAGTCGTTCAGTGTCCGTGAGTGAAAATCAATTTGTGTGATTGGGCCAGTGTGCGTCTGAGTTGTCTTTCAGTTAGAAGGAGAGATGAAGTTATTTCTGATATAGTTGAGCCGAGAAGGAAGTCTTGAGCTTTGAATTCAGATTGTTTGGTAGTGGGATGTTTTGAGTCGTCCGACCGATGTTATAGAACAAGTTCAAGCGTGATTGTTTGTTTATGATTAGAACTGCATTTTGAAGTTTCGAAATGCTCTAAAAACAGTCTAGAAGAGTCAGATTTTGTTGAAGAACTAGTTTGAAAACTAGAGGGCCGAAGACTGTCAGCTGTGCACAGGTGTAGTTACAATTTCTTCAGATTTGTCCTTTTCGTGTGAGCATGCGAAGAAAATTTGATGTACGTGTTGAGACCTTAGAAGTAGGGACACGTGTGACTAGTCCTTTTTAGAGACAGTGGTGATCAGAAAGATGTACAGAAGTGTTTGTTGGTGGTTCGGAGTTACTAGTTTCTAGTAGATGTGAGGTGATCGTCTTCCTACAGTTTTGAGGTACGTTTTGACAAGGTTTAGCTTGAAGAACACAGAGTTAATGTATACGTTGAGACAAAGAGAGAGTTGCCTTGAAGTTGCAGATTTTTGTGTGACTGTAGTAGTAGGCGAGGAGGTGAACTTATTGTCGAATGTTGATCCAGCTGTGGAGGTCGAAGATTTACTGAGTTTAGATGGCAGGCTTGTTTACCAAGTGTAATGAATTTGAGTTTGAATGAAGATTAGACCGCAGAAGGTTAAAATGATTTGTGATTCTTCCTAGAAGTGTTTAGAAGAAATGCCCAGTTTGTCTCTTGACAGAGAAGAAGAGTTTATTATTGATGTTGTCTCCAAGTTTGCTCGTGTTTTAGTTTACTCTGTATCATATGGTTTCTGACAGAATTGAGAATGTTGAAGAATTAACTACGAGAACTGTTAGGCCTTAGATTCATTAGGCCTAGTGCATCATCTTAGAGTTCTACAGCACAATTTGTGAAGAAGTGAGAGTGGCAATGCGAGGATGTGTTTAGATTCAGACAATCAAAACAAGTGGCAGAAAAAAAAAATTTGCATCCGTCTCCGAATGTCAGTGATTTGTTGATCAGACGAGATGTACTCCAGTCTTTTCAAGATTTATTGAGATTCGATTACTACTAGTTGAACGTGAAAGAAGTTGATGTGTCGAAGACAGCTTTAGGGGCAAGAGATGATCCCTTTGAGTTCCGAGTTATGCCACCTCGCTTGATTAGTGCGTTAGTTACCTTATAGAGATGTTGAGCAGAATATTTTCCCGAGTTCCTTGATCAGTTGTAGTAGCTCTTCTGGATGTCACATGAGTATGTTCAAGTACCGAGAAAGACCATGACAAGCTATGGAGTTAGTGTTGTAGATCCTATTAGAAAATCAGCTGTATGTCAAGTTACGCAACGTGAACTTCGAGTTAATGAAGATGTTCTCCTAGGACATGCAGATCAGCCGAGTGCATTAGAGTAAATCCTAACTATGCAGAAGAAGATGTGAGTTGAGAGAAACTTTAAGGGAAGCTTCGACCTTGATCCAAAAAAAAAAAAAAAAAAAAAAACCCCATAGTGATGTGTTACATGTAGAGTTAGGTCGTGTACTTATGCAAAACAGAAGTTGTGAGATGTAATTGCCAAAATTCAGTTTACCAAAGGATAACAGTTTTGTGGCCGAGTTTCATGTTAAACCTACATTGAGTCAGAGTGTTTGAGGAGAAACAGTGGCAAGACAAATTCTTGGCACCTCACGTGCAAGAAATTGTGAAAATAAGATTTCAGAATACAGTTCAGAAAGGATAGAGTTTGCATTGTTAGAGACAGGATAGTTGTACCGATTGACATAGTGTTTTGAGACGTATTGTGTTGGCCGAAGCAAACGGCAGTTCATTTGTGTTGCATCAGAGTATTATGAAGGCGTATTGTGGGTTGAAGATGAGTACCTCCGGATTGAGATGATGCGTAATATTGTTCAGTATGAGAGTAAGTGTGGAAAAGCAGTTTCCGTGGCTCTTCCTGTTCGATAATTTCGGGGACGAAATTTCTTAAGTGGGGGAGAGTTGTAACACCCGTATTTTGGGGTTAGGAGTTAGTCGGGTTAGTTGGTCCGAGTCAGTAAAATTAATTTTAATCAAATTGATCTTAGTTTGAGCAAATTGAGTTTTAAATAAAAAGGAGGGATATTTTGGTAATTTTAAATAAATAAAAAAAACACCCTTTTATATTAAACCACCCATTTTATCTCTTCTTCTTCATTTCTTCTTATCAACCGTGAAGTTCCTCCCCCTTCTTCCATTTTCTTCTCCACCCGATCGTGCCTCCATTTTTGGAGCTTTTTGAAAGGTAATTACATTTTCGACTTGCTCTCATCTTCCTCTACTTGAAAGTACAAATAGATTTCATTTTCATCAAAGTTTTAGAATTTGGATTTTTGGAATATTTGAATAAAAATTATATTTTGGTTAATGCATTGAGATATATATGTATCATTGTAAGTTGAGTTTATGAGATGTTGAGCATGACATAATGTTGATTATATGTTCATGCATCATGTTCATTTTGGTTTATGTGGATCGAAGATAAAGTCATGTATTTCATCATGATAATTGCTCGAGCTTGGACCCTGTATTGTCGAAGGTTTGTTTTATGAGCTTACCCTCACTAAGCTTTTATGCTTACGCTCTCTTTTGTTCGACAATGCAGATAAATAGCTTATGGGTGGCATGGGAAAGGAAAGGTCTTCAAGTGTTGCTTTGGTGAGCTCAATGTATGATTTATAAATTAAAGATTTGTAATAGAAAAGCAATGGGATAGGTGTTGTTGTTTTTGATGCTTTGAGGTGTGTTGTTTTGGTTTGGCAATTAGATGCCTTGTTTGAATTGTAAATATCACTTATGATGCATGCCTTGATGAATGCTTGAGTGATGCATGCCTTGATGAATGCTTGTGTGTGATGGCATGTCCTTTTTGGATGATTAGGTTGCTTAGTTGATATGTCTAAGTCTTCTATGTGTTAATTTGTATCTTTGGTATTGTTGAGATTTTATGTATGTCCATATATGCATAAATTGCTCTTTAATTGGAATGCTATGTATGAATGCATTATACCATGTTTGAATGACTCCCTTGGCTTAAACAGGTGCTCTTGCATGTGTGTATATGCTTTATTGCTTCCTAAAATATGTTTCAAATGATTCTAACTTTAGCCGATCTTTTTCAAAACATCTATGATCCGTTTTTGCACTAGAGCTGTTTTTCCAGTCTCCAAGGCAAAAAGGATCGATCCCCTGGAAAAAGGGATCGATCCCTTCGTTGGCAGAATCGTTTTAAATTCTGCTTCCAGCCTCCAAGTGCAAAAGGATCGATCCCCTTGTTTATGGGATCGATCCCTTGTGATATAGATGCTAAATTTTTAAAAATTGAGGTTTGCAAGCTTTACGTTTTAGTCCTGATTCTCGTATGTGCAATTGCTTGAGTTTGTGATGTCCGTTTGAGTTGAAATTTGGCAGAGAGGCATGAAACATGACTAATTTCATAATGGTAACTTAAAATTTGGTAAAGTCCTCTTAATTTCCAGAATTTACAAATTGGTCCCTAAATTCGTATTTTGTGCAATTGAGTCCCTTATTGTTTTCCGATTGCTGTGATTTTTGAGTATGCTTATCGCAAGAGTATGCCTAGTTTAATTTGCATCTAGAAAAGTTTAAAAAGGAAAAAAAAGGGTCGTTAATCAAGGTTGACTTTCGGGTTGACTTTGGTTTTCCCCGTGTAATCTTCGTAGTTCGGGTCAGCCGTCTAGGCCGGGCTACGGGGGTTACATTTTTCAAAACTTGCAATGCCTCGTCTGGATCTTTATCCAATAATAGTCCATTTGCTGCAGAATCAATTCTAATACGAGTTTGTAAGTTAGCAGCATTATAGAACTTAGTTACCTGATTTCAGACGGGGAATCCATGCATGGGGCAGTTTCGAAGAAGAGTAGTAAATCTGTCCCAGGCCTCGTGCATTGGCTCGTCATCTTCCTGCTGAAAAGTAGCAATTTCATTACGTAATCGCTCAGATAAATGCGAAGGATTAAAACGAGATAAGAATTCACGAGACAAATCTGCCCAAGTTACGATTGAACCCGGTGTTAGTTTATTCCACCAAGTTTTAGCTCTGTCCCTCAATGAATGGGGAAATAACCGAAGCCTCAGTATCTCCGGATTAACTCCTGGCAGTCTAAACGAACCACAGATCTCCTGGAACGTCTTGAGATGCTCCCTAGCATCTTCTGTCACAGCACCACTAAACTGCCCGGCGTTGTTGATCATACTAAACATGACATGTTTAAGCTCAAAGTTGTCAACTTCAATATCCGGCAGCGTGGTCTCCAGTTCTACATGATCGTTCAACATGTAGTCACGACATGACCGTCGTCCAGCTGCTGCGGGCGGGTCACCGACAGGCGGTATAACAGCTCCATCTCTAGCAGCAGGATTATCTCCTTGGTATGCCATTGTCTCTAACTGTTCTTCAAGGTACTCGTTTCTGGCTAGCACGTAACGAAGTCGGTTCCTAAGATTGAATGAACGTTCAACTTCCGGATCTAATGGATACTCAGGATCTTCGCCTCTTTTAGATCTGCGCATAAACAAGTAAACCTCGTGAAAAGAAAGAGTCTAAAATACTAACAAAAAATAGAAGAAAAAAAGAAAAAATAAACGAAAAACAAAAACAAAAACGAAAAGTGCAATAAAAGAAAGGTGTAGTTATGTTGCCAATCCCCGGCAACGACGCCAAAAACTTGTTGCGTGTAAAAGAGTCTATCGCAATTGTAGTGCAAGTGTACACGACGCAAGTAGTAAAGTGATACGAAGTATCGGATTATCGTCTCCACAGGGATTCGGCCAATAGCTTCACCTAATTTCACTGCACGAAGTAAAGGAAATAATTGAGAGTTGTCACGAGAATAATAAAGGAAAACGTAAATAAAAGAATAGAGTAATCAAGATAGAGAAAATGGGCTGGTATTGAATTGCTCAGTAGTGCAGGTATTGTATTGCTTAGGAACTCCAGTTCTGTCGTCACGCCTGTCGCCGACAGCACCTGTCGCGGCAGCTGTCCGTTGGTCGTCGCGGCAGCAAACACACCAACTCAGTACGTTCAAGTTTGGCAAGAATCCCAGATCTGCCTTGGCCTATCCCTAGGTCCAAGTCTGTCGATGATCACGTCTTTGACGATACCTCCCGGCGTGAATCGAAGGATGAACACCGATGTGTATGAATTCTTCCTTAGCCACTTAACCTTGCCCTATCCATAGGCACAAGATAGTTCAACTATAAACTAGAGAACTCGCTCTTATTTCTTTCGTATACTTGACTCTCCCGATGCTAAGTAAATGGATAACCTCACAATGCTCTCCCGATGCTCTTGCAAGATATTAAAACCAAAATAAGAGAACTTGAAGTTTATTTTATTGAACTTGGAAAATCCTAAAACAAAACAACCCTTGCAACTACTTTACAAAACAACCCGTGGCCCTAGGGGGAATTTAGAACATGTCGGTGACGGGTAAACGGAAGAGGGGTTTAGGTTATCGGTTATGGGGTATGATGCCTCCTAGGTTAAATCTATGCCCTTATATAAGCTTTGGGCTCAAGTATTCTAAGTTAACAAGGATTACAACTTTAATGAAAAGTAAGATTCTAATGAATGCTTAATCTCTAAGGATTCCTACTTTTCAGCCGTCCTCCTTGTTTCATGGGAATTCCTCTCCTTGAGCTTTGGCTTGACATATCTTTTGATCCGGGGCTTGGAAAAATATTTGGCTTTCACACGACAGACGAGCAGATTTTTCTCTATCTATCGAGGTCCACTTTACTTTTCCTCTTCATAATGCCGCTGTCACCTTGCTGTCACGACAGCTCCATGGCAGCTTCGTCCTCGTCGTCTGCTTGTCCAGTTCAGCTCTTCTGCTTCTCTGCCCAGGGCCTGCCTTCACAGTCTATGATGGCAGCAACCTGCAAAATAAGCCATCTTTTAGTAGAATCCGTGCCTTTAATCCATTTGTGATGTTTTACAGTAAACTAACCTAAATGCAATGCCATGATGCTTGAATGCAGCAGAAATATGGGTTAAAAAGGGTGTAAATAATAGAACTTTTATACACTCAACACAGGACATTATTAGGATTACTCCAAGAAAACTTGGGATCCTTTCTCCAGTTGGGATTATAGTTGTTGGAGTTGTAATTCGGCTTATAGTATCCAACACACTTTCCCTCTTCTAACTGTATAGGACACTCATCCGAACTATGATTTCCTTCACAAATGTCGCATACCTCTTCAGCAGCGTATACAGGCTGTGAATCTTCGTTCAAGAGTTTTTTCATTGCTTTAGTGAGATATGCCACCTGTGTTTTCAGTGTGCTATCGGCCTCATAATCCTTTACAGCTAGTACCCGTTTACCCCCTCTTCTTGCTGTCGGAAACTGCTCCTCATTCTTAGCCAGATTTTTCAATACTTGCATTGCCTCATCCGGGTCTTTGTCCAGTAGTAATCCATTTGCTGCTGAATCAATTCGAATACGAGTTTGTAAGTTGGCAGCATTATAAAACTTAGTTACCTGGTTCCAGACAGGGAATCCATGCATTGGGCAGTTCCGTAGAAGAGTGGTAAATCTGTCCCAGGCCTCGTGCATTGGCTCGTCATCTTCCTGTTGAAAAGTAGCAATTTCATTACGTAATCGCTCAGATAAATGTGAATGATTAAAACGAGATAAAAATTCACGAGACAAATCTGCCCAAGTTCTAATTGAACCCGGTGTAAGTTTATTCCACCAAGTCTTTGCTCTGTCCCTCAACGAATGGGGAAATAACCGAAGCCTCAGTATCTCCGGATTAACTCATGGTAGTCTAAACGAACCACAGATCTCCTGGAACGTTTTTAGATGCTCCCTAGCATCCTCTGTAACAGCACCACTGAATTGACCGGCATTGTTGATCATACTAAACATAACAGGTTTTAGCTCAAAGTTGTCAACTTCTATGTCTGGCAACGTGGTTTCCAGTTCTACATGATCGTTCAACATGTAGTCACGACAGGACCGTCGTCCGGCAGCGGCAGCAGGGTTGCCGACAGGCGGTATAACCGCTCCATCTCCAACAGGAGGGTCGTTTCCTTGGTGTGCCATCGTCTCTAACTGTTCCTCAAGGTACTCGTTCCTAGCTAGTATGTGAAGAAGTCGATTCTTGAGATTGAATGAACGTTCGATTTCTGGATCTAATGGATACTCAGGATCTTCACCTCGTTTCGATCTGCGCATAAACAAGGAACCTTGTGAAAAGCAAGAGTTGAACAAACCAAAGAAAAACAGAAAAATAAAAATAAAGACGAAAAGTGCAGTAAAAGAAAAGGTAGAGTTATGTTGCCAGTCCCCGGCAACGGCGCCAAAAACTTGTTGCGTGTAAAATAGTCTATCGCAATTGTAGTGCAAGTATACACGACGCAAGTAGTAAAGTGATACGAAGTATCGGATATCGTCTCCACAGAGACTGGGCTAATAGCTTCACCTTAGATTGCTGCACAAGAGTAAAGAAAATATTTGAGAAAGTTGTCACGAAAATAATAAAAAGAACTTAAATGAAAGAGTAGAGAAATCAAGATAGAGAGAATGGGCTGGTATTGAATTGCTCGGTAGTGCAGGTATTGCTGAGTCTAGGAAATCCAGTTCTGTCGTCGTCCCCGTCGCGACAGCACCTGTCGCGGCAGCAATCCGTTGCTTGTCGCGACAGCGAACAATCAACTCAGTACTTCAAGTTTGGCAAGAATCCCTGATGTGCCTTGGCCTATCCCTAGGTCCAAGTCTGTCGATGAACACGTCTTTGATGATACCTCCCGGCGTGAATCGAAGGATGAACACCGATGTTGATGAATTCTTCTTTAGCCACTTAACCTCGTCCTATCCCTAGGTCCGAGATAGTTCAACTATAAACTAGAGAACTCGCTCTTATTCCTTTCGTATACTTAACTCTCCCGATGCTAAGTAAATTGATAACCTCACAATGCTCTCCCGATGCTCTTGCAAGATATTAATAACCATAATAAAAGAAATTGAAGTTTATTTTATTGAACTGAAAATTCCTAAAACAAAAACAACCCTTGCAACTACTTTACAAATCAACTCGTGGCCCTAAGGGGGATTTAGAACATGTTGAGAGAAGGAAAACGGCTAGGGTTTGAGAAGAAGGCTAGAGAATGGTCGATATCTCCCTAGGTCGAAATATATGCCCTTATATAGGCTTTGGGTCTAAGTTTTCTAATTTAGCAAGGATTACAACTTTAAATTAAAGTACAATTCTAATAAAGACTAAATCTTCAAAGAATCTACTTTCCAGCCGTCATCTTTCTTGCTTGGGATTTTCTCTCCTTGAACTTTGGGCTTTACATTCCTTTCGATCTGGGGCTTGGGAAAATATGGTGATTTCACACGACAGACGGGCTGAATTTTCTCTATCTGTCGAGGTCCACTTTGCTTCTTCTCCTCAAAACTGCTGTCGTCCTCTGCTGTCACGGCGACAACCATGGCAGCATCGTCCTCCTTGACTGCTTATCCAGTTCCAGCTCTTCTGCTTCACTGCCTAGCGCCTGCCCTTTCTGTCTGCTTCAGCAGCAACCTACAAAAACAACCAATTTTAGTAGAAACTATGCCTTTTAATATATTTGTGATGTTTAACTGTAAACTGACCTAAATGCAATAAATAATGCTTGAATGCAGCAGAAATATGGGTTAAATAGGGGGTAAATAATAGAACTTTTACACACTCAACAACCACGCCTAGCAGAATACTGATACCTCTTATCATATCCTCTCTTGTTCCGTCCACCACCGGAACTATAATCAGCAGCTCTTTTGCCTGAGCTAGAACTAACACCTCTGGGAGACAGACCCAAGTTCTGCTCAATGTCCTTCTCTCTACTCACCAGCACATCAAAATTCGTATACTCAACAGCAAGCATGAAAGTCTTCACATCCGTCACCAAACCGTAACGGAAATGTTCACACCTCTCCCGCTCATCAGGGATTAACTCAGGTGTGTACTGGCTAAGGCGGACAAACTTGACCTCATATTCCGCCACCGACATGCTTCCTTGCGTAAGAGACATGAACTCCTTTTTCTTATCATCTAGGTATCGCACACCTAGATACTTTCGCTTGAACGCGTTCAGAAAGAACGTCCAAGTCACATCATTCTCCTCTATTCCGGAAACAGTGGTCGTCCACCACATATACACATCATCATGTAGTAGAGATACCACAAAACTCAATTTCTGCACATTGCTGCAGTTCATTTGCCCCCAAAATCCTCTTGGTGCTTTCCAACCAAGATTCAGAACCTTCAGGAGATAAACCTCTGAACTCAGTCCCTCCCAGACTGCGAAGACGTTCCAAAGGCAATCTCAAGTTAGCATCAACCTGATGCGCAGCTCCTTGAGCTCCAGATACTGCTGCCTGAAAGGCTCCCGCAATAGCCTGAATCAAAACAGTCATGTCAGGAGCAGCTTGCCCCTGAACACCTTCAGGTCCAGCGACCCCAGCACCAGCACCAACACCTGCATTTTCACCCCCAGCACCATCACTGCCAGGTGGTCCACCACCAGGGGGAGGAGGTAAATCCACAACATTATCAGCGTTTTCCTCATTCTCATTCTGAGCCATAGCTCTCGTATTCATCCTCGTCTCTCTACGAGGCCCCATTTACAAGAAAAGCAATGCACTGACACAAATGAAATAAACATAATTAGGCTCAACAAGGTAAGTAATCCAAGAACTCAAGCTCATTTTCCAAAAACAATTCCTTTCATTAGTTTTGATATGGCAATGGGTCCCCCTAACATGCTTCAACATAGCATAGCATCACAATTGCAACCATACTTCACAATTCAAACAACATTCTTTCATCCAAAAGGCATATCATGCAAATACACATACATCACCCACATAACCATTCCCATTTACACGAGAACTCAGCTCTGATACCACCAAATGTAACCCCCTTAGCCCGGCCTAGACGGTTGACCCGAACTACAAAGATTACACGGGGAAAACCAAAGTCAACCCGAAAGTCAACCTTGATTAACGACCTTTTTTTTCCTTTTAGTCTTATCTAGATACAATTAACCCTATGTGAGCACGCATGAGACATACAGGTGAAAAGCACATCGGTCGAACAACATGAGGGACTCAATTGCGCAAAATACAAATATTAGGGACCAAAGTGTAAATTCTGGAAATTAGAAGGTCTTAACTGATTTTTAAGTTACCAATATTAAATTAGTCACATTACATGCATCTCTGTCAAATTTCACCTTAATCGGACATCTCAAACTCATATAATTGCAATTACAAATTTCGGGACTAAAACGTAAAGCTTGCAAACCTCAAAACCATTCAAATCAGTGCCCAACGGTCACCTGTTTCGAAACGGTGTTGACCGTCCAAAACACGGGTTCGTTTCGAGACTTGTTCCGAAATAGGGCCTTCCAGTGGCCAAACCGTTTCGAAATAGTCACCAGCCGTTTTTAAACACCAAGGCCATTTCAGGCCCCCGTTTCGAAACGCCAATGAGTGTATCGATACGATTTGCCCAGAAGCTGCAGAATTTGCTGGTTTTTCATGCTTAAACCCAATCAAACACATCTTAATGACCCTCAAACCCTACCAACAAGTCATCATACATATAAGGTGCGTGATTGCAGCTTCAAAACACATTCATGGCATCAAACATTAACCTTCACATGTCTATAGGCATGCATCCTAATATCCAAAACCAAACAACCAACCAAACTCCAAAATAAGCATCAAAAGGCCAATTACAAATCCAAAACATCAAAAGCAACATGCCACAAACTAGGGA
The DNA here is from genome assembly GCA_030270665.1 of Hibiscus trionum. NCBI lineage: Eukaryota > Viridiplantae > Streptophyta > Magnoliopsida > Malvales > Malvaceae > Hibiscus > Hibiscus trionum. The sequence continues at coordinate 5,830,463 of BSYR01000021.1, read as the reverse complement.
GTCCAAAACATCTCCCAAAACCACACTTTAGGTTCCCATTGCCAAATTACCAAAACTAATACTGTATGAAAACATCACCGTACATGAGCTTAGTTTCCCTTGGACTCTTAGCTTCCTTGCTGCCCTCAAACACTTCAATTTTCTGCATTATTGGTACAAAAGAGAGAGCGTAAGCACAATAGCTTAGTGAGGCATGCTCTAAAGAAAACAACACAATAATGCCTTATTAGAAAACACTTTCAACAAGCTTAAAAACACAAGCTTAACTCTTTTCATGCAACCTTGCATACTTTACAAGCATCTCATGCTTCATTACATCAATTCAACATATTGGCTTTCAAGTGATAATTCATAAACTTTTACAACACAAAACACAATCGGATACGCGGATTACAAGCGTTGTCCCACGCGCTTCATACACACTACCGAACAACATAAGGTGGAGTTTACGGTACAATCACAACCCCTCAACACCCGTGATGGAGTTTACAGTACAATCACAACCCCTCCACATCACTCATCGGTAGTTGTATAACTTCCTAACGAGAGTACGGGACACATAACACAAGGTCCACACACACGGACTTTTAACCACCGTTGTGACCTTAACAAGATCCACACACGGACTTTTAACCACCGTTGTGATCTTACCTCTCTCGTTGGGATACTTGGATGGAGTTTTCGGTACAATCACAACCCCTCAACATCCAAGGCGACTTTATTCACGGTGCACCCAATCCTATAGCCGGCTAACTATATCCGATTCAAGTACTTTAAAATCAATTCACCACTTGCCAATATACATCATTTACCATCAACAATTCACTGTTTTAAAGCATTAATCAAAGCCATTAAACATCATGCATCACTATGCATCAAAACCATATTAACAATATGTTAAACCAAGGATCCCTTACCTTGAGCATCCTTCATTACATGGCTTTCAAAACCAGCACTAACCATGCTAAAACATGCTTTCAATACAAAATTTAAACATGCACATCATAACCAATGCATTCAACCACTTCATGGCTCATTCAAGGGAGTTTCTCCGAAAACTTACACTTGAGCTTAGTTAAGTTTCTTAGACTTAAACTAAGCTCCCAAAGCCTTCAAATAATTGTTCCAAAGCTAGAAACCAAACTCCACTCACCAATTCCGTTTCGCAAGCTTGCCGAAACACTGATCAAGCCTCCGGATCAACTCCAAAGGTGTCCAAAGATGCCTCCCATGTTTTAAACACATCAAAGCAGAGGATTAATGCATCATCATGCATTGAAAGCTTCAGCCAACACACTTAAACTCGCTGCTCTACCTAAAGCCAACATTTCGGCTACCAAACACAACCGAAATCACCTCCAAACTCTTCCAAAACTTAACCCAGCTAAGATCCATCACTTCTAACCATTTCTAAACATCAATCAACATCCAAAATAAACCTAAACTCGTCCTTATACCTCCAGCTATAATAGAACACCAAGATCACCTCAAAAACCACCATTTTCATAAGCAAGAACTTAGGAAATTCAACCTATTCGGGATTGCATTGATAAAACCTCATTTACACATCATTAGACATCCAAAATACATTTAAGAATCATCTCAAAACAGAGCCCAGACAATCACAACGAAATTCTTCAAGATTTCTTCAAAATCTTGAGTTTTAAGCCAAAATCAAATTCCTATCATTAAAACCATTTATAAAACTTAAATTAAGGATTGATAACTTGGGAATTTCAATAAAGAACTGAATATTTAGAGGAGAAAACAATCTTACCTCTAAATGGTGATTTCTCCTTGATTTGAGCCAATTTCCTTGAAAATTCAATGAGGAGATCAAAAGGATTTGATGCTAGCTTGATTAGGAATTAATTGATGATAGAAATCTCATCAATTGAAGTGAAAATCAAAGCAAAAGCTGCTGGAGAAAAGTGTTTGGATGATGGAATTTTGAGAGAAAAAGAAATGAAAAATTTTAGGAAAAGTTAGTTATGAAATTTTAAAAAGTGGTTTCCCTTTTTCTTTTAATTAATTAAAACATTAATTGAATCATCTAAATTAAGGAAAAATCTGGAGAAATCATTTTTGGGTAAATTAGCTCCTTAAAGATTCAAAGTTTCAATCCTTACAAAACAGTCACCACTAAACTTTTCAAAAATCGCATTTTAGTCACTACACCGAAATGTAGTATTTCCAAACCTTATTTTGTAATATTGATTTCACCACTCTCTTATATATATTAAAAGAGAATTTCTAGATATTTTTCCATATTTTTAAAGCATCCCGAACTAGGCTTTCCTAAAACGTCCTTTTATATTCGAACCGAAAATCAGACCGGTCCGGTTCAGACCCTAAACTTCCAAGCCCAAAATTGGGGTGTTACAGAGAACACCTAGGTGGTAACAAAACTGCTGCCAAGGTTTTGCAGTCTAGTTTTTACTTGCCTTCACTGTTCAAGGATGCCCAGGCATTCTACAAAAGCTGTGATAAATGTCAACGCACTGAAAACATCTCAAGGAGACATGAGATGCCACTGCAAAACATTATTGAAGTCGAAATCTTTGACGTTTGGGGGATTGATTTCATGGGACCGTTCCCAGCATCATGTGGGAATCTATATATCCTCCTGGCAGTGGACTATGTGTCCAAATGGGTAGAAGCGATCGCCACACAGAAAAACGATGCCAAGACTATTCAGAGGTTTTTGCACAAGAACATATTTTCCAGATTTGGAATTCCCAAGGCGATCATCAGTGATGAAGGGAGGCATTTTGGTAATAGGATTATAGTTGCTGCCTTAAAGAAATATGGTGTCAAGCATCGAATCGCAATAGCTTACCACCCTCAGACCAATGGACAGGCTGAAATATCCAACAGAGAGGTAAAGAACATTCTTGAAAAGATGGTTAAGCCAACTCGAAAGGACTGGTCTCTACACCTCAATGATGCACTCTGGGCCTACAGAACAGCGTTTAAAACTCTATTGGGAATGTTACCCTACCGGCTGATTTATGGAAAAACATGCCATCTACCTGTTGAGATAGAGCACACAGCATACTGGGCCATCAAAGCAGTGAATATGGACTTGGAAAAGGCAGGACAGAAAAGGATACTTGACTTGAATGAGATTGAAGAAATTCGAGCAATGGCCTATGACAACGGAAGGATTTACAAGGACAAGACCAAGAAGTGGCATGACAAGAAATTGCTGCCACGACAATTCTGCCCAGGGAAGCTTGTGTTGTTATTCAACTCTAGGTTGAAACTCTTCCCAGGGAAGCTGAAATCTAGGTGGTCCGGCCCATTCCAAGTGGTGCAAGTTTTTCCCCATGGTGCCATTACAATCAGATCTTTAAAAGACGGGCACCAATTTAAAGTCAACGGACAAATATTGAATCATTATCAGGGGATTGAAGCCCCAAGAATGTAGGAAGTAGTTACTTTAGGAGATGCCCCTCCTGGCATCCCTAATTTAACTTAATTTTATTATTATTATTATTTATATATATATAATATTTATTAGGAAATTGGAATTATTTTATTTTTAGAACTAAGTTGTTTATTTTTATTATTTTTAGGAAATAAAGGAGACAAGGAGAAGGGGAGAAGTGAACTCAGCCCACCATCCCACCATCAGCCCAAAAAGCCCAAAATATGAGGCTTTCGTTACAGCTGCCGTGACTGACGCGGAAAATCCAGCCTGTCAACACGTTGTCGCGACAGACACGCAAACGCGTAGCAGACGCGCAGCAGACATGGAAACACGTGATAGACGCGTCAGAGACCGCGTAACAGTTGGCCCCGTTACTCGCGCCTGCCGTTACAGCTCCAACGGGCAGCAAACTCCTCATCTATATAAACCACGTTTTACTATTCATTTTTCACTCACTTTTACTCTCTCTACTTGTTTCCTCTCTAGAATTTCATTTGCTTTCATTTTCTTTCTACAGTCCCTTGCAACCATGAGTACCAGAAACACCCGACGCAGTGCTGCCTCAGGATCTGCCCCAGTAGTAGCCACTCCTAGCTCCTTCCAGGTTAGAGATATGTGGGAGGAGAGAGGGTTCATTTACAGCCAACGAACGGAGAATCTCGGGCTCAAACCATTCATAGCCCGTAAGATCAGAGCTCTACAGTGGCAGATGTTTGCCGAGCAGCCGGAAGAGATGAATGTCACCTTAGTCTGAGAATTTTATGCTGCCATCGACAGCAGGGAGGCGACAGCAGTGACGGTTCGTGGGAAGGAAGTAACCTTTGAGCCAGAATACATCAACACCCTTTATGGATTATATGTCGGTAGAAGGGAAGACGGCCACCAAAGATTTGTGGAGAGCTTGGAGGCAGCAGATTATTATGTTGTCATGGCAAAACTCACCGAGGAAGGCACCGAATGGAATATCGATCCCAAACATCCACGGATGGTGAAACGAGTTCAACTCACCCCCGAAGCCAAGCTGTGGAACGCATTTGTCAAAAAGAGGATTATGCCCTCCTCATACAACAGCACGGTAGATCAACCAAGGTTAGCTCTCGTCCATTCAATTTTAAATGAGAGGCCTATTAATGTTGGTAGATATGCTCGGGAAGGAATTTTGGATTGTGCCTACCGGCCATCGGGACCACTCGTCTTCCCCTACCTCATAACAGCCCTCTATCGTGGCCACAATGTCTCTGAAGCTGCTGAGGATTTGGGAATCCGAGGAAAAGGATGGACGGAGAGGAACATCCTTAGCTTGATGGAGCTGAAAGCTGCAACGCCAATATCCAGCTTCAACCCGTCTGCCGCGGTAGGTGAGCCGACAGAGCCCACCCAAACAGAGCCTGCCGCCACAGAACCAAGGCAGCCCACAGCAGCAGCTCCTCCAGCCAATTCTTCTACCTAGATCCCTGCCACCCTGCAAAAAATGGAAGAACGGCAGATGGGCCTGATGAGCTTCATTCGGGACTTCACAACAGCAACGGTACATTTCATTAAAACCAATTTAAATTTTCCAGATGTACTGTTTCCTGCTTTCCCCGATCATTATTTTGCTGCCCCCACCCCTGCCCATACCCCGACCCCTATTGCCACACTGAGAACACAGTCTGCTGCGTCCACCCCAACCCCAGCCACGACAGCTGCAGGCGGCAGCCACACTGCCAAGTATCTGCCAGGGAACAAAGAGAAAAGAGCCCTTGTCCGACCTTGACGCGTACATAGCTGGGTTCTCCTCTTCTTCGATCTGGGAGGAATCCGATGACGAGCCCTATGTCAAGAGGAACCTGTCCAAGGAATTCACACAAATGAAACGGCAGAAACCAAACACCGGAGTCGGACCATCCAACCAAGGGAAATCCGGCAGCAGCAACAGCTCTTCCGAGGAGGTTCAGGTGCTAGAGAAACTACCCTCACCGACCCGCATCCAGTCTCCGAGGGAAGCCAAGAAAAAGACCACCTCTGCCTCTCCAAGCCACCTACCGACACCAACGAATAAAGTCACTGCCCGCCGGCAGATTCCGATCAACAGCAGCAACGACGACAACGCTTAAAATTTAAGTTTCTTTTCTTATATTTGTTGTCTACTATTTTGTTATATTTGTGATTTTTTTTTTATTTCTTTTTCTTTTTCTTTTTCATTTTGTCAGCATGCATTGAGGGCAATGCAACCCTTGAGTTTGGGGATGGCATCCCTCCATTTATGAAGTGTCTTTATGTTAGAAATTCGTGTCTAAGTGTTAGTTTATTTTTGCTTAAAAAAATGGCTTAAATTTTTGAACTTTTATTATCTGCTGCTGACATCTCTGTCGTGACAACCCCTTAAAAATATTCTAGGAAGTAAGTAGAGCCTTAGTATAGTTCTGAAAAACCGAAACACTTTGTGACTTACTTGATAAAAGACTTTCTCTAGCATACTTAGAATAGAAAACTTAGAACTTGGAGTAGAAAGAGACTAGAAACTCAGGAAACCTAGAGGTGCCTATCACTGGCTCTAGGGAAATAACCAGAGCAAAACTTCTAGAGGTGCCTATCACCGGCTCTAGATAGTTAACTAGAGGTGCCTGAAATACTGGCTCTAGTAGAGAAGATAAAATTTCGGACAAAGAAGGAAAATAACTAGAGGTGCCCGTTACTGGCTCTAGTGAAGAAAAAAATGAATTAAGTCTCGAAGCAAAACTCTAATCAAGCTAAGTATAATATTCTAGTTGCTAGGGAAGTCTATATTCAAGTATGATCACAATAATTGCACACACATGCACGAGAACTATACTTTTGCTCTAAGTAGATCCTTAAATGTTTGAACATGTGCTAAGCATGATGGGGATGGTATTGTGGATAAGGATTGTTCATGAACTTAAGCCAAGGAAAAATTTATATATATATATGTGTGTGTGTGTGTGTGTGTTTGCATGCATGTTAGCTAGGTTGCATTTGCTTGAGGACAAGCAAGGATTCGAGTTTGGGGGTGTGTTGAGTGTGCAAAAGTTCTACTTTTTACCCTTTATTTACCCCATATTCATGCTACATTCAAGCATATTTCATTGCATTTAGGATAGATTTCGTTCATACATCACAATTATATTAAATGGCACAATTTCTACTGAAATTGGTTACTTTTGCAGGTAGCTGCTGAAGCAGACGAAGGGCAGTGGAGAAGCAGAGCTGGAATACAGGACTGCCGACGAGAGAAGGATGCTGCCATGGCAGCCAATGACGACAGCAGTAATAAAGGGAAGAAGTGAAGTGGAGCTCGACAGAAAGAGGAAATTAAGCAGGTTCTTCGTGGAGCACTCTTATATTTTTCTGAGCCCTAGATCAGAACGAAGGCCAAGCCCAAAGTTCAAGGAAGAAACTCCAAGCAAGAAGGAAGGACGAATTAAAGATATAAACTCTGAAGATTTAGTCTTTAATAGAATTGTACTTTAATTTAAACTTGTATTCTTGCCATATTAGAAAACTTGAACCCAAGGCCTATATAAAGGCATGTAATTTGACCTAGGGAGATCATCTTATTCTCTAGCCGTCTTCCCCTAAACCCTAGTCGATTTCCTCCTTCTCATCATGTTCTAAACTTCCCCTAGGGCTAAGGGTTGATTCTGTAAAGTAGTTGCAAGGATTGCATTGTTTTAGGATTTTTTCTGTTCAATAAAATAGACTTCAAGTTTGCTTATTCTGGTTTTCAACATCTTGCAATAGTATCGGGAGAGCATTGTGAGATTACACATTTACTTAATATCGGGAGAGTTAAGTATACGAAAGGAATAAGTACGGGTTCTCCAGTTTATGGTTGAACTATCTCAGACCTAGGGATAGGACGAGGTTAAGTGGCTAAGGAAGAATTCAACAACATCGATGTTCACCCTTCGATTCACGCCGGGAGGTATCATCAAAAACGTGTTCATCGACAGACTTGGACCTAGGGATAGGCCAAGGCACATCAGGGATTCTTGCCAAGCTTGAAGTACTGATCTGTGTGTTCGCTGCCACGACAACAACAGACTGCTGCCGCAGCAGGTGCTGCCGCGACAGGCGCTGCAACAGAACCGAGAAGTCTTAGACAGTGCAACACCTGCACTACGGAGCAGATCAATACCGGCCTACTCTTTACTCTGAATATTTTCATCCTTTATTCTCAGTTTTCTTTATTATTTCGTGACAAATCATTAAACTCTTTCTTTTCCCGCTTGTGCAGCAATCCAAGGTTAAAGCTATTAGCCCAGTCCTTGTGGAGACGATATCCGATACTTCCGTATCACTTTACTACTTGCATCGTGTACACTTGCACTACATTGTGATAGACTCTTTTACACGCAACACACAACATTAGGTATCACCGATTTTCAAGATCTTGTAAACAGAGTTAAAGCTACAAAAGGAGTACAGAAGGCTCAGAGAGCCAGTAGACCCAATAAGTCTGAAAAGAGAAATCGACATGAGTCTCATTTCTCAAGTTCTTCTAAGAAATTGAAGCATCACAACTCGAAACAAAATGTGTACTCGCAGCCTTCCCAGTTTGAGCATGTTGCCAAATCTCAAGTTGTATCTCGTCCTCCACTGGATGACAGTCCTTCTGAAAGTAATGTTGATTCTAGACAAGACACAAGAATTTCTAAGTGTAATTTCTGTCAACGATGACATGAAGGGAAATGTCGCAGGAAATCCGGTGCAAGTTTCTTTTGCGAAAAGTTGGGTCATCTCATTTGAGAATGTCCAGATAATCCTAACAAGCCTGTTTCTATAACAACTAAGCCTTCTCGGGGTAAGGGGGCAAACCAGGGGTCCTTCGGAAAGCCGGGAGAATCGGGAACGCCGAAAGTGACAAGTAGACCCGAATCTAAAGCTTCTGCACGAATGTTTCACATCCATGGAAAGGACTCGGAAAATGATCTCGACACCATTTCAGGTAAGAAATTTAATCTTTATGTCTATGTATTTTGATAAGGCATCTCTGTTTAAGTAAGTCTAGCTAAGGGCCCAACTGTGGAATACAAAGAATGAGCTCTGGGCTGGGCGCATCAATACGGAAGGGATACGTATCGAAATGACCCATAAAAGCGTATCGAAACGAGTATAAGTGTATCGGAACAGTTAAACAGTTTTTAAATGAATTTTGGATTTTTGCTTAGCCGTATCGATACGGGTTAGAGTGTATCGATACGGGTACCAAATTTTGAATAGAAACAATAAGAAGAATGACAAAAAAATTAGTGGTTGATGACTCACCCTATGTGTTGGGTACCCAAGTCATGTAATACCATTAGAAAGCTTGCAAGGTGTCACATGAATATGAAGAGGTGAAGGGATAAGCCTTACAAGACTTAAGAGTATTTTGATTGGTTCTTAGAAAGGTGAGAAAAAGACGAACTTCATATTCTATATGTATGATAATAGACATCTCTCAACAATAGCAAGACCAAAACCCAAACTTGTTCTAAGAGGTCAAGAAAAGCATTCTTTCCGGAAGTACCCTCGCTTCTAAGTCATGTCAAACTCGGCCAAGAAGTCGAATGAGTCGGGGTAAGAAAGATTTCCTTGTAACTTTTGCCAAAACAAACATCCGATAGGACAGTGTCAAAGGAGATTTGAAGCTTGTTTCAATTGTGGCAAGGCGGATCATTTCGCTCGACATTGTCCTAAGAAATTTCACAAGAAACACCGACGTGTAAGTGCAAAGCGAACTTTGTCAGAAGGATTAGGAAGGAGGAATTCTTCATCTCCAGAAGGTTCTGATCCCGAAGAGTGCATTGATGAGCAACCCAAAGCTACAGGTAAGAATTCGAGGACGAATTCTTTTCTAAAGGGGGAGAGTTGTAACACCCCGAAAACCGGTCTAGTCGAAAATAGGTTCCGATGATCGGAATTTCGTTATTAAAATATTGAAATCTTGAAATCTTGCTATAGAAAATGTCCCAAGACTTTAAGAAGCCAAGTCCTTAGCTAAGATTGTTTTGAATGCCCAAGTTAATGTTTTGAACTAGGTGTTTTGATATGCTTAGGCTCGTATCGAAACGACCTAGGTGAAGCGTACCGAAACGAGAATAGGCGTTTCGATACGGTTCAACAGTAATAACTGACTTTTTGGAATTATGCATGACCGTATCGAAACGGCCTCGGGCATTTCGATACGGGACTCTGCAGAAAACATGGTAAGTGCCTCAAAGTAAAAGATTTCGGCCCTTAAGTGACTCACCTCCTTGCTTGACATCTTTTCACATGCTTTAAAGCTGAGAAGATGGCTTTGATCAGCAATTATGATGATATGTGAAAGAGAAACAATATATTAAGTAAACCTTCCATTTAAGAAAATGCTTTGATTGGTTCTTAGGGAGGCAAACCCTTTAGTGTAGGAAATCCCATCATTGGTTGATAAATGAGGTGGGAATAAATTAAGAATTCCCTAGTCCTCTATAAATAAGGAAGGGTTGAAGAGAAGTGGGACTTTTGAGTTTTCTACGAGCCTAAATTCTCTTTAGGAAAAACAAGCAAACACTAGCATCTTCAACCTCAAGCTTCAAGAAAGCACCTCCATTAAAGATAAAACTAGAGCTTTATCTTCCTTTGTTAATGAGCTTCATTTGATCCACGCATATACAAGAAGGAGGTTCTAGTCATCGAGCAAGGTATTACCGACCTTAGAAGCCTTAACCGAGCAAGGTGAGTGTAGTAGCATCTCGGGTTAGGCAAGGGCCTACTCGAATGTGTTGTTATTTTGTTAATACTAACCTTGAGTTAGAGAATTTTACATCATTGATCATGTGTTGGTAAGTATACGGTAAGTGTTGCATCGATTCTATGTTCATAGCATGGTTATCATCGACATGAAAATCATTGAAAGCATTGACATGTAAGAATTGTTGACATGAACTATTATTATTGTTTATTGATATGAAATGTTTGATTATGAACCATGAATGATGAACTATTGTTATTGGACCTTGGATTCGAAGTATTGGATACAATTGGCATGACATAGAATTCATGAGCTCATTGGTATGGGTGGACTACGGTCCTAGGGCTACGACCTATATGTTTTGGCGAGGCGGAGGGATGTATTGTGTATTGGTCTTTGGCGATGTCGGCGGGATGACCATTTAAGGATTTGGCGAGGAGGTGGAATTCGTGTATCCATATACCATGAATCGATCCAAGGAATATTGATGATATGATGTTATGTTTTGTTATGAACAAGAAACATGTTATGTTATTGCATAGTTGGCATTATGATCATCTTGAAGCATGCTACATGATATCTCATGTTCATATATTGTTATGTGACTACCTCACTAGGCAAAGTATGTCTAACGTTTTCCATGCATCCATTTCAGTTTAATCAAGTATTGAGGTCAAGATCAGAGTAGTTGGAGCGTTGCGCAAATCACAATCAAGTTCTAAGTAATGTATTTTGTTCTTTCGAACTCCTAGTATGGTGGCAAGGTCTATGTATAAGTTATTAAGTCTCTTTTGATATGTCTATGTGATGTTTAAGTGCTTTTGGCATGGATAGTTTGAAATGAGTTTCATGTGTTTAAAGAATGGCCCTAAAAGTTCAAGTTTCATACCAAAAAGGGTAAAATCGAGTAAATGGGTTCAATCGGCTTTAAATTTTGCATGACAATAGTTTATACCCTTAAAATATTGTGGGTAAAGTTTCATTGCATTTGAACCATGTTTTCTTTGTTAAATTGATTAAAAACCAGCTAGAATCTGTCAATACAGACCTGACCGTATCGAAACGGGTGATGGTGTTTCGATATGGTTAAGTATAATTTGAACCAAGGAAGCAGGGTGTACCGAAATAGAATAAGATCGTTTGAGAACATTTTGTCTCTGGAGACCTCTGTTTTGATACAGGTATTGAAACGGGTCAAAGTCAAAGTCAAGACAGTCAACCCGTATCAATATGAGTCAAGCCGTATCGATACGGTTATAAGAGAAAAGTCAATAAGTTGACCATAGTCAAGTCGTATCGAAACGGCTCAGGGCGTTTCGATACGAGATAGCTTTTCTAAGATCTCTATAAGGATAAATGGATTAATACGTATACTCGGTAATATTTCTATTCGCGTAAAATTTGATAATGTTCTGTTAATCAATTTGTAAGTTTTAATTTCTGAAGAAGTTTTAATAAGAAGGTTAAAAGTTTTATGTCATCGATCTCCGTTTTGTTTTCGGTAACGCTCTCCGATCCAGTTCTCTACCAGGCTGGGAAGGGGGTGTTACAGCCTCGTTGTTCTGTAGCCTCATCTCAATCCTGTCCATAAAATTTTCAGTCTTTTTTATGAACTTGTTAGTGTTAGCCATATATGCGCTAGTCTGAGTCATAAAAGCATGAAGAGTAGTTTCTAGAGAACTAGACTGCATTGGCTGTTGTTGCTGGGGCAACATCTATTGAGCTTACTGTGGTAGCATGGACTGCCATGGTTGTTGCTGAAATCCCGCGGCTGGAGCAGTCTGATTTTGCGGATTGAGTGCATTATTGGGGTTGCTCCAGGAGAAGTTGGGGTGCTTTTTCTAGGCTGGGTTGTAATTGTTGGATGTCATGTTGTTATTGGGATTGTAATTTCCAACAAAACAACTCGATTTTATATTCTGCGAACATTCAGAAGAAACATGGTTACCTCCACAGTTTTCACAAAATAAATCCATTACCTTGACCTCGTGGTGATTTTTCTGTGATTGCATGTTCATGACCAGCTTTGTCAAGGTGGCAATTTGGGATGAAATTGAGTCTGAGGACCCTATTTCGTTTACTATGGGTTGACGTCGGATGCCTCCTCGTTTGGCCGTTGGGAACTGATAGTCGTTCTTGGCCGTCCTGTTCAGAATATCCATTCCTTCCTCCGGTTCTTTGTCTAGGAGTATGTCGTTTGCCGAGGCATCGAGCATCATCCTAGTTGCTGTGTTCACAACGTTATAGAACATGGTTACCTGTGTCCATAATGGGAATCCGTGCAAGGGACATTTGTGTAACAACTCTTTGTATCGCTCCCAAGCCTCGTGCATGGATTTGTCGTCAGCGTGTCGAAAAGAAGTGATTTCTTTCGCAGTTTATCAGTTAAATTTGTAGGATTAAAACGTGTTAAGAAATCACGACATAAATCACTCCAGGATCCAATTGATCCTGCTGGAAAACTGTTTAGCCAGGTTTTTTCCCTATCCCTCAGTGAATAGGGGAACAATTTTAATCTCAAAATATACTCATGTACTCCATGTATTTTAAATGAATTACAAATGTGTATGAAGGATTTGAGGTGCTGTCTGGCATCTTCAGTCGCTGAGCCGCCAAATTGCCTCATGGTATTGATCATATTGAACATCACGGGCTTCAGTTCAAAGTGGGCGGCCTCTATTTCTAGTGTAACAACTCCAGGATTTAGTCCGTTTAGATCCTCTTCAAGGTAGTCTCAGACCGTTGGGTTTCGTACTGGCGCGAATTGAATTCGCGGATTTTCTCCATCTCTTATAGGGACATTCTGCTACCCATCGGCAACTGGCTGCCCGTCGACAGGTTGCTGCCCATTGGCATTCCGGTTGTTGTTGGCATCGTTGCCACTAACTACGTGTGCCATCTTTGGTCGCAGTTGTTGCCTTATTTGTCGCTTGAGTCTCTGACAACTTCGATCGACTTCTTGATCAAGGTCGTAGAGTGGATACTTAGGGTTCGCCCTGGTCATACACCAATGCAAAACCAAAGTTTATTAGTGCTCTAAAAAAATATAAATAAAGAGTGCAAGAAAATAAAATTGAAAGTCGCTATTGCCAATCCCCGACAACGGTGCCAAAAACTTGATGCTCGTGTAAAAGTGCCCCGCTATAGTGCAAGTGTACACGTCTCAAGTAATATAATGATAAGTATATCGAGTATCGTCTCTACAGGGATTGGGCTAGCCTTTTGATCCTACTTCCTCGCAATGTAAAACAAATAAAGTAAAAACACAAATTAATTGTTGGGTTTGGAGTAATCTAAAAATACTAAAACTAAAATAAGCCAGAAAATAAAATTAAGAGAAATCAAGATGAGATAATGGGCCGGATTAGAATGCATCGTAGTGTGGTATCCCGTTGACTTATCTCTGTCTTGAATGCAACAACACAAAATTGTCATGGTAGCAACCTAAGTCCCTGCCGCGGCCGCAATGGTTGAGTCCATGGCGCAGCAATCCCTTGCTCTTGGCAGATGCTGTTAAGGTTTGGCAAAGCGTCCTTGGATGGTTCCTCCTTATCCCTAAGCTCGGAACATTGGTTGATGGATGAACTTTGATGATACCTCCCGGCGTGAACCAAAGACAAACACCAACTATTCTAACACTTCTTTTAGCCGTTGAAACTCTTAACATATCCCTAGGCCGAGTTAGTTAACACCACGTGAGATGAAAACCATGCTTATTCGTTTTGTGAGTTCAACTCTCCCGATATTGAACAAATAGATAACCTCACTATACTCTCTCCCGATAAGTATGCAAAAATGATTAAAGCCAAGAATAAGCAAACCTTAACTTTATTGCATTAAGAACTTAAACAAATACAATAGTCTTCACACAAATACAAAACAAACTAATCCTAACCCTAAAGGAAATTAGAACATAATAAAAACTAGATCCTAAGCTAAGCTCTCTCCATCTCTCCTTTCCGATTCCCCCTTGATGATGGCGGCAAGCCTCCTTTATATAGGGGAAGGTGTAGGCAAAAATCATTCTTGGAGATGAAGTTAAGTTGGACTTGGACTTAACTTTATTAAATAGGTTCAAGCAAAAACTAGGTACATTATTTACTTTTGGCCAAAAGTCCAACTTTATCCTTCCTTCTATGATTTCATCCTCTTCTTGAGCTCCAACTGCCACGCAAAGTGTGTAGAAAAATCCGACATTTAAAGCTCTACAAATCGACTACCACTTTGCTTGTTTTTCCCTCCGGCAGGTTGAGTAGAACACTGTCGCGGCATGGCATTTTGCTACCTCAGCATTGGTTTGGAACTAGATATGCTCCACAAGGCTAAATTCATCATGAATAAGCTTCCCTCAGTAGAAGCTATCAGTTGTGGCTTGACTCGGTTAGGGTCTGTTACTAGTTGGTTCTACCTCATCCTTCCTTTTTCTTCATTGTCGCCGCGGCATCTCCTGCCCTGACAGCGTGCAAATCTGCAAAAAGTGCCAAACATGCATCAAACAGTACCTTTTTCATAGAATAAACAACATATAAAGATCAAAGGCATAAATGATGAAATCAATGCATGAAGGGCCATAATGTAGCTCAAATGGGTGTAGGTTGAGAGATAATTGCCATTTTAAAGGGTGAAAATATAGGACTTTTGGGCACTTATCAGCAGGCAAGAGTTCTCTGTCAGATGAGTCTGCTGCTTCACCTTCCAGTGTTGAGTCTCCGCCTTTGTGGGTTCTGTTGACAGATGTGTTGTCATACAAGGTTGTAGGCCAACAACTTGGTTCGTCTAATGCAACAACTAGCCCTGAATCTCCCTTACAACAAGGGCATGAACCTCCCTTGCAACAAAATTTGGGTGTGGTTGAGTCCATTCCTATAGTGCAACCTGATCTGTGCCAGTTGCAACCTACTGCCACTGCACCTAATCTTGTAGTGCAACGAGATGTTCCAGCACCAATGATGACCAGGGAACCAATTACCTCGCCTAGAGTTTCGCCCACGCTTGAGCATTCTCTCGTGTCTTATGAACATGCAAACACTTCCACGTCGCAACAGGGATCTCCAGCTCTTGGAAGGAATATGGAGGTACAAGGTGATGTCTCTCGTGAGTTGAATGAACCCAATAGTGAAACTCTTTGTATGCAGGACTGTGGGGAGTACCAGCTGATAGGCACGAGTTATGTGAAGAAACTCGTGCACCTGGAAATAGTCATGCTATGGTCACAAGAAGCAAGCATTGAATTTTTAAGCCGAAAATTTTTACAACCACTAAAACTTCAGAAGATGCAGTTCCAGACACTATAACCCAGGCTTTTTTATCTCTGGCATGGAAGGATGCAGTGATTGTAACACCCTAATTTTGGGCTTGGAAGTTTAGGGTCTGAACCAGACCGGTCTGATTTTCGGTTTGAATATAAAAGGAGGTTTTAGGGAAAGCCTAGTTCGGGATACTTTAAAAATATAGAAAAATATCTAAAAATCCTCTTTTAATATATATAAGAGAGTGGTGAAAACAATTTTACAAAATAAGGTTTGGAAATACTACATTTCGGTGTAGTGACCAAAATGCGATTATTGAAAAGTTTAGTGGTGATTGTTTTGTAAGGATTGAAACTTTGAATCTTTAAGGAGCTAATTTACCCAAAAATGTTTTCTCCAGATTTTTCCTTAATTTGGGTGATTTAATTAATGTTTAATTAAATAAAATAAAGATGGGAAACTACTTTTTGGATTTTCATAACTACCTTTTCCTAATTTTCTCTCATTCCTTTTTCTCTCAAAATCCCATCATCCAAACACTTTTTCTCCAGCAACTTTTGCATTGATCTTCACTTCAATTGATGAGATTTCTATCATCCATTAGTTCCTAATCAATCTTGCATCAAATCCTTTTGATTTACTCATTGAATTTTCAAGGAATTTGGCCCAAATCAAGGAGAAATCACCATTTAGAGGTAAGATTTTTCTTCTCCTCTAAATACTCAGTTCTTTACTGAAATTCCCAAGTTTTCAATCCTTAATTTAATATTTATAAATGGTTTTAATGTTGGAGACATGATTTTGGCTTAAAACTCAAGATTTTGGAAGAAATCTTGAAGAATTTCGTTGTGATTGCTTGGGCTCTGTTTGAGATGATTCTTTAATGTATTTTGGATGTCTAATGATGTTTGAAATGATGTTTTATCAATCTAATCCCGAATAGGTTGTATTTCCTAAGTTTTTGCTTCTGAAAATGGTGGGTTTTGAGGTGTTTTTGGTGTTCTGTTATAGCCTGAGGTATAAGGACGAGTTTAGGTTTATTTTGGATGTTAATTGATGTTTAGAAATGGTTAGAAGTGATGGATCTTGTCTGGGTAAAGTTTTGGAAGAGTTTGGAGGTGATTTCGGTTGTGTTTGGTAGCCGAAATGTTGGTTTTAGGTAGAGCAGCGAGTTTAGGTGTGTTGGCTGAAGATTTCAATGCATGGTGATGCATTAATCCTCTGCTTTGATGTGTTTAAAACAGGGGAGACATCTTCGGACACCTTTGGAGTTGATTTGGAAGCTTAATTGGCATTTCGGCAAGCAAGCGAAACGTAATTGGTGAGTGGAGTTGGGTTTCCAGCTTTGTAACGATTATTTGAAGGTTTTGGGAGCTTAGTTTAAGTCTAAACAACTTAACTAAGCTCAAGAGTAAGTTTTCGGAAAAACTCCCTCGGATGTGCTATGTTGTGGTTTGATGCATTGGTTATGAAATGCATGTTTAATTACTGTTTTGAAAGAATGTTTTAGCATGATTAATGCTGGTTTTGAAAGCCATGTGTTGAAGGAAGCTCAAGGTAAGAGATCCTTGGTTTGACATGTTATTAGTTTGGTAATGTTGCATGGAGATGCACGATGTTAAATGGCTTTGATTAATGCTTTAAAACAGTGAATTGATGATGGTATTTGATGTATATTGGCAAGTGATGAATTGGTTTTAAAGTACTTGAATCGGATATAGTTAGTCGGCTATAGGATTGGGTGCACCGTAAGTAAAGTCGCCTTGGATGTTGAGGGGTTGTGATTGTACCGTAAACTCCATCCAAGTATCCTAACGAGAGAGGTAAGATCACAACGGTGGTTAAAAGTCCGTGTGTGGATCTTGGTAAGATCACAACAATGGTTAAAAGTCCGTGTGTAGATCTTGTGTTATGTTCCCGTACTCTCGTTAGTGGGTTATACAACTACCGATGAGTGATGTTGAGGGGTTGTGATTGTACCGTTAAACTCCATCACGGGTGTTGAGGGGTTGTGATTGTACCAATAAACTCCACCTTGTAAGCCGGTACTGTGTATGAAGCGTGTGGGACAACGCTTGTAATCCGCGTATCCGATTGTGTTTTTGTGTTGAATTGGTTATGATCTATCACTTGGGAGCCAATATAATGTATTGAATGTAATGAAGCATGAGATGCTTGTAAAGTATGCAAGGTTGCATGAAAAGAGATGAGCATGTGTTTTTAAAAGCTTTGTGAAAGTGTTTTCTAAATGCATTGTTGTATTGGTTTTATTTAGAGCATGCCTCACTAAGCATTTGTGCTTACGCTCACTTTTACCAATAATGCAGATAATTGAGGTGTTAAAGGGCAACAAGGGAGCTAAGTGTGTCCAAGGGAATCCAAGCTCATGTATGGTGATGTTTTCATACACTATTAGTTTTGGTAATTTGGCAATGGGAATCTAAACTTTGTTTTGGGAGATGTGTTGAACTCCCTAAGTTGAGGCATGTTGCCTTTGTTGGTTTGAACTTGTAAATGGCCTTTAAATGCTTGTTTTGAGGTTTGGTTGCTTATTTGGTTTTGAATAATAGGAAGCATGCCTCTAGACATGTGAAATTCATGTTTGATGCTATGAATGTGTGTAGGAGTTCTAAACATGCACCTTATAGGTTTGATGACTTGTTGGTATGTTTGGAAAGTCATTTGGATGAGTTTGAATGGATTTATGTATGAAAAACCAGCAAAATCTGCAGCTTCTGGGCAAACCGTATCGGAACACTCTCTAGCGTTTCGAAACGGGGCCCTGTAATGGCCTTCGTGTTTCGAAACGGCTGGAGGCTGTTCCGAAACGATTTGGCTACTGGAAGGCCTTGTTTCGGAACTAGTCTCGGAACTAACTCGCGTTTCGAAATGGTCAACGCCGTTTCGGTCCTCGTTTCAATACGGCAGGTGAACATTTCGAAACAGGTGACCGTTGGGCACTGATTTGAATGGTGCTGAAGTTTGCAGGCTTTACTTTTTAGTCCTGAATGTTGATGTCGCAATTGCGGGTGTTTGATATGTCCATTTAAGTTGATTTTTGGCAGAGTAGCATGTAATGTGACTAATTTCATATTGGTAACTTAAAAATCAGTTTTGACCTTTTAATTTTACAGAAATTACAATTTGGTCCCTAAACTTGTATTAAGTGCAATTGAGTCCCTCTTTGTTGTTCGATCGTTGTGTCTTTCTCATATATGTTTCATGAGTGCTCACTTAGGGATAATATGTATCTAGACAAGATTAAAAAAGAAAAAAAGGGTCGTTAATCAAGGTTGACTTTCGGGTTGACTTTGGTTTTCCCCGTGTAATCTTCGTAGTTCGGGTCAACCGTCTAGGCCGGGCTAAGGGGGTTACAGTGATGGTAGAGTGCAATGCCCTTATGAAAAATGAAACGTTGTAACATCTTCCTTTCCGTCCTAGAATTTAACTTATTAAATTAGAGTATTTGTTATTTCTTTAAAAGGAAATAAGTTCACAATTAATCAATTTATTCAATTTAGTCCATGAATTCCTTCAGTTAGTATTTATTGAATTAAATCGAATTTAAAGAGAAATTGGGTGGTTGAATTCGAAGGGTTGAACCGAATGAGTCAAGAAGATGAATTAGTTGAGCCCTAATTTAATTATAACATGATCAAAGTAAGTGATTTAGAAAGTTAAAATAATAAGAATAAATATGAACAACTTAGAGAAATCGGGCCAAATTATAAGATATTAAAATTAGATATATTCATGCATAATGATTAAATTAAAGTTAAAGCAAAATAAAAATGTTGCATGCTAAAATTTATATTTCTTTGGGCTGTCCTTAGTCAAAAATAAGATTAAAAGGATAAGGGAGGGCAATTGGGTAAAAAGACAATCCCAACATAGTCCCCAATTTAGGGGTTATGTCTACCTTCTCCCATTTCTTGTGTATGTGTCGTGTATTTGGAGAGAAAAAGAGAGAGGAAAGCTTGAGAGAAATCTGAAAATTTTAGCATGAATCAAGAGGGAAAAAATGGAGTTTGAAGAGGAGATTTAAAGGGTATGATAGCTTACATGCATGTGTAAATTTAAGTAAGTGTTGGAAACATTTCTTATTTCCCTTCATGAAATCATTGTTATTTCAAGTGTTAATTAGATATTTCAGTTCTGGAAAATTTGATAATGCTTGCATGTTGAATTAAATAACTTGTTAGAGTTAAGTTAGAACCAAGATGTAATTAAAAGTATGAAAGGAATTGGTTTACAAAGACAATTTTATGCTTAAACTCAACTTGACTAGTATGCTGCCGAAATCTGGAAATTTGAATGTGTTTTGGTTCGAATTGGAAAATGTTCTGTAGGTGGAAATTGTAGATAATCGATGTAAATATATGGTAGAAGTGTTGAGTTGCATGAAAATGATTTTGAATAGGATAATTTCACTTTAGAACAAGCTGGTCGTGTAATGAAGTAAAACGAGAAATAAGGACTATTTTGATAGAATTCGAAAAGTTTAAGGGTTTTAAACGTATTGAATTTAGCTTTAAGAGATAAGTTAGAATCATGGGAAAATGTAATAATATTGGTTCTTAACTCGAATTGACCATATAAGGCTTAATTTAGTTGTTAAGTGAAGCACATAGTGAAATAGGACAATTGGACTAAGCGGTGAAATCGTAAACTTTAGGGGAGTAAATGGTTCTATTAAAAAGGACTAAATTTATTAATTAATGCTTAATTGGGATTTATAAACATTAAGGATCAGTGGGAAGTTTGTTTAAGATATTGATTGAAAATTTAGATGAAGAATTCAAAAGCTTGAAGTGAAACCTTAGTAAACTGTCCAGAAAATTTAAGTCTTGAACAGTCACTTTGAAAATTCACCAAAAATAGAGTATAATGTATTTTGAGCTGAAATATTTATGGTATGAACCTTGGAATGTCTATTATTATTAAGAGAAAACGGAATTGAATTTCAGTATGTGAGTTAGGAGTTATAAATTAAATTAGTTAAACAGTGCAAACTGTCCAGGACTGTTAAAATGACTTGTGTTTAAGTTTTAAATTGTATTAACTTAGAAGAGATAAAAATATGGGGTTTATATGGTTAGAAAACTGAGTGAACTCCCTTTCTAAAGGTGTATGATAATTGAAAATTGAATTAGTGAGTAAAAAGTTATGGTAAAAAAGGTAACTGGTCCTCAAACTATTTAAATGGAAAACAGTTTTGAATGTTAAAGTTTGTACTTGTATCAAAGAGTTAATATGATTGAATTGATCTCTAATATGATCTGTATATGCTTGTGTTTGAGTGTTAAGATCAAGTGTGTGAAGAGATCTTAGAGGAAGCAAGGGTTGGACAACCAAGTGGAAGGAATAAGGGCATTGTAATCAATGAACAAGCTTAGTGGAGTATTGTGAGTATAATTGCTTTAGGGTTAGGACTAGTGTCCTAACCAACCTATTTCTTTTATGTGATTTAATTTATATGTTATGCATGAATTGGACCTAATTCAAAGCTGGTAATTTGTTTAGTAAGGGAAGGAGGCTAAAATAGGAAATGAAGCATGAAATGAATCATTGTTAATACATTATTATTGTGTATTTGTGGACTGCCCTTGTGAAGCCTACTTGTAATGTTTGATATGAGCCTAAAATTGATTGAGATGCTACTTTTTTCTAATGTATTGATGATGCTTGAATGTGATATGAGATTAATTTGTATTTCTTGCATGAAGTTGTGCAATTATATGACATGATAAGCTTGTATCTAGGAGTATGCAATATGATTTTGGTAAACCAAATGATAAATGATATAAATGAAGTGTTTGATAAATTGAAAGACTTATAAAGCCCTTGGTCGATTAGAGGTCTTAGGTATAAGGGCTTGCCTAGAGTCTAAGCTCCCCTGTTTAGTACCTAGTGTACTCTCTGAAATGGTATTTGGCACCTAAAATGCTTAGTGCATTTCTTGTTGATTTCATGATACCTTGGATGGTGTACAAGACACATTGATGCTGCTGAGCATCCCCTGATTTGTTGCTTAGTACAACCATTGTTTGGTACTTGGTACCCCATGTTGACTTGCTTACCTAGTGCTTCTACTCCACCAAGGCAAACAAATAATTATGTATACGTTTGTAATAAGCTTATGGAGTGGATAAATGAAAAGATAAATAACATGATTTGCTATGATCTATGCTTGTTATGTGATTTATTGGACAATGGCCCTTTTCGAATGATATGGGGAAATGGTAAGCTTGGATTGCTTGATTCATGTTTAATGTGGACAATGGTCCTATTCGAATAACATACCATAATATGATCTATGTTTTGCTTATGAATGATGGTTGGTTCGATGATATGCTTGAATGATTCTTGCTTTGTTCGAATGTGATGCATGATGATAAGCATGTTGTTAGTTGAAATTGTGTATGGCCTCATATTACAAATGTTAGTAAATGGAATGTATGAAGTTAATTGAAACTTGAGCATGGTGAGCTTAGTTAGGAGATGTTTTATGTGCTAATAAGCCTAGCTAAGTAACCTTAAAAATGACCATAAGATGTTTAAAAGAATGAATTAGTTTTAGAAATTATCTCGCTAAGTACGATTTGTACTTAACACTCTTTGTTTTCTTCTTCCCAAATAACATGATATCTTGGGCATAAAGCTAGAAAATTCTGATAGGAAGCAAATCACAAGACAACTATATGTATGACCTAAGTCTTGTATTTAGACTCCTAGATGGTGGCTTGGAAATTTGTCTAGATATCCATTTCATTTTGTTTGACCTTAACCTTAATATACGTTGGTGTTTGAATTTGATAATGCCCCTTGAATGCTAGTATGGAGTTTAGTAAGCATGTTATGTAATTAGTAATTAAGCCTCATTTTGTTTGTACATATGTAGTCAAGCTTGGTGGTTTTGTAATGGTTTTATTTTGTTGTAAATATTAGAAAGGTAGCTTGACATGGCTTAGGGTATATCATGGTAGGATGATATTTTGTAACTCAAACATGCTTAATGAAAGGAAATTATGTTACTAAGTGAGATTACATGTATGGTTCATATTGTGTTTGTGAATTTAGTAACTAATGATAAATTTAATGTGGTTGTATGATTCGAATAAAACCTTGAAAATTGAGTAGGTATTTTCGAATGGCCTTGTAATTAAAGGTCCTAGGTTGTTCGAATAAGCTTGGAATAGATCTCCAAATTGGAAACAATTAGAAATAATGAGGAGGTGCTTTGTAAAATTAGACATCATGAATTGCTTATGATGCTTCGAATGAAAAATAAAAATGGAACTTTGAATTGGCAAATTATTAGTAACCGAATTTGATTCTTAATAATATAATATGAAAATTTTAAGTTGCATGTAAGATAATAATAAGGTTTAGTGTGGTAATATGATAGCTTGATCTATGTTGTGTTAGAAAATTTTTGTTAGCCCACTTTCCGCATTCGTTTTGATACGGTTTGCTAATAAGAAATCATTCTTGTTATGATTTCTATTTTGATAATTTGTTCTGTTAAGTTCTGGTAACGCTCCTCGCTTCGTCAGAGCTACGTCACTCTCCGGTCTTCCCTTAGCATTTTGGGTAAGAATCGATGTGATTTCGACGGATTTTCGGTATTATTCAGGTTTGGGTTGGATTGTGGGTTGATGCTCTATGTTTTCCGGCAGAACAGGTGCATTTGGGGGCTTTCGGCGACTGTTTCGATGATCGGCGGACGAGCTTGATTGTTTTGGTAAGTGAACCGGATCAAAACCGTCTGAACCGGCCTGAACCGTCTAGACCGGTTGAACGGGTCGGCCCAGTTCGACCCAAACTGCCTGCCTGACCCGTTTGTCCGACCCGGTCAACCCGAGTCAACTCATCTGAGTCAACCCAGTGAGTTAACCCGTTCGAGTTAACTCAGTGAGTCAACTCGATTGACCATTACCTGATGACGTCGGCGTTGACCGATGATGATGTAAGCGTTGACTTTGACCGTTGACCAAAAAGTCAACTTTTCTGAAAACTCCCGTTTTATTTTTTTGACGTCTTGATTCCATTTTTGAAACTCGTTTCGTGAAATTCTAACCCGAAAGCCTCTGAATCTGACCTTGAACCCGAACTTGTTTATGTATTTATTTATTCTGTTAAGAGCACTATGGATAAGGACTGAAATTGGATATTGTGTGATTGAAGGTATTCTCGGTTTCTTAAATACGAGATGTTGAAGGACGTCGAATTCAAATTCGAGAGTGATCGAATGGAGTATCGCGGTTGACCGGTATATTAAGGATTAAAGGTAATACATTACTACCTTCTGCATGCTTTCAAAACTTATTGGTATTCGGTTAATGCTTGCACGATCATGATTGAGCATATGATTAATTCTGCTAATGTCAATCAATTAAGAAATAAGCATATTAGTGGCGAAGGCATATATTCGAATAAGAGGTTTGATAAATCGAAAGGACTTCTGAGTTCAGTAAGCGATTAATAAAAACGGTTGATCTCCAAATCTTATTATGTTGGCTAATGAATTACGAAAATTCCCTTGATGTATGAAAATGACTAAAATACCCCTATCAATGAAAGTGGTCTAAGAATCTATACTAGATCTGGTAAATCAACTGATTCTTCTGAAAATCTTGAAACAGTCTTGGGAATATATAATAACGAGACTTCACCTCTGAGATTGTAAATTGCTCAAATTCTATTTGAAATTGAATAAATCTCTGAAGACATTTACGAGAAAATATTTATATGTTGAATTAGTCAAAGTTGCGTAAATTGTTGAATTGATTGAAATGACTAAAATGTTTGGAAATACTGATGATGTTGAACTGATCAGAATATCCATAATGACCAAAAAGAATAATCTATCCTCGACACCAATTTCCAAATTAATCAAAATGATGGTTTTACCCTCGAGAACTTAAATAAATGAATAGTTGGAAGGACCTGAAGACTCTGAACAATCGTAACTCCTTCGAGCATCAAATTGTCTGAAATACCCTCAGATATTATAATGACTGAGAATATTTCTAAGACATGGAATTGAGAACTCCAAATAAAGCCAACCATGTAATGGCTCAAACAAAATGTGGTAATACACGACCCGTGTCTGTTGGTCGTTTCTGATACTAAGATGATATTGGAGGAATACCATATGAAGGCGTACAATTATTTTGGGGAGAAAGTACATAGTTAATAGTAAGAGATATCTATTCTCATAAGGCACATTCGATGTTTTGGAATGAGTTCAAGTGCAATGCACATGTTCGAATACTTGGACAATACCGTTCGAATATATGCTTGATTCCTGGTAATAAGTTTAGTGGGAGATTGCTGAAGGTGAACTACTTTTGGTTGTACGTTGTGGTTAGTTTTGCGAAACAAATGTTTAAGGCGTACCTATCCGGTTAAATAATAAACATCGTACTGTTGGGTTCTGACCAGTTTAAGGGACTCAAAAACCTAAAGAGCAACTCGAATTCTTGAATTCTGTGTATCGTTGCTTATGCTTGGTTTGTCTAAATTATCAAATTACCCATGAAGGTCAAAACGACCATAATACCCTCGTAAGTTGTAACGTTTGATTCGCTCACGATATATCTGAAATCTCGGTAATCCTGATGCATCAACTTCCGATGTTTGGTCCGAGTCGTTTTATCGAACTTCCCTATTCGTAGGGACCTCGTTCTAAAATCCGTCCAAAGATTGTCGGATGTCTCTTTCTGATACTTATCGAGTGTTTCTGAAAAATAAATTGAGTCGTAAGGCACGTACCATGTATCCGTAAATACTCTATGTTCTAAACCAAAAACACTATCTGCCTAAAATTCAAAAGTATGACACTGTTATTCGAAAAGAAAGCAATTCATGGCTTATGTCCTCTTAAATGAAAATATATTTGATACATGGATGTGAATACATAATAATAATAATAATAATAATAATAATAATAATAATGAAACAAAATAAATCTGACATTTGTCTTCTGGTATAAAAAAATAGATCGGATACATATCTTCTGGTATTACCACCTTCTGTTTATAAACTAAATTCAGCTGGGGTGTATTATCTAGGATATAAATGAAGTTCTGTAGGCTCAACGCTGGTATGCCCGGTCTAGACCTAAGCTTCTACGCCCAACGGGCCTAGGGTAAGTCTTTTTGGACCTAAGGCATTCCCTTAGGTAAGCTCCTACACCCGACAGGCCTAGGGTAAGTCTTTCTGGATACTATTATGGGTTTCTGCATATTGACGTACGGTTAGAGGGTAGTTAAGTAAATTAATAAAAACTTTCTGACCTTTTCTGAAGTCTACCCTTCTGAATGAATGTATCTAAGTCTGGAACACTCAGCATACTTCTAATATTTACTTAATGAACCACCCTAAACTCTTTGACTCAACTTCTATAATCTGGATCCCTTTTGAATCTCCGACTTTAGACTTACCTCTTAGGGTTCGAGTGATCGAGTAAAGGACAACTTTGTTACCTTCTAATATAATGCTTCATTGAAATATCAAATCGTAATTTGAGTTTATCATTGCCCAGTTCATCATGACAGTGTCAAGTGTCGCGTGTAAAAGAGTCTATCGCAATGTAGTGCAAGTGTACACGACGCAAGTAGTAAAGTGATACTGAAGTATCGGATATCGTCTCCACAGGGACTGGGCTAATAGCTTCACCTTGGATTACTGCACGGAAGTAAAAAGAATATTTAAGATGTTTGTCACGAG
The DNA here is from genome assembly GCA_030270665.1 of Hibiscus trionum. Taxonomy (NCBI): domain Eukaryota; kingdom Viridiplantae; phylum Streptophyta; class Magnoliopsida; order Malvales; family Malvaceae; genus Hibiscus; species Hibiscus trionum. Next base: position 5,804,332 of record BSYR01000021.1, on the reverse strand, counting down.
AATAATAAAGAACACTGGAAAATAAGATTAAAAGAATCAAGATAGAGAGAATGGGCTGGTATTGAATTGCTCAGTAGTGTAGGTATTGCTAAGTTTAGGAATATCTGCGCTGCCGTCGTCCCTGTCGCGGCAGCACCTGTCGCGACAGTCTGTTGCTTGTCGCGGCAGCGAACACACAACTCTGTACTTCAAGTTTGGCAAGAATCCCTGTTGTGCCTTGGCCTATCCCTAGGTCCAAGTCTGTCGATGATCACGTCTTTGATGATACCTCCCGGCGTGAATCGAAGGATGAACACCGATGTTGTTGAATTCTTCTTTAGCCACTTAACCTCGTCCTATCCCTAGGTCCGAGATAGTTCAACTATAAACTAGAGAACTCGCACTTATTCCTTTCGTATACTTAACTCTCCCGATATTAAGTAAATAGATAACCTCACAATGCTCTCCCGATGCTCTTGCAAGATGTAAAAAACCAGAATAAGAGAACTTGAAGTTTATTTTATTGAACAATAAAATCCTAAAACAAAAGCAACCCTTGCAACTACTTTACAAATCAACCTGTGGCCCTAAGGGGAATTTAGAACATGATGAGAAGGGGAAAACGGCTAGGGTTTTGGGAAGAAGGCTAGAGATAGGTGATGTCCTCTCCTAGGTCGAATTACATGCCTTTATATAGGCCTTGGGTTCAAGTTTTCTAATATGGAAGGAATACAACTTTAAATCAAAGTACAACTCTAATAAAGATTAAATCTTCAGAACATCTGTCTTTAATTCGTCCTTCCTTCTTTCTTGGGATATCTTCCTTGAACCTTGGGCTTGGCCTTAATTCTGATCTAGGGCTCGGAAAAATATAGTGGTATTACACGACAGATAGGCTGAATTTTCTCTTTCTTTCGAGGTCCACTTTTCTTCTTCTCCTCAAAACTGTTGTCGTCCTCTGCTGTCACGGCGGCAACCATGGCAGCATCGTCCTCTTGGACTGCTCGTCCAGTTCCAGCTCTGCTGCAATTCTGCCCAGCGCCTGCCTCTCCATCTGCTACAGCAGCAACCTGCAAAAGCAACCAATTTCAGTAGAAACTATGCCATTTAATATATTTGTGATGTCTAACTGTAATCTAACCTAAATGCAATGAATTATGCTTGAATGTAGCAGAAATATGGGTTAAATAGGGGGTAAATAATAGAACTTTTACACACCCCCAAACTCAAGTTCTTGCTTGCCCTCAAGCAACTAAGACCTAAAAGAAAAATAAAATATTTTTGTTTTGGCTTAAAACAGTGAACTTTCCCTTCCCTCCATTCCTTCTCTGTCAACGGCAGCACCTCGTCGGATAACTTAGGATTTGTCCGGAATCTTGCTATAGTCCTCGTGCAGTGTGTGCATGCTTGTGAACAATTATATGCCAAGACTCTCTTAGTTTCACTAGAATATTTCAGCCCTTAACTTGAATTTTTATGCCAAAGTTTATTTTCTTGAAGGCATTTCTTATGCTCCCTTGATTTTTTGTTTTGACTTGATTTCAACATTTTTTTAAGCTAAAGTTTCATTAGAGCCAGTTTCGGGCACCTCTAGCTAACTTCCTAGAGCCGGTTTCGGGCACCTCTATGGCTATTGAGTCTATTTTGCTAAACTTCTTTCCTAGAGCCATTGTTAGGCACCTCTAGGGGCTATTCAAGTGCTAAGCTTCCTATTCTAGTTAACTAGAAGAGTTCTAGGCATTATAACAGTCACAAATGGTGTTTAAGTTTCAGAACTATAGAAAGGCTCTAAACTGCTCCTAAAACTATCCTAAAGGCACTGCCACGACAGAGCTGTCACGGCAGGTAAGTCCAGTTCAAAAACTTAAGCCAAAATTTTCAATTTTTTCATTTTTTTATAAAAATAAACTAAGTAAAAGACACAATTTTAAAACTAAATTAGACTTCATTAATGGAGGGATGCCACCCCCAAACTCGAGGGTTGCATTGCCCTCAATGCAAATGACAAAATAAAATAAAAACAGTACATCACAAAATATATAAGCAGACAGCAAAATAAGTTAAGAAACTCAAATTTTTAAGCGATGTCGTCACTGCTGCTGCTGATGCGGATCTGGCGGCGGGCACGGGCCTTCGGAATTGGCTGGTGGATGAGGGAGGCAGAGGTGTTCTTCGTTTTGGCCTCCCTCGGAGGTTGAATTCTGGTCGGAGAGATGTGAGGAGGTTTCTCCACAACCTGTACCTCTGAGCTGCTGCTGCTCTCATCTCCGTTGTTGCTGCCGCTATCCGGCTTGTTTTTGTCTACCATTCTCTTCTGTCGTTTCACTGATGTGAACTCTTTGGCTAGATTCCTCTTAACAGAGGGTTCGTTGTCGCTTTCCTGCCAAATGGAGGAAGAAGAGAAACCGGCGATGAATGCATCAAGTTCTTCCGAGGTCATTCTTCTCTTTATTCCACAGGCAGAAGTCTCAGCTACACGGTTGCTGCCGGCGGCTGTCGTGGAAGGGGTTGGTGTGGATGCTGCAGATGGTGTTCTTGGTGTGGTAGCAGGTGTTGGGGTGTGGGCAGGGGTTGGTACAACAAAATAATGGGCAGGGAAGGTAGGAAATACAACATCAGGGAAATTTAAAGAGGTTTGGATGAATTGTACCGTAGCGGTGGTGAAATCCTTGATAAAGCTCATAAGACCGAGCTGTCGTTCCTCCATCTTCTGTATAGCAGCAAGGATCTGGGAGGAGGAGTCGGTCGGGGCTGTTGCTGCTGGTTGCTGCCTGGCTTCCGTGGCAGCAGGTTCCGTGTCCGTTGGCTCGGTCGTGTCTACTGCCGTGGCAGTAGGATCAAAAGATGACAACGGGGTAGCAATAGTCAGCTCCATCAAGCTGAGAATATTCTTGTCGGTCTATCCCTTTCCTTGAACTCGCAGGTCGGTGACAGCTTCAGGTACACCATGGTCGCAGCAAAGAGCTGTGATGAGGTAAGGAAGGTAGAGTGGTCCCGTCGGCCGGTGCGCACACTCCAGAATGATTTCGCGGCTGTAGCTGCCCACATTAATAGGCCTCTCATGCAAAATAGAATGAATTAAGGCTAACCTGGGCTGGTCGACAGTGGTGTTGTGCGAGGACGGCATGATGCGCTTTTTGATAAAAGTATTCCATAATTTGGCTTCCGGCAAGAGTTGAGTCCTCTTCACCGTCCTCGGGTTCTTACGACTTGTGTTCCACTGAGTTCCTTCATCAGTCAGCTCTGTCATGACAGCATCATAGGCAGCAGGGTCAAGGCTGTTCAGAAATTGCCGATGCCCGTCGTTGTTGCTGCCCACGTAAAATCCATAAAAGGTGTTGATGTATTCAGCTTCGAATGGCACTTCCCTCCCTCGTACGGTAACTGTTTTCGTCGTTCTGTTGTTGATGGCAACGTATAAATCTCGAACTAAAGAGACGTTCATCTCCTCAGGTTGTTCGGCAAAGATCTGCCACTGCAGAGCCCTTATTTTGCGAGCAATGAATGGCTTTAGGCCCAAATTTCCCTCCTTTAAAGTGTAGATGAATCCATTTTCTTCCCACATATCTCTGATCTGGAACGATCGTGGGGTGGATGCTGTCGGGGTGGAGCCAGAGGCAGCACTCCTACGGGTATTTCTGGAAGACATTGTTGCAAGGGTTGAGATAATAAAAATGAAAGCAAATAAATTCTAGAGGAAGCAAGTGAGAAGAGTAGAAGTGAGTGAAACTGAAAAAATGAAACGGGGTTTATATAGAGAAGAATTTGCTGCCCGTTGGAGCTGTAACGGCAGGCGCGAATAACGGGGCTAGCTGTTACGCGTTTGCGTGTCTGACGCGTCTGTCAAGCGTTTCTGTGTCTGCTGCGCGTCTGTTACGCGTTTGCGTGTCTGTCGCGACAGCGTGTCGACAGCCTGTATTTTCCGCGTCTGTCGCGGCAGATGTAACGACATGCTCCAAATTTTGGGCTTTTTGGGCTGGTGGAATTATGTTGGGCTGAGTTCACTTCTTCTTTTCTTCTTGTCTCATTTATTTCCTAAAAACAGAAAAATAAAAACATTATTTTTTAAGAATAAAATAAATCTAATTTCCTAATAAATAAATAAAAATAATTAAAAATAAAATTTAGGTTAAATTAGGGATGCCAGGGAGGGCATCTCCTAAGGTAACCACTTCCTGCATTCGTGGGGCTTCAATCCCCTGATAATGCTTCAAGCGTTGTCCGTTGACTTTGAATTGGTGCCCGTCCTTTAAAGATCTGATCGTGATGGCACCATGGGGAAAAACTTGTACAACTTGGAATGGGCCAGACCATCTAGAATTCAGCTTCCTTGGGAAGAGTTTCAATCTAGAGTTAAATAGCAATACAAGCTGCCCTGGGCAGAACTGTCGTGGCAGCAACTTCTTGTCATGCCACTTCTTAGTTTTATCTTTGTAGATTCTTGCATTGTCATGGGCCATTGTCGGGATTTCTTCAATTTCGTTCAGATCCAGTAACCTTTTCTGCCCTGCCTTTTCCAAGTCCATATTTACTGCCTTGATTGCCCAGTATGCTCTGTGCTCTATCTCGACAGGTAGATGGCATGTTTTCCCATAAATCAGTCGGTAAGGAGACATTCCCAATGGGGTTTTGAAAGTTGTCCTATAAGCCCATAACGCATCATTAAGGTGTAAAGACCAATCTTTCCGAGTTGGCTTAACCATCTTTTCGAGAATGTTCTTAACCTCCCTGTTGGATATTTCAGCTTGTCCATTGGTCTGAGGGTGGTATGCTGTCGCAATCTGATGCTTGACACCATACTTTTTTAAGGCAGCAGCTATCACCCTATTGTCAAAATGCCTCCCTTCATCACTGATAATCGCCTTAGGGATGCCGAATCTGGAAAAAAATGTTCTTATGTAAAAACCTTTGAATTGTCTTGGCATCATTCTTTTGAGTGGCGATTGCTTCAACCCACTTGGACACATAATCTACTGCCATGAGGATGTATAAATTCCCACATGAAGATGGGAATGGTCCCATAAAATCGATCCCCCATACGTCGAAGATCTCGACTTCAAGAATGTTCTGCAGTGGCATCTCATGTCTCCTTGAGATGTTTCCCGTCCGTTGACAATTGTCACAATTCTTGTAGAAGATTTGAGCATCTTTATATAATGACGACCAATAGAATCCCGACTGCAGAACCTTGGCAGCAGTTTTGTTGCCTCCTAAGTGTCCTCCATACTGTGAAGCATGACAGTGATGAGGTATATCTTCTTGTTCGTCCTGTGGTACGCATCTCCTTATAACCTAATCTGCACAGATTTTGAAAAGAAGAGGTTCGTCCCAATAATAATGCTTAACATCATTTTGGAACCTCTTCTTGGCTTGATAATTAAGGTCATGAGGAATTATTCCGCTAACTAAGAAATTAACGAAATCAGCATACCAGGGGAGTTCAGAAAACTTACATGCCGCCATGGTTGTCGCGGCAGTGACTGTGGCAGCAAATAGCTGCTCATCCGGGAAGGTCTCCAATATGTTTGTCTCATCTGTCGGTAGACTCTTTCCCTTCTCCAACCTTGACAAGTGATCTGCCACTTGATTCTCTGTCCCCTTTTTGTCCTTAATTTCAAGGTCGAATTCTTGCAGTAGCAAAATCCAACGTATCAATCGAGGCTTTGCATCCTTCTTCGTGAACAGATACTTCAATGCAGAGTGGTTTGTATGGACTATGACTTTCATTCCAAGTATATAAGAACGAAACTTGTCAATGGAGAATATCACAGCTAATAGTTCCTTCTTTGTGGTTGTGTAGTTCACTTGGGCGTCATTCAGTGTTTTGTTGTCATAGTATATGACATGAAAAAGTTTGTCTCTTCGCTGCCCAAGTGCTGCCCCGACAGCATAGTCACTAGCATCACACATGATTTCAAACGGCAGTGTCCAATCTGGTGGTTGTACTATTGGGGCTGTTACCAGCTTTTCCTTTAGAACCTTGAATGCCTCAGTACATTCAGTGTTAAAGTCGAAGGGTTGGTTCTGCTCCAGTAGATGGCATAGGGGCTTGGTGATTTTTGAAAAGTTCGCAATGAACCTCCGATAAAAACCAGCATGTTCTAAGAAACTTCTGATTCCCTTGACTGTGGTGGGCGGCGGCAGCTTTTCGATCACTTCTATCTTTACCCTGTCGACTTCTATGTCACGGCAGCTAATCTTATGGCCGAGGACTATCCCTTCATCCACCATGAAGTGACACTTTTCCCAGTTCAAAACCAAGTTTGCTTTTTCACATCTCTCGAGCACTTTCTGTAAGTTGCCTAGGCAGCTCTCAAAATTGTCTCCAAAAACTGAAAAAACATCCATGAAGATCTCTAGGAAATCCTCCACCATATCGGAGAATATGGCCATCATGCACCTTTGGAAGGTGGCTTGTGCATTACAGAGTCCAAAAGGCATTCTCCTAAAAGAATATGTTCCGTAAGGGCATGTGAATGTCGTCTTTTCTTGATCTTCCGGTGCGATAGCTATTTGATTGTAACCTGAATAACCATCAAGAAAACAATAGTAAGGTTTACCCGCTAATCTATCAAGCATTTGATCAATAAAGGGTAAAGGAAAATGGTCCTTTCGGGTAGCTTTGTTAAGCTTCCGATAGTCCATACAAACCCTCCAACCGGTCACAGTCCTAGTTGGGATTAGCTCATTGTTTTCGTTGGTTACCACGGTCATTCCTCCTTTCTTGGGAACACATTGCACCGGGCTTATCCACTTGTTGTCCGAGATGGCGAAGATTATTCCAGCATCTAGCCATTTGATTATCTCTTTTCGCACCACCTCTTTCATAGCATGGTTCAGACGCCTTTGTGCATCAATAGTCGGCATATGATCATCCTCTAGAAGAATTTTATGCATACATAATGTCGGACTAATGCCTTGAATGTCAGCTATCGTCCATCCAATAGCCTTTTTGTGATGTTGCAGCATCCCTATTAGCTATTGTTCCTGTTCCTGCATCAACTTGGAAGAGATGATTACAGGCAACGTATCATTTAAACTAAGAAAAGCATATGGCTTTTGAATTGCATGGTTATCTGAGGTATAATTTAAAGGCTCAAATAACTTACCTGGACGACTGCCTATCCAGTTTACCTCCTCCTGATCTTCAGTATCAGATTCTGAGGAGTTGATGTCGTCGGTGCTGTCGTGACAGTCTTCTAAGTGGCTACCGAGGCAGTGACCAATTTTTATGTCGTGGCAGCCCGACCTGATGCAGGGTTGGTCAAAGGTGATTGCAGTGATGGCCTTGCACTCTTCTCCTGCATCAGCATGTTTCATTGCTTGGAGAACATTCAACTTGATCTCTTGATCGTTCACTCTCATAATGAGTTCTCCTCTTTCCACATCAATCAGTGATCTTCTTGTGGCTAAGAAGGGTCGCCCCAGGATGATTGGTGCGTTCTCATCTGCTTCACAATCTAAGATAAGAAAGTCAGCAGGAAAAATATACTTATCCACTCTTACCAGAATATCTTCAATTTTTCCTTCTGGGTGAACGTAAGAGCGGTCTGCCAGCTGCAGTACTACTGTTGTGGGCTGAGCTTTTCCAATACCTAATTTCTGAAAAACAGATTTGGGCATTAAATTTATACTAGCACCAAGATCACAAAGTGCCTTACCCACAAATTTGTCTCCGATTACGCATGGTATGATGAAACTCTCAGGATCCTTCTTCTTCTGGGGTGGATACTTGTGCAAAATACTCATGCATCCATGTGTCATATTTACCGTTTCAAACTCCCCAAGTCTGGATTTCTTTGACATGGCATCCTTGAGAAATTTGGCATAACCGGGTATTTCCCTCACAACATCTAACAGTGGAATGTTGATATGAACCTACTAAAAATATCATAAATTTTCTTAAGCTGTGATTCATGTTTCAATTTATGTAACCGTTGAGGAAAAGGAGGTGGGGGACGATAATCAGCTATGCGTCCTTCCCACTGCATACGGATCTGAGGAGGTTTGGGTTCATCATCTTTCTCTTTTGTCCCTTCTGCTATCGTGACAGGCTCATCGGCAGCAGGCTGTTTATTACCTGTCGGGGCAGCTTCCTCGGCAGGTGTCTCCAGGGCTAGTTTCTTAACTGTTTCAGCTTCCTTCTCTGGCCCTGGTAATTTCTTCCCACTTCTAGTAGTGATGGCTTTACACTGCTCATGTGTGGGTTGTCTAGCATTTTCAATATTGCTAGGAAATCCGCAATTCTGCCTTGGTTTAACATGCTGGGAAATCTGACCCGTCTGTGTCTCCAATGATTTCAGAGTAGCTTCATGATTGGTCATCCGCATCTCTGTTTTGTCCATGAAATTTTCTGTCTTCTTGACAAAGTGATTCATGTTCTCAATGTTGGTACCTTTTTGAGACATAAATGTAGCCAGAGTCTGTTCCAGTATACTATTTGAGGCAGCTGGTGGTTGTTGCTGCTGCTGCTGCGGTTGCTGTCGAGTCAACAATCTAGGTCCTCCCTGGTTCTGATTATTCTGTGCTTGAGGATTCAGAGCATTATTAGGATTGCTCCAAGAAAACTTGGGATCCTTTCTCCAGTTGGGATTATAGTTGTTGGAATTATAATTCTGCTTATTGTAGTTTCCAACATACTTCCCCTCTTCTAACTGTATTGGAAATTCCTCTGAACTGTAATTTCCTTCACAAATGTCGCATACCTTTTCAGCAGCGTATACAGGCTAGGAATCTTCGTTCAAGAGCTTCTTCATTGCCTTAGTAAGATATGCCACATGTGATTTCATTGTGCTGTCGGCCTCATAATCCTTTACAGCTAGAACCCGTTTACCCCCTCTTCTTGCTGTCGGAAACTGCTCCTCATTCTTTGCCAGATTTTTCAATACTGCCATTGCCTCATCTGGGGCTTTGTCCAGCAGTAATACGTTTGCTTTTGAATCAATTCTAATACGAGTTTGTAAATTGGCAGCATTATGGAATTTCGTTACCTGGTTCCAAACGGGGAATCCATACATTGGGCAGTTCCGTAGAAGAGTGGTAAATCTGTCCCAGGCCTCGTGCATCGGCTCGTCTTCTTCCTGTTGAAAAGTAGCAATTTCGTTACGTAATCGCTCAGATAAGTGTGAAGGATTAAAACGAGATAAGAATTCACGAGTTAAATCTGCCCAAGTTCTAATTGAACCCGGCGTAAGTTTATTCCACCAAGTCTTTGCCCTGTCCCTCAATGAATGAGGAAATAACCGAAGCCTCAGTATCTGCGGATTAACTCCTGGTAGTCTAAACGAACCACAGATTTCCTGGAATGTTTTTAGATGCTCTCTAGCATCCTTAGTAGCAGCACCACTAAATTGACCAGCGTTGTTGATCGTGCTGAACATGACAGGTTTCAGCTCAAAGTTGTCAACATCTACATCCGGCAGCGTGGTTTCTAGTTCTACATGGTCATTAAGCATGTAGTCTCGGCATGACCAGTGTGCGGCAGCAACAGGAGGGTCGACAGCTTGGTCGTTCACTCCATTCCCGGCAGGATCTACAGCATCCTGGGGATTTCTTGGGTAGTCCCTTCTTTCTTCGTGTCTTTCGTTCACCGTTGCTTCGAGTTGTTCCTCTAGGTATTTGTTCATTTCAACGAGGTAACTGACTCTTTTCTTGAGATTGAACGTTCGTTCGGGTTCAAGATCTAACTGGTACTCCGGTTCCTTCCCCCGTTGAGATCTGCGCATACGAAAACAAAAGACCTTGTGAAAGGTATAGGTTGGACAATCCAAGTAAAACAGAAGAATAAAACGAATGCAGTAAAAGGTAGAGTAAAGTTATGCTGCCAGTCCCCGGCAACGGCGCCAAAAACTTGTCACGTGTAAAAGAGTCTATCGCAATGTAGTGCAAGTGTACACGACGCAAGTAGTAAAGTGATACTGAAGTATCGTATATCGTCTCCACAGGGACTGGGCTAATAACTTCACCTTGGATTACTGCACGGAAGTAAAAAGAATATTTAAGATGTTTGTCACGAGAATAATAAAGAACACTGGAAAATAAGATTAAAAGAATCAAGATGGAGAGAATGGGCTAGTATTGAATTGCTCAGTAGTGTAGGTATTGCTAAGTTTAGGAATATATGCGTTGTCGTCGTCCCCGTCGCGGCAGCACCTGTCGCGGCGGCAGTCTGTTGCTTGTCGCGGCAGCGAACACACAACTCTGTACTTCAAGTTTGGCAAGAATCCCTGATGTGCCTTGGCCTATCCATAGGTCCAAGTCTGTCGATGATCACGTCTTTGATGATACCTCCCGGCGTGAATCGAAGGATGAACACCGATGTTGTTGAATTCTTCTTTAGCCACTTAACCTCGTCCTATCCCTAGGTCCGAGATAGTTCAACTATAAACTAGAGAACTCGCACTTATTCCTTTCGTATACTTAACTCTCCCGATATTAAGTAAATAGATAACCTCACAATGCTCTCCCGATGCTCTTGCAAGATGTAAAAAACCAGAATAAGAGAACTTGAAGTTTATTTTATTGAACAAGAAAATCCTAAAACAAAAGCAACCCTTGCAACTACTTTACAAATCAACTTGTGGCCCTAAGGGGAATTTAGAACATGATGAGAAGGGGAAAACGGCTAGGGTTTTGGGAAGAAGGCTAGAGATAGGTGATGTCCTCTCCTAGGTCGAATTACATGCCTTTATATAGGCCTTGGGTCCAAGTTTTCTAATACGGAAGGAATACAACTTTAAATCAAAGTACAACTCTAATAAAGATTAAATCTTCAGAACAGCTATCTTTAATTCGTCCTTTCTTCTTTCTTGAGATATCTTCCTTGAACCTTGGGCTTGGCCTTCATTCTGATCTAGGGCTCGGAAAAATATAGTGGTATTACACGACAGACAGGCTGAATTTTCTCTTTCTGTCGAGGTCCACTTTGCTTCTTCTCTTCAAAACTGCTGTCGTCATCTGCTGTCACGGCGGCAACCATGGCAGCATCGTCCTCTTTGACTGCTCGTCCAGTTCCAACTCTGCTACAATTCTACCCAGCGCCTGCCTCTCCATCTGCTACAGCAGCAACCCTCAAAAGCAACCAATTTCAGTAGAAACTGTGCCATTTAATATATTTGTGATGTCTAACTGTAATCTAGCCTAAATGCAATGAATTATGCTTGAATGCAACAGAAATATGGGTTAAATAGGGGGTAAATAATAGAACTTTTACACACTCAACATCAAGCTTGCCATTTTACCTGCTTGTGCTTTTAGCATCCTTGGGTAGTCTGTATTAATGAGCTTTCCGAAGCTCACGTTGTTTTTACCATCACAGGTTAAAAGATCGACCATGTTGCAGTTATCAATGTCGGTATGGGAGTTTCTTCGGCTTGCTTGCGGAGTATGGTGTCTGTATAATTAGGGGGCATGTATGTCATGTTTTGATTTATATTCGAGTTTGAAACTTGTATTAATAATTTGTATCATAATTTCGTTTCATTGTCTAAAATGTTTTTCTGAAATTGTATTTTAATTCAAAACTTGATTTATGATTTCAAATGGTTCAGCAAATTTGTTTATTTGAAATTTTATCGTGGGTCGCTCCGGTGACCCTAATGTGACTTCCTAGGATCCGTATTAATGCATAGGTGGGTCTAGGGTTACAAAAATGTATGTTTAAATATTGTATATTATAAATAATTTTTGAAAAAAAGTGGTATCCACTCGTTTTTATTTTATTTTTGAATTTAATACATAATTATAGATGGTTATTCGAAAGATTTTGCTCAAATGTTAATTTCACTTGTCGATTTAGGATCCATAGGACCATATCCAATTAGAAAAAGTTTAAAAATATAAAATTACTTGAATGGTTATTTTAATTTAATTTTGTAAGATACACTTAAAAGGATTTCTTTTCATCTTAACATTCATATATGACAAAAACAAATCTTAACATTCATATACGATTCTTATCACCAAAAAAATTCATATATGATTTTTTAACATGATATATTCAAACGAGTTGACACATAGAATCACTTGATCTGTTTGATTATTTATTTTGTTGGGATTGGACTACATTTGTTAAATTGGTCATACAAATCATATATTCTTTTTATTTTCATTCTATATTTTCTGTTGTCTTTTTTAAAGATTTTTTGTGTCGTGCTTTTATTCATCTAGAAATATTTTATATTATTCAAATAGAATTCTAAATTTACTTGGATGAAAGATTAAAATTATAATTATTTGATATAAAAAAATAAATTTTATCCCGAGGACAAGAACTCTAGTATATTTAGATACAACACGAATCATTCACCAAACCCATGTTCACATCACCCTATTTGCTATTTGCTATTTGGTAGTTCCTAGACCACCTAAAGTGAATCAAATTTGTAATAACTTTAGCATGCAAGGGAAAGGAAAGCTCCCCTATCTATGCCTCCCTCCCCCTTTTTTGGACTTAAAAGGGACTAAACATTGAAACAACAATCACTTGTCTAAAAATAATCATATTCCAACACCCTCCGAGGTTATGTCTCTACATAGTTTGAAGTATATACTCCCTCCGTCCCACTAAAACTGTCAAATGTTGACATTTTTCTGGTCAAATTTTTTTAACTTTGACTATAATTTATTTAAATATTTTAATTAATTAAAAATTATAAAAACTATATTTAAAAACTAGTTGATTCAAAGTTTTTAAAATATATTTTTTTATATTTTTATCAATAATAAATTTTAAATTATAAGAGGTCAAAGTTGAAAAAGTTTGACCCAAAAAAAGTCAACATGTGACAGTTTTAGTGGGACAGAGGGAGTATCATATAATAACATTGACATAATATTTTAAAGATACAATGTTTATACTACTCATATTTCTTATCATCTATAAACTGAAAGATATTGAGTGCTTAAACATGTTCGACCCCACATTCTCATGTATATTATACTAGCGACATGTCAATCGAGCTAAATGCAGTCGAAAACATTGGCATAGTTACACACAATGGTGGCTTTGGACATGTGTAATATGAGCTATTGCACAGAGCTCCCTGAAAAATGAGGGTCTAAAAAATGAGTTAAGTTAAATATTTACAAAGGAAAAACAAAAGATTAGCTATAGACGGGTGATAAATCATATGAGTAAAACAAAATGTTGTTGCGTTTTATAGATTTTGAGTCTTGTTATACCCATTTTTTATTTAAAAGTTAGCTTACTACACACTCAACATGTCAACAAACATTTATTTATTTTTTAAAATTGAGAGTATCATTTTAATAAATTAAACATGACCTATAAATCTTTAAACCATGATTACACAAACTATTAATAATTTTAAAATTGTTAAATAATTGATAACACCATAGTACATTTCATAATTATAATCATAAAAGTTACACAAACTATTAATAATAAAATTAAATAACTTTCATATTTACATACTATAATTTTTTTTGTAGGACGATATTTAATTTTACTTTGAAGTATTCAACTTAAATATTCATTCACGATTAACATGTAAGGTGATTTATAAGTCATAAGATTTATATCAATAAAAAATATTACATTATGAATATATTAATAAATAATTTAAAAGATTGCATTGAGCTAAATAAATGTAATCATTATTATAATATTACATTAGATTTAAAATTATATTGATTTTACAAATTAACACAAAAACATTAGACCATTAAATTCCATGTTTTATGATTTCAATTTTTTTAAATAAAATTATTAATTCAGATTTTCTACAATTAGCAATAAATATAAAATATAATAGCAAGTATTGATATTGAATTTTGTAATTATAAATTTTAATAATGGTTAATGATAATGCGCCATGAATGAAATTTATAGTAAATTATTGATAAATTATAAATTTTAATAATGGTTAAATATAATAGCAATAAATATAAAATGTTTATATTTCAGTAAGAATTTTTTTATGACAGACATATCCTTAATAAGTACTTAAGTTTAAGTGGATGAAAGATGGATATTAAGTACCTTACTTAATGAACTTTAATAGTTTTGATAGTTGGATTGGTTCATTAAAATTTAAAAAAAAAGGTATAATAAAAGTAAAGATAAAGTTAAAATATAATCTTAATTTTATAAAACAAAATATTAGATGTTTATTTATTTATTTTATAAAATTTTAAATGTTTATTTAAGTATTATTCAACATATTTTAATATAAATAAAAATAGCACCATAATTTAGTTAAAAAGTGATAATGGTCATGTTTGGCAATTAGCAGATAGCTGATAGCAGATAGCGGATTGCATTAGCTGATAGCTGAAAGCTGATTGCATTAGCTGATTTGACTAGCGGATTGCATTAGTTGATTGTATAAAAGTTTTTGGTAAAATTAACTGATAGCTGATAGTTGTTAGATTATTTAAACAAGTAAAATGACATATAAGGACATGTTTATATTCAATACTTGTTTGAATAATTTATTAGTTATCAATATTTTGTATCTAATTATTATTAATTAAATGTATAAAATTATTTTTAATACAACTTTTCTAAATATATTCAAATGATTTATATATTAATTTATTATTTATATAATTATTTTAATATAATTTAATTAATTAATAAATTTAAATACACATATAAATATGTGATAATAAAAAGAAAAAAATAAATATGATTAGCTTATAAATAGGGTGAGAAAATATTTAATTTAGGTTATTTTGAGATTTTTGGTAACTGGTAAGGGTAAAAGAGTCTTTACAACTATAATATCAAACCTCTAATCTCAAAAAGCTCATATTATGAGCTTTTTCAAAATTAGCGGTTTCACCCCAATCCGCTATTTATCAAACAACAATATTAGCGGATTTGACTGGTCAAACCTCTAATTATGCCTCAAACCTCTAATTTTTGCTCAAACCTCTCTTTACCAAACAGGGTCAATATATTATAATAAATTTATAAAGTATTGACAATTAAATCAATATATAAAAAGTCATGTTGACACCATTAATAATGAAGATTATTAGGTTTGTCAAACGTAAACTTTGGTAATCAAATTATAAATTTTCAAAAATTTTGGCCAATTTACTTTTCAATAAGTCTTTTGTCTTCTTATCGGATTGAAAATTTATAGTTTGCTCACCAAAATTTGTGTTTGTCAAAAAGTTATGTATATGCAATTGTTGAATGTATGTTATCACTTATATGCAATATAATACAGTAATAAATAGGGGTGTTTAGTGTTAATAGTATGTTGTAGTGTGTGTCGTTCGTTCTAGACTCATCCTAAATCGATAAAATTATTTAAAATAGTGCTTACTATTGATAATCTTACATAATCCGAAAAATAAGTAATACAATGAAATATCTCTGTGAGTTATCATCGTCTGGATGGATTTACACTTTATGGATCGACGGAACGAGTGTCGTTTGTAAGGAGAGAAGGGAGACGAGAGGTGTGGAGACGAACATCTAAAGGAAGAGCGAGTTTGGAAGATAAGGTCAAATCTAAAATGTCGACAGGGATTAGGATTAATTCGATAGCGATGAATAGAAAGGTTCAAAGTGTGATAGACGAGGAGGAGATCGCGATTCAGAAGAACTGTGTGTTGGGGTGGTGTCGACAACCAATGGGTACAATTGCATTGGCACAGAAAGCGAATGCGACAGGAATCACAGGATGTTCAAACATGCGCATTTTCGGCGTCAGAGTGTTATTGATGTTTCCTAATTTGGAATTAAGGGAGGCAGCACTCAGGAAAGGGCAATCGATGGGTATGGCTATCGGTTTCTAGTTTACGATTACATGCGTGGTCTAGAGATACTTTTGAAAATATAGCAGCAATCTGGGGCACATTGGTTCCTTTAGAGGAAGGATCTTTGGAATCCATATCATTTCATCGGGGTCGAATGTTGATAGAGACAGATTATGCAACAGATAGATGAATTCGTGGACTTGGATATAGGAGGATTAGTGTTTCGTATTAGAGTTTGTGAAATGAAAGTGGGACGGGAGAAGTGTGATCAATGCTGACGAGATGACAGTACCGACTCGGGAAAAGGGGAGGACCGAGAGGAAAAGGAAGACTCTGTTATAAAGGATGAGTTGAGCGGGGGGGACAAGGACCATCATGTCAGCAAAAGTAACATGAAACTGAATGTTGAGGTGAAAAGTGGTTTGGCCAATTACATGGAGGCACGTTTGGTTATATTGGGACATGGTGGAGGTGATTTTCAGTGATTGGAAACGGAGCGACGAGTGGATGAATGTGTGCGAGAGGTCCCGTTGGAATCAGGTGATTGGATGTCGAATGAGGAGGCAGGATTGGTGAGCCAGGTTGAGGAAATTCAATATGGTCCATTGGTTCTTTTCGATGAGAATATAATCGACTGTTCTGTGGGCTAGCTTTCAATCACGACAGCATGTGATAAGCTGAGAATTGGTTCATGTGTCGTCGAGCCTATGGAATTAGAGGTAGAACTTGTGAACTCTGAAGAGTCTAATAGGATAAGCGGTTAGGTAGTATAGGTACTGTTAAATGTTGTATCACCAAGAGATAGAGGGGACGTAGCAAGTTGATACTCGCGTAAAAGTGCCCCTCAATTGTGCAAGTGTACATGTCTCAAGTAATATAATGATAAGTATATCGAGTACCGTCTCCACAGGGATTGGGCTTTGGGAAACTTGCTTAAGTTATTGCACTGTAGAAAATAAAAACACAAATAAGTGATAGGAAGAGTTTTATCTAACTAATAAACTAAAGAAGAATAAAAATAAAAGATAGATAGGTCGAATAAGAGAGAAGAGTAGGTCGGGTTAAGTTGCGTCGTAGTGTGGAAATCAGTTGACTAGTCTTCGTCTTTGAATGCAAGCAACACAGAACTGCCTTGGCAGTAACCTAAGTCCCTTCCGCGCTGCAATGGTTGAGTCCCTGTCGCGGCAATCTCTTTCTCTTAGGCAGATGTTGTTAAGGCTCGACAAAGCGTCCTTGAATGGCTCTTCCTTATCTCTAAGCTCGGAACATTGTTTATGGCTGAACTTTGACCATACCTCTCGGCGTAAACCAAAGACAAACACCAACCAATCACACACTTCTCTTAGCCGCTGAAACTCTTAACCTATCTCTAGGCCGAGTTAGTTAACACCACGTGGGATGAAAACAGTGCTTACTCATTTCGTGAGTTCAACTCTATCGATATTGAACAAATGGATAACCTCACAAACTTTCTCTCGACAAGTATGCAAGAATGATTAAAGCCAAGAACAAGCAAACCTTAACTTTATTGCATTAAGAACTTAAACAAAATACAATTGTTTTCCCACAACTACTAAACAAAATAACCCTAGCCTAAGAAAAGAACTAGAACATGCTAAACCTCTCAAACTCTCTATATTCGACAATTTCAATTTGGTGGCTTGGCCTTTTTTAAATAGGAGGAGGCTTGGGGCAAAGTATTTCTTGGATAGGAAGTTAAGTTTGAGTTGGACTTGTCTTCATTAAAGAGGTGAATCTCTTTAATTTAATGTCTTTATCCACTTTGGCCGAATTCCATCTTTAACCTTCCTTCCATGCTTTTTTCGTCTTTCTAAACTCCGATTACCACGCAAAGTGTCTAGAAAAATTCAGCGTTATATGCTCTTCAAATCGACTACCATTTTGCATATTTTACCCACCGGCAAGTTTGGTTGTACAAAGCCTTGGCATTAGATGCCTCCGAGGCAATTAGCTATCGCAGCATAGAATTTTGCTGCCTCGGCATGGGTCTGAAACTGGATCTGCTCCGTAAGGCTTTATCTTCATAAATCAGCTTCCTTCAGTAGAAGTTGTCATCTTTGGCTCGGCTCGGTCTAGACCTATTGAGAGCTTGTTCCGCACCATCCTCCCTTTTCTTCATTGCCCATGCGGAATCACATGCCCTGGTGCATCACATGCCCTGGCGGCATCACATGTCAGGGCATCCCCTACCCTGGCAGTGAGTAAATCTGCACAAGCACCAAAATGCATCAAAACAGTACATTTTTCATTAAATAAATCAAATGTAAGGATCAAGGATAGAAACAATGTAATCAATGCAGATAGGGCCATAATGCAGCTCAATTGGGTGTAGTTTGAGCAATAATTGCCATGTAAAAAGGGTGAAAATATAGAACTTTTAGACACTTATCACACCCCAAACTCGAACTATTGCTTTTCCTCAAGCAATGCAAACCATCAATTGCCAAACCTTAATTTTCGTAAACCTTCTCCTTGGTCTTACTTTTCCTTCTTCTCTCCAAACCATGGTCATGACTATTCTTGGCCCTAAATGCTTCGGATGCCTTAGGAATTCTCTGGGATCAAGCTATAAGAAATAATGAGTAAGTTATGACAAGATGATTATATGGGTCCTAGATAAACATTTAAGCATTAAACTACTTAACTTGGGTATTTTCTTTTCTTCTTTTCTTTTTCTCTTTCTTTTTCCTTTTCTTTTTCTTCTTTTATAAGCATCCGAACCTACTATAGCCAGTTTCGGGCACCTCTAGTGATTAGCCTAGAGCCAGTTTCGGACACCTCTAGGGCTTCTTTAAGCTAGAGCCAGTTTCGGGCACCTCTAACTTTTTTCCCAAAATTTTCTTTCTAAGCAACTCTATGCCCTAGGTGTACTAAAACTCCTTAAATCATACAAGTCATAAAAATCTCAAAAGTTCTAATAGCAATTTCCTAAGTTATATTCCTTAAGCATCCTAGAATTAAAGGCTTTAAACAATTCAAAACAATGGTAAGAAGAGAGAGATCTATTGCCAAGAAAGAAGATTTCATTAAAATTAAACTAAGGCAATTGATAAAGAGTATTGCCGAGACATAGGCTTCATTGGGTTAAGGCAATGCAAAAAAAAATTGACAATTATTAAACAAAACTGCATTTTTATATTATAATGTCGCGGCATGGTTGTGCCTTGGCATGGATGTTCCTTGGCAGTGAAACCTACACCTCCAAACTCAAGATAAGCATTGCCCTCAATGCGTTAATCACAATATATAAAATAGGAAATATATGCATAAAAATTAAGGGCAGAAAATAAAGGCAAAAGAGAAGAAAACTAGAGTGGTTGAGACTCGGATGAGTCATCGCTTTGGATAATCGGTCTCCTCATTTCCATATGCTTGACTCGTTTGGTGGCTCTCGGTGGTTGGGTGCGTGTTGGGGGATTTAGCTTGTAAGCTATGCATCCGATATGCTTGTATGTGTTGTTGCCTGGGCATGAGCAGTAGGCATTGTTGGGGCAGTTGGCCTTGCCGAAGCATGAGCTTTAGGGGTTGCCGAGGCATGCGCTTCATGGGTTGTCGAGGCATCGGGTATTGCTTAGGCATGCGCCATCTCGTCCGTTTTGGCAGCGGTTTTGGGACATATGTTTGCTCCTTTAGGTGAGCTCGGGGTTGCCATGGTTTTGAGGTTCTTGGCCATGGTGGTTTTGTTTCTTGATGTGGAAAACAAAGAAAACTAATTATACTAAAGACAAATAAATTATCTCCTAAAATAACTGAAAATAAAGGTTCAAAAATTAAAAAAAGGAAAAATTAAAATTCTTAGAAAGAGCATTTTCATACATCTTCTAAGGTTACCGCATATCTGAGAAAGCTTGAGGAGGGTTGTTTCCGATACTTCTTATAGTCCATCCGTACCCTCCATCGAGTGACAATATTGCACAAAAAGAGTTGGGTCAATGTGCTCGTAGCTACTCCCTTTTGCGTCACCGTGGTGGATGCATCTTTCTTTCGTGTTCCCTTGTAGTCCATGTATACGCTCCACCTTGCGACTTTTTCTGAAGGCATGAATATATTATTAGGAAAAATAATATCAATATCTAACCTTTTACTTACTTCATTCTTGTCGAAATCTGTTATGGTTGGATATAGCCTTCGTTGGCGTGGCAATTGCTTCGGCAACTAATTGTCGTGGCAATCTTCTGCCATAATTTGGTGCAAGTCAAGGAAAAACCCAATTTTCTGAAAAGCTTTGTGGATCCAAACCCTGTTTTATTTAGGCCCCTCGAACATCTCCATCAGTAGAGATTTTGATGGCTTCAATTCTACCAACGTTGTTTCCTCAAAGAATACTTGCAATGGAAGAGGTGAGTTTTTTAAGAATTCAAAAGGTTCAACCATTACCTACTCATATTCCATTGGCAAAGTATTGTCATCTTGTTAATGTGGTGGAGGTCGAATATCCTTTATCTTTTCATCTATTGAAAACTTGATTGATGGAATTGTCGAGGCATCAGGTCTTGCCAAGGCATGTGTAGTTGTTGAGGCATGTGGTGCTGTCGTGGCATGTATTGCTGTCGTGGCATGTGGTGCTGCCGTGGCATTCGCCATACTTTTCTCAACCTGGCTAAGTTTTGTTGCGGCATTGTTCTGTTCAAGCTCCTCAATCATTGCCAAGGCAGTTCGTTGCATAGGCTCATCATGTGTTGGGCAGTCTCTCTCATTGGCATCCTCCCTACTTGGAGGTTCTAGTTGTTCCCCAAACATTGGGGAGCTCTCTTTGCATTGCTCCTCATCATCTTGCCTTGGGACTTCAATATCCCTAGGAATGGGTTGTTGGTGCATGTTATCAAAGGCATATGTGGGTCTCTTCAATCAATCTTCCGTTATTCCCACGAGTTTAGCCATTATGGCGATGCACGCATCCATGGAATTTAATAGCTCTTGACGAGGACTACATTGACAAGGCATGTCTGCTGCCAAGGCACGTCTGCTGCCAAGGCACTACATTGCCAAGGCATGTCTGCTGTCGAGGATATACATTGCCAAGGCACGCCTATTGCTGCAGCAAAATTGTTATGGTAAAAAAATTGAGCTTTTTTATCATACCATGAAGGATTTTGTTGTTGGTTCCATCTATGGTCCTTTTTGTAGTCATATGCACCGAAAAGGTGAGGGCAATCTTCCAACACATGATGTTCTCCACACATAGCACAAGAGTTTTCCACAATATATGTTTTTTCGGTTGATTCATCTCTTCCAACATCAACTCTCGAATAGTTTTGCTTTTATTTCCCCTCATGTTGATCTCCCTTAACTTGTAGCACACCTGATTTTTTTATAGAACAAACAAAAAGAAAAGTTAGTAAAATTAATAAAAAAAAGTAATAACAAAAACAAGTAACACCAATTGTCAATCCCCGGCAACGACGCCAAAAACTTGATGCTCGCGTAAAAGTTCCCCGCAATTGTGCAAGTGTACATGTATCAAGTAATATAATGATAAGTATATCGAGTATTGTCTCCACAGGGATTGGGCTTTGGGCCACTTGCTTAAGTTACTGCACTATAGAAAATAAAAACACAAATAAGTGATACGAAGAGTTTTATCTAACTAATAAACTAAAGAACAATAAAAATAAAAGATGGATAGGTCGAATAAGAGAGAATAGTAGGCCGGGTTAAGTTGCGTCGTAGTGTGGAAATCAGTTGACTTATCTTCGTCTTTGAATGCAAGCAACACAGAACTGCCTTGGCAGTAACCTAAGTATCTATCGCGGACGCAATGGTTGAGTCCTTGCCGCGACAATCTCTTGCTCTTGGGAAGATGCTGTTAAGGCTCGGCAAAGCGTCCTTGAATGGCTCCTCCTTATCTCTAAGAACAGAACACTGTTGATGGCTAAACTTTGACCATACCTCTCGGTGTAAACCAAAGACAAACACCAACCAATCACACACTTCTCTTAGACGCTGAAACTCTTAACCTATCTTTAGGCCGAGTTAGTTAACACCACGTGGGATGAAAACCGTGCTTACTCGTTCCGTGAGTTCAACTCTCTCGATATTGAACAAATGGATAATCTCACAAACTCTCTCTCGACAAGTATGCAAGAATGATTAAAGCCATGAATAACCAAACCTTAACTTTATTGCATTAAGAACTTAAACAAAATACAATTGTTTTCCCAAAACTACTAAAAAAATAACCCTGGCCTAAGAAAAGAACTAGAACATGTTAAACCTCTCAAACTCTCTATATTAGACAATTTCAATTTGGTGGCTTGGCCTTCTTTAAATAGGAGGAGGCTTGGGGCAAAGTCTTTCTTGGATAGGAAGTTAAGTTTGAGTTGGACTTGTCTTCATTAAAGAGGTGAATCTCTTTAATTTAATGCATTTATCCACTTTGGCCGAATTCCATATTTAACCTTCCTTCCATGCTTTTTTCGTCTTCCCGAACTGTAGAAAAATTCAGCGTTTTATGCTCTTCAAATCGACTACCACTTTGCATATTTTTCCAGTGGACAAGTTTGGTTGTACAAAGCCTTGGCATTAGATGCCTCTGAGGCAATGAGTTGTCGCGGCATAGAATTATGTTTCCTTGGCATGGTTCTGAAACTGGATCTGCTCCGTAAGGCTTTATCTTCATAAATTAGCTTCCTTCAGTAGAAGCTGTCATCGTTGGCTCGGCTCGGTCTGGACCTGTCGAGAGCTTGTTCCGCACCATCCTCCCTTTTCTTCATTGCCCACGCGGCATCATATGCCCTGGGGGCATACCCTGCTCTGGCAGTGAGTAAATCTGCACAAGCACCAAAATGCATCAAAATAGTACATTTTTCATTAAATAAATCAAATGTAAGGATCAAGGATAGAAACAATGTAATTAATGCATAGAGGGTCATAATGCATCTCAATTGGGTGTGGTTTGAGCAATAATTTCCATGTAAAAAGGGTGAATGAAGAACTATGTGTTTTGATATAATAATTGAAAAATATTTTAGAAAAATTTGAAAAGAATTTAAAACATGTCTTTAAGTCCAAACAACTTGAAAATAAGTTTGAGGTGTTTAAAAAGGTTTTTGGCAAAGTTTGGAATGCATTAAAGTAGTCAAACATGGCTTTTCAGCACTACCGTACCGATACAGTATACCCCGTATCGATACCTTTTTACTCTAGATTTGATTCTGCCAAAACCCGTACCGATACAAGCTTGCTCGTATCGATACGGAGAGGGGTCGTACCGATACGCCTTTAAGCGTACCGATCCCTACTTTAACATTTCCCAATGGTTTTTTAAAGTGCAGACCGTACCGATATGCTCCCTAGCGTATCGATATGCATAGGCTAGCAAGAGCCCAACGACTAGTTCTGAAGAAGGGCATACCGATACGGGTACCCGTGTACCGATACGATTACCACCAGAACTACAATTAATGTGGGAAATAAAGACCCCAACAGCTCCAAAACATCCCCAACGACTAGTAACGGCCACAAACTCAATTAGGACTATAAATTGAAGGCTGGAACACTTGAAGAAGGAGAGAGACTACATCCAAGCAACATGATCAAGAGAAATAGAGTCTAAATCTTTATTTTACCTTTCTCTTGTACATAGTCTAAGAAGAGTGCTTTATTGTAAATTCTTTGTACACTTTTTTGAGCTTAAATTGTGTAAACACCAACCTTGTGAGGTATTTAGTTTACCCAAACAAATCCCTTGTAAAAGGAGAGGTTCTTGTTTAGCCTTGAGAGAAAAACTAGAGTTGGTTCTATCTTAGCCAAGTCCAAAAGATAGGGTTGTAATAGTTTCCTCCTAAGCCGGAAAAAGGGGACGAATTCATTGTTGAGTGAATTGGGAAATCCTTAGTGGTGTGCTAAGGTAGTGGATGTAGGTGCTTAGTTAATAGCCCAAACCACTATAAAATTATTGTGTCACCTGTCTACCTTTATTTTGATTTTAGCCAATTCAACCACCAAACATTTACAACTCTTCTTGACAGTTTCGGTGATCGATTCGAGCGTGCTACAAACCCAACAATTGGTATCAGAGACTCGTCTCCATCAAAGGACTAACATCCGGGAGTAAAGATCAAATGCTCATAGTCCATCATTCAAGAGAATGGCAAGATCTGAAGAAGACCGCTCTTTCTCGTGTCCTCCGCTCTTCGAAGGAGAAGCATACTTCCAATGGGCAAATATCATGAAATTCTTCATCAAGTCTCAAGACTATGAGGTTTGGGACATCATTGAAGACGAGTATTTGGAAGCTCCAAAGAAGAAGAAAAAGCAAAGGAGTGCCAACGACACGAAGGCAAAGCTAAACACCAAAGCGATGCACATTCTCTATTGTGGCCTTAACGAAGAAGTTTCCAAGAAGATCTCCATATAAAAAAGTGCCAAAGAATTATGGGAGAAACTTGAGAAGCTTTATGGCAACAAGAAGGGAGAAAAGAAAGATGATGATCAATCATGTGCAAACCTTCTCTCCAATCCAAAGGTGGATGGTGTTTTGGCTCTCGATAAGCCCGAGGTATCTTCTAACTCAAATGAATTAAATTTTTATACATTTGATGAGTTGCAAGATGCTTTCGATGAATTATTTATGGAATTTGAGACCATAAATTCCAAATTTAAAAAAAATGATTTCAAAACTCGTAATTGAAAATGATTTTCTTTTAAAAACAAAAATGGATTTTAACAACCAAAATGAAATTTTGAAAAATGATTTCGAGTTTTCAAAAACAAGCAAAGATGTTTTAGAAAAAGAAAATCTTGATTTAAAAGTTAAGCTTGAAAGCTTAACAAAAGAAAAAGAAATTATTTTCAATAATTCATCTTGTAACATAATGGCAAAATGCTCACATTGCCCATTATCATGGTCATTCTATACATACTTGTCTTATAAAGAAGAAAAAATCTTATAGGATTGGACAAGTATGGGTTCCCAAGGGAACTAAAGACATTGTGACTAACGTAAATGGATCCAAAGCAATTTGGATACCAAAAATCAAGTGAATGTCTTTTGTAGGTGTGTTGGGGCAATGACAAGCAAAGCAAAATAAAAGAATGCTCAAATCACACATGAAAAGAAGATTGGGTAACCTCTAAGCTTAATGCTTTTATTTTATACATTTGGTTATCTAACTTTTGTTTAAAGTCTTGGATTATTTGTTAAGCCTAATATGATGCAATGAGTAAGGGGGGGTCACTTTTAAAACCAAACATTTTAATAGTTTCAAAATTTAAACCTCCATTGTTATTTTGAGCCTAAAAGTATTTTAAATTCTTTTTGATATAACAAAAAGGGGATAATTTGGTTTGAAAAATTGTGTTTTTCAAATGAATAATGGGAGCTTTAATTACTGTTCTATATTTCATCTCTTATTCAAATTTTTAAACTTATAGGGGGAGAATCCCAAACAATTTTTCAAGTTGGTTTTATTATATCAAAATTGGGGAGATTGAAGAACTAAGTGTTTTGAGATAATAATTGAAAATTGTTTTGGACAAATTTAAAAAGAAGTTAAAACATGTCTTTAAGTCCAAACAACTTGAAAATAAGTTTGAGGTATATAAAAAAGGTTTTTGGCAAAGTTTGGAATACTTTAAAGTAGTCAAACCTGGCTTTTCAGCACTACCGTACCAATACGATATACCCCGTATCGATACATTTTTACTCCAGATTTGATTCTGCCAAAACCCGTACCGATACAGGCTTGCCTGTATCGATACAAAGAGGGGTCGTACCGATATGCCTTTAAGCGTACCGATCCCTGCTTTAACAACCCCCAACGGCTATTTCCCAATGGTCTTTTAAAGTGCAGACCGTACCGATACGCTCCCTAGCGTATCAATACACATAGGTTGGCAAGAGCCTAGCGGCTAGTTCTGAAGAAGGGCGTATCGATACGGGTACCCGTGTACCGATACGATAGGCACCAGAACTACAAATAAATGTGGGAAATAAAGACCCCAACAGCTCTAAAACATCCTCAGCGGCTAGTAACGGCCACAAACTCAATTGGGACTATAAATTGAAGGTTGGAACACTTGAAGAAGGAAAGAGACTACATCCAAGCAACATGATCAAGAGAAATAGAGTCTAAATCTTTATTTTACCTTTCTCTTGTACATAGTCTAAGAAGAGTGATTTGTTGTAAATTCTTTGTACACTCTTATGAGCTTAAATTGTGTAAACACCAACCTTGTGAGTTATTTAGTTTACCCAAAAAATCCCTTGTAAAATGAGAGGTTCTAGTTTAGCCTTGAGAGAAAAACTAGAGTTGGTTCTATCTTAGCCAAGTCTAAAAGATAGGGTTGTAACGGTTTCCTCCTAAGCCGGTAAAAGGGGACGAATTCATTGTTGGGTGAATTGGGAAATCCTTAGTGTTGTGCTAATGTAGTGGATGTAGGTGCTTAGTTAATAGCCCGAACCACTCTAAAATCATTGTGTCACTTGTCTACCTTTATTTTGATTTTAGCCAATTCAACCGCCAAATATTTACAACCCTACTTGACGGTTTCGGTGATCGATTCGAGCGTACTACAAACCCAACAGTGAAAATATAAAACTTTTAGACACTTATCACAAGTCGCGGAGGAAAGGGCCATGGAATCTAGGATGTGATTGTGAATGACATTGCGAAATTAATTGAAGCAATAGAGCGACGGGCTTAGGGGATCGATGAGGGTGTTATCGTGGAATCTACGGTGGCTTGGTTCATCGGCAAAGAGGAAATCAGTGTAGAAGTTGTTGAGGCATCACCAATGTGGAATGGCTCTATTACAGGAGACTAAATTGGAAGACTTATCGGTTCATGTGATTCGGAAGGTATGTCATACATATGATTTTGATTTTCTTTTTTGCACCATCTGTGGGTAGGTCGGGTTGAATTGATGTTGTATGGGAAACATCACGATTTTAAATTTCAGCACCTTGGATTACAAGAAATTTCGTAGAAATTAATAGAAATTGGGTGAGTGAGGGGTGGGATAGTGGAATGATAGCAATTTATGCACCATCAAATCGTGAGGAACATATGGTGGTTTGGGATGCGATTACCGATATTACTATGAATAATCCAGGGTCGTGGTGTTTGGGAGGTGATTTTAATGTAGTTCGATTACCTCACGAGGTTAGAGGGTACGTGGGTGAGCCTCGAGGGATTGAGGTTTTTATGTGTAAAACCTATGTTTGATTTTGATATAATTAAATCTTTAAGGATCAATTTGAAAAACTTAAAATTGTTTTATAAGTCCCTTAATAAGTTTTAAATCACCAACTCTTTAAAACTGATTTGAAAAACTAAAACTCAAAATATTTTCTAAATGTTCCAAGGCCAAACTATTGAAAATCGTTCAGGTGTATCGATACACTCCCAAGCGTATCGATACCTTTTTACCAAAGTTGGCTACTAGAGGAACACGTATCAATACGGCAAACCCTCGTATCGATACGCCCCTGTGTAAAAGTCTAAAGAGTTTGAATGGCGTACCGATACGGCAAACCCTCGTATCGATACGGCCTTGACAAATTTTTAAATATAAGTCGGTTTAAATATTTTGACCGTTGGTGTCAGTTGGTTGGTAACCAAATTTTAAATGGTCGTTGACCCGTATCGATACGCCAAACCCTTGTACCGATACGGAAATCGACAGTGAGCTAAGTTGAGAAAAATGTATCGATACGGCAAACCCCCGTTTCGATACCCCGTACCGATACGCTTACGCGCGTATCGATACCCCTTATTTATTGCACACAACGGCTCTTTCTTTTCTGAGACAAGTATCGATACTCCTCCCCGCGTACCGATACGCATAGCTGCAGAAGTGCATTTATGGTGGTAAGAGAGGGTTCCAACGGCTCCATTTATGTTCCCAACCACCCAAACGGCTAGAAATCAATGAGGAGGTATAAAAGAGACATCTAAAAGCATCAGCATCAACTATTGATCCTCAAGAAAACATCCATACATCAAATCCAAGCAATTGTGCAAAAATCCCATATTGTCTAGAAACCCCAATTGTAATTTTCATTCTTATCTTGTTCAATTGGGTTGAGTGCTTGTAATTGGGCTACTATATGTATTGAGAGATACTCTATTTAGCCATCAAATTCTTTGTTACCTTGTTGTGAGGATTGGGTTAAATTTTGGGTAGAAAATTTAACCGAAATTGTAAGGGTTGCCTCCTTAGCCTAGAAAAGGGGAAGAGCAATTAGTGGAATTGTTGCAAATCCTTAGTGAAGCTAAGGTAGTGGATGTAGAGTTCATTTGGAACTTGAACCACTCTAAAATCCCTTGTCAATCTTTTTATTTTGCAAATTTCCACCAAACAAACTTTAAATTTCCAATTCACCCCCCCTCTTGGTTCATATCGATCTTTCAATCCACTCAACAATTGGTATCAGAACCTACCTCTTTGAGGATTAACAACCAAAAGAGGAGTTCCTTGGAAGAGTGTGATCATCATATATCAAGAGATGGCTTCAACCTCCGGTTCGGGCATGTATGAGTCTCAATCCACTACAAAGCCTCCCTTCTTTAATGGTGATAACTATTCTTTTTGGAAGAATAGAATGCGTCTCTTCATCAAGTCAAATGACTACCTAGTGTGGGATGTCATTGAAGATGGCCCTTATATTCCATTGAAGCAAGATGGTGAAGGCAAGATGGTCTTAAAGAAAAAGATGGAGATGAGTGAAGAAGAAAGGAAAAAGGTTCAAGTCAATGACAAAGCTCTCCACATGCTCTTTTGTTCCTTCGGTCCGGACATCTATTCAAAGGTTTCATCCATCAAGAGTGCCAAAGAAGTGTGGGACACTCTTGAGACTACTTATGAGGGCACCAATGATGTTAAAGAAACTAAGATTGGAATTCTCAATCTTAGTTATGAAAATTTCAAGATGGAGCCCGATGAGACGGTGTCCAAGATGTTTGATCGTTTCTCCACTATTGTCAATGGGCTAAAGGGTTTTGGAGAAATTATACCGGAAGACAAGCTTGTCCGGAAGCTACTCTATTCACTTCCCGAATCTTGGGATGGGAAGAGAACCGCCATCATTGAAGCCAAGAATTTAAAGACTTTAAAGCTTGATGAGCTTGTGGGTTCTCTCCTTACTCATGCGATTATGAAGCAAGGAATGGAAGAAGAGAAGAAGAAAGAAGAGAAAAGAGTAGAAAAGCTTGAGGTTGAGAAGAAGAAGAAGATGGGAATAGCTCTCAAAGCTTCACTACATCAAGAGAGCTCTTCAAGTGAGGAGGATGAACTAGAAGAATTGGCTATGATATCCAAACGATTCTCACGTTTTATGAGGTCCAACCGGGGAAGAAAAATCCAAAGAAAAATGGACTTCAAAAGCAAGAACAAAGAAGAAGCAAAGGATCCAATCATTTGCTTTGAGTGCAAACAACCCGGCCACATACGTTCGGAGTGCCCTCAACTCAAGAAGAAGGGCTTTGAGAAGAAGAAGAAGCTCAAAGCCAAGCTTGCTACTTGGAGTGATGAGGAGTCATCGGAGGATGACGAACAAGAAGTGGCTAACCTTTGCCTCATGGCACTTGAGGAAGATTCTTCCATGGTAACCTCTAACTCATCTACTTTAGATTTTACATATGATGAATTGAATGATGCATATGATGAGCTACAAGAGGTCTATGATGAATTAGTTGAAAAATATAAAGAGTCGGTCATTAGGAACAAAAAGATTATTTTGGAACTAAATGAGAAAAATGACTCACTCACTCAAGCTAATTCAAAATTTGAGAAAAAGATATTAGGGTTAAAAGATGAACTAAAATTCTTTCAAGATGAAAATGTTGACCTT
Source organism: Hibiscus trionum (assembly GCA_030270665.1). Taxonomy (NCBI): domain Eukaryota; kingdom Viridiplantae; phylum Streptophyta; class Magnoliopsida; order Malvales; family Malvaceae; genus Hibiscus; species Hibiscus trionum. Next base: position 5,774,802 of record BSYR01000021.1, on the reverse strand, counting down.
AATAATCTTTTGTCTCAATGTAATAGTGAACACCAAAAGGTGTTGGATGAGCTAAATGAGCTCAAAAAGTCTTTGAAAAATGTTGGTAGTGTCAAGCATGAAATAGGTGAATCCTCAAGAACACACCAACCTAAGAAAAAGACTAACTACTACAAACAAGGTAGCCTTCCTAGACATAGTAGAGCTAAAAGAATTATAAGTGTATGGGTTCCTAAGGAACTTGTAAAATCTAATAATATTATTGCTATGTCATCTTGGATTCCTAAGGGAACCAAGGTTTTGGGAGCTAACACTCATGGACCCAAAATGATTTGGGTACCAAAAACAAAAGTTTAATATCTTTGTTTGTAGGGGGAGCATTGCTACAAGGCCAAAGCACAAAGTCAAAACTCATGGTACCTTGATAGTGGATGCTCAAGGCATATGACCGGAGACAATAGTAGATTCATGGATCTAAAGCCAAAAAGTGGAGGAGTAGTAACATTTGGTGACAACTCCAAAGGCCACATTAAAGGTATTGGCTCCATAGGTAATCACTCTACTATTCTTATTGAAAATGTCTTATATGTCGATGGTCTTAAACACAATTTATTGAGCATAAGTCAATTGTGTGATAAAGGATTTAATGTTTTATTTGATAAAAATGGATGCAAAATTGTAGACATTAAATCTAATAATATTATGCTCATAGGTCATCGCATAGGGAACATATACATGGTGCATCTAGATGACATTCATACATCTCATGCATGCTTAGTTGCACAAAATGAAAATGATGCATGGTTGTGGCATAGGAAACTAGGACATGCTAGCATAAGTGTTTTAGAAAAACTAGTCTCCCTTAACCTAGTTAGAGGTTTACCCAAGATAAAATTTTCAAATGATAAAATTTGTGATGCATGCTCAAAGGGTAAACAACATAGGTCTTCCTTTAAATCCATTAATGATGTTTCTACTAGTAGATGTTTACAACTTATCCATATGGATTTGTTTGGGCCAATTAGGACTATGAACTTGGGTGGTAAGTCTTATGCTTTTGTACTTGTTGATGATTTTTCTAGATTTACTTGGGTTCTATTTTTAAGTACTAAAGATGAGGCTTTGGAAAAATTCATCACATTTTCAAAACTAACCCAAAATGATCTTGAAATTAAAATTTCACATATTAGATGTGATCATGGAACTGAGTTTCAAAATTTAGGGTTTGAAGATTTTTTAAATGAAAATGGTATTAGCCATAATTTTTCGGCTCCTCGAACTCCTCAACAAAATGGGGTAGTTGAGAGGAAAAATAGAACTTTGCAAGAAATGGCTAGAACTATGCTTTGTGAAAACAATTTACCTAAATATTTTTGGGCGGAAGCCACAAACACCGCTTGCTATATTGTAAATCGAATAATGATTAGGCCAATTTTAAAGAAAACACCTTATGAGATTTTAAAATCCAAAAAGCCTAACATTAGCTATTTTCACCCTTTTGGTTGCAAGTGTTTTGTTTTAAATAATGGAAAAGACTACCTAGGTAAATTTGATGCAAAAAGTGATGAAGCTATTTTCATAGGTTACTCTTTAACCTCTAAAGCCTATCGAGTATTTAACAAAAGAACTTTAGTAGTAGAAGAATCTATTCATGTTGTATTCGATGATAACCTCCTTCCTAGGAAGGATTCTTGTGATGATGATGATGTAGGAATCATAAATGCCTTTGATGGAGGACAAACTTCAAAGGAGGATGAGATTCCAACAAAAGAAGAGGACACACAAGATCCAACTCTTGAAGCCTTGAAGAACTTGGCTCTTGAGGAAAAGGAAGTGAGCTACCCAAGGGATTTGAACTATGTCAAAGATGGTGAAATCTTGGGTGATCCATCCAAGGGGGTAACCACTCGATCTTCTCTTAGATTAATGAATCATGCTGCATTTATCTCATGCATAGAGCCTAAGAATATTAAAGAAGCATTGAAAGATGACTTTTGGATTATGGCTATGCAAGAAGAGTTACATCAATTTGAGAGAAGTAACGTTTGGACATTAGTTGATAGGCCTAGTAATCAATCTACCATAGGAACTAAATGGGTCTTTAGGAACAAGCTAGATGAGAGTGGTAACATTGTAAGAAATAAAGCTAGACTAGTAGCACAAGGTTACACTCAAGAAGAGGGAATAGATTTTGATGAAACCTATGCACCCGTAGCTAGAATGGAAGCTATTAGGATGTTGCTTGCATATGCATGTTATCATAATTTCAAGCTTTTTCAAATGGATGTTAAAAGCGCATTTTTAAATGGTTTTATAAATGAAGAAGTGTATGTGGAACAACCACCGGGTTTTGAAGACTCAAAATTTCCAAATCATGTTTTCAAACTCACCAAAGCTCTCTATGGTTTAAAACAAGCTCCTAGAGCTTGGTATGAAAGACTTTCAAACTTTTTAATTGAAAAGGGAATTGAAAAAGGTAAGGTGGACACTACACTTTTCATAAAAATGTTTAAAAATAACATCTTAGTAGTTCAAATTTATGTTGATGATATTATTTTTGGTTCTACTAATGAATGTCATTGTCAAGAGTTTGCTAAGTTAATGCAAGGTGAATTTGAGATGAGCATGATGGGGGAGCTCTCATTCTTTTTGGGACTCCAAATCAAGCAAAAGAAGGATGACACCTTCATCAACCAAGCAAAATACATAAAGAATATGCTCAAGAAGTTTGGCTTGGAGAATGCAAAGCCTCAAGCCACACCTATGAGCTCATCTACAAAGCTTGACAAAGACGAAGGAGGTAAGTGTATTGACTCTAAGCTTTACCGTTCTATGATTGGATCATTGCTTTACCTTACCGCAAGTAGACCGGATATCTTGTTTAGTGTTTGCTTGTGTGCTAGGTTTCAAGCTAGTCCTAGAGAGTCTCATCTTATAGCCGTTAAGAGAATCTTTAGGTACCTTAGAGATACTCCTTGTTTAGTTCTTTGGTACCCTAAAGACTCTACCTTCAACCTTCATGCCTATTCGGATGCGGATTATGGGGGTTGCAAAATCGATAGGAAAAGTACTTCGGGAACTTGTCAATTCCTAGGTAGTATGCTCATATCTTGGTTCTCTAAGAAACAAAATAGTGTAGCCTTATCTACCACCGAAGCCGAGTACATATCCTTAGGGAGTTGTTGTGCTCAAGTCCTTTGGATGAAGCAACAACTCTTAGATTATGGAATTAAAGTTGAAACCATACCCCTAAAATGTGACAACACTAGTGCAATATGTCTAACAAAAAATCCCATCCAACACTCTAGAACCAAACACATAGAAATAAGGCATCATTTCATTAGAGATCATGTCCTTAAGGAAGATGTGGTTATAAAGTATGTAGACACCTTAAATCAATTAGCGGACATATTTACAAAACCTTTAGACAAAGAGCGTTTTTGGTCCCTTAGGGGAGAGTTAGGTCTAGCTAACCTATCTTGACCTTTTAGGACCTCTTTGTGCTTAAAATGCTTGATTTTGTGAAATTGCTTGTTTATGTGTTGTAACTCTTGAAAATATCCATGCCTATAGTTAGGGGGAGTATGCTTCTATTAAAATATGCTTAGAACTGTTCATTCATCATTTGCATACTCTTAGGAGATGTTAAATTCGAGCCTATGGTTGTTCTTAGAACTAAATATGCATTTCTGGGCATATGGTATCGATACGGATCTATGCGTATCGATACATGTTCTTCATTCAATTTCCCATAATTCATCTTGCTTAAACGGGTATCGATACGATTAAACCCGTATCGATACGAGCTTCAAATCGTTTCGATACGGACCTCATCTGTTTCAATACGATTCTCCAACGGGCATTTTTAAGGAAATGACGTTTCTACCCCCGTATCGATACACCCTCAGGCGTATCGATACTCGATTGCGCAGACAGCTTTAAATTTGGCTTTTAATATATTCAACTTTTACCAAAATTAAAACTCTTCAAAACCTAAAAACCCTAGCCATTTTTGCCTATAAAAAGGCTCTTCCTCCTTCAAATTGTTCACACCTCAACTCAAATCTAAAAGAGTTTTTCAATCAAGCAAAGCTTTGAGCTCTCACATCACAATTGTGCTAGAATTTTCTTCAATCTCTCAAGTTTCTATCAAGGTAATCTTTTCTTTCTTTTTCTTTTTCTTTTTTTTTTGTTTTGTTGTTTTGTTTCATCTTTTTTTTAACTTTTGTTCTTCAAAATTTTTTCTTCAAATTTTACTTAAATTTTTTTTTACCTTGGTTTTTACTCAAAATTGAAGAAATTCTTTTGCATAATTTCTCTTTTAGATCATGGCACCAAAGGAACCATCGAGGAAGCGTACAAGGGTTTCTCAAACCGGTGAATCATCCAATCTTGGAACGATTGCACGTCCGAACTACACTACCATCTATGAGAAATCCCTTGAAACTCCCACGGGTCTCCCATATTTTCGTCAATTCGAGAATTACAAGATTCGTGCGGAAAGGGTAATATCCATTCCTTTCCTCGACTCGGAGCACTTTAAATTTGAATATCTTCCTTTGCTTCGTCGTTGGAATTTCATGGAGTTTCTATCTATTCCCGGTTTTTATTATCGTCTTTTGGTTTTGATTTTCTACTCTAATGCCAAATGTATTTCTCGCAATGGGGAAGTTGTTGCCATTAGCTCTTATCTCATGGGAAAGAAATTCATCCTTGATGTCAAATCTATTTGTGAAGTTTTTAAGTTAGAGGATGAAGGCCTTGATGATGAGAATGCTTTGGGGCATGTTCTTAGTGGCTCCGTGACCGCCCTAAATGCTCAAGATCGAATCCTCCATTTGATGGTGTCTTGGTGGTTTCGTCCCTCCAGAGGAAAATACTCTACCATCCGTCAAGTGGATGATGTTCGGTGAAATCGTCTATCATGTGCAAAATCGTCAGACCTCTCTCATCACCTCTTTCATCTACGGCACGGCTCTAAGTTATTTCTTTATGAAAAAGGATATTGATTGCTCTTTTGACTTCCCAACTCCCCTTACCGATCCCATTGATGAGCGATCTCTTGCACGGGGTAAGTTCCATTATTTTAATGGAAATTGGTTACGTCTTTCCGAGCTACCACCTGAGGCCGCAGCTGTATTGGAAGAACCTCAAGCTCCTCAAGCTCGTCAACCCTCCATGGATGCTCTCATGACATTCCTCAATGAGCAATTTACCGGGTTGCGCACGGACATGGGAAATCGTTTTACTGCCCTTGAAACAACTTTTGATACAAGGATGACGAGCATGGAGAATCGCCTCACATCTCTTGAAAGCGGTCATAATTCTCTGAATATTTCTCTATCCGCTTTCCATGATGAGTGGCGCAATAGCATGAGGGATAATGATCCAATGGGAGTTGATGATGAAGATGATGAAGACGACGAAGACGATGCCTAGACGTTTCTTCGTGCATCTCATGCATACCATTTAGGATATTTCTATTTTATGCACCTTTGCTTTATGTTCTTAGGACTAAGTTTACTATTAAACCTATGCTTTGATTTTCGGCTTTTGTTTGGATTTTAAGGATTGATGCTATGATGAATAATATAAGTGTTGCTTATTTATACCTTTGCCTATGTTTATGCACTTAATTGTCTCAATATTTTTGATCTAACAAAAAGGGGGAGAGAAACTAGCTCAACACTTCAAATATTTTGATTTTAACTCAAAGGTTACCAAGCTTATATTAAGGGGGAGTTAACTTTATAAAGATTTTTCAAAATGTCAAAAATTTTAAGTTTTAGTTTTGTTATATCAAAAAGGGGGAGATTGTAAAACCTATGTTTGATTTTGATATAATTAAATCTTTAAGGATCAATTTGAAAAACTTAAAATTGTTTTATAAGTCCCTTAATAAGTTTTAAATCACCAACTCTTTAAAACTGATTTGAAAAACTCAAACTCAAAATATTTTCTAAGTGTTCCAAGGCCAAACTATTGAAAATCGTTCAGGTGTATCGATACACTCCCAAGCGTATCGATACCTTTTTACCAAAGTTTGCTACTAGAGGAACACGTATCGATACGGCAAACCCTCGTATCGATACGCCCCTGTGTAAAAGTCTAAAGAGTTTGAATGGCGTACCGATACGGCAAACTCTCGTATCGATACGGCCTTGATAAATTTTTAAATATAAGTTGGTTTAAATATTTTGACCGTTGGTGTCAGTTGGTTGGTAACCGAATTTTAAATGGTCGTTGACCCGTATCGATACGCCAAACCCTCGTACCGATACGGAAATCGACAGTGAGCTAAGTTGAGAAAAAGGTATCGATACGGCAAACCCCCGTTTCGATACCCCGTATCGATACGCTTATGCGCGTATCGATACCCCCTATTTATTGCACACAACGGCTCTTTCTTTTCTGAGACAGGTATCGATACTCCTCCCCGCTTACCGATACGCATAGCTGCAGAAGTGCATTTATGGTGGTAAGAGAGGGTTCCAACGACTCCATTTATGTTCCCAACCACCCAAACGGCTAGAAATCAATGAGGAGGTATAAAAGAGACATCTAAAAGCATCAGCATCAACTATTGATCCTCAAGAAAACATCCATACATCAAATCCAAGCAATTGTGCAAAAATCCCATATTGTCTAGAAACCCCAATTGTAATTTTCATTCTTATCTTGTTCAATTGGGTTGAGTGCTTGTAATTGGGCTACTATTTGTATTGAGAGATACTCTATTTAGCCATCAAATTCTTTGTTACCTTGTTGTGAGGATTGGGTTAAATTTTGGGTAGAAAATTTAACCGAAATTGTAAGGGTTGCCTCCTTAGCCTAGAAAAGGGGAAGAGCAATTAGTGGAATTGTTGCAAATCCTTAGTGAAGCTAAGGTAGTGGATGTAGAGTTCATTTGGAACTTGAACCACTCTAAAATCCCTTGTCAATCTTTTTATTTTGCAAATTTCCACCAAACAAACTTTAAATTTCCAATTCACCCCCCTCTTGGTTTATATCGATCTTTCGATCCACTCAACATTATGGTTTCAGGTGTTTTACTGAGGCTGTGTGCTGGTCGGGTTGGGCGCACTTTTGGTATTGAATGCGAGTGAGGTTGATGTGCCTATGGTATTTGGTTTTGTGCCCGTGCTACTAAGTTTAGGTGGTTGCTAGTTTTTTGTGCTCTTTTATGATCTAGGTGTGTCCTCTGTGGCCCTTGGTGGTAATTCGCGTGTGTGATTTCGCCTTAATAAAATCATACATGTTTATGATAAAAATACATTAATAAATAACAATGTTTTATATAGTGGTAGAAACTTGGGGTAACTTAATTTTTTAACAAATTTGAAGGTTTAATCTAAAATCTTCGAAAATTTTGAGGGTTTAACTAAAATTTTAATATTTATGAAAGATCTAATAAGAAATTTTAAAAATTATGTGAGGGGATTTAATTAAAAATATTCAAATTCTAAAGCTTAATGTGAATTTTTAAAAATATTGAGGAGGCAAATTATTTTTTAAAAAATAAAGGTCAAATTCTAATTTCTTAGAATTTTAGGGGTATGACCCTCTAGTCCCTCGTACTTTCCACCTAGGGACGTGAAATCAGGTAATCGTTCAGGTTTAAGGTCAGGTCATGCCAGGTCAGGTCAAATCGGATACAGGTTATGTCTGGTCAATTTAATGGTTCGACTCGGATCAAGTCGGGTCCGAGTCAACTCAGATACTGGTCATTATTAGGTTGATTTCAAATTAGATTGAGTTCGGGTCGGGCTAATTTCAAGTCGGGTATGTTTGAGTTCAGGCCAAAACAGTTCGGGTCCGAATCAGTTAATTAACGGGTTAATTTAGGTTCAGATAGACTTCAGGTCGGGCCACATTCAGGTTGGGTCACGTCGTTGACGGATAAAATTCAGGTCGGAGAATATCGGTTTTGATTGAAGTTCAAGTTGGGTCTTACCGTGTACAAATAGACTTCGGTATGGTAATTGTGGGTAAATTTCGGATAAAAATACAATTTTAAGGATTAATATGAACCAAAATATCCTTACGATGCCGAAATATGTTACAATTTAATATATATATAATTGTGACTAAATTGAATTAAACTAAAACTTAAAAGTGAATATTATGATTAAAATGCAACATTTAAAACGCGTAAGAACCCAAGGGTAATTAACCTCTAACCTAAAAATTAAGCGGCTTAATTCTCCCCAAAATTTTGTTATTTCCCCTTTTTTTTTACCAATTATAACTTTCCATACTTTTAATTAAAACGAAACGGTGGACTTGGGAGGGAAAAAAACTCGCGTGATTTTTTAGGTTGAGGAAATGATTTTTTGGCTCGCCTATTGTTTTAGGTTAGAGAAAAATCAAGTTTTAGTCCATTTGAATTTAAAAGAAATTCATTTAAGTCCTGAATTTTTTATTTTTAGATTTTAATTTAATTCAATCGAGTCTCAATTTAGGTTATAATTGAAATTCGAGCTTTAGTTTTAGAATTCTTATAGAGACGTTTATATGGTTTGGACTATATTATAAAAAAAAGTATAGGTTTTGGATTAAATTAAAAAATAGAAATAAATATGGGTCAATTTTGGATAAAAATATCATTTTATGGACTAAACTGAATTAAAATAACACAATCTTTACTTTATTAGACTAAAATATAAAAAAAATTAGAAATAAACATTGGTAAATTCCAATTAAAAGGAAATTTTTGGGTACTAAAATGAACAAAAATATCATCATATTAAAAATATTGGACTAAATTACACAAATTAAAAAAATAAAATTTAATTTTGGTTAAATAAATATTTATATGAAATTAATTGAACATTAAACTTCTAAACCCTAAACTAGTCGCTTAAACTTGTAGGTTATTGTAGGGTGTCCATAAGTTTTATATTTTATACATAGGGATGGCAACGGGGCGGGGCGGGGCGGGTTTTTGGCCGCCCCGAACCCGCCCCGACCTATAAGATACTATACCCGGCCCCGCCCCGCCCCGAATTAAAATATTAATTTACCCGCCCCGATACAATAACCCTTAAACTCGACCCGCCCCGAAAAATTAAAAAAAATTTAATCTTTGTCGACGGTAAATGTTAGATTCGACCAATCTTCCACCACAATCACAAATTATGGTTTCAAGGGACTTCAAACTTATATAAAAAAAATAAAATAAAACCAATTTTAAATTATTCACGTGTTAAACTACATATTTAAAAGAATAAACTTGAATCATTGACCGTTAGAATCGAATATATTAAAACTTAAACAACATCTAACAAAATTTTACAAAATGTACGAACTAAAACAAAAACAAAAAATAGCTTAAAACACATAAAAATGTTTAAATATAATGATATTTTTTATAAATATAATAAAAATATATATAAAAATATAAAAATATACCGGGGCGGGGCGGGGAATTTCTAGCAAATACCCGAACCCGCCCCGCCCCGACTTCATGCTTTTCCCGCCCCGCCCCGCCCCGCCCCGATCCCCGAAATTTTAGAAAAAATACCCGGTCGGGTCGGGTCGGGGCACCTCGGGTCGGGTCGGGGCCGAGTATTTTTGCCATCCCTATTTATACACATTCCTGTCATTATTATTGATGTTCTTAAGCTCATTTAGGCATATTTAGGTGCATTGCATGCATAATAACAGTATTTGCTCTTTCACCATGCTTTTATTGAATATTCTATATTTGGTTAAGAAAAGATACTATTTTAGTTTAATTTTCATTTTCAGGTGTTGTAGCTGTGTGGAGGATGAGAAGATAGGAAAGCATGGAGCAAAAGAAGCTGTACTGAAGCAACTCTAAAGTGTCGCCAAGGACGCCACTACAACAGCATTACTGCTGACTGTCGCCCAGGCAGAAGTTAAACCGACTTAGTCAAGATGGGTTGCGATTGAAAGAGGACAATTTCCTGAGTCCAATGAGCCCGGTCTTGCAATTTCCTGAAGTTTTTAGCGGCCTGAAGAGCTGATTAAAGATTGATAAGTAGGAGTACTTATCTTTACTTGCTAGAGAAGGCAACGTCCAAAGAGTCCACATTCAAGTCAAAAAGGAGTCAACATTTAATGTAAAGCTACTTTAAGGACTTCTACTCCAAGGAGGACTCAAACTTAGGCCTAGCCCTATATATACCCATGCTTGTAAGGGTATAGAGGCATAGATTAAGTGGGTTTAAGTGTTTAAGTGTTTAAGTTGTTTAAGTGTTTAAGTTGTTTTTGCAATAGGGTTTAAGTTTTTGTATGTAAAGTAGTTGTGAGAAACGGTTGTTTAAGTGTTTAAGTTGTTTTTGCAATAAAATACTCTAATTTTGCTTAATTCATGTGCATCACTTCTTCAATTAGTTCCAAAAGTCCAGTTGAGGAAATCCATTTGTCGGGCACGAGAGTGTCAAACTCGCAAAAGAATTAAGCACGGTCTCATCATGACGAGGTGTTGACTAATTCGGCTTAGACATAAGTTAGAATTTCAGTGGCTAAAAGGAGCAACCAAATGTCGACTGACTGTGTTAGGTTTACGCTAAGATTGCTAGGTATTGCCTACATCACGCAGTGACAGAATCCTAGCATAGACATAGGTGGGATCACTTCAGAATTGCTTCGCCGAACTTGGAGTATCTGTCAGACTTGCCGACGGGACTTCTCTCCATCTCACCTGTCGGGACAGCAAAAGTTGCAAGAGCAGAGTTTCGTCGTGGCAGCGAAAGTTGTCGCAGCCTCAATCCGCCATTACCCATCGAGGCAGCAGATCGTGGCAGCGCAAAACACACTTAATCTTTACAATGCAGTCTACAAACTACTGAGCTACAACTACATGGCCCAATCTATCACCCTGATCTCTCTCTTTATCTTAAATTACTTGTGTTTTTATTTTTATGCTTTTCAATATTCAGAAATTTAATTGTGCAATTTACTATTTCCTTGTGCAGGAAAACACTCACAGAAGTAGTTCCAATCCCTGTGGGAGACGATATCTTATATACTATAACTTGACATGAGTGTGCACTTGCGCTCATAAATAGAGAACACCCAAATTCTCTACAGCTATAAGTATAACCCCTAAAAGTTATCATTAGTCATGTAACACATATGACATTTGTACTTGTATTCACGTATCAGTATAAACTAGGCCAGGAATATACTATAAAGTATAGTAATAAAATAATAATAATATCATCACGTATGATAATATATATTATATATAGATTATATTATAGACTATAGTATGGACCTTAAACCTCAAACTACACCATAAACCCTAAACCATTAGCACTAACCCCTAAATCGTTAACCATAAACTTTGAGCTATAGAAATTCATCACATAAATCAATTACCTTAAACTAAACCATAACTCTAAACCATTGACACTAACCCCTAAATCATAAACCATAAACCTTAAGCCATAGAAATTCATCTCATAAATCAATAACCATAAACTACAACATATACCTTAAATCACTAACACTAAGGCCTAAACCCTAAACCCTAAACCATAGGCCATACAGTTAATTTCATAACCCATTAACCATAAGCTACAACATATACCCTAAACCATTAACAATAAGGCCTAAACCTTAAACCATAAACTAAAATTAGGGACCAAATTAACAATTTGAGCAAAAAAATATAGCATAAAACCGAAATTAGGGACCGAGTTGACAATTTTACCATAAAAATATAGCATAAACCCGAAATTATGGACTAATTTGACAATTTAAAAGTGGATAAATTTGAGAGTCCAATAACCAATTTAACAAATTTACCATATAATAAACCCTAAAATCAAATTTTAACCAATTTAAATTATTTGAATTTAACCACAAATAAATCTGAAATCTCACCACATGCAATGCACAAACCTTATTAGTCTATTACCAATTAGTCATTTACCCCAAAATATACCCTCGTCTCTCTTTCACTTAAAAGCAAGCTAATTAAAATCGAATTCAAATAAAGTTAAATTCACACGTCAAGTATTAAAGACAATTAAAAAACTAAATTCAATGGAAAAACCGGTAATGGATTAGGAAGACTAATTTCCAATCAATTTTATTAAAATGAGATAATTAAAATAATCCTAAAAGTGAGGATCTAAATTTAAGACACGGAGACTAAAATTAAGTTCAATTGAATGGAAATTAAACTGGACATGCAAAATTGGGACTTAAATGGAATGCTACGTAAAGACATCAGGACCTATGGTGTAAATATACCCTAAGCTAAAAAGAGCGGGGGTGATTCCTCTAAGGATGAAAATCTTCTGCCCCATTTCGGTGCCCCTACTTATGCTCCTACATTTAAAATTAGGTTTATGGTTAAGGGTTTAGGGTTTTAGGTTATAGTTTATGGTTAGAATTTAGGGAATTTAGGGTAGGGTGTATTTTTTAGGGTATAGTGTGTAGGGTTTAGGATTTAAAATTTAGGGTTAAGGCTTAGAATTTAATTTTATAGTACTTTTTAGTGTTGGGGAATAAGTAGGGGCACTAAATAGGGGCATAGGATTTTTATTAGGGATGAAAATTTAACCTGAACCTGACGGGTTCCGACCCGACCCGACCCTATAAGGGCGGGTTTTTTTAATGTAAAGTTGGGTTCGAGGGTTTTAAATTTTTAGAGCCAGGGTCGGGGAGGGTTCGGATTTAGGCTTAAAATTCTCCGACCCGACCCGACCCGAGATATTTAGGTAAAATTTTATTATATTTACAGATGTGCCACTATATATATCATATATTATGTCAAAATTTCAGTCCATTTCTTATTTCTGCCGTTCTCATATTCCTCTCCCCTCATTTTCTCTCTCTCTTTTATCCTTTTTGTTCTCATTTTCATATCTTTTCTTCTACAATCTTCATTTTTTGCTCTTTATTCTTCAAATTTCATGTTAATGTTGCATGTTATCTATAATATTTTGAGTATCTATTTTTTCTCTTCTCTAATATTTCGATTTGAAGCATACCCACTTGAAAAAAAAATATTTTTTTGTTAGATCTTGATTAGATTTTGGTGTATTTCAAGTATTTTTTGCAGATCTCTATTAATGTTCTTCTTTAATATTTCAAGTTTCAGTATGAAAATTTAATTTTTTGTTAGATATTGAGATTTGAGTGGATTTTGGTGTTTAATGGATCTTGCTTCACAATAAAAATATTGGGTATCCAGTTTGAAAAATCAACCCATAATCTTGTTTTATTTATAAAACTTAACTGTTTGGTTGGTGAGAAAATATTGTATTGCCGTGAGAAAATCTAGGAAAAAGTTTGATAGATTAGAAAATCGGGTTGATATGGCTCAGGGTCGGGTCTTCATCTTAAACACCATGTGTTGAGTGTGCAAAAGTTCTATATTTTACCCCTTATTTAACCCATATTTCTCTAGCATTCAAGCATAATTCATTGCATTTAGGTAGAGTTTTGCATATACATCACAATTAGATAAAATGGCACAGATGCTACTGATTTTGGTCACTTTTGCAGGTATCTGTTGTGGCAGACTCAAGGCAGAAAGGGAGCAGAGCTGGATCACAGGACTGGAATCAAGGAGCACATGCTGTCGTGGCCACTGCCGTGACAGCCATGACGACAGCATGGGTGAAGTGGAAAAGTGAAGTGGAGTTCGACAGATAGAGGATTTCAAGTCGGTCTGTCGTGGACCACTCCTATATTTTTCTGAGCCCGGAGGAAGAATGAAGGCCAAGCCCAAAGTTCAAGGAAGATAACTCAAAGAAAGAAAAGAGGACGAATTAAAGGCAATTACTCAGAAGATTTAATCTCCAATAGAGTTGTACTTTAGTTTAAACTTGTATTCTTGCCATATTAGAAAACTTGGACCCAAGGCCTATATAAAGGCATGTAATTCGACCTAGGGAAGGATATCTCATTCCTAGCCGTCTTCCCCAAAACCCTTGTCGTTTTCCCCCTTCTCATCATGTTCTAAACTTCCCCTAGGGCTAAGGGTTGATTATGTAAAAGTAGTTGCAAGGATTGTATTGTTTTAGGAATTTTCTGTTCAAGGCAATAAAACTTCAAGTTTATTTATTCTGGTTTTCACATCTCGCAAGAGTATCGAGAGAGCATTGTGAGGTTATCCATTTGTTTGATATCGGGAGAGTCAAGCATACGAACGGAATAAATACGTGTTTTCCAGTTTATGGTTAAACCATCTCGGACCTAGGGATAGGACGAGGTTCAGTGGCTAATAAAGAATTCACAAACATCGGTGTTCATCCTTCGATTCACGCCGGGAGGTATCATCCAAGACGTGTTCATCGACAGGCTTGGACCTAGGGATAGGAAAAGCCATAACAGGGATTCTTGCCAAACTTGAAGTACAGAGTTGTGTGATCGCTACCGCGACAACAACAAGTGCTGTCGCGACAGGGACGACGACAGAACAGAAGTTTCTATTCAGTGCAACGCCTGCACTACCGAGCAATTCAACATCGGCCTATTTCTCAAACCTAATCTTTTACTCTTTTATTTCAGTTATTATTCACGATTACTCTACAATCAATTTAAACTCTCTCTCTCTTTTGTGCAGAAATTCTAGGATAAAGCTATTTCCAGTCCCTGTGGAAATGATATATGATACTCCAAGTATCACTTTACTACTTGCGTCGTGTACACTTGCACTATTTGCGATAGGACTTTTGACACGCAACAAGTTTTTGGCGCCGTTGCCGGGGACTGGAAACATATCTTTATCCTTACTTTTACTGCACTTTTCCTTTTTAATTTTTCTGTTTTTATTGGTGTTATTTACTATGTGCTTTTCACAAGGTTTTCTGTTTGTTTATGCGCAGATCTAGACGAGGCAAGGAACATGAGTACAAACTACACCCTGAAATCGAACGCACGTGTAACCTCGGGAACTGAGTCCGGCTCTTGATTGCAAGAAACGACTATCTTGAGGAACAACTAGAAGCAATGCAGAACAACGAGGTAGAAGACAACCAAGGGGTTATTGGAGATCCTCCCCAGGATGCCCGGAATGGACGGCATGCCGCTGCCGCACGACAGTCCTGTCGTGATTACATGATCAATGACCATGTTGAACTAGAGACCACCTTGCCAGACGTGGAAGCTGAGAACTTCGAGCTGAAACCTGTTATGTTCAGCATGATAAATTCTGCTGGCCAGTTTAGTGGTGCTGCAACAGAGGATGCCTGAGAACATCTGAAAACGTTCCAAGAAATATGTGGATCGTTTAGATTGCCAGGAACAAATCCGGAAGTACTGAGGCTCCGGTTATTTCCTCATTCACTAAGAGACAGGGCTAAAACTTGGTAGAATAAACTAACGTTGGGTTCAATACAAAGTTGGGCATATCTCTCTCATGAATTCTTATCTCATTTTAATCCTTCTCATTTATCTGAGAGATTGCGTAACGAAATTGCTACTTTTCAACAGGAAGATGACGAGCCAATGCACGAGGCATGGGACAGATTTACAACTCTTCTAAGGAACTGCCCGATGCATGGATTCCCCGTGAGGAATCAAGTCGTTAAATTCTACAATGCTGCCAATATACACACTCGTATGAGAATAGATTCAGCAGCAAATGGGCTATTATTGGATAAAGACCCAGACGAGGCAATAATAGTGTTGAAAAACCTAGCAAAGAATGACGAGCAATTTCCTACAGCAAGGAGAGGAGGTAAACAAGGGGTAACTGTAAAGGATTATGAAGCTGAAAATTCCCTAAAATCACAGGTTGCATACCTCACAAAGACGGTGGAAAATCTGCAGCGGAAAGATTCTAAACCCGTATATTCTGCAGAAGAGGTATGTGAGACTTGTTGTGGGACTCACAATTCAGAAGACTGCCCTTTACAGCTTGAAGAAGGGATGTATGTTGAGAATTACAACAAGCCAAGAAACTATGATTCCAACAATTGCAATCCCAACTGGAGGAAAGATCCTAAGTTCTCCTGGAGCAATCCGAACAACGCACTGAATCCTCAAATGCAGAACAACCAAAACCAAGGGGCACCCAGAATACTATCACGACAGTAGCCACAGCAGCAGCCGCAACAGCAGCCGGTAGCCGCACCTAGTATATTGGAGTAGACATTGGCAACATTCATGTCACAAACAGGAGCTTACATGGCAAACATGGATAACTTTGTTAAGAAAACTGAGTCATTCATGGACAAAACTAAGATGAGGATGACTAACCATGAGGCTACCCTGAAATCACTGGAGACACAGATGGGCCAGGTTTCCCAGCATATCAAGCCAAGGCAAACCGGAGGATTCCCTAGTGATACTGAGATCACTAGAAAACCCACACATGAGCAGTGTAAAGCAATCACAACTAGGAGTGGGAAACAGTTACAAGGGCCGGAGACAAAGAGCATACCAAGTAAGGAACCGACCCTAGATACACTTGCCATGAACACTGCCCCGGCAGAGGAAGAACAACCTGCTGCTGACACACCTATCACGACAGCAGAAGGGACAAATGAGCAAATAGAGGATGCTAAAGAACCTAAACCTCCTCAGATTCGAATACCATGTGAAGGAAATCTTGAAGATTACCGTCCTCCACCTCCTTTTCCGCAGCGGTTACAAAAACAGAAACATGAGTACCAGCTCAAAAAGATTTATGATATTTTTAAGTAGGTGCACATTAACATACCGCTGTTATAGGCCATCAAGTAGATGCCCGGTAATGCGAAATTCCTCAAGGACGCCATGTCGAAAAGGTCCAGACTTGAGGAATTCGAAACGGTAAAAATGACAGAAGCATGCATGACTATCTTGCACAAGCATCTACCCCAGAAGAAGAAGGATCCTGGGAGCTTCATCATACCGTGTATAATTGGTGACACATTCATGGGTAAGGCACTTTGTGACCTTGGTGCTAGCATAAATTTAATGCCAAAATATGTGTTTCAGAAATTAGGTATTGGACGAGCGAGGCCCACGACAGTCATGCTGCAGCTGGCAGGCCGCTCTTACGTATAACCAGAAGGGAAGATCAAAGATATTCTGGTAAGAGTGGATAAATTTATTTTTCCTGATGACTTTCTTGTTTTAGACTGTGAAGCAGATGAAAACGCACTGATCATCCTGGGGCGACCCTTCCT
Source organism: Hibiscus trionum (assembly GCA_030270665.1). Taxonomy (NCBI): domain Eukaryota; kingdom Viridiplantae; phylum Streptophyta; class Magnoliopsida; order Malvales; family Malvaceae; genus Hibiscus; species Hibiscus trionum. The sequence goes on along the minus strand of BSYR01000021.1, from coordinate 5,757,721 downwards.
AGCCACAGGCAGATCTGTGATCGATTTGGAGAAAGGAGAACTGACCATGAGAGTAAATGATCAAGAAATCAAACTCAATGTTCTCCAAGCAATTAAACATGCTGATGCAGAAGAAGAATGCAAAGCCATCACTGAAGTAATCCTTGACCAACTCTGCATCAGGTCGAGCTGCCATGACATACAATTTGGTCACTGCCATAGCAGTCATCTGGAAGACTGTCACGGCAGCAGTAACAACGACAGAGACTCCTCCGATTCAGAAACATTTGACACTGAAGGTCATGAGGAGGTAAATTGGATAGGCAATCGTCCAGGTAAGTTCTTCGAGCCCCTAAATTATACCTCAAATGAACATATAATCCAGAAGCCTTCAATTGAGAAGCCACATGTTTTAGACCTTAAGCCCCTGCCAGGGCAGCTTAAATATGTTTTTCTCGGTTTAAATGATATGTTGCCCGTAATCATCTCTTCCAAGTTAATGCAAAAACAGGAACAACAACTAATCAGAATGCTACAGCAGCATAAGAAGGCCATTGGATGGACGATAGCTTATATCCAAGGCATCAGTCCGGCATTATGTATGCACAAGATTCTCTTGGAGGATGATCATAAGCCGACTATTGATACCCAGAGACGTTTGAACGAGGCTATGCGAGAAGTGGTGAGAAAAGAGATTATCAAATGGCTTGACACCGGAATCATATACGCCATCCCGGATAGTAAGTGGGTAAGCTCGGGGCAGTGCGTGCCTAAAAAGGGAGGAATAACCATGGTGACCAACGAAGAAAACGAACTAATCCCAACCAGGACTATGACCAGTTGGAGGGTTTGTATGGATTACCGGAAGCTTAACAAAGCTACCCGGAAAGACCATTTTCCCCTACCTTTTATTGATCAAATGCTTGATAGATTAGCAGGGAAACCTTATTATTGTTTTCTTGATGGTTACTCGGGTTATAATCAGATAGCCATTGCACCGGAGGACCATGAGAAAACTACCTTCACTTGCCCATACGACACCTATGCCTTTCGGAGAATACCATTTGGACTATGCAATGCACCATCAACCTTCCAAAGGTGCATGATGGCCATATTCTCCGACACGGTGGAGGACTTCCTAGAAATTTTCATGGACGACTTTTCCGTCTGCGGAGACAGTTTTGAAGGTTGTTTAGACAACTTACAGAAAGTACTTGAAAGATGCGAAGAGGTGGACTTGGTCTTGAACTGGGAAAAATGCCACTTCATGGTGGATGAAGGGATAGTACTAGGCCACAAAGTGAGCTGCCGCGGAATAGAAGTGGACAGAGCCAAAATAGAAGTCATAGAAAAGCTTCCGCCACCCACAATAGTCAAGGGGATTCGGATTTTCTTAGGGCATGTCGGGTTTTATCGACGATTTATTGCAAATTTCTTGAAAATTACTAAACCCTTATGTCACCTACTGGAGCAGAATCGTCCCTTTGATTTCAATACTGAATGTAATGAGGCATTCAGAATTCTGAAAGAGAAGCTGGTAACAGCCCCGATCGTACAGCCACCAGACTGGAGTTTGCCATTCGAGATAATGTGCGATGCCAGTGACTATGCCGTCAGGGCAGCACTAGGGCAGAGGAAGGATAAGCTCTTCCATGTGATTTACTATGCCAGCAAAACACTAAATGATGCCCAAGTGAACTACACCACGACAGAAAATGAACTATTAGCAGTGGTGTTCTCAATCGACAAGTTTTGTCCGTACATACTTGGAACAAAAATGGTGGTCTATACAGACCACTCAGCACTGAAGTATCTATTCACGAAAAAGGATGCAAAACCGAGACTGATACGTTGGATTCTGCTGCTGCAAGAGTTCGACATTGATATCAAGGATAAAAAGGGAACAGAAAACCAAGTAGCAGACCACTTGTCGAGATTAGAGACGGGAAGGAGTCAATCGACAGATAGGACCAACATATTGGAAACCTTCCCGGACGAGCAGCTGTTTGATGCCACCAGCACTGCCGCGACAGCCATGGTGGTAGGTAAGCTTACTGACATCCCTTGGTACGCTGACTTTGTTAATTACATAGTTAGTGGGGTACTACCTCCTGAACTTAATTATCAAGCAAGGAAGAGGTTCCAAAATGATTCAAAACATTATTATTGGGACGAACCTCTTCTTTTCAAACACTGTGCAGATCAGATTATCAGGAGATGCGTACCACAGGATGAACATGAAGTTGTGCTTCACCACTGTCATGCTTCCCCATATAGAGGACACTTAGGTGGAAACAAAAATGCTGCCAAAGTTCTACAATCTGGTCTCTATTGGCCCACATTGTTCAAAGATGCACAAGCCTTTTACAAGGGCTGTGACAAATGCCAAAGGACTGGGAACATATCAAGAAGGCATGAGATGCCACTGCATAATATATTAGAGGTCGAAATCTTTGATGTTTGGGGAATCGACTTCATGGGACCATTCCCAGCATCCTGTGGGAACATGTACATCCTACTGGCAGTAGATTATGTGTCGAAATGGATAGAAGCGATCGCCACTCAGAAAAATGACGCCAAAATTGTTCAAAGATTTCTCGACAAAAACATCTTCTCTAGATTTGGCATCCCAAGGGCGATAATTAGTGATGAGGGGAGACACTTCGATGACAGGGTGATTGTTGCTGCCTTGAGAAAATATGGAGTAAAGCACTGGATTGCAACAGCATACCACCCTCAAACCAATGGACAGGCCGAGATATCCAATCGAGAAGTAAAGAACATACTTGAGAAGATGGTTAAAGCCACTCGAAAGGATTGGTCTCTACATCTCAATGATGCACTCTGGGCCTATAGGACAGCGTTCAAAACACCATTGGGGATGTCATCCTATAGACTCGTCTATGGGAAAACATGTCACTTACCTGTTGAGATAGAACACAGAGCTTACTGGGATATCAAGGCAGTAAATATGGACTGGGATAAGGCAGGACAAAAGAGGCTACTAGACTTGAATAAAATTGAAGAAATTCGAGCAATGGCCTACGACAATGTCAAGATCTACAAGAACAAAACCAAGAAGTGGCACGACAGGAAGTTGCTGCCGTGACAGTTTTGCCTAGGGCAGCAGGTGTTGTTGTTTAACTCCATGTTGAAGCTTTTCCCATGAAAGCTTAAATCTAGATGGTCCTGTCCTTTCCAAGTTGTACATGTTTTCCCACATGGTGCCATTACAATCAAATCCCTAAAGAACGGGCACCAGTTCAAAGTAAATGGACAGAGACTAAAGCATTATCAGGGGACTGAAGCCTCAAGGATGCATGAAGTAGTTACTTTAGGAAATGCCCTCAAGGCATCCCTAATTTAACTTAGTTTTTATTTTTACTTTATTTTATTTTATTTTAGGAATTAAGATGTTATTTTAATTAATTTAATTAATCATTTTTAGGAAATAAAGAGAGCAAGACAAAGAGAAGGAATGAACCAGACCACCACATCCACAACAGCCCAAAAAGCCCAACGGACGAGTCTGCCGTCACAGCCTGTCACCAGCTGTCGCGACAGACGCGGAGAAGACAGTCTGTCACGGAGCTGTAGCGACAGACACGCAAATGCGTAACAGACACACAGCAGACACGGAAACGCATGACAGACGCGTCAGAAACCGTGTAACAGCTGGCCCCGTTATTCGTGCCTATTGTTACAGCTCGAACGGGCAGAAAATCACCCTCCTATATAAACCCCCACTCACTATTCATTTTTCATCTCATTCTCATTCTCTCATCTTGTTTTCTCTGTTTTAGATCTCAAAAATTTTCTTTCAATTTTCTACAGTCCTTGCAAATGGCTAGCAGACAAACCCGTCGTAGTGCTGCCTCCACTTCTGCCGCAGCAGTATCCACCCCAAGCCATAACGCCATTCCAGACCGCTTCGCCTCCACCAACTCTGCCACGAGATACTACAGCTCCTTCCAGAAGAGAGACATGTGGGAGGAACGAGGGTTTATCTACACTGAACCCACGGGAGATCTAGGGCTCGAGAAGTTCATAGCAAAGAAAATCCAAGCCCTCAAATGGCAGCAATTTGCTGCTCAACCAGAGGAAATGAACATCACCCTCGTCAGAGAGTTCTACGCTGCCGTCAACAGCAAAGACACCACGACAGTAATAGTTCGAGGTAAACAACTCTCCATCGAGCCTGCACACATCAATACACTCTACGGATTGTACGTAAGCAAAAAGGAGGACTCCCACAGAAGGTTCGTGAATAGTCTGTCGTCAGCAGACTACGACGTGGTCATGGCAGAGGTCACGGAAGAAGGGACGGAGTGGAACACTGACCCGAAACACTGATGGACCGTAAAAAGGACCCAGCTGACTACACAAGAAAAATTGTGGAATCACTTTTTCAAGAAGTCCATCATGCCATCCTCCCACAACAGCACTGTCGACAAACCAAGGTTAGCCCTTGTCCATTCCATTTTAAATGAAAGACAAATAAATGTCGGCCGCTACATAAGGGATGGAATACTCGAGTGTGCCCTCCAACCGTTGGGTCCCCTCGTCTTCCCATACCTCATCACCACTATCTGTCGGGGCCACAATGTACTGGAGATTGAGGAAGACGTCAAAGTCCAAGGAAAGGGATGGACGCAACGGAACATTTACAGCCTGATAGAGTTAAAAGCTGCCACCCCGCTGTCATACTTCAACCCCTCTGCCCAGTTCCCCAGAACCTGCCACAACAGAACAACAGCAGGCAGCAGCAGCAGCACCTCCACCAGACACCTCTGCCCAGATTCTGTCGACGCTGAAAAGAATGGAGGAACGGCAGCTCGGACTGATGGGCTACATAAGGGATTTTACGGCCGCAACGGTAAACTTTATTCACAATGATTTACATTTTACCCATATGCCATTCCCCTCCTTCCCGGAACAGTTCTTTGTTGCCCCACACCCACACCTACCCCTGCTGCGAGCCCCAGAACTCCATCTGCCGCGTCCACACCTACTCCTACCATGACAGGCGAAGGTGGCAGACAGTCTCCAACCACCAGAGGAGAGAAAAGAAAGGGCCCCCTACCAGAGATCGACCCCAAATATTGGGAAGGGTTCTCTTCCTCCTCCGTATGGAAAGATTCTGATTCCGAGCCATTAGTTGCCCGAGACATCTCCAAGGACTTCCCACCGATGAAAAAGAAGAAATTGAACGAGAATGTCGAAGGACCCTCTTGCCAAGGCAAATCTGCCAGCAGCAGCAGCAGCTCTGATGATGATGTCGAGGTTCTGGACAAGCCCCCACACATCTCACCGACACGTGTCCAGCCACCTTGAGAGGCAAAGAAGAAAACAGCCTTTGCCTACCCCAGCATCCTGCCAGCCCCTGCCATGAAAGTCACTACCCGCCGACAGCTCCAGATCAGCAGCAGCAACGACGACAGCTCCTCAAATTAAGTTTCTTCTTATATTTTGTTGTCTTTGTTGTTTTATCTCTTTTGTGATGTATTTTGTTTTTCTGTTTTTATCTTTTATTTTGCCATGCATTGAGGGCAATGAAACCCTTGAGTTTGGGGGTGGCATCCCTCCATTTAATGAAGTTGTCAGTTGTGTCTAAATTTCGTGTCTAATTTTTAGTTTATAGAAAAAAATTGGCTTAAGTCTTTGAACTAAACTTATCTGCCGCGACATACTCTGTCGTGACAGTGCCTTTAGGAATTTTTAGGAACTGTTTAGAGTCTTGCTATAATTCTGAACTGTACAACACCTTTTTTTGACTTATATGATGTTAAGACTTTGTTAGCAAACTTAGAATAGGAAGCTTAGCAACTTGAGTTAGATTCAGTCTTACTCCTAGAGGTGCCTAACACTGGCTCTAGGAAATTAAACTAGAGGTGCCTAAAAATGACTCTAGGAAATCAACTAGAGGTGCCCGAAAACCGGCTCTAGTAAAAATAAGAAAAACTTTAGAAGAAAACTAGAGGTGCCCGCGACATACTCTGTCGTGACAGTGCCTTTAGGAATTTTTAGGAACTGTTTAGAGTCTTGCTATAATTCTGAACTGTACAACACCTTTTTTTGACTTATATGATGTTAAGACTTTGTTAGCAAACTTAGAATAGGAAGCTTAGCCACTTGAGTTAGATTCAGTCTTACTCCTAGAGGTGCCTAACACTGGCTCTAGGAAATTAAACTAGAGGTGCCTAAAAATGACTCTAGGAAATCAACTAGAGGTGCCCGAAAACCGGCTCTAGTAAAAATAAGAAAAACTTTAGAAGAAACTAGAGGTGCCCAAAAGAATTGCTCTAGTTAAAGGAATTATTTTGAAGTAAAACTCAAGTTAAGTAACTATTTTGGTTGCTCTAAAAAGTCTAAACTCATATTTAGTCACAAAGCCCGCACACACTACACAAGAACTATAGCATGGTTCCGAATAAATCCAGAAACGCCCGAAAAGGTATTGCTCGTGATAGGGCATGTGTGGTAGATAATGAAAAGTTCACTGAATTAAGCCAAACCAAAAAAATTCATTTTTAGTTAGGTCATATTTGCTTGAGGGCAAGCAAGAACTTGAGTTTGGGGGTGTGTTGAGTGTGCAAAAGTTCTATATTTTACCCCTTATTTAACACATATTTATGCTCCATTCAAGCATAATTCATTGCATTTAGGTAGAGTTTTGCATATACATCACAATTAGATAAAATGGCACAGTTGCTACTGATTTTGGTCACTTTTGCAGGTATCTGCTATGGCAGACTAAAAGCAGAAAGGGAGCAGAGCTGGATCACAGGACTGGAATCAAAGAGCACATGATGTCGTGGCCATTGTCGTGGCAGCCATGACGACAACATGGGTGGAGTGGAAAAGTGAAGTGGAGTTCGACAGATAAAGGATTTCAAGCTGGTCTGTCGTGGACCACTCCTATATTTTTCTGAGCCCGGAGGAAGAATGAAGGCCAAGCCCAAAGTTCAAGGAAGATAACTCTAAGCAAGAAAAGAGGACGAATTAAAGGCAATTACTCAGAAGATTTAATCTCCAATAGAGTTGTACTTTAGTTTAAACTTGTATTCTTTCCATATTAGAAAACTTGGACCCAAGGCCTATATAAAGGCATGTAATTCGACCTAGGGAAGGATATCTCATTCCTAGCCATCTTCCCCAAAACCCTTGTCGTTTTCCCCCTTCTCATCATGTTCTAAACTTCCCCTAGGGCTAAGGTTTGATTATGTAGTGTAGTTGCAAGGATTGTATTGTTTTAGGAATTTTCTGTTCAAGGCAATAAAACTTCAAGTTTATTTATTCTGGTTTTCACATCTCGCAAGAGTATCGGGAGAGCATTGTGAGGTTATCCATTTGTTTGATATCGGGAGAGTCAAGCATACGAACGGAATAAATACATGTTTTCCAGTTTATGGTTAAACCATCTTGGACCTAAGGATAGGACGAGGTTCAGTGGCTAATAAAGAATTCACAAACATCGGTGTTCATCCTTCGATTCACGCCGGGAGGTATCATCCAAGACGTGTTCATCGACAGACTTGGACCTAGGGATAGGACAAGCCATAACAGGGATTCTTGCCAAACTTGAAGTACAGAGTTGTGTGATCGCTGTCGCGACAACAACAGACTTTTTCCGCGACAAGTGCTGCCGCGACAGGGACGACGACAGAACAGAAGTTTCTATTCAGTGCAACACCTGCACTACCGAGCAATTCAACACCGGCCTATTTCTCAAACCTGATCTTTTACTCTTTTATTTCAGTTATTATTCATGATTACTCTACAATCAATTTAAATTCTCTCTCTCTTTTGTGCAGAAATTCTAGGATAAAGCTATTTCCAGTCCTTGTGGAGACGATATCTGATACTCCAAGTATCACTTTACTACTTGCGTCTTGTACACTTGCACTATTTGCGATAGGACTTTTGACATGCAACACTAGGTCAGGGTCAGGGCAGGTAAGATCTTTTTAAATGTCGGGGTGGGGCGGGGTCAGGTATGCTCTTTCAATATTCGGATCGGAGTCGGGGCGGTCAAAAATCCGACTCACCCCGCCCCGTTATCATCCCTAATTTTTATCCTCCCTCCAATGCCTCCATCGGTGGCGGGATGCAAATTTTTTAAGGGCGGGCTGATTAGTGATTCCCTCCAAATGCTTTAGTTTTTTGGGTAAACTACACATATGACCACTGAACTATGGGTTTGGTGTCAAAATGACCACTATATTATTTTTTGCCGCAAATGCACCACACAACTATTTAAATGGTTCCATTTTAGCCACACGCCGTTAAAAAAAAGAAAAAGTTGACGGAACTGTTAAAAGAATTGGTATACTTACACATTTAGTCCTATATATTTATACAATATATCAATTTAGTCCTAATTGTAATCTAATAAAATAAATTAATTATTCAATAAGATGATGATACGTGTCACCACCTGATTGGAGGTGGAAAATTAATTAAATAAAAATAATTAATTTTTTTATTAGATTAAAATTAGAACTAAATTGATATATTGTATAAATATAGAGGACCAAATGTGTAATTGTACCAATTTTTTAACAGTTCCGTCAACTTTTTTGTTTTTTTAACGGCATGTGGCTAAAATGGAACCATTTAAATAGTTGTGTGGTGCATTTGCGGCAAAAAATAATATAGTGGTCATTTTGATACCAAACTCATAGTTCAGTGGTTATCTGTGTAGTTTACCCTAGTTTTTTTTTTCAAACCCTTAATAAATAAATGAGTCATTTAATATAATTAACTTAATGGTTATAATTAAACTCTTTAATATAATGAGTTTATTTAATATATAAAGTAAATTTGTTAATTCTATGACCATAATTAATAAATTTATTTAAATTTTAAATAATTTGTTTTAAATTTATCGATCTCAAGTTATTAATTTAATAAATTTTTATATTTTTATATATTATAATTTATAAATATAAAAAATAAACATATTAATTTAATGATCATAGTTAAACATGTACCTTAATTTGTGAATATGTATTTCTCACACTATAATATAATAAATTCATAATCTCACAACTTCATCAATCGTAACTTATTAGTTATTACAAGTCATGTAAATATTAGATCAGTTCAATAACAAGTCAGATCATTTACAGTTTGAGTCAATTACAGATCATGTTCAAAACAGGTCAAGTTGATAACAGGTCGGGTAATATCAGTTATTTACTAGGTTAATCTCAGGTTCGGGTTCATATCAGGTCGAATGCAGGTCGGGTTCGGTTATCGCATTATCAGGTTGAATTCGGGTTCAGGTCGTTCTCAGATCAGGTGCAGGTCGGGTCAGATCCAAATTTTTCAGGTCCAACTCGGGTTCAGGTCAACACCAGTTCAGACTCGAATCGATTTCGGATCACCACCACTTCAGATCACAAGCAGTTCTGACTCAAGTCGGTTTCAGTCAGTTTTACAAGCCTTAAAAAATATTAAAAAATGCCACGTCAGCAAAACCGTTAGTTATTTAACGTCGGGGACCAAAATAGGAAAACTATGTGACGGAAGGGACCCTTTTGCCGAAAAACAAAGTTGTGGGACCAAAGTAGGAAGACAGACATAGTTAGGGGACTACCGGTGTAGTTTACCCAATTTTTTATTGACGATGTGGTTACTTCATCTTCAAGTCGCGGTTTGATGGATGGCATCATAAGAGACTCAGAAAGCTCGTGCATGGTTGGGTTTTCTGAGATATTACATTCGGTTCTCCTATTGGAACTTTTATTGGATTACAACATCTATGATATTGAGATTTTGAACACATAGAAGTTCAATTTGATAATGCAGGTGTTACTTGAATGCTATTCAACATATCCGCATGCTTAACAGCTTAAGGCTCCGGTCAGAATTGATTTTAGAACGAGATTTGAGAGGGGAAATGGCATAAATTGTTGAAAGTCAATGCACCGAAAGTGCATTAATAGCTTAGGTCGGTGTAGGTGGAAAATTTTCAACAATTGCTGCAGACTTTGTTGAAATTTTGGCATGGTATAATCACAATTTTGGTCCCTAAACTTTAGGTTATTTATAAGTTAGTCCCTAAAGCTCAACTATAAATAGCCTAGCCATTTGTCATTCTTACACATCCCAAATCATTCTAACCTCCTCCCAATACTAGAGAAATTAGAGAGTTTTCATAGAGTTGTTTTCTCCTTTTTATCAAGAGAGAATTGTCATTGTTTTCTCCTTGTTAGATTGAGAGAAGTTGTAATTCCTATTTTCTCATAGTGAAATTCTTCTACCTTTGTCCGTGGTTTTTACCCTATATTATTTAGGGGTTTTCCACGTAAAATCTGTGTCTCTTTTATCTTCATTATTATTTTCTCAAATTATCAGTTGCGTTTTTGCTCTATCCGACGATCGTAATCCGCAACAATTGGCATCAGAGCCAGATTTGGGTGCGTATATCTACTTACCGTATTCTCTGTTGGTTGCCACTGAAAAGTGGATCCTCCATCATAAGAAAGTAAGTTAGATATTACTCATTCATTGAAGGTGGTGGGCACTATTCACATCAAAAAGGTGAAATAGTGGGAGCTATCTGAAATAGAAGCTATGGCAACGAAATTTGATATTGAAAAGTTCAATGGGAGAAATTTCTCACTGTGGAAATTGAAGATAAAGGCTATCCTAAGAAAAAACGGATGTCTAGCGGCTATCAGCGAAAGGCCGGCAGATTTTACGGATAACAAGAAATGGAATGAGATGGACGAGAATGCTATTGCAGACCTTCATTTAGCATTAGCAGATGAAGTACTATCAAGCATCGAGGAGAAGAAGACAGCCAAGGAGATTTGGGATCACCTCGCAAAATTATACGAGGTCAAATCGTTGCACAATAAAATTTTCCTTAAGAGGAAATTGTACACTCTTCGGATGTCAGAATCTACTTCAGTGACAGAGCACTTAAACACGTTGAATACTCTATTTTCTCAGCTTACATCCCTAAGCTATAAAATAGAGTCACAAGAACGTGCTGAACTTCTACTTCAAAGTCTACCTGATTCGTATGATCAACTCATCATCAACTTGACAAACAACAACCTTACAAGTGATCTAGTCTTCGATGACGTTGCAGCTGCTGTTCTGGAAGAAGAAAATCGGCGCAAGAACAAGGAAGACAGACAAGGAAATCTGCAACAAGCAGAGGCCTTAACGGTGATGAGAGGAAGATCAACAGAACGTGGCCAAAGTAGCAGTCACAATCATGGTAGATCAAAGTCGAGAAGTAAGAAGAATTTAAAGTGCTACAACTGTGGAAAGAAGGGTCACATGAAGAAGGATTGTTGGAGTTTACCTAAAAACTCCAATCCTCAAGGAAATATGGCAAACACTTCAGATGATGGAGATGCTCTCTGTTGTGAAGCAGCAACAGCCATGGAAGGCAGAAAAAGATTTGCAGACATATGGCTTATTGACTCGGGAGCCACATATCACATGACCTCAAGAAGAGAATGGTTCTATAATTATGAACCTATCTCAGGAGGATCTGTGTACAGCTGCAATAATCATGCCTTGGAGATTGTTGGCGTTGGAACCATCAAATTGAAGATGTATGATGGGACAACCAAAGTTGTTCGAGATGTGCGACACGTGAAAGGCTTGAAGAAAAACTTATTATCCTACGGATTGTTGGATAATAATGCAAGCAAGATTGAAACACGGAAAGGAATCATGAAGGTGTTCCATGGAGCGCTTGTGGTGATGAAAGGTGAAAAGATAGCTGCAAATTTGTACATGCTGAAGGGAGAGACCTTGCTAGAAGCTGAAGCCTCTGTTGCCTCATGTAGTTCAGATTCTACCATGTTATGGCATCGGAAACTTGGACACATGTCAGAACAGGGAATGAAAGTCCTTGTGGAGCAAAAGCTACTTCCGGGTTTAACAAAGGTATCACTTCCTTTGTGTGAACATTGTATTACAAGTAAGCAGCATCGATTAAAATTCAACACATCAAATTCTAGAGGCAAGGCTGTTCTAGAATTGGTTCACTCTGATGTATGGCAAGCACCGGTTACATCCCTAGGCGGAGCAAAGTATTTTGTCTCCTTCATTGATGACTACTCTAGGAGATGTTGGGTGTATCCTATCAAGAGGAAGGCAGATGTGTTTTCAACCTTCAAAGTTTTCAAAGCGCGGGTGGAACTTGATTCTGGAAATAAGATCAAGTGTTTCAGATCAGATAATGGAGGTGAATATACAAGTGATGAATTTGATGACTTCTGCAGAAAAGAAGGCATCAAAAGACAGTTCACAACCATATACACTCCTCAACAAAATGGAGTGGCAGAGCGGATGAACAGAACTCTGTTAGAAAGAACACGAGCAATGTTGAGAGCTGCAGGGCTAGAAAAAGCTTTCTGGGCAGAAGCAGTCAATACCGACTGTTATTTGGTGAATCGGGCTCCGTCAACTGCAATTGAGTTGAAGACACCGATGGAAATGTGGACTGGTAAACCAGTTGATTATTCAAACCTCCATATATTTGGAAGTATTGTGTACGTGATGTACAATGCCCAAGAAATTTCAAAGTTGGATCCAAAATCCAGAAAATGTAAATTCTTGGGGTATGCTGATGGAGTAAAGGGGTATCGCTTGTGGGATCCCACTGCCCGCAAAGTGATTATCAGCAGGGATGTTATCTTTGTAGAAGATAAGCTACAAAGAAAAGAAGAAGATGATAGCACTGATAAAGAAAAGCCAGAGACTACACAGATAAATGTTGAAAATGAGTTTGAACAGAGAGATTGTTCTGAAGCAGAACCAGAGCTCGAGGAATCAGAACCAGAGAATTCTGAAGCTCCAACAACTCGTCAATCAGATCGTGTGAGAAGACGTCCCAATTGGCACTCAGATTATGTTATAGAAGGTAATGTTGCATACTGCCTTTTAACGGAGGACGGTGAGCCATCATCATTCGAGGAGGCAATGAACAACTCAGATGCTTCACAGTGGATGGCGGCAATGCAAGAAGAAATCGAAGCCCTTCATAAAAATAATACATGGGAACTTGTGCCACTACCACAAGGAAGGAAGCCAATTGGTAACAAATGGGTCTTCAAAATCAAGAGAAATGGTGACGATCAAGTGGAGAGGTATCGTGCAAGACTGGTGGTCAAAGGATATGCTCAGAAAGAAGGTATTGATTTCAATGAAATCTTTTCTCCTGTGGTTAGACTAACAACGGTTCGAGTTGTCCTGGCAATGTGTGCTACATTGAATTTACATCTAGAGCAGCTAGATGTTAAAACAGCTTTTCTTCATGGAGATCTTGAAGAAGAGATTTACATGCTCCAGCCTGAAGGTTTTGAAGAAAAAGAAAAGAAGAACTTGGTTTGTAGGTTGAACAAATCTCTGTACGGTTTAAAGCAGGCGCCGAGGTGTTGGTACAAGAGAATTGACTCCTTCATCATGAGCCTTGGATACAACAGACTTAATGCAGACCCTTGTGCTTACTTCAAGAGGGTTGGTGAAAACGACTTTGTTATATTGCTGTTGTATGTAGATGACATGTTGGTTGCAGGCCCCAACAAAGATCATATTAAAGAATTAAAGGCACGACTGGCTAGGGAATTTGAAATGAAGGACTTGGGACCAGCAAACAAGATTCTAGGGATGCAAATTCACCGAGACAGAAGTAGTAGGAAGATTTGGCTTTCACAAAAGAATTACTTGAAAAAGATCTTGTCACGATTCAGCATGCAAGATTGTAAGCCAATTTATACCCCTCTTCCTATTAACTTTAAATTATCCTCCAGTATGAGTCCTAGCAGTGAAGAAGAGAGGATGGAGATGTCTCGAGTACCGTATGCATCAGCAGTGGGAAGTTTAATGTTCGCTATGATTTGTACAAGACCAGACATTGCACAAGCAGTGGGAGTGGTTAATCGGTACATGGCGAATCCAGGCAGAGAGCATTGGAATGCTGTGAAAAGGATCCTGAGATACATCAAAGGGACCTTAAATGTTGCATTATGTTACGGGAGATCAGACTTTCTTATCAGCGGGTATGTCGATTCTGACTATGCAGGAGATTTGGATAAAAGCAAATCTACAACAGGGTATGTGTTTACAGTTGCTGGTGGAGCTGTAAGCTGGGTTTCAAAACTGCAATCGGTTGTGGCTACGTCAACAACGGAGGCAGAATATGTAGCAGCTACACAAGCCAGTAAAGAAGCAATATGGTTGAAAATGCTATTGGAGGAGCTCGGGCACAAACAAGAGAATGTCTCTTTGTTTTGTGACAGTCAGAGCGCCTTGCATCTTGCAAGGAATCCTGCTTTTCACTCAAGAACAAAACACATTCGGGTCCAATACCACTTCATTCGTGAGAAAGTGGAAAAAGGGACGATAGATATGCAGAAGATCCATACCGATGACAACATAGCAGATTTCATGACAAAAGCAATCAACACTGATAAGTTTACTTGGTGTCGATCCTCTTGTGGCTTGTTAGAGACGTAAGCAACATGGAAAGTACGAGGTAGAAAGAATGGTGTGAAGATATGATTGTTCCAATCAAATCTTCAAGTGGGAGATTGTTGAAAGTCAATGCACCGAAAGTGCATTAATAGCTTAGGTCGGTGTAGGTGGAAAATTTTCAACAATTGCTGCAGACTTTGTTGAAATTTTGGCATGGTATAATCACAATTTTGGTCCCTAAACTTTAGGTTATTTATAAGTTAGTCCCTAAAGCTCAACTATAAATAGCCTAGCCATTTGTCATTCTTACACATCCCAAATCATTCTAACCTCCTCCCAATACTAGAGAAATTAGAGAGTTTTCATAGAGTTGTTTTCTCCTTTTTATCAAGAGAGAATTGTCATTGTTTTCTCCTTGTTAGATTGAGAGAAGTTGTAATTCCTATTTTCTCATAGTGAAATTCTTCTACCTTTGTCCGTGGTTTTTACCCTATATTATTTAGGGGTTTTCCACGTAAAATCTGTGTCTCTTTTATCTTCATTATTATTTTCTCAAATTATCAGTTGCGTTTTTGCTCTATCCGACGATCGTAATCCGCAACATAAATGTTGGTTGGGGAAAAGCTGAAATTTTCAAAATTTCTAAAAGCTGGGTTTGGAAGACAAATCAGGTGTGGAAGTTAGTTGAAAACGCGTGATTTTTGACCATTCGGCGCAATTTTTTCGGTAGCGCTCCAAAAGTTCATTTCAACCTCGTTCCTAAACCGCCCTAAATCTCATCTCCATAGTTTGAGCTATTGATTCAATCTGTAAAAACAACTGGTATATTGATTTCAAACTCATTAAACTTACTAAATGAAGTTTGTCCAATTATGTTTTATAAAAATAACTAAAACCAGTATAGTATACGTCTAAATCTTAGAGATGAAAGAAATGATAAAATTCGTGTGTAATTTAATTAGGGTAAATATTTTATACACGGCGGTGGAAACTGAAAGTATCTTAGTTTTAAGGTATAGGAAGTTAGTTTAGGGTATAAGGTTTAGGGGTTTAGGTGTAGGGGTTAGAATTTAGGGATAGTTGTTTCAATTTAAGGTTTAGGGTTATAATTTAGGGTTTATAGGTTAAAACCTAAATCTTCAGCATATTACCCTAAAAACTAAACCCTAACCTATAAACCTTAAATTATAACTATAAAACAACTATCACTAAATTCTAAACCCATGCACCTAAACCCCTAAACCCTAAACTAACTCCCTAAAACTAAGTTGCTCGTGGAAACTTTCAGTTTCCACCGCCAGTGTATAGAATATTAATCTGTTTAATAGTTGTCTAATGAACATATCATTTTTCCTAAAATTATTAACTTAGTTACTCAATTACAATTCCGTAACAAATAAATCACTTTATTGTTAAATTTGAAACGAATGAGTCGGTATAATAATAATAATAATAATAATAATAATAATAATAATAATAATAATCTTCAAATTTTATATGTTCTATTAATTTTGTCATAATTTGAAATGATTCAGTAAACTTAACTTTTTTATATTTAACAATTTTATTAGTGAAGTGTATGTCTCTGCTAACAGTAGGTGTTAAACTCATAACGAGTCTATTCCGGTCGGTTGTTTCTGGAAAATGTAATGTTGAAACTTTTAAATATTAATGATTAATTTTATTAGGTTGTTTTTAAATTAAGACTATATTAATAGACCATATTAATTTTATGGACTAAAAATATATTATAACAAATCACGTTTCAATTTTAACAACATATTATCTCAACGTTTTAATTGAGTGAATAATTATCACTTTTATAGGGAAAATGACACGTACTACAAACTCATAAACTAGTGAAATGTCACATGTTTATTAAAAAAATGGGTTGAATCATATGGACGAAGAATGTACCAATAAAAATATGCTAAATTACCTGAATCACCATTTAATTATTAGGTTTGATCTATTTTGACCATCGAACTACAAAAACTGAAAATTTGACCACCGAATTATTTAGTTGGTAATATTTTGACAACCGGTAGTTAAAATATAACAGAGATGTAACATTGCAGTTAAAGTAAAATTTGTATAATTACCCATTTGGTCTTGTTAATTATCCATTATATCAATTTTATCTTAATTTTAATTTAATTAAATAAAATTAATCAACCAATCAGATAACATCATGTGTCATCACCCGATTGGATGGATCTACTCTAATTTTTAATTTAGTTTATTTAATATTTAATATATCTATTTTCCTCTAATTTATTTTAAATATAATTAAAATGTTTTCATTTTTAATTTAATTATTTGAATTAAGTTAGTGATATTAGTGTTTTTACATATCTCATGTGACCCATGTTCGTGTCCTCTATCAAACATTCTTACTTCTTTTTTTTCTAACATTTACTTCATTTAAGATATATATAGAATGGTGTAGTTTATAATGATACGGATTAGTTGGTGTGGTGGTAAAGGCTTTGTTTTTACCTCAAGGTCCTAGGTTCAAACTCCACTAATACCACATTTCTTTCTTTTAATTTTTTTTGAACTAGTCGTTAATTTTTTTAACTAGATGGAGACACGAGATTGGAAGAAAATAAATATATTAAATAAATTAAATTAAAAATTAAAGTAAATTCATCCAAACGAGTGATGACATGTGTCGTTATCTGATTGGTTAATTAATTTTATTTAATTAAATTAAAATTAAGATCAAATTGATATAATAGATAACTAATATGGACCAAATGTGTAATTATATAAATTTTACTTTAACCGTCACGCCACATTTCCGTTAGATTTCAATTGCATATGGTCAGAATAAGATCAATTAAATAATTTGATGGTCAAATTTTCAGTTTTTGTAGTTTAAGCTAAAAATATCTACTACAAATGAGCACTATATTCGATCTCAAGTACCATATCTTGCCATTTGATACCCTTAAGATTTTGTCATTAAAAGGTTGGGTACAATGCATAAATGGGGTTGATACCCCTCATCTATTTACCTCATGAATGATCTAAAGGAGGCATTGGTTCTTTATTTTGGGAAAGCTGAGAGGATAAAAAGTAGTAAAGACAGGACAAGGAATAGGACTTTGATGAGTGGTCACAAACCCATTACTAGTACTATTAACCTTGGGTTACATCTCTTGTTTTTTTTTTATCATGGACTCTTGGTACTTCACCAAAAAGGGTTTCCACATGAAGTCGAGTTAGATCGGATTCCATTTTGAAAAACAAAATCATCTACAGTCTAAGATTCGAATTTGAGTTCTTTACAAAACTTGTTGGTAGTACATCAATAACTTTAAACAAGATTATTTGCATGAGAAAAGGACTTGATGAACAAAGGTTGAATAGTCTTTTGAGAAACAGATACAAGCCAAGTGAGGAAACAAGGGAAGACCCACCACATCAAAGTTCATACATAATAGGAAAATGCAAAAACAAACAAAGAAGATGTCCCAAACTTTCCTCCCCAACAGCTCATATTTCTTACCCAAAATACACTTGTCTTAGCACTTGTTAGCAGTAACAATCAGCTCTTCAGTTCACCCACGCATATCGCTTGAAATAGCCCTTCAAACCAACCCTTCCCTCCCCCAAAAAAAACCCTATACAAATTCATTTCCTTTTCTAGCTTAAAAGAAACCCCCTGGCTGCTGAAAAAGAGGGGATTGGTTAAAAAAGAAGGCAGAGATTGATATTTAGCTCAAAATGGAGCTGTTGACGTTCGCTGAAGCGTGCGCTTTCTGGAAAATTGAGCGGCAGCTGCTATGCGTAACTGTATGCCCAACCCACCAAAAAATACAAACATAAACACTAGCATAAATGGGTTCTGTCGTGGGGTTGTCTGTCAGCTAATGAAAATCAAATTTGCTTCAAGTTATTACCTGATCTTGCTGCTTCCTGAGTTTTGCATTCTCTTCCATGAGATGGGCAACTTCAAGCTCTAACTCAGTTGTGTAAGCCTGCAAAAAAAGGGAATTTAAAGACCACTGCATATATAAACATATTTAGTGGGAAATAAATAATTAAGTGTTTGAGCTAATGAAAACCTGTTTCCTAGCTCTTGACCGAGCAGCGGACTCTCGATTCTTTATCATCCGCTTGTGCCGTCGATCACCGTTACCGTTATCAGATTCCTGGACCCTTTTCTTACCAAAAGAGGCCAAACTAGAAGACGAAGCCAAAGCCTCGAACGGGCAATTGAAAGTGTGCAAAGTCGTAATGGGGCTGCTTTGTAAACGAGACCTGGACCTGAGAGGGTCCATGTTGTCGAGGAAATCAAAGCCGGGACCAGAATTCAGGCTCAAAACAGTTGCGGGAGGTTGCAGCGGAGAACCATACAGCATGCTGTTGTTGTTGTTGTTGTCCCGATTGGCCGGAGGGTCATTGCCGAGAGGCCTGGCGAGAAAATCCTGGAGGATAATGTGAGGATTGGAGTTAACCGAGAAGCCTTCCCTGGACGAGTGATCGTGCAAAGAAGCAAGGTTAATGTCGTTCCACACTTCTTCCATGGTTTTGGGTCTGTGGGTTTGGCTGCAAACACGGGAAGAAGAAGCTGAGACCTTGTTTAGGCTTATTGTTTCGTCCCAATCTGTGGAGGACAACATTGGTGTGTGAATCTGCAAAGACTATTAAAAGAGAGGTGGAGGGAAAGGGAAAGGGGTTTCTTCTGTTGTGGAAATGAAATGAAATTTGTATGCTCCGATGGCAATGGCGATGCTTTTTTGTTGTGATTGGTGGTCATTATTCAAGGGGAAAGGTGAGTACATTTGAGCCACGCGGCCTTTGGCAGAACTGTTCGGTATCAGCTTTGGCCATTGGAGGTTTCTGTTGTTCAAGGACTCATATGAACGGATATAATAACACACACGAGGAAGAGGGTACAAATACTGTACAACTTCTTTGTATTTTCCATTTGCATTTCGAGTTAATTACATCCTACGTCCTCGAACTATCACTCTCGCTCTAAATAGCTCTCTTAACTTTTAAACATTCTAATTTTATCTCTAAATTGTCGGTAAATAATAAGCACATCCTATGTTAATAAAGCCCCTATAAAAAATTATTGATTGTAATATAAACACTTATATGTATTATGTAATAATATGTTGTGACATAAATGATAATTTGAGGATGAAAATAAAATGTTCAAAAGTGTGGAGATCAATTTAAAATGAGTGTCATAATTTGAGGATAAAATTAAAATATTTAAAAGTTTGAGGATCGATTTAAAATATAAGTCGTATAGTTTAGAAATAAAATTAAAATATTTAAAAGTTTGAGGATCGATTTAAAATGTAAGTCATATAGTTTAAAAATAAAATTAAAATATTCAAAAGTTCATGACTAATTTAAAATGAGAGTAACAATTTTAATAGCATATGATGCAATTAACTTTTCCTATATTTTTATAATAAAAATAAGGTTATTAAGTTGGAAAAAGGATAAAATGTTGCCTTTTTATTAATATAAGAGATTTAGTTCTATTCTGCATTGTTTTTCAAAAGTTTTTTTAAGGGTCAAGCAATGTAAAATAGTTAGCTTTTCATGTTAAAAATGTTTTTCAGTTTAATTTGAAAAAGTTTTTTTAAAGTTGAAGCTTTTAGTTTTTTCAAAAAAAAAATACTTTTGATATAATTTTTTATCTATCTTCGTTCGTATCATAAATTTTTTATATTTATAAAAATAATGTCTAAAAATAGACTTTTTATTCACTTAAAAGCACGTTTTAACAGTAATACTAAACACCCTTAAAACCAAATAATACATAATTATTTTTGAAAAGTACTTTTCAATTACATTTTTTAACAACAATATCGAACCGAAAGGTATAACAAAACACACCTCAATCATAAAGAGAAACCTGAAGACTATATCCATACTAAAAAAAACTTGCAAAAAAAAAATAAAATATGAAAACTCAAAGGGTTGAGGAAACAACAAAAAATTTCCTCGAACAGACCTTCATCTTCCATAAAAATCCAGCAATCATTATTAATTTTTTTTATCTCTATCCAACTAGTTTAAGTAATGACGTAGAGCGGTGGCGAACATAATCAATATAGCATACTACTCCACTAATAATTTTGAATACATCGACAAAATACCACAAAAAATATCTAATCATACTAGACCGCCAATATTCTATGATTAAGGATGTGCCTAATGATGATCACTACACAAATATTAAACTATCACAAAGGTATAGAGAATCATGCCATAAAACATATGAAAATCGTGCCACAAAAAAATAGGGTAAACTATACTAATGACCACCAAACTATGGGATTGGTGTTGATTTGACCACTATATTTCAATTGTGTTAAATATACCATATGATTATTTAATTGTTAACGGGACTATTAAAATAATTGGTATAATTACACATTTAGTCCCCTTTATTTATACAATCATTCAATTTAGTCCACCAATTGGAGTAAAAAAAAATAAATTAGTGGAAACTAACCCAAGGGGAATCAAACATGGGTCATTAGGGAAAGAAAGCAGCGCTCTTACCACTAGGCTAAGCATGTTTCTAGTACATGGAATACCAAATATAATATATGTGGTATATGTGTTATCTGATTGGAGAAAGAAAATTAAAAGACATGTAATTGGCAATGGTAAGAACCAAACCTGGGAATCCTTGGTGGAAGTGGCAAAGGTTTACCACTAGGCCAGACATGAATTTGTGATATGAAATACTACCTATAATATATGAGTTATTCGATTGTAATGGTTATAAAAGAGAAATAAATGTGATTTTAGGGGACTCGAACATGACACACTTATGTTGCATAAAAACATATAACACAACTAAATATAATTTTATGATTAAGGATGTGCCTAATGATGATCACTACACAAATATTAAACTATCACAAAGGTACAGAGAATCATGCCATAAAACATATGAAAATCATGCCACAAAAAATAATAATAATACTCTCTCTATCCCACAAATTTTGTCCAGTATTAACTTTTTGAAAGTTAGAATTTTAAAACTTTGACCGTAATTATTTTAAATATTTTAATTAATTAAATTTTATAAAAATATATTTTTAAATTACTTGATTGAAGGGTTTTAGAATATATTTTTTTTATATTTTTATCAATAATAAATTTAAAATAATAATAAGTCAAAATTAAAAAAATTAATATTGGACATATTCAGTGAGACATAGAGAGTGTGCATGTAACTTTTATTTCGAATTGTTAATGCAGCAAATAATAATGTTTTTAAAAATAAATATTAACATATATATTTTCTTTTTTACCCTCCCATCCCCTAGAAAAAAGACAGCCTTTTTAAATTTATTTTTGTGACATAACTTATAGAAGTCTTGACTTCTTAAAACCCCACGTCCAATGTGACAATGACGAAAACAAATGAAGTGTCTTATTAGGTGACCGAGATATGTTCAACATATTGTAACTTAAAAACTCAAATAGTTAAACTAAATTCCATTTTATGAAAATTGACTTAGTGAAAAAATGAATGACGCTTATTTTAATAGATTTAGATTCGAGTAACTATATATATTGTATGTGTGCGTTGTTAACAGATTAAAAAAATATAAAAAAATACTATCATATAATTATATCGGTATACGTAAAATAACTAAATTCAATTGTATACCCTATTCTTTAATGTCATTGTAAAATCTTATTTGTTATTTGTTTCAATGAACAGGCACAATGTGTCTTGAAGTTGCGACGTGTGATTTGTGAATAAAAGAGCACGACAAATCAAATTTGATCCGACCTCTAAGGGGTGTTGTCGTGTTCAACTTGAATATGGTTAAAAGGCTAAACTCCACGATATTACTAGGTGTATAGGGAAAATAGATCATTTAAGTTGAAATGGATTAAAGTTCTAACAATGACAAAAATCCTCGTACCCTTTCTATACTTCTTTTTTACTATAATATTAAAAAAATAAAATTTTAAATTATAACTTCAAATTTTAAAATTTAAACATAAACTCTAAATTCTAATAAATACATCATACTCTTATTTTCTTGAACCCTAACTATAGACCATAATTATAAATCCTAAACCTATTTTCTTAACACGAGGCATAGAAAGGAATACCGAAAAGGGGCATAAAATTTTTAATCGTTCTAACAATGGGTAAATACAATTTTTAAGTTGAAATGAATTTATGAATATGTCTTCGTCTTGAATGAGGGAGTCGAGTCCAAATATTAAATTAGACTAAAAAATCAAATTCATGTATCAAGTTGAATAATAAAAATAAGTTCAAATATGGAATTAAAACCTTAAGATTAAATTTAAATGCCAAATTAAAAAATAATTTCCTAATTGAATCTTAAAACCAAATATAAATATTAAAAATGTATGTGAACCATTTAACTTAAGAAAAATACTTTGATATATAAGCTTGTGCACACAAGGCTTTTAATTTTAGGGTTTAAGGTTTAAGGTTAGGGTTTGAGGTCTAGGGGTTTAGTGTGTAAGGTGTAGAATTTAGAGTTTAGGATTTAATGTTTAGATTTTAAGGTGTTAGGGTTAAAGATTTATATTTTAGATTTTATAGCTTTAATATGAAGGGTTGTGCAATTTTCGTTAACGCGGCTTATCAAAATATAACCCTTAAGTTAATGGAAAATACTTTGATACACAACCTTGTATAAATTTTAGTTTACACAAGCCTTTTAATTTTAGGGTTTATGGGTTTAGTGTGTATGGGGTAGAATTTAAAGTTCATGGTTAAAATTTAGAGTTTAGGGTTTAAGATTTAGGTTTTATGGTGCTAGGATTTGGGATTGGGTTATATTTTGATACACAAGTTGTGTAAAAAAATTACACAACCCTTCTATAAGATTTAAAACATAAATCCCAAACCATGGCACCCTAAACCATAAACTCTAAATCCTAAACTTTAAATTCTACACCATATACACTAAACCCCTAAACGTTAACCTAAAACCTTAAACCCTAAAAATTAAAGTATTTTCTTTTAGGTTTTAAATTTTATAGAAGGGTTGTATAATTTTTTTACACGGTTTGTGTATCAAAATATAGCTCTAAGTTAATACCATATCTTTTAAGGAACATACTTTGAAACACAAGCTTATGTAAACTTTAGTTTATACAAGTCTTTCAATTTTAGGGTTTAGGGATTTAGGTTAGGGTTTATAGGTATAGTGTGTAGGGCGTAGAATTTAAGGTTTATGGTTTAAGGTTTCGGGTGTTAAGACTATATATTTAAGTTTTAGATTTTATAGCTTAAATATCAAGGGTTTTGTAATTTTTACGAAATATAACTCATCTTTTAATATGTCCACCTCATAAAATTAGTTATTAAAAAAATATTTCATGCACTAGCGGCAAAAAAAATTATTTTTAAGGTTTAGGTTTGAAGTTTCATAATTTAATGATTAAATGTTAGAATTTAGGGTTTATAAATTAGGTTTAGGTTTTATATGTTATGAATTATGTTTTAACCTATAAACATAAATTCTAACCTTAAGCCCAAATTGAAAGACCAAATTGAAAGAATGCGTAAATAACAATGGCTAAATTTAGTGAATTGTTTCGAATTAGGACTAAATTGATTGAGTGTATAAATATGAAGGACTAAATGTGTTATTATATCAAATTTTATAACAGACGTTTAACGAGATTTAACGTCTAGTTACCATTTTGTTATAAAACATAAAGTTTAATTGTCATTTTGTCATTTTTGAAATTTTGGTTAATATTTTGTTTTATTTTATTTTTTTATCAAAGCTCAGTGACCGTATGTGTACTTTACCCTATGAATTATGTTTTGACCTATAAACCTAAATTCTAACCTTAAGCCCAAATTCTAACCACATCCTTTAAACTTTAAAACCCTTACAAGTTACACATGCCCTCTAAATTTAAACTCTAAAATATATCTCTAAACCTTAAAACTAAGGTATTTATAGGAATAATTTTTTTACCACCGATGCGTAAATTAATTTCCCTTACAAAAAATCATATTTTACTCGCTAATTGAGTATTTACTTTATATTATTGTTATATCATCTAAAGCAACGTAAGCTTCAAGCTTACTTGAATTTAGGGGTGAAAATTGGACAGAGAGTATGCAAAAATTGTGGGGATTTAACCGACGAAGATGAGAAATAATTGGAATCTTTACCGAAGGGGACGGGGGCGAGAAAGTTTTATCACCGATGCTCAAATGGGGACAGGACGTGGTTGGGGATTGTTATATCTGAACCATGGTGATAACCAAACTATACTCGTATAAATAATTGTGGAGATCCCTAAAAAATATCTGCAAGAATCTTAATATTTTATTAAAATTTTAAAAATATATACTTAATTATATATATACCCCTAATATATATCTTAATAAAAAAATCCTAACTATATTATTATCAATTCAACTTTCTCTCAAACCTAGCCACATTGAAGTTTTTCAACATGTTTCTATCTTAGTTTTTAAGATATAAGCTAAAACTCTTGTCTAAATCTTCCCTAACACAACACCCTTTCAATTTTCATCATCTTCTAATGGCTTCCAATCGAAGTATCCAAACTTTATATTTCGAACTAAATTCGTCATTTATTTTGGCCAGTAGAATAGTAATTTTATTTTATTTTTTAGGATGAAATTCTCCGAAAATCGCGAGGATCCGCGCGAGGAGGGTATGAGAACAAAAAAATTTCCCGAACCAAAATTCATCAAAACCATAACGACAATTGTTAAAAACCGAATAGGGAATGTAAAACTATTTCCGCCCCACCTAATTCCCACCCCTACTTAAATTACAAGCGCTTTAGTTTTCGGGTTTAGGCCATTAGTTTAGAGTGAGGGGTTTAGCTGTAGGGATTTAAAATTTATGGATAGTTTTTAGAATTTAGGGTTTATAAGTTAAAACATAAATACTAACCATATTACCCTAAAACTAAACTTCAACCTCTAAACCCTAAATTATAATCTTAAATTCTAACCACTATCC
Source organism: Hibiscus trionum (assembly GCA_030270665.1). Classification (NCBI taxonomy): domain Eukaryota; kingdom Viridiplantae; phylum Streptophyta; class Magnoliopsida; order Malvales; family Malvaceae; genus Hibiscus; species Hibiscus trionum. The sequence continues at coordinate 5,732,291 of BSYR01000021.1, read as the reverse complement.
CTAAATTCTAAACTTTACACTTAAACCTTTAAATTCTACGTCCTAAACTAATACCCTGCACCCCAATATTAAGACACTTGTGAAAACTTTCAATTTCACCGCTAGTGTATTGAATATAAATCCTTATTATTATCAGTTTTTTTTGCAATAAGTTAAGGGTTTATATCCTATACACTGTCGGTGGAAACTGAAAGTTTCCATAAACGCCTTAATTTTAGGGTTTAGGGTCTTAGTTTATGGGGTTAGGTGCACGGATTTAGAATTTAGGGACGATGGTTAGAATTTAGGGTTTAGAAGTTGAGGTTTTGTTTTTAGGGTAATATGGTTATGATTTAAGTTTTAACTTATAAACCTTGAATTATAACCCTAAACTCTAAATTCTTACTATTATCCCTAATTTTTAAACTCATGCATCTAAACCCCTAAATTAAAACCCTAAAACTAAGACACTTGTGTATAGAATAATAATCCATAAGTTAATATACGAAATGTATATATATTATTGCCGCCATTAAAGAAAATGTTAAGATTTGATTCATCATCATCATCAGTTCCTGAAGAGATTCTCTAACTCTGTGAGCTATGGATGGATACCTGTTTTATTCAGAGGATAAAATGATTCCACTCACTTCTCTTGGAGATTTAAACCCTTTTCCTCTCTCAAATCATCCCACTCTTCAGCCTTATTTATTTATGGATTATATTTAAACACATAATCATCAAACTTCACTGGAAGAAAAAAGAAAAGAAATAGACACATCCCATCATTATCTGCAAAAGCTCAGAGCTCCAAGGAGAAAATGTAATGACTCATCTCTCAGTCTACCTTTTAAACCAGACTTTTTAATGCCCATTTTCAACCACATTTCTCATCTCTGATGAAACTTCCTTACAGTAGGAGTGAAATCTGACTGTAAAAAACGTACGCTAGTTAGGGGTGAGCGTTCGATCGAATCGAGTCGAGTCGAGTTAAAAAATTTCGAGTTATTCGAGTTGACGAGTCATATTTTACAACTCAAACTTTATTTGAAATTTTTTCGATTCGAGTCGAGTTTAAGAAATTCGAGTCGAGTTAATTCGAGTCGAGTTTTCGAGTTTATATAAAAAATTAATTGTAATTATTTATCATGTTATAGTAGGGTTTGATTCCAATTTAAACTCATTTCTCTAATCATATAAGATATGCACATATATATTTTTTCACATGTGACAATATTTCTTCATATTTTTATATATCAGTATGCATATATCATAAAAATAGAGGGACTCGTCTCGAACTTAAAAATAAATACACTAATTACTAAAAATTTCAAGTTATTCGAGTTATTCGAATTTCCATTTCACAACTCAAACTTTATTTGAAATTTTTTCGAGTTATTCGAGTTTATGAAATTTCGAGTCGAGTTAAGACGAGTCGAGTATTTTTGCCTCGAGTCGAGTCGAGTTATTCGGTTTTTTCGAGTCGAGTCGAGTTTTGCTCACCCCTAACGCTAGTGTGGCTAAGATTTTGACTGGAAAAAAAGATACTGAAAAAAACAACCCATCTGTGTATGAAATTAGATGGATTGATACACATTGCATGTTCATCAACATAGATGGATATGGAGCATTAACTGTTGCAATCTCTTTTCACCATCTTTCAGAACTTGTACTGCCCCTGCTGCTGGGCTGCAACAACCAAGTGAGAAAAACCTCATCACATTCACTCCACACCATACCCAGCAGCTGCACTCACCAACAAGCCTGCATTCCAACTCCAACCCAATGTGAGTTGAAACCAGGGTGTCATTTTTTGACATCAAAGACTTGGTTGAAAAGTGTGGACCGCAACAAGTACAAGGACAATGTTAAACTAATCCACCACCAAACCGTGTTAAGATTTCATGGTATGGGGGGGAGTCTGAGTCAGATTTTGATGGAGACGGCTCTACTGCTTTCTAAATTTGAGTTCCCAGAAAGAAACAGAGAAAGGTTATCAATCATATTCTGATTCTTATTCTGGTGAAGGGTGATTATCCCAGGTGGAATGAATGATTAACCGTTGGGTGTTCCCATTCAACCACAAAAGGCACATACAACGAGACCCATGGAACAGTAGTAGAGGCAAAGAACCCGAAAGGAAAGGACCTTTGAATGGGAACTAAGTACTAAACGTTTAAACATTTTTTTGTTTCCATATCAATGGGGGTGTTATCTCATGTACCTTCAGCCTTCACCCACTTCCACTTCTACCAAACTATATACATGCCCCAACTGTTTGTGCATCTCTTCTTGTGTTTTTGCCATATCTGCCTTCCCCCACACAAATCGGGTAAATCTTGCCTCAATAACTTCACCTCTTCTTTTCCCAGACGAAATTGCTCCCTAAAGGAATAAATATGATGCTACCACACCCCTACTTTTTTCAACACAATCAAATTGTCTGTTTGATAACTCATTTAAACATATGTACTGTTAATAATAATAATATACAACTCCCTCCTTAAAAACACCATATTAATAATATCACCAAAAAGGACTTAAGCTCAAGTCCCCACAATGCGCAAGACCAAAAAAAAATCAATCTATAATAAACAGTAATAACAATATTACTCTGAGTGGCGGTCAAAGTACCCACAAGCTCCAAAACTTAGAACCATACAAGCAACAAGATCCAGTTGTGGCCTTGTGGGATGGTTTATTTTCCAAGGTTTGTCCCACAAACGGAGGACAAGCAAAAGCAACTAGAAAATATAATAATAGTATCAATTCAAATTTATATATATATATATATATATTAAAGTGCAATTCTTGGTAAAAATGACCTCGAAAAGAAAGAAAAAGAAAAAGCATTTGTAGGCATGAATAGCAGTAGTAGGTGCCCAGCAGCAGAGCCAGAGGCCATTCAACTTACAGCCCCTCGCGCGCCACAATTATTCAGGCATTTAATGTACTTCCTTCCCATCCAAGTTTTCACTCTTTTTCACTACCCCCTTGCAAACCAATACTATCAAAACCACCCCTAAAAGGTTTCTTGTTGTTTTTTTGGACAAGAAAATCAAATTTCCCCAGATTTAAACACCAACAACAAATAGAAATGGAAAAATCCAACATCTTCATACACACCAAAAGAAAACAATTCGATAAGTCACGATAACTTAGTTCTACTAGCTCAAGTCTGTAGGTTCACTCTTTTTTTCTTTCATTTTCCAAAAGGTGTTTTCCTTTTCTTCTTGTAAAGTTTTTCTCTAATTTGCTGTACGAAAAGTCGTATTTCATCGCAACAAGGCAAAACCAGTATCTTCAAGAAAGGCAAATCGATAACCCCATAGTGTCAAAATCATTCTCTACGCTATTCTTCCGGGAACACCAGCAAGTACATCGGCACATTTTTGCTTAATTTGAGTGATTTGCCGGACCACCTTGAGCACTGACTGCTGTTCCCTCGCTGTTGAATAACTGTGGCTGATTATTGAAGTCCCCAAATGATGGTCTACATGATAGTCCACCAGCATTATCTCCTTGGCCCCTTGCACCACTCTGGTTTGTATTTCTCTGTTCCAGTGAAATATTCTGAACACGAGCCACCAGCGTATCCTGACCAGATATGATAGGGAATTGAACAGAAGGTGGCATTATCCATCGCATCCAATCGTTCCGCTTCCTTACTTTATCACCCTAAAATTTTGAAAGTGAAGGTGATCAAGATACCAGTCTAGATACATGTTCTAACAAAACCATCAATTAAGCATCAACAATAAGAGGCATGCATGTCTTGATGGTCAACACGACCAGCATTTCATTATTGATCAAACATATATATCCCAAGATTATCAATATAGTATGTACCTGCACTTCCACAACCGTTGAACTTTGCAGAGCATCCGTTATAAGCTGAATATTATCAGTCAATAGTGAAACCTGAAAAGGGGATGCATAAAAAATGTTGCCTTTGCAAAGCAAGCTTTAAAATATATGCTTTCAGGGAAGCAAAATCATAATACAAGCTTATCCAACAGCTAAAGCTTCTGAACCATTGTTGTCAACAGCATGACACAGTCTAGACACTCGAACCCTAATATTGCCTGAGGCAAAAACTACAAAGAAAGCACTCAGAAGAGTGAAGTGTGTGCTATTTTGCATGTGTTTAACATAAGCAGAAGATTTATAACTATGATAATAAACTCTAAAGATTGATCTAGTATATCTACAAAACATGCAAAATTATCTTTTAATCATGTTGGTCAAAAAGCATGATTTTCTCCTTGCCCCATGTAGTATACTGAAAATGATGGTATGTGCACGGTAGGTTCTCAAAATGTTGAGAAGTAAAGTTTGGTATTAAACCCTTTCGTACTAGCAAGGAGAACTTAAATCATGCAGACATTTTTTTATGGTTATTGGCTTATGGAAAAGCATTCATAGGTGAACCAAGTTTGCACCTAATCAAACTTGTCTTGCCTAAGGCGCTTTTGTTATTCGACAAAAAGGCACAACGCCTAGAAGTGATGCCCCTGACCTGGAAAGAAACGATGACATAATCACAAAGTTCAACTCCCAAAGGGTGGCAGTGAGAAATTATTAGGTGGACCCGGCTCACCACGTCAACCATGGTCCCAACCAATAAGATCAACTCATTTCAAAGTAACTACTCACTCCTTATTTACATGTAAGAAAGAGGTGAAGATCACCTAGGAAAAAATGAGATGGGTGAATCTTATTGGCTAAGACTACAAATGACATGGTGAGCCGAGTCCATCTAATAATTTTTCAGATGACAGTAGATCACTACTACATATAGGACTAAAGTCTCTAGAAAGTGATGCTAACTATTTAAGCAGGAAAGAAACCAGGAAAACCTGTTGGTGCACCGTGTTATAGTACATTTGCCTTGTTACCAGAACACCAGAATCCTTTGGCAAAAGGCTAAAATGTTATATAAGCATTCCAAGAAAACTCGCAAATCATAATATGGAACACTGGAAAGAGTTATCGAGTAACATTTATGATAACAAGCTAAGATTGTGCAAAATTAGTTGGACTTCATGCAAGTCAAGGTGATAAACTATCAAAAAGATTCATCCCTTGCAACAACTTATCGAGAAGTTTAAAGAGTTGGGACAAGATTTACATGTGATTTTTTATCTACTTGGAGAAAACTTATGATAAAAGTACCTAATGACATTTTTTATGGGCATGGGCATTGGACAAGAACACAATCCATCTCAAAGACGCTTGTATAACAGGACACGCATGATGACAAACATAAGAACTTGTTATTTAGAAGATATTTCTGGGATACTTAGAAACATCCTTTGATATGTTTTGAACAATAACATAGTTAAATATGTTAGTGTGCCGAAGTATGCATGAAGGAGTAATTTTGAAGATGAGAATTTGTGGTTGATTAAAAGATGAATTGCCAATAAAAATATGAGTACATCAAAGATCAGCGATGATTCCTGTTCTTTTTGCCCGAGTAATGGATGAGACATAATGAAAGAAATTCAGATTCGTTGAGACAAACACTAAAGCTCAGGGTGTAGATTGTGCAGAACAAAACCAAGTAAACCAAGTGTACATTTTGTAATATAAGGAATAGTGTTCAAGACTTTATCACACTAAATTGTTAAGTGATAGTAGTAGCACAGTGCTTTAAATAACCATGGGTGATATTTTAGAAAGTAGAGACTAATGGAAATGTTACTCATAGGATCAAGGTTGGGTTATTATCTTTGAACAACAAAAAAAAAGGACCAAGGTTGGGTTACGTAGAGTGAAAGTGCAATAGGTGGCTACCACACCTTTTCTATATGATAGGAAAGGTTGGCTAACAAGAAGCAATATGCATGCAAAAGAGACGTGTAGAGTATAAGTGAATATTAAGGATTTGTATTAAGGTCAGGGTGGAGAGTTAGAAATGAGAATATCCGTCTCTAAGTTGGGATAGCTCCTATACAAGAGAGGGTGGGACCAATAACAGTGGTTTGGTGATGCGATCATCCAATAGCATTAAATTTAAGAGAATCTTCACGGAATGATGAAGAGGGGTAAGTTTCCAAAAAGAGAGCAAAAAATTATCTAGTAAAACTAGAACATCAAACATCTCACGCAGTCACATTCGAATCAATTAGAAATGTTAAGTAAATGATCAAGTTAAGTATTTGTCATTTATTAATATCTCCAAATTATTAAACAAAATCTAAAAGCTAAAACTCATTGCAATTTGTGCTTGGCCAGCTCATTGTTAACAATAATAAATAAAAAAGAACTTATAACATACCATATGTATAAGAAGTTGGAGAAAAAGCCAATGGACAACGTACCTCACCATAAGCAATAACGGCAGTTGCTTAAAGGTTAAATATCTCTAAAAAGGATAAACAAGTTCAACCAGAATCTATGGGCAGGGGTGTACGTGTTTATGGTAAAAGCAAACAAAATGTATCCTAAAGTTTCAAACAGTTTTCATTAATAAATAGGAATGCTTATGCTAAAAGCATCAAGAAACATTCATGCAATAGCTCAACTAGCAGCAAGCGTGAAAGTGAACGCTAGGTTTCTTAATTATTGGGATTTCAATTTATTTTCTTGGAAAAAGAAAAATAGCTTGAAAATCTAGTAGTTGACCGTTTCTCAAACTTAACTTTCTAGAAGAAAAAAATATCAACAAAACCCGGAACAATGCAAAATCCAGAGGTTTCCTTCCACAGTTTTGCAATTTTCTTAAAATGCACAGCTGACATGTAACTATTTCAAGGACTTAAACCCAAAGGAAATCTCTCACGTCTGCTCCATAGTGAATGAGGGTGCTGGTTTTACCATTCTGATATCTTTCTTTCACCCCTCATTGCTTTATGTTTCGGGAGAAGCTCCTCTCTTACAATTTTAAGTAACAAATTATAAATAGTAACCAACATATATTTTATATTATTACTAAATTAATTTACTAAGGTGCATATCTGTTTTTCTTCAGAATCTTCAATTTTGCTTTTAATGATAACCAAAAAAAACTAGTCACAAAATAATAACAGGAAAGTCCACTAGGCATATATGTTACGAACTTATTACTTACATAAGGTTAACAAAAGAAACTAGCACGGGAACTTCATATGAAAAATCTCAAAGCACGGGAACTTCACAATCAAACATACGAAACAAGCTCCAAATTCTCAAAACACACACACACACGCACCTTTTTGAAGCCGGCTATTAACTTAACAGGAACCCAGCCCTGCTCATCCATGTTCTGCCTCAAGTAGGTGTCCTTAATTAGATTTTCATTACTGCAACAAAGAAACAAGCAGAGAGCTTCGTGGATGACCTCAAATACCTAGATATGGCTGCAGGATTAACTAAGTTGACCTAAGTCATCATGCAAACAAAGCATTACCTGAAATAATAATCTATCTGATTCGCTATACTAGCATGCAACTGATTGTCATGAGGCTCTGGTGCTGGGAAAAACACTTGGGGCATTGGTGCAACAAATGACAAACCTCTAAGTGAATCTGGAGGAGCAGCCGGAACCATATAAAGAGATGTCATATCTAAAAGAAAGCAGAGAGATTGCAGGCACACTTAGAATGCCACTCACCCTTACCAAAAAAGCAACAACAATAGCGAAAGTACAGCTTACCAGGATACCCCATCCCCATTGGGGTGCCAAAAGGCCGCATAGGAGTATGACCAATAAAAGGTATAGTATTTGGCACCGGAGGTGGTGGTGGCGGCGGTGGATGCCTCATTACCCTAGGAGCAACCCTTGGCTGCACTTGACCATCTCTGCTATTAAAGTTCCGACCATTCCACTCATGATTACCATGATCCTGATTGCGTCTGCCTCCAAAATTCTGATGGTGAGAACCATCTCCTCGTGGATGCGGACCACCATTACGATGCCTGTATGAATTCCGTGGGTGTGGTTGATCATTACCACCAGTATGAGACTGTGATACAAATCCACTTCTCTGTACGTGGTTCCTAGAAGAGGGGCTATTAACAGGTGATTCAACCACAGGATCTTGAGGTGGAAGCTGAGAGGGACCGCCATTAGATGCTGAGTTATTACTATTACGTTTCATCGACTTCTGGCGTGTAGGAGTGATATGGTTTGGTGTAGTATTCGAATTGGTGTTTGCATTGTTGCTGACTGGTTTCTGTGAGGTCGATGATGTTAACGCACTTCCATTCCCCTACAATATAGTAAACAAAGCAAAATCATAGAGATAAGAAGCCTCCAAAACCAAAATTACATCATATAAAACTTTGAGCGAGTGAATCCCTAAATACTTCCTATATCATACAATGTCCATTAAACAGATTCCATCAAATAGAATATAATTGAAGTAAACCCTACAGCTGGATTAAGAATTCAAGATTCCTTGCATTTTTGCCAATTCAGATTTTTAGCATTTAATATCTTCCTTGCCGAACAGATAATAAATTATCTCCAGTTAAAACAGCTAAGTTCAGGTATTTTAACAGCAGGATATAAAAATACTTGAAATGGTCAAGATTAAACTGAAACTAATAAAGAAGGGATTAAATTTTAGGAAAACAAACCTGAGAAACGGAAACAACGGAAGGAGAAGACGATGATCCATCCAACAAAGCTCGGGGTGAATCTGAAGAGGACTTGGAAGGAACCTTAGCGGACTCAGACAGAGCTGGCCACTTGTTGGTCCCCATAACGGCCCCAACCTTGGCATCGTCGTTAGAAGGTTTGTTCCAAGCTGGCTTCTTACCGGCATTGCCATTAGGCCCAGCATTCTCACTCTCCACGCCTTCATCTTCGTCCACGGTCGCAACAGGTGGCTCGGTCAGGACCGTTGATGGCGGCGATGACGAAAAGGACGAAGGTGTTAATGGAATACCCGCGATCGGTTCGTTTTCTCCACGAAACATTTCAGTCCAGGGCGAAGAAGCCGCCTTTATGGCACGATTCGATTGATTACGGCTACTGGGAGAGTGATTAGCAGCTGCCACTGCATCGGAGGTATTGAAATTAGCAGTATTAGTATTTGCAGCCATGGGAAACCCCGATTAAAACGAAAATCGCGATTTCCTAATTGTTTTTCTCTATCGACAAGTTGATCGACGGAGAAAATCACTGAAAAAAAAGAACAGACTTTTGATTAAGAAATCAAACAAAATCCGTGACGAGAGAGTGTGAGAGCTAACATATTCGAGGTTCCAAAAACTGCAAAAAATAGGACTTTTCTAAAAATAAAAATTAGGGTTCGAAAATCCTATCGGTGAAGAGAAACGAAGATTGAAAATAATAAAGAAGAAGAGCAGCGATGGAGGCGCTGTAACCTCTGCCTCTCTCTCTCTCTCTCTCTCTCTCTCTCTCTCTCTCTCTTTCTTTCTGTTTTTCTTTTTTCTCTCTTTATATATTTTTGTTCGTTTTTCTTTATTCCAATATATTTCCGATTTTACTATATACCCTCAATTCTGGGGTTGTTTCAATTTGCCGTTGAAGATGAATAACTTTTTACTGCTGTAAGAATCTATCTAGGGTTTTTCACTTTCTTTCCTAGTAAAATTTTGGTCAATTTGATGTTGAAGATGAATAACTTTTACTTAAGTTAAATTATATCGTTAGATCATTAAAAATCCATCCGCATCATGGTAAGTAAATAGTTAAGATTTATCTACGTATTCAGTTTTAATAGTCCAATGGCATAATTAAAGTTGAGTGTTAAAATAGAATTAATTTTTAGTTTATTGATATAATTAACATTAAACTTAATGTTTAGTGGTATCCAACGTAGTTTACACTAAATCTTTTTATTAATAATAATAATAATAAAATTAATTTTATAATGACATATATTAATTATGATTGTTACTTACTAGTTCTAGCAATAAAAGAAAGTAAAATTTTGCCATGCTCAACGAACACCGATGAACACTATTAATTCAATTTATAAAAATTAAAAATCTAAATAACTTACAGTATAATGATGAATTATTTAAAAATTAAAAGGTAAATTAATTAAAATATATTATTTTTAATTTTCTTTTAAACATAGATCAAAATATATATTTACCCTTAAATTACAAAATTCTAATTTTTGTTCATTTAAAATTCAAGTCGTCGTTATTGCTGCCGTCGCCGCCGCAACATTGCTTTGATGTATCTGGCCACCGAAGAGTCTAAACGGGAGTCAAAATTGGTGCTCATCGATGAACACCATCAAGATAGAATGAAGGTGAACACCATCACGACACCATCACTGACTTTGTCACCTTTAAATTTTTAATCACCAAGACAAAAATTTCCATCCAGTGATGGTTTTGCAGAAAGCACCAATGAACACCATCACGGTAGGAGACAACGTTGGTGACGGCTTAAATTTTAAATAAATAAAAATTAGAGTTTTATAATTTAGAGGTATATATATATTTTAATCTATGTTTAAAAGAAAATTAAAAATAAAATAATATATTTAGTTTAATTTACCTTTTAATTTTTAAATAATTTATAATTATAAGATAAGTCTTTTAAAATTTTAATCTTTATAAATTAAATTAATTGTACTCATCGGTGCTCGTCGAACATGACAGACTCATCCTAAAAGAAATCCGAACAAAACAAATATTTAGAAAGTGAAAATAGTGCTACGATTATAATCACGGGAGAGAGAGTCCAATTTTACTTGGACAAAAAAAAGGGAAAAAGCTTTTTGATAAGGGGGATGTTAGATATTGGTCATATTTGGTAAATAATATTTTGAGCTAAAATTAGAGGTTTGAAGCATTTGTAAATGTTTGATCAGTCAAATTCGCTAATTTAAATGTTTGGTAAATAGAGAATTATAATAGCGGATTGAAGTGAAACCTCTCATTTTGAAAAAGCTCTTTTTAATAACTTTTTAAGTTAGAGGGTTGAATAAAAGACTTTTTTGTCCTTAATAATTATATTATTTTTTCTAAATAACATAAATTTGAATAATTAATAAAATATAGAAAGATATCCACAAATAGAAAATTAATATATACATATAAACTTAATAATAATAAAATTATAGCTAAAAATATTTATAATTAAATAAGAAATTAACTTATACATCTAAATTTAATCATTATTAAAATTATATTAAAAAATAATTTCACAAATAAAAAATTAATGTATACATCATTTATAAAAGTTTAATAATGATATTAAAAATTATTTTCATAATCTAATTAATATTAACCTATACAAAATATTAAAAACTAATAAATTATTCAAACAAGTATAAAATATAATGGGTAAACTATACTAATGACCACCGAACTATGGGGTTGGTGTCGATTTGACCACTATATTTTCAATTGTGTCAAATATACCACTTAACTATTTAAATGGTTCCAATTAAGCCACCCGCCGTTAAAAAAAACGAAAAAGTTGACGGAACTGTTAAAAAAATTGGTATAATTACACATTTGGTCCTTTATATTTATACAATATATCAATTTAGTCCTAATTTTAATCTAATAAAATAAATTAATTATTCGACGGTGACACGTGTCACCACCTTATTGGAAGTCTTTAATTATTTTTATTTAATTTATTTAATTAATTTTCCACCTCCAATCAGGTGGTGACACGTGTCACCCAATTGGAGGTGGAAGGTGGAAAATGAGAGGAACAAAACGCCCCCATCATGGATCGAACCAGTGACCTTAGAGCAACCAAGGTTTGTGCTTGCCACTGAACCAAGCACACTTTTGTGCTATAGGGTACAACATTTAATATATGTGTTTAATGATTGTTAGTGCCGAGAAAAATGAAAGAAAAGAAATTGCACTTAGGTGGATTCGAACCAGGGACCTTAAGATGCATAGCACAAGTGCTTGCCACTGCACCAAATATATACTTTGTGATATATTGTACAACATTTAATATATGTCTTATATAATTTTTAATGCTTGGAAAAAGGAAGGAAATGTAATTTTAAGAAACTCGAACATAATATTCGTATGATGCCTAAAAACATTTAAACCAATTAAATAAATCTAATAACTAAATTAAAGTTAAGAATATTAAATTATGTTTGTGAGTTTGAATTCGCTAAATGAATTTAATATAATTTTTAATTTTTTAATATAATTATATATATAATAATTTAATTAATTTTTTAGTAAATATTAAAATTATTAATTAAGTTAAAAAATCATTATATACGTGAAATTATAAAAATAAATCTGGAACTAAAAAATATATTAAATTTAGATTAAAATATAAAAATTTTAAAATGATTTTTCTATTAAAAAATAATATTAAATTTTTTATTTTAAATCGTGCACTAACTATAATTTAAAATATATACAAAATATTCTTAACTTTAATTTAGTTATTAGATTTATTTAATTGGTTTAGATGTTTTTATGCATCATAAGAATATTATGTTTGAGTTTCTTAAAATTACATTTCCTTCCTTTTTCCAAGCATTAAAAATTATATAAGACATATATTAAATGTTGTACAATATATCACAAAGTATATATTTGGTGCAGTGGCAAACACTTGTGCTATGCATCTTAAGGTCCCTGGTTCGAATCCACCCAAGTGCAATTTCTTTTCTTTCATTTTTCTCGGCACTAACAATCATTAAACACATATATTAAATGTTGTACCCTATAGCACAAAAGTGTGCTTGGTTCAGTGGCAAGCACAAACCTTGGTTGCTCCAAGGTCACTGGTTCGATCCATGATGGGGGTGTTTTGTTCCTCTCATTTTCCACCTTCCACCTCCAATGTGGTGACACGTGTCACCATCTTATTGAATAATTAATTTATTTTATTAGATTAAAAATAGGACTAAATTGATATATTGTATAAATATAAAGGACCAAATGTGTAATTATACCAATTTTTTTAACAGTTCCGTCAACTTTTTCGTTTTTTTTAACGGCGAGGGGCTTAATTGGAACCATTTAAATAGTTAAGTAGTATATTTGACACAATTGAAAATATAGTGGTCAAATCGACACCAACCCCATAGTTCGGTGGTCATTAGTATAGTTTACCCAAATATAATCATGTTCTTATATGTCGATTTGCTTGTTCAAATAATCAAACAACTATCAGTTATCAGTTAATTTTACCAAACACTTCTATATAATCAGCTAATGTAATTTGCTAGTCAAATCAACTAATGTTATCAGCTATCTGTTATCAGCTAATGTAATCCGTTATCAGCTATCCGCTAATTGCCAAACATGACCATTATCTTTTTTTCCCTTAAAATTATATGATGACAGATATGGACTAACTACTAAAATGATTGATATGTTTCGATTATGGGTGAATAAAATTCGATTCGAAACATTCGAGTTTTTCAACTCGACTTGTTTCGAATTATAATTTCATAAACTTGTTTTGAAAAAATTCAAAAAAAAAGTTTAAGTTATAAATTGAGACTCAAATAACTTGAAAGTTTTTGTAACTAGTGGATCGATTTATAAGTTCGAGTCGAATCTCTCAACTCCGCCTAATATATGTATATCAATTATATATATATATATATATATATGAATGTCCTAAATGGTTGTAGAAATTCGTTTAAATTAGAACCAAATTTAGATAGTAACTCGAATGAGTTGACTCGAAAAAATTCAAATAAAGTTTAAGTTATAAAATATGACTCGTCAATTCAATTAATTTAAATTTTTTTACTTGACTCGATCGAATGTTCACCCCTAGCTTAAATGAATCACATGAATATTATTTATTAAATGTTCAATAAAGACAAACAACATGATACATCCTAATAACAATTCAATTGAAAAATATAAAAAAAATAAAATATTGTTATAAGTCTGATTTTATTATTTAAATTTATTATATAATAACATTTAAAAAACAATTTCTTTAAAATAACTTTAAATAAACTATCACTTATTAAGAAACAAAAGAACCACTTCTTCATAGTAAAAAATCAAGTAACTTTAAATTATATCTTTTTTTGCACGACCCAACTTGCCTCAGTGGTTAATGGAGGTAATTGAGCGTTCATTCTCAAATGGTTGAGAGTATATTTAAAACAGATACTACTTGTAATCACTCTAGCTTTCATCAAATAAAAATAAATTATATCTCCTTTTTATTTTTTTTTCACTCAATTGTATAGGCATACCATCATTTCATACTCCATAATATTGTTTAAAAGACGTAACTTGATTTCGTTATTTAAAATAAGAAAAATATGCTCGTGAATATGTTTTTGTTTAATGTATTGAAAATTATTTTTAAAAAAGCTAACAATTAATAATTGAGAATACATTAATTAGTTTTTAAATAAGTAACTAGTATGTGACTAAAAATGTGATGAATGATAGAAAGTGATGGAAACAAAAGGCACCGACGAAGTTAATAATTTTTTTTTTGGGTAAACTACATAAATGACCACCATACTATTAGAAAAGTTGCGATTTGACCACCTTACTTTTTTTCGAAGCAATTAAACCACCACACTATTAAATTGGATGCAATGTGACCACCAGCCGTTAGAGGTTAACGGTAGGGTGACGTGGCAGTTAAAAAAATAGGGGTATAATTACACATTTGGTCCTCGTTACTTATTCACTCTATCAATTTGGTCCTAATTTTAATTTAATAAAATAAATAAATTATTTAATTAAGTTGTGACACGTGTCGCCATTTTATTGGAGGGCTTTAATTATTTTTATTTAATTTATTTAATTATTTTTCCACCTCCAATATGTGGTGACACGTGTCACCAGATTGGAGGAAGAAAATAAAAGCAAGAACATCTTACTCTAGGTAAGATTCGAACCAGGGTCGGCTAGGATGAAAGGAAGTAAGCTTACCACTAGGCCAAGTGGATTTTTGTGATGTATGATACAAAACTTAATCTTTAACAAATAAATGACTCTAATGTAAAATATATGCAATTGAGGGTAGGTGGAAAAAAATTTAAATACCAGATGAAGATAATATGATGGCCTTTTCTGGTGTATTTATCTCTGCAACAATGCTTGCTTCTCCACTGCTCACTGAAATGCTCAGTGGTTCATCTAAAAAGAAAAGCTTCTCATTTATCTTTAAATATTCGTTTTCGATACATATTCAAATATCGATCAGACATCAATTGAATTCCAAAACCTTTAAATTAAAGTCTATTTACAACCAAGTTCTCATGTCAGTGTAACCATCTGCTTGAATCCATACATATTTACAATCAAGTTCAAAAATCTTGAAGTTCATGGATTAATGTATATTTCGATCTATAGTTTGGGGATGTATGGTGAAATTAAGATAAAACAAACATAACCTGAAACTCCATTGATGGATGTGAACTGGTTCCTGCAGCTGAGATTCTCAGAACACAAGCAACTCTGCATCAAAATAAACAGTGGAAAAAACCAGTCAGTGTTTTGTTTGAATGTTGAGATAAAATTATTTATTTGAGAGAAAGAAAATCTGAGATTATATTATATACCTTTGAAAGATGATTGAATCCATTTGTTAAATCACGACCATCATCACTGTAAAACAGCAAGCGTCTTCGTTTGGACATTTTCAGTGAATTCAAGCAAAGCGTCTTCAAGATACCCAGAAGAGGAATCCGAGTCTAGGTTTTATCAAAACTAAGATTTTGATACCCAGAAGAGGAAGTAAGCTTATCACAAAAATTCACTTGGCCTAGTGGTAAGCTTACTTCCTTTCATCCCAGCCGACCTTGGTTCGAATCCTACCTAGAGCAAGGTTCTTTTTTATTTTCTTCCTCCAATCTGGTGACACGTGTCACCACATGATTGGAGGTGGAAAATTAATTAAATAAATTAAATAAAAATAATTAAAGTCCTCCAATAAAATGACGACACGTGTCACAACTTAATTAAATAATTAATTTATTTTATTAAATTAAAATTAGGACCAAATTGATAGAGTGAATAAGTAACGAGGACCAAATGTGTAATTATACCCCTATTTTTTTAACTGCCACGTCACCCTACCGGTAACCTCTAACGGCTGGTGGTCACATTGCATCCAATTTAATAGTGTGGTGGTTTAATTGCTTTGAAAAAAAGTAAGGTGGTCAAATTGCGACTTTTCTAATAGTATGGTGGTCATTTATGTAGTTTATCTTTTTTTTTGGGCTTTGGTAACTTGTTGTTAAGGAGTGGTAAATTCAATATTTGTAGCCACCTCAATAGCTCCTCTCACTAACAGTCTAACACTAAAACTTGGGGAGTTCTGCTGTAAGGCGATTAATATACAGCGTGACCGGTTAAATAGGTAACCAGTTAAAGATAAACAAAATCGGTAAATTACTTATTTTGTTGATCAGAGTATCAACATATTCGGTAGCGCCTAATTTGTTGATAATTTTGAGCTGATGGAGCCTTGGAAAATCCCACGATAACAAAATGGGTAAAATTACCTATTTTGTTGATATGAGTATCAACATATTCGGTAGCGCCTAATTTGTTGATAATTTTGAGTAAATTACTTATTTTGTTGATAATTTCGAAAGTATCTATACTTTTTTAAAAGTATTGATACTTTTTTAAAAGTAATGTAACCGGTTGAAAAAAAATATCGAAAATATGGATACTTTGTGCACAGTATTTTGTAATTAATTGAAAAAAAAGTATCAAAAAAACAGATACTTTTGTAACTATTTATACAATTTTATCGATACAAAGGGCTCGAAAGTATCGATTCTGTTTCCCCAGTACTAATAAAAAGTATCTATCCTTTAGAAGCTAATTTGACATAACCGGTAAAAAAAGGCCAAACTAGTTACATTATTAATAAAAACAATGTAACCGGTAAATTGTTACCGTATTGTTTGTTTGCTGTCGATACTTTTGTAAGAACATGTGCAAAAGAATCAGTACAATAGAAAAAATTAGACATAACCAGTTACATTATTAATACATATAATATAACCGGTAAATCGTTACCAGATTGTTTGTTTGATGTAGATACTTTTTTAAGAACATATACAAAAGAATCGGTAAAATAGAAGCAAATTTGACATAACCGGTTACATTATTAATACATATAATGTAACAGGTAACTCGTTACCGGATTGTTTGTTTGGTGTCGATACATTTGTAAGAACATGTACGAAAGAATCGGTACATTAGTAATTTAAAAGGATTTTGAAACAGAAAAGGGGTCGAAAGAATCGATACAATTCAAAAAAGTATCGAAATTTGGGGAATTGTATCGATTAAATATAATTGATATAACCGGTTAAAAAGTATCTACTCTAATACAATCCTTGTATTGCATTGCATTTACAGAAAACCTAAGAGAGTATTTGAAATCGAACCGATTTTGGTTACTGCGAAATAGAAGGGAGGCGTTTTTGAAGTCGTGGTGTATCAGAATCGAAAGGAAAGGTTTTGGGTTTAGGGATTTTGAAGTAAAAGGTATGTTGTCGAAACCCTAATTTTTTGGTAATGTAGTATTTGGAAATTGGGGTTAAGGTTTTAGGTTTAGGGATTTTGAAGTAAAATAGGATTTCAAATCGATTATAGGTCGAAATTGTAATTATAGGTAGAAAATAAATATTGATATTTTGTTCAGAGAACTTATAGGTAGAAATTGATATTGTCGGTAGAAAATGAATATCGATACTTTTTTCAGAGAACTCAAACGGTTACTATAAGATAGGTGCAAATGATCATGAAGATGTTGTTCGTGAAGATGACACTGAAATGGCTCATGAAAATATTGTTCGTGAAGATGACACCATTGAAATGGAGCCGGAGAGTATCGAAAGTGATGAAAATCGAAAGCAACCAAATGGTGGATATATGTACTTCTAGTAAGTATCAATGTATTTGTGTACTTGTTCTTTAAATGGTAATTGGATTAAAGTATTTAAGAACATTTAAAATTTCTTATCGTGACAGTATGAATGAAGTGCAAAGGATGAAGGAATGTGGTACTTACAAAAGCGGTTCAGTATGTAAACTGAATTTATAATGAATATAATGTAGCTTTAATATTTTGATTAAGAAATATTTATGCATAGTTTTCAGGTGATAGAAGAAGTGGTGAAGAAATGACACTCGATGAGTGATACTAAGAAGGAACCATTTATGAAGTTGTCCACAAAGGCGAGAGCAAAATATTCGGCTTCGAGAAAAGCATATAAAAACATTGAGAAGAAGGTATTCATTAAACTTGTAAATACTTTGATAAATGATATATAAAAACTCTAACATTATATGTAAATAATTTAGGAAGTGTCGACAAGGTGTAGCATAAAACGAGTTCACCACATAATAGAAGACTTGAAAGTGAAGGATAAAGCCAAAGTGTTGAAAGAAATGGGGTTTGGATCTCTTAATGGATTGAAGGACCGACCAATTTGGAGAGAATTGTGTCGACTGTTGATGAGAGATTTTGATTTGCAAAAGTGTGAAGTTTGATATGGTAAATATTCTTTTCATTTTGGTGTCCGATGTGTTGAAGCCGTATTGGGGCTAGAAAATAAAAGGAAGAGTGTGCATGAAGTAATTAAGAGGGAGGATTAGAAAAAACTTGTGAACAAGTATGGCTTAAAGTCCAAGGTGACATATGCTACACTCGAGGACAATATTAAAAGCGGCAAGTATGATGGGGATCATCTGAAGGCCCAAGTACTATTGTACCTTGTCGGAGTATTCCTTTGTCCAACGGGTGATACATCCCTGAGCAAGGAATATATGAAGTTGATTTGCGACTCCGGGTTGAAAGGTGAATTAAATTGGGCCTCATTTGTCAGTGAGAAATTATTTGATGCAATCAAGAGCTTTCAGAAGGCCGAAAACCCCACATACCTCAAAGGGGGCATAGCTGTCTTAGAGGTAAATGAGTTGAACGATGTGTTGGTTTAGAAAACTTTGTAAGTATAGTTATTATAGAAAATGATAAAGTTTATTATAAATGCATGTTGCATTGTTTGATTTTTGGTCTGATTCTTCAAGTGTGCCGACCTTCCAAAGAACCGGAGCGGCGCGCATCATTGCATGGGGCAAGAAAGAAGTCGCCCGAGTGATGACAAAGTTAAAGTTGGAAAGACCGAAAAAGAAAGTAAGGGTAATAAAAGTATTTATATATTAGTAAGGACTTAAAAAAGATGTTCTAATATTGTAATTTATTTTTGAAGGTTATTGGCGAGGAGGAAGAGGAGAAAGTAGAAGAGAAGGTGAAACAGAAGGAAGAAATGGGGAAGTAAACATGACATTTTGATGTCTGAGTTGGCGGAGCTTAAAAAGCCGTTTCTGATTGTTTGTAAAGACAATCCAGAATCGAATAGGCAATTGAGAGCATTAAGGGGAAAGTAGGGGAAAAGGTTGATGGAGTGATGAAAAAAGTGGTGGAATTGAGGGGTGAGTTGAAGGGGGTGATTGTAATGGTAGAAAAAAATGGATGAGGGGAAAATTTTAAGTTCTGAAATGAAACAAACGATGAGTTATGTTGAGAAAAAATATGATGAACTTAAAAAATATGATGAAGAAAATGTGAAAGAATTGAGTATGAGGAAGGAAAATATAGAAGTCCACGATTCAGATATGAGGACACCGGATAATGTAATAGATGTAGATCTAGATTCAGAGTGTCGTGCACCAAAGAAGAAGCAAAAGGTAAAATGAATAAAAGAATTGACATCCATTTTGATTACCATGTTGTGGCTGATATCTATAATCAATATCGTAGGTTGAAAAAGTCAAAATACCAAAAGAAATTGGTGCAATGGAGGGTGCAATGTGTGAGTATGTATGGAATAGTAGGTTGTTAGATGATAGGTAAGTAATATATATTACTTTGTGAGTGATATTTAAATATTTATGTGAAAAAATTAATCTAAAAAATTGCTTGTATAGGGATGTTGTCAGATTTCGGAAACCAACACGCCACAGTAGGCGACGTTGCGTCGTTAAAACCTGGTAAATGGATTTTCGGTCAGGTTATTGATTTGGTCGGCTGGTTGTTGGCTGACGAGTCGATGAAGAAGATATCAGGGAACCGGAAGATTTGCTATTTTCCATACTACTTTGCGATAAGTTAAATTTATACATGTTTTTGTGTTGTGTTATGCCTATGGTTGGTCAATTAATAGTGATTGTTTTTGAAAATGCAGTCATCGTTGTTAAAGGACGGTCAAGATGTGTCGTTTGTTGTAAGCTTCTGGAGTAGCATATTGGAAGACCATAATAAAATGAACGATTGTGACACGGTAAGATATTTTTACGTACATGTTGTTTTGTATTTAAATAATTACAATAAATGTTCTAATTTCTTGCCTTGAGTGTGACATTTATTGTAGATTTTCTTGCCAATAAACGATAGCAGCAGTCATTGGTATCTCTTGGTGTTGGATATGGTTGATCGTGTAGCAGCGGTTCTTGATAGTCTAAATTCATCTTACCGGCATAAGACAAGAGTGCAACATTGCAAGCAATTGGTATGTGTCGATAAATTTTTTAATTTATAATGCATAATTTCTTCGTAATCTAATTTAATAATTTTTTGACGCATATGAGATGTTTAGATAAATTTAATAAGGATGCGAGCTTTGTTGATACATTTGAGAAGATGAAGGTCCCAGTGACGAATTTAGAATTAGTGGACCGTAAGACGAAGAAACAAACGAACGAGTATGAAATTTGAGTATTTAATAAGTCAAATATTTTTGTGGTTGTCTAACTATTTGACATTTGCGGCAATATAACATAGATGATTGCAGAATGTATGTGATTATGTGGACGAAAGCTATTGCTGATGGGAGGTCAACGAATGATTTGGTAAGTGGTCTGAAAAGGACTTTTAAAATAAAATTTGGGTACTCTTACATTGAATGATGTGGTAACAAAATGTTTTAATGTGAATGTAGGTTGTTGGGGAATGGGATCGTCCGAGAATTTTAAACGATCTCATAAATCACGAAGGTAATAAAAGGAGAGATCGATTCACAAATGGTTGCCTGAAACATATGAAAAAGTAATTCTTATGAAACTATAAATTTTGTATATAATTATTTATCATAGTTAGGTTGTTGTAAATTATGTTACCATAATTTTGTATGCACATATTTATCAAATATTTTGTTAGATGTTATGAAACAATAAATGCCATTTGCATACTAGAAACAAAATATAAATGTTATGAAACTATAAATGTTCAGCATCAAATTCTTTTTGAAATCAAATGGATTGACATAGCTTACGTGAAGAAAGTGTCGAAACTTTTGTCCCGCTATAAAAAATCATTATCGATACTTTGTTAAAAATCAATGTTTCCGGTAGCAAATTTGCTCAGAAATACCGATTCTTTCTTCCAACTATGGAAAAAATTATCGATACTTTTGAAAAAAATGGATTGGCATAGCTTACTGGAAAGAAAGTGTCGATACTTTATTTACGCTATAAAAACAAATTATCGTTACTTTTAATAAAAATCAATGTTTCCGGTAGCACATTTGCTCGAAAATATCGATTCTTTCATCCCACTATTTAAACAAAATATCGATACTTTTGAAAATAAGGATTGCCATAGCTTACTGGAATCAAAGTGTCGATTCTTTGTTCCCGCTATGAGTAAAATTATCGATACTTTTAAACAAAATCAATGTTTCTGGTATCAAAATTTGCTCGAAAATATCGATACTTTATATCGATACTTTTAATATAAGTATCCATACTTTTTATGCAAGTACCCATACTTTTAATTTAAGTATCGAAACTTTTAATATAAGTATCTATACTTTTAATTTAAGTGCTGAAACCCTAAACACATACTTTTAATTGATATAAACGATTAAATAGAAATACCCATACTTTTATAAAAACAATGTAACCGATCTAGCTACAACATTTATTTCTTATTAGGACAAAGTTAGTTGTGCAATAAATTATAGTAAAATAATGATACTATTAAAGTAATTACCAATACTTTTAATATAAGTATCCATAATTTTAATTTAAGTGTCGAAACTTTTTATGGAACCAGTTGAAACATGGCTAGAAAGTATCGATACGTTTTATATAAGTATGGATACTTTCGAGCCACAATTGAACCAGTTCCAATGTTTTTATTAAAATATCGATTCTTTTGTAATAGCGTATCGGTACTTATTCGCTACCTATTATGTTACACTAGTAACCAGTTTGTTTAAAGTTATAATATTAATGTAAACGATAAAATAATAACAAATTAGGCGCTACTGAATATGTTGATACTCATATCAACAAAATAGGTAATTTTACCGATTTTGTTATTGTGAGATTTTCCAAGGCCCCATCAGCCAAAATTACGCGCTACCAAATATGTTGATACTCAAATCAACAAAATAGGTAACTTTACCGATTTTGTTATCGTGGGATTTTCCAAGGCCCAATCAGCCAAAATTATCAACAAATTAGGCGCTACCGAATATGTTGATACTCATATCAACAAAATAGGTAATTTTACCGATTTTGTTATCGTGGTATTTTCCAAGGCCCCATCAGCTCAAAATTATTAACAACTTAGGCGCTACCGAATATGTTTATACTCTTATCAACAACATAAGTAATTTTACCGATTTTGTTATTTTTGTATCTAAACTACCGATAACTTAAATTTGCCGGTTACCAATTTTTTATAAATTTTTTTCATGTTTTCTACCGGATACTGTTGCGTGCCAAAAGTCATATCGCAATTTAGTGCAAGTGTACACGACGCAAGTAGTAAAGTGATACTCAAAGTATCGGATGTCGAATCCACAGAGACTGGAAATAGCTTTATCCTTGGATTGCTGCACAAGAGAGAAAGAAAAGAGTTTAATTTATTGAAGAATAATATTGAAGAATACTGAATATAAAATAAAGGCCGGTATTGATCTGCTTGGTAGTGCAGGTGTTGCACTGGATAAGAATTCATGTTCTGTCGTCGTCCCTGTCGCGACAATAGTCTGTTGTTGTCGCGGCAGCGATCACACAACTCTGTACTTCAAGCTTGGCAAGAATCCCTACTATGACTTGTCCTATCCCTAGGTCCAAGTATTGTTGATGACACTTCTCGGATGATACCTCCCGACGTGAATCAAAGGGTGAACACCAATGTTGTTGAATTCTTTCTTAGCCACTTAACCTTGTCCTATCCATAGGTACGAGATAGTTCAACCATAAACTGGAGAACCTGTACTTATTCCTTTCGTATACTTAACTCTCCCGATATTAAGTAAATAAAAACTCTCACAATGCTTTCCCGATACTCTTGCAAGATGTTGAAACCAGAATAAGCAAACAGAAAATTCTTAAAACAGTACAATCCTTGCAACTACTTTACAGAATCAACCCTTAGCCCTAGGGGAAATTTAGAACATGATGAGAATGGGGAAAACGACAAGGGTTTTGGGGAAGACGGATAGAGAATGAGATATCCTTCCCTAGGTCAAATTACATGCCTTTATATAGGCCTTGGGTTCAAGTTTTCTAATAAGGTAAGAATACAAGTTCAAACTAAAGTACAACTCTAATTAAGATTAAATCTTCTGAGTAGATGCCTTTAATTCGTCCTCTTTTCTTGTTTTGGGTTTCTTCCTTGAACTTTGGGCTTAGCCTTCATTCTGATCTAGGGCTCAGAAAAATATAGGAGTGGCCCACGACAGACTGGCTTGAATTTCTCTATCTGTCGAGATCCACTTCACCTTTCCCTTCACCATTGCTGTCGTCATGGCTGCCACGGCAGCGTCCTCCTTCTTGACTCCAGTCCTGTGTTCCAGCTCTGCTTCTTCACTGCCCTGAGTCTGCCACAACATCTACCTGCAAAAACAGCCAAAATCAGTAGCAAATGTGCCATTTTATCTAATTGTGATGTATATGTGAAATCTATCCTAAATGCAATGAATTATGCTTGAATGCGGTAGAAATATGGGTTAAATAAGGGGTAAAAAGTAGAACTTTTGCACACTTAACACACCCCCAAACTCAAGTTCTTGCTTGTCCTCAAGCAATTATGACCTAACTAACTAAAAAAATAAAAAACTTTTTGTTTGGCTTAATTCAGTGAACCTTCCATTACCTACCACACATGCTCTATCACGAATAACACCTTGTCGGACATTTCTCGGATTTATTCGGAACCATGCTATAGGTCTCGTGTAGTGTGTGCATGCCTTGTGAAGAGATATGTGCCTAGACTCTTTTAATTTACTAGAATAGTTAAGCTACTTACTTGAATTTTTATGCCAACTTTCATTTTTTTGGAGGCAATTCTTAGGTTTCTTTAGTTTTTCTTAGACCCGGTTTTCTTTTTTTATTTTAAGTTTGACTAGAGCCTGTTTTTGGGCACCTCTAGCTAACTTCCTAGAGCCGGTTTTGGGCATCTCTAGGTGTATTGAGTCTAAATTTTCTTAACTTCTTTTCCTAGAGCCAGTGTTAGGCACCTCTAGGGGCAACTCAAGTGTTTAAGCTTTTCCTATTCTAGTTTACCAATAGAAGTCTAGATAGCATAAGAGTCACAAAGAGTGTTTAAAGATGAGAACTATAGTAAGGCTCTAAACTGTTCCTAGAAAAATCCTAAAGGCACCGCCACGACAGAGTCTGTCACGGCAGGTAAGTTCAGTTCAAAGACTTAAGCCAAATAAATTTTAGTTTTTTTGACAAAAATAAACTTAAATAATAATTAACACTTAGACACAATTTTAAAACCTAAAAGACACTTCATTACTAGAAGGATGCCACCCCCAAACTCGAGGGTTGCATTGCTCTCAATGCATGATAACAGAGATGAAAAAGAAAAAGAAATAAAAACAAAATACATCACAATATAAATAAAACAGCAAGACAACAAAAATAAGATAGAAACTTAATTTGAGGAGCTGTCATCACTGCTGATGCTGCTAATCTGTAGCTGCCGGTGGGCTGTGACCTTCAATGTAGGTGCCGGCAGAGTGCTAGGAGAGGCGGAGGCAGTTTTCTTCTTGGCTTCCCTTGGCGGCTGGATACGAGTGGGTGAGATCTGGGGTAGCTTGTCCAGCATTTGTACCTCATCTTTCGAGCTGCTGCTGCTGGCAGACTTGCCCTGGCCGTATGGTCCTTCACCAGCTTGGTTGGGCTTCAGCCTTTTCATAGGAGTGAACTCCTTGGAAAGGTTTCTAGCAACAGAGGGCTCCCCGTCAGAGTCCTTCCAGACGGAGGATGATGAGAACCCTGCGAAGTAGTCGTCATCGAGTTCTGGCAGCGACTCCTTTCTTTTCTCGCCTCTGGCAGGGGCAGTGTCAGTGTGGCTGCCGCCTTCAGCTGTCGCGGCCGGAGTTGGAGTAGATGCATCAGATGGTATTTTTGGTGTGGAAGCAGGGGTAGGAGTAAGTGTAGGTGTATGGGCAGCAAAATATTGCTCTGGGAAGGCAGGGAATTGTATATTTGCAAAATTTAAATTATTGTGAATGAAATGTACCGTGGTTGCCGTGAAGTCCCTTACGAAACTTATCAGACCAAGCTGCCTTTCCTCCATCTTTTTGAGTTTGGTCAGAATCTGAGTGGAGGCGTCTGCTGGTGGGGCTGCTGTTGTTCTGCTACGGCAAGTTCAGGATGATTGGGGCCTGCCGGCTCCTCTGCTGTGGCAGATGGGTTGAAGTAGGAAAGCGGTGTTGCTGCTTTCAGCTCTATAAGGCTGAAGATGTTACGCTTTGTCCATCCATTCCCTCGAACTTTGAAGTCTTCGGCGATTTCTAGGATGTTGTGGCCTCGGCAGATTTCAGTGATGAGGTATGGCAAGACAAGAGGTCCTGACGGTCGAAGGGCATGATCAGTGTATAAAAGTTCTACATTTTACCCATCATTTATCCTTATTTTTGCTGCACTCAAGCATGTTTAACTGCATTTTAGGTTAAGTTTTGCATAAACATCACATTTAGATAAAACTGCGCAGATACTGCTAAATTTGGTTACTTTTTCAGGTATCTGCCGTGGCAGCAGTCGTGACAGCATCCAGGGCAGCAGTCGTGACAGCATCCAGGGCAGCATTCATGACAGCACCCAGGTCAGCAATCCTGGCAGGCGTTGGGCAGCGATGCAGAAAATCTGGAATGAGCAGTCAAGGAGAACGTTGCTGCCATAGTTGCTGCCATAGCTGACAGAGAAGGCAGGCGCTGAGCAGAGAAGCAGAAGAGCTGAACTGGACAAGCAGACAAAGAGGACGATGCTGCCATGGTGCCGCCGTGACAGCATGGTGACAGCAGTTTTGTGGAGAGAAAGCAAAGTGGACCTCGATAGATAGAGAAAATTCTGCTCGTCTGTCGTGTGAAAACCTCATATTTTTCCGAGCCCCAGATCAAAAGATATGTCAAGCCCAAAGTTCAAGGAGAGAAAATCCCAAGAAACAAGGAGGACGGCTGGAAAGTAGATTCCTTGAAGATTTAGTCTTTATTAGAATCATACTTTTAATTAAAGTTGTAATCCTTGTTAAATTAGATAACTTGAGCCCAAAGCTTATATAAGGGCATGTATTTTAACCTAGGGAGATCTCAACCTCCACATCCCATAACCCATAGCCAATTTCCCTTTAAACCGACAACCAAAAACCCTCCGCCGTCTACCTGTCGTCTACCCGCCGTCGACATGTTCTAAAACCCCCTAGGGCCACGGGTTGTTTTGTAAAGTAGTTGCAAGGGTTGCTTTTGTTTTAGGATTTTTCAAGTTCAATAAAATAAACTTCAAGTTCTCTTATTTTGGTTATTAATATCTTGCAAGAGCATCGGGAGAGCATTGTGAGGTTATCGATTTACTTAGCATCGGGAGAGTTAAGTATACGAAAGAAATAAGAGCGAGTTCTCTAGTTTATAGTTGAACTATCTCGTGCCTAGGGATAGGGCGAGGTTAAGTGGCTAAAGAAGAATTCATACACATCGGTGTTCATCCTTCGATTCACGCCGGGAGGTATCATCAAGACGTGATCATCGACAGACTTGGACCTAGGGATAGGCCAAGGCAGATCTGGGATTCTTGCCAAACTTGAACGTACTGAGTTGGTGTGTTTGCTGCCGCGACGACCAACGGACAGCTGCCGCGACAGGTGCTGCCTGCGACAGGCGCGACGACAGAACTGGAGTTCCTAAGCAATACAATACCTGCACTACTGAGCAATTCAATACCAGCCCATTCTCTCTATCTTGATATCCATACTCTTTTATTTAAGTATTCTTTATTATTTTCGTGACAATATCTTAATCTATTCTTTTCCCCTTGTGCAGATAGCGAAGGAAAGGGTTAGCCCAGTCCCTGTGGAGACGATATCCGATACTCTAGTATCACTTTATTACTTGCGACGTGTACACTTGCACTCAATTGCGATAGACACTTTTACACGCAACAAGTTTTTGGCGCCGTTGCCGGGGACTGGCAACACACTCTTACCCTAGCTTCTGCACTTTTCTTTTATTTTTATTTTTTATTTTTTTTATTTTTTATTTTTTTAACAAAAAAAAAACTCAGGTGAAAATACAGGTTCAAGGGCATCAACATGCCAGGAAAAACCATTCGAGAGTTGATGTGGGAATGTTCTTGCAATTACCGTAAAGATATGCTGCCACAGCAGCAATAGGGGCAGCAACTGCCGATGCCGCAACAGCAAAATTTTTTATGGTACGATCAAAACCCGCATAATTTTTTATACCATAACAGTTTTGCTGCAGAACCCGACCTGCCCTGGCAATGTCATCATCCTCAAGAGCAGTCAAAATCCTTAGAAGACACACTGCAAGCCTTCATGGCACTCACTCAAGAAGTGTCGGTTTCTATGGACGCAAGTATCGCCAAGATGGATGCACTCTTGAGCAGACCGGTCCTCATTCATTCCACGACTGAACCTGAAATCCCAAGGAAAGATGACGAGGACGCCCATGTGAAGGAATACCCAACATATGATGAGTCTGAGCAACAACTTGCCATGGCAATGATCGAGGAGCCGGAATGGAGCAACACCGCGACAACGCTGAGTGAAATTCAAGAGAATGTCACGGCAGCAACCACTTCCGAGGCAGAAACCCCAGTCAAAACGGAAACTGCCGCCTCGACAGAAACTGCCGTCTCGGCAGAAACTGCCGTCTCGGCAGAAACTGCCGCCTCGGCAGCAACCACATCAGAGGCAAATTCTCAACCCACTACCTCGATTATGCCTGACCAAGATTGCACACATCCATCCCTGTCATGGCACTCGCACGACCACCTAGAAGAGCTACCCACTGACAATGCCTCGCCGATGGAATATGAGCAGGTAATAAACGAACCTTTTGAATTCTTTGAAAACTCACAAATTTCATTGCAGGTATTAGAGGAACCAAAGCCGGTGGACATAGAATCATCAAAGTCTCTACTGACAGAGATCTACGAGTGGTCAACAGAATTTAGTATAGAGAGTGATGGCACTTACCAATGTCCCATTGACCTGCAAAGTAACCTGACAACGGACTGTCAAAATAACTGGCTGCCGCAGCAGCAGACATGACAGCAAGGGCTACATTCAACCACAACAACATTCAACGAAAACAAGGTAAGTTTGTGGCCGAATGTCAATTTGATTTTTTCTAATCATATATTCATGCCCTTAGAAACATTACCAAGAAAGGAGGACTTCATGGACTACAAAGAGAAGAGAAAGAAAGGAGCCCCCACCATGAGAATAATCACCAGATGGAGGGTACGGATAGACTTCAAGAAGTACCGGAAACGACCCCTCAAGCATCAATAGAACAGGGAGTAGTTACTTTAGGAGATGCCCCTCAAGGCACTCCTAATTTAACTTATTTTATTTTTATTTTATCTTTATTATTTTAGGAATTAGAACTTTGATATTAGTTTTTAGTTTGTTTTTGTTATTAGGTAAACAGAGAAAAACCCTTGCAATGACGATACAAGCAACCCGAGGAAGCTCTGCCTCCACCCCTGCCCCGGCAGCACTCATACTCTCAGGGCAGCACCCACAGCTCATCCGACAAAGTCCAAAGAGACTGCCCGCCGACAGCTCCTCTTCCAAAGCTCCAGCAGCAGCGACGACAGCCGCACAACTTAAGTTTTCTTTTTCTTTTTCTCTGTCGCCTGCTATATATATTATCTTTTTGTGATGTTTAACTTTTCTGTCATTTTTTTTCTTTTTGTTTTTCATCTTTTGTGTCATGCATTGAGGACAATGCAACCCTTGAGTTTGGGGGTAGGCAGTCCTCCTACTTATTAATATAACATTGCATTTAGTTTTCATTGTGTCGCATTTATTTTATGCAAAAAAATGAAAATATTGAAAATTTTGGCTTAAAACTATGAACTGAACTTGCCTGTCGTGACAGCTCTGTCGTGGCAGAAACTTTAGGATAGTTTAAGGAGAAGTTTAGAGCCTTTCTATAGTTCTGAAAACTTAAACACCATTGTGACTGTTATACTGCTTAGACTTCTTTTAGCCAAACTAGAATAGGAAGCTTAGCACTTGAATAGCCCCTAGAGGTGCCTAACACTGGCTCTAGGAAAGAAGTTTAGCAAAAGAGACTCAAAGCCCTAGAGGTGCCCGAAACCGGCTCTAGGAAGTTAGCTAGAGGTGCCCGAAACCGGCTCTAGTGAAACTTTAGCTTAAAAAAAAAGAAATTTGAAATCGAGTCAAAACAGAAAATCAAAGGAGCATAAGAAGTGCCTTCAAAAGATAAACTTGGCATAAAAATTCGAGTTAAGAGCTGAAATTTTCTAGTGAAACTAAGAGAGTCTTGGCATATAACTGTTCACAAGCATGCACACACTGCACGAGGACTATAGGGAGATTCCGGACAGATCCTAAATTATCCGACAGGGTGCTGCCGTCACAGGGAACGAACGACGGGTAAGGTAAAGTTCACTGTTTGAAAGCCAAAACAAAAATATTTCATTTTTCTTTTAGATCTGAATTGCTTGAGGACAAGCAAAGATTTGAGTTTGGGGGTGTGATCAGTGTATAAAAGTTCTATATTTTACCCATCATTTATCCTTATTTTTGCTGCACTCAAGCATGTTTAACTGCATTTTAGGTTAAGTTTTGCATAAACATCACATTTAGATAAAACTGCGCAGATACTGCTAAATTTGGTTACTTTTTCAGGTATCTGCCGTGGCAGCAGTCGTGACAGCATCCAGGGCAGCAGTCGTGACATCATCCAGGGCAGCATTCATGACAACACCCAGGGCAGCAATCCTGGCAGGCGTTGGGCAGCGATGCAGAAAATCTGGAATGAGCAGTCAAGGAGGACGTTGCTGCCATGGTTGCCGCCATAGCTGACGGAGAAGGCATGCGCTGGGCAGAGAAGCAGAAGAGCTGAACTGGACAAGCAGACAAAGAGGACGATGCTGCCATGGTGCCGCCGTGACAGCATGGTGACAGCAGTTTTGTGGAGAGAAAAAGCAAAGTGGACCTCGATAGATAGAGAAAATTCTGCTCGTCTGTCGTGTGAAAACCTCATATTTTTCCGAGCCCCAGATCAAAAGATATGTCAAGCCCAAAGTTCAAGGAGAGAAAATCCCAAGAAACAAGGAGGACGGCTGGAAAGTAGATTCCTTGAAGATTTAGTCTTTATTAGAATCATACTTTTAATTAAAGTTGTAATCCTTGTTAAATTAGATAACTTGAGCCCAAAGCTTATATAAGGGCATGTATTTTAACCTAGGGAGATCTCAACCTCCACATCCCATAACCCATAGCCGATTTCCCTTTAAACCGACAACCAAAAACCCTCCGCCGTCTACCCGTCGTCTACCCGTCGTCTACCCGCCGTCGACATGTTCTAAAAACCCCTAGGGCCACGGGTTGTTTTGTAAAGTAGTTGCAAGGGTTGCTTTTGTTTTAGGATTTTTCAAGTTCAATAAAATAAACTTCAAGTTCTCTTATTTTGGTTATTAATATCTTGCAAGAGCATCGGGAGAGCATTGTGAGGTTATCGATTTACTTAGCATCGGGAGAGTTAAGTATACGAAAGAAATAAGAGCGAGTTCTCTAGTTTATAGTTGAACTATCTCGTGCCTAGGGATAGGGCGAGGTTAAGTGGCTAAAGAAGAATTCATACACATCGGTGTTCATCCTTCGATTCACGCCGGGAGGTATCATCAAGACGTGATCATCGACAGACTTGGACCTAGGGATAGGCCAAAGCAGATCTGGGATTCTTGCCAAACTTGAACGTACTGAGTTGGTGTGTTTGCTGCCGCGACGACCAACGGACAGCTGCCGCGACAGGTGCTGCCTGCGACAGGCGCGACGACAGAACTGGAGTTCCTAAGCAATACAATACCTGCACTACTGAGCAATTCAATACCAGCCCATTCTCTCTATCTTGATATCCATACTCTTTTATTTAAGTATTCTTTATTATTTTCGTGACAATATCTTAATCTATTCTTTTCCCCTTGTGCAGATAGCGAAGGAAAGGGTTAGCCCAGTCCCTGTGGAGACGATATCCGATACTCTAGTATCACTTTATTACTTGCGATGTGTACACTTGCACTCAATTGCGATAGACACTTTTACACGCAACAAGTTTTTGGCGCCGTTGCCGGGGACTGGCAACACACTCTTACCCTAGCTTCTGCACTTTTCTTTTATTTTTATTTTTTTTTATTTTTATTTTTTATTTTTTTAACAAAAAAAAACTCAGGTGAAAATACAGGTTCAAGGGCATCAACATGCCAGGAAAAACCATTCGAGAGTTGATGTGGGAAAGTTCTTGCAATTACCGTAAAGATATGCTGCCACAGCAGCAACAGGGGCAGCAACTGCCGATGCCGCAACAGCAAAAATTTTTATGGTACGATCAAAACCCGCACAATTTTTTATACCATAACAGTTTTGCTGCAGAACCCGACCTGCCCTGGCAATGTCATCATCCTCAAGAGCAGTCAAAATCCTTAGAAGACACACTGCAAGCCTTCATGGCACTCACTCAAGAAGTGTCGGTTTCTATGGACGCAAGTATCGCCAAGATGGATGCACTCTTGAGCAGATCGGTCCTCATTCATTCCACGACTGAACCTGAAATCCCAAGGAAAGATGACGAGGACGCCCATGTGAAGGAATACCCAACATATGATGAGTCTGAGCAACAACTTGCCATGGCAATGATCGAGGAGCCGGAATGGAGCAACACCGCGACAACGCTGAGTGAAATTCAAGAGAATGTCACAGCAGCAACCACTTCTGAGGCAGAAACCCCAGTCAAAGCGGAAACTGCCGCCTCGACAGAAACTGTCGTCTCGGCAGAAACTGCCGCCTCGGCAGCAACTGATGCTGAAGCAGCAACCACATCAGAGGCAAATTCTCAACCCACTACCTCGATTATGCCTGACCAAGATTGCACACATCCATCCCTGTGATGGCACTCGCACGACCACCTAGAAGAGCTACCCACTGACAATGCCTCGCCGATGGAATATGAGCAGGTAATAAACGAACCTTTTGAATTCTTTGAAAACTCACAAATTTCATTGCAGGTATTAGAGGAACCAAAGCCGGTGGACATAGAATCATCAAAGTCTCTACTGACGGAGATCTACGAGTGGTCAACAGAATTTAGTATAGAGAGTGATGGCACTTACCAATGTCCCATTGACCTGCAAAGTAACCTGACAACGGACTGTCAAAATAACTGGCTGCCGCAGCAGCAGACACGACAGCAAGGGCTACATTCAACCACAACAACATTCAACGAAAACAAGGTAAGTTTGTGGCCGAATGTCAATTTGATTTTTTCTAATCATATATTCATGCCCTCAGAAACATTACCAAGAAAGGAGGACTTCATGGACTACAAAGAGAAGAGAAAGAAAGGAGCCCCCACCATGAGAATAATCACCAGATGGAGGGTACGGATAGACTTCAAGAAGTACCGGAAACGACCCCTCAAGCATCAATAGAACAGGGAGTAGTTACTTTAGGAGATGCCCCTCAAGGCACTCCTAATTTAACTTATTTTATTTTTATTTTATCTTTATTATTTTAGGAATTAGAACTTTGATATTAGTTTTTAGTTTGTTTTTGTTATTAGGTAAACAGAGAAAAACCCTTGCAATGACGATACAAGCAACCCGAGGAAGCTCTGCCTCCACCCCTGCCCCGGCAGCACTCATACTCTCAGGGCAGCACCCACAGCTCATCCGACAAAGTCCAAAGAGACTGTCCGCCGACAGCTCCTCTTCCAAAGCTCCAGCAGCAGCGACGACAGCCGCACAATCGAGTAGGTTTAACCATCTTCTCAAGAATGTTCTTTACTTCCCGGTTGGATATTTCGGCCTGTCCATTGGTTTGAGGGTGATATGTTGTTGCAATCCGATTCTTTACGCTGTATTTTCTTAAGGCAGCAGTGATTACCCTATTGTCAAAATGTCTCCCTTCATAACTAATGATCGCCTTAGGTATGTCAAACATGGTGAAAGTGTTTTTGTGCAGAAATCTCTGAACAGTCTTGACATCATTTTTCTACGTGACGATCGCTTCAACCCATTTGGATACATAATCCACTGCCAGTAGGATGTATAGATTCCCACATGATGCTGGGAATGGTCCCATGAAATCAATCCCCCATACATCGAAGATTTCGACTTCTAAGATGTTTTGTAGTGGCATCTCATGTCTTCTTGAGATGTTCCAGTCCGTTGGCACTTGTCACAGCTTTTGTAGAATGCTTGGGCATCCTTGAACAGTGAGGGCCAATAAAAACCAGATTGCAAAACCTTGGCAGCGATTTTGTTTCCACCTAAGTGTCCTCTATATGGGGAAGCATGGTAGTGGTGAAGCACAGCTTCCTGCTCATTCTGTGGTACACAATGTTTGAAAAGAAGAGGTTCGTCCCAATAATAATGTTTTGCATCATTTTGGAACCTCTTCCTTGCTTGGTAATTAAGTTCAGGAGGTAGTACTCCGCTAACTATGTAATTAACAAAATCAGCGTACCAAGGAAGTTCAGAAAACTTACATGCCGCCATGGATGTCGCGGCAGTGCTTGTGGCAGGAAACAGCTGCTCATCAGGGAAAGTCTCCAGTATGTTGGTCTTGTCTGTCGGAAGACTCTTTCCCATCTCTAATCTTGACAAGTGGTCTGTGACTTGGTTCTTTGTCCCCTTTTTATCCTTGATTTCAAGGTCGAACTCTTGCAGCAGCAGAATCCAACTTACCAGTCAAGGTTTTGCATCTTTTTTTAGCAAACAGATACTTCAGTGTTGAGTGGTCTGTATGGACCACCACCTTCGTCCCAAGTATGTACGAACGGAACTTGTCAAACGAGAACACCATTGCTAACAATTTCGTTTCTGTTATGGTGTAATTTACTTGGGCATCGTTTAGTGTTTTGCTGGCGTAATAAATTACGTGGAAAGGCTTGTCCTTCCTCTGCCCAAGTGCTGCCCCTACAGCGTAGTCACTGGCATCACACGTAATTTCAAAAGGTAATCTCCAGTCTGGTAGCTGTACAATCGGTGCTGTTACCAGCTTTTCTTTCAGGATTCTGAATGCCTCAGTACATTCAGTATTGAAGTCAAAGGGACGATTCTGCTGCAGTAGGTGGCATAAAGACTTGGTAATCTTCGAAAAATTTGCAATAAACCTTCGATAAAATCCAACATTCCCTAAGAAACTCCGAATTCCCTTGACTGTGGTGGGTGGCGGCAGCTTTTCAATCACTTCTATCTTTGCTCTGTCGACCTCTATGCCGCGGCAGCTTACCTTGTGGCCTAGGACTATCCCCTCATCCACCATGAAGTGACATTTTTCCTAGTTTAATACCAGGTTCACTTTCTCGCATCTTTCGAGCACCTTCTGTAGGATGCCTAAACAACCTTCAAAACTGTCTCCAAAGACGGAAAAATCGTCCATGAATATTTCCAGGAAGTCCTCCACCATATCAGAGAATATCGCCATCATACACCTCTGAATGTTGCTGGTGCATTGCAGAGTCCAAATGGCATTCTCCGAAAAGCATAAGTGACGTATGGGCAAGTGAAGGTTGTTTTCTCTTGATCCTCCGGTGCAATAGCTATCTGGTTATAACCTGAGTAACCATCAAGCAAACAATAATAAGGTTTCCTCGCTAATCTATCAAGCATTTGATCAACAAAAGGTAGGGGAAAATGGTCATTCTGGGTAGCTTTGTTAAGCTTCCGGTGATCCATACAAACCCTCCAACCGGTCGCAGTCCTGGTTGGGACTAGTTCGTTCTCTTCATTGGTTACCACGGTTATTCCTCCCTTTTTCGGAACACACTGCACCGGGCTCACCCACTTACTATCCGAGATGGCATAAATTATCCCAGCGTCAAGCCATTTGATAATTTCTTTTCTAACCACTTCTCGCATAGCATCGTTTAAGCGTATCTGAGCATCAATGGTCGGCTTATGATCACCCTCTAGGAGAATTTTGTGCATACATAATGTCGGACTGATGCCATGGATGTCAGCTATCGTCCATCCAATAGCCTTTTTATGCTACTGCAACATCCCTATTAGATGCTGTTCATGTTTCTAAATTAACTTGGAAGAGATGATTACGGGCAACGTATCATTTAAACCAAGAAAACATATTTAAGCTGCCCTGACAGGGGCTTAAGGTCTAAAACATGTGGTTCTACAGTTGAAGGCTTTTGGATTATGTGTTCATTCGAGGTATAGTTCAGGGGCTCGAATAACTTACCTGGACGATTTCCTATCCAATTTACCTCTTCATGACCTTCAGTGTCGGATATGTTTGAATCGAAGAAGTTGCTGTCGTCGTTGTTGCCGTGACAGTCTTCCAGATGGCTGCTGTGGCAGTGACCAAATTTAATGTCATGGCAGCTCGACCTGATGCAGGGTTGGTCAAGGATTACTTCGGTGATGGCCTTGCATTCTTCTTTTGCATCAGCATGTTTAATTGCCTGGAGAACATTGAGCTTGATTTCTTGATCATTTACTCTCATTGTAAGTTCTCCCTTCTCTACATCAATCACTGATATGCCTATGGCTAGGAAGGGTCATCCCAGGATGATTGGTGCGTTCTCATCTGCTTCAAAGTCTAAAACAAGAAAGTCAGCAGGAAAAATGAAGTTATCCACTCTTACCAGAATATCTTCGATCTTCCCTTCTGGTTATACGTAAGAGCGGTCTGTCAGCTGCAACATAACGGTCGTGGGCCGTGCTCGTCCAATACCTAATTTCTGAAACACAGATTTTGGCATTAAATTAATATTAGCACCTAGGTCACAAAGTGCCTTACCCACGAATTTGTCACCAATTATGCACGGTATGATGAAGCTCCCAGGATCCTTCTTTTTCTGGGTGGATGCTTGTGCAAGATAGTCATGCATCCCTCTGTCATTTTTACCGTTTCGAATTCCCCAAGTCTGGATCTTTTCGACATAGCATCCTTGAGAAATTTTGCATAACCGGGCATCTGCTTGATGGCCTCTAACAGTGGTATATTGATGTGAACCTGCTTAAAAATATCATAGATCTTTTTGAGCTGGTACTCATGTTTCAGCTTTTGTAACCGTTGTGGAAAAGGAGGTGGAGGACGGTAATCTTCCAGTCTTCCTTCACATGGTATTTGGATCTGAGGAGGCTTAGGTTCTTCATCATTCTTGTCTTTCTCCTCTGTCCCTTCTGCTGTCGTGACAGGTGTGGTGGCAGCAGGTTGTTTATCTTCTCCCGGGGCAGTGTTCGCGACAGATGTTTCTAGGGTTGGTTCCTTAATCAATACAGTTTTCATCTCCGACCCTTACAGTTGTTTCCCACTCCTAGTTGTAATGACTTTGCACTACTCATGTGTGGGTTGTCTAGCGACTTTAGTATCACTAGGGAATCCTCCGTTTTGCCTTGGCTTAATATGCTGGGAAACTTGGCCCATCTGTGTCTCCAGTGATTTCAGTGTAGCTTCATGGTTAGTTATTCTCATCTCTGTTTTATCCATGAACGACTCAGTCTTCTTGACGAAGTGATCCATGTTTTCCATGTAAGCTCCTGTCTGTGACATAAATATGGCCAAAGTTTGCTCCAGTATACTAGGTGCGGCTGCCGGCTGCTGTTGCATTTGCTGTCGTGTCAGAATTCTGGGTGCCCCTTGGTTTTGGTTGTTCTGCATCTGAGGATTCAGTGCGTTGTTCGGGTTACTCCAGGAGAATTTGGGATCTTTCCTCCAGTTGGGATTGTAATTGATGGAATCGTAATTTCTCGGCTTGTTATAGTTTCCAGCATACATCCCTTTCTCTAGCTATAACGGGCAGTCTTCCGAACTGTGGTTCCCACTGCAAGTTTCACATACCTCTTCTGCAGAGTAGACATGTTTTGAATCTTTCTTTAGCAAATTTTCTACTGCCTTTGTGAGGTACGCAACCTATGTTTTTAGGGAATTGTCGGCTTCATAGTCTTTTACAGCTAGCACTCGTTTACCTCTCCTCACTGTGGGAAATTGCTCTTCATTCCTAGCTAGATTTTTCAATACTACCATGGCTTTGTCTGGATCTTTGTCCAACAACAGTCCATTTGCTGCTGAATCTATTCTCATCCGGGCGTGTGTGTTGGCAGCATTTTAGAATTTGATGACTTGATTCCATACGGGGAATCCGTGCATCGAGCAATTCCTTAGAAGAGTGGTAAACCTGTCCCATGCCTCGTGCATTGGCTTGTCATCTTCCTCTTGAAAAGTAGCAATTTCATTACGTAATCGCTCAGATAAATGGGAAGGATTAAAACGAGAAAAAATTCACGAGTGAGATCCGCCCAAGTTCGTATTGAACCCGGCGTTAGTTTATTCCACCAAGTTTTCGCTCTGTCCCTCAGTGAATGAGGAAATAACCGAAGCCTCAGTATCTCCGGATTAACTCCTGGTAATCTAAACGATCCACAGATTTCTTGGAACGTTATCAGATATTCTCTGGCATCCTCTATAGCAGCACCACTAAATTGGCCAGCGGAATTGATCATGCTGAACATCACATGTTTCAGCTTGAAATTTCAGCTTCCACGTCTGGCAGGGTGGTCTTCAGTTCCACATGATCATTGATCATATAATCACGGCAAGACCGACGTGCGGCCTCGGCAGTAGGCCTTCTGTTTCGGGCATCTTGAGGATGATCTCCAATAACCCCCTAGTTATCATCTACCCCGTTGTTCTGTCTTCCTTTCACCATTGCCTCTAGTTGTTCCTCGAGGTAGTCATTTCTTGCTACCAAAAGGCGGACTGGGTTCCTAAGATTGCACGAACGTTCGATTTCAGGGTCTAGTTTATACTCAGGTTCTTTGCCTCGTCTAGATCAGCGCATAGGCAAACATGAAACCTTGTGAAAAGCATAGGGTAAATGATACCAATAAAAACAGAAAAATTAAAAAGAAGTTCAGTAAAAGTAAGGGTAAAGATATGTTGCCAGTCCCCGACAACGGCGCCAAAAACTTGTTGCGTGTCAAAAGTCCTATCACAATGTAGTGCAAGTGTACACGACGTAAGTAGTAAAGTGATACTCAAAGTATCGGATGTCGAATCCACAGGGACTGGAAATAGCTTTATCCTTGAATTGTTGCACAAGAGAGAAAGAAAAGAGTTTAATTTATTGAGGAATAATATTGAAGAATACTGAATATAAAATAACGGAGTTTTCAGGGTTAAGAAATAGGCCAGTATTGATCTGCTTGGTAGTGCAGGTGTTGCACTGGATAAGAATTCATGTTCTGTCGTCGTCCCTGTCGCGGCAATAGTCTGTTGTTGTCGCCGCAGCGATCACACAACTCTGTACTTCAAGCTTGGCAAGAATCCCTGTTGTCACTTGTCTTATCCCTTGGTCCAAGTAATGTTAATGACACTTCTCGGATGATACCTCCCGGAGTGAATCAATGGGTGAACACCAATGTCGTTGAATTCTTCCTTAGCCACTTAACCTCGTCCTATCCCTAGGTCCGAGATAGTTCAACCATAAACTGGAGAACTTGTACTTATCCTTTCGTATACTTAACTCTCCCGATATTAAGTAAATAAATAATCTCACAATTGTCTCCCGATACTCTTGCAAGATGTTGAAACCAGAATAAGTAAAATTGAAGTTTATTTCATTGAACAGAAAATTCCTAAAACAGTACAATCCTTGCAACTACTTTACAGAATCAACCCTTAGCCCTAGGGGAAATTTAGAACATGATAAGAAGGGGGAAAACAACAAGGGTTTTGGGGAAGACGGCTAGATAATGAGATATCCTTCCCTAGGTCGAATTACATGCCTTTATATTGGCCTTGGGTTCAAGTTTTCTAATAAGGTAAGAATACAAGTTCAAACTAAAGTACAACTCTAATTAAGATTAAATCTTCTGAGTAGATGCCTTTAATTCGTCATCTTTTCTTGTTTTGGGTTTCTTCCTTGAACTTTGGGCTTGGCCTTCATTCCGATCTAGGGCTCAGAAAAATATAGGAGTGGCCCACTACAGACTGGCTTGAATTCATCTATCTGTCGAGATCCACTTCACTTTTCCCTTCACCATTGTTGTCGTCATGGCTGCCACAGCAGTGGCCATGGCACCGTCCTCCTTCTTGACTCCAGTCATGTGTTCCAGCTCTGCTTCTTCACTGCCCTGAGTCTGCCACAACAGCTACCTGCAAAAACAGCCAAAATCAGTATCAACTGTGCCATTTTATCTAATTGTGATGTATATGTGAAATCATTCTTAAATGCAATGAATTATGCTTGAATGTGGTAGAAATATGGGTTAAATAAGGGGTAAAAAGTAGAACTTTGCACACTCAACACACCCCAAACTCAAGTTCTTGCTTGTCCTCAAGCAATTATGACCTAACTAACTAAAAAAATAAAAAACTTTTTGTTTGGCTTAATTCAGTGAACCTTCCATTACCTACCGCACATGCTCTATCACGAATAACACCTTGTCGAACATTTCTCGGATTTATTCGGAACCATGCTATAGGTCTCGTGTAGTGTGTGCATGCCTTGTGAACAGATATGTGCCTAGACTCTTTTAATTTACTAGAATAGTTAAGCTACTTACTTGAATTTTTATGCCAACTTTCATTTTCTTGGAGGCAATTCTTAGGCTCCTTTAGTTTTACTTAGACTCGGTTTTCTTTTCTTATTTTAAGTTTGACTAGAGCCTGTTTTTGGGCACCTCTAGCTAACTTCCTAGAGCCGGTTTTGGGCACCTCTAGGTGTATTGAGTCTAAATTTTCTTAACTTCTTTTCCTAGAGCCAGTGTTAGGCACCTCTAGGGGCAACTCAAGTGTTTAAGCTTTTCCTATTCTAGTTTACGAGTAGAAGTCTAGACAGCATAAGAGTCACAAAGAGTGTTTAAAGATCAGAACCATAGTAAGGCTCTAAACTGTTCCTAAAAAAATCCTAAAGGCACTGCCACGACAGAGTCTGTCACGGCAGGTAAGTTCAGTTCAAAGACTTAAGCTAAATGAATTTTTGTTTTTTTTACAAAAATAAACTTAAATAATAATTAACACTTAGACACAATTTTAAAACTTAATAGACACTTCATTACTGGAGGGATGCCACCCCCAAACCGAGGGTTGCATTGCCCTCAATGCATGATAACAGAGATGAAAAAGAAAAAGAAATAAAAACAAAATACATCACAATATAAATAAAACAGCAAGACAACAAAAATAAGATAGAAACTTAATTTGAGGAGTTGTCATCGCTGCTGCTGCTGCTAGTCTGTAGCTGTCGGCGGGCAGTGACCTTCATTGTGGGTGCCGGCAGAGTGCTAGGAGAGGCGGATGCAGTTTTCTTCTTGGCTTCCCTTGGCGGCTGGATACGAGTGGGTGTGATCTAGGGATGGCAAAAATACCCGGCCCCGACCCGACCCGACCCGACCAGGTATTTTTTCTAAAATTTCGGGGATCGGGGCGGGGCGAGTTCGAGTATTTGCTAGAAATTCCCCGCCCCGCCCCGCCCCGGTATATTTTTATATTTTTATATATATTTTTATTATATTTATAAAAAAATATTGTTATATTTAAACACTTTTATGTGTTTTAAGCTATTTTTTGTT
This sequence comes from Hibiscus trionum, assembly GCA_030270665.1. Classification (NCBI taxonomy): domain Eukaryota; kingdom Viridiplantae; phylum Streptophyta; class Magnoliopsida; order Malvales; family Malvaceae; genus Hibiscus; species Hibiscus trionum. The sequence continues at coordinate 5,691,344 of BSYR01000021.1, read as the reverse complement.
TTTGTTTTGGTTCTTACATTTTGTAAAATTTTGTTAGATGTTGTTCAAGTTTTAATATATTCGATTCTAACGGTCAATGATTCAAGTTTATTCTTTTAAATATGTAGTTTAACACGTGGATAATTTAAAATTGGTTTTATTTTATTTTTTATATAAGTTTGAAGTCCTTTGAAACCATAATTTGTGATTGTGGTGGAAGATTGGTCGAATCTAACATTTACCATCGACGAAGATTTTTTTTTTTAATTTTTCGGGGCGGGGTCGGGTTTAAGGGTTATTGTATCGGGGCGGGTAAATTAATATTTTAATTCGGGGCGGGGCGGGGTCGGGTATAGTATTTTATAGGTCGGGGCAGGTTCGGGGCGGCCAAAAACCCGCCCCGCCCCGTTGCCATCCCTAGTGTGATCTGGGGTAGCTTGTCCAGCACTTGTACCTCATCTTCTGAGCTGCTGCTGCTGCTGCTACTGCTGGCAGACTTGCCCTGGTCGGATGGTTCTTCACCAGCTTGGCTGGGCTTCTGCCTTTTCATAGGAGTGAGCTCTTTGAAAAGTGAGGTGAAAAATGAATAGTGAATGATTTTCTGCCCGTTAGAGCTGTAACGACAGGCGCGAATAACAAGGCCAGTTGTTACGCGTTTTCTGACGCGTCTATCACGTATTTTCTTGTCTGCTGCGCGTCTGTTACGCGTTTGCTTGTCTGCCACGATAGCGTGGTGACAGGCTGTATTTTCTGCGTCTGTCGCAACAGCTGATGACAGACTGTGACGACAGACTCATCCTTTGGGCTTTTTGGGCTGCTGTTGAGATGGTGGGCTGGTTTACTTCTTCTCCTCTCCTTGTTTCCCTTATTTCCTAAAAATAATAAAAATAAACCCTTAGTTCCTAAAAATAAAATAATTCTTAATTACTAATAATTAAATAAAAGAAAAATAAAATTAAGTTAAGTTACGGATGCCTTGAGGGGCATCTCCTAAAGTAACCACTTCCTGCATCCTTGGGGCTTCAGTCCTCTGATAATGCTTTAGTCTCTGTTCGTTGACTTTGAATTGGTGCCCGTATTTTAAAGATTTGATCGAGATGGCACCATGGGGAAGAACCTGCACAACTTGGAAGGCGCCGGACCACCTAGATTTAAGCTTTCTTGGGAAAAGTTTCAACATAGAGTTAAACAACAACACAAGCTGCCCTGGGCAGAACTGTCGTGGCAGCAACTTCTTGTCGTGCCACCTCTTGGTTTTGTCTTTGTAAATCTTTGCGTTGTCGTAGGCCATTGCTCGAATTTCTTCAATTTCGTTCAAGTCAAGTAGCCTCTTCTGTCCTGCCTTATCTAAGTCCATGTTCACTTCCTTGATAGCCCAGTAAGCTCTGTGTTCTATCTCGACAGGTAAGTGGCATGTTTTCCCATATATAAGCATGTAGGGTGACATTCCCAATGGTGTCTTGAATGTTGTTCTATAGGCCCAGAGTGCATCATTGAGGTGTAAAGACCAACCTTTTCGAGTAGGTTTAACCATCTTCTCAAGAATGTTCTTTACTTCCCGGTTGGATATTTCGGCATGTCCATTGGTTTGAGGGTCATATATTGTTGCAATCTGATGCTTTACGCCGTATTTTCTTAAGGCAGCAGCGATTACTCTATTGTCGAAATGTCTCCCTTCATCACTAATGATCGCCTTAGGTATGCCAAACCTGGAGAAAATGTTTTTGTGCAGAAATCTCTGAACAGTCTTGGCATCATTTTTCTGCGTGGCGATCGCTTCAACCCATTTGGATACATAATCCACTTCCAGTAAGATGTATAGATTCCCACATGATGCTGAGAATGGTCCCATGAAATCAATCCCCCATACATCGAAGATTTCGACTTCTAAGATGTTTTGTAGTGGCATCTCATGTCTTCTTGAGATGTTCCCAGTCCGTTGGCACTTGTCATAGCTTTTGTAGAATGCTTGGGCATCCTTGAATAGTGAGGGCCAATAAAAACCAGATTGCAAAACCTTGGCAGCAGTTTTGTTTCCACCTAAGTGTCCACCATATGGGGAAGCATGGCAGTGGTGAAGCACAACTTCCTGCTCATTCTGTGGTACACATCTCCTGATAATTTGATCTGCACAATGTTTGAAAAGAAGAGGTTCGTCCCAATAATAATGTTTTGCATCATTTTGGAACCTCTTCTTTGCATGGTAATTAAGTTCAGGAGGTAGTACGCCGCTAACTATGTAATTAACAAAATCAGCGTACCAAGGAAGTTCAGAAAACTTACATGCCGCCATGGCTGTCGCGGCAGTGCTTGTGGCAGGAAACAACTGCTCATCAGAGAAAGTCTCCAGTATGTTGGTCTTGTCTGTCGGAAGACTCTTTCCCATCTCTAATCTTGACAAATGGTCTACGACTTGGTTCTCTGTCCCCTTTTCATCCTTGATTTCAATGTCGAACTCTTGCAGCAGCAGAATCCAACTTACTAGTCTAGGTTTTGCATCTTTTTTTAGCGAACAGATACTTCAGTGCTGAGTGGTCTGTATGGACCACCACCTTCGTCCCAAGTATGTACGAACGGAACTTGTCAATCGAGAACACCACTACTAATAATTCCTTTTCTGTTGTGGTGTAATTTACTTGGGCATCGTGTAGTGTTTTGCTGGCCTAATAAATTACGTGGAAAAGCTTGTCCTTCCTCTGCCCAAGTGCTGCCCCTACAGCGTAGTCACTGGCATCACACATAATTTCAAAAGGTAATCTCCAGTCTGGTGGTTGTACAATTGGTGTTGTTACCAGCTTTTCTTTCAGGATTCTGAATGCCTCAGTACATTCAGTATTGAAGTCAAAGGGACGATTCTGCTGCAGTAGGTGGCATAAAGACTTGGTAATCTTCGAAAAATTTGCAATAAACCTTCGATAAAATCTAGCATGCCCTAAGAAACTCCGAATTCCCTTGACTGTGGTGGGTGGCGGCAGCTTTTCAATCACTTCTATCTTTGCTCTGTCGACCTCTATGCCGCGGCAGCTTACCTTGTGGCCTAGGACTATACCCTCATCCACCATGAAGTGACATTTTTCCCAGTTTAATACCAGGTTCGCTTTCTCGCATCTTTCGAGCACCTTCTGTAGGTTGCCTAAACAACCTTCAAAACTGTCTCCAAAGACGGAAAAATCGTCCATAAATATTTCCAGGAAGTCCTCCACCATATCAGAGAATATCGCCATCATACACCTCTGGAATGTTGCTGGTGCATTGCATAGTCCAAATGGCATTCTCCGAAAAGCATAAGTGACGTATGGGCAAGTGAAGGTTGTTTTCTCTTGATCCTCCGGTGCAATAGCTATCTGGTTATAACCTGAGTAACCATCAAGAAAACAATAATAAGGTTTCCCCGCTAATCTATCAAGCATTTGATCAATAAAAGGTAGGGGAAAATGGTCTTTCCGGGTAGCTTTGTTAAGCTTCCGGTAATCCATACAAACCCTCCAACCGGTCGCAGTCCTGGTTGGGACTAGTTCGTTCTCTTCATTGGTTACCACGGTTATTCCTCCCTTTTTTGGAACACACTGCACCGGGCTCACCCACTTACTATCTGAGCCGACATAAATTATCACAGCGTCAAGCCATTTGATAATTTCTTTTCTAACCACTTCACGCATAGCATCGTTTAAGCGTCTCTGAGCATCATTGGTCGGCTTATGGTCATCCTCTAGGAGAATTTTGTACATACATAATGCTGGACTGATGCCTTGGATGTCAGTTATCGTCCATCTAATAGCCTTTTTATGCTGCTGCAGCATCCCTATTAGCTGTTGTTCCAGTTTCTGCATTAACTTGGAAGTGATGATTACGGGCAACGTATCATTTAAACCAAGAAAAACATATTTAAGTTGCCCTGGCATGGGCTTAAGGTCTAAAACAGGTGGTTCTACAGTTGAAGGCTTTTGGATTATGTGTTCATTCGATGTATAGATTAGGGGCTCGAATAACTTACCTAGACGATTTCCTATCCAATTTACCTCCTCATGACCTTCAGTGTCGGATATGTCTGAATCAGAGGAGTTGCTGTCGTCGTTGCTGCCGTAACAGTCTTCCAGATGGCTGCTGTGGCAGTGACCAAATTTAATGTCATGGCAGCTCGACCTGATGCAGGGTTGGTCAAGGATTACTTCGGTGATGGCCTTGCATTCTTCTTCTGCATCAGCATGTTTAATTGCCTGGAGAACATTGAGCTTGATTTCTTGATCATTTACTCTCATTGTAAGTTCTCCCTTCTCTACATCAATCAGTGATCTGCATGTGGCTAGGAAGGGTCGCCCCAGGATGATTGGTGCGTTCTCATTTTCTTCACAGTCCAAAACAAGAAAGTCAGCAGGAAAAAATGAACTTATCCACTCTTACCAGAATATTTTCGATCTTTCCTTCTGGTTGTACGTAAGAGCGGTCTGCCAGCTGCAGCATAACTGTCGTGGGTCGTGCTCATCCAATACCTAATTTCTGAAATACAGATTTTGGCATTAAATTAATACTAGCACCTAGGTCACAAAGTGCCTTACCCACGAATTTGTCACCAATTATGCACGATATGATGAAGCTCCCAAGATCCTTCTTTTTCTAGGGTGGATGCCTGTGCAAGATAGTCATGCATCCCTCTATCATTTTTACCGTTTCGAATTCCCCAAGTCTGGATCTTTTTGACATAGCATCCTTGAGAAATTTCGCATAACTGGGAATCTGCTTGATGGCCTCTAACAGCGGTATATTGATGTGAACCTGCTTAAAAATATCATAGATCTTTTTGAGCTGGTACTCCTGTTTCTGCTTTTGTAACCGCTGTGGAAAAGGAGGTGGAGGATGGTAATCTTCCAATCGTCCTTCACATGGTATTTGGATCTGAGGAGGCTTAGGTTCTCCATCATTCTTGTATATCTCCTCCGTCCTTTCTGCTGTCGTGACAGGTGTGGCGGCAGCAGGTTGTTTATCTTCTGCCGGGGCAATGTTCGTGGCAGATGTTTCTAAACTGGTTCCTCAATCGGTACAGTTTTCATCTTCGACCCTTGCAGTTGTTTCCCACTCCTAGTTGTAATGACTTTGCACTGCTCATGTGTGGGTTGTCTAGCGACTTCAGTATCACTAGGGAATCCTCCGTTTTGCCTTGGCTTAATATGCTGGGAAATCTGGCCCATCTGTGTCTCTAGTGATTTCAGTGTAGCTTCATGGTTAGTCATTCACATCTCTGTTTTATCCATGAACGACTCAGCCTTCTTGACGAAGTGATCCATGTTTTCCATGTAAGCTCCTGTCTATGACATAAATGTGGCCAAAGTTTGCTCCAGTATACTAGGTGCGGCTGCCGGCTACTGTTGCGGTTGCTGCCGTGTCAGAATTCTGGGTGCCCCCTGGTTTTAGTTGTTCTACATCTGAGGATTCAGTGCGTTGTTCGGGTTACTCTAGGAGAATTTGGGATCTTTCCTCCAGTTGGGATTGTAATTGTTGGAATCGTAATTTCTCAGCTTGTTATAGTTTCCAACATACATCCCTCTCTCTAGCTGTAACGAACAGTCTTCCGAACTGTGATTCCCATTGCAAGTTTCACGTACCTGTTCTGCAGAGTAGACATGTTTTGAATCTTTCTTTAGCAAATTTTCTACTGCCTTTGTGAGGTACGCAACCTGTGTCTTTAGGGAATTGTCGGCTTCATAGTCTTTTACAGCTAGCACTCGTTTACCTCTCCTCACTGTGGGAAATTGCTCTTCATTCTTTGCTAGATTTTTCAATACTACCATGGCTTCGTCTGGATCTTTGTCCAACAACAGTTCATTTGTTGCTGAATCTATTCTCATCCGGGTGTGTGTGTTGGCAGCATTATAGAATTTGATGACTTAATTCCATACGGGGAATCCGTGCATCGGGCAATTCCTTAGAAGAGTGGTAAACCTGTCCCATTCCTCGTGCATTGGCTCGTCATCTTCCTGTTGAAAAGTAGCAATTTCATTACGTAATCGCTCAGATAAATGGGAATGATTAAAATGAGATAAAAATTCACGAGTGAGATCCGCCCAAGTTCGTATTGAACCCGGCGTTAGTTTATTACACCAAGTTTTCGCTCTATCCCTCAGTGAATGAGGAAATAACTGAAGCCTCAGTATCCCCGGATTTACTCTTGGTAATCTAAACGATCCACAGATTTCTTGGAACGTTTTCAGATGTTCTTTGGCATCCTCTGTAGCAGCACCACTAAATTGGTCAGCGGAATTGATCATGTTGAACATCACAGGTTTCAGCTCGAAATTTTCAGCTTCCACGTCTGGCAGGGTGGTCTCCAGTTCCACATGATCATTGATCATGTAATCACGACAAGACCGACGTGCGGCCTCGGCAGCAGGCCTTCCGTTTCGGGCATCCTGGGGATGATCTCCAATAACCCCATGGTTATCATCTACCCCGTTGTTCTGTCTTCCGTTCACCATTGCCTCTAGTTGTTCCTCGAGGTAGTCATTTCTTGCTACCAAAAGGCTGACTCGTTCCTGAGATTGTACGAACGTTCGATTTCAGGGTCTAGTTTATACTCAGGTTCTTTGCCTCGTCTAGATCTACGCATAAGCAAACATGAAACCTTGTGAAAAGCATAGTGTAAATGATACCAATAAAAACAGAAAAATTAAAAAGAAGAAGTGCAGTAAAAGTAAGGGTAAAGATATGTTGCCAGTCTCCGGCAACGGTGCCAAAAACTTGTTGCGTGTCAAAAGTCCTATCACAATGTAGTGCAAGTGTACACGACGCAAGTAGTAAAGTGATACTCAAAGTATCGGATGTCGAATCCACAGGGACTGAAAATAGTTTTATCCTTGGATTGCTGCACAAGAGAGAAAGAAAAGAGTTTAATTTATTGAGGAATAATATTGAAGAATACTGAATATAAAATAAAAGAGTTTTCAGGGTTAAGAAATAGGTCGGTATTGATCTGCTTGGTAGTGCAGGTGTTGCACTGGATAGGAATTCATGTTCTGTCGTCGTCCCTGTCGTGGCAGCACCTATTGCGGCAGCAGTCTGTTGTTGTCGTGGCAGCGATCACACAATTCTGTACTTCAAGCTTGGCAAGAATCCATGTTGTGACTTGTCCTATCCCTAGGTCCAAGTACTGTTGATGACACTTCTCGGATGATACATCCCGGCGTGAATCAAAGGGTGAACACCAATGTTGTTGAATTCTTCCTTAGCCACTTAACTTTGTCATATCCATAGGTCCGAGATAGTTCAACCATAAACTGGAGAACTTGTACTTATTCCTTTCGTATACTTAACTCTCCCAATATTAAGTAAATAAATAATCTCACAATGCTTTCCCAATACTCTTGCAAGATGTTGAAACCAGAATAAGCAAACAGAAAATTCTTAAAACAGTACAATCCTTGCAACTACTTTACAGAATCAACATTTAGCCCTAAGGGAAATTTAGAACATGATGAGAAGGGGGGAAACGACAAGGGTTTTGGGGAAGACGGGTAGAGAATGAGATATCCTTCCCTAGGTCGAATTACATGCCTTTATATAGGCCCTGGGTTCAAGTTTTCTAATAAGGTAAGAATACAAGTTCAAACTAAAGTACAACTCTAATTAAGATTAAATCTTCTGAGTAGATGCCTTTAATTCGTCATCTTTTCTTGTTTTGGGTTTTTTCCTTGAACTTTGGGCTTGGCCTTCATTCTGATCTAGGGCTCAGAAAAATATAGGAGTGACCCACGACAGACTGGCTTGAATTCCTCTATTTGTCGAGATCCACTTCACTTTTCCCTTCACCATTGCTGTCGTCATGGCTGCCACGGCAGCGTCCTCCTTCTTGACTACAGTCATGTGTTCCAGCTCTGCTTCTTCACTGCCTTGAGTCTGCCACAGCAGCTACCTGCAAAAACAGCCAAAATCAGTAGCAAATGTGCCATTTTATCTAATTGTGATGTATACGTGAAATCTATCCTAAATGCAATGAATTATGCTTGAATGCAGTAGAAATATGGGTTAAATAAATGGTAAAAAGTAGAACTTTTGCACACTCAACAGATACATTATCTCATATCAACATATCCGGTAGCGCTTTACCTATTTTGTTATTTATCTTATAATGTTTTCGGTAACACCGTTTCTTAGCCGTATATTAGTCCGTCTTTTATTAGAATTGTCCCTAAAACTTGCGTCATTTTTTAGTTAGTCTCTAATCGTCAGTAATCATGTTCAGGAACGGATGGTAGTGATAGAGACATGGAATTTGTTTGCTGGATGCCTGGATTTCTATGATGAATGACATAAATAATGAAACGTTTTGCTTTGTTTTTTTTTTCACGTCCTTTAGGATTTTTTGTTTTATTTTTTAATATTAAAATTTTTCGATAAATATAGACGTTAATTTTTTCATTGGAAATGAATCGAAAGATCTCTTAATAATACATGTGAGAATCCAATTCCACTGCCATGCATCAAGGCAAAGTGGTGAACATGCTGAAAAATGTGAAGTGGGATTTCAATCTCATTGGGCATGAATTCTTGACTTTATGGCTGGACATTAATTTATCTTTCTCATGGGTTATACTTATAGACCAAACATATGCATATATGGTGTAATGGTGAGTCCAATGATATCATTATATTTAGAAAGTGGGGGTTTCTTCTTCTTCTTTTTTTCTCTTCATTTCTATTGGAATTGTTTGGTGGCTTGTTGACTACAATATTCCATTTAATTAATTTATTTCTTCAACCACTTTTTAACTATATACATTTTTAAAAATATTTAATGACATTTTTTTACTTTTGAATTTTAAGAAAAAATCATTTAAGCTTTTAGATTTTTTTAATTTATTATGGGTCTCAAATTTATATTCTTTGTCAAATTGAACCGATTGACGGAAAAGTAACAAACTTATTAAGTTGGCGTTAATTATTTTGCTTTATGTCAATGCTGACATTAGTTATTTTGCACAAAAAATTGAAAATATAAAAATACTAAAAATGTAAGAAAAATAAAGTATTAATATTTGTAAAAATTATAAAAAAGTATAAAAGCATACAAATATGGAATTTTTTAAAAGTGAGTATAGAAATTATTAAAAACATGTTTCATTTTTTTTTCAATTGGTTCAATTTGACCAAAAAAAAGAAATTTGAGGGTAAAAAAGGCAAAAAAAAGTTTCAAGGGCTAAAATCATTTTTTTAAGTTTGAGGGATAAAAATACAATTAAACCTTTTAAAATTAATATTGAATGGTATTTTGTTTTCAATGGAAGAGATGAATAATTTAGTGCTCAATGCTTAATAAGATTCTAATTCCGATACTAGAAACAATAATTTGGCACACAAATGACTTTCCAAATTGAACAAGAGGAATTTACTAGAATTGTGTTCAACTTGTCATCAACATCTTTTTTAGACACCAACACTCGGTGGATACATGAAACTTCAGCATTTTTCGCAAAGACAAAATTGAGATCAAATATCGAAAGGGACAGAGGTCTAATAGGCCTTTAAATTTAAAATTTAAGAGAAACAAAAACATGACTTTACTAATATTTAAACAAAAAAAAATCTCAAGTATAATTATACAAAAAAAATTTAGGAAGGACAAAAGCCCTTGACAAACTCTACATGGCTCCATCCTTGATCTTTAGGCCCAATTGGGCACTTTTAGTTCTACCTTGAATAAGTTCAAGGCAATTGGAGAAAGTTTGCTCTGGTGGCAAAAAAAAAAGGGGAAAAACTTATAAGAAAAAAAAGGTGCTGCTAGAGAGGATAAAAGAGCTGTTGAAGAAGGATATCTTCGATGTTCATGTTAGTGAGTTGAATGTCGCAAAGAAAAAACTGAAAACCCTTATAGATAGAGAGGAGATTTATTGAAAACAAAGGTCTAGGGTGCTATGGCTAAAGGAGGGAGATAAAATACTTCTTTTTACATGTTAGAGCTAAGGGAAAGAAGAAGAAGAACTTCATAAAAGGCTTGACGGATGAGGAAGGGGTGTGACAAGAGGATGAGGAGAAAGTGTTTGATATTGCTAAGGGGTTTATTACAAGCCTTTTCCAATCCAATGGTGGAGCTTCTTCAGACCTGATCTTGGGAACCATCAAGAACTGTATTACATTAGACATGAATATCAATTTATGCTTTGGATTCACTGCGGGGAAGTAAAAGTAGTCTTTCTTCAAATTCACCCTTCTAAGGCTCCAGATATAGATGGTTATCCGGCCTCTTTCTTTCATAAATTTTGGCATATTGTTGGTAATGATTTCATTAATCTGTGCCTTGATTTATTGGCCTGTATAGTAGATTTTAGTGAGGTTAATAAAACTGTAATTATTTTGATCCCTAAACTAGATGGACCTAGCCTTGTTAAGCAATACATGTCTGTTAGTCTTTGCACTTTTATTTATAAAATTGTCTCTAAAGTACTTGTGAATAGATTGAAAGATATTATGTATGTTTGTATTGCTGAAAATCAGAGTGTCTTTGTTCAAGGTAGATTAATCTTTGATAATGTGGTTGTTGCTCATGAGTTGATGCATTATCTAAAAGAGGCTAGAAGTGGCCCTAATAAGGGAGTAGCTGTGAAATTAGATATGAAAAAAGCTTATGACATGGTTGAATGACATTTCTTACATGATGTAATGGTAAAACTTGGCTTTGCGCAGCAGTGGGTGGATTTAATTATGTCTTGTGTTACTTTTGTTTCATTTTGCTTAAAGATAAATGGTAAATTATCTAGTGAATTCAAGTCGGATAGGGAGTTACGTAAGGGAGATCTGTTATCACCTTACTTGTTCTTTTTTATTCTCAAGGCCTTACAGCTCTTCTTTTGAAGGAACATGAAAAAAGAATAATAAAGAGAATAAAAGCTAGTATGCATGGTTCGTTGGTTAATCATCTTTTCTATGCAGATGATAGTTTGCTCTTTATCATAAACTTTGTTTAGGAAGCGACAAGACTGAAAGAAATTTTACATGTTTATGAGGATTTTTCAGGGCAGAAAGTGAATGTGGACAGTCTTTCATCTATTTTAGTAATAGGATGTCAGAGCATGATAAAAGCCTTATCAGAGATGCACTTAGAATGAGAGAGAAAATAAATTTAGGGAGTTACTTAAGTTTTCCTTTGATTGTTGGTAAGAGGGTAGACCAAAAATCTGTTATCCTACGAGACGAGAGGTTCTCTTGAAATTTGTGGCACAAGCACTTCTTACCTATGATATGGGATGCTTCCTTCTCTCTGATTGTATTATTGATCCTGTTGTCTCCGCTATGTAATTCTATTGGTGGTCGAGTAGAGCAAATGAGCGAGAATGGGCACATGTGGCGTGGCATAAGCTTTTTAGGTCAAAGAAGTATGGTGGGCTTGGTTTAAAAGATTTGAAAATTTTTAATCTAGCTTTGCTTAAGAAACAAGTTTGAAGGTTGATCTCAAATAAGGATTCTTTGTGCTATAAAATTCTATCTGAAAAATATTTCTCTAATAGATCTATTCTTGAGTCGAAGGCACATAATAAGCCTTCATTTGTCTGGAGTAGTATTTTCAAAGCGAAGGAATTGTTGAAAGAAAAATTTTACACAAGGATTGGGATTGACAGTCAGATTCTTATGTTTAGGGAAAAATAGGGTGAAGACTCTGAAATCGCTTTGGATGGCCAGTACTTTGATGGATCCCATCAATGTGTCGTGTGCATTGAGTTTATGGTGCCGAGAGAATCTAGATGAGATGCTAGGAAGGTCAATAGTGTTTTTAAACTTGTGGATGCCAAGAGAATTTTGGGATGCCCTATTGCTCCTTGTAATCACTAATTTTGTCCGGACCTCGAACCTCCTTAGTTTTTGTCAATTTGGGGCTTATATCGGGCTATTGTGTAATTTAAGACTAAAAAAAGAAAAAAGAAAAAAGAAAAAAGTATATAATAATTATTATTACTATTTGTTAATATTAGTATTATTATTGATATTTATTATTATCATTATTATTATTGTTATTATCCATTTCAAAAACTCATAATATATTATATTATCTTTTTATTATTAATATTATCTCATTATTGTTAATATTACCGATATCTTATTATCATCATTTTTATTAGTATCATTATTTTAATAATTATTATTATAAATGAGCAAGCACATAAATAAATCAGCCTAAGTATATTAACTCTGATATGAATAAGAGTCTATTTACATAGAGAGACCAAAGAAATAAACAATACACCATTACATACTTAGCCCATTTGAGCCCAAATACTTCATAGCCTACATATCTCTAATTACACAAAACCCTAATAGCCATCCTTTGCCTCTGCGCAGCCGAATACTAGTCGTAGGATTAGAAGCATGATCAACGACCCAGATGGACCCGGAAAAGCCATACCTTAGAGACCCTTTCCTCAATCTTACGCCACACTCGTTCAGCCGTCAGATCGAGCACAACCAAGGGCCCAAATCGCGTTTAAGAAAAAAATCCTAGATGCCCATCTCACATCTTGCATCGCGTCGTCTGGACCATCGGATTCGGCCCTGATCTCACGGTCCAGATCAAGCCCGGATGAAAACCCTAAGAGCCGCCCTTTTGCCCTGGTGCTGCGCCTATCGTAGCCGTCGAATCTAAGATGCGTCAGACGGCTCGGATCTCGCACGCTCCAATACGCAACGCCTCGGCTCACCTCACGCGCGCGTAAAGGAGACGCATCTGACTGTTTTATTCCCGGTACATGCCCACGCACCTGGTGTTTTGGATGGTTAGCCTCTCATCCTTCGCCATCACCTTCCCGTTCTAGCTCATTAGCCGACATACAGACCAAAACACAGAGGGTCAAAAAGCTCAAAATAGCAAAAGAAAAAAGGAAAAGACAAAGGCAAAATCATATCTTGGGAACATACGTAAAAATTCAAAAAGGCAACCAATAGAGTTCGATTTTAATGTACCTTCTTTGACTTCGAATGTAAGATCTCGGTTATAAAGACCGAATGAAAAATTGTAAAATGGGGGATTTCACAGAAAATCAATACAAAACGGAAAAAAAAGAAGCTTTCGAGGTATTTTCTCTTTCAAAAAGCCATTGCATGCATCAAAACACAAAAAATCACAAAAAAGAAGTTTTTACATTCAGCGGCGGTTTATCCCTTCAACCATCCGTCTTCCCTTCCGCTTCGAGTACCATCCGGCAACAATCCCTTAGAGGGTGAGCCCTCACAGTTTCGGGTTCATTCAAAAAAAGGTTTTCTTGGGTCTGTTTTTTTGGGAATTTTCGCAAGAAAGAAAAGTTTTTTTCTTTGAGGGCTAAATATTACTTTGATATCGACGAACGTTTTCGTTTTGAAAAGAAGTGCCGCTGGCACCATTGAACGGCGGCCGGCTAGCTAGGGTTAGGTTTTTTTTCTTAAAATGGGACTATCTCCGTTTAGAAGATGAGAAAAGGGATGTCGATTTTGCCAAAAAGAGAGTTTTATACCGAGTCATTCTTTTAAAATCAGGCAATTCGCGGCTTTAATCCTTCCGCGTCTTCAAAATCGCCCCGCAAGGGCTTTCGTCTTTCTAGATTTCAGTCATAATCCCTGTAATTTCACAACGTTACCGATTTTGACCCAGACTATTTCAACGTTTTCCTTTTGGGTTAATCATTCTGTGAACCTTTTCTTTTTTGGTTTTTGATTCAATTTCGTCCTTAGACCAGCGTTATAATTCCTTATTCAACCCTTAACTCATGCATGTTTAAATTTTCGGCCTTTCCTTATTCAAATTCGTTTCATTAACCCAAGTATGATTACTTGGTGATTTTACATAGTTCTATTGTGATTATATTGGGTAACATGAGTCATATGGTTGTGTTGTATTACATGGTTTTGTATAGTTATATACGTTATGAAGTTTCATGTATATATTTACTTATATTATCCAGTTTTAGTTTTTTTTAGCATGAGGTTTTTTATGTAACTATACTTATGTATATTTGTTATTTGTTTTGTTCTTTACGTAACAGTATGTATATATATATACACCCTTTTTTACGTGATTATATATGATTGTATATTTTACACGGTTTTCATATAACCATATTTGTATGTATATTATTCTAGTTTATATGTTAAATATTTGTAGAATCATTATATGCTATATGCTATTATTAAATGTGTATATACATGTGTAGCTATTTTATTTTACTTGTGTTGGCCTTTTGTTTGTGTTAGCGTACGTTTCGCTCATGCATTTGAATATCATGTTCACATATTTATTTATTTTTGTTTTATTCCACGCCATGTATTTTTGTGGATTTATTCATATTGTTTCATACCTTGTTTATTTACGGGAACGAACGAGGCCAGTACCAGTCGTATTGGTGGTGGTTCGAACGTTCCTTCTCGAATATTAGGGCTTTTAAAATCTACTCATTTATATAACCAAATTTTGATATAATTTGTCACTTTAATTCGTAAAGTTTGATATTAATTAAGCGGTAAAGATCTTGGTACCAATTTTGGGCACGACGGGGGTGCTCACCCTTCCCCGTGTGTAACTGATTCTCGAATCCGTTTGAATCTCTGATTTTACTTTCCGATGTCTCGTATACCTTTTAAAATGGTCAGTGGCGACTCCAATTTTAATCGATTTTCTCTAAAAACTCATTTTGAATTAAAACCTGGTTCTTCTAAGTGACAACGAAGGAGGGGTAGCGATACCTCAATGTTTTCAAAAAAAACATCGCTACACTCCTGTTTCGAGGGATATTATAGTGTGCAACCATCACTCTTCAGGATTCTATACTACTAAAACATGGTATAATTGGATCCAAAGAAGCAAAAATGTGGAAAGAGACATGTCTCCCTTGTGGAAGGTCATTCAGAAGCTGAACACTCTCTCAAAGGTCAAGATATTTGTGTGGAGACTTTGTCATAATGCCATCCCTGTCGGTGAAAAGCTTGTTGTTGCTCATATTGGTAATGGTTTATGCCCACTGTGCTGTAGGGAAACTGAGGCTCTTCTTCATGCTTGCCGAGATTTCCCTTTTGTCCAAGATGCTTTCGCTTATTGTGGTCTTTTGGGCTTAATCCCACGGGTTTCAGTCGATAGTTGTAGAAGTTGTCTAGAGCTTTGTGTCGAGGCGCTGGACAAAGAGCAGTTTACTTTTCTTATGGTGTTGATTTGGAAACTATGGAATAGGAGAAACCATCTTGTCCATAAGTCTATTTTGCTGCATGTTAGAGTTGTCGTGGATTATGCTCAGTTACTTGTGAATGACTTTGTTGCAGCATTTGATCATAATGTCGCTAATGTTACTTGCAACAGGTCCAATAGATGGAAGTGCCCTCTAGAGTCGGTGTTCAAGATTAACGTTGATGGTGCGTTCATTCCAGAAACGGGAGCATCGGCCTTTGGAATTGTGGCCCGAGATGAGTATGGTCTCATGGTTGATAGACATGCCCAATTCATTTCAGGGATCCTCACGGCCGAACTTGCCGAGGCATGGGCATTCTCAGAAGGCATCAAGCTAGCGGCTTCTAACGGTTGAAGCAAGGTGATCATTGAAGGAGATTCTATAGGAGTGGTCAACATGTTGCTTTCTTCTGGTCCTGATCTCTCCCTAGCCGTCATTGTTCTGGAGGAGGCTAAGCACATTCTTAGGACTCATCCTTGTTTTTATTATTGCACATGTTAGTCGCGAGGCAAATAGAGTAGCTCATTGGAGCATTACTTGTACTGAGCCTTTTTATTTTTCTGTTGATGTGTCGGATTGTTTGACTTCTGATCTTGTAAACAATGTTATTTATGGTTGTTAATGAAGTTTTATATCTTTCTCTCAAAAAAAATTTGTGAATAGAGAAAATGGAGGATAGAGTTGAATAATCAAGTTCTACTTTTAAAATTGAATCTAAATGTGAATTTTGAATACCAAAAGATTTATTTTTAAAAAGGTATAATTAGAATTTTGTAGTTTATTAAGTGTGGGAGTTTAATAACGAACATTTCATCCATGACTAAACATTCTATAGAATCACACATGGGTCAAATTATGATATTGGTCCTTCTATTATACTTATGTTTAGAATCCGGTTCATATACTTTAATCTGATATAATTTTATCATTTAATTTTATAATATATCATTAGTTAGACAATTATTTCGGTTCCCAACATTGGCGTGATTTAAAAAAAAAAACTTATTCCAACTCAACATGCTGACATTTTAGGAGATTTTGGTTCGAGCAGTTTGTTTGCACAATGTGTGTGTCTTTTTATTTTTTGATTAAATAAGAGGTATTATATTCTCATATCGGGATTTGAACTCATACAAGATGAGGCAATATGAGTATCCTTAGCCACTAAACTAATTAGTGGATCTCAATGGGCTTATTTTTTGTTTGTTTTCATTAGACGGAATACAAGTAGACCTGTATATGGGTAGGTGACCCATCCAGATTGGGTCGTGTAACGCCCAGAGTTTAGGGGTCGGGAGTTACCGGATCGAATTGAAGGTCAAACCAAATCTGTTGGCCGGGTTAGACTAGTTTTGTGTCTACTTATTTTAACAAAAAGGTTATGTCTTGAGATGAAAATATTTTAAAAGGAGGGGTAAAAAGGTAAATTCTTTTTAAATGGAGTTTTTAATTATAATAAAAGGTTTTATTTTTAAGTTGTCATCTTTTGGAGAGAATATCATATTATTTTCCCCAAAACTAGTGTTCTCATTTTCTCTTCAACCAAACATCATCTCCATTGAAGATTTTTGAAGATAATCTCTTTTTTGTTTTGTTTTTCCTCCATTGAACTCTTTTTGTTGGATTCTCTTCAAAACCCAAACGATTTTTCCATTTTTTCTCTCAAAGTTCATTGGTTGAAAATAATGGGTTTTGGGGGGATTTTCGTATGGATTGATGTTGTTGTGTTTTGGGTTGGTTAAAAGCAATGTTTTGAGTGTTAAATGATGTGGAGATGTTGGTGCAATCATAAAATCCTGAAACTAGGTAAGTGGGTAGTTTTAAAGGTTAAAATACTAGAGTTTTTAGCTTGGTTTTGGGTTGAAACGACCCCTAATGATTTTGTCGCTTTGGAATGATATTTTCAAAGTAAATATGTGTGTTTTGGATGATTATATTGCTGGTTTTTGGTTAGAGCTGATGTGGTGATAATTTCATATAATTCCGGCTATGTATCAATGAGCGAATGTTGTTGAATATTGTGTTTGTAAATTTCAGTTGGTATGTATGTTGAAAAGAGTATTAATTCTCTGTTTTGGATTGTTAGAAGTAGCGGAAACAGATTTGGTTACTTCAGGCGCGATACCTGGTGTTGCAGAGGCTTGAAATTGGTGTTTCGGTTATCGTTCAGGTTGTGCTGGTGAGTGGTAACGTTTTAAAGCTTTGAAATGTTTCAAATAGGTTTTCTTGGGGTTTGGGTTGAGCCTCGGGGGCCGACCTAAAGTCAAGTGTAAGTTTATCTAATATTGCCTTATTTTGTTAAGTGTTGATGAATGGGATCATATGTGTTGTTGGGTGGAATACTATTTGCTTTTGCATCACTTGAATGTTGTTATGTTGTTTTTGTTGTTGTCAAAGCCTCACGCGATGGTTAGTAGGAAGGGTGTTGTTGAATACGGTGATGTGTAGTCCCACCGGAAGTTGACTAGTAGATGAGAACGATGATGTGTAGTCCCATCGAAAATATGTTAGTTGTTTGGGGAACGGTGATGTGTGGTCCCACCGAGAATGGTTGTGTTTGTGCACTTCATATACTTGTTCTTATGCTTTCGGTTTAGTATATTCCACTTTTTATAGTTTTGTCTTTAAAATAGATATATGTTTTGAAACTGCATTGTTGTTGTTGTGATTTTGAGCTCCGCTCACCAAGCACTCAAGCTTACGCTCTCTTTTCCAACAATGCAGATCGTTAGTGGCTACGAGAGGCAAGTGGAGCAAAGGAGGAACCTTGGAGTTCTTTTGCTTGTTCAAGTATAATTTTTCATGGTTGTAATAATACTTAGGCAATGAGAATGCTAGACTTTTGTGTTGGGGAGTTGGTGTTCAAACTCTCATGTGGTTGTTATTGTTGCTAACATGTTTTAAATGTTGAGACCATGCTGTGTGGAAGGTTGTTATGCTTTATGAATGCATGCCTTGTGTTTAGGCAAGTTTATATCTCTTGATGAAGTGTTTTCCTTTAGCCTTTTTGGCCATATGTCCAATTTGTGTATGTATGCATGTTGATGTTAGTTTTAGGGTGTCTTGCCTCTAGTTTTCTTGTTCATCGTGTTGTCATGTTGTTTGATTCATATTGGGGCAAGTTCGGGAACGTTTGAGGATGCCAAAACAACTTTTTAAAACCCATATGTGCCCAGGTGTTTAAAAACACCTAGTATGGTTTCGAAACGGACAGGCTTTTGGGGCACCTGTATCGAAACGGGGTGGTGTCGTTTCGGTACGTTTTGCCTCTAGAGACCTCCGTTTCGAAACCAAGAGAGACTGTTTCGGAATGGCCTGGTGTTGCTTTTTGCTGGGAGCCCGTGTTTCGAAACGGACAACCCCTGTTTCGAAACACGGGTGGTTTAAGCGGGAAAATGGCATCTTTAAATGTTTCTGGATGTTGCGTTTTGGTCACTAATGCTCGTAGGCTTTCTTAATGAGTTTTCTTGCTCCGTCTTGAGTTGGTTTTGTCTCATGTGATTGGAATTTCACTAATAACTATTTGGTAAGGTTAAAAATTAAAATTACCTTTTTATCCCTATTTAGTGTGTTTTTACAAAATGGTTCGTCATGACTGTTTTGGTCCCAAATGGACATCCGAATGATGTCCGACTGAGACGTTGTTATTCTGTTGTGTCCCTTAACACCATAGGAACTCTAAAATGCATTTAGACAAGATAAATTAAAAACTAGGGTTGTTAATCGGAGAGAAGTTCTCAGATTTTTCTCTGGTTATCCCCGTGTAACTCTTCTAATTCGGTCTTACGACTAGACCGGGCCGAGGGGGTTACAAGTTGAATATAGATAAAGATTTTGAACTCGCAAGTTGATTCGTATATAATTTAAATTTAATTATAAAAAATATATAGACATTAATATAAATCATTTCCTAATATTTCATATTTTAAATAAAGAATAATTCATTTGGATGGATCAGGTCGAAGTAATTTTTATATGATTCTTTTAAGAAATCGGTACGGAACAATTCAAATATTTAAAAAAAAAATTGTACAAACTATTAAAAGATAAAATATATAACAATTCATTTTCTTATATGTTTAGTAATGAAAATGTCAATTTTTTAAAATAACAATGCAGTCATTTACTTCAAATTGTGTGACAAACAAGTTATTTCGTCGTTAAGTTGAAACATATTATAGTATTTTAACAAGTTTAGTCTCAAAACTTATATATTCTGTCAATTTGGTCATAATTTAAAAATAAATTTATAAATTTAACGCATTATATTTAAAATTTTCGACATTACACCCTCCAACCACTTACCTTACTTTATACTATTGTCACTCGATTCAATAATTGCCACATGTGATAATTCGACAGACACAACCACTTTACTACTGGACAATTAACAGACTAGTGAAACAAATTTATGACCATTTAAATATAAGCCATTACAGAATCTAGACATCCGCCTTATAGTTTAAAACTTTAATTACACGGATGGTTATCGGAAGAAGTAGATGTTTGAATTGAGTAAATGGTCCAGCTGCCAAATTCACTTCGGATTCTCGAGGCTCAGCCTTTTCTGTTAAAAAATAACTACTATGATTTTAAATATAGTTACAGTTTACGATATTACGATGACTTTTAAAACGATAAGACTGTAATTTAATACTATGCGTTGCATAATATAATATGATGCGGATTCTGTTACGGAAGGATGAACATTGGGAAAATTAAATTTGATGTATTTAATGAATCCCAGCATTCATTTCAACTTTTGATTTAGTAACTACGTGAATCAACTACCTTCGCCCAAAGATAAGTTTCTCAGATTCTATTCTCCATTTCCTTTAAGATAGTGGTTAACTACTAGAATAGTCACTTATGTTTCCTCTTAGTATAGAGTTAATTACCGATTTTGAAAACGACCAGTAAGGTCACTTACGTTTTCGGGGCGTAAACTTTTGGTCACTCAGTCGTTTATTGTCGTTAAACGTTGACGACTTGGTGACCTGGCAGCGAAAAAATAAGGATAAATTATTGCAATGGCCACTAAAATTTATCTCATGTACATTTCTAGTCTCTGATTTTAAAAAATAAGCATTATGATCACTACTGAAAAAATTTCTTTCTAATTTCACCCTTGAATTTTTAAAAATTTATTTTTCAACCCTAAAAACTTTGCAATCAATTAATACAATAATATTATAAAGGCTTAAATGAAAAATATGTGGCTAAAGTATACTTTTTTTTTAATTTTAAGTGTCGAAAGTATTTTTTTTGTAAAAATAGGTGCCTAAAGTTTTAAAAGTTAGAATTTTAGGTGTTTGGTCGTTTATGGGTGTTAAAAATATATATTTAACCAATCAATGCTTGACATGTGGCATAAATTTGATTTTTTTAAAAAGAACTACACATAAAATTTTCAATTTTTTATAGATCCTGAAATTTTGAAAATTTTACAAAACAGTCCCAAAATCTCTAAAATTACCTAAACCCAAACTCCCAAATTGTCGCCGCTTCTGACACCGATCGTCGCACTTGAGCACACCCCTTTGGTCGCCGGATCAAGACGGTCATTTCCCCCAACACGGTGTCGCCGAAAACGACGAACAAGATAATAAGATGAATAAGTCTCGGACCAACTCTATTTTTGTACTTTTATATATATATATATATATATTACATTTATGCGATAAGAATTTATTACCTGAAAATTTTGTAATGCTTCAAGGATATAAGCAGTTTCTTTTTTATCCTCTTCTAAATGTATGTCTATTCTGATAATTTTTTCTTTTTTTTCTGCTACGAGTATTATTTATTTTAAACAATATTAAACTTTAATATTTTATTTTAAGTTGATTTTAATTTTTTAAAAATAACTCGTTAACATTTCAATTTTTATCACTTTACCTCTACTAACTTAACCACTGTAATTATTAATTAATATATATTATAAATTTATTTCTCAAAAATAAATATATAATATATATTATATTATAAATTTAATGAACTTTTCCATCCATTTTGGTTAATACTAACATGTATTGGTACAAATTGATTGGTACAAGATGTTAATATTTTAAATCAATTTGTTAATAATATTATTGGTACGAATTGGTTAATACTTTCGACACCTAAAATTCAAAAAAATATTCTTTAGGCACCTATTTTTCATTTAAGCCTTTATAATATTATTGTACTAATTGATTGCAAAGTTTTAGGGTTGAAAAATGAATTTTTAAAAATTTAAGGGTGAAATTAGAAAGAAACTTTTTCAGTAGTGACCATAATGTTTATTTTTTAAAATCGGAGACCGGAAATGTACATGGGATAAACTTTAATGTCCATTGGAGTAATTTACCTTTATTTTTTTCGTTGTCAGGTCACCAAGCCGTCAACATTTAACGGCAATAAACGGCTGAGTGACTAAAAGTTTACGCCCCGAAAACATAAATGATCTTACTGGTCGTTTTTCAAAATCAGTGACTAACTCTGTATTAGGGGAAACATAAGTGATTATTCCAGTAGTTAACCCTTAAGATAAACAATAATCATAAGTTCTAAACTGTAAATTCGTTTGTGAAAGGAAATCAAACATCAATGCATGGAATATTTTCTCAAGTTTTGTAATTAACACATATTGCATATAACTTCTATCGTGCATGATTACCATCATGGGCGAAGCCACCCAGGCCCGGTGATCCACCCTTACAGTCCATTTTTTTTCTAATTTGTCCCTCTTAGAATTTTAAATTATAATTTATTTTACTTGTTTTAATATTATAGAATGGGTATTGTCTTAGTGGTAAAATGTGTATAAAAAATTGAATTTGTTTTAATTGAAATTAGTGTATCGAATCCTATTGATGACGATTTTCAGTCTTTTGTGCTATTTAGGCTTAGGTGTAAGAAGCCTTTAAACTTTAAAAAAATCAATTAAGCCCTTAAACTTTTTTTGCGCTCAATTAAGCTCTTGAACCAATAAATTAAATTAATTAGGCCAAAGGGGTACTTTTGCCCCTAAGTTCAACCCAAAAAATCAATTTTGCCCATCGCCGAAAAACGCACTCAATGTGGCCCCTTAGTTCACAAAATCGATCAAATTGACCCTTTGACTGACGTTGACCTTACGGTGCTGATGAGGCGGTCTACGATGTTGACGTGGCAGTACACGTTGGGTGATGACGTGGCAGTGGGGGCTGAATTGATTGTTTTAACCAAATTCGAGTGCATAATTGATTTTTTACTGAATTCATGGGCATAATTGACTTTAATTGAAAGTTCGATAACTTACTTAATCTTTAAGCTAATAAATAATTAAAAATAATATTTAAATATTTATAAAATATTAAAAAATAAAAACAACATAATGAATTAAGAAAATTAAGTAAAAAATTAAATTTTAAAATATCATAAGTTATAAATATAAATAAAATCAAATTTTAAAAATATTTATAAACCATCGGAAAAGCCTTCGATTGTTTCTCGTTATGCTAAGCATAGTAATGCTGCTGAACATATTTTCAATTGAAACATCCTTGTATTAGAGTGTAGTAAAACTAATATTTTTTTTCATTTTTCTACATCAAATATTAATGAACATCAATTTGATGTAGAAAAGCGAAAGAAAATTTGAGTTTTATTGTTACTCTAATACAATGGTGATTCCACTTAAAATTTGTTTAACAAATGGTAATACTTAGACTAGCAACGTCGAAGACTTTTTCGATGAAAGCGTTCAATTTTCTAATACTTTTCGATGAAAGCGTTCAACCCCCACCACCACATCATCATCTCACGTGGACCGCCACGCCATCACCATTAACTGTCATGTCGGCACTGTAACGATCAACGTCGGTCAAAGAGTCAATTTGATCGATTTCGCGGACTAAAGGGCCACATTGAGTGCGTTTTTTTGCGATGGACGAAATTGATTTTTTGGGTCGAACTCCGGGGTAAAAGTGCTCCTTTAGCCAATTAATTAAGCCTTTTGACCAACTTTGACCATTAAAGCTTAACAATTGTTTTCTTTAGATATTATTATCATACTATATATTATAGTTCTATCATGTTACATTTACAAATTTCTTAAAAAATGTTATTTCATATTTATACGTTTTTTATAGAATTTTTAAAATTTCTAAACAATTTTTTAAATAAAATAATTTTTTTAAAATTTCAAGTCGAAACACTGTAACACACATACTACATCAACATATTTTTAAAAAAAAACTATCAAAATTTAATAGTCAAAATTAGTTCGAGAGCTTAATTGATTCAACTTTTTGGTTCAAAAACTTAATTGAGTGTAAAAAAAAATTAGGGGCTGAATTGATTTTTTTAAGTTCAATGATTTTTTATACCCTTAATTTTTTTTAAATTTTCTGCCCCTTAACTTTTAATTTCTATCTTCGCCCTTATTATCATTCAATGGGAGAAACTGGGTATATGCGTATATGTAAGTGTTGCTATAGAAATAATCAAATCATCTCTCGAACTCGAAACATTTACAAGCCCCTGTAATCATGTCACTCTCATAGTAAAAAATAATAACTAACTATAACAAGTTACAAAAGCTTCCCCACCATGTATGCTACCATAATCTAAAGTAATAGCATAGGGAGGGAGCTTTGAAGTAAAAATAAATATGATCAAATTAGGGCCGAAAATAGAATCAGAGCAATTGTGAGTCCATGAGACAAAACTTTAAGCAGGGTTGATCGATTTGTCATGGGTGGAGATGCCCCCGGAACGCCAGAGTTATTGCTATTTCCCGACGTGGCTTCCGGATTAACGGCAATAGCCGGTGGAACCGCCGTCGGTGGTATCACCGGTAAAGTGTTTGAGGTCTCAATATCATAACCTATGAAAACCAGATGTCATTGTTAAAAAGTTATATGGGATTAAACCAGATATGCAAACGAAACAGAAAAGTTACTTACAGTTCGATGCTTTCCAGCCGAGTACCATCTTCTCACGATCAAAGACTATACGATAACCGGTCATGAAATTTTCTGGATTGAATTAAAGATGTAAGAAGGAATCAAACATTTTCTGACCCAATACACCCAGAAGCTTCTAATGGGATGTTCGAATAAAGCTACATACTTCTATAGACGAGGATCGATCCCATTATCAGTCTGGTGTTTATCAGATATAGGAGGTTCATTATAATTCTTATACAGTAAGCTTCGCAAATACGCAATGTAAACAGTGTCTCAAGAGACTTACGTCCGATGATATTCACACTGTCGCTTTTCACTACACCCAAACAATAGAGACCTCCACCCTGGAGATTGAAAAAACAAGGATTAATTTCATCACGAGTAAAGAAGCATGATAAGCATATGATAGAATTGAAATGAACTTTTACCGGCGCACGAATCACCACTATTGGATCATGGACAGAAAACTGATCTCCGCCTTTCATTGTCAAATTCACAACAGGGTACTTAAAGCTCGTTTGGTTTGCACTGCAAGGTAAAAGAAGTCGGTGCCTGAGGCCTCCGGGCAAGCAAAATAAACATCTTTTCGATAGATCTAAACAAATAGATTACCTTAGCTCATAACAATATTCAAAGGGAAGGTCGTCAGAAGAACTATTAGATGTATACCGCTTCTCTTCGGCCAAATTGTTGAACTACCGAATAAAATCATTATAAATACGTGTACGCGAATGGAAACCAGGATGGGAAAAAAAGTAAATGATTTAAATTACTTACATTCTCGGAAATAAGAGTATAAGCTGGGTCATTCAAATATGTAAACGAGGTACCCGAGTCAAAAATGGCATTGAACTCGAGATCTCCTGCATTTCCTCCCACTTTTATTTGAGTGATGCTAACATTGTAAGTAGGGCTGGAAATGAATATCAAGAAGAGAAGCATAAGTGAAACCAGCATCAGAAACTGCGTGCACGGCTGAAAGCCAAACAAGTTTGGCATCACAGTCAACGAGCAGACAGGTAATGACTTACTGTGATTGCCTGAGATTAAATGGTGTTTCTCCTTGATCCGAGCTGCCCGTATCACCAAAAGTTATTCTTCCAACCCCATCATACCCGAAACACAAAGAAAAAGAATTCGAAGCAAGCTTTTCGTTTGCTAATATGCTAGGAACTGATATATTGTCCACACCAAGCCCAAAAAGACCATTAGGAGCAGCACCATTTAAGAACGATCCAGTCTGAACCTTCCCACAACTGCAATACAGCAGCACATCCAAATCATAAGTCCAAGTAAAAAACAAACAGTGAATATCACGTTGATCACGGTTATATATCATGAACTGGTGCTATTTTCGACAACAACGCAGTTAGATTTCCCGCATTTACAAAAATGTTTCATAATGACAAAGGAGCCAAAAGTTACAAACCCGAAAGTAATCTTGGCTTCGACAGGTTTGGATTCATCATCATCCGTAGTTAAGTGCAAGACGTCCTCCACCAAAACCCCGATAGATGAAGTGCCATTGGACAGATAGTCGACTTGATAAGGACAATTATTCGAAGGCGAAGAACATCTTCTATGGTGTTCACACATGGCACTGTTACAGGGAACCTTTGAGCTTGTGGATGATGTATTAGGGCTGTAGATGTTAAACTCTATTGCCTAAAACACAAAAATTACAACATAGTACCAATCAAAAGGGCTGTTCATACATCAGTAAAAATATCTATAAATCATGGAAAGCATCATGGGAATTATACAAGGGATCCACTAAGTGAATTTATAGTTTCATCTAAAAAAAACTAACTTTACCAATATGTATTTAACACTATTTAGAAAAAAAAAAAGTAAAAAAAAAATTACCGGGCCACCGGGTGTTCCTATGGCTTGGACACAGCTGGAACAATCGCATGGCAACCAGAAGAGGTCGCTGCCGGTATCGAGTGCCACCAAAAACGACAAAGCTGGAGTCCCCACCGATACATTTGCGTAATGCAAACTGAAATCCCCAAATAAAATGGAAAACTCTAGAGATTAAATACAGATGGAAAACAGAAAAGTAACGTTCTCCAACATGATAAAAAGTTGAGCTGAGAAAAGTAATTCTCTTTTTCTCGCCAACCAAACAGGGGGAAAAAAGAAGCGTGAAATCCGCTTCTGGATTCTCAAGAATTCACTTGGGACAATCGCCGAACTACTACAAGATCAGAAAATAACTACTCATACAGTAAAAATATTTTCTTCAAAGATTTAAAAAGAGAGAGAGGTAAAGACGAAACCGTACAATCCCAAGGAGTTCAATCGATAAGTCTCGTTTCCGTCGAGGAAAGTAACAGGCGTCTGATCATTCTCCGTCGCCAGATGACGGCCCTTGATTATCGTATCGCGGTGGACCATGGCGGTGTAAAACTCCGGACTTCCCTTTGCCGGCAATTCATCGACGGCCAGGAATTCCTTAACGGGATCCGAATATCTATGGTGGATATCAAAGCCGAAAGTACCGAAACCGTGACAGATTCCCGCGCTCAACCCCAACAACAACAGTAACAATGAGACACAACCGTGTCTGAAACGACTAAACCGGCTCATGTCAGAGAAATGTTTTTCCGAAAGGTTTGAGGGAAAATGTAATGGTTTGGTTGGAGTTGAAGGAAAAACAAAATGGAAAGTAAAACTAAAAAACGAAAACGCGGTGCTGCCCCCGGCTGTGGTCGGGTAGGTGGGTCCCGCGCAAACGAATTGTTTAGTGAATCCAAATTTGTAACCTTCCTTTCCTCTTTTTAACAACGGTAAATAGCTAGCTTTTGTTTAGTGAAAGTTTTTGACTTAAATACGTGTTTAGTCTTTTTATCTCCGGCATTTTTACTAAAATAATATATTTTTTATAATCAGATATTAATTTCAAACATAATCCATTTGATTTAATTTAAATTTTTTTTATTTGAATCGATATAATTTCAGATCGAACTTGATTAATAAAATAAGATGCATTAACTTGACTACTCGATTTGATTTGATTGGGAGGGGGGGCAAAAAGGGAAGAGCCAGCAATCAAAGAGAACTAAAAGAAATAATAAAATAGAAGAAGCCCATTTTTGCAAAGAAAAGAAAATAGAGAAATGTGGTGCATGAACGAAGAAAATTAAAAAAGAAAATAGGTGGAGGTTAGTTGGTGAAACTTGAAAGTAAAAGAGTTGCCATGATTGGCGGAAGAATGTAACAACTCAGTACCAAACGCCACGTGTAGAATTTTGTTGACTATTTTTCAATCTCTTCGACTCTCCTCTTTTATTATATAATTAATATAATTTTAGGCATTCTTATATAGTTAATGACTTTGACAATTAACGGTAGACTACATTAATTGATTTAAGTAACAAGTTGTATTAATAGATTGTATAAAAGTATTTTATAAAACTAATCGATAATTAATAGTTGTTTGATTATTTAAACAAGTAAAAAAAATTTGTTCAAAATATTAACTTCCATTCATTCAAACGCGCAAAATACAAAGGGAGAGAAAACCTACAGGTCCCACCACCGATAGGGACGTACACTCCAAGCAAGAAACCATGCAGTGGCCATGCAAGGCTAGGAAAACAAAAGCACGATTAACAGCACTCCGACCACCATCTCTCAGTAACTTGGGTGTGGTGATAACAAGAAAAACAAAGACGGGAATAATAACAAAAGACCCGAAATAAACCAGGAAGAGTCTAAGGCCTTCTAAAACACACTTCCACTTGCAATGCTAGGGATAGTGTCCGCCACTTGATATCGACAGGTCGACCCAGAGGGGGCTAAAACTTGAACTCCGGCTGCTCTTTTCAGGGAGAAAAACAAAAATTGTGCATGAGAGCTCTATCCAGAGGCAGGCTTCCAACGTTAAAACGTTGGCCCTTGTCAAGGCAGCAACGATTGCATCTCCAAAGAGAAAAGAAAGCGTATTCACCAAACCCCCTCCCTGACCCGCAATAATAAACCTACAAGGAAACCTAACAACGACAAAAACACATTGAAACCACCATAGCAGTGGATCAAACCAAGCCCCAACTGAAACAATGATCCGCGGGAAAGGACAGGAACGCCAGAGATGCCTATGAACCTTCCTTTCATAGGATGTGGTACGAAAGGGACTCATGGTGACCCCGGATAACTCCCATTAAAGTTATCCGATTCGAAAACTGTCTCACTAAAAGGATTAACATGAGCTTTCAGATTAGAAGGCACAATCACTTCTTCCCCGTCGCTTATCATAATTTCTTTGTTTAGGGAGAAATTGTCGTCCACGCACATAGGCGGGATACGCGTGACATTTTTTCCGAACGGATCAATTCTGAGCTCAATGAGACCAGCTTCGTCCACTACCATCCTCATACATTCCATCACAAATTTTCTTCTTGCAGCTTTTCGGATGAGGGTGAGACGTCTTGAACCGTAAGTTTTGCCTTTCTTCTTACGTTCAACATTTTGGATAATGGTAGAGGAGTTGAGGAGCAGAGCCGGAAACAACGCAGCCGTGAGCACTTCATCCATTGTCGCCGGATTGTTCTCGGATATGCACCAGTTTGTGGGACTTATTTGCACAATGGCCTTTGAGACCTGATCACATAACTCTCGATGTTTAGCTGGTCTAAAAAGCAAACCTTCATCAACTTCCCTCTTGCGTTTCCTGTGGCTCGACATATGCATCAGGTCCAGACATGTAGCAAGGATATTGCCCCAAGATTTGGTAATGCTATCCTCTGGTAAATCTTGAGAAAGGTTTGAAGTTTCATCTAGACTGCTATGAAGCTTGGATTCTGCAGGTTGGCAATCTCCTTGTGCAGGGTTCCCTTTCGTGACAACGTCTGGCGTGGTTGGTTTCCAGCTAGGTTCGCCCCTATCCAAAAGGGGACAGGGATAGTTGACTTTGTTGACAGCAGATACAACCTTGCCAACATCCTTAATCGAGTCGAAAAGTCGCTGCAGATCTTCACTGAATTTTCCTTGGACACTGGGCCCTCGAGATTTGTCTTTTTTGTCTCCCCTTTTGTCGTTTTGTGAAATTGTCATTTCTCCCTTCTTTCCGATCATCTGAGCAAGGCTAGTTTTTTTCCTCCTCCGTAAGCCGCCCTTAGCCACGGGCCATATTTGCCGGTGAGTTTTACGATCACAATTTTGTGTCTGCATTCCTGAACCACATGTCCAATGCGCCGGCATTAAAAGTAAAATTTCGGCAGTTCTTCGTATTTGAAGGCCACCTCGAGCGGTTTGCCTTTTTTCAGTTTAAGACAAAACTCGTTTTCAGGGGATCCTCAACCCTGATAGCCACGCGGATCTTCACAGGGCCTTGCCAAATCACTGCTTCATTAGTGTCAAGAGAAGAACCAAAGTAGAACGGAAATAACTTGCTGATTCTTTTGACGTTGTCGGGCGTAACCAGTCTGATAGAGACATTATGGATTTGTATCTAGAAATCCTCTAGTGAAAAATCAAGCTCCTCCAAAGCTTTATCCGGTTGTCATTCCTTCAGAACAAGGAGAGAATCTTGTACCGACCAAGGTTTGTGTCCAAGTATACGATGCTTGTCTTCCGTAGACTTGAAAATGAACAAGAAAAAGTTCCTCCCCAGATCATGGCACTCCATGCCCTCGCAGTTCCAGGCTTTTTTAAGAATTGCAGTGATGGCTGGGTTTTTAAGGGGCGCCGGAGATAACAGTTTACCTAGTAGGGACAGGTTTTTCAACGTAAAGTTTACCTCGTTGTCCTCATTCAGCTCCAGCTCATTAATGTACTCTTGGTTCTTTGGATTCTGGTCAGGGAGGTAGGTGGAGAAGTAGATATTAACTACTCCAGAGCTGAGGATTTGGCGGCTATTCATTCTGCGCAATGGTTGGTGAAGTAGCAGTAAATATGGTTCAGGGATGTTTAAGCAAAGATAGGACTGAGAGTAGAGGGGGAGAGATCTGTATAGCAGCAAGGAAAGACACTAAAAAAAGGAAAGAAGAAGAAAAAGAGCAGCATAGGCTCTAAGCCAACACCGCCTTCAAGATAGAACCACACCAGTATGCCCGAGCCTTCAGTTTGAAGTCAACTAAAGCACAAAGATGCAAGACTGTGGAGAGACATTGAAGGGAGAGAGAGCTTGCGATTTCAAGAGGAAACTTGTTCTTAGAGATATTTGAACAAGCAAAATAACATACAAGGATATGGTTATATTTAATACTTGTTTGAATAGTTTATTTGTTATTAATATTTTGTACATAATAATATTAATTAGATTATGAAAATTATTATTTTTAATATAACATTAATAAGCATATTTAGGGATGTCAGCGGGGCGAGTTTTACGGGAATTTGCCCCACTTCGCATCCAATTGGGTAGGGATGGTTATAAATTTTGTAGGTCGTGGGGCGGAGACGAAACTAAAAATTACATTCGATGTGGATGGTGGGAGCATGTGTGAATATGACTTTGTACCCACCCATCCCTACACAACTCATATCATCCACACCCGCCCCAACATATCTTATAACACATTATTATAAATATTATTGAAAATATAATTAGGTTTGAGATTGATTGTGTCAAATATATAAATATTTTTAAAATATCAGTTTGAATCATAGTCAAGTTTAAAGTAATTTATATTGACTTGTCTTGAGATATTAATGAAAAGCTCAATATATATAATTGACTTTAATATTGATCGGATCAAATATATAAATATTTTTTAAAAAAAATCAGTTTGGATATTTACATTCCATTGATATTTGCTATTATTTTCTAAAGCTTGCTTTTTCATTATTATTTTTTTTAATTCTTTCTATAAAGATTTTAGTTTTTTTAGTTCAAACTTTTGTGTTGTACAAAATCTAATTTTGTATATTATTATTATTTTCAAAATAGTAACAATTAGAATATTATCATATATGTGGTATGAGTTCGAATGGCAAGTATTTTATACATTTTTTATAACAAATTTGATTTATATTTATCTAACTAATACTTATAAATATATTACATGAATGAGCCATGAGTGGGTAAAGAAGATATTATGTGAGTTTAGAACCCACGTAGTTGATAGGGGCAAGGATGGTTTTAGTCTTGTGATTTGTGAGAAACGGACAATTTTATATTTTGTATTCTTAGCGGGTTATGAGACAGAGATGGAGATGAAAATTTTTTACGGGGATTTGCACCCTTCAAACTCAGCTCGTCCAATTGACATATATATTTATATATATATCATTTTCTTATTTATGAAATTATTTTTTAATATAATTTTATTAACTATTGAATTTAGATGTATATATTGGTTTCTAATTTATGATTTTTTTTATTTTATTAGTTATTCAAATATAAATTATTTAGAGATTTTTTGTAATTGTCAAGAACAAAAGAGTCATTACAACTCTTATTTCTAATTCTCTAACTTAAAAGTTTCTTAAAATGAGTTTTTTTTTTCAATTTTAGAGGTTTTACTCAATACTCTCTTACAATCCTCTATTTACCAAGCATCTAAATTAGTAAATTTGACTAGTCAAACCTTTAAAAATGTTCAAACTTTTCATTTGGGCTCAAAAAACTGTTTTCCAAACAAAAAATATATTATTAATTTTGTTAAAATTATTTATAAAAAATGAATAATTATCCCTTAATGAAAATAATTATCCGTGATATAAATAAAAAAAATTAACTTCACAAAAAAGTTTTTTTGAATAGTCCTAATATGATTACAAGATAATATATGTCCATATTTTTTTTAACCTTTGAAGTGACTCACACCTTAAGGACAAAGCGAATTGAACTCGGGTTTCTAGAATGAATATCATCATCTTTTTTATTGAAACCACTCGTTAGGTTCACTTCACAAACATAGTTAAAACACTGTTTATTATTATTATTTTAATATTTTGTTGAGTATAATTTTAAGAAACTTAGTAATACTTTAATTCCACATTTCCACTTCCAAGAATAAAAATTCGAACCGTAAATACGTCAAATGTCAATTCTATTTACGCGTTTTTATTGAATGCGTTTTTCATTTGGGTGTGCAAGTTGCGGGAAATTTCTTCGTTTTCACTCTCAATCTTTAGGAACGTGGGGCGGTCTCAACCGTGGGCTGGAAGTGTACGGACCCACCATCACTCGTGGCAATTAATCTCAATTATTTGTCAAATTCATGATGTGTACGATAGAAAATTATTTTATATGAAAGATAAATTTGAAAAATTCTTGAATGATACTAACAAATAATTATAGATGAAGTGATAAATGATTTGTATATAAAATTTTATTACTCGATGTTGTTTGAGTTATTATCTAAAGTTTTAGTTTGGATTGGCTCGAACATTTATAAAATAGCAATATAATATTGATAAAAAGATGGGACCGGCTTGAGAAGGCCCCGCGGTAATAGAGCTGCTCGAATTCGTATACAATTCTACTTCTTCTTACGGATATGCGTTGAAGAGTTAGAAACTTATTATGAGTAGAATTATTTTTATGCAAGTTTCTTTTGTAATCAAGTTAGTTACCCCTATAAATAAATATTAGAAATTAAAGGTTAGATACAAGTTGTAATCTCTTTTTTTGACCGTGCAAAATTCTTATCATATGGCCGCAATTTTTCTTGTCTTGAGTTTTTCACGTAAACCCTGGTGTTTGTTTTGTTTTATGCATTTACGATTATTTATTATTTTGTCATTATTGTTCCAATGTTTATAACATATTTAAATTTTGAATAAGCAGTTTTTAATTATTTTATTTTAATAATATACAAATCTACAAAAAAATGCCATTATAATAATATTTATTAAATAATAGATATTTTAATATTTTCTAACATAATTGAAATTTGATTGACTCGTGACATTACTTAATAAAAAAGTAAATATATAACATAGATAAATAATTAATTAAATTAAGGATAAATATTTTATATACATGCGGTGGAAAGTACCTTAGTTTTAGGGTATAGGGAGTTAGATTAGGGTATAAAGTTTAAGGGTTTAGGTGTAGAGGTTAGAATATAGGGATAGTTGTTTCAATTTAAAGTTTAGGGTTATAATTTAGGGTTTATAGGTTAAAACCTAAATTCTCACCATATTACCCTAAAAACTAAATCCTAACCTATAAACCCTAAATTATAATCCTAAACATTAATTGAAACAACTATCCCTAAATTCTAACCCCCTACGCCTAAACCCCTAAACTCTATACCCTAAACTAATTCTATATACACTAAAACTAAAGCGCTTGTGAAAGTTTTCACCGCCAATGTATAAGATATTAATCATTAAATTAATATTGTTAGATATTTGACTTTCAGTGAAAAAAATGAATGGTACTCATTTTAAAAAATTCAGAAAAATATTAATTAGCTAAGAGTTTTAAAATAAATAACAATTACCCTAAGAGTTTTTCTTTTGGTTGACATCATGAAGAATTATTAATTAGCCATTTAATATAACAATTTATTATCTATTTAATGTGATGTAAATTTCAAGGCTTCATCGTTTCAAACTTTCATTCAATAATGTAGAGAAAATGGAGCAGAAAAAAGGTAGAGGCCGCCGCAACATCCACGAAGCACACATGGGCATGGCTATTACGTCCAAAGAAACCAAGTAGCAAACACCGTCTTTTTTATTTATTTATTATAAATGTACGCTTTTATTATATAAAAAGCAGAAAACTGTTACAGTTAACAAATTATTACAAACCGAAATCTATTAACACAGGGACAGAGCAGAATTTTATGGTAGAATAGTAAACTTATAAATTTTTAGGCAATTTATAAAATTTTAAGAGTCAAAAATAATTTTTTAATAAAAAATACATAGAGTATTAAAAAAATTAAATTATATAAAAATTTAAAATTTTTAGGGCGCAACCGCTATCTCCAGCCCCTCGGGATGTATGTACATATCCTTAGCTTACAACTATAAGTATACCTCAAATTGCACAGAGTTGTAAATTAATAGAATCCAACAAATCAATTTTTCTATTACTAGTTTTATCTTAACAATTGTTTTTAGGTTTAACAGGCAATAAAATAAAATAAAATAAATTAAATTATACCCTTTTTCAATATAGGCACCTAAAGTATTTCTCGATATAAGTAGGTGCCTAATGTTTTTATAATTACTATTTTAGGTACACGGCCGTTTAAAAAATATTTTAACCAAACAAAAATGACATGTGATTTTTATTTTAATTTCTTTTTTATTTATTTTAACTTATTTTAAAAAATCCCTAAAATTTCACAATAACCCCAAAATCCATAGATACCCAAATCTGGCCACTAACATCACAATTCATCACATTGTTGGTTACATAATGAAACCTCCTTTTCTCGCTGCAAGACTCGCATGTCGTTTGTTGTTTGATCGACCGTCGTTGACCCCCATTATTTGTTTTTTTTCTTCTCTCGTCGTTCAACTTTGTTTCGACATTAGATACGTCAGTCGTCGACTTTCGGCAATAGGAGGATGAAAAAAATAGTTGCGAGAGTCTAGAGACAAAAGTGATGGGCACGCCATCGGCAATGGCAACGGCTGAAATCGGGATTTGAAATTATTTTGGGAACTTTTGAGAACTTTAGAATATTTTTGAAAATTCTGATTTTTTTATAAAAAAATAAAATAAAGCATGTCACATGTCAATATTTTTATTGGCTAACAAAAATAGACACCTAAACTACTAACTGTGAAAAATGTTAAGCACCTAATTAGGTAGAAAAATACTTTAAGCATCTATCTAGAAAAAAAATAATTTATGCATATTTTTCCGTGTTAAGCTTTAGTTTTACTATATCTAAAACCTCCATGATAGTGCGAATTTGCCTCCTAAATATTGATGGTTACATTCCTCCCAAATAAGATAGATGTAACTTGTAAGCATTCATAGCGATTTTAGCAACGAAAACACCGTGTAGTTTGCATCTTGCTGTAGCTTTAAAATCAAGTCTTGGCATGTGAAATCCGGAAATTTATTTATTCCTTCATTCCTCTGTTTCCTTTTACAGTCAAAGAGGAAGCTGCAATGCCATTGCGTTGTTGAAAATTCAAACACAATTAAAACATATTGGACAGATAACAGATTCAGCATTAACTGTCAGAGGGATATATATTCCACCAAAAACATAAAAGATATTAGCTCTGTTTGACAATTAACGGATAGCTGACAGCGGATAACAAATTACATTAGCTGATAGCGGATAACTGATTGTATTAGCTGATTTGAATAACGGATTACAATAGTTTATTGTATAAAAGTATTTGGTAAAATTAATTGATAGCTTATAGCTGTTTGATTATTTAAACAAGCAAAATGACATATAAGGACATGCTTATATTTGATATTTGTTCGAATAATTTATTAGTTATTAATATGAATTAGATTATGAAAATTAATTTTTTTAATATTATTACTGAGCATATATGAGAATGTACATGTTAATTTCCACTATTATAATCTTTCATTTACCAAACATCCAAATTAACAGATTTGACTAGTCAAACCTTTAAAAATAGTTCAAAGCTTTAATTTTAGCTTAAAAAACTATTTACCAAACAGGGCCATTGACAATAGACAGTGATGCAATCGTACATAGGGAGTGTAATGCTCGGATCAGTTTCATTATTGATGATCTAACGGTATTTTTGAATAAGATTACAAAGAGAAGTATATATAGGATTACATAGAGATAAAATTAGATTTGATTAGATAATGTAATCTGTATCTTTGATAGATAGCCAGTCATGAAGTTTTCTATTCCGCGCAAAGAACTAGGGGTGATAATGAGCCGAGCTAAGCTCGAGTCTGGTCAAGCTCGGCTCGACTTAAAAACAATATTATTGGACTCGAGGTACGTTGAGCTCGAAATTTTAGACTCGAGCTCGTTGGGCTCGGCTCAATTTGGCTCGAAATAGACCGTTTTACTATAGTTTTTTTTATTATAAAAGATGTGGCCTCGTTAAAAGCCCCTTTCATAACAAACATTGAAACGAAATTCAATGTCCGGAAATGGGTGCCCAAAAATTAGATTAATCCAAATAACCAAGAATATTCCTACAATACAAACAAATAATCAAATAAATCAAACAACAACCAACTAAGGAAAATGCCCAATTTATTTTAGTTAATTTGCTTTTAGTGAATTTTTCCTAATTTATTTTATTGCTTTTATTTTGCTAAACATATTACTTTTGTAGTATATATATGTGTGTATATATATTCCAAGCCTGTTCATGAGCTTTTCGAGCTGAACTTGGGTCGACTCTGCTCGGCTTGTTAAGATCTCGAGCGGAGTCCGAACCCGAGTCGAGCTCACTCAAACCAAACTTTGATCGAGCCGAACCTGAGTAGCTCGTGAGCCGGTCAGACTCCTACAAAGAACAACCAGAAAAGCAAGCACATAAATCATAGAAAACATGTTATTAAGGAAAGTACTCAAAAGGGACTGTCTTGTACGTGAGAGCGGAACTGTAAAAGAATACTATAAATTACTAGGTGGCAACATCAAGTTTCATCGAATGAGTCTTTTACAGGCCAATGTGAGAGTCTTCCAATGGAGTTGGAGAAACGGTGGTGCATCTCCAAAGTGAAGATGCGTCCATAGCTGAGTTTAAAGCTAAACGCCCAGGTTGGTATCAAGAAGAAAAGGACAGTCTTTAACATTTTCTTCACTGCTTATTAGTTACTACAGGAGAAAGAGGGCAATATGTTATATTTTCAGTGAGAGTGGTTTGGAGTTCAAAGGATCTGAAGAAATAGTGATTTTTCTTGTTTTTGTTACAGTGTAAGTGAAACTGTAGCTTTTGCATGTGCACCGGTGGGTGGCTGCTGAGGCCTACCTTCCACAATGCTTTTTCAACATACATTTAACTGTCAAACGGAGAAGTAATATCCAACGGTTTTTCTAAGAGCTTTCAATGGGCATTTTCCGTCTGATTTGGTCCCATACCAACATTTCACAAAAGTTGAATTTTCTAGCTTCTTCCCAAACCAGCGTTGGAAAATCCACGCCAAACGAAGCCTTATAAATCAAAACCAAGGCCTTTAAGAATATGGATCCGGTTGCTGGGTCTCTCAGGTTGGATCCATTGGGTCTACACACATGAAGAAGGTCATTTTACCCAATAGATTAGAGTTTACAGCCTGTTGTAGGGCTCATATCCCTCTCTGTTTGCTCTTTACAGTCTGAAATTTGACTTCCCCAAGAACCCAGTTTTAGTTCTAAAGATTTAAGCTTTTTTTCAGAATCAAATGTTTGTTAATCCAATAACAAAGTTTTCAAACTTAACTAAGATGGAAGATTTTATAGCCTTACATAATCCACATTAAATGGTCTTTGTGCAACTCCACACAACTTAACTAAGATGGAAGTGTACAAGCAAAAAGCAAGACCGCAAACAGTTATGCAGGATTTCAGCATTGCATTATGTCTGACAGTTGACACACAAATTTACCAGAATACCAACCATGACTGCTTCTTCTTCTTCTGCATTATCCACATAAAATGGTCTTTGTGCAACTCCATGACCTAGTTAGCTCCATGCATTCTTTTACTTTGAACTAAAACAGAAAGTTTAAGAAAGAGGAAGGAAACATAATAGAATGATTGAATTGAACAAAGAGAAGTGCAGTAAAAGTTTATTTCATGTGATGTCCATTAAATTAGCTTTTCTCTTTTGCTTTTTTTTTTTGACAGAATTGATGGATGTGTCCATCAAAATTATTTAGCCAATTCAAGGATATTATTGAATAACTTGAAGAAGAAGAAGAGACTGCTGCTTTTGCTGATTACAAGTTCGAGCATAAGGAATATCCAGGGAAAAGATTGAGAAGGCACCAGAATCATTAAATGTGTACTTTTAAGACTTCAGCTGTAGTTTTAGATTTGTGTTAATTGTGTGGACCATCTGTTTATGATACAATTAGAATAGCATCACACTTGAGAAAGAGCTGCCTTTTTGTCCAATTGTCCTCACCTGCTACTGCATTTTTCAAAGCAAAGGCCCCCACTACTTCCCCTAAATTGTCCTCTCTCATCTCTTTATAGTGGCACAATTCTCAATGCTTTACAGAGCTCCAACCTCACTGTTTAGTCATTAGTGTTTAGGTCTATCTCAGTTTCCACCCAAAGACAGATACTTTCACTATTTTCACATCATATTTAGTCAATTCCTCCTGCTACTGATGCTCATCCCATCCAACCACCCATGAAAAGAATAATAAATAAATAAAAAAAGAAAAACCTATTTTCAGGACCTAATTATACAGCTAAAGTTAGCTTAAAGACTTATGCTTTGCCAACATTTTTTTCAATCATGTGAACCTACATGTGATTATTCAATCATTTAACTGACTATTTCAATCTAAAATCAAATTAACATGAAGAGAGAGTATGCATAGTATGGCTCAAGAAATATAACAATGAGACTCCTAATAGTAATTTACTGAAAGACTAAAAAGCATTAACTTTTCCATATCTATATACCTCAGATTGTTCTTGTCCATATCTCACTGTCTCTGTAACAATTAAAAGCTTGTGAAAGAATATACTTTGGAATGCTTTTTTTTATACATAATTCTGTACCATGAAGATTGAGTCTCATGTCAGCAGTTGCTTTTTTTTTTTCTCTTCCATTTAAGCATTTTTAGGGTAGGTTTGGGGGTGCGGCTAAAAAAAGCAAGTTTCGAAACTTGTTTAATAACTTAAAATGTTAAATTTTTTGATAATATTTAAGATTGAATTTTTCGTGTTTTTAGACAAGTATCGATACTTGTCCAAAAACTTTAAATGTTATAAAAAAATTAAGTGTCCATACTTGTCTATACTTACAAAATAAGTATCGATACTTGTAAAAAAACACGAAAAAATTAACCTAAAATGTTATAAAAAAACTAACATTTTAAGTTTTTGAACAAGAATCGAAACTTACGGTCTTTCTATCTAGGGATATTGACTGTAAAACCAACTGCTGTAATTAATACTTGTCCAAAAACTTAAAATGTTAGACTTGTTGTACGTTAGACTCGCCCTCATTCCTATCAAGGGATATTGACTGTAAAACCAACGGCTGTAATCGGATAAAAGAATCCGATCCAACGGCTACAATAACCAGAGGGTGAAGTTTGTACGTTACTATACAAGCTGTAAAAGAAGAGCAATTATGGCCCCTGGCCAAATATCTTCTTCAGTTCAGTTATTTCCCCTATTATTATATTATCATATCATTCAGCAAGGGTAAAAAGGGTACCCTGCCCTTTGGTAGGGCTATAAGTCATGGCTACCGTACGTGTCATTTATCTTCCATGTTCAAGACCATGAAATTTGACAGTGGTGGTCACGACCATTTAGTGAAAGTGGGGCTTGATTTTTCTTTTCTTTCACCGTGGCTTGTGACAGTAAAACCCAGCAAAAGTATCTGCCATGTCCGCAAATCTATTTACTGTGGCAGCAATGAAAGAAAAAGCAAGGGAAATAGCTGTTTTGCTAGATTAGCTATTTGCAGGAAACATGCACCAAAGAAAGCAATCTTCATTTGTTGTTATTGCAAAACAAGCAGGGCAATGGTTTGAGATTTCAACTCTTTTTCTAAAAGTGTAGTAGAAAGACAAGCATGTTACTTTGTCTCATCCTCTAACATACTCATCTCCATTTTCCCTAATGGTTAATCAGCTTTATTTTAGTTAATCCTTTATTTGAAACCCAAAGCCAAAACCTAGTCTTTTCATAAGAGGTGAACTAAAAACAACTTCTTTTCTTGTTAGAAAGAGTGCATTATATGGTCTAATCAAGAACCCAACTTTAAATTTCACAAAAGGAATCACCTTTGGATTTAGGAGAGTGGCACGGAGAAAGAAATGGGCTGTGCTACTTCAAAGAAAGAGGAGGAAGATGGTGTCGTGTCACTGTGTAAAGAGAGAAAACGCCTCCTGAAATTGGCTGTGGAGAGTAGATATGCTCTTGCAGATGCTCAATGCAAGTATAATCAGTCTCTCTATGCGGTTGCAGCTGCCATAAGGCTGTTTGTAGCAAGGCATTCATCACCTTCCTCTCCTTTCCTCATCACTTTCCCAGCTACTTCCTCCAATGAGGCTGCTGAAACCCCCATCACCAATCCCATGTTCTTTAAGCAAAAACCAACCGAGCCC
The DNA here is from genome assembly GCA_030270665.1 of Hibiscus trionum. Classification (NCBI taxonomy): domain Eukaryota; kingdom Viridiplantae; phylum Streptophyta; class Magnoliopsida; order Malvales; family Malvaceae; genus Hibiscus; species Hibiscus trionum. Next base: position 5,651,109 of record BSYR01000021.1, on the reverse strand, counting down.
ACCCATGAGACCATTCCCTGTCAATCCTCTCTTTCAACAGTTTTTCTGAAGAGAGGGAGTCAAGATCAAGGACAAGAGAGCTGTGTTGAGTCCTCAGAAGAAGAGGAAGAAGATGAGGTCATTTGTGAGCATTTTTATGGTGAAGAGGCTCCACCAGCAATGCCATCACCAGAGAATGGGCTTGCCTGGGATTTCTTCAACCCTTTTGATGAGGTGAGGACAGGGGTAGTGAGCAGGTTCAGTGACAGTTCTCAGGAGGAATTGAGAGTGTTGAGAGAGAAAGAGGGAATCCCTGACCTGGAAGAAGATGGTGAGAGAGTTATGAGTGGGAGAAAGGTTGAGAATGCAACAAAGGCTGATGATGGTGATAAGGAGAGTAAGGATAAGAACAAGAATACAGATTTGAGTAATGGGGATGAGCATGATGCAGATATGAGCCAAGGGGAAAAGAATAGTTTCAGAATGATTAAGACACCTACAGCTACAAATGAGAGGGAGTTGTTGGAAGCTTTAAAGGATGTTGAGGACCATTTTCTTAGAGCTTATGAATCTGGTTTGGATGTTTGTAGAATGTTAGAGGCCAACAGAGTTCAGCTGCAATCTGGTTTGGAGGAACTTAAAGGTGGGTTATGTTCTCTTTCTCTTTTATCATTTTCTGTTTGTCCAAATGCTTCTCATTCTCATGTGATTTTCTTAGAAAATCTATTTTCTCTTGTACCATCCTCTTGCAAATTGAGCACTGAAGGTTCCATATTCTTGTTGTTGCAAATTAGGTTGGTATTTGTCACATAATAGGAGAGGTTAATTGGATGTCCAATCTATTTCTTTCACGGCCTGTGCATGTCAATTTTTGCCGTAGGTTGATTTGTATGATTGTTTAACATGCTGACTGGCTGCAGAGAGCTCGAATAAACTTATCCGGTCAATTACTTGGAGCCGGTCTCCGTTATCCCGATCTTCGTCCTCCAAAAGCCTTGTTTCATGTAGTTCCAGAAGTTCTTCTACATGGACAGAATTAAAGACTGAAATGTTTGATGATTATGGAGGAATGGAATCTGGAAGCCACTCATTGACCCTAGGAAGGTTGTATGCTTGGGAAAAGAAACTCTATGAGGAAGTGAAGGTACTATAAATACATTTTTCTATTACTGGCCCGGAAATGGGAACCATCTCTCGTTCTTTCTCGAGCACAAATGCCTTTGTAAATGATTCCTTTCGTCTTGCTACTCATATAACCAGGCAGCAGACCAGACCAGAAAAACTTACGACCAGAAATGTTCTCAAATGAGAAACCGCAATGCTAAACGAGATGGCCTATACTCAGGTGACAAAACCAGAGCGGAAGTGAAAGACTTGCATAGCAGAATCTTGGTTGCAATACGAAGTGCCGAAACGATCTCCGAAAGGATTGAAAAACTGAGGGATGAAGAGTTGCAGCCGCAGCTTATTGAGCTGCTACATGGGTATGAAAGCAAATGGCAAAAATAATATTTCTGATGTATTACATTTGTCATTGTGATAATCTTCATGTCTTTCTCCTTCTGCAGCCTAATGAGGAACTGGAAGATAATGATGGAATCGCATGAAACCCAAAACCGAATCATGTTTGAAGTTACCTCTTTCAACTCTCCTACTTATGGAAAGTTTTGTAATGACTCTCACCGTCTTGCCACTCTTCAGCTTGTAGAAGAACTTCATAATTGGCGTTCTTGCTTTGCTGCATATTTATCTGCACAGAAGGCATACATTGAAGCTCTAAGTGTGTGGCTTTCCAAGTTCGTTTCCCCTGAAGTAGAATTACGCCCCAAGAAGAGGTCTTCCGTCCCGGCATTAGGAGTCAATGGACCACCATTACTGGCAATTTGTCTCGAATGGTTGGCTAGCTTGGAGAAGTTGCCGAATGAAGCTGTTATTCGTGCATTAAAAAGCTTTGGAAAGGATATGCGTGCACTTTGGGTTCAACAGGGTGAAGAGCAAAAACAGAAGAGGAAGGTTGATGGACTTGCCAAAGAACTTGAGAGGAAGGCCTTGGCATTCCAGAGAACAGAGAGCAGGGTTCTTGGTTCAAAATTCTCTGAGCAGGAGTTAGAAGTAGATGTTCGGAATCGGATCGAGTATTTGGCAGAACGGAAAAATCTGTTGGATATGTTCAGGAAAAGAATAGATGCTGAGAAGTTAAAACACCAAACTGTCATGGAAGAGACGCGGCAGATAACTGTGAAAGGATTCCAAACAGGATTTTATTCGGTTTTCGAATCCTTGGTTGAGTATTCAAAGGCTTCTGTAAAGATGTATGCCGACCTTGTGACTTACCGTGAAACTGCTAAGGCACCCGAGAAGGAAGATGAAAGTGAACCAAGCTATGTAGATGAGATGAGCTCTTATCTCTGGGGTTGAAGTGACTGAGACATGGAAAAGTCTGGAAAAGAAATCGGTTACGTCTTATATTCTTGCATTTCTCACATATGGAGTTTCATAAATAAGTCTCCTAAGCAGCTTGCCCGATTGTAAGTATTAATGACCTTAGTTTGATGCTAAAGAGAGTTACATTTCAACGATTTGTAACTGTTTGAGATCATTGCTTTTTCTTCAAACGCTAGAAGGGCAGATCATGATTTGTTATGTTCCGCACATAACATAGCCGTTTCCTAAAGCTTGAAAACATATAATTACTTGTTTGATTGATCTCTCAGATTCTTCTTATCAACATCAATACTTGCACTGTCGAGTTCAAAACATCTTAAGCTGGTACCTCAGGACGAAATGCTATCCAACTTGACACGAAACTTTTGAAATTCAACACCTTCTACGCTCACAAAACTTCGAGAACAATCCTGGTTGAATGATCCACGATGCCCTTATTCAGTTGGCTGAGGAAATGAGGAAGTGGTGGTTGTTTTAGAACTTCTCAATGGGTATTTGTTGATCAAGTTGTCGACTGAATAAAGTGTGTTTTCCAGTTCTTGCCAGACCCGAATCATTGTAGAACGTCTTTAGGCTTTTTTGCCACACATCTTAGATCAAGTTCACCCATTGTCAGCATCATTTCCATGTTTCAAGGGTAAAAGAGTAGTATCGAGAATTTCTTCGAAGTTGCTCTTTTCAGCAATGAGTTGCAGAAAGTATAACACCAAAGCTATAAACATCACTAAAGGGACTCAAATAAAAACTTACACACTATGCAGGATCAACTATCAAGGTAACCTGGTGTTCCTTTGATCTGGCTACTAACATGTGATTGATCCCCAATAGGTCCCATTTTCACAAGTCCAAAACCCGAGACCTTGGCTTCAAACCCTTCTCCAACTAGGTTTAATATCTCGGTGGATTATGCTTGGCTTAATCCCATCATGCAAGTGAGCTGTTCCTGTAATAATAAAACAAAAGAAAATTTTTATCTTACAGTTCAAATCAACTTTTGTTTGGGAAATCTACCTTTAGCAGCTCCAATGGCTATGTTAACTTGTTGCTTCCATGTCAAGTTTCTTCCACCTCTTCCTACACCCCAAAAATAAGCAGAAATAAGTTGTTTTCCTCTGGTTTTTTTAAATTGTTTTCTTGTTCCGATTGGGAACTTACCCATGATATAGTCAAGTAAAGAACCATGTGGTACGTATTCATAAACCAATATTTTTGCACCTTTTGGTCTTGTTTCAAATAAAGAAAAACTTCTGTTTTAGGTTCTTAGCACTATCTTAGACAATTGATTCATTAATCAACGATTTGAGGCTCAATATATGTACCGGTTTCTTCACAAAACCCCACCAAACCTACGAGGTTCAGATGATTTACTTTCGAAGCCTAATCTGTTTCAAGAAACCAGTAGGAACAAGTTAATCTACTTGAGCTGTTGTTGTAAACTAAATTATGGAGTAGAATACTTAAGGCTGCTGACCATTTTTAAATTCTTCAATACTCTGGTATAATTCGGCGTGAGCTCTCTTGATTGCCAACGTACTTTCACCTTTAAAGGTTCCTTTATAGACATTGTCAATGCACTGGACCTCTGCACTGCAATTTTTGGTAGCCTTCTCTAGCTCCTCCACTTGGAAACGCCTAAATTTAAATTTTTCAGCTTTCAGACTTCCTAATTGTACAAAGATTTCATGAAATAGTAAGAAAGCAATTCAATGGAAGAATGATTTTTCATTAAGAATAATGAATGATTCTACAGAATTCGACTTTTGAGGCAAAACAGGTGGTATTAAAGAAAAACACGCATGGGGTCTAAGTGATTAAACCTTTACCTCTACGTCTCCATCTTCGTCTAAGCTTTCTTCCGCAAAAGGCGAACAAGAAGGAAACTCCCAGCAACAAGGCAGCTAAAATGACCATGAGCATGATCAGGTGTCTGCGAACCTTCTGGCAAAAATATCATGGCCATGCATGTGATAGATGAGTAAATATCCTACCCCAAATTGCTAAATCACCTCATTCCTTCCGTTGGTCCATTTTCATAAGGATTTTAGTTTACTTCTCCTATGCTATCTGAACAAGTCCCTTAACTAAAGGGAGCTATGCCAGTTGTTTCCTATACAGGACTCCTCCCTCTCAATGTTATCATGGACTTGGTCTTCTCTTCAGACAGAACATAGGCCAAGAATACATCAAAATTTCCATGTCATTGTTGGAAGAAGAAAGGGGGCATGGAATCTACATGTTCTTGAGTTCAAAGCTGACATGTAATCAAAATAGACGAGAAAAATCAACAAAACCCATCAGGGTCTCAGCTATTCCTTGCATCACATCTTTGTTTTCTTATTATTTCGGTGCTAGATTCCAAGGAATAAGTTACTGTCACTGAAGCAAGTAAACTAAGGACCACATAAGTGGATTAATATATGAATCCCTAAGGCAAAACATGGTTGAATGATCCAAATAAGATTCCATAAAAAATGGATGAAGAAACCATTTCATGTCCTATTGTTGTTTTGATCTTTGACTTCATTACCAGTTTCATTTGTTGCAGTTTCTGCGCTTGTCCTTTTGTGCCAAAATCTCTGGTTCTGCTGAGACAGTGTGGTATGGTCTGTAGGCCTGTTCATTGCAGAACTTTGCAAAAAGTGTGGTATTGTAGCTTCATATTCATATAGCTCTCATGAACTTTGACTGCCTAATACGATGGCACAATCTTGAAAAGTATCTTGTGAAACTGATCGCATGGTTATATGGGAAACAAAGTTGCTGTCTTTGTAGCACAAATGAATGCATTGGAAAAAGTAGGTGAAAACACTTGCAATGTACATTAGTAGCATTATAAATGTATGTCGGTATTTTAATGCGGTAGCTGGCTGGCTGAAGTATCATTACTGATGATACTGTTGATGTTGATTGTTATGCAATGATTTTGTACGGAAGATTTTAAGAGAGAATCGAAGCTTAACCTTTCTCCATGCTTCAAATATGCTGTAGCTAATGGTTGAGGATTCTCTCTTCTATTCAGTCGGAGATGAGTGACTCGACCCTAACACACGTTCGGACCAATATCTGTACAAAGTCAGGACCCGAAAAGATTAATTCCCACAGAATCGGCATTCCTCTGATGAACTTATATTGACAAAGAAAACAATAATCATACTATGATTCTTGGCTAATACAATGGAGGTCTCAATCCAGGATGAAACCTATTGAGAAGGGTAATACCGGCAAGCCGACTTGGTTTACAACAATCATTCATAGAAAGAGGAGTCAACATAGCAAGATAGGTCATAGGTGATTAGAAGTTTCAGAACTGTAAATCGAATCCTTTATACAAAGAGTTAATTGAGTACAATGTTCGATACCACAATAAGATGAATGTGGAATAGTTAGAGAGACAGAGTAGGCAAGCATCTGATTAACAATTACAATTACACAAGCCCAGCAAGTAAAAACGGTATAAATAAGATATAAATAGCCTTTTCTTAATCCTATAGTTTACGAAACAGATCCCTTCTGCACAATGGACAAGAACCATGACTAAGAAGCCACTTATCTATGCAAGGCAGGTGGAACATGTGATTGCACTGTGGCAAGCTCCGAACTGTTTCTCCAAGCTGAAAGTCCTGCATAAATGATAAGGACAACTCCAAATTTCAGTGAAATAAGCTTCTTATGCAACTAGTTGTATTATTACGACGAATGGGGTGAAATCAAAAATAGATTATGGTCGAACCTGAAGGCAAACAGAACAGGAAACTTTCTCCCCTGATGCATCTGCATTGTCATTGTTTCTGATTGTTATCTTGGGGATTTTTTCAACCAGATCTCCAGCCAATCCTCTAGCACCACCGGTGTCGAAGATGTTCTGGACCTCCTCGAAAGTTGTTCCAGTAGCTCCCATCTGATAACAGAAACTGAAATCATAAGCAAATTGCCATTTGAAGGAACCATTATTTTATAGCATAAAAACTACCACCATATTGTAGAGCATATTACCTGACTTTGAACAGCGCTCAGCATTGCCGGACCAATTCGTTCACGAACAAGCCTCCCACTTAGAAGGCTTGCAATGACATCAATCTGCAGAATTTGCAGGAAAACAAGTTAGACTGCCTAGAAGGTTAGAAGGATTATAGTTAGAATTCACGCTCGTATCATAAACTAATCGATTTAGAACAATCAAGGTTTTTCTTTCGTACCCTTCTTTTGATTAACTTAGAAACTGGCTAAAACTGCTCACCAAGTAAAGCAAACATAAGATCCCAGATTCGTCGGATTGCCAAAGAATAAGAGAAGATTCGAAGACTTCGATTGAGAAAACAGCTCCAGATATAGCCCCGACAGCAGCCCCTCGAACGAACCCACTCTCCGTCTCTTGTCCTATCAAAGCCCCCGTCATGGCCCCTAACAATGTGCCCACTGCAGACAAAATGCCAATCTCATCAGCAAAATTTTGATCATAAAAGGTTACCCTAAGCACCAAAGTATTTTTACACGTTAAATTCTATGAAATATAAGACAAAGTAATTCAAAACTGCTTAACATGATTAGATTTGTCTTTTATTTACAACATGAACAAGCAAATCAAAGATACAAATTGGATGAACTAATAACACGAGAGAAAAAAACAAAGAAACCAGATTCAATTACTGCAAAACCCAAATCAAGATCAAGAATAAAAAAAAATTATAATTCCCAAAGAAGATTTGAAGGGAAAAGGAAAGGAAATGAGAAAAGAGAACCAACCTAATGCAAAGAAAAATGTTAAGACGGCGGAGAAAATGTTCCCAATGATGGCGGAAACAGCGAAACTGCAGAAAACTTTCACCTTTCCAATGAAATCTCCAAACGAAGAAGACGATGACAAAGAAAAACGAGGTGGGCGTCCGTAAAAATCCATTCTTGAAAATTTGGAATGGAAAGAAAGGTTCCGGTGACCTACAAAATACAGGGCTTTAGAATTCGAATGATAGATTCTTTTGTATGGATAACGATAAAGGGTTTTTTACTTTTGATTTAATAAAAGATCTTACAATGACTCTGATATTTCATCGAATGTAATTCAAATATTTTCTCCTTTTTTAATTGAGTTGACATTCTTAACTACGTATATTATATTAAAATTAAAATAATTAATTAATTGCTAATATTCTAAATTTTATTAAAACAATTAAATGTTCATGAACAAACATGAATCTGATGAAACCTACAGGCTACAGGCTTCGTTCAAAGAAAACCCCATCCGGTATTGTTTTAGTGGCGAATCTAAAAATATTTTTAAAAATAATATATATAAAATTTTAAAATTTCAAACGAGCACAAATCATAAACATTAAAAATTAATTCATAAAATTTAAAAGAATTGAATGCAAATGTGGGAATTAAAAAAAAAAAACTACAAGCTCGAGGTGAACCATTGATAAGTTTATTTTTAGTTAGCTTTATTTTGTCTTGACTTTTCAGTTTTAATTGGGTATTTTTGGTGTCCGAAGACAACAACTTCCTCTTCAGACATAGATCAGTTCTTAAAACAACTTAAAATATCTGTCCTGTCACCAATTAATGAAAGCCAAACCTCGTCAGTTGAGCTGTTTTTGTCGGGTTTTGTTTTTCCGTTCTTTCGTAGCTGAGCTGGTGAGATCAAATTGGTCAAAACCACCTTTTATCAAAATATGAATTTTAATTTTGACTTGCTCAAATTTATAGTTATAGGCAACCATTTCCCAACAAATATTATTTTTGCTTTAAGTTTCCTATTTTTTAAAATTCAAGTTTCAAACTATCGATAATTATATATTTTTTAATATTTTTTATACTTTACGTGCACATAATAATGAAATAAAAAACGGTGAATTTAGGATATTGACGTGTATTTTTTTATTTTGTTATTTTTATAAGGCTTAATGATTTTATTGCCCCCTAAACTATGAATTTTTTCTCGAGTTGGCTCCTAAAGTATTTTTCGGAACGTTCTGCACTCTTAACTAAAAATTGTGGCCTCGTATACCACATTCGTTAAAAAAAAATCTCACATGCGAATCAGAACACGTCACTTGTCATTTTATTAACAAAAAATAAGTTGACTTAATAAAAATGGTGAATTACACATTAGGTGTGTCAAATTTTATTTTTTGTTCTTTTTAGTCCCTTATATAAATTGTTCATCTTCTTCCTCCCAAATTAAACTATATGCAATTCAAAGTCACAGCTAGTAAGAAAAAGAACCGGTTAGTTTTTTTTACTCTTCTTTTATCAGTTGTGTCTAATTTTTTCAAGGAGTTGAGGAGTTAATTAACTAATTGAATGACCCTCGATCATCGATTTACTTATTCTGGTTTCTATTGCATTGATACTTGCAGTTCTATATGTGATTAGTTGCTCTATTTAATTTTTATGATTCCATTTTGTGAGTTAGTTTGCTACCAACTAGCTTGGGTTAGGTGAAAATTGAGAGAACCAGACTAATAAAGGCCTTAAAGTTGGGATTCCATGAATAACATGTTTGCAATTGTAAATTTTGGAGGACGAGGATGAACAGTTCATATGAGGGACTAAAATGAATATAAAATAAAATTTGGCATACTTAATGTGCAATTCACCCATTTTAATTAAGTCAACTTATTTTTTGTTAATAAAATGACATGTGGCATGTTTTAATTGGCTCGTGAGAATTTTTTTAATAGGGGACATATGAGGTCATGATTTTTAGATAAGGGGGCAAAACGTCCCGAAAAATACTTTAAGAGCCAACTTGGAAAAAAGTGAGTAGTTTAGGGGGTAATGGAGTTATTAAGCCTTTTTATAATGATTTGGGATATATTTTTGAGATAGGATCCGGTAAAAAAATGTGAAGATTATCACAGGAAAAAAAAGTAAGGATCAATCAACGGTCCAAAAAAGTGTAAAAGTAATTGAATTTTACAAAGTGTAAACAGATCATAACCCTATATTTTTACTCAAATAATATTTTTGTTTAATTATTCGTGAAAGTAATTTGAGATTTAGAGTTTATGAGTTTAGTTTTAATGTTTTGAATTTAGGGGGTTTAAGATTAGAATCTATGATTTAAAATATAAGATTTATAGTTTAAGATTAAAGATTAAAGAAACATATTTTAAGTTCTAAAGCGTAAATAGGCATACTTGATGCTTGTAGGAAAAATGTTTTTCATATGTGCATCAAATATTAACCCTTATTTTTGGATCATACTTTTGACGGGTAAAGCCATGGATTAAGACGAGTCTTGCTCCAGGCTCTAAGGTTGCACGTTGCAACTTGCAACCAAATACTGGAACTGAGGTTTCTTTGAGACGGAAACTAAAAGCATAGCAATACATTTCCCTGATATGAGGTACTGCAAACAATTGAAAGTTGAAAAAGCTCCTCCACCTGGCTCTATGGTCTAAAAGACACCAAGTGATGTAGGATATAAAGGAGCAGGTTTATAATTGAGAAAGTTTGGTATGTAAGTCGATGCTCGTCGCCTTCGATTGTCTGTAGACTCAACAGATGGTTGGTTTAAGTAGGCATACTTGCTCTTTGTCCACCTGCACATGATGTTTGAAAAGCAAATGTTAGAGTTCCATCATAATTGTACAAGGAATAAACTATAAAGGCATTTTATATCTTGTTCTAAACTACAACTAGCTGCTACTTCACGAGATGAGCAAAGATTTTGCAACTTCTTTTTTCCAACTCAGTGTGAATGTTGTATACCTATACAATTGGGGGATCATGCCCTCTTATTTATATCCAATATATTTAAGTTGTGTGTTGAACATGGATATTTTAGGAAAATAAAAAGTCCGAGTAACATAACTTCGAAGACAATGTCTATGTCCTGCTATGGTACCAATTATCTGCTGGATTTTAGTGCTGTTATTTTCATCTGCTGATTTCTCAAGCAAAATTTTCGGCAATTTAATGTGTTTACTTAAGAAAACTGTATGACATAGAGATTTCATGCTGATATCGGATATAGTATGATTTCCCATGAATATTTATTCTCATCATGATCAGAGTGGCCAAAATATTATAGAGAAATTTTACAAACCAGTCTTTTATCCCCACACGAACTTCATTGTTCTTTCCATTGTCTTTGCTGTTATTAGTTGGGGCTGCGATATTCTGCTTTGAGTTGTACTCTTCATCACTTAGCGACTGCTCGAAATTCTTGTAGTCTTCCTCCTACACATTACACAATATTGAACTTGAACAAGTTAACCAAGTTACTCTTATCAAAAGATGGAAACAGTTACTCGAACGTTAAGGCATGCTAGAGACTTTACCAAAACTAACTCCTGGTGCCAATACAAAATCAGCTAGAAATTATTTCTTCTAATCAAATGGATGAGTATGTTTGCTAAATAATCAAATCAACTCACCAACATGAATCACTAAGCTGATGACTGTTTTCTGTGACAAACTTTGTCATAAAGCAAAATGAGTATCGTATTATCTTACCGACAGATTGTGGGCCCTTTTGCGTGCTGCAGCCTTGATGGCTTCCAGGAGGTGATCCTCTTCATCAGCATGTTTCTGCCTCCAGAAATTGGCAATCTCTCGGTTCGTTACACTGTCTGCACTAGTCTTTCTGGCCCAGAATCTTGGAAGTGGCAGTGGAGGAGGTCGAGGGATAGCTTGTTTAGGCTTATCAATCACACTATCAGTTTCCAACTTCTTTTGCTTCATAATCCTAAAACCTTTCAGTTGAATATGCTACTCACTTTTGCTCAAGTGTGAGATGATCAAACGAAACAATAATGGAATAATAGGGGAAGACTAATATATTGAATACATGGAAAGCAACATTCATAACCCAACCCCCGTCAAGAGCTACCAATCCAACCTAACATTCAACCCTGAATGATTGAGTAATATCTTCGGTGTTCCTCGGTTTTGAGCTTTCGGAAGTTCTTATATAGCTTCTCCCAGCATACAAGGTCATGGATGTGAAGGAATGAATGCAGGTAAAACTTTTGACTGGTAGATGCAATTTCAAGTTACAAGAATTGACAAGTATGATACAAATAATCCTTATCGCAGAACGAATTTGTTAAGTCAAACACATACCTACGAGCAACCTCAACTCGAAATCCATTGTATGGTTCGGATTTTGATATTTAATAGATGAATGAGGACAGCCATGAAATGAACCGATGCAGCAAGGTAAATTGCAGGTACTCTAGGAAAAAACTTGACAAAACTGGAATCATGTTTCTGTTCTGTTCATCAGTTTCATATCAGGTAATCATTCTGATAAATTTAAGGGAATCCCGAGATGGGTTTTCTCTAATTGGTATAAAAATATCATATATTCATTGAATAGAGTAATCGAACTTCACATATACGATATATATACACATAAGCAAACCAAGAAGAGCACCCCCAGAATTCAAACTATGCACAAAACCCATAAACTTAAATCACACAAAATTCATCAAGTTTCAGTGGTGATCTTGAGTGCCTTGGTCTTGAACCGATACCTAGGGGCTCTGGGGATCACCTGACTCGGCCCAAAATGCCATTGACCGGGACTATCTGTGAGAGGAGGACCGTCATCATAAATATGACCCACGAGTTTCCCACAGCAATTGCACTTGATCTTGGTTCTTTTCCGTTGGATTCCCCAGTAATCAACGGTCTCGAAGAAAGGCCTGAACTTGTCTTCTTTCTCGAACTTGAACTTGGTCTCGTCGACCATGGCGAAAGAAAGGGTGCCCTTGTTTCCCGCCTCGAAGTAGAAATCTGGAGGGAATAAATGGGTTGTTCTTAGGATCAGGTCGGTTCCGCACTCCCGGCAGCTGTAGACGGAAGCCATTTTTGCTCCTGAAAATTTGAGGTTTTTGATGGAAGGAGGAACTGGGATTTTATGGGGAAAACCGAGCTGGCGATGGCGTTCTGCAGGTTTTCAAAAGCGCGTTGTTTGTTCAGAAAATTCGTTTACGGACAGCCTAATTAAAGTCATTATACCCGAATTTCGTCTGTTTAAAACTTCCCATTTTATGACGGAGTCAGTGACGTTAGGTTTTCTGGATAATTTGAATTTTTTTATTTAGAAAATTTTAATTTGATATTTAATTCCTAAATATCGAATGAAAACTTTAATTAAAATTAAATTATCATATACTGACTAATGAAGATAAATAAAATATATATTTCCGAAATTTAAACATAGGACAAATCACAAATTATGCTGGTCTTGTGTATTTGGAAATGTACTAAATATAACTTTCTGAACTATAATTTTATTTTTAATCTAACTTTTATTTTTACAAAATATTTAAATTCAACCCCAAATAACAAGGTAGTAGTCTCAAGGGAATTAATATAGTATCAATACACATTTTTTTTGTTAGTTGTGGGACCCCAGACAAAAGTGTGGGGTTAACTTAAATTTAAAAAAAAAAATCGGAGGTTTAAACTAAAATGTTCAAAAAAAATAAGTTTTTAATTAAAATTTTAAAGATTTAATAAAAAATTTTAAAATTTATAAAAGAGAATTTAATAAAAAATATTTAAAACTTTAAAAATTAATATAATTTTTTAAAAAGTTAAAGAGACTAAATTATTATTTTTTTAAATTAAAGGTTAAATTTTTATTTTCCAAAACTCTGAGACCATGTCCCCAAGTTATCACAAGCTTCCGCTATAACCTGTATCGGTTTAAGACCGGTTTAATCAAAATATAACTTAAAAGTATTTGGTGCCGGTTTAAGACCGATACAACCTGTATCGGTTCAGTATTTATATAGAGTTATATTTTAATACACGAATCGTGTAAAAAAATATTACACAACTATTTCATATTTAAGTTATAAAATTTAAAATCTAAATCTCTAACTCTAACACTGTAAAATCTAAATTTAAACCCTAAACTCTAAATTCTAATCATAACTTTAAATTCTACGCCATACAACCTAAACCACTAAACCTTAAACCACAATATAAATCTCTGAATCGTAAAACTAAAAGATTTGTGTAAACTTTAACAAGCTTGTATATTAAAGTATTTTTTTATTTATATACTATTTGAGTATGTGTTTATACACGCATTTGAACTTGAAATTTTTTTAATTCTAAAATTTTAACTTTTTTATTAAAAAAATAATTGTTTTTTACCGGTAATGTAATATGATGTTTTTGATAGAACAGTATACATATTATATCTAGGGATGTCAATTGGGCGGGGAGGGTGCGAAGATTACTCTTCCTACACACATTTCCATCAAGAATTTTTATCTTCATCCCCGCCCCACGACCCGCTGCGAATACAAAATTTAAAATCATCCTTGCTCCTCAACTCGCAAGACTAAAACCATCATGGCCCCATCATCCACGTGGGTCATCCGACCACCTAATCTCCCCTTTACCTATCCATGATCCATTTATATGATATATTTATAAATATTAATTATATAAATAAAAATAAAATTTGTTATAAAAAAAAGTATGAAATGTTTGTCATTCAGACTCCCGCCACATATGTGACATTATTCCAAATGTCATTATTTTTAAAAATAATAATATACCGAATTAAATTTTGTACAACACAAAAGTCTGAAATAAAAAGATACTAAAATCTATTGTAAAGGACAAGAAAATAACACAAATAACATGTAAATAATATTTCAATTGTTGTAACAAATAAACAATATATAAAGAACTAAAAAGAAAATAACAATGAAAAACAACTTTTTTAAAAAATAAGAACAACATACAATATTAGAAAAATAAAATTGTAACACCCGGGTTTGGGGGTCGGGAGAAAATAATATTTAAATAATGGTTCGAGTTCCGGTTTTATAATTAAAATAATGATTTATTATTTTGGGCTTCACATTTTTAAACAAACAATTTGTGTTGGACCAAAATGTAATTGAAACCTAATTTCCATGGAAATTTGCAAATACATGAGTTTGCCATCTCAGTAATGGCGTTTTTGTAAATAACTTAAAGTTTGGAAAAGATGAGCTTTAAACAAAAAAAAAAAGAAAAAAGAAAAAGAAAGTTGACTTCATCTTCTTCATTTTCTCTTCAAACATGAGAACCCTCTTTTCTCTCCATTTCACTTTCCCATCTCCTTTGTTCTTCATTCTTAGAGCTTTTTGAAAGGTAATTACATTTTCTTATTACTCTCATCTTCCTCTTTCTCCCCATATAATTTGTTTTCATTAAAGCTCACTAGTTTGCATTTTAGGGTTTTGAGATTTTGAGTTAAAAATGCTATCTTTGTTAGCTTTAACTAAAGCTTTTGATTTATTAATGTTATGTGAGTTGTTTACTACCTATAAGGTCTAACATATCCGATTTTTGCCAAGTTTTATGGTGAATTCCGAAATGGGTTTTTAGGGGTATATTTAAAGTGTCAACATTTGTGTTTTTGGGATGGTTTTTTGAGAAATTGATGGGCTGATGTTATAGTAACATTGGGTAGGTGTCTTTAGATGTTATTTGATGATTTTTTAGTAGTTATGGTGTTGGTTTGAATGGATTCCCGTAGCTAATGCTGTAAGTGATTTTTGGGAGTGAAAAATGGGAGTTTTTAAGGTGTCTATATGGGGAAATGAAGGGCTGATGGTTATACTATGGTTGAGTAGTGTTTTGAACATGTTTAAGAGTGCTTTGGATGACTACATTGCTGATTTTTGATGGGTCTTTGTGGAAGTACGAAAATGGGAATTTGAAGAAAGAACTTGGCTTTGAATTGTGAGAATTGTAGTAGATTTGTGTGTTGGTGTTAAACCTTGGGTTTGTGATTGATTTTGGGGCTAATGTATTGTTTTTGAATTATTAGAGGCAAGAGAAGACAATGGAGAAGCTTCGGGCTCAAATCCGGAAACTTGGATGCTTGGTAGGCTTGTCGGCTTGTGCTAATGGAATGGTCGGTGAGTGGTTATTGTTTTTAAATGGTTTTTAAACATTGGTTCAAGCATGTGGACCTAGATTGGGCTTGGTAAACCCACATAGAGTTGAGGTTAGGGTGGTAGCCTAATCTCAAGCTTAAGTTTAGGAAACTTTGGTTGAACTCCTAATTGCTTGTTATGCCTCTTGTTTATATGTGTTTACGGTAGTTATGTATATTGTGTTATATGTGTTGTTGAGGCATGGTTTGATGCATTGCTATGCATGTGGTTTGGATTGTGAATTGTGCACGGTGATGATCATGGTGAGTACATGCTAGGCAAGGAAATGAGTTGTGAAATACATGTATGTGAGGCATGATATTTGATGCATTGTTATATGCATGTAGCTATGAAAAATGGATTGCGTTTAATATTGGCACTAGTATGCTTGGGGTACAATGATCGATCATTAGGATGAGTGTGCACACGAGAGTCAAAGTCGTGCGTGGCCTTGGTGGCGTTAAGGCACCAAGGAGGAGTACGGTGATGTAATATTCCACCAGAAATGTTTATATATTAGTCGGTGATGAGTGGAATCCCATCGACGGGGCGTGGGGATGAGTGGAATCCCCTCCACGAGAACCAGTGATGAGTGTAATCCCACCGCAGGTAATGGTTATGTTGGAAATGCGTTCCAACATGTTATCCACGTATTCGAGTCATAGCTAGGTGCCAATATGAGATTATATGTGCCTTTATGATATGAAATGTGACTCCAATATGCATTGAGATATGTTGTTAATAATACATTGATATATGCATCATTGTAAGTTGAGCTTATGAGTTGTTGAGCATGACATAATGTTGATTACATGTTCATGCATCATGATCATTTTGGCTCTCGTGGATCGGAGGTAAGATCACACATTCCATCATGGTAGTTGCTCGTGCTTGGACCCTGCATTGTCGAAGCTTTGTTTTATGAGCACACCCTCACTAAGATTTTATGCTTACGCTCCTTTTTGTTCGACAATGCAGATCAGTAGCTTGTGGGTGGCAAGGGCAAGGAAAGGTCTCCAAGTATTGCTTTTGGTTAGCTCAAGTATGAATTTTAAATTGTAGATTGTAATAGTCAAGCAATGGGATAGGTGTTGTTGTTTTGGGATGCCTTGATGTATGTTGATTTGGTTTGGCTCTTGGATGCCTTGTTTGATTTGTAAACATTGTTCATGTTGCATGTCTCGAATGCTGGTATGTTTGGTTGCTAAGATATGAACCTTAAAAGTGCTTAGTATGACATCCTTTGGTAAATGCATGAATCTTTGGATGAATGATGCTTGTTAGGTGTTGGTCAAATGGTTGTATTGAGATGCTATGCTTTTGGTTGAGTGCATGTGTTCGTAAGCATGTAAACCTTATATGGGAGACATGTGCCTTTGGCTTTTAAGTCTTCAAGCATGCTTTGAATGATATCTTAAATGGATGCCCTATCTTATGCCTTGTGAGTTTTGAGTACGTCTTGTCATAGGATGCATGCCTCTAGAGTGTATGTGTAAGTTGTGTAGGCTTCTTAGGGTTGTTTAGGGCCTTTAGAGTTGTTGAGAAATGCTTAAAGCTGGTTTTCGAAGGTTGCAGACAGCCAGTGTTTCGAAACGAGCTGGGCCATTTCGGAACGGGTAAGGCTTTAGGGACCCCGTATCGGAACGCGTTTCGATACGATTTGGCCACTGCGAGCCCCTGTTCCGATACGAGTTTCGGAACACTTTGGCTACTGGAAATCTGAGAAATTGCCCAGATGAAGGCGTTTCGAAACGGGTCTAAGGGTTCCGGAACGGTCAATATCTCGTTGACCACGAGAAGTTGATCGTTGAGGGTGTTTCAGAACGGTTGACCTCCGTTCCGATACGGCCTTCTCGTATGGGCTTGGGGCAGTTGACCAGGTCAAGGCGTTTCGATACGCCTCAATGGTGTTTCGAAACGGCCTGCCTAATGGATTAAAGTTGGACAGTTTATTTGTCGTTTTGTGTCCAGTTGCGTGTCTTCCTCATTTTTTTCCGCTGTTATGATCACATAGGATTTAAATGTGCCATTAGAGAAGATTAAATTAAAAGAATTTTTTAGGGTTGCTAACCGAGGGGGAATCTTTAACGAGTTTCGCTTCGGTTTTCCCCGTGTGGCCTACTCGGACCGGTCATCCGACCAGATCGGAACGAGGGGGTTACATTTGTTGGTATCAGAGCCTAAGGTTTTCGAGACCTTGGGCAGGTAAATGAGGTAAGTTAAGTTCTTGCATTGTAATTGCACGGTGTTTGCTTGCCATGTAAGCATGTTTGCTTGTTTATCAAGTATGTTTGGTGTATGTTGTTTGAGCGTGTGTGTGTGCTGCCTGAAGCATGTTGAGTAGAGCCACATTGCTTATATTTCATTGGAAAAAGGATTTTAAGTGAGGGAATCATACTTGAGCACTTGGAAGTCTTGCCTTGCTAACCCAATCTTGTATGTTTTATTGTTGTTGTTGTTGTTGATCTATTGCTTTTAGTAAGTTTGAGGCTAGTGTGTGGGTCGTAAATCGTTAAGTAGAAGTTGTGGTTTCTGAAAAAGTTGATGATGTTGGGGGAGTTCATCGCTATAGTTAGGGAAGTACGGTTGTACCAGAGTTGAGGTACAACTAGTTTGTTTAAGTCAGTATGTATGTGGGTTGATACCTGTTGATGAGGGACGATGTGATCGATTCTGGCATTAGTTGGTAAAAAGAAGTGAAGACCTATGAGTGGGAGTAAGAGTGGTATCGATGTTATAGTGGATAAGCCTTGGTACAATTTTGGGTTTGTTTCCTCCGGTTGATTCTGAACCTGTACTTCTGTATGTTGTTAGCAAGTATGCAAGTTTGAATATGCCTGGTGAAGTGTTAGAGGTAGGTCTGAGTACCTTAGTTCTTTTGGCGAGATCAGGGTAAGGGTCTCGTGTTAGTAATCTGAACCTCAGAAATGTTAGTTGGTGATAGATGGAGTACGACCTATGGTTTTAATACAAGACAGTCGGTCAGTATCCGTGAGTGAGAGTTAATTTGTGTGTTTGGGCCAGTGTGCGTCTGAGTTGTTTTCCAGCATGGTTGTCTGTGTGTGATCAGAACTACATTTTGAGGTTTCGAGATGCTCTAAGAATGGTTTTAAAGAGCTAGCTTATGTTTGGAGGTGTAATCACCCATTTTGTCTAGGGTGTTTAACCCGTTTTTTTTCTTTTCTTTAATGGGCTTTGATATTTATGTTATGATTAACTAAAAAAAAGAAAGAAAGAAGAAAAAGGAAAAACAAAAAAATAGTATATATTATTATTATTACTATTAACCTTATTACTATACTACTATCGTATTTATTATTATCCATTATTATACTAGTATTATCTATTACCTTGTTATTTACCCCTATCTACTATTATTATCTCACCTAATTATCATATATTTAATACTAATTATCACTATCATCGCATACCATTATTGTTACCATCATATTATTATTATTATTATTATTATTATTGATATCCATATTATTATCATCAAATCTGAAAACCAAAAAAAATACTATTATAATAAAGCTCGTTATATATTTAATAAATAAAGCCCAAAAATGTTTATATTTTTTTACAGTCCAAAACCTAAAAACGTTACATGGCCTGTTGGCCCAAATAATCAAAACCCTAATCTGCTAAAAAAAGAAAACCCTAATGGTTACATTTTGTTATGCAGCCGCCACCACCTCCCCACCGTTAGATCTGGGATCCAGATCTAACGGTCCAGATCGATCCAGGACCAGAAAACCCTAGCCACCTCTTCAGCTGCCTCTCTCGGGATGGCGCCGCACCAGATGCACCGTCAGACCTGGTTGGAGATAAACGACTGAGATCGAACCGGGGAAGTCTCTAGAACTTTCACGCGCCGCACGCGCGACTCCCCAGCAGCCCACGCGCGGCGATCCGACTCCCACACGCGCGCGTGCACCACAACCGAGCCTTTTCGAATCCCTCCAACGATCCGGATCACCCCACATCGTCCGGCCAGTCTCTCCATGGTCCCCTCACCTCCTCGACTCACATGCAACCGAAGACAAAAAAAGATGTCAGAGACACAAATGTAACCGAAATTCAGAGATTTCAGAGGCAAATAACAGAAATCAGAGGCAACAACGCAAATTCATCAGATGAATACCAACAAAAACCATAGCAGAACCAATGAGATTTTTTTCTTCAATTTCTGTAAATGATGAAATTTGTAATTTCGGGGCTATAAAAACCCGAGTGCAATGTAATAGAGAGAGGAGGTTTTTCTTGTCAGAGAGTATTTTAGAGAGAGACTTTGTAATCAAAAGTTTGAATCAATACAAGCAGAAAAGTTCACAGAGGTACATCGATTTTGTTTTTCAGTTTCCATTACGAATCGAAATAAAAACATAGAAAAGGGTTTATTGCTTTACCTTGTCGATTCATCTTCTCTTTCTCTTTCGGTTGCTCATCTCACCGGTGACAAGCTTTCTGGTCTCCCCCGAGACCATACGGTGAGCCGGTGAGAGGCAAACATTGAAGGAAGGGTTTTAAAGTTTTTTTGGCTTTCGGTTTCAAAGGTTTCGAAAAGTTTTTTGGTTTCGGGTTTCAGAAAACAAAGAAAAGGAGGGCTGATCTCTGTGTTGGTTTCAAAAAAAAGGGAAAAGAAAGGTTTTTCTAGGGTTCCGGCGCCGGCAACGGCGACCGGAACCCCTTGCGGCGCCGGATTTTTCGACAGAGAAGGGGGAGAAGCTTTTTAGGTTTAGGGTTTTAAAAATGATAAAAGGGGCTAAGTTTTTTTAGGTCATATTTATAATGTTTTCCTCCTTTTAAAATTGGGTTAATAGCTTCCTAAGCCCCTCCGCGTATTGTTATTACGCGTGCAGGGGCTTCCGCATTTTCAAACCCCGTCCCAGGTCCTCTGTGTTTTCGAGTTTAATCAATTTGGCCCTTAATTTCATTGCAATCCGTTTTCTAGTGGTTTAATTCCCGTTTGGGTCCCTGTTGTTTTTCGTGTCTTGTCAATTTCGTCCCGTTTCGCATTGAGATCAATTTTCTTTAAATGGATTTATTACAGAGGTGGTCCCTGTCAGTTTGCATTCTATTTATTTCTTTGTTTTTCATTTATGTCATATTATGTTGTCATTCATGCATCTTTTTTGTATGTTTGCATCGAATATATATATTGCATGTCATTTTTGTGATGTCATTATTCATGCCTTTTTATTATGTGTTTATATCGAATATATTATTTTTGTCATATTGTTTATATTAGTATGTGCATATTTTGTCTTCTCTTGTTCGAATATATATGTTTATGTGACATGCATTTTAATGTCATTTCATGTGATTTTTAGTGTTAAGTTCGCATGTTAATGAATTTTAATTATAAAACGAAGATACCTATTAATTCGCGTATTTGGGTCGACATGCCTAGCTTATTGGATGTCCCGCGAATATTCGGATTAATTCGAATCGTCTAAAGGTAAATTCGTAATTAAAATAGACAAAACCATAACACCATATTTTAATTGCTTGCATCATGCATAAAGGTGACGTACGGGATCCGAACCCTAAACTAACACGACAGTCAGTCTTATATGATGTCGGTTTAGTCTTTGGTCCGGTGTACCGTCATCCTTTTTAGTTAAGTGGTAAATTAATCCGATACCGCCAATTTGAAAGAGCTCGTACGATTAAAGTTCGATTTTCAATCAAGAACCCCTAATTAAAGTCTTTTTAAATTTCAAGTAATTTCCATCAATTAAAAGCAACAATTGTTTTGGTACCGATTTCCGGGCGTGATGGGGGTGCTAACCCTTCCCCACACGTAACCAACTCCCGAACCCTTTTAAATGAATCTTTGGTTTTAGTTTTTATGGTTTCTGGCCTACCATAGTGGCCGGTGGCGACTCCAAACCGAGAAAAAGATTTTTTAAAAGATTTTTTTCCAAAACCCGAATTAACTTTTAAATCTCCCATTTTCAAATCAAATTGAAATATTTTCCAAAAGTAGCGGGAAGAAAAAAACCCCGTTACAGGAGGACCAACCTGAAGACAAGAGGGCCGAAGACTAACAGATGTGTACTTGTGAAGTTACAATTTCTACGGATTTGTCCGTTTGTGTGAGCATGCAAAGAAATTAGATATACTTGTTGAGATCTTAGACGTATGGACACATTTGACTAGACCTTTTGGTGAAATAGTGGTGGTCAGAAAGATGTACGGAAGATGTTTGTTGATGGTTCAGGGTTACGTGTTTCCAGTAGATGTGAAGTTATTATCTTTTTACGGTTTCGATGTAACTTTTGGCATTGTTTGGCTTGTAGCACACAAAGCTAGAGTATACCTTGAGACAGAGAGAGAGTTGCCTTGAAGTTGCAGATTTCTGTGCGACTGTAGTGGTAGGTGAGGATGTGAACTTCTTATCGAGTGTTGATCCAGATTTAGAGGTCGAAGATTGATTGAGTTTAGTTGACAGGCTTGCCTAGCAAATGTGATGGATTTGATTTTCGAATGAAGATTAAACCGCAAAATGTTAGAATAGTTTGTGTTTTCCTAAAAGTATTGCAAGAATTGCCCGATTTATTTCATGTCAGAGAAGAAGAGTTTGTTATTGATATCGTCTTCGAGTTCGCTCATATTTTGATTTCTCTGTATCTTATGGTTCCCGCAAGAATTGAGAGTGTTGAAGAATCAACTTCGAGATTTGTTAGACCTTAGATTCATTGGGCCTAGTACATCATCTTAGAGTATGACAGTACAATTTGAGAAGAAGGGAGAAGACAATACGAGATTGTGTTTAGATTACAGGTAGTTGAAACAATTGACATGAATAATTAGTATCCATTTCCGAGCATCAGTGAATTGTTGATCAGTTGGGGTGTGCTCCAGTCTTTTCGAAGATTAATTTGAGATCTAGTTGTTACCAGTTGAAAGTGAGAGAAGTTGATGTACCGAAGACAGCTTTCGGGGCAAGATGTGATCACTCTGGGTTCTGAGTTATGCCGTTTTGTTCGACTAGTGTGTTAGTTACTTTTATAGAGATGTTGAGAAAAATATTTCCTGAGCTCCTTGATCAGTTTGTAGTAGTTCTCATAGATGATACATGGGTATACTCAAGTACCGAAGAAGACCATGACAAGCTTTAGAGTTAGTGTTGTAGATCCTATTAGAAGAATTAATTGTATGCCAAGTTGAGCAAACGTGAACTCCGAGTTAATGAAGATGTTCTCCTAGGATATGTAGATCAGACGAGTGTAGTAGAGTAAATCCCAAGTAGGCAGAAGAAGATGTGAGTTGGAAGAAATTGAAGACTGTGACAGGTATCTATGGTTCCTAGGTCTAGCATTGTTACTATCGGAGGTTTGTAGATGACCTTTTGAAGATAGCTGCTCCGTTGACAAGTTGCTATAGAAGAATGATCAGTTATGTGGTCAGATGCGAGACAACGAGCCCTTGAGAAACTGAAAGAAACTTTGAAGAGAGCTTCGACCTTGATCCAGCCTATATTAGAGAAGAAGTTTGTGAACCATAGCGATTCGTTACATGTAGGGTTAGGTTGTATGCTTATGCAAGATAGAAGATTGTGACCTATTTTTCAAGATAGTTGAGAGACCTTGAAAAGAATTATCCGACACAAGACATAGAGTTAATTACAGTTGTATTTGCTTCGAAGACTTAGAGACAAAGCACGTATAGTAAGAAATGCACAGTATATACTTATCATCAGAACTTGAAATATTAGACGACTTAGGAAGGGTTGAAACTTGAACAACATAAGTTGTTAGAACTGCTTGAAGACCGTAATATCAAGTGTGGGTACCATCCGAAGAGAATTAACGAAGTAACCGATGTTCCGAGTTATATTTTTTGTTAGATTAGTAGTTGAGTTGCGACTTGTATTTACCGGATTCAGTTTATCAAATGATAGTAGTTTCGTGGCCGAGCTTCAGGTAAAATCTACCTTGAGTCAGAATACTTAAATAGAAGTAGTTGCGAGACAGGTTCTTGGCACCTCACGTGCAAGACACAGCGGAAAGAAGACCTTCAGAATACAGTTTTGAAGATGATAGAGCTTTGCAGATTAGAGATAGAATAGTTGTACCGACTAACATAGTGTTTGAGACGTATTGTGGGTTGAAGATGAGTACTTCTGGATTGAGTTGATGGATGATGTGGCTCAGTATGAGAGTAAGTGTGTAATTTGCCAGCGTGTCAAGATCGAGCATCAGTTTTCTTCTAATTTGTTACATACGTGGAAGGTTCTTAGTGGAAGTGAGTAATAGAGATTCGAGATTTCAACTAGATTTGTGAAGACGTCTGCATAGTGTTTGGTTACCTGTTGAAGTCAGATGATCAGTTAGAGAAGGTTATGGGTCAAGTATTCAAACAATGTTGTATGAGATTTTGAATCGGGATAGTTCTGTTGTTTATTCGTTGCGGTTACCACCAGAATTAGAAAGGGGATTCGTAATGTGTTATGTGTATCTATGATTCGGAAGTGTGAGTCAGATTTGTCCCATGCTATGTTTGCGAAGAGATTGAGTTGAGTTTGAAATTGCGTACGACGAAGAATCAGTTGAGATCTTAGTGTCAGATAGCTAATGTTGTGTGGTAAGTTTACTGAGCTGGTGAATATGTTGTGGTTAGAAGGTAAGTGTGGAGGAGTAGATTTCGTAACTTTTCCTGTTCGATGAATTTCGGGGACAAAATTCCTTAAGTGGGGGAGAGTTGTAACACCCACGATTGGGGGTCGGGAGAAAATAATATTTAAATAATGGTTCGAGTTCCAGTTTTATAATTAAAATAATGATTTATTATTTTGGGCTTCACATTTTAAACAAACATGAAAACCCTCTTTTCTCTCCATTTCACTTTCTCATCTCCTTTGTTCTTCATTCTTGGAGCTTTTTGAAAGGTAATTACATTTTCTTATTACTCTCATCTTCCTTTTTCTCCCCATATAATTTGTTTTCATTAAAGCTCACTAGTTTGCATTTTAGGGTTTTGAGATTTTGAGTTAAAAATGCTATCTTTGTTAGCTTTAACTAAAGCTTTTGATTTTTTAATGTTATGTGAGTTGTTTACAACCTATAAGGTCCAACATATCCGATTTTTGCCAAGTTTTATGGTGAATCCCGAAATGGGTTTTTAGGGGTATATTTAAAGTGTCAACATTTGTGTTTTTGGGATGGTTTTGTGAGAAATCGATGGGCTGATGTTATAGTAACATTGGGTAGGTGTCTTTAGATGTTATTTGATGATTTTTGAGTAGTTATAGTGTTGGTTTGAATGGATTCCCGTAGCTACTGCTGTAAGTGATTTTTGGGAGTAGAAAATGTGAGTTTTTAAGGTGTTTATATGGGGAAATTGAGGGCTGATGGTTATACTATGGTTGGGTAGTGTTTTGAACATGTTTAAGAGTGCTTTGGATGACTACATTGATGATTTTTGATGGGTCTTTGTGGAAGTACGAAAATGGGAATTTGAAGAAAGAACTTGGCTTTGAATTGTAAGAATTGTAGTGGATTTGTGTGTTGGTGTTAAACCTTGGGTTTGTGATTGATTTTGGGGCTAATGTATTGTTTTTGAATGGTTAGAGGCAAGAGAAGACAATGGAGAAGCTTCGGGCTCAAATCCGGAAACTTGGATGCTTGGTAGGTGTAAAACCTATGTTTGATTTTGATATAATTAGATCTTTAAGGATCAATTTGAAAAACTTAAAATTGTTTTTGTAAGTCCCTAATAAGTTTTAAAACACCAACTCTTTAAAACTGATTTGAAAAACTCAAACTCAAAATATTTTCTAAGTGTTCCAAGGCCAAACTATTGAAAAACGTTCAGGTGTATCGATACACTCCCAAGCGTATCGATACCTTTTTACCAAAGTTGGCTACTGGAAGAACACGTATCGATACGACAAACCCTCGTATCGATACGCCCCTGTGTTAAAGTCCAAAGAGTTTGAATGGCGTACCGATACGACAAACCCTCGTATCGATACGACCTTTATAAATTTTAAATATAAGTCGGTTTAAATTTTATGACCGTTGGTGTCAGTTGGTTGGTAACCAAATTTTAAATGGTCGTTGACCAGTATCGATATGCCTAACCCCCGTACCGATACAGAAATCGACAGTGAGCTAAGTTGAGAAAAAGGTATCGATACGGCAAACCCCCGTTTCGATACCTCATACCGATACGCTTACGCGCGTATCGATACCCCTTATTTATTGCACACAACGACTCTTTCTTTTCTGAGACAGGTATCGATACACCTCCCCGCGTACCGATACGCATAGCTGCAGAAGTGCATTTATGGTGGTAAGAGAGGGTTCCAACGGCTCCATTTATGTTCCCAACCACCCAAACGACTAGAAATCAATGAGGAGGTATAAAAGAGACATCCAAAAGCTCCAGCAATAACTATTGATCATCAAGAAAACATCTATACATCAAATCCAAGCAATTGTGCAAAAATCTCATATTGTCTAGAAACCCCAATTGTAATTTTCATTCTTATCTTGTTCAATTGGGTTGAGTGCTTGTAATTGGGCTACAATTTGTATTGAGAGATACTCTATTAGCCAACAAATTCTTTGTTACCTTGTTGTGAGGATTGGGTTAAATTTTGGGTAGAAAATTTAACCGAAATTGTAAGGGTTGCCTCCTTAGCCTAGAAAAGGGGAAGAGCAATTAGTGGAATTGTTGCAAATCCTTAGTGAAGCTAAGGTAGTGGATGTAGAGTTCATTTGGAACTTGAACCACTCTAAACTCCCTTGTCAATCTTTTTAATTTTCAATTTCCACTACACAAACTTTAAATTTCCAATTCACCCCCTCTTGATTCATATCGATCTTTTGATCCACTCAACAATTGGTATCAGAGCCTACCTCTTTGAGGATTAACAACCACAAGAGGAGTTCCTTGGAAGAGTGTGATCATCAAATATCAAGAGATGGCTTCAACCTCCGGTTCGGGCATGTATGAGTCTCAATCCACTACAAAGCCTCCCTTCTTTAATGGTGATAACTATTCTTTTTGGAATAATAGAATGCGTCTCTTCATTAAGTCAAATGACTACCTCGTGTGGGATGTCATTGAAGATGGCCCTTATATTCCATTGAAGCAAGATGGTGAAGGCAAGATGGTCTTAAAAAAAGATGGAGATGAGTGAAGAAGAAAGGAAAAAGATTCAAGTCAAGGATAAAGCTCTCCACATGCTCTTTTGTTCTTTCGGTCCGGACATCTATTCAAAGGTCTCATCCATCGAGAGTGCCAAAGAAGTGTGGGACACTCTTGAGACTACCTACGAGGGCACCAACGATGTTAAAGAAACTAAGATTGGAATTCTCAATCTTAGTTATGAGAATTTCAAGATGGAGCCCGATGAGACGGTATCCAAAATGTTTGATCGTTTCTCCACTATTGTCAATGGGCTAAAGGGTTTTGGAGAAATCATACCGGAAGACAAGCTTGTCCGGAAGCTACTCTATTCACTTCCCGAGTCTTGGGATGGGAAGAGAATCGCTATCATTGAAGCTAAGAATTTGAAAACTTTAAAGCTTGACGAGCTTGTGGGTTCTCTCCTTACTCATGAGATCATGAAGCAAGGAAGGGAAGAAGAGAAGAAGAAAGAAGAGAAAAGGGTAGAGAAGCTTGAGGTTGAGAAGAAGAAGAAGATGGGAATAGCTCTCAAAGCTTCACAACATGAAGAGAGCTCGTCTAGTGAGGAGGATGAACTCGAAGAATTGGCTATGATAGCCAAAAGATTCTCACGCTTTATGAGGTCCAACCGGGGAAGAAAAATCCAAAGAAAGATGGACTTCAAAAGCAAGAACAAAGAAGAAGGAAGGGATCCTATCATTTGCTTTGAGTGCAAACAACCCGGCCACATACGTTTGGAGTGCCCTCAACTCAAGAAGAAGGGCTTTGAGAAGAAGAAGAAGCTCAAAGCTAAGCTTGCTACTTGGAGTAATGAGGAGTCATCGGAGGATGACGAACAAGAAGTGGCTAACCTTTGTCTCATGGCACTTGAGAAAGATTCCTCCATGGTAACCTCTAACTCATCTACTTTAGATTTTTCATATGAAGAATTGAATTATGCATATGATGAGTTACAAGAGGTCTATGATGAATTAGTTGAGAAATATAAAGAGTCGGTCATTAGGAACAAAAAGATTATTTTGGAACTAAATGAGAAAAATGACTCTCTCACTCAAGCTAATTCAGAATTTGAGAAAAATATATTAGGATTAAAAGATGAACTAAAATTCTTTCAAGATGAAAATGTTGATCTTAATAATCTTTTGTCTCAATGTAATAGTGAACACCAAAAGGTGTTGGTTAAGCTAAATGAGCTCAAAAAGTCTTTAAAAAATGTTGGTAGTGTCAAGCATGAAATAGGTGAATCCTCAAGAACACACCAACCTAAGAAAAAGACTAACTACTACAAACAAGATAGCTATCCTAGACATAGTAGAGCTAAAAGAATTAGAAATGTATGGGTTCCTAAGGAACTTGTAAAATCTAATAATATTATTGCTATGTCATCTTGGATTCCTAAGGGAACCAAGGTTTTGGGAGCTAACACTCATAGACCCAAAATGATTTGGGTACCAAAAACAAAAGCTTAATATCTTTGTTTGTAGGGGGAGCATTGCTACAAGGCCAAAGCACAAAGTCAAAACTCATGGTACCTTGATAGTGGATGCTCAAGGCACGTGACCGGAGACAAGAGTAGATTCATGGATCTAAAGCCAAAAAGTGGAGGAGTAGTGACATTTGGTGACAACTCCAAAGGTCATATTAAAGGTATTGGCTCCAAAGGTAATCACTCTACTATTCTCATTGAAAATGTCTTATATGTCGATGGTCTTAAACACAATTTATTGAGCATAAGTCAATTGTGTGATAAAGGATTTAATGTTTTATTTGATAAAAATGGATGCAAAATTGTAGACATTAAATCTAATAATATTATGCTCATAGGTCATCGCATAGGGAACATATACATGGTGCATCTAGATGACATTCATACATCTCATGCATGCTTAGTTGCACAAAATGAAAATGATGCATGGTTGTGGCATAGGAAACTAGGACATGCTAGCATAAGTGTTTTAGAAAAACTAGTCTCCCTTAATCTAGTTAGAGGTTTACCCAAGATAAAATTTTCAAATGATAAAATTTGTGATGCATGCTCAAAGGGTAAACAACATAGATCTTCCTTTAAATCCATTAATGATGTTTCTACTAGTAGATGCTTACAACTTATCCATATGGATTTATTTGGGCCAATTAGGACTATGAGCTTGGGTGGTAAGTCTTATGCTTTTGTACTTGTTGATGATTTTTCTAGATTTACTTGGGTTCTATTTTTAAGTACTAAAGATGAGGCTTTGGAAAAATTTATCACATTTTCAAAATTAACCCAAAATGATCTTGAACTTAAAATTTCACATATTAGAAGTGATCATGGAACCGAGTTTCAAAATTTAGGGTTTGAAGATTTTTTAAATGAAAATGGTATTAGCCATAATTTTTCGGCTCCTCGAACTCCTCAACAAAATGGGGTAGTTGGGAGGAAAAATAGAACTTTGCAAGAAATGGCTAAAATTATGCTTTGTGAAAACAATTTACCTAAATATTTTTGGGCGGAAGCCACAAACACCGCTTGCTATATTGTAAATCGAGTAATGATTAGGCCAATTTTAAAGAAAACACCCTATGAGATTTTAAAATCTAAAAGGCCTAACATTAGCTATTTTCACCCTTTTGGTTGCAAGTGTTTTGTTTTAAATAATGGAAAAGATAACTTAGGTAAATTTGATGCAAAAAGTGATGAAGCTATTTCCATAGGTTACTCTTTAACCTCTAAAGCCTATCGAGTATTTAACAAAAGAACTTTAGTAGTAGAAGAATCTATTCATGTTGTATTCGATGATAACCTCCTTTCTAGGAAGGATTCTTGTGATGATGATGATATAGGAATCATAAATGCCTTTGATGGAGGACAAACTTCAAAGGAGGATGAGATTCCAACAAAAGAAGAGGACACACAAGATCCACCTCTTGAAGCCTTGAAGGACTTGGCTCTTGAGGAAAAGGAAGTGAGCTACCCAAGGGAGTTGAACTATGTCAAAGATGGTGAAATCTTGGGTGATCCATCCAAGGGGGTAACCACTCGATCTTCTCTTAGATTAATGAATCATGTTGCATTTATCTCATGCATAGAGCCTAAGAATATTAAAGAAGCATTGAAAGATGACTTTTGGATTATGGCTATGCAAGAAGAGTTAAATCAATTTGAGAGAAGTAATGTTTGGACATTAGTTGATAGGCCTACTAATCAATCTACAATAGGAACTAAATGGGTCTTTAGGAACAAGCTAGATGAGAGTGGTAACATTGTAAGAAATAAAGCTAGACTAGTAGCACAAGATTACACTCAAGAAGAGGGAATAGATTTTGATGAAACCTATGCACCCGTAGCTAGAATGGAAGCCATTAGGATGTTGCTTGCATATGCATGTTATCATAATTTCAAGCTTTTTCAAATGGATGTTAAAAGCGCATTTTTAAATGGTTTTATAAATGAAGAAGTGTATGTGGAACAACCACCGGGTTTTGAAGACTCAAAATTTCCAAATCATGTTTTCAAACTTACCAAAGCTCTTTATGGTTTAAAACAAGCTCCTAGAGCTTGGTATGAAAGACTTTCAAACTTTTTAATTGAAAAAGGATTTGAAAAAGGTAAGGTGGACACTACACTTTTTATAAAAATGTATAAAAATGACATCTTAGTAGTTCAAATTTATGTTGATGATATTATTTTTGGCTCTACTAATGAATGTCATTGTCAAGAGTTTGCTAAGTTAATGCAAGGTGAATTTGAGATGAGCATGATGGGGGAGCTCTCATTTTTTTGGGACTCCAAATCAAGCAAAAGAAGGATGGCACCTTCATCAACCAAGCAAAATACATAAAGGATATGCTCAAGAAGTTTGGCTTGGAGAATGCAAAGCCTCAAGCCACACCTATGAGCTCATCTACAAAGCTTGACAAAGATGAAGGAGGTAAGTGTGTTGACTCTAAGCTTTATCGCTCTATGATTAGATCATTCCTTTACCTTACCGCGAGTAGACCAGATATCTTGTTTAGTGTTTGCTTGTGTGCTAGGTTTCAAGCTAGTCCTAGAGAGTCTCACCTTATAGTCGTTAAGAGAATCTTTAAGTACCTTAGAGATACTCCTTGTTTAGGTCTTTGGTACCTTAGAGACTCTACCTTCAACCTTCATGCTTACTCAGATGCGGATTATGGGGGTTGCAAAATCGATAGGAAAAGTACTTCGGGAACTTGTCAATTCCTAGGTAGTATGCTCATATCTTGGTTCTCTAAGAAACAAAATAGTGTAGCCTTATCTACCACCGAAGCTGAGTACATATCCTTAGGGAGTTGTTGTGCACTTGTGCTCAAGTCCTTTGGATGAAGCAACAACTCTTAGATTATGGAATTAAAGTTGAAACCATACCCCTAAAATGTGACAACACTAGTGCAATATGTTTAACAAAAAATCCCATCCAACACTCTAGAACCAAACACATAGAGATAAGGCATCATTTCATTAGAGATCATGTCCTTAAGAAAGATGTGGTTATAGAGTATGTAGACACCTTAAATCAATTAGCGGACATATTTACAAAACCTTTAGACAAAGAGCGTTTTTGGTCCCTTAGGAGAGAGTTAGGTCTAGCTAGCCTATCTTGACCTTTTAGGACCTCTTTTGTGCTTAATTTTGCTTGATCTTGTGAAATGCCATGTTTATGTGTTTAGACTCCTAATTTCATCCATGCCTATAGTTAGGGGGAGTATGCTTCTATTAAAATATGCTTAGAACTGCTCATTCATCATTTGCATACTTTTAGGAGATGTTAAATTCGAGCCTATGGTTGTTCTTAGAACCAAATATGCATTTCTGGGCATACGGTATCGATACGGATCTACGCGTATCGATACGTGTTCTTCATTCAGTTTCCCAGAATTTATTTCGCTTACACGGGTATCGATACGAGTATCGATACGGGTCGTTTCGATACGGACCCCATCCGTTTCGATACGACTCTCCAACGGGTATTTTTGCGGAAATGACGATTCTATCCCCATATCGATACACCCTCAGGCGTATCGATACTCGATTGCGCAGACAACTTTAAATTTGGCTTTTAATGTGTTCAACTTTTACCAAAATTAAAACTTTTCAAAACCTAAAAACCCTAGCTGTTTTTGCCTATAAAAAGGCTCTTCCTCCTTCATATTTTTCACACCTCAACTCAAATATAAAAGAGTTTTTCAATCAAGCAAATATTTGAGCTCTCTCTCTCATCTATTGTGCTAGAATTTTCTTCAATCTCTCAAGTTCTATCAAGGTAATCTTTTCTTTCTTTTTCGTTTTCAATTTTTTTGTTTTGTTTTGTTGTTTTGTTTCTTTTTTTCTTTTAAAACTTTTGTTCTTCAAATTTTTTTTAATTTTACTTAAAAAAAAATTACCTTGGTTTTTACTCAAAATTGAAGAAATCCTTTGGCTTTATTTCTCTTTTAGATCATGGCACTAAAGGAACCATCGAGGAAGCGTACAAGGGTTTCTCAAACTAATGAATCATCCACCCTTGGAGCGATTGCTCGTCCGAACTACTCTACCATCTATGAGCAATCCTTTGAAGGTCCCACGGGTCTAACTTATTTTCGTCAATTTGAGAATTATAAGATTCGTGCGGAAAGGGTAATATCCGTTCCTTTTCTCGACTCCGAGCGTTTTAAGTTTGAATATCTTCCTTTGTTTCGTCGTTGGAACTTCATGGATTTCATATCTATTCCCGGTTTTTATTATCGCCTTTTGGTTTTGATTTTCTACACTAATGTCAAATGTATTACTTGTAATGGGGAAGTTGTTGCCATTAGATCTTATCGCATAGGAAAGCAAATCATCCTTGATGTCAAATCCATTTGTGAAGTTTTTAAATTAGAGGATGAAGGCATTGATGATGAGCATGCTTTGGGGCATGTTCTTAGTGGATCCGTCACCGCCCTAAATGCTCAAGACCGGATCTTACATTTGATGGTGTCTTGGTGGTTTCGTCCCTCCGGAGGAAAATATTTCACCATCCGTCAAGTGGATGATTTTTGGATCCGTTGCTTCCGTGAGCGAAAGTGCCCAAATCTTGCTCGACTCATGTTCGCGGAGATCGTCTACCTTGTGCAAAATCGTCACACAACTCTCGTCACCTCCTTTACATATGGTACGACCTTAAGTTATTTCTTTGTTAAAAAGGATATTGATTGCTCTTTTGACTACCCAACTCCGCTCACCGATCCCATTGATGAGCGATCTCTTGCACGGGCAAAGTTCCAATATTTTAATGGTGAATGGGTACGTCTTGCCGAGCTACCACCCGATGCCGCCACCGTATTTGAAGAGCCTCAAGCTCCTCAAGTCCCACAACCCTCCATGGATGCTCTCATGACCTATCTCAATGAGCAATTTACCGGGTTGCGCACGGACATGAACACTCGTCTCACTTCCCTTGAAACAACCTTTGATACAAGGATGACGGGTATAGAGAATCGCCTCACATCCCTTGAAAGCGGTCACCATTCTTTGAATATTTCTATCTCCTCTTTCCATGATGAGTGGCGAAATAGCATGAGGGACAATGCTCCAATGGGGATTGATAATGAAGATGATGAAGATGATGTCTAGACGTTTCTTCTTGCATCTCATGCATATCATTTAGGATTTTCTTTTTATGCACCTTTGATTTATGTTCTTAGGATTAAGTTTGCTTTATGTTTAAACATATGCTTTGATTTTCTGTTTTTGTTTGGATTTTAAGTTTGATGCTATGATCAATAATAAATGTTGCTTATTTATACCTTTGTCTATGTTTATGCACTTAATTGTCTTAATATTTTTTATCTAACAAAAAGGGGGAAGAGAAACTAGCTCAAAACTTCAAATATTTTGATTTTAACTCAAAGGTTACCAAGCTTATATTAAGGGGAAGTTAACTTTGTAAAGATTTTTCAAAATGTCAAAAATTTTAAGTTTTAGTTTTGTTATATTAAAAAGGGGGAGATTGTAAAACCTATGTTTGATTTTTATATAATTAGATCTTTAAGGATCAATTTGAAAAACTTAAAATTGTTTTTGTAAGTCCCTTAATAAGTTTTAAAACACCAACTCTTTAAAACTGATTTGAAAAACTCAAACTAAAAATATTTTCTAAGTGTTCCAAGGCCAAACTATTGAAAAACGTTCAGGTGTATCGATACACTCCCAAGCGTATC
This sequence comes from Hibiscus trionum, assembly GCA_030270665.1. Taxonomy (NCBI): domain Eukaryota; kingdom Viridiplantae; phylum Streptophyta; class Magnoliopsida; order Malvales; family Malvaceae; genus Hibiscus; species Hibiscus trionum. The sequence continues at coordinate 5,617,459 of BSYR01000021.1, read as the reverse complement.
GATACACTCCCAAGCGTATCGATACCTTTTTACCAAAGTTGGCTACTAGAGGAACACGTATCGATACGGCAAACCCTCGTATCGATACGCCCCTGTGTTAAAGTCCAAAGAGTTTGAATGGCGTACCGATACGGCAAACCCTCGTATCGATACGGCCTTTATAAATTTTAAATATAAGTCGGTTTAAATTTTATGACCGTTGGTGTCAGTTGGTTGGTAACCCAATTTTGAATGGTCGTTGACCAGTATCGATACGCCTAACCCCCGTACCGATACGGAAATCGACAGTGAGCTAAGTTGAGAAAAAGGTATCGATACGGCAAACCCTCGTTTCGATACCCCGTATCGATATGCTTACGCGCGTATCGATACCCCTTATTTATTGCACACAACGGCTCTTTCTTTTCTGAGACATGTATCGATACACCTCCCCGCGTACCGATACGCATAGCTGCAAAAGTGCATTTATGGTGGTAAGAGAGGGTTCCAACGGCTCCATTTATGTTCCCAAACACCCAAACGGCTAGAAATCAATGAGAAGGTATAAAAGAGACATCCAAAAGCTCCAGCAACAACTATTGATCATCAAGAAAACATCTATACATCAAATCCAAGCAATTGTGCAAAAATCCCATATTGTCTAGAAACCCCAATTGTAATTTTCATTCTTATCTTGTTCAATTGGGTTGAGTGCTTGTAATTGGGCTACAATTTGTATTGAGAGATACTCTATTAGCCAACAAATTCTTTGTTACCTTGTTGTGAGGATTGGGTTAAATTTTGGGTAGAAAATTTAAACGAAATTGTAAGGGTTGCCTCCTTAGCCTAGAAAAGGGGAAGAGCAATTAGTGGAATTGTTGCAAATCCTTAGTGAAGCTAAGGTAGTGGATGTAGAGTTCATTTGGAACTTGAACCACTCTAAAATCCCTTGTCAATCTTTTTAATTTGCAATTTCCACCACAAAAACTTTAAATTTCCAATTCACCCCCCTCTTGGTTCATATCGATCTTTCGATCCACTCAACAGTAGGCTTGTCGGCTTGTGCTAATGGAGTGGTCGGTGAGTGGTTATTGTTTTTAAATGGTTTTTAAACATTGGTTCAAGCATGTGGACCTAGATTGGGCTTGGTAAACCCACCTAGAGTTGAGGTTAGGGTGGTAGCCTAATCTCAAGCTTAAGTTTAGGAAACTTTGGTTGAACTCCTAATTGCTTGTTATGCCTCTTGTTTATATGTGTTTACGGTAGTTATGTATATTGTGTTATACATGTTGTTGAGGCATGGTTTGATGCATTGCTATGCATGTGGTTTGGATTGTGAATTGTGCACGGTGATGATCATGGTGAGTACATGCTAGGCATGGAAATGAGTTGTGAAATACATGTATGTGAGGCATGATATTTGATGCATTGTTATATGCATGTAGCTATGAAAAATGGATTGCGTTTAATATTGTCACTAGTATACTTGGGTACAATGATCGATCATTAGGATGAGTGTGCACACGAGAGTCAAAGTCGCGCGTGGCTTTGGTGGCGTTAAGGCACCAAGGAGAAGTACGGTGATGTAATATTCCAACAGAAATGTTTATATATTAGTCGGTGATGAGTGGAATCCCATCAACGGGGCGTGAAGATGAGTGGAATCCCCTCCGCGAGAACCGGTGATGAGTGTAATCCCACCGCAGGTAATGGTTATGTTGGAAATGCGTTCCAACATGTTATCCGCGTATTTGAGTCATAGCTAGGTTCCAATATGAGATTATATGTGCCTTTATGATATGAAATGTGACTCCAATATGCTTTGAGATATGTTGTTAATAATACATTGATATATGCATCATTGTAAGTTGAGCTTATGAGTTGTTGAGCATGGCATAATGTTGATTACATGTTCATGCATCATGATCATTTTGGCTCTCGTGGATCGGAGGTAAGATCACACATTCCATCATGGTAGTTGCTCGTGCTTGGACCCTGCATTGTCGAAGGTTTGTTTTATGAGCACACCCTCACTAAGCTTTTATGCTTACGCTTCTTTTTGTTCGACAATTCAGATCAGTAGCTTGTGGGTGGCAAGGGCAAGGAAAGGTCTCCAAGTGTTGCTTTTGGTTAGCTCAAGTATGAATTTTAAATTGTAGATTGTAATAGTCAAGCAATGGGATAGGTGTTGTTGTTTTGGGATGCCTTGATGTATGTTGATTTGGTTTGGCTCTTGGATGCCTTGTTTGATTTGTAAACATTGTTCATGTTGTATGTCTCGAATGCTTGTATGTTTGGTTGCTAAGATATGAACCTTAAAAGTGCTTAGTATGACATCCTTTGGTAAATGCATGAATCTTTGGATGAATGATGCTTGTTAGGTGTTGGTCAAATGGTTGTATTGAGATGCTATGCTTTTGGTTGAGTGCATGTGTTCGTAAGCATGTAAACCTTATATGGGAGACATGTGCCTTTGGCTTTTAAGTCTTCAAGCATGCTTTGAATGATATCTTAAATGGATGCCCTATCTTATGCATTGTGAGTTTTGAGTACGTCTTGCCATAGGATGCATGCCTCTAGAGTGTATATGTAAGTTGTGTAGGCTTCTTAGGGTTGTTTAGGGCCTTTAGATTTGTTGAGAAATGCTTAAAGCTGGTTTTCGAAGGTTGCAGACAGCCAGTGTTTCGAAACGGGCTGGGCCATTTCGGAATGGGTAAGGCTTTAGGGACCCCGTATCGGAACGCGTTTCGATACGATTTGGCCACTGTGAGCCCATGTTCCGATACGAGTTTCGAAACACTTTGGCTACTGGAAATCTGAGAAATTGCCCAGATGAAGGCGTTTCGAAACGGGTCTAAGGGTTTCGGAACGGTCAATATCTCGTCGACCACGAGAAGTTGACCGTTGAGGGTGTTTCGAAACGGTTGACCTCCATTCCGATACGGCCTTCTTGAATGGGCTTGGGGCAGTTGACCAGGTCAAGGCGTTTCGATACGCCTCAATGGTGTTTCGAAACGGTCTACCTAATGGATTAAAATTGGACAGTTTATTTATCGTTTTGTGTCCAGTTGCGTGTCTTCCTCATTTTTTTCCGCTGTTATGATCACATAGGATTTAAATGTGCCATTAGAAAAGATTAAATTAAAAGAAATTTTTAGGGTTGCTAACCGAGGGGGAATCCTTAACAAGTTTAGCTTCGGTTTTCCCCGTGTGGCCTACTCGGACCGGTCATCCGACCAGACCGGGACGAGGGGGTTACATTTGTTGGTATCAGAGCCTAAAGTTTCCGAGACCTTGGGTAGGTAAGTGAGGTAAGTTAAGTTCTTGCATTGTAATTGCACGGTGTTTGCTTTCCATGTAAGCATGTTTGCTTGTTTATCAAGTATGTTTGGTGTATGTTGTTTGAGCGTGCGTGTGTGCTGCCTGAAGCATGTTGAGTAGAGCCACATTGCTTCTATTACATCGAAAAAAGGATTTTAAGTGAGGGAATCATACTTGAGCACTTAGAAGCCTTGCCTTGCTAACCCAATCTTGTATGTTTTATTGTTGTTGTTGTTGTTGATCTATTGCTTTTAGTAAGTTTGAGTCCAGCGTGTGGGTCGTAAATCGTTAAGTAGAAGTTGTGGTTTCTGAAAAAGTGGATGATGTTGGGGGAGTTCATCGCTATAGTTAGGGAAGTACGGTTGTACCAGAGTTGAGGTACAACTAGTTTGTTTAAGTCAGTATGTATGTGGGTTGATACCTGTTGATGAGGGACGATGTGATCGACTCTGGCATTAGTTGGTAAAAAGAAGTGAAAACCTATGAGTGGGAGTCAGAGTGGTATTGATGTTATAGTGGATAAGCCTTGGTACAATTTTGGGTTTGTTTCCTCCGGTTGATTTTGAACCTATACTTCTATATGTCGTTAGCAAGTATGCAAGTTTGAATATGCCTGGTGAAGTGTTAGAGGTAGGTCTGAGTACCTTATTTCTTTTGGCGAGATCAGGGTATGGGTCTCGTTTGAGTAATCTGAACCTCATAAATGTTAGTTGGTGATAGATGGAGTACGGCCTATGGTTTTAATAGAAGACAGTCAGTCAGTATCCGTGAGTGAAAGTCAATTTGTGTGTTTGGGTCAGTGTGCGTCTGAGTTGTTTTCCAGCATGGTTGTCTGTGTGTGATCAAAACTACATTTTGAGGTTTCGAGATGCTCTAAGAACGGTTTTAAAGAGCTAGCTTATGTTTGGAGGACCAACCTGAAGACAAAAGGGCCGAAGACTAACAGTTGTGTACTTGTGAAGTCGTAATTTCTGCGGATTCGTCCGTTTGTGTGAGCATGCAAAGAAATTAGATATACTTGTTGAGATCTTAGACGTATGGACACATGTGACTAGACCTTTTGGTGAAATAGTGGTGGTCAGAAAGATGTACGAAAGATGTTTGTTGATGGTTCAGGGTTACGTGTTTCCAGTAGATGTGAAGTTATTAACTTTTTACGGTTTCGATGTAACTTTTGGCATGGTTTGGCTTGTAGCACACAGAGCTAGAGTATACCTTGAGACAGAGAGAGAGTTGCCTTGAAGTTACAGATTTCTATGAGACTTTAGTGGTAAGTGAGGATGTGAACTTCTTATCGAGTGTTGATCCAGCTTTAGAGGTCGAAAATTGATTGAGTTTAGTTGACAGGCTTGCCTAGCAAATGTGATGGATTTGATTTTTGAATGAAGATTAAACCGCAGAATGTTAGAATAGTTTGTGTTTTCCTAAAAGTATTTGCAAGAATTGCCTGATTTATTTCCTGTCAAAGAAGAAGAGTTTGTTATTGATATCGTCTTCGAGTTCGCTCATGTTTTGATTGCTCTGTATCTTATGGTTCCCGCAAGAATTGAGAGTGTTGAAGAATCAACTTCGAGATTTGTTAGACCTTAGATTCATTGGGCCTAGTACATCATCTTAGAGTATGACAGTACAATTTGAGAAGAAGGGAGAAGACAATACGAGATTGTGTTTAGATTACAGGTAGTTGAAACAATTGACATGAATAATTAGTATCCATTTCCGAGCATCAGTGAATTGTTGATCAGTTAGGGTGTGCTCCAGTCTTTTCGAAGATTAATTTGAGATCTAGTTGTTACCAGTTGAAAGTGAGAGAAGTTGATGTACCGAAGACAGCTTTCGGGGCAAGATGTGATCACTCTGGGTTCTGAGTTATGCTGTTTTGTTCGACTAGTGTGTTAGTTACTTTTATAGAGATGTTGAGAAAAATATTTCCTGAGCTCCTTGATCAGTTTGTAGTAGTTCTCATAGATGATACATGGGTATACTCAAGTACCGAAGAAGACCATGACAAGCTTTAGAGTTAGTGTTGTAGATCCTATTAGAAGAATTAATTGTATGCCAAGTTGAGCAAACGTGAACTCCGAGTTAATGAAGATGTTCTCCTAGGATATGTAGATCAGACGAGTGTAGTAGAGTAAATCCCAAGTAGGCAGAAGAAGATGTGAGTTGGAAGAAATTGAAGACTGTGACAGGTATCTATGGTTCCTAGGTCTAGCATTGTTACTATCAGAGGTTTGTAGATGACCTTTTGAAGATAGCTGCTCCGTTGACAAGTTGCTATAGAAGAATGTTCAGTTATGTGGTCAGATACGAGACAACGAGCCCTTGAGAAACTGAAAGAAACTTTGAAGAGAGCTTCGACCTTGATCCAGCCTATATCAGAAAAGGAGTTTGTGAACCATAGTGATTCGTTACATGTAGGGTTAGGTTGTATGCTTATGCAAGATAGAAGATTATGACCTATTTTTCGAGATTGTTGAGAGACCTTGAAAAGAATTATCCGACACAAGACATAGAGTTAATTACAGTTGTATTTGCTTCGAAGACTTAGAGACAAAGCACGTATAGTAAGAAATGCACAATATATACTTATCATCAGAACTTGAAATATTAGACGACTTAGGAAGGGTTGAAACTTGAACAACATAAGTTGTTAGAACTGCTTGAAGACCGTAATCTCAAGTGTGGGTACCATCTGAAGAGAGTTAACGAAGTAACCGATGTTCCGAGTTATATTTGTTGTTAGATTATTAGTTGAGTTGCGAGCTGTATTTACCAGATTCAGTTTATCAAATGATAGTAGTTTCATGGCCGAGCTTCAGGTAAAATCTACCTTGAGTCAGAATACTTAAAGAGAAGTAGTTGCGAGACAGGTTCGTGGCACCTCACGTGCAAGACACAGAGGAAAGAAGACCTTCAAAATACAGTTTCGAAGATGATAGAGCTTTGCATATCAGAGATAGAATAGTTGTGCAGACTAACATAGTGTTTGAGACGTATTGTGGGTTGAAGATGAGTACTTCTGGATTGAGTTGATGGATGATGTGGCTCAGTATAAGAGTAAGTGTGTAATTTGTCAGCGTGTCAAGGCCGAGCATCAGTTTTCTTCTAGTTTGTTACATACGTGGAAGGTTCTTAGTGGAAGTAAGTAATAGAGATTCGAGATTTCAACTAGATTTGTGAAGACGTCTGCATAGTGTTTGGTTACCTGTTGAAGTCAGATGATCAGTTAGAGAAGGTTATGGGTCAAGTATTCAAATAGTGTTGTATGAGATTGTGAATCAGGATAGTTCTGTTGTTTATTCGTTGCGGTTACCACCAGAATTAGAGAGGGGATTCGTAATGTGTTATGTGTATCTATGATTCAAAAGTGTGAATCAGATTTGTCCCATGCTATGTTTGCAAAGAGATTGAGTTGAGTTTGAAATTGCGTGCGACGAAGAATCAGTTGGGATCTTAGTGTCAGATAGCTAATGTTGTGTGGTAAGTTTACCGAGCTGGTGAGTATGTTGTGGTGAGAAGGTAAGTGTGGAGGAGTAGATTTCGTAACTTTTCCTGTTTGATGAATTTCGGGGACGAAATTCCTTAAGTGGGGGAGAGTTGTAACACCCGGGTTTGGGGGTCGGGAGAAAATAATATTTAAATAATGGTTCGAGTTCCGGTTTTATAATTAAAATAATGATTTATTATTTTGGGCTTCACATTTTTAAACAAACAATTTGTGTTGGACCAAAACGTAATTGAAACCTAATTTCTATGGAAATTTGCAAATACATGAGTTTGCCATCTCAGTAATGGCGTTTTTGTAAATAACTTAAAGTTTGGAAAAGATGAGCTTTAAACAAAAAAAAAAGAAAAGAAAAAGAAAGTTGACTTCATCTTCTTCATTTTCTCTTCAAACATGAAAACCCTCTTTTCTCTCCATTTCACTTTCCCATCTCTTTTGTTCTTCATTCTTGGAGCTTTTTGAAAGGTAATTACATTTTCTTATTACTCTCATCTTCCTCTTTCTCCCCATATAATTTGTTTTCATTAAAGCTCACTAGTTTGCATTTTAGGGTTTTGAGATTTTGAGTTAAAAATGCTATCTTTGTTAGCTTTAACTAAAGCTTTTGATTTATTAATGTTATGTGAGTTGTTTACTACCTATAAGGTCCAACATATCCGATTTTTGTCTAGTTTTATGGTGAATCCCGAAATGGGTTTTTAGGGGTATATTTAAAGTGTCAACATTTGTGTTTTTGGGATGGTTTTGTGAGAAATCGATGGGTTGATGTTATAGTAACATTGGGTAGGTGTCTTTAGATGTTATTTGATGATTTTTGAGTAGTTATAGTGTTGGTTTGAATGGATTCCCGTAGCTACTGCTGTAAGTGATTTTTGGGAGTGGAAAATGGGAGTTTTTAAGGTGTCTATATGGGGAAATTGAGGGCTGATGGTTATACTATGGTTGGGTAGTGTTTTGAACATGTTTAAGAGTGCTTTGGATGACTACATTGCTGATTTTTTATGGGTCTTTGTGGAAGTACGAAAATGGGAATTTGAAGAAAGAACTTGGCTTTGAATTGTGAGAATTGTAGTGAATTTGTGTGTTGGTGTTAAACCTTGGGTTTGTGATTGATTTTGGGGCTAATGTATTGTTTTTGAATGGTTAGAGGCAAGAGAAGACATTGGAGAAGCTTCGGGCTAAAATCCAGAAACTTGGATGCTTGGTAGGCTTGTCGGCTTGTGCTAATGGAATGATCGGTGAGTGGTTATTGTTTTTAAATGGTTTTTAAACATTGGTTCAAGCATGTGGACCTAGATTGGGCTTGGTAAACCCACCTAGAGTTGAGGTTAGGGTGGTATCCTAATCTCAAGCTTAAGTTTAGGAAACTTTGGTTGAACTCCTAATTGCTTGTTATGCCTCTTGTTTATATGTGTTTACGGTAGTTATGTATATTGTGTTATACATGTTGTTGAGGCATGGTTTGATGCATGTGGTTTGGATTGTGAATTGTGCACGGTGATGATCATGGTGAGTACATGCTAGGCATGGAAATGAGTTGTGAAATACATGTATGTGAGGCATGATATTTGATGCATTGTTATATGTATGTAGCTATGAAAAATGGATTGTGTTTAATATTGGCACTAGTATGCTTGGGTACAATGATCGATCATTAGGATGAGTGTGCACACGAGAGTCAAAGTCGCGCGTGGCCTTGGTGGCGTTAAGGCACCAAGGAGAAGTACGGTGATGTAATATTCCACCAGAAATGTTTATATATTTGTAATCACCCATTTTGTCCGGGGTGTTTAACCCGTTTTTTTTTCTCTTTTCTTTAATGGGCTTTGATATTTATGTTATGATTAACTAAAAAAAAGAAAGAAAGAAGAAAATGGAAAAACAAAAAAACAGTATATATTATTATTATTACTATTAACCTTATTACTATACTACTATCGTATTTATTATTATCCATTATTATACTAGTATTATCTATTACCTTGTTATTTACCCTTATCTATTGTTATTATCTCGCCTAATTATCATATATTTAATACTATTTACCACTATCATCGCATACCATTATTGTTACCATCATATTATTATTATTATTATTATTATTATTATTACTATTATTATTATTGATATCCATATTATTATTAATCAAATCTGAAAAAAAAAACATTAAATAAACAAGCCCAACATATATTAAATAAATAAAGCCCAAAATGTTAAAGTCCATTTACAGAATTATGAAAAAACCCAAAAATAAATAAATATACAAGGCTTGTTTGGGGCCCAAATAATCTAGCCCTAAAAGAAAACCCTAATGCCCCTTTACGTTTTGTGCAGCCGCCGCATTTCCCACTGTTAGATCTGGGATCCAGATCTAACGGTCCAGATGACGCGAGAAGAAGAAGCCATAGATCCCCTTTTCTTTGCCCTGGCGCCGCACGCCGGTCTACCATCGGATCAGGATCGACGGCCAGGATCGGGTCCTTCCCAAGCGCGTGTGGCCTACGCGCGGCTCTTCAGTGCCCAGACGCGCGCGTGTGATCCATGCCCACCTCTTCGAATCCCCTCCGACCATCCGGATCGCTCCACGTCGTCCGGCCACGTCCCAGTCGCTCTATGGTCCCCTCCATCCCGAACGACCTCACATGCAACAAAATAACAAAATCGTCAGAAGGCAGAAAAACGCAGAAACGCAACAAAATCAGAAGCAAAAACAACAGATTTGAGGGCATGAATCCGGCAAAAAAAGTCAGAGACAACCAATAGCATATTTCGACAAATTTATGTAAATCCGAAAAATGTAATATTCGGGCTTATAAAACCCAAAACCAACATTGTAATAGGGAGGATTTTCGGAGAGAGAAAAAATTGTAAGGAGGATTTCGGAAATTACAGAGAGCATTCAAAGGAGGAGGTTTTTCTAAAAGGAGGGAGATTTGTAACCAAAAACTTCAATCAATACAAGCAGAGCACCTCAGTTTATGAGAGGTATCGTCTTCTCCATTTCGATTTCAGTTCGAATCGTAAAAAAATAAAAAACATTTGGTTAGGTTTTTTTTACCTACGTGGATTCATCTTCTCTTTCTCTTTCGGTTGCTCATCTCGCCGGTCACAAGCTTTCTGGTCTCTCCCGAGACCATACGGTGAGCCGGTGAGAGGCAAACATTGAAGAAAGGGTTTTAAAGTTTTTTGGCTTTCGGTTTCAAAGGTTTCGAAAAGTTTTTTGGTTTCGGGTTTCAGAAAACAAAGAAAATGAGTGCTGATCTCTGTTTTGGTTTCAAAAAAAAGGGAAAAGAAAGGTTTTTCTAGGGTTCCGACGCCGGCAACGGCGACCGGAACCCCTTCGCGGCGCCGGAGCAAACCGAGAGAAGAGGGGAGAGCTTTGGTCTGTTTAGGGCTTGTAAAAATAAAAAAAAGGGTTGAGTTTTTTTAAGTCGTTTTTATAATGTTTTAAAACGATAAAATCGGTTTAATCGCATTTTAAGCCCCTCCGCGTCGCATTAATTGCGCGGGGAGGGCTTCCGCGTTTGGAAACCTCATCCCAGGTCCCTCGGTTTTATTGAATGTTTACAATTTCGTCACCGTTCTCGTTCAAATTGATTTTCCAGTGGTTTAATTCATGTTTGGGTCCCTGTTGTTTTTCGCGTCTTGTCCATTTCGTCCCGTTTCGCATTGAGATCAATTTTCTTTAAATGGATTTATTACAGAGGTGGTCCCTGTCAGTTTGCATTCTATTTATTTCTTTGTTTTTCATTTATGTCATATTATGTTGTCATTCATGCATCTTTTTTGTATGTTTGCATCGAATATATATATTGCATGTCATTTTTGTGATGTCATTATTCATGCCTTTTTATTATGTGTTTATATCGAATATATTATTTTTGTCATATTGTTTATATTAGTATGTGCATATTTTGTCTTCTTTTGTTCGAATATATATATGTTTATGTGACATGCATTTTAATGTCGTTTCATGTGATTTTTAGTGATAAGTTCGCATGTTAATGAATTTTAATTATAAAATGGAGATACCTATTAATTCGCGTATTCGGGTCGACATGCTAAGGTAAATCCGTAATTAAAACGGACAAGACCATAACATCATTTTATCTGCTTGCATCATGCATAAAGGTGACGTACGAGATCCGAACCCTAAACTAACACGGCAGTCAGTCTTATATGATGTCGGTTTAGTCTTTGGTCCGGTGTACCGTCATCCTTTTTAATTAAATGTTTAATTAATTCGAAACCACTAATTTGAAAAATCTCGTACGATTAAAGTCCGGTTTTCAATCAAGAACTCCTAATTAAAGTCTTTTTAAATTTTGAATAATTTCCATCAATTAAAGGCAACAATTGTTTTGGTACCGATTTCCGGGCGTGATGGGGGTGCTAACCCTTCCCCACACGTAACCAACTCCTGAACCCTTTCAAATGAATCTCTGGTTTTGTTTTTACGGTGTCTGGCCTACCATAGTGGCCGGTGGCGACTCCAACCGAAGGAAAAAAGATTTTTTAAAAGGGATTTTCCAAACCCGAATCAATTTTTAAAACCCCCCTTTTTCTTAAATTAAATCGAATATTTTCCAAAAGTAGCGGGAAGAAAAAAACCCCGTTACAATATTAGTCGGTGATGAGTGGAATCCCATCGACGGGGCGTGAGGATGAGTGGAATCCCCTCTGCGAGAACCGGTGGTGAGTGTAATCCCACCGCAGGTAATGGTTATGTTGGAAATGCGTTCTAACATGTTATCCGCGTATTCGAGTCATAGCTAGGTGTCAATATGAGATTATATGTGCCTTTATGATATGAAATATGACTCCAATATGCATTGAGATATGTTGTTAATAATACATTGATATATGCATCATTGTAAGTTGAGCTTATGAGTTGTTGAGCATGGCATAATGTTGATTACATGTTCATGCATCATGATCATTTTGGCTCTCGTGGATCAGAGGTAAGATCACACATTCCATCATGGTAGTTGCTCGTGCTTGGACCCTGCATTGTCGAAGGTTTGTTTTATGAGCACACCCTCACTAAGCTTTTATGCTTACACTCCTTTTTGTTCGACAATGCAGATCAGTAGCTTGTGGGTGGCAAGGGCAAGGAAAGGTCTCCAAGTGTTGCTTTTGGTTAGCTTAAGTATGAATTTTAAATATTAGATTGTAATAGTCAAGCAATGGGATATGTGTTGTTGTTTTGGGATGCCTTGATGTATGTTGATTTGGTTTGGCTCTTGGATGCCTTGTTTGATTTGTAAACATTGTTCATGTTGCATGTCTCGAATGCTTGTATGTTTGGTTGCTAAGATATGAACCTTAAAAGTGCTTAGTATGACATCCTTTGGTAAATGCATGAATCTTTGGATGAATGATGCTTGTTAGGTGTTGGTCAAATGGTTGTATTGAGATGTTATGCTTTTGGTTGAGTGCATGTGTTCGTAAGCATGTAAACCTTATATGGGAGACCTGTGTCTTTGGCTTTTAAGTCTTCAAGCATGCTTTGAATGATATCTTAAATGGATGACCTATCTTATGCCTTGTGAGTTTTGAGTACGTCTTGCCATAGGATGCATGCCTCTAGAGTGTATGTGTAAGTTGTGTAGGCTTCTTAGGGTTGTTTAGGGCCGTTTCGGAACGGGTAAGGCTTTAGGGACCCCGTATCGGAACGTGTTTCGATACGATTTGGCCACTGTGAGCCCCTGTTCCGATACGAGTTTCGGAACACTTTAGCTACTGGAAATCTGAGAAATTGCCGAGATGAAGGCGTTTCGAAACGGGTCTAAGGGTTTCGGAACGGTCAATATCTCGTTGACCACGAGAAGTTGACTGTTGAGGGTGTTTCGGAACGGTTGACCTCCGTTCCGATACGGCCTTCTCGTATGGGCTTGGGGCAGTTGACCAGGTCAAGGCGTTTCGATACGCCTCAATGGTGTTTCGAAACGGCCTGCCTAATGGATTAAAATTGGACAGTTTATTTGTCGTTTTGTGTCCAGTTGCGTGTCTTCCTCATTTTTTTTCCGCTGTTATGATCACATAGGATTTAAATGTGTCATTAGAGAAGATTAAATTAAAATAAAATTTTAGGGTTGCTAACCGAGGGGGAATCCTTAACGAGTTTCGCTTCGGTTTTCCCCGTGTGGCCTACTCGGATCGGTCATCCGACCAGACCGGGACGAGGGGTTACAAAAATACTTACGGTGAGGAGAATAAAACAAACAATAAAAATAATGCTAAACGTTAGGAAACAATAAAAAAGAAACCAATAAACATATTATTTATAGGGATGGGATCAAATTATGGTGTAAAATTCATTTAGTTTTACACTAATCTAGGACCATTGGATAAGGGAAATGGATGGATGAGATTAACAGTAAAAATGTGAAGATTATCACTTGAGAAAAAAAGATAAGGAAATAATCTGAGCCATTAATTACCATCATCTAACGGTCCAAAAACTGTGTAAAAGTAAATAAGTCAAACTGATATTTTAAACTTAACTCTGATTCAAACTGATATTTTAAAAATATATTTATATATTTAATTGACAATCTCAATCTCAATTATATATATTGAACTTTTCAATAATTTCTCAAGACAAGTCAATATGAATTATCTTAAATTTGACTATGATCTATGTTGATATTATATTTTTAATAATATTTATAATAACTTATTACAAGATCTGTTAGGACAGGTGGGGATGATGCAGGGCGAGTGGGGATGAGGAGGGTACAAAGTCATATTCGCGCCTTCCCAACCATCCACGGCGAATCTAATTTTTATGTTCATCTCCGCCCCACAACTCGCGAAATTTGTAATCTTCGCTGCCCAATTGAATGCGAATCGGCACAAAACTCACCCCACTGACATTTTTAATTATATCATAATCGTGTGCCTCATTAAAAACCTCGTTAATCTTAAATGGAGGGAAAATATAGAAAATATAAAAATAAATAATTAGCCTAACATTAAAAGTTTAATTATGTGTAAGATTTAGATCTCTAAAAAATATAAATAAAAATAATAATGAAAAAAATAAAATTCAATCTAATAAAACATGTAATATATATTCAAGTCTCGCTAGCGTAAAGCCAGTAACATTTTTGTCTTTTCATTTGTCTATGTTTTGTAGGGTTATTTTACCTAAATATTTAATTTTTAATATTATTTGCGTATCTGACGCACTTAAGAAAAATAGTTTATGATCTAGTACCCTTTGCACGAATTCATCTAGTTGGTATAATAAGTTTTATTAATTTTTATTTTTTAAATGGGAGCTAATAACGGATATTTATAATAAAAAAGTTATTAAAAGAAACAAAAATTCCATGAAATTCACCATATAAGTCATATGTGTTCCTACAAAAAGTGCTAAATAAAAAATTAATTTTTAGGGTTATAGATAAGTAAATAATATAAAAAATGAGATATTTTGGTAAAATGTCGTTTTGTGGGGTTCCATTATTTTTTTTCAGTAATACTCTTTTCACTTTTTAATTACAATTTTTTAGATTTTTTATTTTTATTTGTAGTTTCTTAAAGCTTTTAAAATCAGTGGCGGATACACAGCTAGATAAAGGTGGGCACGGGTCCACCCTGAAAAAAATAGTTTGTTAAATATCGATTTTATTTATTTTGTGCCCACCTTAAAATTTGTTTGCGCCTACCCTGAAATTATATTAATGTGATTAAATGTTAACATGGTTGGTGCTTCTTTTAAGAGAAAATAAATTCTTCAATTTAGTTAAATGATTAAGATAAGAGAAACGAAGTGGTGATTCTTCAATGACGGTGGATTAAGAATAAAAATCTTTTTTCCCTGATGGTGACGATATATATGCCTAAACAGTGACAAATTAAATCATACACTCTAACCTTAATTTTTAAATTATAAACCTTAAACACTACACCTTAGACTCTTTAACCCTATTTTTTTAAAAAAAGTTAGAATAACTAGAGGCACCAAAAAAGGTAGATGATTCTTATTCGTGAATTAAATCAAATAGCTTTTATAAAGAGAGCCGGAGATACTCGTTGGATTCACATTATAAATCCGTTGTTAGCTTGATTACTATGTTTTCTTCTTTAACATGTGTGCTTGAAATTATTGAGGAAGATAGAACACACTCAAATTAAAGATTTAAATCTTGTATGTTGTTGAATGCTTTACAGTCTTTTGAGTTTTTATTTAATTTGCACTTGATGAAAATATATTAAGGTTACTAGTGATTTATCTCAAGCATTGCAACAAAATAATCAAGACATTATAATGTTATGCAGTTAGTTAGTGAGTGAGTTAGTGAGTTATTTAGTGTGTCCAAGCAACGGTTACAAATGATGAGAGATGTAGGATGCCAATCTTTACTTAATTTTTTTTTGTTTTGTGAAAAAAAATAACATTGAGGTTCCAAAGATGAAAAATATTTGTTGTTTTAGGGAGGTCTAGGAAAAAATTTCACGACGTTTTAAATTTGCATCATTTTCCAGTTGAATTATTTTATCATATGATTGATAAATAACACCAAGAGCATAATAATCTTGCTTGAGTCCAAAAGACTTATATCTTTCTTTTGATAAGAAAAAGTTTATTCTCCTCGCCCAATTTTATCCTTATGAATTTTCTACTAGAGACCTTATGTTACTTGATTTTCAGTTTGAGAGTTATATTATTAATGTTTGTTCAAATAAAAGACTTTGTGATCTAAAATGACTTTTTGATTTATCTGGAAAAAATGATTGAGATAGTGAAGCATGTTGTGTACCCACTTGTGTATTTACTTTTGAAGTTGACTTTGATTTTATCAGTTGCAATCACAACAGTGGAAATAACATTCTTTGTGATGCATTTTATAAAAAATCGATTGCACAATTGTATGACAGATGAGTGATTGAATGATTCCTTAGTTATTTTTATTGAAAATGATATGTTCGATTATGTAGATAATGAAAAGATCATACAACGATACAAAAAAATAAGGTCTAGAAGAGAACAATTGTAAAATTTATTTTTAATTTTTTTGTAAAACTTCTTATTATAATTAAGGCATAAAGTAAAAAAAATACCCCAAACGTTCGATTGAATAGTCACTTTAACTCATGTTCTTTTTTTGAAGCAATTCAAACCACAATGTTTCACTTTGGGTCAAAATGGCCCCTCTACGAATGAAAATTGTTAAAAAACTGACGGTAAACAATTTAAAATGACTTGACAGAATGATAGGTCACCAAAAAAATTATTTTATATTTTATAGTATAATTTTATAACATCATTTTTTGACTAATGTAACATTTTTTTCAAATCAACACATTTATCTATATCATATTATCGTGTTAACGTGCATTGTCATATAAGAAATTGATTATGTTTTTTAAAAATTTACGTTAAAGCGAATGAAAATAATATACTGGTTCGATTTTAATTGTCTACATCCACTATCATAACTTCATTGGTCAATAATTTTTTCAATTCATTATCCTGACTTACTAGGAATCGATCCCTATCTTTCTCAAAAAGTACTTACTTAGACTAATATTATTGAAATTGAATCGGTGTCTTCTTGGGCAACCGCCCGGCCTGTCCGAAACCAGGCGCCGACCAGGGAGTACCGCAACAGCATCGCTTCAGGGAGCGAAGATGATTGGACGATTTTCGTGGACAACTTGAGCCGAAGGGTATCACATTGGACCTTGAGGGAGATTTTCAACAAGCATGGAAAAGTCCGTAAGGTTTTTATTCCAATCAAAAACACGAAAGCAAAATATAGGACATCAACGTTTGCATTTGTTACCATGGACAACAAAACTGACATGAACAGAGCGATTCTTAAAACCAACAATTGCAAAATCGATGGCCTAATCCTGAAATCCTCCAAGGCGAAGTTTCAGAAACACAGTTTCATCGCGAGACCTCACAGTCAGGTCCCCAGAAACACACAGCATCATAACTTCAGGCCACATCAGAAGAACTGGTTTAAGGAACGGTTTCAAAGGGATCGTCCAGATAACGTTTCCTATCGGGATGTGTTATTAGGGAAGTCCGATAATCAAGGAGAGTTTGCGGACTTGCCGTCCGAAACAAAGGAGGACAGTCATCAAGTCAACAACAAGAAGGGAGACCTTAAAGTCAATATTCCGATTGCAGAATTGAAATGGCTGAAACAATGCATGGCAGGACTCTTAAAACCTTCTTTTGACGTGGAATTCACCCAACGAGCCCTTATGAATGACGGTATTGAAGTCAAGATGTCTAATTGGGGGGAAGAGAACGACATTGTGGTCTTAATGTTTCACTCACCAGAAGATATGAACGAGACTTGGTATTCAAAAAGGGAAGCCTTATGTTACTGGTTTGAACACCTCGGTCCACTTTCGATAGATGGGGTTCCTCATTATTACTTTTCATTATCCTTGTTTGGCACCCCACTATTCTGCTGGCATGAATCTTTCTTCCGAACTTTAGGAAACAGATGGGGTCACTTTATTTGTGTAGAGAAGAGCACCGTAGACAGGGATGATCTGAACTAGGCAAAGATTATCATAAGATCAGCTAGTCCCCTCTATATCCCGGAGAAGATTTCACTAACATCTATGGGTTTTTCCTATTGCATCAAGATTAGGAAAAATTCAGTGAAGGAGGTTATCTCGGTGCACCGCCAGGGGGTCTCGGATGGTAATTTTGAGAACATTTGGGTCGAGAATGATCAGGTTGAACCGCCGGAACAGGTGACCGGAAATTGTGTGGGCAATCAGAATTCTGGTGACGATTCAATTGCCGGAAATGGAAACGTCCCCTCTTCGGGAACGTACCCCGATAAATCTTCGTTTGGTCCCCAGGTTGAAGAATTAAATGAGGAGAATGTTCATTTCAATAATGAGGAACAGAGTAAACAACGACGGGATGACCTGGAACATGTAATTGTCGATTCCTAGTCAGATTCCCAAGAAAACGTGGAAAATGCGTGTAATGACGCGGATAATCAGGGTGAAATTAACAGACCGTCAAATGAGAGCGGGTCCCCGATATCCCAACAAAATATGGGTCTGGGCCTCCCAAATGAAAATCAAACCCAGGGTAATGTGTTGTGCCGATCTGGGAATTATCCTATAGCTGATGGAGCCGGTGTTTTGGGCTCTTCAATGGCTGACCCAAATAACCGACCACCTAGTCAATCCTCTTTATTGAATAGGAACCCAAGCTTCTCCATCGAAATTGTCCCAGACACATATGAGGGGTTGAGCATGATAAAATCTGGTTTTGAGTCGTCTGCTTCTTTTGACTTCCAACCAATTCCTCAATTTTTGTCTCAACTCAAACAGCCGGCCAATATGCTTCGTGCGGAAACAAGAAGATACATCAGAAGGTTGATTAGAGAATCTTTAGAACTTTCCCCGGCCGAATCTGGGGACAATGCTATCAGAGTTTCTGTGGATCGGGAAGAATCTACGATAGGGTTGGAAGCTGAATCGGTGTGGGAGGTTAGCAAAGTTCTTGAAATTTCGTTCAAAGGAGGCCGTGATGCCGTAATTAGGAAGGTGAGTGCTCTGGAGAAACAGTAGCTGGTTTTAGGTTTTCTCCCCGTGGTATTCTAATCATTTCTTATGAATTTGGAAGCAATTACTTGGAATATTAGAGGCATTAGAAGAAAAGAAAAAAAAAGGGCTGTTAGCAAATTAATTGGCAAGCAGAAACCATTGATGATGTTTGTTCAAGAAACTAAATTGGAAGTCTTCACTGAACCAGAAATTAGGAATTTGTGGAAGCATTCGAATATGGATTTTGCAGTGGCTCCGGCGATCGGATCTTCATGGGGCCTCCTTAGCATGTGGAATAGGGACTTTTTTGTAGCAGAGGAAATAATCTTAAACCCAAGATTCATTGTCAAGATTGGGAAGCTAGTATCGGAGAATAAAAAGTGTGGGTTCATAAACGTGTATGGTCCGGCAGTCGACTCGGAAAAAAGCCAATTTCTGGGTGATCTCCTATCCGTTGTAAAGTCGAAGCAAGTCATGTGGTGCATCGGGGGCGATTTCAACATGTTCCTTGAGCCGGAAGAAAAAATGGGTTTCTCCCTGAACCTCAGTATCATCTCAATTTTCAGAAACTTTGTAAGTGAAGCACAGTTGATGGACATTCCAATGGAAGGTGGCAAATACACGTGGGGGAATAATAGGGACCCTCCCTCATACGTCCGGCTGGATCGATTTCTCATATCATCGGAGTTCATGCTATCTTTCCCAGGTATATCCCAGAAACTTCTGAGCAAATCAATTTCTGATCATAACTCGGTTCGGCTATTTGTTGACAAAAAGGATTGGGGTCCTAAGCCATTTAGATGTTTTGATTATTGGTATATGGAACCTGGATTCGATAATGTAGTTCGGAAAAACATTAGAGGTATTTGCTTGAAAAAACCAAATGTGAAGATTGAGGGATACTGCGAGGCACCAAAGTTGCTTTGAAATCATGGTCCAACAAAAGAAAGAAAAATCTTGGCCAAGAAATTGCGCGTCTGGAACAGGAGATGTCGATCCTTGATAAGCAGATTCAAGATGGAGTGGTGCGTGATGGGGCCTTTTCTAAATTAAGTATATGTCGAAGTGAATTGTGGAACTTATACAGAAAAGAAGAGAATGTGTGGAAGCAAAAGTCAAGGCAAAGATGGTTTAGGGAGGGGGACAAAAACTCGCGATTCTTTCACCTATGTGCCTCTGAACGCAGGAATATGAATTCAATTTGTTTCCTCAAAGAGAATGAAGTGGAAATTTCTGACCCAGCAAGGATCAAAAGCATTGTTAGAGAGCATTTTCACGTGGCCTATAATTCAGGGGACAATTTGGAGGTATTGGATATCAATCTAAACTTCAAGAGACTCAACTTTGAACAATCAAGCCTTATCCAAAGGCCCTTCACAGTGGAAGAAGTCTGGGCGGCCCTCTCCGATTCTGACAGTAGCCGGGCTCCGGGACCCGACGGTTTCAACATGGGCTTCTTCAAAAGGTATTGGTTCGACTTGAAAGATCTTATTATGGCTGCCTTCAATGATTTCTATCTCGGAAAAGAATGGGAACCTGGCATCAACCATTCGTATATAGTCCTAATCCCAAAAATCAGCAATTCGTTGTCCTTGGATGAATTTCGGCCAATAAGCCTAGTGGGCGGTATGTATAAACTGATTTCCAAAGTTCTGTCAAAGAGACTTTCGGGAGTAATTGATCAACTTGTCGGGGTTTCCCAATTTGCTTTCATATCTGGTAGACAGATATTGGACTGCGCCTTGGTAGCTAATGAAGTGGTCGATGCAGCAATTAAATCAGGTAACCCCGGCATCGCTTTTAAAATTGACTTTCAAAAGGCGTACGACACCATTAGTTGGGCTTTTCTGCTGCGTGTACTGAAAGAATTTGGCTTCGAACAAAAATGGTGCGATTGGATTAATCAATGTATCTCCACTGCTACGATATCGGTCTTGGTTAATGGATCCACAATTGAAGCTTTTAAAATCTCAAGGGGTTTAAGACAGGGGTGCTCTCTTTCCCCTTTGCTCTTCAACCTGGTTGCACAAGCTCTAAGTCTCATGCTGGACAAAGCGAATTCTGCCGGGCTTTTTGAGGGAGTAAATGTGGGATCGCTGAGCATCAGTCACCTTCAATTCGCCGACGACCTTTTAGTATTTTGTGGAGGTGAAGAGAACCAAGTGAGAAATGTAAAGAGGGTTCTTCGTGTATTCGAAATCTCTTCCGGGTTGAAATTGAATCTAAAAAAATCCAAAGTCTTTGGCATCAATCTGCCTCCCGAAACAGTGCAGTCTTTAGCGATGAAGATTGGTTGTGCCTCTGGTAATTTTCCCACCGAATATCTTGGGTTGCCCTTGGGAGCCCGTAGAAATTCTATAAAACTATGGGAACCAGTGTTCAAAAAAATCTCAGCAAAACTATCAGGTTGGAAGGTGAAATTTTTGTCCTATGGGGGTCGACTCACGTTGATCAAAGCTGTCCTTAGTAGTCTCCCGATCTACTTTATGTCATTATTTCGACTGCCTAAATCGGTTCTACATCGTCTCAACAATCTGATGTCAGGTTTCTTTTGGGGAGGTAGCGAGGAAAAAAAAGAATCCACTGGATTAGTTGGGGCCAAATTTGCACGCCATGGGCTGCTGGAGGTCTCGGGGTTCCTAATCTTGATCTACTCAATCGATCCCTCATAAACAAATGGTTCTACCGGTTTGGGAATGAACATGGAAGCCTATGGAAAAGTGTCATGCAAGCGAAATTCCCAGCGGAGATTGCCTCATTTCTTCCTGATCCTGCATCGGCTAGAGGTTCGTCTTGGATATGGAAAGACATCTCGAAGTCTTTCCATGCTACGGATGCGGTGGGCAATTCCTTTAGAGAAAATTTGAGCATTCACGTGGGTGATGGAACCAACATTAGGTTCTGGAGTGATACGTGGATTGGGGGACTTCCTCTCAAGCAAAAATACACTCGGATATTTGCGTTGGCTAACAATAAAGAAGGTTTCATAGCAGATTTCGGCAAAAAATATGAAGGAAGCTGGATTTGGGATATTAGTCTTCGCAGACATCTTTTTGACTGGGAAAAAGAGCAATGGAATGAACTGTTAAATGATTTGCGGACTTTCAAATCATCTTCGTTGGAACAAGACTGGATAAGGTGGAGTGGCTCTAGTGATGGAGCCTTTAGTGTCAAATCATTCCGCTCCATTATGGAACAAAGGTCGACGCCTTCTCTTTTTTGGAACAAACATATTTGGCTAGGTTTCGCACCTCCGAAGGTGGAAATATTCATATGGTCAGTAGTCTATGGAAGAGTACCGGTCAAAATGGAACTTCTCAAACGTGGAATATCAAACATGGAGAATCTTAATTGTGTTTTCTGCAATAATCATCCGGAAAGTGTTTCGCACTTGTTCTTCTCGTGTCAATATGTGTGGCGAATATGGTCTTTTTTCTGCAGGTTGCTGGGGATGGCAACCGTCCTCCCTAAGGATCCATCATCGTTCTTTGAAGCTTGGGGAGGCTTTAGTCAGTGTTTCAAGAAACCTTGGATCTCTTTCATCCCATTTGCTACTATCTGGTCAACTTGGCTCTTCCGAAACGAGATCATCTTCACAGGTAAATCTATGGACTGGAATCAACTCCTCTTCTCTGTTAAACTTCGTCTGTCATACTGGGTGAAGGCGAACAATCCGAATTGCCCAATACCCTTGGATTCTCTAATGGCCTACTTAATGAGGATCGACGAGGTGCAGCATTTTTAGGTTCAACCGACAGGCAATCTGATTTGGAAAGCCCCCCTCTGGTTTCCTAAAAATGAACGTGGATGGGGCGTTTTCCACCTCACTTGATAAAGGTGGTATTGGGGGTCTTTTAAGGAATTCCCAAGGCTCTATTCTCTTTTCTTTTTCTGAATGTTGCGAAGGAAGTTCTGTGTCTATGATAGAATTAGCAGCGGTGAAGAAGGTACTCTTTCACTTCTTGGCGTCTAACTGGGCTAGCAATCATCGGTTAATCCTGGAATCAGATTGCAATGAGGTTATCGAGTGGCTCAATGGTGTCAAAGCCCCTCTCGTTTTCCTAAAGAACATGGTCAAAGCTCTACAGGAGGCAGTAGCCAACAGTAATACCATCTTAAGTTGGATTCCTAGAGGCATGAATATCGAGGCGGATAGTCTCGCAAAAAATGGTATAGGTTAAGGCACATGTTTTTTAACAGTAATGTGGAATACATTACTGATGGTGATGAACGTTGTAATAATTGATTTTCCCATTAATATATTTCTAGTCGGGGCACTCTTTTCCCTCTTCAATAGGAGGAGGGTTTTTAACGAGGCCCATTACCTTTCAAAAAAAATTATTATAATTGAACTAGGTTTTCAAAGAACCGCTTTAAACTTGCATAAAAATTATAGGGTAAAGTACACAGACGGTCACTGAACTTTGGTAAAAAAAACAAAATGGTAACCAAACTTTCAAAAATCACGAAGTAGCAATTAAACTTTAGATTTTGAAACAAAACGGTAACTAGACGTTAAATCCCGTTAAGTGTCTGTTATAAAATTTGGTATAATAACACATTTAGTCCTTCATATTTATATATTCAATCAATTTAGTCCTAATTCGAAACAATTCACTAAATTTAGCCCTCGTTATTTACGTTAAATCCCGGACCAAAGGTACGTTCATAACGAAGTATGCTATTAGATTTGTACTGAACAGTATCCAAGAAGCGTTGGAATCCTCTATCATAATCTGCATTCACCTTTTCCCAGATCCAACAAATCTGCATATGTAAACAATATGTTGAATCGTGTAAGTGAGTGCAACTTAAAACAACGAAAAACTATAATAAAATCAATGACTTCATGTTTTGTTTTGCCTGATTCTGATCCTTTTTGTGCTTAACATAAGCACTGATGCACTTGAAGCCAACTAAAGAAAGCTTAAACGAGTTTCCTGAACCATCAGTTGGTTGACATTCCTTAAAGACATGCATTAGAATACATAGCCAACATCTGTTCAGAAAAAGGATACGAAAGATGACTCACGCTGTTTCATTCATTATTCAGTCCTCAGAGCACATGAAATTAAAGATTTATTCGAGGAAAACCTCCGAGTAAAACGTGGGCTCACGGTAGTGAGCTGGGTCGAGCTTTTGCTTGCTGTCACCAGATGGATGGAAACATGTCTCCCTGAAGAAAATATGTCCTCCAAATTTCAACCACTTCACCATCCTTTGGGCTAACTCCTTGACCTGTATTTAATGATGGTTTTAGACAGAAATATACTAAAAAACATGGTTAACTTGTAAATCTAAAGCCATAGGGAACAAAATCACTGTCAACAACTAGCATGCCTCTCCAAACTACTTGTATTTTTCTTTTATTGGAGAATATGCCATGAACTATATTCAAGAGAGCATATACATGCATGACATCCAGATCCAAATAAACATTCATGAAAACCACAAAAACTTAGCTTAAGGTGTTTGCTCTAAAGAATCTCCCCTAAGCATGTTTGTGTGATGAAAGAACATTAAGGAGATAACCGAGTTCTAATAAAATTACCTCTTCATCTGAGAGATACATCAGCAGCAAATTTGAAAATATCAAGTCCACTGATCCTTCTGAAATATCCAAATCTGGGGAAGTCACATCGGAATAAATAAAAGGAAGTTATAAACCAGGAAAACAAACATGAGCATGAGATACAGAACATTAGGACAAGAAGAATTGTCGGAAGTT
The DNA here is from genome assembly GCA_030270665.1 of Hibiscus trionum. Taxonomy (NCBI): domain Eukaryota; kingdom Viridiplantae; phylum Streptophyta; class Magnoliopsida; order Malvales; family Malvaceae; genus Hibiscus; species Hibiscus trionum. Next base: position 5,593,382 of record BSYR01000021.1, on the reverse strand, counting down.
AGTAATGAAATAGATGTTGGTGATTTGATTCCAATCGAGGCATGGCTATTGTAATTATTTGAAATTTTTTTTGATTCGAGTCAAGTCGAGTTTTCGAGTTCCTATAAAAATTTAATTGTAATTATTTGTCATGTTACCATACTTTAAAATTTTGCTTTAAGGACCAAATTGAAAGAATGTGTAAATAACGAGGGCTAAATTTAGTGAATTGTTTCGAATTAGGACTAAATTGATTGAATATATAAATATGAAGGACTAAATGTGTTATTATACCAAATTTTATAACAGACACTTAACGGGATTTAACGTCTAGTTACCGTTTTGTTTCAAAATCTAAAGTTTAATTGCTACTTCGTGATTTTTGAAAGTTTGGTTACCATTTTGTTTTTTTTTTACCAAAGTTCAGTGACCGTCTGTGTACTTTATCCAAAATTATATTTAGTACATTCCAAATACACAAGGTTGTGTTTAAATTTCTAAAAAAAAATTCTTTATCCAAACGAAGTTTTCACTCTGTATTTAATATTTCAAATACCAAATTAAGTTTTAAAAAAAAATCAAAATATCCATAAACAGAAAATATGACGTCACTAACTCCGTCATAAAATGGTTAAAACAAAAAAAAAACAAAAACAAAAAGATAAAACATGGGCTATAATTAGACAAACCATATAAACGAATTTTCTAAATAAATAAATACGTTTTTAAACATCTGTGATCGTCTCTTTCGTCAACACCATCCCCAAATCCAAATTCGCAGGTCGAGATTTCCCCATAAAATCCCAGTTTCTCTCATTCAATCAAAAAACCTCAAAATTCCGATGCAAAATGGCGTACGTCTACAACTGTAAAGAGTGCGGAACCGACCTGAACCTAAGGACATTCCATTTATTCCCGACGGATTTCTACTTCGAGGCCGGAAACGATGGCACCCTTTCGTTCGCCGTGATCGACGACACCAAGTTCAAGTTCGAGAAAGAAAACAAGTTCAAACTCTTTTTCGAGACCATCGAGTACTGGGGAATCCAACGGAACAGAACCAAGATCAAGTGCATTAGCTGTGGGAAACTCGTGGGTCATATTTACGACGATGGTCCTCCTCTAAGGGATAGTCCGAATCAATGGTTTTTGGGGCCGAGTCAGGTCATCCCTAGAGCTCCTAGGTTTCGGTTCAAGATCAAGGCGCTTAACATCACAACCGAAACTTGAAGGTTTTTAAATGAAAGATTTAAGTTTTTTTCTGGGTTTTGTGGATATTCTGAGTTCTGGGTTGTTTTCTTGATATGTTCATATGTAAGTATGACATTGATATATCTTATGTGTGAAGTTCTGGATTCTTTTGTTGATTGGTTATTTTGGACTTCTCTTCCTAAAAAATTTCTGTCATCATCAAGGTTCAAGGATAATTCTCACTCATTCAAGGATGATCGGTTACCTGTTTTTTTTTTAATTAAAATTATCATGTAGGGATGACAAAATTATTCGACGTAATGCACCCCGTCAGACTGTCAAACCCTGTTCTGTCCGGGTTTTTTTTCTTTGATTTCGAGTTTGAAGTTGGTCGAAAAGGGTTTCGAAAAGAATTGAGTTAGAATCGGGTGGGTTTGAATTTAAGATAGAAATCTTCACCCTGACTCGATATATTTATACATAATTATTATGTTTTCATATATCATATTTAATATTCTATTGATTTTTTTCAAGACATATTGGGTTTAGTCAGGATTTTTGCTAAATTTTCATGATTGAATCGAGATTGAATTTTGTTTTTATTATGTCAGGGCAGGACGTGACGAGTATAAAATATATTAAGTTTGAGACGAGACAAGATCAAGACGTAATTTTAAATTTGGATCGAGGCAACCAAAAACAGATATAACTTTAACTTAATTCCTTAAAATCTAAATTCTTAATCTTAAATACAAGTCTTAGTTCTAAATTTTAAATCAACTCTCCACCTTATACCCTAAATTCCCTAAAATCTAACCACAAACCTTAATCTTAAACTCTAAACTCTAAACCTATTTTTTAGTGCAGAGACATAAGTAAAAACACTGAAAACTAACAAAAGAATCACCAAAAACCCACCCCGTCATGTTTCCTTCGCTAATTGTCATAAAATCTCAAATTAAATATATACGTACAAGCTAGGGCTTTTGAATCGTATATTCTAACTTAAAAGAGAGAATGTTGAGACAAATATAACTTTAAGATTTCTTTTAACTAATAACATTGATTAACAGTCTATAAAATAATAATAGCTTAATGAATATAATTCTCCTCAAGAATTTTTTATGCAAAAATTAGTAAGTTAAAAATAAAATATAACAAAAAAGTAAAAAAAAATAATTTGGACAAATAATAAATACAAACTGACATCATCGTTGATGATAAAGGATAAACATTATCAACATGAATATAAAATTTGTATAACAATGATGGCTTCATGATAAATTAACATTATTACAATTCAACCGCGACGTATCTTTAGTAACTGTGGACATCTATTAATATTTACCTGGGTGTCCAAATCAGGGATAGATCTACAAGATAACATAATAAATGACATCTGAAGATACATTGTTAAATTTAACCACGAGAAAAGAAAAAAAATCATGTCACAAAAATAAACAAAAACATTTATTTTTTTACAAAAAGAGAAACAATAAATAAACAAAACAAAATAACTTGATTCAAAATAAAATAAAATAACACGAAGTTTAGAGACAAAACGAGAAATGAAGGAAAGAATGAAAGAAAATGTCTGATCAGTTCAAAATTGATATCACCATCGATACTGAAAAAATTTATATAAAATATTATAAAAAAACAATACTACAAATGAAAGAAAATGAGAGATACATCTAGAGTTTCAACCTAGTCTTAATATTTAAGATCCACTAATTGATTTATTGGCTAATAATACGTATATTGTCCTATCTTGTATAGGTCTGAATATCAAAATGTAATACAACTCTATTTAATAAAAAAATATTATTAATATTTGATACACCGATAGTGAACAACATTTTTTTTTACAAGCATGCATATTTAACCTTTAAAACTTAAAAATCTAAAACTCTAATCCTTAATTCATAAATTCTAAACCCTAAACTACACTGCCAATGCATCAAATATATTTCCTTCAACATAGCCTTAGGAATTACTTGTTAATATTTTTGTAATATTTATTGAAAAAAACATTTCATACATTAACGGTTGAAAATTTATTTTTTACAAGTGAATCTAATTTAAATTTTAGAAATTTAATTTAGAGTTTATGTAACACCCCTAATTTGTTAAGGCAAAAAAAAAAGAAAAAAAAAAGACATGGTGTTGTTGTGGGGTTTTGAACCCTTAACCCCTTGCTTGGTAAACCAAGCCCTTGCCAACTAAGCAAAGGTCACTTTTGGTCTTAGTTTAGCACGATTTGTTTTTAGCTGTTATGTTTTGGGTTATCAAAAAAAATAAATGAGGGTATGACTCCCCACCTACCTAGTGTTGACCCTTCGAATCTGATGGTGTTTGTCTTCTTCATGCATCTCTCACCTAACCCATCCCGTCGCTACCTCCGATCTCCTCCACCGCCGATCGGTGGTCACCACCGCCCCAGCCATCGGAAGCGTCGTCGCAGCCCGACAAAACCCTCGGCCTTCACGTGCAGGTACGAGCCGCCGTTTGTCGTGAAACTTGGGTTGAAGGTTCGGTAGTGACCCAAGCCTCCGTCGTCACTGTTTTTCCACGATCCCGGTGCCGATTGGAGTCCGTTCGCCGTGCCGTCGCCTCGAGCAAGCTCCCCATCGCGAGGTGAACAAAACCCTACCGGTTGCTCATCCGCTCGCTGCCGTTTAGCACCTCGTCGGAGCTACGTCACTCTTCGGTCGCCCCTTGGCATTTTAGGTAAAATTCGAGGATTTCCGACATATTTTTGGTATTATTGATGTTTGAGTTGGATTATAGGTTGATGTTTCATGTTTTCCGTCGAAACAGGTGCGTTTGGGGGCTTCCGGCGACTGTTCCGGCGATCGTCCGGCGAGATGGTAACGCTAGGTGAGCGAACCGGCCTAAACCGGTCAGAACCCAACCAAACCGAACCGGCTTGGCCCATTGAATCGGGTCAGGCCTATTAGTTTTAGGAAATGGGTCGACCCGTGTAAGGCCCAATGGCCTTTAGCCCAAACCCGTGTAACCGACCCGACCCGTTGACCGACCCGTTGACCTGACCCGTTGACCGACCCGACCCGACCCGTTGACCGACCCGACCCGACCGTTGACCGAGTCAACTCGCCCGAGTCAACTCAGTAAGTCAACTCGCCCGAGTCAACTCGCCCGAGTCAACCCAGTGAGTCAACCCGGTCAACCAGTGACGTCAGCATGACGTCAGCGTTGACTTTGACTGCTGACGTCAGCATTGACTTTGACCAAAAAGTCAACTTTTCCCGAAAAGTCATATTTTATGTTTCTCGACGTCCTGAGTCCGATTTTGAAGCCCGTTTCATGAAATTCTAACCCGAAAGCCTCCGAATTAGACCTTGAACTCGAGTCCACTTATGTATTTTAATAGTCAATTATGAGTAAAGTGATTAAAGACTGAAAGTGGAATATTTTTTATTGAAGGTATTTGAAGTTCCTTGTATTCGTGATGTTGAGGACGTCGCATTCGGGTTCGAGAGTGATCGAACGGAGTATCATGGTCGACCGATATAACAAGTATTAAAGGTAATACACTACTACCTCTAGTATGCTTTATGAACATGTTGGTATTCGGCTAATGCATGCACACATATGATGATGAATACTGTTATTTCTGCTTAAGTTTAACCGGATGTGAAAATGTGCGACGTTATAGATAAGGTTGAAATAATTGAATGAGAAAGATGATAAATCAAAGAATCTGGAATCCTACAGAAAATTAATGAGTCGATCAACCTCCAAAACCGATTAATAATGTTAATTTGTCAAACGACATAAATATTGGAGTATATAATTACAAAAATGCCCTCGAGGTGAAAATGACAGAAATACCCCTAATAATGGAAGTGGTGCGGAAACCTACACTAAATCCGGTAAAACAATTGATTCATCTAAAAGTCTCGAATTACTCAGAGAGATGCGATAATAAGGCTTAATTATTCAAGAAAGATAAGCACTCGGATTTAGTGTAAATCCTGAATAAACCTCTGAAGATAAATTTATGGGGGAAACTCTTTATATGTTCGGATCAATTAAACTATCAGAAAATACATAATTGCTATTAATGGCCGAATCGAGTAAAAGAATTGAAAATGACGATACAATCGAATCATCAAATGACCAAAATGTGCTTGGGCATTGAAATTTCTAAATTAACAGAGATGATGGGTCTATCCTCATGTTTTGGAATGAATGAAGTGGTTGGAGTTACCGCAATTACTCGAATGGCTGAAACACTCACGGGTACTTAAATGATTGAAATGTTATAAATGGTTCAATTGACAAAAATGATGGATACTCCGAGTTTCAGAATGATTGAAATACCCCCCCTTTTGACTGAAATAAGTAAATTGCCCTTGATAAATTTGGAAATGCCAATAAATTTGAAAATGACTTAAATGCCCTTATGGGTTGAAGCATGACCCATGTATGTCAATCTCTCCTGATATTAATATAAGGATGGAAGTTTATCCGCACAGGGTATTAGTTCGACTACTCCGTGGCAAGTCTGTGGTGAAATATGAAAGCAACCTTTCAGATATACGATACAAACAGTATTTGGGATTGATACACGTGAAGTGCATACATCAGAAGGTTTGGTTAGTACTGCAAGGTTGAGAATATGTTAGTTCGAATGGTTTTGGAGGCTTGATAAATTTCTAAAAATCTTAAATATTGTGAATCGTCATTTCATTATTATTGGGCTAAAGTACAAAATCACCCCTGATAGTTAAATGACCAAAATGCCCTCGTTAGCCAAAGTAATCAAATTATCCCTGAATGTAATCGATATCGTGAAAGATCTTGACATAGAAATCTTTGAATGTTTGGCTGGAAACTTGATGAGCGAATAAAATTCTCAAGCCATTGTTTATGCCTTGTTGGTATAAATTACCAAAATGCCCATGTATGATAGAATGACTGCAATACTCTTGTGGGCTTAAGTGACTAAATCACTCGCGATATATCTAAACTCTCAAAGATCTTGATGTATCATCTCCTGAATATCTGGTTCGAACCGCTAGTACGAACCCCCTATTTTATAGGGACTTCGTTTCTAAAACCCGTTCAAATTGTCACAAGGTTAATGTGTTCTCTTTCGTAAATGCCAAGTATCTCCATGAAACAAACTGTTCCACCTAGTGTGTTCCATGTGTGCCACACGACTGTTTTGCATACTGTTTTACATGTTATAATAACGATCACGTGCACTTGATTGACATGTTTGAACTCACATGATATGTTTTATAATTAAGTATGACCGTACTATATTTCTGATATATGCATATGCACCCGATATGGTAAACAAGCTATATGGATAATGAATTACTAAAAATACAGTTAATGATTAATGAACTATTGATGATTTGATTCACCGGGGTACTTGGGAAATGATATGAAGTTACCTACGGCTCAGCCCTGATCCAGCTGATAAGTCCGCCCGTTTTCGGATCCTAGGCTTCGGCCAGGTCCGCCCGTTTTCGATCCTATGCTTCTGCTAGGTCCGCCCGTTTTCGGATCCTAGGCTTCGGCCAGGTCCGCCCGTTTTCGGTCCTATGCTTCTGCTAGGTCCGCCCGTTTTCGGATTCTAGGCTTCGGCCAGGTCCGCCCGTTTCCGGTTCCTATGCTTCGGCAAGGGCCGCCCGTATTCTAAGGTATATCCTTAGGATGGTACCCACGCCCAATGGGCTCGGGTTAATGCCTGTACATGATACCGCATTGGGGAAACTAAATACTGGAGTATGGTTGGAGGGTAAATAAAGAATTAAAAATGAACTTTACTACTACTTGAAACAAATGTATTTGAAATAAAAAGGTTTACTGCATTATTATTTTTCATGCATTAATGTTGCACCGTTGGAACACACTAGGCACCAAACTCTCTGATTCCTACCTCATATGTTGCTAGCCTATATAATTATCGTCTAGTTCTCGAGGTTTGAATAAAGAACAAGTATCGTTATTCACGAGTATGATGCAACCTCGAAATAGTAGAACAGAAATGGAGACTGTTACTACGTGGGATATCATGAAAATGTTATGCTTACCATATATCTGCATGAGCTTAAAGCATCTTTTGGTAGTTCTGTATTACTGAGCTTTTCCAAGCTCACGTTGTTTTTACCATCGCAGGTTAAAGGAATATATCATGGTATAACGGTTGACATCAGTGTTCGGAGTTCTCTCGGCGTTGCTTTTGGAGTACGGTACTGTATAGTTAGTGGGCATGTATGTCATGTATTGTTTTATGATAGTGTCTGTAAAATATTTTATGAAGTTTTTACTATGTGTTTTAATGACATCCCGAAATGATATTTTAAACAGAAGTTGGTTTTACAATTTAATAAGTGTTTAAAAAAATGTTTTTATGTGTATTTTACTGTGGGTCGCTCTTGTGACCCTAATGTGACTTCCTAGGATCCGTTGTAACGCATAGGCGGGTCTAGGGGGTTACATTTAGTGGTATCAGAGCTTAGAGTTGCGTCATTCTGGGTAGATCGGCCGATCGTCTGTCATAGGGTGTTTGGTCTGTGCATGCCCCTAGATTATAACCGTACTCCTCTGTGTCGAGACTCCGATGTTGAATCCTTTCCTGTAATAAGTGCATCTAACCCTTCTGTCCATAATAGCTTGATCTGTACTGGAAAGGAAAAATCGGTAATGTTTGTCTACGAATTGGATTAAATTGATGGATTTGAATCTGGATAGAGAACCTGATATGGTTTATGCATGTGAAATAGAAGATCTGAAACAGATTAAGAATAAATGTTTGATCATATGTGGTAATCGATATAAGATCACATGTAAGGTAGCTCGATGATAACGATTGTGTTTGAGAATATTCTGATGAAAATTTGATAAAAGTATTACAAATCTAAAAGAAAGGTGTTCGTGAGAACGGTGGAAGTATAGATTATGTGGTGACTCCGTTATATACAAAGAAAACAGTTGACTGGACGTTGCGCTGAAAGTAGGTGATATCCATTCGAAACCTTGGATTGTGTTTGTTCGGAAGAGAGTAAGTCATTTCTGGGAAAAGTGGCATGTACCGTCATATGCATCATACTTATTGAAATATGATGTTTACATTCGGATTCATGAGGGCCCTGTTGGAGGCCTTGAGCACTTGTTCGGATTTCAGATACAACAGTTGTCACTCGTAAATTGATGGTCAACCCAGAAGAGAAATACAGATTTTGAAGGAGATACCTTTGAGTGGCATGATTTACTTCTTTTGTAGTTGAGAAAATTTCATACCCCTGATTGAGACCGGTTATAATAAAAAGTTATGAGATAAGTGTTTGCTTGGCACCGTAAAAGGTTTCGTATGGGTGCAATTATCGTATTCTGATAAACAAGTCTGAGATTTATGGTAGGATGAATTTGGGTTTAAGGTTACTCCGAGTGACTAAGGGCATTTGCGAGATTGATCTGTGAGCGTGTGTGAGACACGAGGAACAAGCATACTCTAATGGACAAGTTTCAGCAGGTGAATAAATGGAATAAAAGTTTCTGTGTTGATCCAACTCTGGTAAATTTCGAGGACGAAATTTCTTTTTAGGGGGGGAGAGTTGTAACACCCCTAATTTGTTAAGGCAAAAAAAAAAAGACATGGTGTTGTTGTGGGGTTTTGAACCCTTAACCCCTTGCTTGGTAAACCAAGCCCTTGCCAACTAAGCTAAGGTCACTTTTGGTCTTAGTTTAGCACGATTTGTTTTTAGCTGTTATGTTTTGGGTTATCAAAAAAAATAAATGAGGGTATGACTCCCCACCTACCTAGTGTTGACCCTTCGAATCTGATGGTGTTTGTCTTCTTCATGCATCTCTCACCTAACCCATCCCGTCGCTACCTCCGATCTCCTCCACCGCCGATCGGTGGTCACCACCGCCCCAGCCATCGGAAGCGTCGTCGCAGCCCGACAAAACCCTCGGCCTTCACGCGCAGGTACGAGCCGCCGTTTGTCGTGAAACTTGGGTTTAAGGTTCGGCAGTGACCCAAGCCTCCGTCGTCACTGTTTTTCCACGATCCCGGTGCCGATTGGAGTCCGTTCACCGTGCCATCGCCTCGAGCAAGCTCCCCATCGCGAGGTGAACAAAACCCTACCGGTTGCTCATCCGCTCGCTGCCGTTTAGCACCTCGTCGGAGCTACGTCACTCTCCGGTCGCCCCTTGGCATTTTAGGTAAAATTCGAGGATTTCCGACATATTTTTGGTATTATTGATGTTTGAGTTGGATTATAGGTTGATGTTTCATGTTTTCCGTCGAAACAGGTGCGTTTGGGGGCTTCCGGCGACTGTTCCGACGATCGTCCGGCGAGATGGTAACGCTAGGTGAGCGAACCGGCCTAAACCGGTCAGAACCCAACCAAACCGAACCGGCTTGGCCCATTGAATCGGGTCAGGCCTATTAGTTTTAGGAAATGGGTCGACCCGTGTAAGGCCCAATGGCCTTTAGCCCAAACCCGTGTAACCGACCCGACCCGTTGACCGACCCGTTGACCTGACCCGTTGACCGACCCGACCCGACCGTTGACCGAGTCAACTCGCCCGAGTCAACTCAGTGAGTCAACTCACCCGAGTCAACTCAGTGAGTCAACTCGCCCGAGTCAACCCAGTGAGTCAACCCGGTCAACCAGTGACGTCAGCATGACGTCAGCGTTGACTTTGACTGCTGACGTCAGCGTTGACTTTGACCAAAAAGTCAACTTTTCCCGAAAAGTCATATTTTATGTTTCTCGACGTCCTGAGTCCGATTTTGAAGCCCGTTTCATGAAATTCTAACCCGAAAGCCTCCGAATTAGACCTTGAACTCGAGTCCACTTATGTATTTTAATAATCAATTATGAGTAAAGTGATTAAAGACTGAAAGTGGAATATTTTTTATTGAAGGTATTCGAAGTTCCTTGTATTCGTGATGTTGAGGACGTCGCATTCGGGTTCGAGAGTGATCGAACGGAGTATCATGGTCGACCGATATAGCAAGTATTAAAGGTAATACACTACTACCTCTAGTATGCTTTATGAACATGTTGGTATTCGGCTAATGCATGCACACATATGATGATGAGTACTGTTATTTCTGCTTAAGTTTAACCGGATGTGAAAATGTGCGACGTTATAGATAAGGTTGAAATAATTGAATGAGAAAGATGATAAATCAAAGAATCTGGAATCCTACAGAAAATTAATGAGTCGATCAACCTCCAAAACCGATTAATAATGTTAATTTGTCAAACGACATAAATATTGGAGTATATAATTACAAAAATGCCCTCGAGGTAAAAATGACAGAAATACCCCTAATAATGGAAGTGGTGCGGAAACCTACACTAAATCCGGTAAAACAATTGATTCATCTAAAAGTCTCGAATTACTCAGAGAGATGCGATAATAAGGCTTAATTATTCAAGAAAGATAAGCACTCGGATTTAGTGTAAATCCTGAATAAACCTCTGAAGATAAATTTGTGGGGGAAACTCTTTATATGTTCGGATCAATTAAACTATCAGAAAATACATAATTGCTATTAATGGCCGAATCGAGTAAAAGAATTGAAAATGACGATACAATCGAATCATCAAATGACCAAAATGTGCTTGGGCATTGAAATTTCTAAATTAACAGAGATGATGGGTCTATCCTCATGTTTTGGAATGAATGAAGTGGTTGGAGTTACCGCAATTACTCGAATGGCTGAAACACTCACGGGTACTTAAATGATTGAAATGTTATAAATGGTTCAATTGACAAAAATGATGGATATTCCGAGTTTCAGAATGATTGAAATACCCCCCTTTTGACTGAAATAAGTAAATTGCCCTTGATAAATTTGGAAATGCCAATAAAGTTGAAAATGACTTAAATGCCCTTATGGGTTGAAGCATGACCCATGTATGTCAATCTCTCCTGATATTAATATAAGGATGGAAGTTTATCCGCACAGGGAATTAGTTCGACTACTCCGTGGCAAGTCTGTGGTGAAATATGAAAGCAACCTTTCAGATATACGATACAAACAGTATTTGGGATTGATACACGTGAAGTGCATACATCAGAAGGTTTGGTTAGTACTGTAAGGTTGAGAATATGTTAGTTCGAATGGTTTTGCAGGGTTGATAAATTTCTAAAAATCTTAAATATTGTGAATCGTCATTTCATTATTATTGGGCTAAAGTACAAAATCACCCCTGATAGTTAAATGACCAAAATGCCCTCGTTAGCCAAAGTAATCAAATTATCCCTGAATGTAATCGATATCGTGAAAGATCTTGACATAGAAATATTTGAATGTTTGGCTGGAAACTTGATGAGCGAATAAAATTCTCAAGCCATTGTTTATGCCTTGTTGGTATAAATTACCAAAATGCCCATGTATGATAGAATGACTGCAATACTCTTGTGGGCTTAAGTGACTAAATCACTCGCGATATATCTAAACTCTCAAAGATCTTGATGTATCATCTCCTGAATATCTGGTTCGAACCGCTAGTACGAACCCCCCATTTTATAGGGACTTCGTTTCTAAAACCCGTTCAAATTGTCACAAGGTTAATGTGTTCTCTTTCGTAAATGCCAAGTGTCTCCATGAAACAAACTGTTCCACCTAGTGTGTTCCATGTGTGCCACACGACTGTTTTGCATACTGTTTTACATGTTATAATAACGATCACGTGCACTTGATTGACATGTTTGAACTCACATGATATGTTTTATAATTAAGTATGATCGTACTATATTTCTGATATATGCATATGCACCCGATATGGTAAACAAGCTATATGGATAATGAATTACTAAAAATACAGTTAATGATTAATGAACTATTGATGATTTGATTCACCGGGGTACTTGGGAAATGATATGAAGTTACCTACGGCTCAGCCCTGATCCAGCTGATAAGTCCGCCCGTTTTCGGATCCTAGGCTTCGGCCAGGTCCGCCCGTTTTCGATCCTATGCTTCTGCTAGGTCCGCCCGTTTTCGGATCCTAGGCTTCGGCCAGGTCCGCCCGTTTTCGGTCCTATGCTTCTGCTAGGTCCGCCCGTTTTCGGATTCTAGGCTTCGGCCAGGTCCGCCCGTTTCCGGTTCCTATGCTTCGGCAAGGGCCGCCCGTATTCTAAGGTATATCCTTAGGATGGTACCCACGCCCAATGGGCTCGGGTTAATGCCTGTACATGATACCGCATTGGGGAAACTAAATACTGGAGTATGGTTGGAGGGTAAATAAAGAATTAAAAATGAACTTTACTACTACTTGAAACAAATGTATTTGAAATAAAAAGGTTTACTGCATTATTATTTTTCATGCATTAATGTTGCACCGTTGGAACACACTAGGCACCAAACTCTCTGATTCCTACCTCATATGTTGCTAGCCTATATAATTATCATCTAGTTCTCGAGGTTTGAATAAAGAACAAGTATCGTTATTCACGAGTATGATGCAACCTCGAAATAGTAGAACAGAAATGGAGACTGTTACTACGTGGGATATCATGAAAATGTTATGCTTACCATATATCTGCATGAGCTTAAAGCATCTTTTGGTAGTTCTGTATTACTGAGCTTTTCCAAGCTCACGTTGTTTTTACCATCGCAGGTTAAAGGAATATATCATGGTATAACGGTTGACATCAGTGTTCGGAGTTCTCTCGGCGTTGCTTTTGGAGTACGGTACTGTATAGTTAGTGGGCATGTATGTCATGTATTGTTTTATGATAGTGTCTGTAAAATATTTTATGAAGTTTTTACTATGTGTTTTAATGACATCCCGAAATGATATTTTAAACAGAAGTTGGTTTTACAATTTAATAAGTGTTTAAAAAAATGTTTTTATGTGTATTTTACTGTGGGTCGCTCTTGTGACCCTAATGTGACTTCCTAGGATCCGTTGTAACGCATAGGCGGGTCTAGGGGGTTACATTTAGTGGTATCAGAGCTTAGAGTTGCGTCATTCTGGGTAGATCGGCCGATCGTCTGTCATAGGGTGTTTGGTCTGTGCATGCCCCTAGATTATAACCGTACTCCTCTGTGTCGAGACTCCGATGTTGAATCCTTTCCTGTAATAAGTGCATCTAACCCTTCTGTCCATAATAGCTTGATCTGTACTGGAAAGGAAAAATCGGTAATGTTTGTCTACGAATTGGATTAAATTGATGGATTTGAATCTGGATAGAGAACCTGATATGGTTTATGCATGTGAAATAGAAGATCTGAAACAGATTAAGAATAAATGTTTGATCATATGTGGTAATCGATATAAGATCACATGTAAGGTAGCTCGATGATAATGATTGTGTTTGAGAATATTCTGATGAAAATTTGATAAAAGTATTACAAATCTAAAAGAAAGGTGTTCGTGAGAACGGTGGAAGTATAGATTATGTGGTGACTCCGTTATATACAAAGAAAACAGTTGACTGGACGTTGCGCTGAAAGTAGGTGATTTCCATTCGAAACCTTGGATTGTGTTTGTTCGGAAGAGAGTAAGTCATTTCTGGGAAAAGTGGCATGTACCGTCATATGCATCATACTTATTGAAATATGATGTTTACATTCGGATTCAGGAGGGCCCTGTTGGAGGCCTTGAGCACTTGTTCGGATTTCAGATACAACAGTTGTCACTCGTAAATTGATGGTCAACCCAGAAGAGAAATACAGATTTTGAAGGAGATACCTTTGAGTGGCATGATTTACTTCTTTTGTAGTTGAGAAAATTTCATACCCCTGATTGAGACCGGTTATAATAAAAAGTTATGAGATAAGTGTTTGCTTGGCACCGTAAAAGGTTTCGTATGGGTGCAATTATCATATTCTGATAAACAAGTCTGAGATTTATGGTAGGATGAATTTGGGTTTAAGGTTACTCCGAGTGACTAAGGGCATTTGCGAGATTGATCTGTGAGCGTGTGTGAGACACGAGGAACAAGCATACTCTAATGGACAAGTTTCAGCAGGTGAATAAATGGAATAAAAGTTTCTGTGTTGATCCAACTCTGGTAAATTTCGAGGACGAAATTTCTTTTTAGGGGGGGAGAGTTGTAACACCCCTAATTTGTTAAGGCAAAAAAAAAAGACATGGTGTTGTTGTGGGGTTTTGAACCCTTAACCCCTTGCTTGGTAAACCAAGCCCTTGCCAACTAAGCTAAGGTCACTTTTGGTCTTAGTTTAGCACGATTTGTTTTTAGCTGTTATGTTTTGGGTTATCAAAAAAAATAAATGAGGGTATGACTCCCCACCTACCTAGTGTTGACCCTTCGAATCTGATGGTGTTTGTCTTCTTCATGCATCTCTCACCTAACCCATCCCGTCGCTACCTCCGATCTCCTCCACCGCCGATCGGTGGTCACCACCGCCCCAGCCATCGGAAGCGTCGTCGCAGCCCGACAAAACCCTCGGCCTTCACGCGCAGGTACGAGCCGCCGTTTGTCGTGAAACTTGGGTTTAAGGTTCGGCAGTGACCCAAGCCTCCGTCGTCACTGTTTTTCCACGATCCCGGTGCCGATTGGAGTCCGTTCGCCGTGCCGTCGCCTCGAGCAAGCTCCCCATTGCGAGGTGAACAAAACCCTACCGGTTGCTCATCCGCTCGCTGCCGTTTAGCACCTCGTCGGAGCTACGTCACTCTCCGGTCGCCCCTTGGCATTTTAGGTAAAATTCGAGGATTTCCGACATATTTTTGGTATTATTGATGTTTGAGTTGGATTATAGGTTGATGTTTCATGTTTTCCGTCGAAACAGGTGCGTTTGGGGGCTTCCGGCGACTGTTCCGACGATCGTCCGGCGAGATGGTAACGCTAGGTGAGCGAACCGGCCTAAACCGGTCAGAACCCAACCAAACCGAACCGGCTTGGCCCATTGAATCGGGTCAGGCCTATTAGTTTTAGGAAATGGGTCGACCCGTGTAAGGCCCAATGGCCTTTAGCCCAAACCCGTGTAACCGACCCGACCCGTTGACCGACCCGTTGACCTGACCCGTTGACCGACCCGACCCGACCCGTTGACCGACCCGACCCGACCGTTGACCGAGTCAACTCGCCCGAGTCAACTCAGTGAGTCAACTCACCCGAGTCAACTCAGTGAGTCAACTCGCCTAAGTCAACCCAGTGAGTCAACCCGGTCAACCAGTGACGTCAGCATGACGTCAGCGTTGACTTTGACTGCTGACGTCAGCGTTGACTTTGACCAAAAAGTCAACTTTTCCCGAAAAGTCATATTTTATGTTTCTCGACGTCCTGAGTCCGATTTTGAAGCCCGTTTCATGAAATTCTAACCCAAAAGCCTCCGAATTAGACCTTGAACTCGAGTCCACTTATGTATTTTAATAATCAATTATGAGTAAAGTGATTAAAGACTGAAAGTGGAATATTTTTTATTGAAGGTATTCGAAGTTCCTTGTATTCGTGATGTTGAGGACGTCGCATTCGGGTTCGAGAGTGATCGAACGGAGTATCATGGTCGACCGATATAGCAAGTATTAAAGGTAATACACTACTACCTCTAGTATGCTTTATGAACATGTTGGTATTCGGCTAATGCATGCACACATATGATGATGAGTACTGTTATTTCTGCTTAAGTTTAACCGGATGTGAAAATGTGTGACGTTATAGATAAGGTTGAAATAATTGAATGAGAAAGATGATAAATCAAAGAATCTGGAATCCTACAGAAAATTAATGAGTCGATCAACCTCCAAAACCGATTAATAATGTTAATTTGTCAAACGACATAAATATTGGAGTATATAATTACAAAAATGCCCTCGAGGTGAAAATGACAGAAATACCCCTAATAATGGAAGTGGTGCGGAAACCTACACTAAATCCGGTAAAACAATTGATTCATCTAAAAGTCTCGAATTACTCAGAGAGATGCGATAATAAGGCTTAATTATTCAAGAAAGATAAGCACTCGGATTTAGTGTAAATCCTGAATAAACCTCTGAAGATAAATTTGTGGGGGAAACTCTTTATATGTTCGGATCAATTAAACTATCAGAAAATACATAATTGCTATTAATGGCCGAATCGAGTAAAAGAATTGAAAATGACGATACAATCGAATCATCAAATGACCAAAATGTGCTTGGGCATTGAAATTTCTAAATTAACAGAGATGATGGGTCTATCCTCATGTTTTGGAATGAATGAAGTGGTTGGAGTTACCGCAATTACTCGAATGGCTGAAACACTCACGGGTACTTAAATGATTGAAATGTTATAAATGGTTCAATTGACAAAAATGATGGATATTCCGAGTTTCAGAATGATTGAAATACCCCCCCTTTTGACTGAAATAAGTAAATTGCCCTTGATAAATTTGGAAATGCCAATAAAGTTGAAAATGACTTAAATGCCCTTATGGGTTGAAGCATGACCCATGTATGTCAATCTCTCCTGATATTAATATAAGGATGGAAGTTTATCCGCACAGGGTATTAGTTCGACTACTCCGTGGCAAGTCTGTGGTGAAATATGAAAGCAACCTTTCAGATATACGATACAAACAGTATTTGGGATTGATACACGTGAAGTGCATACATCAGAAGGTTTGGTTAGTACTGCAAGGTTGAGAATATGTTAGTTCGAATGGTTTTGGAGGCTTGATAAATTTCTAAAAATCTTAAATATTGTGAATCATCATTTCATTATTATTGGGCTAAAGTACAAAATCACCCCTGATAGTTAAATGACCAAAATGCCCTCGTTAGCCAAAGTAATCAAATTATCCCTGAATGTAATCGATATCGTGAAAGATCTTGACATAGAAATCTTTGAATGTTTGGCTGGAAACTTGATGAGCGAATAAAATTCTCAAGCCATTGTTTATGCCTTGTTGGTATAAATTACCAAAATGCCCATGTATGATAGAATGACTGCAATACTCTTGTGGGCTTAAGTGACTAAATCACTCGCGATATATCTAAACTCTCAAAGATCTTGATGTATCATCTCCTGAATATCTGGTTCGAACCGCTAGTACGAACCCCCCATTTTATAGGGACTTCGTTTCTAAAACCCGTTCAAATTGTCACAAGGTTAATGTGTTCTCTTTCGTAAATGCCAAGTATCTCCATGAAACAAACTGTTCCACCTAGTGTGTTCCATGTGTGCCACACGACTGTTTTGCATACTGTTTTACATGTTATAATAACGATCACGTGCACTTGATTGACATGTTTGAACTCACATGATATGTTTTATAATTAAGTATGACCGTACTATATTTCTGATATATGCATATGCACCCGATATGGTAAACAAGCTATATGGATAATGAATTACTAAAAATACAGTTAATGATTAATGAACTATTGATGATTTGATTCACCGGGGTACTTGGGAAATGATATGAAGTTACCTACGGCTCAGCCCTGATCCAGCTGATAAGTCCGCCCGTTTTCGGATCCTAGGCTTCGGCCAGGTCCGCCCGTTTTCGGTCCTATGCTTCTGCTAGGTCCGCCCGTTTTCGGATCCTAGGCTTCGGCCAGGTCCGCCCATTTTCGGTCCTATGCTTCTGCTAGGTCCGCCCGTTTTCGGATTCTAGGCTTCGGCCAGGTCCGCCCGTTTCCGGTTCCTATGCTTCGGCAAGGGCCGCCCGTATTCTAAGGTATATCCTTAGGATGGTACCCACGCCCAATGGGCTAGGGTTAATGCCTGTACATGATACCGCATTGGGGAAACTAAATACTGGAGTATGGTTGGAGGGTAAATAAAGAATTAAAAATGAACTTTACTACTACTTGAAACAAATGTATTTGAAATAAAAAGGTTTACTGCATTATTATTTTTCATGCATTAATGTTGCACCGTTGGAACACACTAGGCACCAAACTCTCTGATTCCTACCTCATATGTTGCTAGCCTATATAATTATCGTCTAGTTCTCGAGGTTTGAATAAAGAACAAGTATCGTTATTCACGAGTATGATGCAACCTCGAAATAGTAGAACATAAATGGAGACTGTTACTACGTGGGACATCATGAAAATGTTATGCTTACCATATATCTGCATGAGCTTAAAGCATCTTTTGGTAGTTCTGTATTACTGAGCTTTTCCAAGCTCACGTTGTTTTTACCATCGCAGGTTAAAGGAATATATCATGGTATAACGGTTGACATCAGTGTTCGGAGTTCTCTCGGCGTTGCTTTTGGAGTACGGTACTGTATAGTTAGTGGGCATGTATGTCATGTATTGTTTTATGATAGTGTCTGTAAAATATTTTATGAAGTTTTTACTATGTGTTTTAATGACATCCCGAAATGATATTTTAAACAGAAGTTGGTTTTACAATTTAATAAGTGTTTAAAAAAATGTTTTTATGTGTATTTTACTGTGGGTCGCTCTTGTGACCCTAATGTGACTTCCTAGGATCCGTTGTAACGCATAGGCGGGTCTAGGGGGTTACAGTTTAAGTTTTAGGACTTTACAATTTATGATTATGGTTATTATTTAAGTTTTATGAGTTAGAATTTAAAATTAAAAGTTTTAAGACTAGAATTTAAAATTTTAATTTTTAAAGTGAAGTTAAACCTAAGAAGATTCCACCGTCAATAATGGAATAATTATCTATATTTATTTCCCTTATTTATATGGTTGGTTACCGGTATATAATTCCATTCAAGTTTGAGAAAAATAAAGCTGAAAAATTCAAAATATTTAGACTTCAATTCTACCCTTTTCTTTTTCTTTTTCATTAATTATTTTCATATTTTTTTATTGTAAAACCTTGAGCTAAATGCAGTGGCGTGCGGTGCGATAATAGGTATAGGACTAGAGGAGGCCATTTCCCATTTTTCTAAAATATAGGTTAAAGGGTTACTTTTGTTCTTGTAATAAATTTAATTTATCGGTTTCGCTTTTATAGTATTTTCACATCAATTTAATCTCTGAAGTAGTCCAATTACATTACCGTTTGCCCCTTAACTGATAGAGATTAACGTTGACCATTACGGTAGTGACGTGGCAGTTTAGGATGATGTGGCAGAGAACAAAATTGATTTTCCAAGCGAGTTCGAGAGCAAAATTGATTTTTAAAGTAAAAATACTAATTTAAGAAAATATTAAAATACTAAAATAATATAAAAATAATAAGACATTTAAAAATATTTTTATTAATATATGAATAAAAATAATAAAAACTAAAAAAAATATAAAATAGGTTAAAAATATATAATTAAAAAACTTTTAAATTATAAATTATTCAAAAAATCAAAACTTAAAAATAAATTTTACCCTATTGTCCTAATTTCTAAATTTCAAACCCTAAAAATTTGAAACTCTAAATTACAAACCTTAAATCTTAAACACTAATTAAAAAGTTTATCAATATAAAGTGAATATGAATCATAAAAGTATGTGTATAAAATTAATCAAGTAAATGGTTTAAATTTTAGGATTTAAGGTTAGTGATTTAGAAATTAGACATAGAGTATAGAATTTAATTTTTTAGTATTGAGAGATGAGAGCACCAAAAAGAGTAAAAAAATTGTTCAGTTGAAAGAATTACATTAACAGTACTTTAAGATTCTTTCTACCTTACATTTTTCTGAAGAGCCAAAATCCAAAATGTATAATTCTTTTATAAAAATTTTTATATTTTTGTAATACTTTATAAATATTTCAAATTTTAATTATTTGATAATTTATAATTTATTAGCTTATAATATTTTAATTCTATAATTTTTACTTATTTTATTTTTAGTCATATATTAATAAAAATTATTATTATTATTTTAATGTTATTTTAATATTTTTATATAAAAATCAATTTTGCCTTCGTACTCAACTAAAAATCAATTTTGCCCATGAACTCGCTTGAAAAATCAATTTTACCCTCTGGCACATCATCGTAAACTGCCATGTATCCGCCGTAACGGTCAACATTGACTTCCGTCAGTTAAGGGGCAAATGATGGTGCAATTGGACTACTTCAAGGGCTAAATTGATGCAAAAATACCATAGAGGAAAAATCGATAAATTGATACTACTACATAGATCTAAATGACCATTTAGCCTAAAATATAATATTTGATACTTCAAAATTTTTAAAAGACTTAGTATTAAAATAACTGTTTAAACTATATTATTTTTTGAGATAGATATTTAAAGGTTTTTTTACTGAAATATGTGTTTAACGTTTTATTTCGACTCGTTTCAAAGTTCTTTTAAGCACCTAACTATGACCATTTTTTGAGGTACCCATTTCAGTAAAAAAAAACGACAAATATTTACCTCAGGTAAATGGTATAGTTTAGGCACTTTTTTATATTAAGCATTTTTAAAAAATTATCATTTATTTTAATAAAATTTCATTTTTAAATATTTTAATTAAATCTCCTCTATTTTTTTAATTTTCTTAGCTATCTTAAAACCATTTTAATTAGACCTTATTTGAAAAACATAAATTAAACTCTTTAAATTCTAAAAAAAAAATCAGACTAAGTTTTACCACTGTCTAAATATATTGTTATGGATTTTTCTTCCACAAATAACATTTTTCTTGAACTTTTCGAATATCCTTGCAACAAATTGGATTCACTTTATATATTTGATGCCAAACTCATCTAAAGTTTTATTTTCAAGAGAAAAATCTCTTTTTTGATAACTTCCTAGTGTTATCTTTATATTCATTGAATATTTTATTAATATTCGCCACCAGTTAGTATTCTTTAGACTATAACCAGGTTCAATATTGAGCTATAGTTTTGTTTTGTGAGCCTTTTTTTTATATATGTTTTGTGAGCTGGTATAACAAAATGAAAAGAAACTCTTATAATGCTTTCTTAAAAAAATGTACTGTAGTAAAATTCGACTCAATTAAAAAATAAGTTTTATTTAATTTAAATTTTATAAATTTGATTCAATTACAATTTTATAAATTTAATTTGACTCAAATTTTTTAAATAAAATATCAATGATGAATAGAACTCAAATAATTAGAATATCTATATAACTTCAATTTCAATTTTTAAAACAAATTTCCTCAATTTTCATTTTAGTTTTTTAATTTTATATTTTATTCAATTTAGTCATCTTATAGACTTATTGCACTCTTTGCAAATCTTTCCTTCCATCAATTCCTTAACTCCTCTATACTCACATTTGTGGAAAAAAAACATATAAAAAAATATATGTGAAGATCCTATATAATTATAAAAAATTATTTAAATTGAAAACAATCAATACTATAAAATTATAAATACTTATAATTAAATTTGAACAAAAATTTAAACGACTTGATTCGACTCAAAATTTCATAAATCTGACTTGAATAAAAAGATTCAAATAATAAAATAAATTATCAATCTGATTAACTTAAAATTATTTGATTCGACTCGATATTCACTCATAGTCCGAAAGCTCGATCCAATTTTGAGCGACGAATTTCCGAAGTAGTTAAAGATCATCGAGCAAGGGTATTGTTGACTTTATACTTAATCCGGTGCGCAATGCGCTCATGGTCTCCGATAGTCATCAGTAGAAGCCCAGGGCTGCTCTAGTTTGTCTATAAATATGGCCTTAGGGGCTTGAAAATCCATTTGTTTTGAGCCTTTCTTTGCGGAGAATCCCCTGTGTAGATCGGCAACTTTCCGATCTCTCAATTTAAGCCGGCAAAAATTACCTGACAGCAAATCGGAAGTAAAAACATAGAAAAGGAAAAATAAATCTCACTTTTTAAAAAATTCACTCTTTTTACTCGAGTGAGAATTTAAGGTTACTGTTTTCCTTTTGTGATCGGATCGGATTGCAATGGATTTGCGGTTCGCTTTCTCTCCGGCGGAGGTCGCCAAGGTCCGCATGGTCCAGTTCGGCATCCTCAGTCCCGACGAAATCGTAAATTTCGCTGTCTCGACTCTGTTATTTTTGTATCTTCTCTTTTCTCAATTGTGGAATTTGTGCACTGAACTGCAACTACTTCGCGGTTCTTTCTTTAACTACGAGATGAAGTTGCTGGGACGTTTCCCTTTTTTTCTTCTTTGCCCGGACGTTTTATTATTTGGAAATTATGATAATTAATTTCATTGGTTTCTGCAGAGGCAAATGTCGGTGGTGCATATTGAGCACAGTGAAACGACGGAGAGGGGGAAGCCTAAAGTTGGAGGTTTAAGTGACCCCCGGCTGGGAACTATTGATCGGAAGATGAAGTGCGAGACTTGTACGGCCAACATGGCTGACTGTCCTGGGCATTTTGGGCACTTGGAGCTTGCCAAGCCTATGTTTCATATTGGGTTTATAAAAACTGTGCTCAGTATAATGAGATGTGTCTGCTTCAATTGCTCTAAAATTCTTGCTGATGAGGTACGATTACTAGGCTTGATTAGGGCATTTTCTTATTTCAATTAGAGCTAAATGTGTTTTAGCATGATGACAATTGACAGCTTATTGTGATTGCTGGATGCATAATGTTTGTAATTTTTTGGGTAGGCTGCTATCTAGTACAGGAGCATAAATACGTTTGAAGGAGTGGGAGTAACTTGCTTGTTATTGTTTGATATGAGATTTTGAACAGTAAACTTATGGAGAAGATATGTTTTAATTTGATGGTGTATTTTACAAGCAGACAGTATTCAGAGTTGGGGTAATGAGTGATATTTAGTTTTAGATCTGAACTTTTTTTAAATCCTTTTTTGAGATTACCATTGCTTTTGGATTATGAAACAGTCTCATATAAAGGTGGATTTAGCATGTTTCCACATCTCTATTTTGATATATTTCTTTCTATGCGTGTCCCTTTGTGTTCACTGTTTACTTTGCATTGTACCCCTTTCAGAGCAAATTACGTGGTCACATGATGCCATTCTATAATACGATTGTTGCTTTTTCAGGAAGACCATAAATTTAAGCAGGCATTGAAGATAAAGAATCCAAAGAACAGGCTGAGAAAGATCTTAGATTCATGCAAGAATAAAACTAAATGTGATGGTGGCGATGAAATTGATGTCCAAGGTCAAGATACAGAGGAACCCGTAAAAAAGAGTCGTGGTGGCTGCGGTGCCCAGCTGCCAAAGCTGAGTATTGATGGTATGAAAATCATTGCGGAGTATAAAGCACAAAGGAAGAAGAATGATGATCAGGAACAACTTCCTGAACCTGCGGAAAGAAAACAGACTCTTACTGCTGAACGGGTAGCCATTTGTGCAGATATTGCCTTTTACTTCATAGAAATTCATGTTGATCTTCTGCTGTGTTTTCTAGGTTCTTAGTGTCTTGAAGAGGATAAGTGATGAGGACTGCCAACTATTAGGCTTGAATCCTAAATATGCTCGTCCAGATTGGATGATTCTTCAAGCACTTCCCATACCTCCACCTCCAGTGAGGCCATCTGTGATGATGGACACTTCCTCTAGGAGTGAGGCAAGTGTCTTTTATGTTACTTTACGTTGAGGCCTTTGAAATGATTCCTGTTATGATTTATGATTCTATTAGATCAATTCTGAAATCCCATGTTTGCTGAATCCAGGATGACTTAACTCATGCATTGGCTATGATTATTCGGCACAATGAGAACTTGAGGAGGCAGGAGAGAAATGGATCACCTGCACATATCATATCCGAATTTGCACAGTTGTTACAGTTTCATATAGCAACGTATTTTGACAATGAATTACCTGGACTTCCAAGGGTATTGCGCTTACATGCACATTTTTGAACTCTTCCATATGAGTGTATTTTTAAACTTGCTTCTCTTTCTGGTGTAGGCCACACAGAGATCTGGGAGACCTATTAAATCTATTTGTAGCAGGCTTAAGGCAAAAGAGGGCCGTATTAGGGGTAATCTGATGGGGAAAAGGGTTGACTTTTCAGCTCGAACAGTAATTACACCTGATCCAAATATCAACATTGATCAACTTGGAGTGCCTTGGAGTATAGCTTTAAATCTCACATATCCCGAAACTGTTACTCCATATAACATTGAGAGGTGAGTAGCTTCTTAGAGTTTTAAAATTTCTTCCACATTTGGCCAATTATTAGGATCAGAGCTATCTTTGAAACAGGTTGAAAGAACTTGTGGAATATGGGCCTCATCCTCCACCGGGAAAGACTGGTGCCAAGTATATCATAAGAGATGATGGACAAAGGCTTGATCTTCGTTACCTGAAGAAAAGCAGTGATCACCACCTAGAGCTTGGTTACAAGGCATGCTTCTCTTTCTGAACTCAGAAATTTTAATTGGCCATTGCTTTTTGTTCCCTGTGTTTTTACCGTCACAATTATGGCTGCAGGTGGAGCGACACTTAATTGATGGAGATTATGTCCTTTTTAATCGTCAACCTAGTCTCCATAAAATGTCAATCATGGGCCATAGAATCCGGATTATGCCATACTCTACATTTCGTCTAAATTTGTCTGTTACTTCACCATACAATGCTGATTTTGATGGGGATGAAATGAATATGCATGTTCCTCAATCATTTGAGACAAGAGCAGAGGTAGCAGAGCTCATGATGGTGCCTAAGTGCATCGTGTCCCCTCAATCAAATAGGCCTGTAATGGGGATTGTCCAGGATTCACTTCTAGGATGCCGTAAGATCACCAAAAGGGATACTTTCATAGAAAAGGTGATGAGAATAATAGTTGCATTCATTTAATATGATAAATGTTACGCAATTCTTGTCATTGTGATACGAGTCTAATTTATATGGGTTATTCAGGATGTTTTCATGAATATATTGATGTGGTGGGAGGACTTTGATGGAAAGGTTCCAGCTCCTACAATTTTAAAGCCCCGACCAATTTGGACAGGGAAGCAGGTTTTTAATCTGATCATACCAAAACAAATAAATCTGATAAGAACATCTGCCTGGCATTCAGAAAGTGAGACTGGGTTTATCACCCCTGGGGATACTCAAGTTAGAATAGAAAAAGGGGAGGTGTTATCTGGCACTCTTTGCAAGAAGACACTTGGATCATCTTCAGGGAGTCTTATACATGTAATTTGGTATGTCTTGGGGAAAATTGTGGATTTGAATTATACATATTAGGAGAGTTATCTCATTGCAGAAGTTCGATAAGCTCTAAATCTTACCAGGTTTTGGATATGCTGCCATATTTCCTCTTCTGAATCTTTTCAATATCAAGTGAAGCTGAATCCTAATCATAAACTAAGATTGTGAACAATTTAGTGTTGAATTACTTTCCTTTTGAGCGGGTA
This sequence comes from Hibiscus trionum, assembly GCA_030270665.1. Lineage (NCBI taxonomy): Eukaryota > Viridiplantae > Streptophyta > Magnoliopsida > Malvales > Malvaceae > Hibiscus > Hibiscus trionum. The sequence continues at coordinate 5,568,035 of BSYR01000021.1, read as the reverse complement.
ATGATTTAGTTTAGTTAAGTTGTTTTCAAAATTATCCATGTTTCCTTATCTTTTTGGAAAATGGCTTCCTCCAACATGTGCATTTTGCTTTACACATCAAGTCATTAATATTTTAAAACATTGGTTTTGTAAATTGTAACGTCATTTCTTTATAGGGAAGAGGTTGGTCCGGATGCAGCCCGGAAGTTTTTGGGACATACACAATGGCTTGTCAATTATTGGCTTCTGCAGAATGCCTTTAGTATGGGTATTGGAGATACAATTGCTGATGCAGCAACAATGGAGAAAATTAATGAAACTATTTCTAAAGCCAAAGAGGATGTGAAGCAGCTCATTATTAAAGCCCAAAACAAGGATTTAGAGCCTGAACCTGGAAGAACTATGATGGAGTCCTTTGAAAACAAAGTTAACCAGGTATCTGATCTCAAATTGATCAAGCTCTTTGTTGGGAATTCTTCCGCCACACTTGCATGTTAATATGGTTTGTTCCTTCAGGTGTTGAATAAAGCTCGTGACGATGCTGGAAACAGTGCACAAAAAAGTTTGTCAGAAAGCAACAACCTTAAGGCAATGGTTACTGCAGGATCAAAGGGAAGTTTCATTAATATATCCCAAATGACAGCTTGTGTCGGTCAGCAGAATGTTGAGGGAAAGCGAATCCCATATGGATTTGTAGATCGTACCTTGCCCCATTTTACCAAGGACGATTTTGGCCCTGAGAGTCGTGGTTTTGTGGAGAACTCGTACCTGCGTGGGTTAACACCACAAGAATTCTTTTTCCATGCTATGGGTGGTAGAGAAGGTCTCATAGATACTGCAGTTAAGACTTCTGAGACTGGGTACATACAGAGGAGACTTGTGAAGGCAATGGAGGATATTATGGTTAAATATGATGGAACTGTGAGGAACTCATTAGGGGATGTTATTCAGTTCCTCTATGGTGAAGATGGCATGGATGCTGTCTGGATAGAGTCTCAAAAGCTGGATTCTTTGAAGATGAAGAAATCTGAATTTGATAGGGTCTTCAGATATAAATTAGATGATGAAAACTGGAATCCAACTTCTTATATGTTACAAGAACATATTGATGATTTGAGAAGTATCCAAGAATTGCGTGACGTGTTTGATGCTGAAGTTAATAAACTTGAAGCTGACAGATTCCAGCTTGGAACAGAAATTGCAGTCACTGGTGACAGTAATTGGCCTTTGCCTGTTAACTTGAAGAGGCTTATCTGGAATGCACAGAAGGTTTTTAAAGTTGATTTTAGAAATAAGTCAGATTTGCATCCTGTGGAAATTGTCGATCATGTTGATAAGCTCCAGGAAAGGTTAAAGGTTGTTCCAGGTACAGATCCTCTGAGTGTCGAAGCCCAAAAAAATGCTACCCTCTTTTTTAGCATTTTGCTTCGCAGTACTTTGGCCAGTAAAAGGGTGTTGGAGGAATATAGACTGACAAAAGAAGCATTTGAGTGGGTTATTGGTGAAATAGAGTCACGATTCTTGCAGTCTTTGGTAGCAGCTGGCGAGATGATAGGTTGTGTTGCTGCACAATCAATTGGTGAGCCTGCTACTCAAATGACTCTCAATACCTTCCACTATGCTGGTGTTAGTGCAAAGAATGTTACCCTTGGTGTCCCTCGGTTGAGGGAAATTATAAATGTAGCTAAGAAAATCAAAACACCTTCTCTCTCAGTCTACCTCTCTCCTGAAGCTAGAAAGACAAAGGAGAAGGCCAAGAATGTCCAATGTTCCTTAGAATATACTACTCTTCGGAGTGTTACTCATGCTACAGAAGTATGGTACGATCCGGATCCAACAAGCACACTCATTGAGGAAGATATTGACTTTGTTAAGTCCTATTATGAAATGCCTGATGAAGAGGTTGCCCCAGAGAAGATATCCCCTTGGTTGCTGCGCATAGAGTTGAATCGTGAGATGATGGTTGATAAGAAGTTGAGTATGGCTGACATAGCTGAGAAGATCAACCAGGAATTTGATGATGATTTGACTTGCATTTTTAATGATGACAATGCAGAAAAGTTGATCCTACGTATCCGCATCATGAATGATGAAGCCCCAAAGGGTGAATTAACTGATGAGTCTGCTGAAGATGATGTATTCTTAAAGAAGATTGAAAGCAACATGTTGACAGAAATGGCCCTTCGAGGCATCCCAGATATCAACAAGGTGTTCATTAAACATGGTAAAGCAAGCAAGTTTGATGCGGCTGATGGTTATAAGACTGGAGAGGAATGGGTGCTGGATACAGAAGGTGTTAATCTCTTGGCTGTCATGTGCCATGAAGATGTTGATGCAAGGAGAACAACAAGCAATCACTTGATTGAAGTGATTGAAGTTCTTGGAATTGAAGCAGTTCGACGGTCCTTGTTGGATGAATTGCGGGTTGTGATATCATTTGATGGGTCATACGTGAACTATCGACATCTAGCTATCCTCTGTGATACAATGACGTATCGTGGTCACTTGATGGCCATCACTCGTCATGGCATCAACCGGAATGATACAGGGCCAATGATGAGGTGCTCATTTGAAGAAACTGTAGATATTCTACTTGATGCTGCTGTTTATGCTGAATCGGATTATTTGAGGGGTGTGACAGAGAATATAATGTTGGGCCAGCTTGCTCCAATTGGTACAGGAGAGTGTGCCTTGTATCTCAATGATGAGATGTTGAAGAACGCCATTGAACTTCATTTACCTAGTTACATGGAAGGTCTGGAATATGGCATGACCCCTGCGCGTTCTCCAGTGTCAGGAACTCCTTATCATGAAGGCATGATGTCTCCTAATTACTTGCTGAGCCCAAATCTCCGTCTCTCACCCATTTCAGATGCTCAGTTCTCACCTTATGTTGGTGGGATGGCATTCTCTCCCACATCATCTCCTGGTTATGGCAGTCCGTCATCTCCTGGCTACAGTCCTACCTCACCTGGTTACAGCCCTACATCCCCTGGGTATAGTCCCACCTCACCTGGGTACAGCCCCACATCACCTACTTACAGTCCTAGTTCACCAGGTTACAGCCCAACAAGTCCAGCCTACTCTCCTACAAGTCCTTCTTATTCTCCAACCTCGCCGAGCTACAGCCCTACTTCACCTAGTTATAGTCCCACATCTCCCAGCTATAGTCCAACTTCACCTAGCTACAGCCCTACTTCACCAGCATATAGCCCAACTTCACCTGCTTATAGTCCCACCTCTCCATCATACAGCCCAACATCTCCTTCCTACAGCCCGACATCTCCTTCCTACAGCCCAACCTCACCCTCCTATAGCCCTACATCTCCATCATACAGCCCTACTTCACCGGCTTATAGCCCCACTTCTCCAGGCTATAGCCCTACCTCTCCAAGTTACAGTCCAACATCACCTAGCTATAGCCCTACCTCTCCAAGTTACAATCCACAATCAGCCAAGTACAGTCCATCTCTGGCATACTCACCAAGCAGTCCAAGGTTGTCTCCTTCCAGTCCTTACAGCCCAGCATCACCAACTTATAGGTAAGCCATGGTAGCACCAAGTCCCTTTTCTGTTTGTTGATGAGAACTCTTGGATTGTGTCCCTGCTATTTAGTTTATTCCCTCTTCTCAGTTTTAATTAATTTATATTCATGCTATGTTTTTGGTGCAATTTTATATTTATTTTTGTATTGCAGCCCAACATCACCATCTTTTTCACCTACTTCTCCATCTTATTCCCCTTCAAGCCCATCCTTCAATCCTAGCAGGTAACTCCTCATCTTTTGCTATGCAATTGAATAAGCTAGGTTAGTATAGGAAGTTGTCATTAGTGAGATGCGTCTTAAAGCTTCCAGTTGTACTTCCATACCGAATCCAATGCAAATTTGGTCTAGATGCCTTCTAATCTGTTATCTATTTTATTCTCAATGAAACCAGCCCATATAATTCTGGGAATCCAGACTACAGCCCAAGTTCGCCACAGTACAGGTAAGCAGACAGTTGGCTGAACTTAAAATGTTTGCTCTATTTTGGTGTTACATATTTCCAATCTTCTGTGCAGTCCAAGTGCTGGGTACTCCCCTAGTGCACCAGGGTATTCACCATCCTCGACTGGTCAGTACAGTCCACCAAACAAGGATGATCGTAAAGACGACAGGGAGTAAATGATGAGGCTTGCCATTTTTCTGAAGAATTGAGAGTGGAGAGGAGGTGATTTGGAAAAGGTAAAGATGCCAGGGTGATTTAATCTTAGAACTTCAAAATTTTGCAGTTTGGAAATTGTAGTAATATGAATCTTTTCATGTTATAATATCATTCAGTTCCCATTTGGCTGCTCTTCAAATTTCCAAAAGATTTAAAAAAAAAGCTCAATCTAATTTCTGAAGCATTGTATTCATCTTAAGGTCATTTTGTTCAGTTTGCAGTTCCTGTGGGAGCTGGATCTTCAACATTCTGCCGGAGGTGGAATGAGAATGAGGCAAAAGAAATATATATATTTGTATCTAAGATCTCCGTTGGTTTCCATGGAATAGCTAAAACTCTGAAGAAAAAAAACAACAGCCTATGGTTAATTCTTTTTCATTTTGGGGTTAAATTGTTATTTTTGGTAGCAATTAGCGAATAAAATCGGCTCTTTTTTAAGTATATTTTTCTTTGGATGTTTTGCTCTTTATTGTTTTTTCCTACAATGAGTTAAATTTTTTTTTGTCCAATCAGGTCGTGTTGTGTGGCACATTCAATGTCTTAATGGCATTTAAGTCTCTCAAGTTTTAACTTTGTTCAGTTTAATTCTTAAAAAAAATATTTATTTTAAAATTAATCTTATTTATTTCTAATTTTAGTCCATTGTTATAATTATTGTTGATAATATTTTTTATTTAAATGTAATATTAAATTAAAACAAAATAATATTATCAATAACAATTATAAAATTGGACTATAATATAAAAGTTAGAAATAAATATGATCAATTATGGATTAAATAAAATAATTTAATGACTAAACTGAATAAAAATAAAATCTGGAAGACTTAAACATACCTCTTTATACTTTTTCATAAAACTAAGGTACGCCACGTTGTCTAATTTGACCATTTTTTTTTAAATCCAAAAAAAAAAACATAAGCTTATTGATATTTGCATGTTTGTGAGCACATGAATTTTCAACCTCAATTAAGAATGAAATGAATGGCCTGCAATGAAGCTGTTTTAAGGCATAAAATTAATTAATTTTGACTAGTTGAACGATGGTACTACTTTGTAGGGCTTTGGCAAACAAACCAAAGTAATAAATTATGGGGTTAGCCCCCACTCCCTTTTAAATTAAATCAAGGAGTTTGTGTTTTACCTGCTGTCCTGTCCGCCTTGTGCGAGTGTGACAACTACAACTACAAGGTCAATATCTCAACCCTTTTAGATCAGTTCTCTCGCTTAAGCTTGGCTAATTTTTGAGATGGTGAAGCCGGTGAAACAGAGGAACAGGGGTTTGCTCGCTTTCCGAGCTAACCCGCCTACCAACCTCGGCGTTAAAAAGAATACGAGTTTGTCCTCCAGGGTCTCCTTGATTCCCAGGGAGGCTAGAAGGCTATCCAGGGACGGAGGCCTCGAGGGATACGAGCCCGTGTCACCCAGAGTTTCATGCATAGGCCAAATTCAGTGCGAGATTAAGACAAAACGGGGTGTGACTGTGAGGAAACCTAAGCAAGTTTCTTCCATTCTAGCCCATGCATTTGCGGAACAGGTCAAGAGGAGGGTATTGATCGGGAGAAAACGTGGTTACGAATCTGATGTTTTTGCCGCACGGTCGAAGGCGGTGGAGGCGGCTCCTTCCTTTCGGCAAATAAGGCAATTTAGTAAGGGACGTAGTACGGTATCAGGTCTTGATTCCAGGATATGTAATGTGGAGGAAAAAGGGAAGGCATTGAGCCGAAGGAAGCGTTGTTACGAACCCGATGTTTCCGGTGCACAAGTGACGTCGAATGCGGCTCCTTCTCTTCAACAGATGAGACAATTTGGTAAGGCACGTAGTACGTTATCGGAATTCGATTGGAGGACTTACGATGCAGGGGAAAAGGGAGTGAAAAGAAAAAGAAACTAATTTATCGATGGCGACTGCAGGCTGCAGCTGTTGTAGTTGAAGTTGAAGAGACGAGAGAAAAACTCCGTCGCGTCCAACTCCGCAACCGCTCATCTAAATCCAGTATTCTCTTGTCTGTTTAATAAGTATACAAATTTTAATAGTAGCTAAACAACAATAATTCTAAACAAAAAGATTTATAGTTTAAAAACAAGATCTTGGCCTCTATGCACCATCTGTTCATACGTTCTGTGGAAGTAAAAGAGAAAGGTTGTTGAGGGACTTTGAGCAAGTGGTGGAAGAACAGGACCTTGTCTCCCATAAATCATTGTTTTCCGAATTTATTTCTTGCTTTTGTTCGGATCGTATTAATACCGTGGAATTCTGTGTGATATTATAAAATTTTAAAATTAAATTTATGTTGGTAATGTGTTAACATTTTGATTGATAATTTCTAACTATTTGACAATGTACATGCACCTGAAAGACAAAGTGTTTGAACTCGAGTCTCCTAAGATGAACATCATCCGCTTTTCCACTAGAACCACTTGTTGGGTTCTTATTGACAGTATATAGAATTATATATTGTTGGTGTATTTAATAGTTATTCTTTATATTATTTATTACACATGTGTGGCATGTATGTACATCTATTATAATCGATGGGTTTTACTAAAATAAAATACATGGAACATCCTAATTTTTTTAAACATAAAGTCGATTTTATCTCAAACAAATATGTATAACAGGGAGAACGGAACACAAGAAACACTAAAAAAACAGCAACACATATGAAGAAAACAAAAGAAAAGCATGCAAACAGTGTGAGCAAATGCTTCAAACTAAAACAACAAACAATCAACCAACACAACACAAAAAAAAACACAACGGGAAAGACAACTTTCAGAACCAACATGAATCGAAGAGCATAAAAGAGCCAACGTCGTCTTTTCAACTGCATGACTATTTGGGGACAATGAGGAAGACTCGTGTGGAGGAATACATTGAGAAGGTCAAACAGATAATTCTGCTGGCTGATGACGAATGGTCATAACGAAAAAAATAGTCGAAGAACCTAGTCGACGGTCAATTGTCAACAAAAACAATGAATTTAACCCATAAGAAAGGAAAGTATATATGCAAGATCGAAAATCAAAGACCCAACCCCCGAAAACCAGAGCAGAAGGGAAACTCGAGAAGACGGAGAAGATGTTCTCCTTTTACACTTGCATCCATGCCTTCACCTAACCGTAGAAGGCTCGAAACCAAATCGATGCCGTTGGAGAGGAATTCTCAACGCACAAATCAAACGGAAAACGTCGAAGCACTAATTAAAACAAAAAAGAAAAAGAAAAAAAAAGGTTGAACCTACAAGGAAAGGAAGATAAAAAATAAAAGGTTAGTCGTCACAGACAACAACAACTAACCGTAAAAAAAATATAAAGATTTCTTTAAAAGAAAGATAGAGGGTAAGTGTTTAAGATTAAAGAATTAATAATTAACGCTTTAGTTCTTGACCAAGATTGAAAATATAGGAATTTCACGTGGATATAACGAATTTAAAATTTTTGTTTTCATTTTTAATTACTTTTTTCGATAATGCAAAGAAAGCCTATACTAGACCAGTTTAACCTAGAGTCAAGATCAAACTGGCCTAGTATAAAATTTCCCTCCATTATAGAAAAATGTCCTAAGCATGCCAGGTGTAATAATATTTTGAATTTCTTAATTGCTTTTTTTTTTGATACAATCATTTCTTAATTACCGGTATATTGTATTAAAATGTGTATAATAATATTTTATTAAACAAACATGTCAACCGTAATGATTAGTTCGGTAATTAAATTTGGGCAATGTTACATTTAATCATTGGTTTAACTATCAACTTAGGTGGCACATGACATGTCATTTTAAATAAATATGAATAAAGGAAAAAAATTAAAATATCTTTAAAAGTTTGTCTTGGTAGAGAAACTATATCATATGCCTGGCTCGCCACGTCATCCATGGTCCCAACCAATAAAAAGCATCCATTTCATTAAAAAAATTTCATGTCATTCTTTTACCGAGTGAATCTTCACTCAGATTTATTGTAAATTAAATTAAAAAACATTTTTTTGCCAATTGTAGATTCACTCGGTAAAAAATGATATGGAAAAAATTAATGAAATGAATGCTTTTTATTGGTTGGGACCATGGATGACGTGGCGAGCCGGGCCTATGATATAATTTCTTGTCTTGGTAATACAAAGCATTCAATATTTCATTTTATCAATAAATAATTTTCAAGACTATAAATGCAATGCAATTAATACATCTTTTACCAATAAATTAATATTATTAAGTCAAGTAGCTAATATAATTGAAATTTTAATTATTCTAGAAATAGGAAAGTGGAAAAAATAGAAAGTAATATTTATATTTTAGGCAATAAATCAATACAAGTAATAAACTGTCAGTATTATGGGTGTGTAACTTTGGATATCAAATATGATTCGATCCAAAAATTTGAATACCAAAATTTTCAAAACACTAAAATATCGATATGCATCAAATCCGAAAACTGAATAATCAATTTTTTGAATATCCAAATTTTTAGATCGAATACCCATATTCGAACATATGACTTGGTTTAACAAGAAAATCAAATTTAAATTTCATATTTTTTGGAATTATGAAACATATGTTAATCTTTGAATTAAGTTAAAATTTCAAACTATATGAATTAAAAATAATAATTTTACCCAAAAAAGTGTAATATCATTAGAAATCTTTTATAAAAATATACCAATAAAGTCGAATTAAAAAAATTAAAAATATCGATAATAAAATAAATATCACATGTATTTATAATCTCATAATAAAATGTCAATAGCAAATATACATATTAGGAGCCTTGTTTGCATATAAAATTTGCAAATCATTCTCCAATAACGTCAAATTAAAGTCCAAAGTACACACAATTTTTTTTTAAATCTTGAGTGATTAGATTCAAAAATCGTATTATCAAGGGCTAAGGTTAGACATGTCTAAACTCTAAAGGGTTAATTTTTTTTTAATTTTAAATAATCAAAAACTACAATTTAGGTGATCCGTATTTGATTTTTTTCGAATATTCGATTCAAAGTACATGTAAATAAAAAATAGATTAAATATATTAGATCAGATTATTCAGATCAAACTTTATACACACGCCCCTGGTGAGCACCTAAGCGTGATGAAAAAAAGATACAATTTTGGGTCGTTTTCTACTATTTAGTTTTATTCATTCTTTTGTTTATGTGTAGTAGACTCAAAAGTAAAAACAATTATTTTAAATTTATATATTTATCGATAAGATTATTTATTTTGTGTGGAGAAAGATATTGAACATTCATTTTTTTTTTTAAAATGACATATTTTGACACCAAGTGAAGTCCGTAAAGATGTGACAGAAGTTCAAATATCAATTTAGACTAAAACTCTAAATACAATCAAAATAATGAACAATTACTACCTTGTAATCACTTTTAGATTATTCAAAACTCTAAATATTGTCCCTTCTATTTATAATAAGATATTGTTTTTTTAAATAGATGGATGTTCAATATCTTTCTTCATAGAAAAAATAAATGATATTACCTATAAATATATAACTTTAAAATTGTTGTTTTTACATTCGATTATTCAATTGTACAAGACATAAATAAAGGAAGATATAAAACCAAATAGTAAAAAACGACCCAAAATTTTATCTCTTCCTCTTCAGATATAGGTGCTCACAATCTATTATTCCCTTCGTTTCATTAATTTTGTCTCTTAATGACTTTTTTTGGTCAACTTTTCTCAACTTTGACTTATTATTATTTAAAATTTATAATTGATAAAATATAAAAAAATATATTTTAAAAACCTCCGATCAAGTAGTTTTAAAATATATAATTTATAAATTTTAATTATTTAAAATATTTAATGTAATTATATTTAAAGTTTAAAATTTTTGACTTTTAAAAAGTCAATAAGGGACATATTTAGTGGGACAGAGGGGTATTAGTATTGATTTCTTGCCTAAAATATAAATATTATTATCTAATTTTCACTTTTTTGAAATAATAAAATTTTCAATCATATTTAATTACTTGAGTTAATAGGAGTGAGATAATTAATTAATGAAGTAATAACTTTTATTTTCTATATTAAATTCATACTTTTTTATTATTTATTTGAGTTTAAAAGTTTACATTTAAAGTGTCATGTCAGCTGGGTAGATTACCTATTGGGTATATAAAGTTTTCTCCATTAAAATTTTCTTTGATGACTTTATGGGATAAAAATCCTCTGCCCCCTTTCAGTGCCCCTACTTATGCCCAAACACTAAAAAAACACTACAAAATTAAATTCCAAGCCCTAACCTTAAATTCTAAACCCTACACCCTAAAAAATACACCCTACCATAAATTCCCTAAACCCTAACCTAAAATCTTAAACTCTAAACCCTAAACTTAATTTTGAGCGTAAGGGCACCAAAAAGGTGCATAAAATTTTCATCTACTTTATGGTATCGAAACAAGTCAAAGAATAGAATTTAGGTCTAGCTTATATGTGTGATATGTTTGGTTAATCACTGCTTTTTTAGAAATAAAGGTGATTTCATTTAATTATTAATGGCATCAGTTTACATTTGACACAATATAATCTGGGTGATCCATACCGAAATAAATCGGCGACTCACAAGAAATTACCCAATGAGCCCAACCCAAGTGTGTCAACGAAGAGAATGGTGCAAAAGTAGCCATTAAAACTGATCTAAATTGCGGTTAATTGCTGCTTAAATATACAACGAAGATAATGTGTAAGTTGCTCAATTTTAATTTGTTTAGTTAATTCATTAATAAGTCAGTTCTTCGACATTCTTATTTCATAACTAAACCATTAAATAAAAATATAATAACTCTTATTTTTTTTCAAGCATTTAAGTTATAAAAAAAAACATATACATATTACACCTCAATCAAATATATCAGTATATTTTAAACAGTTTTAATTAAAAAAACATGTATAGTATTTTAATTTGTTATTTATCTTTGAGTTAATTGCACCAAACGCCCCAAAACTATGCCACTCATTTTAATTTGGTCCATAAACTTAAAAACAATTTAATTTCACCCTCAAATTATGACTTTTATTCTAAATTGGTCCCCAAACTTTTGAGCATTCTAGTTTCATCCTCAAACTATGACTCTTATTCTAAATTGGTCCTCAAACTTTTTGAACATTCTAATTTCTTCTCCAAATTATCAATATGTGCTAATCATGTCTTATGTTAATAAAATCGTTATAAAAATTGTTAATTATCATTAAACACTAATGTGTATTATGTAATAATATGATGCGGTATAAACAACAATTTGAGGATGAAATTAGAATGTTCAAAAAGTTTGAAGACCAATTTAGAATGAGGTTATAGTTTGGGGATGAAACTGGAATGCTCAAAAGTTTAGGGACCAATTTAAAATAAAAATCATAGTTTGAGGATAAAATTAAAATATTTTAAAATTTAAGGACCAATTTAAAATAAATATCATAATTTGAAAACATATAATGCAATTAGCTCTTTATTTTTAAAACCATATATTACTAATTTGTTAATAATAATAAAACAAAAAGGCCCCCAAAAAGAAGAATGCAACAAGAAAGGAATGTACAGATTTGGATATGAAAATTTGTCCCATCCATTTGTTTAGTTGGTCTAATTTTAAAAACGGTGGCGGTGCAGGTGAGCTCTATCTCAAGTCAGCCGCATTGAATCTCTCCTCTAAAATATCATTCGTTTATCCAAAACTTCAACATTTTCTCTGTTCGTATAATGAAGGCGACATTTTATTGACCTTCCCATCATTCTCTGCGCCTATAAACCCTAAAATTTCCCGATTCTCTCCCAATCTCGCGTTCTAGGGTTCCCTTTGTCTTCGTCAAAACATGGTAAGATCTTTATCTCTTTCGTTCTTTCGCGTTTGCTTTTAATTTAGCTTGTCTAGAATTCCTCGATTTGAATTCGTTTTTGTTATGGAACAGGCGGACTCCCCTCGTAAAAGGTTAGCTTCGTTTCTCATCAGTGTATTTTGCTTTTTGATCTGTGGCTGTAGTACTTGTGTTTTTTCCTCGTTTGTTTCGACTGAGTTATCGTGAAACCCTATATTGAACAAGTCGGGATGATTTAGGGATTTAACGAGCTTCATTGTGAGGGATCCAAACAGTATCAGTTTTGATGCTGTAAATTGTTTTCATTTTTCCTTCAAATAATGAAGATATTTTATTTCTTACAACGTTGAATTTTGAGGATTGGTTTTATATCGAGCCGTCCACGATTTTGCAAAGCCTCTATTCAGTTGTTTCATCAATCTCCATCTTCATCTAATGTGTTGTTGGTTGCATCAGGAATTCTCAGTCTCCCTCTCCATGGAGAGAACAGTCAAGGTCCAGATCCAGATCTAGACCTAGGTCTAGGTCAAGATCCCGCTCCTGGTCAAGGCCGAGGCATAGGTCCCGGTCTCGCAGTCGTGGCAGGTCTGTTGTCCACCTGCTCGATTTCAATTCATTTTGTGAAGTATTGCTTTTCATTTTTGTAAAAAAAATTTTGTGATTTGTTTTGGCTCTTTTTCCCCTGATCCAGGTCAAGGTCAAGAAGTCGTGGCAGGTTAGTTTTGATTTTGGCATTGTTTTCCTTTGCGTGGTTGTGACTTGAACTGCAATATTCATGCTTATACTACCATATCTTGTATTTGTCTTACTTTAATGCTGGACTTTCAAACACCCCTTTATTTATGTACTTATTTAGGTCCTTTTTGGATTTATGGTTCAGGGTTGAAGATGGAAATCCTGGAAACACACTTTATGTGACTGGTCTATCTCAGAGGGTCACAGAGAGGGACCTTGAAGAGCATTTCTCCAAGGAGGGGAAGGTTGGTTTTCTGTTATTTACTCAAAATTCCGGGTTCTTTTTTTTCATTATTTTAATGCTACTATCCCATCTCAATATGATTAATGAGTGGATTCTGTTTGAAGGTGGCATCTTGTTTTCTGGTCGTTGAACCTCGCACACGCATTTCTCGCGGTTTTGCTTTTGTTACCATGGACGGTGTTGAAGATGCCAACCGCTGCATCAAGTACCTCAACCAATCAGTTTTAGAGGGTCGATACATAACTGTGGAGAGGGTAATCTGATTCTATCCTTGTTGTTTAGAGTTTATCTTTTTGTGTGTTTATCATCCTTCTTAACCGGAGGTTTTCTGGCTATATTCAGAACAGTATTGTGTCAGCTATGTTGGCAGCAATCACAGATGATGAGATCATCCATCTCAACTTAAGTCAAACAAGCTTGATCAATGGCCAGCTAAAACAGCTTGAAAATACATGTGATCAACTAAATTAGCAACTATTTTGCCCAACAACTATACAACCTCAGCATTCACTTTCAACTCTCAACTAATCAACGGCCAATACAACAACTTTATAATCAGGCTTTTATGGTATATCGCATATGGCATTTATATAATATAGGCGATACTTGTGTCCTGTCCGGATGTGTATCATGCTTTTCTTCTTCCCTTTCTTTCAATGGCCATTTTTTCACCTTCCAGGTGATCTTCCAAATGAAGTTTTCCCCCTTTTCAGAGTAGCATGTTAGTTTTTTGATGAATTGATTTTTCTAAAAAAATGCATAATGATGTAGATCCTAAACCATTTTGATGATGCTAACCCAGTATTTGCCTAGTTTATTATTAAGGTGTTGTCTTCTTTTCAGTCACGTAGGAAACGGCCAAGGACCCCAACGCCAGGGCATTATCTTGGACTGAAAAATACCAGAGACTATGGTAAGCCTGATATTTTTAAATAAATTGATTTGTTAGAAAACATGATGCAATGAATTGAAGATGCCGTGACTAATGTTTTTTATGTTCTTGTATTGGGGGGGAAAGGTGGACGTGGTGACCGTGGCAGGTATCGAGGTGGTCGTGATGACTATGGGTATCGTCGATCTCCAAGGCGGTCACCATATCGAGGTCGTGAGTACTCTCCAAGATATTCCCCTCATGGTGGAAGATCAAGGAGGGACCGCTCTTATTCGCCACCTTATTCTCGTGGCTCTAGATGAAGCGTTTCAGTTGGAAGCAATCTCTAAGAGGGAAGAAACGAGAGCCTGTTATGTCTTGTTAGTGTTGATGTATTAACTAGTTTGGTTCTCTTCTTTATCTATTAAACTTTGTTTAAGGCAAGTGAAGGATCTCGAACCAGTTTTGTATGGAAATTATGAATATGATTTCTGAACTCTGTTTAATTCATGTCAACCGGCTTTTAGGTTCCCGCCTTCATGGTTAATATTTTCTCAAAAATTTCATTTTTCGATACTTGAAAACTACTGGCCGATTGTCTTGGTTTGAGTTTAAGATTCGGATTCATTTGGTTGAGTTTTAATCCCTTTAGGTTTGATTTATTGTGGTTTAATTATTTTATGCTTGTATTAGAGGTGCGTTGGAAGTGTTTTAAGTTATTAAAATTTTATAATCAAAATAAATCAAATTTTGCATTGGAAAAAAAATTAACTGAATTTAGGGTGTATAGGTTTCACTGTAGTCTCTTTAGCCTCATCTTCCGACAAGGGTAATCAAATGATTGTTTGGTGCTTAAAGCTAAAGAAGAAAACAGCAAACCAGTAGGGAAGCAATGCCGCTGCCCTCTCCCTCCAACCTTCCTAAAACCTGTCTCCCAAAATCTCATCCGTTTCCTTGCTCACAAATTGCATTTCTAAATTACACTGCGTCTCCCTTCCCTTTCTTTCTTCTTACACCACCCAAAGCGACGATGCCTCCGCTGCCGTTAGTCGATTGCTTCGTCCTTGAAGACCCTCGTCTCCCAAGCTGACTCCGGGTTTGACAATCCCCATACCACCACAAGATTTGCTAAAGTGAAACCGAAGAAGAATAAGCAAGCAGTGGAAATTGAAGCCGAAAATTTGATTCCCGAGCAATGGAGCCATGTCATAGAAGTGATCAATATATGAAAATGGTGCAGCAGTTGGAGTTTGAGGTATAAAGAAACTAAATTGGTTCAGTTGACACCGGTGGTTCTTGATAAGCCTTTGGGTTTTACCGTGAAAATGAAGCAGGAGGAGAAGGAGGAAGAGTCAATGGAGGCTGCAACGAATCTGTCATCCTGGAGTGAGGGTGTGGATCCTAAGAAGCCCAGGTGGGCAGTTTACGGAAAGGGTTTGGATAAAGAAACTAAATTGGCTCAGTTGAGGAAAAGTCTCAAGGTAATACCTTTTTGTTTTAGGTATTAAATATCTTATTGATCTTCTGTTCTTGAATAAGGCCATTACCAACTATCTGTTAAGAGAATCAGCAAATCCATTTGTTGGTTAAGATTTGTAAATAATAAAACCAAATGATCTTAATCAACTGACATGTCCAAAGAATTAAATACAGCCAAATCCAATGTCCAAAAACAGTGTGGCTGAGTTGCCTATTAATTTAGGTGAGAGAGAGAGAGATTCCTTTATTAATGATGGTGGTCTTTCTGTACCTTTGAATTCTTGCTTCACCTTATAACTACCACCAACCCAATTGATGTGCTCGCCTTCACAACAGATTTTCAGTTAACCCCCTCTTTGGAACCCTGCTTTACCCGTTTCTGTAAACTACTGCCTCTCACCCCAACTAGATACATCATATCTTACCATCACACCAACTCACTCTCATCCCAAATTTACTCTCTCTGATTTAAGCGTTTGTCTAGAGAACATCGTCTAAGTAGCCCCAGTGACAATATGCATGCATGCGATGATATTAGGCTATTAGCTATATCAGCTAGTGGGGGTGCCCCATAAGAAAAAGGAAACATGGAGGGAGAATAATATGGATATAAATGCAGTGGCCCAACTTCTGCTTTGGTAGTAGCGGCTTTAAATGCTGGTGCAGTGCCAGACCCTCTTAAATCCCCTCCCCACCCAGACATTCTTACTCTTACCATTCCCCTTCAAAACTTTCTCTCTTTTCATTTCTTCAATGTCCCTCCAGATATTCTTCACTCTTTTTTTCTTTTTCTGTTTGATCCTTCATTGATCGCTAGCTTTATGCCTTGTGGTCTAAAATGACATGGAACAGTGACTTCGATATTGGCCTGGTTCACTCAGACGTGACCACTTCCTGAAAGCATTTTTGGAGTATTTGGTCTGATTGAGCCGTGCCAATATCTTAGTACTCTTTCATACATCTCCAAGCTTTTATACTTCTAAATGCCACCACAAAGCTTTGTTCTCCTCCACCGCCTGTGCTACAAGTCCTTGCCTCGGCTTTACTGGTTTTGTAATCAGTTTATAGTGGTAATCTAGACGTGTTATCTATGATCATGTCCTGCATTGGGATTCAGCAACTTTAGGCTAAATATTTTCCCTCAACTCCTCAGCCAAGATAGAAAGATGGGATGGATGTTCATGGTAGATTAATCGTATTGTTTAAGTTTAACGGCCAGTCAACTATTATGACGGTTATTGAATCATATGTAACCTAATTGTTAAGAAATGATTAATCATTTTAACCGCTAACGGTTCAGTTACACGTTAATCTCTAACATATACAATTTTTTTTCACATGTTCACTGTTTCTTTTGAAAATAATAAAATTATCTCTATGGTAAATGTTATATTATAAGAGAGCCTTGAGATTACCGTAGTCAATCTTGTGAATAAAATATATTATAAATAATTTAATAACATTTAACCTATATGTTAATGGTTACAGTCTAATATACACACCCCTATTTTTCATCACTCTAGCTCAGTTAGGGTTTACAAGAGCTATACGCCATAACAGCAACCGCAGGATTTGTTGTTTATTTTGATCCATTAACTCCTCAGCCAAGATCTGAAGGAAATATATTATATTCATGTTGCTGCATGAGATAGTAATCTTGGGCAAGCCAAAGCTAGCAAAAAAGTGTGAAGTTTGATATACAACTAGAGTATATTATGTTGCACTTCATCGTTTAATAACAAACCTAGGCATATATGGAGTGAAGAGGAGAAGGGTGAGTATTCGACCGAGTCGAGTTGAAGAGTCCTATTTTATAACTCAAATTTTATAAAAATTTCAGTCGAATCGAGTTTATGAAATTCGAGTCAAGTTAAGTTGTTCGAGTTTATGTTCAAATTTATTTGTAAACATTTATAGTGTTATTGTACTAATTAGTTCTAGTTTAAACAGTTTTCTATAACCACATACAATACACATATATATTTCTTTCATATTTTTTATATGCGATATATATAATGTAGAACTGAGAGACTCGACTCAAACTTGAAAATTGATCCACTAATTAGGGGTGTTTAAAATACCAAACTCGAATGACCTGACTCGTAAACCCACCGACATGAACCCTCAAAATCAGATGCTTCTCTAAAAAGATTACCTGAATGAGCCAGGTACCCAACCCGTAATTTTTCTCGAATAATGAGATTAGGTCTTGATTATTTTTTTTAACCGATACCCGACCTGACCTCGAACATACTTCTTTAACCAAATCCCACCGTGTACATATTCGAGTTTATGTTCGAATATGATTTTTCTTAAATCATATTCTAATTTTAAATTTTGAGGGGAGGGGTCTGTACTAGCACAGTTTCCCTAGGCCCGTTCCAGTTAGTACAGTTTCTCACGTTGTAATCTACATACGTGGATTCCATCTCACCCTCCTCTCAGCAGTATGGTAATGAAGTATGTACACGGTGGGATTTGGTTCACTCTCCACCATCTATTCTTAATATATTATATTTATATTGATAAATTAATCATTTCATCTCTTTTAAAAGTATACAACAGCAGTGGTTTCGATGTTTTATTGGATTTTTTAAGGTTTAGGGTTGAAATCTTATTTTTGTAATTTTTTAAATTTGTAATATGGTTTGGTGTAAAAAATAAAGTTATAAATATAATTACAAGTATAATTGTAATAACGATTTAAACATTTAAACAATTACAACTATAATTTAAGACCTCATTGTTAATCATCCGATATTTTTAAATCACAGTAAAAAAATGAACAATAATGTTTAAACTTTTGTTTAATTATTTTTATCAATAAAGGGGAGAGCACTCAAGAATAAGAAAAGTAAAGGTGATTGTTTAAATAGTCGTCCCTATATTATTATTATGAGTAAGTTGTTACTTGTTAGTTTAATTCTTATATTATAATATGGTTTTTTTAGTTCTTGTAACTTTAATCAAAAGCGGATGACGTTGGTCTTGGAATCGCAATAGTCGAAATACTTGTAGTTACGCTCGCCTCGAGTTTGAAAGGGAGTGTTGGTGTCCACCTTCGGATGGTATGTTAAAGTTTAATGTGGAAGAATCAGTTCGTGGTATGTCGAGTCTACTTATTCAACCATGTCTTGCGTTTACTTTCATAATGTTTTGAGGAAGACAAATGGAATGGCGAATGTGCTAACTAAAGGTGGGGTGGACCAGTCTTCGTAGTTTTGTTATGCACGATTTTCTCTTGCTACTTAGCTGGGTATGGGGAGTTTTGGTTGTCATAAGCGTAGAGGTTGGTCTAATTTGTGGAACCTTTTGATAATACGCATAAACTTAATAAACAAAGCAATTTAAATTCATATTTAAAAAAAATATCATCTGCTTTTCTACTTAGACATTTGTTGGGTTCTTTTGTACTTTACTTTTAATTCAATAAAAGCATACATAAAAAATAATTAAATATGTTAAGTTAAATTCTGTTATTAGTTCTTATACAATGTATAGATGTAGATTTTGTTATTATTCTTTAATTTGATCATTTTATATCTTTGTAATTCAGTCACATTGAAAATGTATAATTTGTGTAAGGATTGAGATTCACAATTTGAAGAGTACAAGGACCAAAATTGACCAAATTATAGTATAGAAACTAAAGTCATAATTTATTTATAGTACAATGATTTGATGATAGAATTTAACCAAAACTAACCCAAATTGCATTATAATTTAGAGGGATAATATCACATTTGACATCTATACTTTAATAAAATGTCTCACGTGGTACTTGTACTTTTAAAAAGTCTAATGTGATATTTGTACTTCAACAAAATCTCTAGTACAATATCTTTACTTTTAAAATGTTTAATATGATACTCATACTTTGTCAAAATATTTAATATAGTACCTAAACTATCATTACATGTATTATCAAGGTACATGGGTTAATACCGCCAGTAAGTGTTATATCAATCAACGAAAATTCACATGTACTATAATAATCATGTAATGATAGTTCAAATATTACATTAGATATTTGATCAAAGTACATGCACCACATTAAAACATTTTAAAAGTGTAAGTACAACATTATACATTTTACTAAAATATAGGTTCTACATTAAACATTTTAAAAAGTACATATATTACATTCAACATTTTATCAAAAATATGAACATTGTCCTAATTTATATGAGTAATTAAACCATGCATTGGCGGTGGAAATAAAATGTTTTCACAAGAGTCTTAATTTTAGGGGTTAGAGATTTAGTTTAGGGTTCACACGTTAGGGGTTTAAGTTTGTGTGCTTAGAATTTAAGGAACGTGGATTGAATTTAGGGTTTAAGATTAGAATTTAAGGGTTATAGGTAAAATCCTAAATCCCTAACATATTACCCTACAACCTAAACCCTAACTTCTAAACCCTACAACCTAACCTTAAACCCTAAATTCTAACCACAAAACCCTAAACTCATAAACTATAAACCTTAAATTTAATCACTAATCTCTTAAATTAGGACACTTATGAAAACAAAATATTTCTACCGCAGTGTATCATATATTTTCTCAAATTATATTAAGCAACGCTGAATATTATAAGATGGGCCCAAATACCAAACCCAAAACTGACTTTTCATTCAACCAAGAAACCTTAAATTAGACGAGGACGCAGATACATATGACTATGACTAGAGATGAGTATAACTTGATTTGAAAATTTTATTTATTTTTAATTCAATTTATTTGAGTTATTCGAATCAAATTCAAATTAATGAGACGGTTTTCGAGTTTGAGATGAGCTTAGATTTTTCAACTCGAAAAATTAAATTAAAATTTTTGCGATTTAATCAATAATTTCTTTATTCGGCAATTTCTCTTTAATTTTAAATTAATTTTTGACCAAATTTAAACCACATGCTCCTAAAGACCTAAACCACTGTATGATATCTATATAACTTTATTTCCCTTTCTGAAAACAAATTTATTATTCTTTTCAACTTAGTCTCAAACTTTGTATGATTCCTCATTTCTTCAATTCTTTCTTCATTTCAAGTCCCTTTTGACTAAATTTGAATCGCACCCTCCACTATATTTATGTAACTTCAATTTATATTTTTAATAATAACTTTATTCTTTTTTCAATTTAATCTCTCGCCTTTTGCATTTTATATGATTAAAAAAATCGTTTAAAATAAAAATCATTATATACTATAACATTATAAGTTGAAAAAAATAACTAATCAAATTAGAATCAATGATTCAACTCGACTCAAATTTCATAAATTCCGACTTAAATTAAATAAAAAATCAAATAAAATTCGAATAATATAATATAACTAACTAAATTTTTTAGGGTAAAGTACACAAATGATCACTAAACTATTCGTAAAAAAATAGAATGGTCATCAAACTTTCAAAAGTTATATAATTGGCATTAAAATTTAATTTTTGTTACGAAATTATCACCGTTGTTAAAGGAGTGACATGACTGTTAATAAAATCAGTATAATAACACATTTAGTTCTTAAAGTTTGCACACTCAATTAATTTAGTTATAATTTAAAAAAAATAATGAATTTAACCTTCATTATTTACACATTGCTTCAATTTGATACTTTTTTAATTAAAAATAATTTAATATTTTTTCTCTCCAACTAGATGGTGACATTCATATAATTCATTAATTTTAACGAATTAGAACTAAATTGATTGAATGTATAAATTTGGATGACTAAATATATATTTTCTTAACTGTCACCGTTCACGGCCCGTTTTATAACAAAAATCAAAGTTTAATGCCTATTATGTAGCTTTTGATAGTTTGATGACCATTTTATTTTTTCATGAATAGTTTAGTAACCATTTGTATAATTTACTCATGTTTTACTCTTCAATCCTATTCACCTCCGGTTGGAGCTTTTGTCTCATCTCGTTTCTTCTCTCTCCATTTTCTTGTTCCTCTCCGAGTTTTCCCCGGTAGATCAAATATAATAAGAAGCTTAGCCCGTTTCTTTTTCAATTTCGTTTTCTTCTAATTTATTTAATTGAATATTTGAGTCCTCCATTTTTTCTGTGAAATCTGTTTCGGTTAGCGGAAGTGGTTGTTGCGACACTCTCCAATGGCCATTGAAGAGGACACTGAGAGCTGCGGGAGTAGAGCTGTGGACTCCTTGGCCCATGCGAATCCTCGACATCACAGGCAAAAGCTTGACGTTTACAACGAGGTGCTTAAGCGTATCCAGGAGTCTAATTACGAGGAAGCTAATCTGCCTGGCTTCGATGATCACCTCTGGCTTCATTTCAATCGACTCCCTGCTCGGTACTACGTCTAACCCTAGCTTTCTGCTTCTGCTCGATTCTGCATCTCTTTCCCTTTAAAATGATTGTTTGCTTGCTGTCTTGCTGATGATCGGAAGGGTAAATTAGATTTAAGATTCATGAATCTTACTATGATCCTTTTTTCTTTCTTTTAGAGAATTCATTTTGTCGTTAACAAAACATGAAAAAAAAGATAGTTCAAATCAAATCATATAAACAGTTAATGTTTGTCTCTTTCCATCTTTTTCACCATCCTTACAGATTAGTATAGTTAATGAAGTTCGGAATTATTGGTACTTTTTCATTTTATGAAAAGTTTAATACTTGAGCTTATACTAAATCATCAGTTGTTCTGTCTTCATGTTTTGAGATTTCTGTTACTTTTGATAGATATGCATTAGATGTGAATGTGGAGCGGGCAGAAGATGTGCTTACACATAAAAGATTATTGCATCTGGCGGAGGACCCTGGTAATCGTCCTGCTTTTGATGTTCGAGTAGTGCAGGTACACATTTCTGCATGTCTGCCATCTCTATTCTTTATACCTTAATAATAAGTGATTTCTATTTGACGTTTCCCCTTGACTGTGATATACCCTATTACCCTTCTTGAAATCCTGGAGATTGAATGTAGCTTAGCTTTGGCAATTTGTATTTTGTTGATGAATGTTAAAATAATTTTATTTGATTCTGGTATCTTCTATAGGTTTATCCTGTCTCCACTACGCCTTCTGCTGACTCTGTTCATTCTGATTCATCTGTAAAAGAAGATGCACAAAGTGCTTATCATTCAAATAGACTGGGGTAAGGGCCGTAAGTCTCTTGTAGTTAAAATTAATATTTCCATGGATTCTTTTTAGGCTCTTCCTCCTTATACTTTCTAGACCTGAACTTAACTATGGTTCTCTTTTTGGGTATCCTTGCTGTCCACTTCTGTCTTTCTTCAGCACCCACCCACCGCCTACCTTTGGTTCGTCGCCTCATTTTGATGCCTTTTCTCTCCAAGCAACTGAAGATAAAGATAGTGCTGTGAATTCAACCTCATGCCTTCGGTAAGGATTTGAATTGAGCGCTATCTTTTTTAAGTCTCGTACTACAAAGTGGTTTTTTCCCTTCTCTTCTGGTTATTGTCCTTGTCTTTTCCCTTTAACTAATCCACTGATTTTTGTTAATAGTTGCATAACTTGATTTTACATAAATAATATTATCTAAGGTGGAATCTTGTAGGCCTATGCATGAGATCACCTTTTCAACAGTTGATCGGCCAAAACTCCTCAGTCAGGTAGTTGATGTTTCCACTTCGCTTGTCTTGATGATACCTTCCACTGTGTGTTCTCATAAATTTCAGATAGATATTCACATCCTCTTTTTGTTGCCTAACACGACAGATGCTGTAGTTTCACTTTCATCGCTTATATAATGCAGCCAGCATTATTGGTATTGTAATCATTGATTTTCACATAAAAAGAATAAGATAAATTTTAACACTTCATTTACTGACCTTTTGAAAGGGATGCCATGGATACTGCTCTTTATGTTTGCATTAGCTTTTGTAGAAACAATAATTCTCCTCTCTTGATTTTCTGCCTCTAGATCAATTTAAAGGAAATGGTAACAACTTTGTGGTTTAACACATGAGTTCTTTGATGCTGAGACATGAGAGTCAAGTTACCATAAAAGTTCACACCTCTAGTTATATAATACTCTTGTCTGGAATGATATGATGTCAGATTGATTTGAAATTTATGTATATATTTTACTATGTTCTTGTTGCAGGAAGATACCATTTGGTCTGTTTTTTGTTGAAACTTTCTCTTGCAATGAATGATAGATTTTGATGATTATTTTACAGTTGACTTCTTTACTTGCGGAGATTGGATTGAACATTCAGGAAGCTCATGCTTTTTCCACTGTTGATGGGTACTCTTTGGATGTTTTTGTTGTTGATGGTTGGCCTTTTGAGGTATGCTCTTATATTTGTTTACCCTGATAATTAGATCAAATACTTGTTGCTAAGGCTGGAAAAAACAATATTTTAACTAATTAATCTTTTAGGAAACCGAGGGGCTCAAAGATGCACTGGAGAAGGAAGTTTTAAAGTCAAAGGTAGCTTTTCCTGCATGTTACCCTCATTTCACTACTCCTATTGCAATGCCCATGAATGAAATCATATGTATCTTTCTCTATTAATGTTGAATCAAGCCTTGTTAATGCTATTAGTGCTGCAAATGGTTGCCAAATATGGCAAGTAATCTTCCTTTTTGTTGGCATAGAATTTATTTGTATATATTATATCCAAATTGAAGCTTTGGCACTTATTCTTCTTAATTAAAATGGTTATATGCTAAATATAACTTTTCAGAAAGTGAAAGGTGTATTTTGGTTTCCACTTTTAGCTTTATAGTGTTTGACCTCCAAAGATATGCATACTCATTGCTTTTTCTGTAGATCGACCCAACTCCCTGTACTTGATGATGACTTGTAAGACCATAGTAGCAATCATATTGATTATGGATTACTAGAGCCTATTTGTTTTTCTGCTTCCATTTGATTGGTTTCTATTTGGATGCAGGAGACATCTTATCTGACAAAGAGTTCAATATCTGCTGTGACTGGGCTTGTCAAAGAAGGGGTCTTTTCCTTACCCAATTGTGTTGAAATCCCGACTGATGGAACTGATGTATGGGAAATTGATTCCAGGCAGCTCAAAATCGAAAACAAGATTGCATCTGGGTCATATGGTGATCTGTAAGTTTTGTCAGCCTCAAGCTTGCTTCTTTTACCTTTTGACTTAGGGAGAGGACAAATTCTTACTCATCATCGCATTTAACATCTTCAGATACAGAGGCACATATTATAGTCAAGAAGTGGCTATTAAAGTCCTCAAGCCTGAACGGGTTACAGGAGAATTGCTGAGAGAGTTTTCTCAGGAAGTTTTTATTATGAGGTTCGTTGGAGTGCCAGTATATGCTAATTGTTTTGAAGTGAACCAGTTGCTTCTGCTGATAGGCATTCTCAATGTGTTCTATAGTTGGATGTTTCATGATACAAATTCAAGCCAAAATCCCATAAATTCGTATTAAAAAATTATCTGATTCTCTCACCTCTCTCCAAGCTATTACAATTGCTGCTCTTCTTTTCTCTGCCTTCCCTATCATCTCACCATTTTCTGGAATTATTTGTTAGCGTGCATCAGTGTATCAGAGCTAGATTCTTGGATTACCAGCTGTTTCCCTGGGTTACCAGAATCTTTTGATACACTAGACCAAGTGACTGTTTCTGATATCTCAGATGATTCCATTTCTATCAGATAGGTAGGATTCTTGCCTGGCACCGTATAAGATTTTGAGCGGCAATTGCTCAATAATTTTTCCCATTCTGTTGCTAAATTTTCCAGACCAGTGCCCGTTTTGCATGGATTTTATTAAGCAACTGGTTGACTGTTCTGCACAATTTTAGTTCAATTGTTTTGCTCCACCTCTTTCTGGATTTCTGAATCATTAGTTTCTGTAAGTTCCACGTATCATGGTGAATTTTCAAATGAATATTATGCTGGGGAATATTGCTTGTGTGGTACTTAAAAAGACAAAAGGAGATAATTATTGATGCTTCTTATTGTTGAAAATAGGATAGTTAGCTCTCAAAGGAGGGTTAGAACGTTTCAGAGGGACATAGCTCTGAAATAGGCATTTTTTTTATTTTGCAGTCTGCATATTATCTATTTCCCATGCACATTGCCGTTTAAGTTCTCTTGCAAAGCTCTGTGTATTTCTTTATTTTTGGTTTGATTGGTGGTTGTAATGAAGTCTGAACTCCAGCATTTGCCTAGTAGCCTCTAGTAGAACTAAATGATGTCATGTATCCATATATATATATATATATATATATATATATATATATATATATATATATATATATATACACATATTTATATATACATATGGTTTGTATATATTGGGTGCAAGTACTACAAGAAAAACTGTGGCAGGTCTCATTTGTATATCTCATGGTCCTCACATATCATAGTTGAGTTTAAGAACTTCTCTGTTATTGAATGAACTAATGTTCTAATCATAGATTTGATTCCTAGGAGACAGAGACTTATTTGTACTTATCTTCAAGGCTGATTCACATGCAGTGGAATTTCAACTTTTTTTCTTCTTCTTTTTTCTGTTTGTAGGAAAATCCGACATAAGAACGTTGTACAATTCATAGGCGCATGTACAAGAGCTCCAAACCCCTGCATTGTGACTGGTATAATCTAATTTAGTTTTCCAGCTATGATTAACTATGCTCTATAGTATTTTTCTTTGGTGCATAAAATTTTGAAACTTTTGCTTCTACAATGGTGCTGTTAAGTGTTGCTGTTTTTCATCTTTACCAGATATTTTCTATAATTATGTTGGTAGAAGGGAACAATTCTGGCTTTGGAGTGCAAACTGAGCGATTGACACAAAACCTACCATTACGAATTTAGTGTCTGAATTCCCATCTGTATACCAAAATTTAAATATTCGGATGCGTATGCCTTTTCATCCCTTTAATTCTATGATGATAAACTCCGTGGCTTTATAAAAACATAAACACTTTTCCTTTCATTTTATAGATAGTTTTTTTATAGTGATATTTGTGCTTTATCAGAATTCATGGCCAGAGGTAGCTTATATGACTATCTGCATAAGCAAAGGGGAGTTTTTAAGTTGCCATCTCTACTAAAAGTAGCCCTTGATGTTTCCAAGGGAATGAACTATTTGCATCAAAACAACATCATCCACAGGGACCTAAAAACTGCCAATCTTTTGATGGATGAGAATCAAGTAAGATAGTTTTGTTAATCAAGTCACCGATTAATTAATTTTCTATTAAAAGCTATCGCTTTGTTTTTATTTTCCTTATGAATTTTCACTGGGATTATATAGTATGCTGTAAATTATATGATAGATTAATTTATGATATTTGTCTTAAAGTTATTGGTCTGTCCTTTACAGGTTGTTAAAGTTGCCGATTTTGGAGTTGCTAGAGTGCAGGCTCATTCAGGAGTAATGACAGCTGAAACTGGAACATACCGCTGGATGGCTCCTGAGGTATGCATTTTTCTTGGACATTATGTTTCTCCTTTGTATTCTTTACATGATAGTAGTTTAGCTACTACGATGATCTTTTAATATACTTAGCTATTTTATGTTTCTTCAAGATCATAAAAATACATGTTATGATGTTCAGACTAATTCCGTGTCAGAACTAAAAATTCATTTTGCATGTGATGTTACCCCATTATATATGATCATCTTGTAAATGATCATACTCTTTTTCGTCATGTGATTCACCACCTTGCATTGCAGATTTTATGCTTATTAATTGACACAAACACGAATTTCAATTCTAGAAAGGAGCTCTAATCTAATATTGCATTGCTCTATCTTAATTAATGTAGGTTATTGAGCACAAACCATATGATCACAAGGCAGATGTTTTTAGCTTTGGAATAGCACTCTGGGAGCTACTGACAGGAGAAGTAAGACTGGTTATTTTATGTGGAAGAATTTTGGTTTTTGATTGTGGATGCTTGTCTGTGGCAAACTTTCTTTCATCTACAGGTAGAATACTTTGAGATTTTATATCTTTATGACTGATTTATTCTTACAATGCAACTGCTAGCTCCCATATTCTCTCTTGACTCCACTACAAGCAGCAGTTGGTGTGGTGCAAAAGGTACTTTTATTTTTGTATAAACACAAAATTAAGGAAATTTTGTTCTGTGGCTGTGCTAAGGAGGATATTTTGTTTATAACAATCTAATGATCTTTTCAGAATCTACGTCCTACGATCCCAAAGAATACACACCCAAGACTAGGGGAATTGCTTGAGAGATGCTGGCAGCAGGACCCAACTCAGAGGCCTAACTTCTCTGAAATTGTAGAAATCCTTCAACAAATAGATAAAGAGGTACAACATTCATATGAAATGCTTTTTGTTTTGTCCCATCAAACAATTCTAAGCATGGTACTATTGTGAGAGGTTGCAGATAAGGGGGAGGATCGCAACATGAGCAAGTCATCTGGCGGTGTTTTCTCATCTATGTTGAGGGGACACCATCAACTCCAATAGTTAAGAGGATGCGGTGAAGTAAATGTATTATTGTCTGACTGCATTGTCCGTATTTTATCGTATTATATATATCATTATGAATGATGAGCTATTGAGTACAGCAGTGTGCATTTGGAGAGTGATTCAGTTTTCAGCAATCCTAAGTTACAATTTCTCTCTTTGGTTCCTACTTTTCGTTCGTCTCTAAGCTGTTAAGTGAAACCCTAATACTTGACTTTTCATTTCTTCTGTTTTTGCAATCTGTAAAATGGATCTGGAAAATGCAGTTCATCATTATCACATTCCTGGATCATGACTCAAAATGTCTAATGTTGCTTACAATTTTGTGAAAAGAGAGTACATGAATTGTTGTATTGGAAATTTTTGCAATAGAAAAGGTTATGACCTAAACCTGTAGCGTACGGTGTCCACGGTTAGTGGAAAGTGAAGGTGACACCGGCAGGGCACATCGGCAGTCACTCACTATACCTGCCGAGGAGTTGGCGGGCACGAACTCTGACCTGTAACTTGACAAGGGCATGCATGCAATTCATTGCTATTTGTGCTTGTTTCCTTACATACGCCCCTCGTGCCACTGCTTGCAGCTTGACTAGGCTTCTCAACGCTCTATATGCTCGTCTTGCCTGTTCATTATAATTCTCAATTATCAAAACCAGAACACGAAAAGGTAAGTTTAACCATGTCTAAAATGTTTGGAAAAGGAAATGCAAGTTAACGTAGTTACAAGATGACCCCTGAAGATTGACTGGATTTTAATTGCTGCAATGTCCTCTCTGGTTAAGGGTTTTGTCTGAAACGATGGTCTAGACGAAGCTGAGATGTTGGGGAAATCTCTAGCTTCTTTGATCATTGGATGCTGGCTTAGATTTCCGCTGTGAAGAATGGTGATGTCTCTTTGGTGGGATGATTTGATGAACTTCTTTCGAACTGTGTTGAACCAGTTTCTAGCAGTGCCCATGTTTGCAAACTCAGCTGGTTTTGTTGTTTCTGTGTGTTGCCGGAGAAGGGGGTGGCTTTAAAGGAGGGAGTTATGCCGTGCGCACCATATTAGTGCTAGTTTAGTTTTACTTTTTCTTGCCGAACAATGCTTGTCAGACTAAGAACGTGGGAGGATGAATATATGAATCTACCCATCCCCACCAGTCTGTACTGGTTTGAAGCATTCTACAACACGCCTAGCCCCAGCTCAACCAACCATTAGCCAGCTTCAATGCACTGGTTGAGAACAAGCAAATATACCATTTTTTTTATTTAGGTTGATATACCTAAATAAAAAAGGATTTGGTACATTATCTTATTTTCTGTACAATTACCTTCCTATCGCATCAAGTGAAGTCAATTGCACCCTTAATTTCTATACTAAATCCGCCCACGATAAAACATCCATATTATTTATAAGGTAAGGGTAGGGTTAATATAGGAGCTCCAGGGCAAAAATTCCTCTCATTCTTCCACTAAAAGGGGCTCCATTTTTACATTAATCTTTTATTTTTTGGACTCTTAACTTTATTTAACCATTTTTAATGGTTGGTAGCTCCTGTCTATTGGGTAAACTGCTGTGAATGATTAACTTCAGGGATAGACCGAGGAGATTGGGGGAGCGGCCGTCCTTCATTGACTTCCACTTTGTGCATTAACAAAGTGATTATTTATACTTTGATGTCGTCCAATAGTTTACTATGGATCATAAGAGAAATTGACAAAATATTTTCTTGTGCAATCAGATGTTGACATGGGATTATATATTTTTATTTTTTATCTTTAATGACGCGATCTGTCGTATGTTATTTTATTTTTCATTTCATATTTCAATGGGACCAGAGAAAAAGAGGGAGGGATGGAGGGTGTTTTATAAGGAAAGGTTTCAGTTCATTTGCAGAGCCAGATGATAGCAACAATAGTTTCATCATTTTTGTTTCCCAAAATGTGATGATTGATACATCCTCCAGAAATTGATGGAATTGGAAAAACATCTTAGCAGTTCTAATGTGAAGGCAACGAGTATCTTAGAAATCCTTGTCCAGTTTTAATGGCCATGTGAGGAAACCTTTCCCTTTTGTAATTCTCCTCATCTTCAGAGACTATAGTTTCTTTATACTAGTATCGCTTCATTCGAAAGTTCCATCGTCTATATTTTCGTAGTATCCCACCATGTAATGGACTGTAATCTTTTGCTTCAGTCCCATATAAGCATAGGTTTTGAGTGGAGAGATGGAATTGGAAAAACTTGCCGACGTATCCGGGTTCGAATTCAATGAATAAGAAGACTAATCTACACTGGCATTTGTACACCTTACAGAAGTTCTGCTCTCGCTGGCTAAGATTTTGAAGGATCAACTCTGTTTCTTTGAGCAGCTTAATGGGAGAAGTCTAAAAGGGGGATAAAATTGCTGAAATATAAAAATAGAAGGACTAAATTCCAATTGAATAAACACTACAGGAATTTGGGGAAGAATTACACCAATAAAAATTGCTGATGGATAAAAATGAAACCAGACGCAAGAGAGAGGACCCAGTCAGCAGGGTGGGGCCCGGGGAAGAGTGAGTCAGGGTCCACATCGGCAGGGGCGGATCTTGGTAACACAAGTTGAGGGGGCCTATTCAATTTTTTTTTTAAAAATTAAATGCTTAAATTAAAATTTTAAAATATTTGATAGATTTAATTTAAAATTTTATTTAAAATTTAGGAGTTTAAATAATAAAATTTAGCCTTATGATGAATTTTACAAATTTTAGGTGGGATTTAGTTAAAATATTAAAAAAAATTGAAATATAATAATAAATTTTAGATTATTTGAAGGGGCCAAATTAAAAAATTTTAAACTTTCAAAGGGCTAAAAAGTAATTTGCCAGATTTTGTGGGGGCCAAGGCTCCCACTGGCTATTACTACGGTCCGCCTCTGCACATCGGAAGATGCTTTGGAATATTCCCCCAAACTTTCAACATAGAACGACAAACGGATCTACTCTCGATTTCCTCAAATGTATATAAATTCTGAATCGATGCTTGTACACAAACCCAAAAAGTAACAATGGCGTCTAAAATTCCAGAGTCTGATCAACAACTCCTCCTCCAGAATCTCGACATTTTCAAGATCCAGGGCAAAGATAAACGCGGCCGCAAGATTCTTCGTATTTCCGGAAAATCCTTCCCTGGTATCCCACCTCTTTGTAATAGGATTTCACTTTCAATTTCATTTCGGTTTTTCTGATTACTCTCTTGTTTTTTTTGGGGGGCGGGGATTGATCAGCTCGGTTTTTGAGCGTTGAGGTTTTGAAGGAGTATTTGGAGGAGCATATATTCCCAAGGCTTGCGAAGAAGCCGTTCTCGTTGTTGTACATCCACACCGGAGTTCAAAGGACCGACAACTTTCCCGGAATCTCAGCCCTCCGATCAATCTACGACGCCATTCCCATCCACGTCAAGGATAATCTCCAATCCGTTTACTTTCTGCACCCTGGCCTCCAGTCTCGGCTCTTCCTTGCCACCTTCGGCCGCCTCCTCTTCGGCGACGGGTAATATAATAATAATGCAATGGTTTTGATCCCTCTACTATTCAAAATTTGAGATTTAATCCTCGTTACCTTAATGGTTAACGCTGTTAAATATAAACGATTTTATCTAAAACATTGATGTAATTTTTTTTGTTCTTTCAAAAAGGCATTTCAAGGAAAAAGAAATCATAGTAATAGAATTCTGATCAGAACAGTTGATTGCATTATCTATTTGAATTAATTAATGATATTTATATTACAAGTAAACTTATCAAATTATTCAACTTAAAGTAAGAGCCTAATTTTAAAGTTGGACATAGTAAAGGACCAGAAGCATAATTTCACTAATCCAATATTACTAACTTTAATACGGCGTCGTTAAGTGATGGTCTGCTGATTGGAGGGTATTGGGTTTAGGTTGTACGGGAAATTGAGATACCTGAACAGGGTGGATTACCTGTGGGAGCAGGTTAGGAGGAAGGAGATCGAGATTCCTGAGTTCGTGTATGATCATGATGAGGATTTGGAGTACCGTCCGATGACGGAGTATGGTTTGGAGAACGATCACCCTCACCCTAGGGTCTACGCTGCACACGCAGTGGCCATTGATTCACCTTCTGCCTCCATCTACTCCATGAGATGCTTCTCGTAGATATATGTATTGTAATAAAGTAGGGTCGTTCAAATCCGGTATCTAATGTCTCGGATAGCATGTTTGATGGCTTGTGTCTCGTAGATATATGTATTATAATACTACCTCTTGATTTGTATTTTTTTAATTAGCTTTCTATTTTATCGAATAATAATAAAAAATGATTATTTTTATTTATATCAAGTCGAGTTCGGTTTTTACTCTAAAATTTGAGTGTGGGTGGGACATCATAAAGTGTCAGGTCGTGTCGGATTTAGATGAAGGGGTAAAATTTTTGGGTCGAGTGCGGATCGACCAAAACCCCGACCCATGGCCATCTGATTCACCTACACTATATAAAAGTTCAATTACTTTTATAATTTTTTAACTGTTAAATGAGGGTAAATAAATTGTTAAGATTATTCCCTTATTTTTTGTGATAATCTTCGCATTTTCATTGTTTATTTAAGCTATCTATTTACATTCATCCAACGGTTTTAAAAATGTAAAACTTTCAAGTTTTATCACCAAAAGAATGCATTAAAAATAATCTCAATCGTGATTTTTTTTCTTATTCAAATCTTATATTAACAATTTAATACAAATATTTAAAAAAACAAAACTTAAAAGTACATAGAACAAACATAGAAAGAATTTATAAATTTAAATTTAATTTTATAATAAAAATAATAAGAACTTAAAATTAAAAATATAATTATATATATATATATATATATATATATATATATATATATATATATATATATATATATATATATATATATATATATATATATAAAGTACCACGTCGGGTCAGGTACATGATTATTAAAAAAAATACATCCAGACTTGGGCCGACTACTTAAGGAAAATCACGGGTCAAATATCTGACCAGGTCGATTATTTTTTTAAAAAAATATCAATTTTTGAAGGTCCTCGTCGGCTGGTCAATAGGTGGGCGACCCAGGTTGAATATGTGAAAGGTCCTTGTACTATTTTAGACTTTAAAACTTTAGTCTCTATACTTTGTTTTTACTAAATTGAGTCCATATACTATTTATTATTTGAACTTTTTGGTTTTTCCTTTATTTTTTTAAATGGATTAATATCCTATACACTAGCAGTATAAACTGAAAGTTTCCACAAGCGTTTTAGTTTTAGGGTATAGAGAATTAGTTTAGGGTATAAGGTTTAGTGGTTTAGGTGTAAGGGTTAGAATTTAGGGATAGTTGTTTCAATTTAAGGTTTAGGGTAATAATTTAGGGTTTATGGGTTATTGTTTAGTTTTAGGGTAATATGGTAAGAATTTAGGTTTTAATCTATAATCCCTAAATTATAACCCTAAATCTTAAATTGAAACAACTATCCTTAAATTCTAACCCCATACACCTAAACCCATATACCCTAAATTAACTCCCTATACCCTAAAATTAAAGCGCTTGTGAAAATTTTCAATTTCACCGCCTGTATAGAATATTTATCCTTTTTAAATTTGCCGTTAATTAATAATCTGATAACTATAAAAAAGATAAAATAACACGATGGATCCATCGGTCGGCATTAGACAAAAACAATCTCTTCCTGCAAAATAAAATGAATAAAATCAACAAAATTTTGACTTCATGTTCTTCACCTCTGTGGGATGTAAATTGAGCAGAACCGATGTGTGAATAGAAGGCCCAGCGCCAAGCCCGGTTCAGCTACATCGAGGTAATGGGCACATCGGTCATTTTCAACCTCTTCTCTCTCTCCCTCTCTCTCTCTCTAGCTCGGTTTAATAATAATAATATCCTGTCAACAGTCGACTGTTGTCGTCCAATTTGCCAATTTCATTGCTTGGATAACAGGTAAGCTTCTCTTTTCTGGTTTATTATCTGCAAGCTTATTCATTTTCTGATTAAAGTTCACATTTTTCTTGGGGGAAAATGCTTCTTCATTAATCGAGTTTTTTGGGGGTGATATTATTCATGGTTTTTGACAGAAATGTTTTTCTTGAGCTGGACTCGACCTTCTCCTGAACAACAGAAATCTTGCATTAACAAGTACTAAATCATGTTACTACTTGATTTCTAAATTCAAACTAGGTATATTCCCTTTGTTTCTGTTGGAGAATTTGTCCTATTTTTTGTGTCTGTTATCACCAGGTCTGGGACATTCAATTATGACACCAAATACAAAGGAGCTACTGCAAACCCTGTTTCCTACATTAAAGAAGACAAGGAGCTCTCCAGAGATGGTTATTTAATCAACCATGCAAGGGTTTTAGTTGGTTCTGGTTTTGAGACCTATGAAAAGGGCAAGGCAGCACTGCAGAATTGGAGGTTTGTGGCTTTTGCACATTGTTTTTTAGTATATGCAGATAACTCCCATTTATAGTTATATCATAGCCATATGTTATGTTTTTTGGTATTGTTTGCAGGCATTTTGGATTAGATTGGGCGTTTGTTGATCCCGCGACTCCTATCCGAAGTGGGGAGAAGTTCTGTGTTTGTCTTAAGGAATTTCTGCCATGGGTCATGATGCCTCTACAAGTGGTGTATGTAAAGGAAAACAAAAGGGCTAAGACTAAGAAGGGGGTTGCCTCATTTGGTTTTGGTAGTGGCACATTACAGGGTCACCTATTGGTTAGTACTTGGTACTTAATTCTTCTGAGTTGTGGTTTTTTAGTTTGCAATGGCTGATGATCTGTTGATGCTTATTGCTGCATATTACATAGCTTGATTGATGATAACATGGTTTGGAACTTTTGCTGGAAATCAGGCTGGGGAAGAACGGTTCTCGATCGAGCTGGACGAGAATGAGCAAGTGTGGTATGAAGTACTTTCCTTCTCAAAGCCTGCTCACTTTCTATCATTTATAGGTTACCCTTATGTTCAACTGAGGCAAAAGTATTTCACTCATCAATCTACCAATGCAGTTCTGAAAAATGTTTAGCAACAGTGTATGTTGATTCGATTCACATGCTTGGTTCGTCTGAATCGAGAAATCGAAACTTTGAACTTAGTAGAGCCTATATTCTTAGGAATGTCTTTTGACTTTCTGAAGATGTAATCACTTCAAATTCGATAGTGTAAATGGGGTTCTGTTTACAGATGTCCTTCATTTTCCTAGATATCATGGCATAACTCATCTAGCGACCTTAAACAGGCTTACTAGCAGCCATTTTCTGCATTTAACAATATTAAGGCGAATGTTCCAAACCATCTGATTCAAACAATTGATCTAAAGCTTGAGCAAATGAAATTAACAAATGTTGTTGAAGATACTCGTAAAAGCTTGTATTACATGACAAATAGGGCGGCACTTGGTACAAA
Source organism: Hibiscus trionum (assembly GCA_030270665.1). NCBI lineage: Eukaryota > Viridiplantae > Streptophyta > Magnoliopsida > Malvales > Malvaceae > Hibiscus > Hibiscus trionum. The sequence goes on along the minus strand of BSYR01000021.1, from coordinate 5,532,830 downwards.
ATACACAAGATTCTCTGCACATTATTGAATTGAAAAAGGTTGATATTATAATCTTGCTTATTGAAAGTGATGCGAAGATGCAAGATTCTTCTGTGGATCCTACATGTTAACCCCCAGCAACTGACTGAAATTCATGGGAGCCACAAGTGGTTCTGATGCACCAAATACAGTCAAAGCCGCCAGCTCCGATGCCCTTTGTGTTGGATGAAACTGGTCCCAAAACAAGTACTCGTCGCGGTTCGAGCAAAAGCTGGTCGACTGGTTGCAACCATAAGTTCCATTCCCGCAGCAAGCTGCCGCAATGTTCTTGAAACCTGGATAAAAAAAGTTCATTGGATTGTCAAAATGATTAGATTGTTTATAAGGTTTGTGTTGGGGAACAGTAAGTGCTTACCGAAGGCCAACATATCCCCCATCAGAAAACTGGTGGTAAGAAACGTATTAGCCAGCGAATACTTTATGTCTTGGACTTGGGAGCTGAAATTGTCTAATAAGATCGCCATGTTTAAAGAGAAATCTTGTGCGAACTCTTGAGCTGGTTCGAAACAGCTATTATTACCAGTGAAGACAGCTCGAGCAAACGGGGTGCAACCGATTGGTGGAACGGTTAAAATGCCAAACATTCGTGCTCCAAGCTCATACAGAGTCTGTGACATGTATAAGCATGTATAGTTCAAGGCTTTAAGTGAACTAATTAAAAGAAGGGAAAATCATGATCAAACCTTTATATGGTATTCGTATGTGGATATCAGGGTGGCATTGAACTCCGGTACGGACATTGGCGGCGCGGGGTTAAGCAGATATTCAAAGATATCATTGCTTCCGATGCTGATAAGAAAGAATGCTTTTGAAAGAATCGTATCGGTCGCTTTGTCACTGCAAGTCATGTTCGTGATGTTTGAACGAACGGTTGAAAACTGTTTGATCTGATCCTCCAAGGATATCACCTTTTTCTGCAGATGTAAATATATAATTCAAGCCTTAAACTTAACTTTTTTTCATTCATGGAAGTTCACAGAAAGGCGAACAGAACAGTCACGTACTGCTTGTCCAGTAGAGTTCAAAATACCGGATCCTCCAGAGGCAAAGTTGGCACCCTGCAGTATATTCCGCTGGAAAGTTGATGGATCATTGAGAAGGTACAGAAATGGTGGTGGACTTTTCTTTAATCCGAGCAGAATCGCTACACGAATCGAACAAGTCATTGGTATATGTGAGAATACAGAGGAAATACAAATGCATGCGATTCCGCTAGCAAAATGAAGATAGCTACCTATCTGATCAGCAGTGTTAAGGCCGTTGCTGAACCTCCCTGTCGGCTCTGAGCGATGGAAATCGATACCATTGAAGTAGAAATCTGCCCGTGCAAGGCATCCAGGGATGAAGCTATTAGTACCGACATCAAGGGTCGAGTCCCCGAATATGTAGACGGCTGGTGGTGGTGCTGCTGCAGCAATTGACAAGAAAACACCAAGGAAACATGAAGCAACCCTCTTTGCCATGAATCAAACTTATTATTTATATAAAACTAAAACTTGGGTGGAATCCTGGAGTATTTATATACGCGGTGAATCAATGTAAGGCTCCCTTGTTACAACCTGCAGGCTGTAGGCGGAATGTCCTGTGTAAAAGACTCCAGAAGCTCGAAACAGAATAATTCCGAATCAAAGCCTTCATGTTAAGATACAAACACCAGCAAACAACAAAAAAGTATAAGCAAATGAATCAATTATATTAGTATTTTTCTCCTTTTAGCCTATGAATCATGTAGTTTTGTGGGTGTAGAGTAATAATACTTCCAGAAGAGCATTGGTGTAGGGGAAAACGATTGGTTTAAATTTGGGGAGACGATGATGATGATTGGTGGAAAAACTTATGTGGCGTGGCGACATGTCTAACCTCGCAGCTCCATTAGATCAGCGAAGTCCAAGGTTAAATCTCTATGTTGTAGGGGTGTCTTTACCGGAAGAGACGATGTAAGTCGTTTTCATCCTGCTCACAGTCGCAGATTTCTTGCATGCCTCCAAAAACATATTCACATAACAAATGGATCTCCTACGTGGCGCATGAAGCTGAAGACACTAACATAAACCAGATGACAATGTAAGACACAAGGTCGGTTTCAGTTCCCTTCCAACCCTAAACATTTACGATAGATGAGATCAGTATTCTTACGCACAGACTGTCCGGCTAGCACGGATTATTTCAATCTAGCGTCGTATGTACCAGAGACATATTAAGTAGTGAGTACAGCTTGGATACTCCTCAATAGGATGGAAATCGTGCCCCAAACTATATTCTTTTTGGAGTTTAGGGTTTAGAGTTTTAAAGTTAGGGTTTAGGGAATTAGGAGTATGGTGTATTTTTAAGAGTTTAGGATGCAAAATTTAAGGTTAGGATTTAAAATTTAAATTTTAGTGTTTTTTTTTACCGTGGGGCATAGAAAGAGGGATAATTAGGAGTAAAGAATTTTTGTTCCTTTTCGGATGAAAATCGCATGCCCCAAACTATGTCCTTTTTGATGCCTCACTTTAAAAAAAGTGGGTTTAGGGTTTAGGGAATTAGGGGTATGGTGTATTTTTTAGGTTGTAGGGTTTAGGATGTGGAATTTAGGGTTAGGGTTTAGAATTTAACTTTTAATATTTTTTAGTGTGGGGATGTGAAATTTAGGGTTAGAGTTTAAATTTTTTTTAGTGTTCTTTAGTGTGGGGCATAAAAAGAAGCATAATTAGGGGGCGGGTGAAAATCGTCTGCCCCCAAACTATGCCCCTTTTGGTGTCTCCACTTTAAAAAAGTGAATTTAAGGTTTAGGGAATTAGGGTTATGGTTAAACTATGCCCTTAATTTTTTATTCTTCTATTCTCCCATATGTTTTTTTTTTGCTTTTTTCTTGCTCACATCTATAAATATACATGTGTAATGTCATGCTCACATGATTTTTTTATATTTTTTATAATTTAAAATTTATTTTATATTTTTCATACCTTTACTGTACCTGTATGATGTAATTTTAAAAATTATCATCCTTTATCTTTATTTATGTATCCGTATAAGCGCATTATAGCTGCCAGTTTTAAAAATTGGTCATTGAACAACCTTAGAAGCCAATGACAAAGGGATTAGCTGATCTCCTTTCACCTACGAGCTGTTGGAACATTTTCAGAATATACAGTATAATGTTTCAAGGAGTTATAAGTGAAAGGTTATAACTAATTCAAAAAGGTACAGCTGAAAAATTATGTATCTTAAATATGAAAAATTATATCTCTTGCTTAATCGAGAGCTGTGATGTGATTATTACTAAGAGATGTGATCATCTAAATAAACATCTATTTGGATAGTTGTGTTTGTATGAATATACATGAAAAATTTCCTATAAATAAGAATCCATTTTCATTGGATTTTGGGTGGAAGACCTATAACAGTAAAAATGAGTTTTTTATGGAACCAAAAAGAATTAATTTTAACAATTCGTTTACCTCATCCAATGGTCCAAAAATATTTCAACCCTAAAATATATACGCGAACTTTTCTTCTTATTCTAATAGTATTAGGAGAAGGAAAAAAAACTTTGATACACATGCTATTAAAGTTTACACAAGCGTTTTAGTTTTAGCGGTTAAGAATTTAGTTTAGGGTTTAGAATTTCGGAGTTCAATTGATGGTTTAGAATTTAAAGTTAGTGTTTAGAGGTTAGTGTTTAGGATTTAGAGTTTAAGATTTAACTTTTTAAGGTTTAAGATTTAAATCTTATAGTGTAAATATGTACGTCTATATATCAAAACTACACATAATATTTCCTCAAATATGCAATATGATATTTGAATGTTGTTTTTGTATAATTATATGCACCAAATTCTAATTTGATCCAATTTTCACAAATTCCTAGAGTTGTTACCAACACAATATTGTTTACATTTATATATTGCATATGAAATAACTATATTTATTCAATACGAAAATAAATTAATGTTTGTTTTTTTTAAAAGACTGTTGGAAACCCGACGGACCCAACACACCCACTATGGAGGACCTAAGACTGACCACTAGTGCTACACCAACTCCCTGAGTCGGTTAGCCTTTTTATATTTAATTTCTTAGTGCACAACTTAGGCGGCAGTGCCGACCATATACCAATTAGGCGGTAGAACCGACCATATACTATTCAGGCGGCAGAGCCGACCATATAACTTAGGCGGCATAGCCGACCATTAATAACCAATTCAAGTGCACCAAAGAAATACATAAATTAAGGCTGAACCGGAAAACTTCTAATTACAAAAAAATAAAACATTTATTAATACACCAAATATTATACACATACATACCTCACGTCACTTTTTTTTCTTTTGACTTTAACACTCAATTTGCACCCCACTCACACACACGTCACTATTCACTCACATACTATCTCAATTTGCACACCTCACTTTCACTCTTCACACCACTCACGGCACTCACACTAGCACACACACTCTACTTATTTCTTTTCAACTTGCACACACACACTTTCACAACACATGCCTATTTATAGTATCATTAGGTCGGTTTAGGCACTATATATTTTCTATATAATATTATTATATATACTATAGTGTTCTCTAGAAAAGTAGAGAAAGGGAGAGAGAGAAGTTGGTGGGCTCCAACACTCCCCCTCAACAACTTCTCTCTATAGATGGCTTGCAGATCATACCGAGTACTTCTCTGAATTTCTCGAACTTCGGTTTACTTATACTTTTTGTGAATATGTCTGCAACTTCTTCATCTATCTTTGATGGCCTCTTCTTGATCTCTCTTTCAAAGATCTCCTTGATAAACTTGTTTGTTGCTCCATTGTCGACTAAGACACGTACCGGTTGTCCTCCAATCTTCACTTGCTCGAACAACAATTCTTTCTTTTCAAACGTAGGCACCTCGTCATTGGCTTTGATAGAATTCAGGATATAGTGAGACTTCATACTCATATCTCCTTGTTGTTGAGTAACTTGCTCTCTTTCTCCTTTGGCATCTCTCTTTCCCTTGAAGGCTTCTTCCTTGTATGCTAGCTTTAATCTTCGCCTTTTGTGTGATTTATTTCTTCCCACACCATGGCCTTTGTTTCCCTTTTGCTTGGAGTTCTCGCGTTTCTTAAATTTGGCGAGGGATTCAGAAATAGCAACGGAGCAAACTCCCTTTTTCATTTTGCCATGCTTACGCCACAACCATAGCATCGTAGTATCTTCCAAATAAAGTAAGGCATGGTCGATCTTCCTGGCATTGTTGATCTTCTTAGCACCATCTATGACGTTTGTGTCTTGGATGTATTGTTCCAAGCTCCACGGAAAGTCATCTACATCCTTCGCGTTCTCATCCCCTTCATAAGACTTGGGTTTAGAAACTTCTATTCTCGAATAAGTTGGAATTGGGACGGATGAGGCAACTCCCCCATCATGAGCTAGTGCCTTCTTGAGAAGCATCATCTCCTCCTTCATATTTTTCAATTCCCCACGTACCATCTTAAGTTCTTCCCTTAGGACTTTGTTCTCTTCTTTAAGAACAAGAATTTCACTAGAAGAGGTCTCACATCGTTGCGAACACATACCAATAGTCTCGCTTAGAGCTCTCGACATTTCTTCGCGAAGCTCATCGACTTCCATTTGGCTAGAACGAAGCTCCTCGGATGTAGGTTGATGCACAATCGTCTTCCATAAACTCTTATCTTTTGAGGGTGAGCTTTCTCTTTCTTCACTTGGATCCGATGCTTGCTCTTCTCCTTCTTTATTATCTTCTGAAATCTCTTCTAAGTCATGAGATTCTGAAAGCTCAATCCTTTGAGGCGACCTCCAAGAAGAAGCTTCATCAAACACCAAATTCCTTAAAGTGTAGCACTTGCAATTGGCTGGATCACAACATCTCCAACAACTCTCATCATTGGAGCACCCAGAGTCGACGAACCAATCATCCTCAATTAATTTTTGACTTCATAATTGTTGCAAGAGCTGGTTTCTCCATGTCTTCTTTCAACTCTTCATCATCGTTGTAGTTCGTCTTTGAGTATGTGGTTGCTTCAAGAGATGATTCCCCTATTTCTTCTATTAAATCTTCTTCAACAAAAAATCCATCGTCTACTTCCCATTCTTCCTCGCTGATGGAAGCATTCAACATGACCTCACTCTCCTCATCTTTTGTGGTGGTCATGTTTCCTTGAAAAGTTTGTCTCTTGGGCACTCTGCAATTTTGAGCAAAGTGGCCCTTCTTGCCACAATTGAAGCATTCACGACTCTCCCTCACGGGTAGTCTACAATCTCGAGCAAAGTGACCCTTTCTTCCACAGTTGAAGCATTCACCACTTTGTCTTCTATCGTTCTCCTCGTATTGTTGGTGATAATCTTCGTTTCTACGTCGAGCTCCCCCTAAAATGTTACTTCTATCTCTTGGATAGAGTTTGCCTCCTTCCGTCACTCCTCGTCTTCGTGACGTACCTTTCTTCTTGTTGGTGAAGAGTGCCTCCTCTTCGTCTTTTATGGTTACCCCATTCATATGTTTGGCTAATTCCTCCTGGTTAGCCAACAGGTTCTCCAACTCCACTAGAGATGGTTGAGTAGGCCATCCCCTCACAGCGGCGATAAACCCATTGTACTCGGGTTTTAGGCCATGGATGATAATTCTTTTCATCCTTGCCTCGCTAACCTTCTCCTCTGGTGCAAGTTGAGATATCTCACGACAGATAGATTTCACCTTGGTGAAATACTGAGCAATAGATAAGCTTCCTTGTGAGATGCTCGCGAGCTCATTTTCCAAGAGTTGGAGGTGTGCTTCATTCTTCTTTGAAAATAATTTCGCCAAAGTTTCCCAGGCTGCCTTTGGTGTCTTTTCATCACGAATATGCTCCAATAGGTCCTCCTCGATTGTGGTCTTCAATATATATAAAGCTCTCCCAGCCTTGATCTTCCATTTTCTCAAGGCTTCGGCATTCTCCTTCGGTGGAGGAGTTGTGTCGGTGCCTGCGACTATTTCCCACAAGTCCTGACCTTGTAGGTAGGATTCTATGCATGTCTCCCAATAACCGTAGTTGTGGTTATTGAGCTTTCTAATCCCGTTGCTTGTGCTTCCAAAGTCTGCCATGCTGACTGACGCCCGGCGTCCACTAAGCTTGGTTCCAAACCAATAGCTTCACAGTCCCTGACTGTATTCTGGCAGAGTCTCCCCTTAGCACCTTGATGCAACGTCGACTAATGTAAGCGTCCAACGCTTACCGAAACTTTACAGTCCCTGACTGTATTTCAACAGAATCTTCCCTCAACGAACTGATGCACCGACCAATGTAAGCGTCCAACGCTTACCGAAGCTTTCTCTACTAGTAACGGTCCCGGACCGCCTGCTCTGATACCAATTGTTGGAAACCCGACGGACCCAACACACCCACTATGGAGGACCTAAGACTGACCACTAGTGCTACACCAACTCCCTGAGTCGGTTAGCCTTTTTATATTTAATTTCTTAGTGCACAACTTAGGCGGCAGTGCCGACCATATACCAATTAGGCGGTAGAACCGACCATATACTATTCAGGCGGCAGAGCCGACCATATAACTTAGGCGGCATAGCCGACCATTAATAACCAATTCAAGTGCACCAAAGAAATACATAAATTAAGGCTGAACCGGAAAACTTCTAATTACAAAAAAATAAAACATTTATTAATACACCAAATATTATACACATACATACCTCACGTCACTTTTTTTTCTTTTGACTTTAACACTCAATTTGCACCCCACTCACACACACGTCACTATTCACTCACATACTATCTCAATTTGCACACCTCACTTTCACTCTTCACACCACTCACGGCACTCACACTAGCACACACACTCTACTTATTTCTTTTCAACTTGCACACACACACTTTCACAACACATGCCTATTTATAGTATCATTAGGTCGGTTTAGGCACTAGATATTTTCTATATAATATTATTATATATACTATAGTGTTCTCTAGAAAAGTAGAGAAAGGGAGAGAGAAGTTGGTGGGCTCCAACAAAGACATATAACTGAATTAAAATCAGAGTTTGCGAACAACTAAACTAAAACCAAAGTTTCATATGTATAAAGAAAGGAGCCATAAAAGTTATATTGTGTTGTCAAAATTTAAAAATTCTATAATATTTTTTAGTACAAAGTATGAGTATAAATTCCTTTTAAAGGGTGTTAATAATCTTTTAAAATGGTGTTAATTTTACTTTTTAATATTTTTTATATAACAATATTATTTTTCAAGAATTTTGGGTGTCGATTAACACCCTTTTGCTTAAGCTCGCTCCGTCAGTGCATATGTATACTTCCACAAAATAAAATTCATGTAAAATATTAAACATTTATCAAAAGTTCATGTGTAGCTTTGACGTTTGTTAAAATATTTTTGTTAAAAAGAAATTTATAAATTGACCAAATGGTTATAGATATTTATATTATTTGACTTTATATAATTTTAAATATCAACATTTACTTTAATAATATAGTAAAAAACATTTACCTAGCTCTTTGCTCAATTAAAAAACATCTTCGTTAAAACATCTTCAAGTTTAAATAATAAGGGTTCAATAGAAATACGAAAATAAGTGAGATACTAAATACATAGTTTACCCTTGTTAAAAAATAAAATTTTAATATATATATATAATAATTTAATTGAATTTTTAAAAATAATTATTAATAGTATAATGAGTCCTTGAAATTTTAAATCTTTATTAATTAATTTAATAGTGTTCAGCGGTGTTCATCATTAGTAGTGTTCATCAGTATTCGTCGGACGTTGTAGAATTTTCCTATTTTGTAACCCAAAATTTTGTATACTCGATTTTGAATACCCTGAATTTAATAATGTTGTAATAATCAAATGGTGGTCAATTTGATCAAATCTCTTGCTAAAGACTTGATTAACACATTAATTGAAGATAAATAAATGTTTTAATTACCAAATATGGCATTGGATTTATTTATTGGGCAATGAGGTCAAGCACTAAAAACCTCACGGGCTTATCTAAATACCTAATAGTAAAACATTATCTGACCGACAGCTGAAGTTTGATTCTCAATACAAACTGCAATCGCAATCTTCTACGAGCTCGCTTCTCTTTTCTCATCTCACTTTGGTTTTCCTCACCTCAACTTCCCCTTTCCCTTGAATTTAAAAGAAAAAGGGGAAATTCTTGCTTGAAAAAGGCCAAAAACAAATTACTTTACCAGGAAATTCGGAAACAAAAACGGGCCATTGTGATGCAACAACCGGTGGTGCATCGTGCCTTTTGATGATTCGATTTGAAATTTGAAAACTTTTGTTGTTCTCGGGTGGGTTTGTTTGATGACGACGGTCGTAGGTTTATGCCGCTCCTTTCGCGATCGAGCTCTCGCCCGATGCTTCCACTGCTTCCCTTGTCTCTCTGATCCTGGTACCCTCTTTTTCCCTGCAAAAAAAGAAGAAGCTTTTACTATGTATTGTTTTTTTTCCTGAATTCAGTTGTGTTGCGGATGATTAGTTTATCACTTGCTAATTTTCTCGGGGTTTTCCCCTTATTTCCTTTGATTTTTTTTTTGCGTTTTTTCATTTGAATTAATTTGGAATTTCTGGCTGCGAGTTCTTAGCTCGGAGATCATCGTTGGGTTTGAAAGTGACATTAGTGATGCTGCATCTGATCTTCGTTGGCATTCTCTTTCTTTTCGATGATGATTTGATTGAGAAAACCAAAAAAGAACCCTGGTATGCATATGAGACTTCATTCACTGCAATTACTTCTATTTTCTGCTTTGAAAATGTAAAGTCGGGTCCTTTGGTTCGATTTTTCATTTGTTCAGTTTAAACTGAACATCAATAAATAAAGCATAAAAAAATGCATCTTCCTTAACTAGGTGTTTTGATGTTTTATGTTCTTTCTTTCCAAACTCACTTGGTTTAGTATTTTCTCTTGAAATTTATAGCTTGTAAATGCTACTTGTCTATGGAACCTTCAATTTAATTTTTTCCTCATTTTCCCAGGTACACTGCTTTATATTTGTCATTGTTTTTTGCCACATTGGTGCAATACTTTATCACTTCTAGCTCTTCTCCCGGGTAAATACCAGTACGCTTTTATTCTCTAGATCGAAGTTTTCAACTGTCTAAAATATTGATTACATTTTACTCTAATGTTTTTTGTTCGCTTTGTTGTTCTGCTTTAGTTATGTGGTTGATGTAATGAGGACCTTTAACGAGACAAATGTGATGTATCAGAAGTCGTCACTGGCCTCAATGTAAGAATTTTTTTCTTTTATCGGTCCTTCTCCATTCTTTGTCGCTCCCATCGATTAGAAGTTTGTATATTATTCTGGATAGAATGATCTAACAGAAATAGAAGCAGATTTATGCTTGGAATCTTACTATTCATCATGTTCTTATAATGTTTAAGCAAAGACAGCCTGCTTCGAGCAAAAATGGAAGCTTGATTGTCACTGTAGAAGGGAGTCAATCGGGTAGAAATTTTCAAGGGAGTAATCCTTCATCTTGGACAAAGTTGGTGATGGACATGTATCCCCCTGGAACACCCGTTAGGTATGTAAAACACTATTGACTTTGTGAATAGTCTCTTTCAATTACCTTTTCAAAGAATTTATGTTTATGGATCTGCATGGGTGCTAAGTGCCGACGAAGTTAAGCAATCACTGTATTTTCTTTTATGTATCACTTGCTTGCCTTCTACTTTCTTGTGCACGTTGCTTTTATAAATCTTGCACAAGTGTGGAATTACATTTTTAACCTCTTTGGCTCGCTAGTTTTAACTTTATATTGCTAAGCATGTCTATGAAACAAATGTCATATGAATCTTGATGTTTTGTCTCTTTTAACCCCATAAGCTTGAGTTTAATCTGAGTTTTGTCATGCAAATCACCAAGTGGAATGCAGTTATGGAGAACTTATTGAATATTACTGAACTACTGTGTTTCTATTGGATTTTACAGGTCTTGCACTTGCTCCTATTGTAATGCTGAGCAGGTATTGGGATCTAATTTTTATGTCCTTCATGGGATACAACTTATTTCCTTTGAATCGACCCCTCTTGATGTCCTCTGTTTATTCTGTGTTAGTTACCTAGATGGTGGATGTTCACTGTTGACTTTGTATAATGTGTAGCATTCAAAAGATGCTTGTGTGAATATTTGTACCTTCGATAGTGAGCCTGGGAACATGTTACTTTAGCCATATTGTTGCTTTTGATTGGATGTTCATTGCAAAAATAATAAAGAATCACTTCTTATTATTCAGCTAAATTTTTGGATGTTACTTTTGTGTCCACTTAGTACCATACATGGCATATGATTGTTACTTATGTTCCTTCATGTACAACTGCAGCCTCCACGAGCAAAGCATTGTCATGATTGTGATAAATGTGTTCTTCAGTTCGATCATCATTGTGTATGGCTTGGAACATGTGTTGGCCGGGATAATCATTGCAAATTTTGGTGAGTCTACATCATCTTTGACATGTTCTTTTTGACTTTACCTATAGTTTGTGACCTTATGTGAGTTACTATAGTATAAGGTATCTATAATTTAATGAGAAGGGTGCTGCAACTGTAAAAAAGTAACTCCACCATAAACCAATTAAACACATTGAGAGAGGATTTTCTTTTCCCTTTTCCGTTATCATCTGAATTGGTTATTTTCGATGACAATAATAAATTCATATAGTTGAAATATATTTTTCCTAATTTGGAACTGATTCGTCTTCTACCGTCAAAATTTTATAAATTCAGGTGGTATATTTGTGAAGAGACGGCATTGTGCCTTTGGACTGGCATCTTGTACATTTCTTTCCTCAAGGCCAACTTTTCAAGAGCTTGGTATGTTATATTACTAAAGTAACTTTTCCTTTCTATCCGTCTTGGTATGACTGTCCAATATTTCATGGAGTGATACAATGAGTGGCTGTTTCAATTCGAGCGGTTTTATTTACCTATTCTTAAAATTTGACTTGGAAGCATATTGTTGACAGGTGGAAGGATGTCATCATGATTCTGCTATTGATCGTCTTGTCAATTTCCATATTATTTCTTCTACTGCTGCTGCTCTTTCACAGGTGAGTTCTGTCATTTTTACTTGTTTTTAGCATTGCATTTCTGATTTTGATGATTGGTTTTAATGTTATAAGCCACGGGAACCTTTATTTTTCATGCAGCTATCTTGTTCTGACAAATCAGACTACTTACGAACTCGTTAGGCGCAGGCGTATCTCATATCTAAGGTTGGTGGATGTTTGTATTCTCTTCATACTATTTTGCATCATGCAAATTGTGTGCTAATTCATCTTGAAGGTACAAATACAGTACCGTGTTTATGTATTTCTATGGGAATTATTAACTACAGATCAAAAGACTTATGATTTAGTTATGATAGAATATCTGCTGTATGAAGTGAGTGTGAATCACAGATTGATTTTTTATCAGTGATTGACCATGATTTCCATTTTCATTACATGCAGGCGGGTTCCAGAACGAGTTTTTCCTTTTAGTAAAGGAGTTTGCAGAAATCTATACGACTTCTGCTGTGTTCGAAGCAGCATTTACAGTTTGGAATCTTTGCCCTCGCCCGAAGAACTCGAAGAAAAATCGAGGCCTTACACATGCTTAGATGTTTTAACCTGTCGCTGCTGCTGATATTATAGGGGGTATGTACACAACTGTGATTTTAACCGGAAAAAAAAAAGATATTTAATGTGGATTAGAGGCAGTTTAATTGAGTTGCTTAGGAGGTTTAGATTTTAGTGGTGGTGATTTGTGATTGTTTTTTTTGTTCCACTGTGTTTGGAAATTTTGTCAACCAAGATTTGAATCCTCTCATGTATCTGAAAGAAGCGCCATTGGGTGTGAGTATTATTTGGAAATTCCTGAACCTGTTGTTTCAGCTGTTTGCTGATACTTATAGTACACATCTTTTTAGGCTTATTTACAGGTTTAAAGAAGCTCAGTTTTAGTATATATCCTTAGACCCCTGTTGAGCCACCACATTCTTGTTCTACCCTTTTTTTTGAGGATTCTTAGGCTGCCTTTGGATTCAATCGGGCCCGTGGCGCGATGGAATCTAAATAAAGTTTTGCTTCGGAGATGCTAAGGGAAGGCAGAGCCACAAATTCTTATATTTTAGTAAGAATTTATGTAAAATAGAACCAAAATTCTTACTAATTGAATAAGAATTTGTATAATTACATAAATTTTTATCAACTACACTAATTCTTATATTATAATTTAAATTCTTACCCAAATAATAAGAATTTGTATAAGACTGCACCTTAAAACTACCCTCGTTTTTTTTTAATCGCACCACAACATCAGTTAGACAATTACATGTTGTTAGCATGGCATCGCATCGGTGGAGAAAATGTGCCCCACTGAATAGGATAAAAATTCTTTTTTTGAGCTCTTACTTATGCCCAACATTAAAAACACTACAAAATTAATTTTCAAGTCTTAACCTTAAATTTTAAATTCTAAACTTTACACCTTATACCATGAAAAATATATTATACCTTAAATTCCTTAAACTTTAATTTAAAACTCTAAATTATAAACTTAATTTTGAACGTGAGGGCATAAATAGGTGCACCGAAAATGGGTAGAAGATTTCTATCCACTGAATCGTCAATTTTCAACTGGCCCTCCAATAAATTGGGTAAATTCAGTTTTACCCCTTTGGACATTTTTTGAAACGAATCTCTTCCTATTTTTTATTATATTATTATTTAATCTTAATTATTGTTTACTATGAAATAGTTATAATACATTTTATTAACTGGTATATATACACTTTAAATAATTTTTATGATTTAATATAAATATAGATACAACTTTAATATATCAGCCGTTTTTAAGATATAAATTATCTTATTTGATATTTTATTTATATTTAAAATAATTATAATGACCGTTAGTTTTACTGAATAATTAAAGAAGAAATGTAACAAAAGTTCATAATCCCGAGAAAAAGTATATACAAAATTTAAAGATATTAATCAGATTAACCTGTTATTTCTCCTAAAAAATCAAAGAGCAAAAATTATTTGGGACCGTAAAAAAATTTAAAAAATTCAACTAAACAACTGAAAAAAGAAAAATAGAAAATAGAAACAAACACAATAAAAAATATTACAATATATTAATAATTAACCTTATCAAAACTTAAGCACAATACATTTCTTGTGATTTTAAACACATCAAAATAAAAAAATTAGTCTAAGGTCCAAAATAAAAGAAGAACAGAAAGATAAGCTAATTGAAAAGGCTACAACAAATTAAATATTGAAATAATAAAAAAAATTATGAAAACCAAGATAAAAAACAGTCTTACAATAGTAAGAAAAATTTCTACTATTTTATAAGAAAATAGAAAGATTAATTAAAATAAAACAAAAAATTGTCATATATTTCCCAACAGTGATATCAGAGTCACTTGTACGATAAGAATTCGGACTTAAATATTGGATGATGCTTTTGTATGAGATGTTTGTTATTAGATTAGGGTTTATTTAATTTTTGACAAATATATGATATTTTCACACATTAGATCGTTTTTACGCATAACCTGAATAAATTAAATTGATTGTTCTGAGTGATTAAAGAGTTAGTTACAGATATGTTAGGGTTTTCGGATGTTAAGCGTTAACATATATGGGTAACAGTTATATTCAGACTAATGGTTAGTCTATAGATAACATGCGTAGAAAGTAACAAAGAGTTGTTCAAGTAAAAATCTCGTGGATTTTGAAATCCTGAAAAAGACGATAATGTTAATAAAAGCTATCAAATCATGAGGTTTTTACATAGTAATTAAGATGATATGTTCGATATGCATGATTATAGCCCAATAGCCCTTTTATTTTGGTTTTAAATGAATACGGTCCGCGTGTCGTGTCTTTCTTTCTTCTATTGTAATTCTCTTCTCATCTTACTCCCTCGTATGAAAAACGAATTTCTGAAAAATTGTAATATTTGTGGAGAAAGCGTGGACCAAAGGAGTAGAATGATGGACCGATCAAAGGTAAACTAGATGCTTGGAAAGCAAGTTCTATCTTTAGTAATTTTGGTTATCTCATTAACTTGGGATGGGCCACATTAGCTTTAAGGGCTATAACCATTGCATTTATATTTATTGTTTTACATGCATGTGATACAATATATTTTTTTAGCATGATGGTAACTACTTAAATCATAATAGAATGGTGATATTATATAATAAAAACCTTCCATATTTAATAAAATTAGTCATCTAATATTAATCCTCGTTAAAACCTCGATCGGTATTATGTAAGTTTTGCCAAAGCAAAATACTTAGATCTATCTTGGTTAAACGCGAAGAATAAGCAAGTGATATTCAATGGTAGTAATATTGGTTAAACTAGGTTTTTCTAATAAGATTAGAAACCTAAAGACTAATGATTGTTCAAGGACTTTGGTAATTGAAATACAATATGAAAGTGCATATCTAGGATTAGTTCTTTGAAAGACTTGATATTTAAGCGTGCCCAGTACACCACCTCTCTTGTAACACCCTAATTTTGGGCCTAGATGTTTAGAGTCTGAACCGGATCGGTCTGGAAAACGGTTCGAATCTAAAAGGGAGTTTTAGGGAACACCTAGTTCGGGATGCTTTAAAAATATAGAAAAATATCTAAAAATTCTTATTTAATATATAAAAGAGAATGGTGAAATCAATTTTACAAAATAAGGTTTGGAAATACTACATTTCGGTGTAGTGACCAAATCGCAGTTTTTGCAAAGTTAAGTAGTGACTGTTTTGTAAAGGATTGAAACTTTGAATCTTTAAGGAGCTAATTTTACCAAAAATATTTTCATCAGATTTTTTCTTAATTTGGGTGATTTAATTAATGTTTTAATTAAAGAAAATGAAGGTGATTAAATGAGAAAATCACCTTTGACTTTTCATAACTACTTTTCACAAATTTTCCCTCATTTTATTTTCTCTCAAATTCCTTTCAACCAAACACTTTCTCTCCAGCAAATTTACTTTGATTTCCACTTCATTTGATGAGATTTTAATCACTCTTTGATTCCTAATCAATTCTTCATCAAATGCACTTGATTTCTACATTGATTTTTCAAGAAAACTTGCCTAAATCAAGAAGAAATCATCCATTAGAGGTAAGCTTCGTCCTTCTCCTCTAATGATCAGTTCTTTACTGAAACTCCCAAGTTATCAATCCTTTATTAATGATTTTTAAGTGGTTTTAATGTTAGAAACAAGAAATTGGCTTAAAACTCAAGATTTTGGAAGAGATCTTGAAGATTTTCGTGGTGATTGATTGGGCTCTATTTTGAGATGGTTTTCTAATGTATTTTGGATGTTAATTGATGTTATAAATGAGGTTTTATCAATACAATCCCGAATAGGTTTGTTTTCCTAAGTTTTGCTTGCTAGAATGATGATTTTTGGGGTGATTTTGGTGTTCTATTATAGCTGAAGGTATAAGGACGTGGTTGTGTTGGTTTTTGATGTTAATTGATGTTTAGAAATGATTAGAAGTGATGGATCTTGGCTGGGTTTGGTTTTGGAAGAGTTTGGAGGTGATTTCGGTAGTGTTTGGTAGTCGAAATGTGGCTTTTGTGTAGAGCAGCGAATTTAGGTGCGTGGCTGATGATTTCAATGCATGGTGATGCATTAATCCTCTGCTCTTATGTGTTTAAAACATGAGAGACATCTTCGGAATCAGGATGTAAACATCAAACTTTGATCAGAAATGATTTATAACAGTTTACCATGCTTCGAATTTCAAGGAAAAGTCTTTCTTTGTGACGACCAAACATAATCAAGGTCTTAAACGAATATCACTTACCTTCACAATAATATTCAGACAACCCTTTTTTTTTCTTTATAAGGTCTTTCTTCAAGACGATCAAACATAACCAAAATTTTAAACAGATGTCACATACCTTCAGCGTAATACTCCAATAATCGTTTACTTCGTGCATAACAGAGTCACCGCATAATCTATACTTTCACCAATCTCGCGGTCACCTTTCTTTTAAATTTCGTAGCACTTTTATTCGATTTTTAGCAAAATATTCCCAACATAAACATTATCATCGAATAACCTTACGTGAAATCATACATCGATTACCTTGCATAATCAAGCATTTATTCTAAATATGTTTCAGATCTTCTTCTATTTCATGCATTAACCATATCAGGTTCTTTATCCAAATTCAAATCCATCACGTTAATCCAATTCATAGACGAATGTTACAAACATTCTTTGCTAGTACAGATTGAGCTATAATGGACAGAATGATTAGGTACACTTATTGCATGAAAGGGTTCAACATCAGAGTCTCGGCACTGAGGAGTACGGTTATGATCTAGGGGCTTACACAGACCAGACATCCTATGACAGACGATCGGCCGATCTACCCAGACTGACGCAACTCTAAGCTCTGATACCACTAAATGTAACCCCCTAGACCCGCCTATGCGTTACAACGGATCCTAGAAAGTTACATTAGGGTCACAAGAGCGACCCACAGTAAAAATACACATAAAAACATATTTTTTTCAAACACTTGTTAAACTATAAAATCAACTTCTGTTTAAAATACCATTTCGAGATGTCATTTAAACACATAATAAAAACTTCAGAAAAATATTTTACAGACACTGCCATAAAACAATACATGACATACATGCCCACTAACTATACAATACCGTACTCCAAGGCAACACCGAGACAACTCCGAACACTGCTGTCAACCATTATACCACGATATATTCTTTTAACCTGCGATGGTAAAAACAGCGTGAGCTTGGAAAAGCTCAGTAATACAGTACTACCAAAAGATGCTATAAGTTCATGCAGATATAAGGTAGGCATAACATTTTCATAATGTTCCATATAGTAACAGTCTCCATTTTTGTTTTACTATTACGAGGTTGCGTCATACTCGAGAATAACGATACTTGCTCTTTATTCATACATCGAGAATTAGACAATAATTATATAGGCTGGTAACATACGAGGTATGAATTAGAGAGTTTAGTGTCTAGTGTGTTCCAATGGTGCAACATTAATGCATGAAATTTAATAATGCAGTAAACATTTTTATTTCAAATACATTTGTTTCAAGTAACAGTACAGTTCATTTTATTTCTTTATTTACCCTCCAACCATACTCCAGTATTTAATTTCCCTAGTGCGGTATCATGTACATGCATTAACCCGAGCCCATTGGGCGTGGGTACCATCCTAAGGATATACCTTAGAATACGAGCGGCCCTTGCCGAAGCATAGGAACCGAAAACGGGCGGACCTGGCCGAAGCCTAGGATCCGAAAACGAGCGGACCTGGCCGAAGCCTAGGATCCGAAAACGGGCGGACCTGGCCGAAGCCTAGGATTCGAAAACGGGCGGACCTGGCCGAAGCCTAGGATCCGAATACGGGCGGACCTGGCCGAAGCCTAGGATCCGAATACGGGCGGACCTGGCCGAAGCCTAGGATCCGAATACGGGCGGACTTACCAGCTGGATCAGGGCTGAGCCGACGGTGACTTCATATCATGTCCCAAGTACCCCAGTGAATCAGATCATCAATAGTTCATTAATTATTAACTGTATTTTTAGTAATTCATTATCCATATAGCATGTTTGCCATATCGGGTGCATATGCATATATCAGAAATATAGTACGGTCATACTTAATTATAAAACATATCATGCGAGTTCAAGTATGTCAATCAAGTGCACGTGATCGTTATTATAACATGTAAAACAGTATGCAAACCAGTCGTGTGGCACACATGGAACACACTAGGTGGAACAGTTTGTTTCTTGGAGATACTTGGCATTTACGGAAGAGAACACATTAAACTTTTGACAATTGAACGGATCTTTGAAACGGGGCCCCTATTAATAGAGGGGTTTGTACTAACGGTTCAACCCAAATATTCAGGAGATGATACATCAAGATCTTTGAGAGTTTTGGCATATCATGAGTGATTTACTCATTTAAGCCTACAAGGGCATTATAGTCATTTTATCACACATGGGTATTTTTGTAACTTATACCAATAAGGCATAAACGGTGGCTTGAAACATGCTAGTTGTTCATCAGATTTCCAACCAAGCATTCAGAGGTTTCCATGTCAAGATTTTTCACGACATCGGATACATTCGGGGCTATTTCGATTACTTTGGCTAACGAGGGCATTTTGGTCATTTAACTATCGGTAGTGATTTTGTAATTTAGCCCAATAATGATGAAATAACGATTTACCATATTTAAGATTTTCAGACGTTTTTCGGGCCTCTAAAACCAATCGAACAATATGTCCCAACCTTGCAATACTAACCAAACCTTCTAATGTATGCACTTCACGGGTATCATTTCCAAATACTGATTGTATCGTATATCTGAAAGGTTGCCTTCATATTTCACCACAGGACTTGCCACGGAGTAATCGAACTAATACTCTGTGCGGGAAAACTTCCATCCTTATATTAATATCAGGAGTGATTGACGTACATGGGTCATGCTTCAACCCATAAGGGCATTTCGGTCATTTTCAGCTTTATTGGCAAATCTCTAGAATTTCAATCCTTTAAATGGTGTTTCAGCCATTCCAGAAATTTCGTTACCTCCAACCGCTTCATTCATTTTAGAACTCAAGAGTTTATTCATCGTTCCAGTTAATTGCAAACCTCGATGTCCGAGAATACTTCATCCCTTTTGTCAATACGATCATTCCGATTAATTTTTTAACCATAATAGTATTTCCAAAACTTTTAGTCATTTCAAAC
Source organism: Hibiscus trionum (assembly GCA_030270665.1). Classification (NCBI taxonomy): domain Eukaryota; kingdom Viridiplantae; phylum Streptophyta; class Magnoliopsida; order Malvales; family Malvaceae; genus Hibiscus; species Hibiscus trionum. The sequence goes on along the minus strand of BSYR01000021.1, from coordinate 5,513,011 downwards.
AATTCAATATTTTGAGTCGCTTGATTAATTCGAAGGTATGGATAGTTTCCCGTAAATTTACATTCGGAGATTTATTCCAAATTCAAGGAAACCTAACACCTTACAATCTCGAACGTTTAAATCTTGTTACCATAACTTACAAGTAGATCGAGGTTTCCAGATGAATCGAGTTGTTTTACCATCTCCACTGTAGATTTCTAGATCGCTTACAATTTCAAGGATATTTTAGTCATTCTCATACCTCAAGGGCATTTTCGTAATTTCATAATCAAATATTACTAGCATTTACTCATTTGACATCAATAATTGAGTTTGGAGATTAGCCGCCTTATTAATTAATTTAATGAACTCCAGATCCCTACATTTATTAACTTTCTCATTCGAACATTTCGATCATTTCTAGGTTATCACAATCAATTTCATATCTAGTTTGACTTAAGCAGAGTTAACAGCACCCCTCATCATATTTATGCATGCATTAACCGAATATCAGCATGTTCATAAGGCATACTAGAGGTAGTAGTGTATTACCTTTAATCCTTGCTATATCGGTCAACCATGGTACTCCATTCGATCACTCTCGAACCCGAATGTTACGTCCTCTTCATCCCGAATACAAGGAACTTCGAATACCTTCAATCGCACAAAATCCAATTTCAGTCCATAATCACATTGCTCATAACTGATTATTCAAATACATAAGCAGACTCGAGTTCAAGGTCCAATTTGGAGGCTTTCAGGTTAGAATTTTGCGAAACGGGGTTCAAAACGGACTCAGGACGTCGAAAAACATAAAATAAGAGTTTTCGAAAAAATTTGACTTTTTGGTCAACGGTCAAAGTCAACGCTGACGTCAGCGGTCAAAGTCAACGCTGACGTCATGCTGACGTCACTGGTTCAAGGCTGACTCAGCGAGTTAACTCACTGGGTTGACTCGGACGAGTTGACTCATTGAGTTGACTCGGACGAGTTGACTCACTGGGTTGACTCGGTCAACGGGTCGGGTCGGTCAACGGGTCGGGTCAACGGGTCGGGTCGGTCAATGGGTCGGGTCGGTCAACGGGTCGGTTTGTTTGGACCGGTTCGGGTGACTTAATTCAAGGCCAGACCGGGTCTGAGCCGGCCGGTTCAACGGCCACCGTCCAGGGCGGCCGGAAATCGCCTTGGACGGCGCGTGAAGCCCACGCGCGACCTTTCCCGGTCGGAAAACACACCGGACAACACCAAAACACTAAAAATAGCCTTAAATCTAGCCTATTTCAACCAAAAACCCAAAAATTTAGGTTAGGGCTCACCGGACTTACCAAAACTGACGGTAAACTGTCAAAACTATCGTGGCTCCGACGACGTTCTAACAGTGGCCGTTCGACGATCAGTGATATGGGTTTTGCCCGGCTTCAAACGGAGAGTCTAAGGGTGGTGACGGCGTGGCGAACGGACGCCCACGACGGCCGAAATCCTTGAAAAACCGAGGGTCCTTAACCCTAGGTTTGACGAACATTTAACCTTTAATTCCCGACGACATGAACGGCGGCTGAGCGAGTGGTTAGAGGGGTTTTGGTCGGGGCTCGACGGGGAAGCCAACGGTGGTGGCGGTGAACGCCACGGAGCGGCGGTGACGGAGCCAAGGCGGTGGTCGGGGCTTGGGTTTAGGGGAGATGAAGGAAGTCGAATAGTCAATCAGACTGGTTCTGATAATTTCCAGATAATAATTTAATTTGAATGACAAGGGTGGTTGAGATATTTTATTTGTTTATTAATTTATTTTAGCTTTACAAGAACCACTTAAAAATGGGTGGGTGCATATTCCAACCAGAAATGGCCTTGGCTCAATGGCTAAAACTCAAGCAACTTATCCATGAGTTGCGGGTTCGACTCCCCTGAACCGCAATTTCCTCTTTTTTTATACATATATCTTTTGTGGGTGTTACAACTCCTCCCCCCTTAAAAGAAATTTCGTCCTCGAAATTTACTAGGGTCGGACAAATACATAAACTACTCTTTTGTCCATTCTTGTACTGAAACTTATCTATCAAAGCATGTTTGTTTCTCGGGACTCGCAAACAATCACGGATCAATCTGGGAGTGTCCTTAGTTACTCAAATTGACTTTGGACCCATAATCACCCCATTGTACATTTTGGACCAATTTATCAGGATATAACAACTGAACCCATACGAACTTCATGTGGTGCCAAAGAAACACTTGTTTCGTAACCTTTATATTAAATGGTCTCTGTCATGAATGTGAAACCTTTCCAATAACCACAGTAATAATCATACCTCCTAGAAGCATCTCCTTTAGGATATGAGTTAGTCTACTAAGACGACCTTCAATTTACGGATGAAGAAATGTTCCTAAAATCCAGACGAGTACTCAAGGCTTCCAACAGGCCCCTCCGGAATCAGGATGTAAACATCAAACTTTGATCAGAAATGATTCATAACAGTTTACCATGCTTCGAATTTCAAGAAAAAGTCTTTCTTTGTGACGACCAAACATAATCAAGGTCTTAAACGAATATCACTTACCTTCACAATAATATTCAGACAACCCTTTTTTTTTCTTTATAAGGTCTTTCTTCAAGACGATCAAACATAACCAAAATTTTAAACAGATGTCACATACCTTCAGCGTAATACTCCAATAATCGTTTACTTCGTGCATAACAGAGTCACCGCATAATCTATACTTTCACCAATCTCGCGGTCACCTTTCTTTTAAATTTCGTAGCACTTTTATTCGATTTTTAGCAAAATATTCCCAACATAAACATTATCATCGAATAACCTTACGTGAAATCATACATCGATTACCTTGCATAATCAAGCATTTATTCTAAATCTGTTTTAGATCTTCTTCTATTCCATGCATTAACCATATCAGGTTCTTTATCCAAATTCAAATCCATCACGTTAATCCAATTCATAGACGAATGTTACAAACATTCTTTGCTAGTACAGATTGAGCTATAATGGACAGAATGATTAGGTACACTTATTGCATGAAAGGGTTCAACATCAGAGTCTCGGCACTGAGGAGTACGGTTATGATCTAGGGGCTTACACAGACCAGACATCCTATGACAGACGATCGGCCGATCTACCCAGACTGACGCAACTCTAAGCTCTGATACCACTAAATGTAACCCCCTAGACCCGCCTATGCGTTACAACGGATCCTAGAAAGTTACATTAGAGTCACAAGAGCGACCCACAGTAAAAATACACATAAAAACATATTTTTTTTCAAACATTTGTTAAACTATAAAATCAACTTCTGTTTAAAATACCATTTCGAGATGTCATTTAAACACATAATAAAAACTTCAGAAAAATATTTTACAGACACTGCCATAAAACAATACATGACATACATGCCCACTAACATTACAGTACCGTACTCCAAGGCAACACCGAGACAACTCCGAACACTGCTGTCAACCATTATACCACGATATATTCTTTTAACCTGCGATGGTAAAAACAGCGTGAGCTTGGAAAAGCTCAGTAATACAGTACTACCAAAAGATGCTATAAGTTCATGCAAATATAAGGTAGGCATAACATTTTCATAATGTTCCATATAGTAACAGTCTCCATTTCTGTTCTACTATTACGAGGTTACGTCATACTCGAGAATAACGATACTTGCTCTTTATTCATACATCGAGAATTAGACAATAATTATATAGGCTGGTAACATACGAGGTAGGAATTAGAGAGTTTAGTGTCTAGTGTGTTCCAATGGTGCAACATTAATGCATGAAATGTAATAATGCAGTAAACATTTTTATTTCAAATACATTTGTTTCAAGTAACAGTACAGTTCATTTTATTTCTTTATTTACCCTCCAACCATACTCCAGTATTTAATTTCCCCAGTGCGGTATCATGTACAGGCATTAACCCGAGCCCATTGGGCGTGGGTACCATCCTAAGGATATACCTTAGAATACGAGCGGCCCTTGCCGAAGCATAGGAACCGAAAACGGGCGGACCTGGCCGAAGCCTAGGATCCGAAAACGAGCGGACCTGGTCGAAGCCTAGGATCCGAAAACGGGCGGACCTGGCCGAAGCCTAGGATCCGAATACGGGCGGACCTGGCCGAAGCCTAGGATCCGAATACGGGCGGACCTGGCCGAAGCCTAGGATCCGAATACGGGCGGACTTACCAGCTGGATCAGGGCTGAGCCGACAGTGACTTCATATCATGTCCCAAGTACCCCAGTGAATCAGATCATCAATAGTTCATTAATTATTAACTGTATTTTTAGTAATTCATTATCCATATAGCATGTTTGCCATATCGGGTGCATATGCATATATCAGAAATATAGTACGGTCATACTTAATTATAAAACATATCATGCGAGTTCAAGTATGTCAATCAAGTGCACGTGATCGTTATTATAACATGTAAAACAGTATGCAAACCAGTCCTGTGGCACACATGGAACACACTAGGTGGAACAGTTTGTTTCTTGGAGATACTTGGCATTTACGGAAGAGAACACATTAAACTTTTGACAATTGAACGGATCTTTGAAACGGGGCCCCTATTAATAGAGGGGTTTGTACTAACGGTTCAACCCAAATATTCAGGAGATGATACATCAAGATCTTTGAGAGTTTTGGCATATCATGAGTGATTTACTCATTTAAGCCTACAAGGGCATTATAGTCATTTTATCACACATGGGCATTTTTGTAACTTATACCAATAAGGCATAAACGGTGGCTCGAAACATGCTAGTTGTTCATCAGATTTCCAACCAAGCATTCAGAGGTTTCCATGTCAAGATTTTTCACGACATCAGACACATTCGGGGCTATTTCGATTACTTTGGCTAACGAGGGCATTTTGGTCATTTAACTATCGGTAGTGATTTTGTAATTTAGCCCAATAATGATGAAATAACGATTTACCATATTTAAGATTTTCAGAAGTTTGTCGGGCCTCTAAAACCAATCGAACAATATGTCCCAACCTTGCAATACTAACCAAACCTTCTAATGTATGCACTTCACGGGTATCATTTCCAAATACTGATTGTATCGTATATCTGAAAGGTTGCCTTCATATTTCACCACAGGACTTGCCACGGAGTAATCGAACTAATACTCTGTGCGGGAAAACTTCCATCCTTATATTAATATCAGGAGTGATTGACGTACATGGGTCATGCTTCAACCCATAAGGGCATTTCGGTCATTTTCAGCTTTATTGGCAAATTTCTAGAATTTCAATCCTTTAAATGGTGTTTCAGCCATTCCAGAAATTTCGTTACCTCCAACCGCTTCATTCATTTTAGAACTCAAGAGTTTATTCATCGTTCCAGTTAATTGCAAACCTCGATGTCCGAGAATACTTCATCCCTTTTGTCAATACGATCATTCCGATTAATTTTTTAACCATAATAGTATTTCCAAAACTTTTAGTCATTTCAAACAATTCAATATTTTGAGTCGCTTGATTAATTCGAAGGTATGGATAGTTTCCCGTAAATTTACATTCGGAGATTTATTCCAAATTCAAGGAAACCTAACACCTTACAATCTCGAACGTTTAAATCTTGTTACCATAACTTACAAGTAGATCGAGGTTTCCAGATGAATCGAGTTGTTTTACCATCTCCACTGTAGATTTCTAGATCGCTTACAATTTCAAGGATATTTTAGTCATTCTCATACCTCAAGGGCATTTTCGTAATTTCATAATCAAATATTACTAGCATTTACTCATTTGACATCAATAATTGAGTTTGGAGATTAGCCGCCTTATTAATTAATTTAATGAACTCCAGATCCCTACATTTATTAACTTTCTCATTCGAACATTTCGATCATTTCTAGGTTATCACAATCAATTTCATATCTAGTTTGACTTAAGCAGAGTTAACAGCACCCCTCATCATATTTATGCATGCATTAACCGAATATCAGCATGTTCATAAGGCATACTAGAGGTAGTAGTGTATTACCTTTAATCCTTGCTATATCGGTCAATCATGGTACTCCATTCGATCACTCTCGAACCCGAATGCGACGTCCTCTTCATCCCGAATACAAGGAACTTCGAATACCTTCAATCGCACAAAATCCAATTTCAGTCCTTAATCACATTGCTCATAACTAATTATTCAAATACATAAGCAGACTCGAGTTCAAGGTCCAATTCGGAGGCTTTCGGGTTAGAATTTTGCGAAACGGGGTTCAAAAACGGACTCGGGACGTCGAAAAACATAAAATAGGAGTTTTCGAAAAAATTGACTTTTTGATCAACGGTCAAAGTCAACGCTGACGTCAGCGGTCAAAGTCAACGCTGACGTCATGCTGAAGTCACTTGTTCAAGGCTGACTCAGCGAGTTGACTCACTGGGTTGACTCGGACGAGTTGACTCATTGAGTTGACTCAGACGAGTTGACTCACTGGGTTGACTCGGTCAACGGGTCGGGTCGGGTCGGGTCGGTCAACGGGTCGGGTCGGTCAACGGGTCGGTTTGTTTGGACCGGTTCGGGTGACTTAATTCAAGGCCAGATCGGGTCTGAGCCGGCCGGTTCAACGGCCACCGTCCAGGGCGGCCGGAAATCGCCTTGGACGGCGCGTGAAGCCCACGCGCGACCTTTCCCGGTCGGAAAACACACCGGACAACACCAAAACACTAAAAATAGCCTTAAATCTAGCCTATTTCAACCAAAAACCAAAAAATTTAGGTTAGGGCTCACCGGACTTACCGAAAATGACGGTAAACCGTCAAAACTGCCGTGGCTCCGACGACGTTCTAACAGTGGCCGTTCGACGATCGGTGATATGGGTTTTGCCCGGCTTCAAACGGAGAGTCTAAGGGTGGTGACGGCGTGGCGAACGGACGCCCACGACGGCCGAAATCCTTGAAAAACCGAGGGTCCTTAACCCTAGGTTTGACGAACATTTAACCTTCAATTCCCGACGACATGAACGGCGGCTGAGCGAGTGGTTAGAGGGGTTTTGGTCGGGGCTCGACGGGGAAGCCAACGGTGGTGGCGGTGAACGCCACGGAGCGGCGGTGACGGAGCCAGGGCGGTGGTCGGGGCTTGGGTTTAGGGGAGATGAAGGAAGTCGAATAGTCAATCAGACTGGTTCTGATAATTTCCAGATAAGAATTTAATTTGAATGACAAGGGTGGTTGAGATATTTTATTTGTTTATTAATTTATTTTAGCTTTACAAGAACCACTTAAAAATGGGTGGGTGCATATTCCAACCAGAAATGGCCTTGGCTCAATGGCTAAAACTCAAGCAACTTATCCATGAGTTGCGGGTTCGACTCCCCTAAACCGCAATTTCCTCTTTTTTTTATACATATATCTTTTGTGGGTGTTACAGCATGCCTCACTAAGCATTTGTGCTTACGCTATCTCTTTTTCCAATAATGAAGATAATTGAGGTGTTTTCAGGCATCAAGGAAGCCAAGTTCATCCAATAAAGTCTAAGCTCATGTATGGTGAAGTTTTCACACACTTAGTTTTGATATAATGGCAATGGGAAACCAAGAATTGTATTTGGGAGATATGTTGAACTCCCTAAGGACTGTGGCATGTTGTGTTAGCTTGCTTGAGTTGTAAATGGCCTTAATTGTTTGATTTGAGGTTGGATTGCTTATTTTGGGTTTGTGATAGGAAGCATGCCTCTAGAATGATGAGATTTTGTGTTTGATGCTATCTTCGTGTTAGAATGACCCAAATGTGTTCCTTATATGTATGTTGGACTGCTGGTATGTTTTGAGAGTCTTTGGGGCATGTTTGAGTATGATTGTGAGCGAAAAACCAGCAATTACTGCTGTTTCTGGGCAGGGTGTATCGGAACACCCTATGGTGTTTCGGAACGGGGGCCTGAAATGGCCTTGGCGTTTCGAAACGTAAAGGGCTGTTTCGATACATTTTGGCTACTAGAATGACATGTTCCGGAACTGGTCTCGGAACATACCCGCGTACCGAAACGGTCAACGCCGTTCCGATACAGCGTTCCGGTACGGTGAGTAGGCGTTCCGAAACGGGTTACCGTTTGACCCAGATTTGAATTGTTTTGATGTTTGCATGCTTTACATTTTAGTCTTAAATGTTGTAATTGCAATTGCTTGGGCTTGAGATGTCTTTTTAAGATGATATTTGGCAGAGAAGCATGAAACATGATTAATTTCACAATGGTAATCCTAAAATCAATGAAGTCCCTCTATTTTACAAAAAATTACATTTTGGTCCCTAAACTTGTATTAAGTGCAATTGAGTCCCTAAATGTTATCCGATCGCTGTGCCTTTCTTAATCATGACTCGTGAGTACTCACTTAGGGTTAACATGTATTTAGACAAGATTAAAAGGAATAAAAGGGTCGTTAATCAAGGTTGACTTTCGAGTTGTCTTTGGTTTTCCCCGTGTAATCTTCGTAGTTCGGGTCAAGCGTCTAGGCCGGGCTAAGGGGGTTACATCTCTTTTTATAATTTACCTACCTGGTGCATTTTTCATTATTGTGCTTTCTATTAGACCATATGAACTTTTGTTTTGGAAAAATAATTGTTCATCAAATATAGGAATTACATGAGATGTAACTAGCAAGTGTTGCTTACCTAAATAATTAGATTTTAAGAGTAAAGTCAAAGCTGACTTGGAATAAAATGAAATATGGATCCTTACCCACTAGAAATACTTTTAGTAAGTTTTTCAGTTTTGAGAGTTTATAATAGTGGGAATGTAATTTCTTTATAAATATGATAAAACGTACTTATAAATCATATTTTATCATCATAAATTTTATAGAAAACTCAAATACATTATCATTGCGATTCGTCCTTGAGAAGGACAAATTGAATGGATTGAACTTCTTTGATTGGTTCCGTAACTTAAATATTGTCCTTATGCAAGAACGAAAACTGCAAACTATCGAAAAACATGTCCTTAAAAAGCCAACGCGTGATGCCTTCAAAGATGAAAGGGAAGCCTTTGAGAAATACTCAAATGACATGGTAGATGTTGGATGCTTGATGCTTGCGACCATGACCCTTGAGCTTCAGAAGCAATATAAGGACATGGTTTCCTATGAGATTGTTAAAAATCTCAAAGAATTATATGAGGGACAAGCTCGTCAAGAGAGGTATGAGACCTCTAAGACTTTGTTTCGATGCAAAATGTTGGATCGAACTCCAATGGAAACTCATGTTCTCAAAATGATAGGGTATATTCAAACCCTTGAAAAATTGGGCTTCCATCTAAGTGTTGAATTGGCTACTGACGTTATCATGCAATTGTTGTTGAATAGTTTTAATCAGTTTGTTCATAATTTTAATATGAATAAAATTAACAAATCGTTGCTCTAGTTGCTTGGTCTATTAAGAACAACAGAAAACAACATAAAAAGGTTGGTTACAAACCTATTCTAATGGTCCGAAAAGATAACAGAAAAGGAAAGCCCAACACCAAGGCAAAGCTAAAGCCCAACAAAGAAAAAGCTGCATTGAAACTCAAAGGAGGAGTTGCAAAAAAAAAGGAAAGTGTTTCCATTGCAACAATGCTGGACATTAGAAGAGAAATTGCCCTGTCTATCTTGAGGACATCAAGAAGAATAGAGAAAATGGACAGTCCGGATCAGATATTTATGTTATTGATAGTAATATATCAATTTCTACTTCTTGGGTATTAGATACCGATTGTGGTTCACACATTTGTACTTCTGTACATGAACTAAAAAAGATAGAAATTGGCAAAATGAGACGAGGACCTACGAGTGGGACATGGAGCAAGAGTTGCTGCATTAGCTATAGGAACATATACTTTGTCATTACCTAGTGGACTTGTTTTAGATTTAGAGGATTGTTATTTCGTACCTAGTTTGACTAAAAACATTATTTCAATTTCTTGTTTGGATAAGATTGGTTTTGAGATTATCATTAAGAATAATAATTGTTTTTCCCTCAATAATGTTTTTATGGTACAACTCAATTAATCAATGGTCTCTATATATTAGATCAAGACAACTTTATATATAACATAAATACAAAAAAAAAATAAACAAATGACTCTATTCAAACTTATCTCTAGCATTGTCGCTTGGGTCATATAAGTGAGAAACGCATATCAAAACTTCATAAAGATTGATTTTTGGATTCTTTTATTTTCGAACAATTAGATATATGTGAGCATTGCTTAATGGGGAAAATGACCAAATCACCATTTGACGGTAAAAATGAGCGAGCAAGTGATTTATTAGGTCTAATACATAGTAATGTATATGGACCAATGAATACACAAGCCACGGAGGGTTTCAATACTTCATTACTTTCACTGACGACTTCAGTAGATATGTGTATGTTTACCTAATGCATCATAAATCTGAAGCCCTTGAAAAGTTCAAAGAATTTAAAAACGAAGTACAAAACCAGTTAGGAAAGAGTATCAAAGCTCTTCGATCAGATCAAGAAGGAGAATACTTAAGCCTAGAGTTTAATGAGCTCCTTAAAGGATGTGGGATTGTCTCACAACTTACACCTCCAGGTACTCCACAACACAATGAAGTCTCTGAAAGGAGAAATCGAACATTGTTAGACATGGTTCGGTCAATGATGAGTCATGTTGATCTTTCAACTTCTTTTTGGGGACATGCGCTAAAACAGCCGCTTTCACACTAAATCGCGTTCCATTTAAATCGGTTCAAAAGACACCATACGAGATGTGGAATGGGAAGCGTCTTAATATGTCATTTATGAAATTTGGGGATGCGAAGCTTATGTTAAACATAAGATGTCTACAAAACTCGAACTCAAATCTCATAAATGTAATTTTGTAGGGTATCCTAAAGAAACTAAAGGATACTATTTCTTCAATCCATTTGAGAACAAAGTGTTTGTTGCTCGAACATGTCTCTTCCTCGAAAGAGAATTTATTCTCGAAAAGGAAAGTAGGAGAAATATTGAACTTTGAAAAATTCAAGATCAACCACAGATCATTGAATCAGAGATTGAACAACCACTAGTTCCACAAATAGTTGAGGAACATCCAACTGTTCTTAAAACACAACCACTGCGGAGATCTATGAGAGAACATAATGCGCATGAGAGATATGGATTTCTTGTCACATTGCATGGAGACGTTCTTCTCATAGACCAAGATGAACCTAAGACTTATCAGGAAGCATTGGAGAGCCCAGACTCTGAAAAATGGCTAGAAGTCATAAAATCCGAGATAGATTCCATGTTAGAAAACCAAGTATGGACTTTGGTTGACCCACCCGAAGGGGTTAAGCCCATAGGGTGCAAATGGATTTTCAAAAAGAAAACTGACATGGATGGAAATGTACAAACATACAAAGGACGATTGGTCGCTAAAAGATTTCGTCAAATTCATGGTATAAACTATGATGAAACTTTTCCCCTGTTGCTATGTTTAAATCTATCCGGATATTGCTTGCAATAACTGTATATTACGATTATGAAATCTGGAAAATGGATGTCAAAACCGCTTTCCTTAATTGAAAATTAGATGAGGATGTGTACATGACACAACCTGAGGGTTTTATCGATCCAAAATATGCCCTAAAAGTATGCAAACTACAAAGATTCATTTATGGGTTGAAGCAAGCTTGTCGAAGTTAGAATCTTCGTTTTAATGAGGCAATCAAAGAGTTTAGTTTTATTAAAAATGAAGACGAGCCACGTGTTTTCAAGAAAACTAGTGGGGGCACATTTACATTCTTAATATTGTATGTGGATGACATACTAATAATAGGAAATGGCATACATACCTTACAGTCTGTAAAGACTTGGTTAGAAAAATGTTTTTCTATGAAAGACTTGGGTGAAGCAACCTACATAGTAGGAGTCAAGATTTATAGAGATAGATCAAGACGACTCCTAAGACTAAGTCAAAATACATCCATAGACAAAGTACTGAAAAGATTCAGCATGGAAGAATCTAAAAGACGATTCTTACCTATGAGACATAGTATTTCGCTCTCGAATGAAATGTGTCCTTCAACGCCTCAATAGAGGGAACGCATGAGTAAGATTCCATATGCTTCGACCATTGGTTCTATCATGTATGCCATGCTATGTACATGTCCGGATGTATCATATGCACTAAGTATGACAAGTCGATACCAAGTAGATCTTGGTGAAGGTCATTGGGTTGCAGTAAAACACATCTTTAAGTCCTTAAGAAGAACTAAGGATACATTACTTATGTATAGAGGTGAGGAAGAACTAAGTATAAAAGGTTATACTGACGCAAGCTTCCAAATTGATAAGGATGATTCTCGATCGCAATCGGGTTTTGTGTTTTGCCTTAATGGAGGTGTTGTAAGCTGGAAAAGTTCAAAGCAAGATACATTAGCAGATTTTACAACAGAAGTCGAGTATATTGCAGCAACCGATGCTATAAAAGAGATTGTTTGGATCAAAAAGTTCATATCTAAACTAGGGGTCGTGCCTAGCATATCAAATGCTATAGATCTACGTTGTGACAACAACGGAGCCATCGCACAAGCAAAGGAACTCAAATCTCACCAGCGATCCAAACACATACTTAGGTGTTACCATCTTATTCGTGAAATCATTGATCGAGGAGATGTAGAAATATGTAGAGTACCAACGGATGACAATGTCGCTGATCCACTGACAAAGCCTCTGACACAACAGAAGCATGAACGTCAAACTAAGTCTCTTGGTGTTAGATACATGAGTGATTGGTCTTAGTGCTAGTGGGAGATTGTTGGAGTATGCCCAAAGACCAATCATGAGATGATTGTAAAAGACATACTTATTTTATCTTGTTTATTAATAAAAATCATTATTATTATTTTAGTATTATTCTGTGAATATATAAATAAAATGAATTATAATAAAGTCCTTAGAATAATATAGTTATTCTTGAATGTCCTTAGTCGAGAATTATTGTGGGCATGGACAACAATAATATATTAAGACTAATATGTAGTTGATTGATAACAAAGTGTTGTTATTGACATAGAGATGTCAAAATCAATACATAAGTATGTGTTAAAGAACGACATACTGGACTTGTAACACCCTAATTTTTGCCCTAATTTAAACCCTAAATTGGTTAAAATCCCTAATTTAGAACCCTAATAATCTGGGAAATTTTAATTTGAAATCCTAATTGATTTAGTGGCTAAATTGAGAATTTTTGAAACTTTAGTGACCTTTTTGTAAATCAGGTAAAACTTTGGATCCTTACTGTGTAATTAACCCAATAGTTAGGGTATAAATTCATACTTTTCAGCCATAGGGCTTTCTTTTTCCCGTTTTGCTTCAGCTGCATCATCTTCCCCTTCTCCCTCGTTTTTTTTCTTCTTTTCGAATAACCACCCCCTTTCGTGGTTTTTGTTCACGCTCCGGTGAAGGGGTTGTCACCGTCCTAACATCGATCTGAGACCCTCAGCTTATTCTCTGTTACCGTCCAAACAAAACCCACACTTCGGATTGTTCTCGTCGGCCGTCACTTGCTCGGAATCCGTAAGAAACCGTTCGAATCCTTCATCACCGTCGATCTCGTTGTTCATCTCTCAACGTTTTGGTGTTTTAGGGTAAGGGATTAACCAGAGTTGGAGGTTATTTTAAGTGGGTGTGTGTGTTGTTGTGGGAATCGGCCGAAAATTAAGGTTTTTAGGTCACCGACGAGAGTTTCTGGCGACGACACTGATTGAGTTTGTGCCCTAATTTTGTGTTCGAATGAAAAGAAGGGAAAAGGGTGAACCGAACCGAACCGGTCCAAATTGTAAACTGAGTTAGACTAAACCACAATAGAACCAAATCAGACTCATCTCTATAACCGAACCGGCTGACGTGTGCGATGACATCATCTGTTGACCGTTGACCGTTGACTTTTTTCCTCAGAAAATGCTTATTTCATGTTTTTTGACGTCCTGATTCCGATTCCACTACCTGTTTTGACCACTTTTATTCGATTATACTTAGTATTTAAATATTTGATTATCGGGAAATTAATTGTATTTATTCCTATTTTCAGACGACATTGACTCGGATACTGAGATCCTCCCTCCTCCACCTGGACGACCTCCTGTTGCTCAGACATCGAGATCCACTCATGAGTTTAATTAATAGTATATTCGATATTTATATTATCAGTGTCTTGACATAGTAGTAGTATCTTTGATGATGTATTTAATTATTATAAGAGCTGACTCTGACCGACCTAGAGATAGACCTGAGCGTGGGAGACGTCACTGTCGACGTTGAATGTTTGCTACATGAGGTGTGTTCTCTTCTGTGCTATCTGTTTGCAGTTCTTTGTATGAATATGTGTTAATAGATTGAATTATAAATATGATGTGGTTTGATGTTGTATGGTAATAACATTCTGATGATCTGTGATATTTGACTCATTCGGTATGCTATTACATCATCCAATATATATATATATATATATATATATATATATATATATATGTTATCAGATTTGGGTTATTGTATATCAGACTATATGATTATACATTTCTGTTGATAAAAAATGCATTCATATTCAGAACTCGGATTTTATGTCATCTCATTATGGTTGGGATTCTGTACGGGAAAGTTTAGTAGCTTTATCCTTCGGGTTGATGTCTACTTCGGATCAATGGTTTCGCCCTACGGGCTGGATTCCACTTCGGATGGTGACGAGGTTGAGAGTGGTTCTGGGGAACTTTACTCTTCGGATGGTGATGTAGATGAGTGCATACCATATTATTTTGCATATCTTACTCATATAAGTTTATTTGATTGTTGGGTTGAGCCTAATATTCGGATAATGTGTTGTTTGACTCTGTTAATTTATAAATTCTGTTAATCATGTTTGCACTGCAGAGACACACTGAGCGTTTTCGCTGACTCCCCCTTAGTTTCTATTTCAGATACTCGGGTCTAGGCTACGGTACTTGGAGGACCTCATTTTCCAGCAATATTTACTATTATCAGTATGATTACTCAGATTTATGGATTTTATATGTTTTATCATATTGTACTTAATTTCAGATTTCGGAAACCTTATTTGGGATATTACGTTTTATCATGCATATATATATATATATGGATATTTAATATTTTCAGGATGATACTATAAATACGTATTGTGGATATTATTAATATTTATTTCGGAAGTGATATTTTGCATTTGATTGCTTTTCTTGAGGGACAAGTTTCAAACTTAACTTCCTATATTCGATCCAATTTTTTTGGGTTGAGTTTAGGGGGTTCAGGACTGACCCACTATGAGCATATTTCTTGAATTATTATGTGACAGTCACAATATTTCTCATGGTGATAACTAAGTGTATGATCCTCATACTTGAGATCATCATTATTTCAATATCGAGAGTGACATATTTTGATGCAGTCAAACGTGTATTATAACAGACTACGCTATAAAGACTGATATTGGATATGTCACACTCTATATAACAAAATATGATTGATCAAGATATGATTTGTCCCTCCTACATAATAGGAGTAATATCGTAGGCCACTTAATTGAGTGAGACTAGAAAATACATGGTCATGCTCAAATAAATTGATATGAGATATCATAGTTATTCGTTTATCATAGTCTACTCAAGATATCAAGAAAGATTAGATGGACTATACAAGTGTGACTAATTCATGACTTGTGTTCGATCTAGATATAATGACAAAAGGATGCAATACATAAAAGAAGTTAATCACGGAAAAAGGTAAAGTCGAACCACGACTTCATGTAACTTATGTAGCAATGATGTATTGCTAGATGTCACTCATTGTTTGTAATATTAGAATTGTTCTAGATATTACTACTAACGTTACATGAACCTACAAGGGTCACATCCTATTATTGAAACGAACAAATATCGACTAGATAACATGTGTACAAACTTGTTGTACATGTAATAATTATTAAACACTAAATTATTATAATTATTATAATTATAGATAATCTCGTTTACACTATTAATATATATATAGGGTAAACTACATAAATGGTCACCGAATTTTTAAGATAGATTCATTTTGGTCACCTTACTTTTAAAATATTCAATAAGGTCACCCAACTTTTAATTCGCATTCGATACAGTCCCTTCCGTTAACTCCGTTAAAATTTAATAATTTAATAAATTAACTTTCGAATTATTCATATTTTGGCCACTCTCAAATGACATGGTTACACAAATAGAAAATTTCGATTAATCTTTTTTAAAATCCAAGTGATGATTTTTTAATTTTCTTATTAAATTTACCATATTTGATATTTTAACAAGCAAAATAAAAAAATATTACTCGAATAAAATAATTCAATTAATCAGTCAATAGATTATCTGATTTAATTGGTACAATATAAGATCGAGAATTGAATAATCTGAATTTAGAAATTAACCAAAATAATTTTTAAGGACTAATCAAACCCGATTTCGGTACCAAAATAAAATAATTTATTTAAAAAATATTACTGATCGGTTCGATTAATCCTTAAAATTATTTTGGTTAAAAATGTGTACCGAAATCGAATTCAATTAATCTTTTAAAAAATCCAGGAAATGGTTTTTAACCAAAATAATTTTTGAAGACTAATCGAATCCGATTTTAATATCAAAATAAAATAATTTATTTAAAAAAATTACTGAAATCGGTTCGATTAATCCTTAAAAAATATTTTGGTTAAAAATGTGTACTGAAATCGGGTTCGATTAATCTTTTAAAAAATCTGGGTAATGAATTTTTAACCAAAATAATTTTTAAGGATTAATCGAACCTAATTTCGGTACAATTTTTTAACCAAAATAATTTTAAGGATTAATCGAACCGATCGGTAATATTTTTAAAATAAATTATTTTATTTTGGTACCGAAATTGGGTTCGATTAGTCCTTAAAAATTATTTTGGTTAATTGCTAAATTCAGATTATTTAATTCTTGACCTTATATTGTACCAATTAAATTAGATAATCTATTGGCCGATTAATTGAATTGTTTTTTCGAGTAATAGTTTTTTTTACTTTGCTTATTAAAATATCAAATATGGTAAATTTAATAAGAAAATTAAAAAAAATTATTACTCGGATTTTTAAAAAGATTAATCGAATTTTTCTATTTGTATAATCATGTCATTTGAGAGTGGCCAAAATATGAACAATTCGATTTATTAAATTGTTAAACTCTAGTGACCAAAATACGAGTGAGAAGAAAGTTGGGTGATGATTGATGTGGTTTACCCATTGTTTTATTAAGGAAAAGCACGTGAACTTTAGCGGAGTTAACGGGAGGGACCGTATTGAAAGCGATTTAAAAATTAGGTGACCTTATTGAATATTTTAAAAGTACATTGATCAAAATAAATCAAACCTAAAAATTCGGTGACCATTTATGTAGTTTACTCATATATTTATATATATATATATATATATATATTCAATTAAATATATAGAAAAAAAAAGAGAGAGAAGAAACGAAGGTGTAGGAAGAAATATAGAGAGAGGAAAGGGTTCAAACTTCAACGGTTGGTCCCTAAGAAATGAAAAATGTTGAAAAAAAATTGTTTGGTTCTGAAATTAGAAAATGTGTGAATCTATAATATCATGACATCAGATACTACATTCGATTATTTAGGAGTTTTTTTGTTCTCTTTTCTTGGTTGTTTCACCTCTCTTTGCAGTTCTGTGTCCTGTAAGCTGCTGGTGTTGGTGAATAAAGGCAGCTTGAAACATGGCTCCTTTCGTCAAAATCTTTCTTTTCCTCGAATCTGACGTCGCGGCTTGTTTCCTAGTGTTCTTCTTCCGTGATTCTGCCGGTTGGGTTGCGCCGACACCCATTTCTTTAAAGTTCATTTGACTGTGATCAGAGCTTCTTAGACCTCTTCTCCTCCTGGCTAGCTCCATCCCCTTCTTTGTAAATCACTCGATGATTAGGGAGGGAGGTCTTTTGAACTATTGTGGTAGTGATTGGCATCTCCCGTTGTTGTTGACGTCCCCTCTTCCGTCCCTTGGCTTTTCGACTTTGACAACTCTGTTGTTGTTTTTATGGTTTAGGCTTCATTTTTTATTGCAGCCCTCAAACCTCAGTTGGGTTTGAACGGCCGTTTTCAGAAGTTGAAAAATTCAGCTTTGTTTAGGTGCTGAAAATGCTGGACAAACTCTTGATCAGTGGTCAACCATTGGCTATTTGACTAAAAAAAAGATAGATAAACAAACGCGCTGCTAAACTCAAAAAAAAAAAAAAAACAGCCTTATTTTCATGTTTTGTTGCACATTGTTCTATGCCTTTTTTGTGTGCCTTTCTTGGCTCCTTTGTCCGTTGGTTCGATCTAGAATCCTTTTGAAGTCCATGTTGTTTTGTGTTTGTGGTGCTTGTACCACTTTATTTGATTAATGAAGTGTTTTTATGTTTAAAAAAATTGAACCTCATAATTATATTACAAATAACATAATATTTATATCTTAAACATCAACTCTAGTACATAATATCGAATAGAAATCGTCTGCCCAGCAATGTCTGAAGTAAAAGTAATGCACCCTATAAGAACTGTACATAATGTCCCATAAGCGAGACATTTTGGATTACATGTCAATGTTGTTGATCAACCTCTCAAATCTGAATAGATTGGAGGGCATGATTTTTTATATCATAAATTTCCTAATGAGAAAGTATGTTTAGGAAAGAAACTCTAGCATGGAGCAAGCTCCTGAACAAGCACTCCAATCCTTCTTCGAAACTTTCAAACACAGCATCCAGAGATTCCAAATTCAGCAGTGCAGATAGAATTTTCGTTTCCTCGGAGTCCGCTTTCGAACCCTGCAGCAGTAAGTTGCTAACCGCAACATCGACTCTGTCTAACTCGTTCATTTTCTGCTTGTCTGCCGAACCCTTCCGCACCAACTTCGAAGCCAATGACCACTTCGAGGGCTTCAGCTTCGGCTTCAGCATCGATGGAGAAAGGAAAGAGAGGAAGGTGTGAAAGATGGAAGCAGTGATCAGGCTTGCTTCTTTAAGCAATGCAGCGACGGCGGACAGATGACGGTCATGTTCCAATTGGGGGAAGTCTCCGAACATATCGTCCATTTGCTTCAATGATGCAAGTGAATTGGCAATTTCCTTTTTCATAGTCTTCCTAGAGGCGATGTAACAACTAATGTTGCTCTCAATGCTTAGCTCTCCCGCCTTGCTTCGTCGAAGAGCCGATTGAAGTTCTCTAGCACTTTGTTTCATCGACAGAACGGCGTCCCTTGTGTTACTGCAGAGATCCAAGTGCTTCAACGAACAATCTAGCAATGCGTTTTCCCATTCCTCGTTGTGAGGCTGAGTTAAAGCTTGGTGAGTGAGGGGCAAATTCAGAAGATCCTCTATGCAGATATACAACTCGGCCAGGCCAAATAGACTGGTGGAAAGTGTTTCGGCATTTGACGATGAAGCACCCTGCCAACACCTACGCTTACTCAGCTCCGCTTCCAATCGAAGCGTGCTCGGATGTGATCTCGCAGGGAAGCTGAAGGATCGGACACTGTGTTTTTTGGTAGACTTTGAGGAGAAAGCAGCCATTCTCATTTTTTTCATTCTAAGATGAAAGCTGATTAAGTTGAAATAATCATCCATTAGAGTTTATTTATACCAACAAACTTGGAGATAGAGAGCAATGTAGGTCCATGTACCAATGTGGAAGGCAACATGTGATGATAGTGTGGGAACTTTTCCTATAGAACCTACTATGTCCCCACCTAAAGGAAATGACTTGAAACGATAAACTTTCCTTGTTTAATAAAGATCTAGAACTAACGTATTGGTCCAAGTGGTAAGCAACTTGATATAGTTTAAGCAGGTTTCGAGCTTGAGCCCTTGTGTACGCAGAAAAACTCCTATTGAAAGACTTATCCACTAAAATTAAGTATACGACATAGGTTGGTCCTGATTTATCAGGAAAAAGCCTTGAAGAACCGGGAGGCAACCGTATAAATAAATAAAGAAAGAAAGATCCCATGAGTTGTGATTTGGATACGGTGTATCTGACTTGTGGGGTTTTGTTTTACACAACACTTGTGGATTCATTATGCATGGTTCATCGTCCAATAATGCACAACCACCGGTGTGGAACGCCGACCCTGGATTTTTCTATTAAGAAAAACGTGGGCATGCAACGTTATCCAGATATGCCGGACATTGAAACTCATGTTGTTTGAGATCTTATAAAATGATTTTGGAACCTTATAATTATAGACTTTAAAGCATCTAAATTATGTTGTACGAGTGCCAGTGGTACCTCATAAGTCATAATAATAATAAGCGAGGCTTGCTTTGCTAGCTGAGACTTGCCAGAGTAAGGTACCCATCCGTCTACTTGTACAAATAATATGATGTGCGTAAATGAATTCTACTACCTTGACACATTCGGATAAAGGTGAGTATTTGATTGAGTCAAGTAAAAAAAATTATAATTAGTCGAGTTGACAATTTTTATTTTATAATTAAAATTTTATTTGAAAAATTTTCAAGTCGAGTATATGAAATTGGAATCGAGTTGTTCAAATTTAATTATAAACATTTGTAATGTTGTGATACTAATTAGTTCTAATTTAAACGGCTTTCTATAACAATATACAATGCACATATATTTTTTCATATGTGGTATATACATATCAGAAAGAATTGATGGACCCGTCTGGAACTTGAGTTATCCAAGTTATTCAAACTTTCATTTTATAACTCAAACTTTAATTAGTTTTACCCGATTTATTTACGAAGGTTTGAAATTTCGAATCTAAAACTTATTGAGAGTTATTTTAGTTTTACTCAATTTATTTACGAAGGTTTGAAATTTCGAATCTAAAACTTATTGAGAGTTATTTTAGTTTTATTTATTTTTACAAAAAAAAAATATCTACCTATTTTCGGTCTCAACACTAAAAAATCAAATTATAACTCTAACCTTAAATTTTAAGTCCTTAACTTTAGACTCTAAACCTTAAAAAATACACTATACCTTAAATTTCTTTAACTCTAATCCTAAACATTATCCTTAAACCTTTAACTTAAAATTATAAATTTTATTTTTTAACGTAAGATATAGATAGAGTGAAACTAAAATTATCATATTCTATCCTTATTTGTACATACGGTGAAGTGTTGTTTTTGTTTTGCTTTTGGAAAGGGTAGATATGCCGTATCTTATCGAACAAGGAGCTTAAATCTTTTGAGTAGGGTGTAATCAACGAAGGCATGTATGGAACTTCTAAAACCCCATCTGCTTCTGACACGTGTTGTGATCTCGGTTCATAGCCAACACGTGGAGAGAGCTGATCTCAACACCATTAACCAGCCTTTACTTCAACAAGGAATATGGTAAAAAGTGTACGAAAAAAGGTTGCAGGAATCTTATGAAATAATTGAGCACCCTAAATATACTTAAATTTGATTTAGTATTAGATTACTCTGTCACGCTGGATAAGCACCGATAAATATTAATAACGATGAACACCGATAAACACTATTAATTTAATTTATAAAGATTAAAAATTTAAATAACTAACTATATAATTATAAATTATTTAAAAATTAAAAGATAAATTAATTAAAATATACTATTTAATTTTTAATTTTTTTAAACATAAATCAAAATATCTATCTATTACTAAACTATAAAACTCTAATTTTTATTCATTTAAAATTTAAACCGCCACTGTCGTCGCTGCTATCGTTGCCTCTGCATGCCCTCATGTTGCTTGATTTTTTCTCCAACATTTGAAGATCTTCTTGATGTTTTTGCATAGAACAATGTTATTAAAAATTTACCTTGGAGGCACAAACGAAAAGCAGAATGAAAGAAGTTTTGCATATTTTTACAAACTCTAATGTAAAAAAGTAACCATACGACAATAGATTAGTGTTGTTTTTAGTAACATAAATAGAAACACTGTAAAATAAAAGTTCAAAACCGAAAACAACCTTAGATGTCTCGATGTTGGATTTGGCTTGAGATATCAAGGCGGAAGCCATGCAGGAGGCAACGACAGCGACGATAGAAGGTAGCGGTGGTGACGTTGGCGACAACAGGAGGTCAGCGGCGGTGGCCATGCAGGAGGCAACAACAACGACGATAGGAGACATCGACGGCGACTTAAATTTTAAATAAACAAGAATTAGAGTTTTATAATTTAGGGCTAGATAGGTATTTTAATTTATGTTTAAAAGAAAATTAAAATTAAAATAATATATTTTAATTAATTTACCTTTTAAATTTTAAATAATTTATAATTATACGATGAATCTTTTTAATTTTTAATCTTTATAAATTAAATTAATGGTGCTCATCGGTACTCGTTGTTAGTGGTGCTCATCAGTGCTCGTCGAGCGTGATAGAATTTTCCTTTAGTATTATATGTTGTTTAATTTAATATTTAAACTCAATCTTACGATTTAATTAGATATTTTGTTTTGATTTTATGGTTTATATTGATATTTCAATTTGGATTTATAATTTAAACAAATTGAAATAAGTTGGGTAAATATCGATGCAAATAAAAAAAATCAAATTTAGATATTAACTTCGAGTCTAGAAATTAAATATATTTTTTAATAGTTTAAGGGCATGCTCCTCTATATGATGACTTCTCGTACCCTTCCCCGGCTATCGATTTCAATATGGAACTGCCCGTCTATTGAGACGGAGGTTTTTCTTTGTTATGTTGTGTACAGGCGCTTCTGCTTCGGTGAATGGTCTTTCTCGAGTGGAGATTCCTACGAATGGGACCGCTTCCTAAAGGTTGGCGAGATGAGGTCAGAAGAAGCATCGAAATTGCTCGTTCAAACAGAGATGTATGTGTCAAAGTATACCTGCAAGGGTAGTATCTGTTTATACATATTTTTAACCCTTTGACAATATATTAAATATATTTAATTGAATTCATATATATATATATATTAATTGTCTAAAAGTGATTTGTAGAACTAAATGTTTTGATATAATAATTGAAAAATGTTTTGGACTAAATTGAAAAGAATTTAAAACATACTTAAGTCCAAACAACTTGAAAATAAAGTTTGAGGATGTTTAAAAAGGTTTTGGCAATGTTTGAAACGTTTTTAAGTAGCCAAACCAGTGCTTTTAAGGTACCCGTTTCGATACATGGCCAATCTGTATCGATACGATTTGAAACTGCCAAAATGCGTACCAAAACAGGGCTTGCCCGTTTCGATACGATATAGTGTTGTTTCGAAACAACCTTTTGTGTTCCGATACGGGTAACGGCCAAAACCTCCCCAACGGTCTTTTAAATGCAGCTCAACTGTCACTCATACCGAAATAGTTTGTAACCGTTTCGATATAGCTCATACCGTTTCGATACGGCCAGAGGCGTTTCGATACGGCTTGCTGCATTAGGCTTCAACGGTTAGTTCTAAAGAAGAGTGTTCCGATACGGGCTCGTGTGTTCCGATACGGACATCACCAGAACGGCATTTATGGTGGGAAATAAAGTCTTCAACGGCTCCAATTCAACCCCAACAGTTCTTAACGACTACAAACTCAATTGGGAGTATAAAAGGGACATTCAAGCATCAAGAAAATGTTAATGCTTCAATTGTCAACAACATTATGATGTCAAATTATCTTTAGGGCCTTTATTGTATATTCCTTGTATAGACAACACTTGCGAGCCTAAATTGTCAAATTTGCTCAAGTGTTTAGGTTTGAGTGAGTGAGCTTAAGATTGCAAACTATCTACCTAGTGAGGGATTTCAAGTTTGCTCTAATTTTTCTTGTAAAAAGGGTTTACTCAAGCTTTGGGTTAGAAAACTTTGAGTGTGTAAAAGTTGCCTCCTTAGCCTAAAAAAAGGAAAGAAATTCAAGAGTGAATTTGTTGAAATCCTTAGTGGGAAGCTAAGGTAGTGGATGTATGTGCTTGTTAGAAGATCGAACCACTATAAATCCTTGTGTCCATTGTCTAATTTTTGCTCGTACAACTTCCACCCTAAAATCAATCTTCTCCGACCTTAGCGAGCTAAATCGGTTGAAGGAAATCGAGCATATCAAGCCTAACAATTGGTATCAGAGCTTGGCTCAATTGAAGACGATTAACATCCTATTGAGGCGATCCGGCAAGCTCAAACAACCGGTTCAATGGCGCAATCCATCGACAAGCCACCCTTCTTCAACGGGACCAACCACGCTTATTGAAAGACGAGAATGATGTTCTTTGTCAAATCTAAAGACTACAAGCTTTAGAATATTCTTGAGGATGGTCCGTTCATACCACAAAGAAAGAAGGCAGAATGGAGTGACGACGATCGCAAGAAGATGAAACTAAATTACAAGGCTTTGCACTTCCTCTTTTGTGCACTTAGCTTCAACATCTATGAGAAGATGTATTCTTGTGAGAGTGCCAAGGAAGTATGAAACAAGCTTGAAGTTACATACGAGGAAACAAATAAAGTAAAGGAGACCAAGACCAGCCTTCTCAACCATGAGTATGAGAACTTCAAGATGGATCCGAAAGAGGACATTAAGAAGATGTTCCATCGATTCTTCACCATCACTAATGAACTAAAAGGCTATGGAGAAGTCATTCTGGAAAAAAATCTTGTCTGAAAGCTTATCTATTCCCTTCCCGAGTCATGGGACTCGAAAAAGACCGCCATTATCCAAGCCAAAAATCTCAAGACCTTAAAGCTTGATGAACTCTTGGGGTCACTTCTCACTCACCAAATCATGAAGAAAGACAAATAAGAGAAGAATAATGAAGAGATAAGAAAGATGGGGAAGAAGAAGATCATAGAGCTAGGCATAAATGCAAGTGTCGTTGCTCTCAAATCCTCCACATGCCAACACAATTATTTGAGCGATGAGGAAAGTGAAGATGAAGAGATGGTTCATCTCTTCAAGAAATTCACTCGGTTCATGAAGAGCGAGTTGAAGAATTCTAAGCATGAATCGAAGAAGAAGATGAAAGATTCTCACAAGTCCAACAAAAAGGGATCATCTTCAAAGAAAGCATACGTGGCGACATGGAGTGATGAAGACTCTACCGATGAAGAGGTAACCCACCTATGCTTCATGGCTTTCAATGAGGGGAGGTAACTTCTAACTCATCTATTTCTAATCTATATATATTTGATGAGTTACAAGATGCCTATGATGATTTGCTTTTGGAATTTAAAGCATCATTTTCAAAGAACAAAAAGTTGGTTTCAAAATTGAAAATGATTTGCTTCCCAAAACAAATCTAGAGTTTGAAGCAAAACTTAAAAATTTTGAGCTTAAAGTTTTAGACTTACAAAATTTACTTCAAACGGTTGAAAAGGATCATCAAAGAGAGGTAGATGATTTTAAGAAGGAAAAAGATTTGATTTTCTAAAGAGCCTGAAAAGAAAAATAATTTTAGAAAATCAAACTTTTACCAAAGACAGTCTAGTGCCCCTATACTTATAAATGAAAAATGTTTTAGAAGTATTTGGATCTCAAAAGGACTAAGTACTCTAACTAAAAATGATGATATTGAAAAATGTATTCCTGAGGGGACTAAGTTTTGTGCTACTAACGTTTATAGATCCAAAGCAATTTGGGTATTAAAATTGTGTGATTCTCTTATTTTAGGTGTGATGGAGAATGATAAATATTGAGGGGGAGCTCCACACACACAAGGAAAAACACTTGAAGAAGGAATGCTTCACATCCTCCCTTGAGTTCAAGTGTGCTAAAATCTAGTTGTTTTATTTGTTTAATTTGATTTATTTTTTATTTCAACTAGATTATCATATATGTTGGACTAACATTCTTTGATGATGCTTTGAGTAAGAGGGAGCCATTTTAAAACCAAAATTCTTATTTGTGTTGATTTTTTTAACCTCCTAAGTGATTTTGAACTTAAAGTTATTTAAATTCTTTTTGATATAACAAAAAGGAGAAATTTGGTTTGAAAATTTAATTTTTCAAGTGAATAAGGGGGAGCTTCAACTTTATTTAATTTTCAAAATTTCTCTTATTCAAAATTTTTAAATACTAAGGGGAAAATCCTAAACAATTTTTCAAGCTGGTTTTATTATATCAAAAAGGGGGAGATTGTAGAACTAAATGTTTTGATATAATAATTGAAAAATATTTTGGACTAAATTGAAAAGAATTTAAAACATACTTTAAGTCCAAACAACTTGAAAATAAGTTTGATGATGTTTAAAAAGGTTTTGGCAATGTTTGAAATATTTTTAAGTAGCCAAACCAGTGCTTTAAAGGTACCCGTTTCGATACAGGGACAATCTGTATCGATACGATTTGAAACTGCCAAAACGCGTATCGAAATAGGGCTTGTCCGTTTCGATATGATATAGTGTTGTTTCGAAACAACCTTTTGTGTTTCGATACGGGTAACGGTCAAAACCTCCCCAACGGTATTTTAAATGCAGCTTAACTGTCACTCGTACTAAAACAGTTTGTAACCGTTTCGATACGGTCAGAGGCATTTCGATACGGCTTGCTGCATCAGGATTCAACGGCTAGTTCTGAAGAAGGGCGTTCCGATACGGGCTCGTGTGTTCCGACACGGACATCACCAGAACTGCATTTATGGTAGGAAATAAAGTCTTCAACGCCTCTAATTCAACCCCAACGGTCCTTAACGGCTACAAACTCAATTGAGAAGATAAAAGGGACATCCAAGCATCAAGAAAAGGTTAATGCTTCAATTGTCAACAACATTATGATGTCAAATTTTCTTTAGGGCCTTTATTGTATATTCCTTGTATAGACAACACTTGTGAGCCTAATTTGTCAAATTTACTCAAATGTTTAGGTTTGGGTGAGTGAGCTTAAGATTGCAAACTATCTACCTAGTGAGGGATTTTAAGTTTGCTCTAATTTTTCTTGTAAAGAGGGTTTACTCAAGTTTTAGGTTAGAAAGGTTTGAGTGTGTAAAAGTTGCCTTCTTAACCTAGGAAAGGGAAGAAATTCAGGAGTAAATTTGTTGAAATCCTTAGTGGGAAGCTAAGGTAGTGGATGTAGGTGCTTGTTAGAAGGCCGAACCACTATAAATTCTTGTGTCCATTATCTAATTTTTGCTCCTACAACTTCCACCCAAAAATTAATCTTCTTCGACCTTGGCGAGCTAAATCGGTTGAAGAAAATCGATCATATCAAGCTTAATATAATTGAACCATTATATTTTAAAATGAACATCATTTATTTTTTTATTGGATAAATATTTTTTTCTCAACCATGTTGGACAGTGTAACGAAGGTGTTAACACAAGAATGTGGGCCTAACATTTAAGTCAGTGTTAAATGGATTTTAGTTCCAGATGCAATTCATATCTTTTCATTTATACCTGCCTTTGTCCTATATCTATAGGCTCCTTAAATAAAAATGATATAATGGTTGCAAAATGATATTATAATTCAATATAGATATATTTTATTTAAATGTAATAATAAAAATATAAAATTATATTCTTATTGTTTTAAATAAAAATGATATTATAAGCAATTCGAGAATTGCCCTAGAAAATTTTTGTATTCGGATTTCATTCTAATCTAACCTATGAACATCTTTAATTGAAGTTGTGTCTTTTCATATTTGAATCCAGAATCCTTTCATTGAAGAGTTTTTTTTGCAATTAAATCAAGTGGTATCAAGGTTCCTACATGGGAGGTGTTAGGTTCAAACTTGGAGAGGGTAATAAAATCTTGAGGTTTCTTTGGACGTTTGAAGAGGATAACATCAGTTTTGTGCTTATGATGCGACACGAAAATATGATATATTTAAATGAAGTAGGACAACTACTAAAAAAAGTTAATAAAAGACCTTTATAATTAGGGATGATCATAGGTCGGGTTGAATTTTTGGTCGATCTGCATTCGACTTTAAAATTTAATATATTTACTCGACTCGATATTTTTTGATTCTCCATCCGACCTGAGTTTTAGAGTAAAAATTCGTACCGACCCAACATTTTATGATTCTCCACCCGGACCGAATTTTAGACTAAAAATTCGAACCCGACCCGACATAAATAAAAAATTATTTTTCATTTTTATTCGATAAAATAGGAAGTTAATTGAAAAATATAAATAAATAGAGAACATTTAAATAATTATTACATTTTATTAGACAAAATAAGAAGTTAATTGAAAACAAAACATATAAAGAGATGAACATTAATAATAACAATTATACCTAATATTTAGAATAAAATTAAGGGTAAAATACACAAATCATCACTTAACAATCTTCTCACTCCTATTTTAGTCACTCAACTTTTAAACTTTTCAATTTAATAACTAAACTTTATACATTGAACGTTTTAGTCACTCTCGAATATTTGATTATTATTTTAGTATGACATGACATTTTTATTATTATTTAATATGAAAATAATTTAAAATAAAAAGTAAAAAGAAAAAACAAACGGCTTGTTGGCCATTGTTCGTCGTTGTTGGACGCCACCGTCAACGGCCGTAGATGGTGGTCGTTCGGTCCCATATTTCACCGGTCGCTTTGTCTCGCCCTGAGTCCGAATTCGACCTCCATTTTGCCGGAAAGTGCTCCGAAGTCCATGAAAAGGAGATCGAAAGTGAAAAAACCGAAACGTTTAAGTCGAGATTCACGAGTTTCAGGATATTTTTCGATAAAACAACCATCAAATTCGGACTCAACATGTCAAAACAAGTCTTCCAGTGCAATTTAGGGTCAAAAGGCCGCCAGTTTCGAAGGCCGACGGTGATGACAAGCGACGGTGATTATTTTAAATATTTTTAATAATAATAATAATAATAAAATATTATTTTATTATTTATTCTATATTTAATAATATTAAAAATTCAAAAATAATAATAAAATATTCAAGAGTGACCAAATACGTTCAATGTATAAAGTTTAATTATTAAATTAACAAGTTTGAAAGTTGAGTACCAAAATAGGAATGAGAAGATTGTTGAGTGATGATTTGTGTATTTTATCCTAAAATTAAACTATTATTTTTGGGTCACCATGAACTCGATCTCATACTAAAAAACCCGCCACAAACCCAAAAGTTTTTTTTAAAAAAACTCGACCTTATAGGATTAACTGGGTCAAAACTCATCTAGTCTGAGTCTAATGATCATCCCTATCTTTAATAGAAGTAAAACGGTAGATCATGAGAAAAACTTGAATCAACACAGTTTCACCATAGTATGGTTTTAATTAAAACATGTTCTTTGGACTTTGGAGGGTGTTCATAAACAATTCAACATTGATAAATTAGTAGGAACATTATAGATCATGCCCATAGACGAGTCCTTGTACACTGAGGTAATAGTTTCTCTCAGGGGAAAAATCAAAACAAAAAGAGAAAGATAAAGACACAGCATAATCCTGATTGCAAAACATAATCAATTTGTATTTCATTCTGTAACTATACAAATTTTTGTATGAAGTACAAACCCATGAATTGAAATCGAAATCCCCCGGCGTATCCTCTAAAACTTGGATGCCTCGGCATTGGAAATACTCTATTGAGAAATGATGTTCAAAAGTGAGGTTCTTGCTTTAATCAAGTGCCTAAACAGGCAATCCAGACGGTTCTCGACGCCTTCAATGCCACTCTCCAACTCCACCAATCTTTTACGTGCGGTTTGCATCTTTTCGACATCGAAAGTACGTGGCCTGCAGAGTGCAGCATCCACGCTTCCTATTTCATTAACATTATCTTGCTTCTCTTCACAAGCTATTGCGTTTACACCCTTGTGCATCAGCTTCGCCACCAGAGACCGTCGTCTCGTTCGCTTCGGGGGAACCGGTGCCGACAGGAACGAGAAAAGGGATCGAAAGACGGAAGTGTTTATCCCGTTAACTTGTCTTAGAACTCGAACCACGGCCGAGAAATGATGGTCCTGGTCCAGGCATGATGATACATCGAGTCCATCGTCCATTCGCTTCAATTCCGTGATCAATTTCTTCGCATTCTTTTTTATCTCCTTCCTGAAAGACATGTAGCGGAGGATGCTATTCTCGATGCTCGAATCTCCCTTCCTCCTCCGCAGAGCGGATTGAAGAGCACGAACATGTTCCTTGACCCGAAACATGTAATCCCTAGCAATACCACATACATCTAAAAGCCTCACGTATCCATCCAGCAATGCATCGACACATTTCTCGTGTCGATGCATGGAGAGAACTTGTTGTGTCGAAGCCATGTTGAGGAGATCATCCACGCATTCATACAAGTCTCCAAGCCCCGAAAGACCGGCAAAAATCGACTCCGATGTCAACACGGCCGATGTTTCCCAAGTATTGAGCCGGTTCAGCTCATCTTCTATTCTTATGGTGGTGGGATGTGATCTCGAAGGCAAGCTAATTGATCTTACATGGCATTTGCTAGCCATTTTAATTTGCATCTTTGAGTCTTGGATGGTTTAAAAACAAATCAAAACCAATCTATTTATATTAAAGGCAAAGGGCATTGAATTCTAAATGTGATCACCATGTGAACCAGAGTGGACTTGCCCTTTGGAATTCGGATACCCTGTCACATCATTCACCGGCATGGCTCAAATAATAAACTATTGAAATTCATATAATAATAAAACAAGGTAAATTACGTAAATCATCATTGGACTTCACTCTCAAATTTATTTTGGCCACTAAAGTTTTAAAACGTTCAATTTATTCATTAAAATTTAAATATTAAAAGTTTCTAGTCACTCCTCCGTTAATTTTTTGACGACGTCCATTAACCGACAAACGAATAAACTTCTCTAAAATCTGGACGCTGAAAAACTTCATCGGCTCCATCCAACCGTGGAAGGAGATCGATGAGAAAGAAACTATAAGGTTTTTTGGCAGATTTGTGAACTTCAGAGCACTTTTTGACAAAATAAAAGTCGAATTCAAACTCAAGGTTACTAAGTGATTAGTGAAATTTAGGATAAAATGACCATTATCTATGACTGTTTGTGGTTTAAGAGTAACAAAAAACGTTCAATGTCTAAACTTTAGTGATAAAAAACGTTCAATATCTAAACTTCAATGAGTAAATTGTACGTTTTGAAACTTCAGTGAACAAAATAGATTTAAGAATAAAGTTCAGTGATGATTTACGCAATTTACTCAAAATATATATAATATTGTTCATTTAATCCCTCCAAAATTGTTGAAATATCAAATAGGTATGAGGTGTCCTGTTACGTTGCTCTCTGCGTGTCTCTTTTTGCATGTAACCTAATTAATCATCACCTGTTTTGCCTCCCAAGCTGCCACATTATCCACAAACCCATACCATTTTCAAAGTTTAAAAAATTGCAGGTATTGAATATTACCTGGTTTTGTCTCCACATTTAAGACCCTTTGAACAGCAAAAGGTATTTCAATAATATTTTTCTTGAGATTGAGATCCAGATCCGTTGGGTAAAACCAAATGCAATAATTTATAGGCTCATTATAATTCCAATATCTTGATTATATCAATAATTGGTCACCCCATTTGTGTTGCCTATAATATTGAGTGCACGAGTGGCATGTACTATTTGGTTGTATAATTTATAGATGTTAAAATTCGAATTTTAAATTTATCCGACGAATCTTTTAAAAATTGATATAAATTATATCAATAAGTATTGAATGTGATGATAAATCGTACAACATTATTGGTGGAGTTGATGAAGAACTACAAATATTGTCTCAAATGTGGACAATAAAAAATGTTTTATTTTTAAATAGTTATTAAACTTATAACTGATTAGCCTATAATGAGCCACGCACAAATTTTAGAAAAACTCATTTAAAATTTAAATATAAAAAAGAATATAAGGGCACAATCGAAAAGAACAAACATTAAAGATTTATTTTTTGCCATTACGCAAAGAAAACATAATCAAGTTGATTAAATTTCAGAATTTTCAAGGGACAAGATAGGGACACGTATTGTTTTCCTACCGCAGCACGTGTGTATGATGGAAATCAGTGAGCTGGAATTCGGCAGGTGGGTGTCTATTTCGAATAACAAATACAGTATATGGAAAACCAAGCATCCACGACTACTCAGAAACTGATAGAAGCAAGATATTATGACTAGTTGTTTGTATTTAGGGGTCGGGATGGTTTTGCATTCTCTATTTTGTTTTTAACACTTGTGGATACAGTTTTGGGAATTCTTATTAAATATTTTAACGATTTTTTCGCCCCTATACCTATCCCTTACGGATCTCCGCAGTTTTCGGTTGATCCTCGTACCAAAAAATAAATAAACAAAACTTAATACATTAAAACAAATACTCAAAATTAAATCTCCAAAATTACAAACATAAATGATAAATTTAATTTTACCAACAACAAACAAACCATTTCAAAACTATAAAACATAGTAAAATATTAACTATTGAAACATGGCAGTCTGCACTACCTTTAAAAGAATATATGTAACTAAAAATCTATAGTTCTAAATCGTAATACATTTGTTCTAAAAGGAACTAGATTCGATAATATTTCCAACCATATAATTACCTCTTCTAATTTTACTCGTACAATTTAGGGCGAATTTCTGAAGTCACTATCATTGTTACTTTTGAAAACAGCCTGCAGTTTTTTCTTTCAACCTTTGCTCAATCAAAAATTAATAACTTTTAATATATAACTCAAAATCAAAATCAGTTTGTTTTAAACGAATTTAGAATTTTGTATGGTTATAGAAATATAAGGCTCACTTTCTGATTTATCTTGTAGAATTTTTGGTGATTTTTCAAAGTCGCTGCTAAAATTATTTTCTTAGATATCCACTGTCAAATTTTTATGACCTTTCAACATTCAAATATTTATATTTTTTAAAATACATATCGAAATCGACCACCGTGTATTTTAAACAAAATTAGACTGAATCATGTTTACAACGATGCATAGACCACTTTCTAATTATTTTTATAAAATTTACAGAGAATTTCCAATTTACTCCGGCCGGCCATACTTACGTTATGAGAGATTAGATTTTTATTGAAAATGGGTAAATTACCATTATGATCATCCAACTTTGTAAAATATTGAGATCTCTGCGAATATTTTTCGGGGATCTCCACGGTGATGTATACTAGTACGGTACGGATATAGCAAGTCCCGTCCCCATCCTATTTTGATCTTCGGTGATAAAACCTCCCATCCTCGTCTCCGTAGGTGAAGATTTCGGTTATTCATCATACCCGTCAATTCAGATCCCCACAATTTTTAGTTATTCTCCATTCCATTGTCATCCTACTCAAATTTAAACCCCTAGAACCTAAAGTAAACTTCTCTACTCTAAATCAAATCCATTTTAAACCTTTGAGTAGTTCTACTAATAAAATGTTGTTTTAGCTAAGGAAAAAAGATAAATAATTTGCATTTGTTTAGCATGATATACTGAGGTTTCTTTCAGTGAAAAAAGGGTTTTCTCTCACCAAATTGCCTTGGTTTTCTAATAGTTTTCTCCTTCACTCAAGCCTTTGGGAATTATAATAAAGATCCATCATTTATCATGTTTTTCGAAAACGGAAGAAAAAATGAAAAAAAAGCTACGAACCTATGACAATGATAATTCTCAGTCATTTGCTTATTAAATAGGCTTATATATCATATTAGTACTTAAAGCATACCAACTATTTTATTTTGGTACCTAAAGTATTTTTTAGTCAAAATAAGTACTCAAAGTATACTTTTTGGTTAAATTAGGTACCTAAAAGTATACTTTTTGGTCAAAATAGGTACCTAAAGTATATTTTTGGTCAAAATAAGTACCTAAAATATATTTTCCGTTAAAATAGGCACATAATGTATTAATTAGGGCAATTATTCTATACACAAGCGCTTGTGGAATTTTTTTTACACAAACGCCTTAGTTTTAGGGATTATGCACTTTGTTTAGGGTTTAAAGTTTAGGGGTTTAAGTGTAGTAGTTTTGTATTTAGGAGTTGTTGATAGAATTTTGGGTTTAAGGTTAAAATTTAGGGTTTATAGGTTATAACCTAAATCTCTACACATATTACCATAAAACCTAAACCCTAAATTCTAACCCTAAATCCTAAATTCTAATCCCCTAAACTCTAAACCTTAAACTAAAACTCTAAACCCTATAATTGAAGCGCTTGTGGAAACAAAAAATTGCTACCGCCAGTGCATAGGATAATAATCTTTTTAATTAATGTCACATGACAATTTTTAGGAACCTATATAAAAAATATGTATACTTTAAGTACCTATTTTGACCTAAAAAATACTTTAGATACCTATTTTGACTAAAAAATATACTTTAGATACTTACTTTGATGAAAAATACTTTAAGTATCTATTTTGACCAAAAATCAAACTTTAGGTACCTAGTTTAACCAAAAAGTATACTTTAGGTACTTATTTTGACCAAAACATATTTTAGGTACTAAAATGAAAAGTTGGTATACTTTAGGTACTAATATGATATATAAGCCTATTAAATATTACCACTATGTTCGTATAAATATGGTATAAGGAAAGGAAATGAAAAGAGATGAAGATTAAAGAAATTAACAGTGAAAAGGAAAAGAAAATATTTATTTTTAAAATAAATTTCCCAATTATACTTTTACCTATGGTAACAAAATTTGTTTCTTTTCACATGGACCATTCTTTTGAAAATGCAGATGACATGAACAATAAGAACTACAATAGTATGTTCATGGTGTGAGGGTATTAAGTAGAGACACTCTAAGTTTGATTAGGCGTCTAAACAGGCAATCTAAACCTTCCTCAAGGTCTTCTATGGTTGCAGAAAGTGTCTCTAGTCTCCTTAGTTCCACTCGTGCATCGATCTTGCCATCGTTTTTTCGAACACGTCGGTGGAGCGTATACAGGGTAAAGTCGACGATCCCGACCTCGTTGTAAAGCTTCTGATTCCTGTCATCTGCAAGCGGTATCAATTTTGAAATCAAAGACCAACCTCCAGCTTTGGTTTTCATTACAGGCATCGAAATGAACGAAAGCAGTGACCGGAACATGGAAATCGCGACGGCATTGGATTGTTTCAGTGATTCTACCACCCTTAATAGATGGCAATCTACATCAAAGAGAGGAAATGTGACATTATTATTGTAACATTCCAATCTCTTTAGTACTCTAAGGCTTTTAGCAATGCTCTTTTTCAACTTCTTTCTGAAGCTGATATAAGCATGGATATCGTTTCCAATGCTGGAACCTCGGCCCCTCCGACGTAAAGCGGATTGAAGGTCTTGTACTTGCTCCTTCATCATTGTAATTAGGTCTCTCGCCGCGCCACATGCATCTAGCAATCGGACCGAGTCGTCAAGTGCCTCCTCTACTGGTTTTACATTTTGCTGATGGTGAAGAGCTCGGTGAGTCTGCGGAGACAGAATGACTTCCTCGATGTTGTTATACAATTTTGCAAGCCTAGTGAAGCCAGCACATATTATCTCACCACCACCTTGAGTTGTTCGTAAACCCGACAGTACTCCGAACATTTTAAGCTCGTTCAGCTCCATTTCAATCGAATTAAACTGCAACCTTGATGGCAAGCTGATGGATCTTACCGGAACATTCACCACATGAACTACAGATGATCTTGCCATATTTTCACACAAGAGGTGCTCGAAATCGACCGATACATGGTCGGACATCCATAATTCTTGTATATATATTTATGAGGAAGCAATTTGACGCCAAAGTCCAATCATTGGCCATGTGATTGCCCTACAATGGGAAGATCCTTGTAGCACATTTTGCCTACAACCTGCAACCGTTTTATCATTGTTTAATGTTACGTTAGAGAGATGAACAACAATGCGTAGGGGATGATTAATTTTTGTTTTATGATCCGGAAATTGTAAACAATTGGTGCAGGCCGTATGCTGCCTTGCCTACTCAATCATTTAGACTTAGTGCGATACCCTTGTTCCCAACCAGAGTTTATTCATGTCCTTAAGAATTAGTTTAAGGACATTCAAGGCTGGCAAGTCATGATTAACCAGTAGTTTAGAGCCAGAGAAATGGGTCAATTGACAAATCATAGGGGGGGGGGGGGGGGGAATATTAGAATAAGAGACACGACGAATCCGGAGCTGACCACTGGCCCTAGGCAAAGAATCTAGGGCGGCCTTGACATACTACGAAATCCATAGGGTCCTCAACTTATAGGTATAAGGGCAAAAATAGGATATTAGAATTCAATTATGACCGACACAACACCCGAAATCATAAATTCTTAAAAATAAGACCTTAATAGTAAACTCGCTGCACCACTACGGAGAGTTTCAAAATTATATTATTTTTTATTTGAATCCGCCTTGATTGTATGACGAGATTTTTGGGGAAAATGAAACTCACCTATGTGATACGACGAGTTTGAATAAAATAAGAATATTTTTTAAAAACTCGTTGTAGTGGTGTGGCGAGTTTACTGTAAGGGTCCTACTTTTAGGAATTTAGGATTTTGAGTGGTGCGTTGGGCATAATAAGATCCTAATTATGCCTTTATCCCCAAATTATAGGCCACGACGGTGAAACAGAGATTGTTTATTAGGAGGGATATGGGGATGGATATCCTCTCCCTTAAGTATGCCTTTTTTTTATGTCCAGGTTAGAGGATTTAAAATTAGAGTTTAGAAAATTAGGAGTAGAATTTAGGGTTTAGGATTAAGATTAAGATTTTATTATTTTTTAGTGTTGGGGCATAAAAAGGAACATACTTAGGGGCAGAGAATTTTGTCTGGGATATGGTTCTATTAAAAAGTTAAATTGTCTAACTTCAAAATTGACAGGGTATAAAAAGTAATTAAACCAAAAAATAACTCACAGTTTAATTTGACTAATCTCAAAAGTTATGAGGACATAAATATAATTAAATCAAGAAATTGAGACATGGATTAATTTGACTAATCTCAAAACTTGTAGGAGCCTAAAAAACAATCAAGTTATAAAAGTCGGAGGTCTCCCATTGTCAATATGGTTTCATCTTTATATCTCAATCTGATTCAGCTGGTTGAATCACACTACGAATACATAGTTTAAATTTATTATATATATTTTTGGGTTAACTACACTGGATACCACTAAACTATAGTTCATGAGTCGAAAATACCACCGAGCTTTAAAACTAACACTGAAATTTAATATTTGAGTCGAAAATGCAACTCCACCGTTAACTCTCCTGTTAAGCCAAAACAACGTCGTTTTAGTGCGGTTGTTTTGAAGCCTAATTTGGCCCAAAACGACGTCCTTTTGCTGGAGAAAAAAATTAAAACAATGCATTTGGGTTGACTTGAACCCAAAACCTTTAATAGGTAAAGCTAAGCCTTAACCATTTAACCAACATAATATTATATATTATTTTACCGCAAATATTATATATCTTAAATTACTTCAAATTAATTCAAATTATTTTATAAAATAAATAATATTAACATATAAAAATGTAAATATATATTATTTACATATATATATATATATATATATATATATATATATATAAAACAATATTATTTTTATATATTATTAATAATATAAATATATTATTTTTAAAAAACCCAAAATATTTATATATAAATAATATATTTATATTATTAATAATATATAAAAATCATAAATCCTAAATTGTTAACCCACAAACCCCAACCCTCGAACTTAAATTCTAAACTTTAAGATTTAAGGTTTAAGGATTTTTTATATTTGAATTTTATAATTTTTTAAAATCATATATTTATATAATAAATAATATAAAAACAAAATATTTTTATTTAAATTATATAAACTTATCTATTTAGTTCAACCAAATTATTTTATAAAAAATAATTTTATAAATAATATAAAATATATTATTTTTACATATATCAATAAAAAATATATTATTTTTGAAAAACAAAAGATATTCATAAAACAATATATTTGTATTATAAATAATATATAAAAACTATAAATCCCAAACCTCAAATCATAAAGTTTGAGGTTTGAGGTTTGAGCTTTGTAGTTTAAAGTTTAGGATTTAGGATTTAGAGTTTAGAGTTTTTATATAATATTTATAGTATAAATATATTATTTATGTAATATTTATATAAAAAACAAATTTACTTTTATTTATATATTATATATAATTAATATATTTTAATATTATTTATTTCATAAAATAATTTGAATTAATCTGAAGTAGTTTAAGATATATAATATTTGTGGTAAAATACTACATAACGTTATGTTGGTTTAATTTGATTTTTTATGTTCTTGATTCAGTTTATATTCGTATTTTACTCACACGGAGGAAGTCGAATCGATCAAGTTTGGTGGTAACAAAAATTTAGGGGTAAAGTATACCAATGGTCATTGAACTTTTAGGGTGCGTTCATTTTAATCACCAAACTTTTAAAATTTTGATTGGGTCTCTTAACTTTTAGTCTGTTTTCATTTTGGTCCCTTCCGTTAAAAACAACTTTATTTCTTCCTTCATTTTCTTCTTCTTTCCTTGCTTTGCTTTTCTCTATAACTTTCAGGTTCTTTTTTCCTCCATTTTCTTCTTCTCTCTTCATGCATCAATGTCCTTGGTCCAAAAAAGAATATGGATTTATCTTGATTTTGAAGAAGAAATTAAGGATCAACTTCACCACATAGAGCAGCTATACCGGAATAAACAGAAAAGGAAGTCCACTCTCAAAACTGCAATGTTAGGAAAAGGGAAAAAAGAAGAAAAACCACTCAATGACGGGCTCAATTCAAACACCAACAACCTTTCCCACTGGAAAAGAATTAATGGCCCCTAAAAACTTCCTTAAACTAAAAGAAAGGCCATCCTCTGTCTGTCCGTAGTAGGTGCTGCTGGTACACAAAGATAAATAACACCAACTTGAGGAAACACCCCGTTGTTTATAAATTGGTGGATCACAGCAAAAGGAACATAAAAAGGGGCATTTGGAGGATAATGTGGCAAATGCACCCCGGCTGCTGAGCGGTAGACAGGGACTAGTTGCTGAGTCAAAGCTATAAAACTTTGCATCATCCCAGCAGACTGAGTCACAACTGGATATGAACTTTTTGTAGTCAGTACCAAAGAGTAATTAACTTAGGTTTGGAAGAAACTCTCTTACTATCCTAAGGTTTGACAAAGAAATACATTAATCCCCAGAGATATAATTTACCAAGTCAATTTCTCCAAATTATTTGCGCAAAAGTCTAAAGCAAAGAAAATGTGTTGTCAACAATGTTACCGGAACGCTGCTTACAACATCTCTTCAGTAAATTAGAAGAAAATAAAGGGAGAAAGTAACCTAACGTGCCACGTTAGCATTTTTAACGAGAGGGGCCGAAATGAAAGCAAACTAAAAATTGGGAGATTTTAATGAAAGTTTTAAAAGTTCGGTGACCAAAGTAAACAAGAAAGGTTTTGGTAAAAGAAGGCGAAAGGGCGAACAGCAAAGCAGAAAAATCACATGCAGCACATGCGCCATTCACAACCAAGGGAATGTTGTGATTCTCCTTGTCTCCCATGGTTTTCCGAATGCTAGCTATAATTTAATGGTGCATTACACTAGTGTAGCTGCCAAATGCATTGTACTCCCAGCAAAACGTTTTTGCTTTAGCGCTTAATTTGTCTTTCCCTGTAAACATTCAATAGCAGAGGACATCAATCTAGTGTGAATTTTGTTTTCCAAATATCAGTGAACGGCCAATATGCATCAGTAGAAACTCGCCATATGCAAATGAAGATCGGAAGATGCCAAGATTCTTTGCACCAAATCCATCATATCCGCGATTGTCATATACCATTATTTACACTTCTTGTTCTTCAATTAAAAAATATAAAAGCATATGATCATATGTACGGGTTTTCAAAAATATAAAACTACAAAATAAAAAAATAATTATTGCCTGTTAATGCATGATCGTGGCTCATATGATCAGATAATAAGACAAAAGCATGCTCATTTTCCCATTGAAGGAACACAACATGGATAACATAGTAGACAAATTACATGTTTCCATGTCTATGAACCAAGAACCAGAAAACGAAAGAACAAATTAAACGAACGGAATTTGAACAACTTGCTGCCATTTTACACACACAAGGTTCAGTTGCACCGGTGGGACTAACATACTTGGCTAACAACAAAAACGGGTAAGAAATGCTCATTTTAGAATCTAAAGAATGCAAGTGACCTCTAAGTCGGCATTAATTGCTGCCTTTCATATGAACCTCTAGAGCTCATCTACCCGTACTGGATGAGACAAGCATGATGCAGTATCCTTATTACAGCCTTAACCTATAAAAAGGTTAGCATGCGTAGCCAAAAACAGGATAAGAGGCTTCTCATGTGCTAATTCTTGAAGACACCAAGCCATACAAACAATAATGCACTTGCAGTAACGGAATTATGATGCCACAAGCAAAATTTTCCATATAAATGTAGAGGCTAATTTTATCCATAAAATAGGGTGTCAAAATTGAAACCAATAAGAACTACAAATCAGAGAGACTGATATACAAATAAAAGGCATACTAGTTAGACAGCTAGCCCTTGTTCTCTAGCTTTCTTCAGCCACTTAAGCGTAACCTCCAACGTTGAGTAAGCAGCAACATCAGTTAGACTCTTACTCTCAACAGCATAATCAAACACGTCATATGCCTCTGCAACCCTACCCTCCCGACAAAGCGCTCTCACAAGAGTAGCATAGGAAGCAGTCTCAAGCTCCATACCAGCTGACTTCATTGCACCGTATAATTCCATTCCTTTCTCCATCAATCTACACTTGCACAACCCATGAAGCAGTGTATTATAAGTGCATGAATTTGGAGTGCAGCCCTTTCGTTCCATCTCCTCCAACAAAACCACTGCACCCAATGCATTCCCTTCTCTACACATTCCATTCATCAGAGACGTGTACGTAACAGCATCTGGAAAATGCCCGGATTCGACCAAAATATCTAAATACTTCCTAGCTTCTTTTACTCTCCCAGATTTTGATAACCCGAAAATCAAAGTATTATAAGTCACAAGATCAGGCTCGACACCTTCCTCTTTCATTTTCTTATACACCTCTATCGCCTCACTCCCTTTACTCTGCATACAATACCCTTTCATAATGGTGTTATAAACAAAACTATCTGGCTTAAACCCTGACTCATTAAGCACACCAACCAATCTCATCGCCTCGCGCAAATTCTTCGAATTACAAACATTATCAATCAATATGGTATAAGTAACAAGATCAGGCTTTACATCAAACGAACTCTTCATATCATCAATAAAACCGTAAACCGTACTCAAAGTTCTACACTTGCATAAATTCTTAACAAGAAAATTGAACGTATAGGTATCAGGCGGAGACTGCTTTAAAGAAAGTTCTTTTACCAATTCTACGGCATGGTCAATGCGCCCGACTCCGCAAAGCGACCTGATAGCGATATCAGTGGTGACCTGATTGGGTTTAAGCCCATTATTGACCATCATATTGAGGATTTGGTTAACAGCGGAGAGGGAGGAATCGGGTGCTTTGCAAGATTGGGAGAGCAAGATGTGGTAAGTTGATCGGTCGGGAGAGAAGGAAGGTTGGGTTTTGACCATATGGTGGAGAAGGGAGATGGAGTCATGAAGGGCGGAGATTGAGGCATAGGATTGTAAGAGAGTGTTGTGGAAGCGAAGATCGATGGAGGACTTGGTTGTGGCAACGATGCAGTTGAAAACTTTCTTGGCGGATGAAAGGTCGGGGGATTTGAACAAGGCTTCGGCTTTGGTGGATCCTAAGGAAGTTTGGGGTTTCCTAGAATGCTGGGGTGATTTTTTCTTGGGAATTTGGGTTGGGGTTTCTAAAGGGACCCTTCTGGTGAAGGAATTGGAGATTGCCGGACGAATAGAAGGTGGGATTTTCCCCATTTTTCTTCCTTTTCCTCTTTTGAGTGGGAATTGGGGAGTTAGGGTTTTGCAGGGTTTAAATGAGTAGTAGAGAGGAGGAAGGAGAATGAGAATGTGAAATGCAACTTCATTTCAGGGCCCAATTCGAAGCTAGGTATGATGTTAGTCCAGGGTTACTAAATCTATTTTGTAGGCCCAATAATCTTTTTTATAATAAACTCTTGTTTTTATGGGTAATTATTTCATACACAGTCTCTGAAAATAAAAAGTTTCTACAAACGTTATGATTTTAGTATTTAGTGTTAGATTTTAAGGTTCAGAGGTTAGGGGTATAGGTTTATTGGTTTAGAATTAATGGGTTGTGGTTAAAATTTAATGTTTATAGGTTAAAACCTATATTTACAACCATATTTTCCTAAACTCTAAACCTTAACTTTTAAACCCTAAATTATAATGTTAAAATTTAAATTCTAACCACAACCACTTAATTCTAAACCATAACCTAAACTCCTAACCTTTAAATCTTGAATTCTAACCCCAATCCCTAAAACTAAGACACTTGTGAAAACTTTTTATTTCTACTACATGAGTATCGAATATAAATTCTATTTTTATTATATGATCAAATGCAATACATAAATTTTGAATTTGTGGAATTGTAAATACAAACTTTGCATTTCATATAATTTTCACAAATTATTAAAATGGTTAACCGTGTAGTATCATTTTACGTTTTTCATGAAAAATTGAGTTATCGGATGAAAAAAAATAACATATAGACCTCAAGAATCCAATAATTCTAGATAATAAAAATCCTCATGCAGAATAGGAAAAAGCTTATATGGTGAAACTAGGGATGGAGCCAGAATTTAGGGTTGGAGGGAGTAAAACATAAATGACTGAAAGTGAGGAACAATTTACAAATAAACTAATTTTAAAAAATATATATAGAAGGACAAAAATAAAAAAAATTCTTCGAAAATAGGGACAATTACCCTTCCCCACCCTTTAATAGCTCTGTCCATGTGTAGAACGCTAAAGAAACGACACTCAAGATCCTCCTCTCTTGCCAACTTTATCATACCATTGTCAAGTTTGTATTTATTTAATATTATGTAGACAAAAAATTATATTTATATAAATAGAAATTTTATGCGTATAATTAAATTAAAATTCATGATTCCACTTATTAGAATTTAGATTATAGATCAAATCGATTAAATTTTCGAAAATTCTTACTGCTTTTTGAGTCACCTCGTGAAACCCAAATACATGTTTTTTTTTAAGTAAACTTTTAAACTTGGTCATGCATAATGGTTACTAGACTGCCGTATTGGCATGTTGATGTGCCTAGTGGACAGTGGTTAATTTGTTGGCTCTGTGATTTTAAGGTACTTGCACATAATTATTTCCTAACGACTGTTTATTTCGTTATGATCAACAAGTACCGACTATGTTACGTGCTTGAACCCTTGTGAAATTGGATTGTGTCCGCTTCTCAAGTTCAGGTTATTACAAGTAGTATATGTTATGAATATACTCTCAACTATTTGACAATGTATGTTCAATCACTATGCTACAGCTGCTATGCTCGAACCCTTAACCTCTAAGAACAACAATCGTTTTCTTAACCACTGAGACAATTCGGTTCGTGCATTTAAATTATATTTAATCAACTTGTCCTTACATTCAGTGAATAACACTGAAAATTTTGAAATCTTGGATTGCGGCGGGCGAGACCAACTATTTTTGGTCCATATTTGCATGTGCTGCTCATTACATGAAAAAAAAAACTTTTTTAATTTTTTTTTCAAATTATCCATCAAAAAACAAAGATCCAAAAGGCATGCATAACCTTTTCTTCAAATTATTGAGAGGGCGACGTTAATTCTGTTGATACAAAGATTGGAATAGATGAATATATGTGGTTCAATTTAGTGTGTAAAAAGAAAAAATTGTTACCCATTTAGAGAAAATATTTAAATTCTTATTTTTAAATTTTTTGAATTCGCCGCTACTGAAGAGTTGTTGAATATGTATTAACAAATGGCGATAGTTCATCTTGTTAAAATAATGAATCATTGAGTATGATGATATATGTGACGATTTATTGGTAAATAAAATAACATGTAGTAAAAAGAGATTAAAAGTTCAGATTATTTTTTATAAATCTTAATTCTTCCTAAAGGATTTTAGGGGAAAGAAAGGAAGTGTTTCTAATAAGTCTAGAACCTTGAACAAAGAGAATATGAGGGAACAAAGATGAACAGCTTGACCAACCGGCCAAATATACTTGCTCTTTTATAGTACAAATTTCATATTTCGAGGTGTAACATAACGGATAAAGATTGATTAATTAAATGTAAGTGGATAATAAGATTAGTGTAAACAATTCAATTTCATGATGAAATTTGTAACACCCGTGTTTTGGGCCTAGGAGTTAACCGGGTTTATAGTCGAGTCAATAAAATTTAATTAGAATCAATTCAACTTAAGTTGTGGTGTAATTGAGCTTTAATAAAAGGGGAGGGACCTATATTGCGATTTTACCCAAAACTTTTAAAAAAAGTAAGATAACTTTGAATTATAAAAGTTATCATCTTCTTCTTCCCTTCCATTTCATTCCAACGCCAAAAACATCTCTCCCTCTTCAAATACTATTTCATTCCATAACTCATCCGTTCTTGAAGATTTTTCAAAGGTAAGGACGTTTTTGACTTGTCCTTGTTATTCTCTACATGTTGATACCAATTGTTTTCATTTCTATACATGTTTTGAGATTTGAGGTTTGGAGGGTTTTGGATTCAAAAATGTTGTTTTTGAGGTCTTTAACCAAGTTTTCTATTTGTTTAAGTTATATGAGTTGTCTACACTCAAAAAGGATCAACAAA
Source organism: Hibiscus trionum (assembly GCA_030270665.1). Taxonomy (NCBI): domain Eukaryota; kingdom Viridiplantae; phylum Streptophyta; class Magnoliopsida; order Malvales; family Malvaceae; genus Hibiscus; species Hibiscus trionum. Next base: position 5,468,313 of record BSYR01000021.1, on the reverse strand, counting down.
ATCGATTTTTATAACGTTTTATGGAATTTTCGGATTTGGGGAAGAATGAGGTTTTTGAGAGGTTTTAAGTTGAGTTTTGGGGATGTTTTAGGTGAAATTTTGAAGGCTGATGATTAGGCTATATGTAAGTGTTGTTTTGGAGGCTTTAGGGAGTAATTTAAAGTTTGGAATCATCGGTTTTGGAGTGTGCTAAAGGGCTGCTCGGGAATGGCTTTTTAGGGGTTGTTCTTGGTTTGAAAAACAAGTGGTTGATGTTTGAATTTCATTCCGGGTTTGCTACGTTGTGTTGTGGACTGATTTGAGGTTAATTTACTTGTGTTGAGATGATTAGGAGAAAGGAATTGCGTTGGTAAAGTCTCGGGATCGATATCGGAAGTCATGAAGGTTTGAGTCGGCTTTGCTTGATTGCTTAAGGAAGTGAGGTGAGTGGTTCAAACTTGTTTTTAAGTTTGGTTCAAGTATGTGTAGTGGGCGTGTGTAAAGTGTGCTTGGTAGGCCACTTTTAGTTAACTCGAGTTGTTAGTTAGCCATTGATATCCATATATGCTATTGTGCTTACTTAACTATGCTCTTGTAATCTTGGTTGTTTGGTACATGTATATTCTTGAGGTGCATATGTATGTGATGAGCATGAGTTATGATTGATGGAAAATGTGATGTGGTAAATGATAATTGGCACTAAATAATTACCGGTTGTAAATGATCGATCATTAGGATTAGTGTGCACACAAATTGAGTCAAAACGTACGTGGCCTTGATGGCGTTGAGTCATCAAGGAGGAGTACGGTGATGTAATATTTCACCGGAAGCTTTTCTTTATTTCTACGTGATGATGAGTGGAATCCCATCCGTAGGGCATGTGGCGATGAGTGGAATCCCGCACATGCAAGGTCCGGTGATGAGTGTAATCCCACCGAGGTAAAGTGTTGTTGAGTTTTAAATCCGCACAATCGGGGTAATTCAAAGTGGCCAATTAACTGGTTCATATATTGTGATATATGGTGTTGAAACATGATTTTGATATTGATGCTTGGTGCTTAGTATGAGGTAATATGCCATATTATGCCACTTGATGAACTAGCTAGGATTACTCGTGAGGTTGCCTATGCATGTTCGATATGAGGTTTAGGGATTTTATGCTTGAACCCTGCATTGTTGTTGTTTTCGTTTTAGAGCACCCTCACTAAGCTTATAGCTTACGCTCTCAATGTTCAACAATGCAGATCATTAGCGTGGCGTTAGCTCGGAGCAAGGCAAGAAAGGCTTCCAAGTTTTGTAGCTCAAGTACGGTGGTGATTTTGTACTAGTTAGCAATGTGGCAAGGGTTGTTGCATGAGTTTTTTTTAACTCATTGATATATATGTATATTTTGGTTTGTAAAGCATGTTATGCTTTGATGAATGTTGGTGTGTATGATAGCATGCCTTAGGATGTTTTAGGTTGCCTTATGATGAGTGCAAACCTCTTTTGTTTGACTTGTGGCTTTATGACCATTTGAGCCTTTGAGTATGCATATTATGGCCTAAATTGCCCTCTCATTAAAATGTTATGTATGAATGCCTTAATTCATGTATGGTTGATTCCTTTGGCTTAAATATGTGTGCTTGCATGTTGGTATATGCTTAGGTGAGTCGAGAAATGCATTTAGAGTCGTTTTGGGGTCGTTTAAGTTGATTTTGAGGAATTGCAGTGCAGGGGGTATCGATACCCCTGGCTAGGGTATCGATACTCTCTTGCCCAAATGTAACCCCCTCGTCCCGGTCTGGTCGGATGACCTATCCGAGTGGGTCACACGGGGAAAACTGAGCGAAAACCCCTAAGGATTCCCCCTCGGTTAACAACCCTATATTTTTTTTTACTTGTCTAGATGCACATTATACCTAGGCATACTCTTGAGATAAGCATACTCAAAAATCACAGCAATCGGAAAACAATAAGGGACTCAATTGAATAAAATACGAATTTAGGGACCAATTTGTAAATTCTGGAAATTAAGAGGACTTTACCAAATTTTAAGTTACCATTATGAAATTAGTCATGTTTCATGCCTCTCTGCCAAATTTCAACTCAAACGGACATCCCAAACTCAAGCAATTGCACATACGAGAATCAGGACTAAAACGTAAAGCTTGTAAACCTCAAAATTTATGCCCAATCGAAACCTTTGACCAAAGTTTCGAAACCTTGTCCAAAGGTTTCGAAACTTTGGCCTCCAGTAGCCCCTGGAACCCAAAAATTTGCAAAGGTTTCGAAACTTTACCCCTAGTTTCGAAACCTAGATGCAGGGGAGCATATTTTGCTTCATTCTAATGACTTTCAATGATATAAACACATTAGAATCATACATATTCATACATATGAGTTTAAAAGAGGCAAAGACACTCAACACCAGCCACCCAAGCCTAGATGCATACGTCCTAGATTAAACGTACTCCAACATATTCAAACATCAAACAACCATAAAAATAGCATCCACAGTACATGTTAACATTCAAAGAGCAATTTATGCATGACTTATAATTTATCATGGCAACACAAACCATGCAAAGGAAAAATATAAAGGATGTCCATACATGCTCTCAAACAACCAACAACTACTCATCAAAACCATACATGTCCCATTGCTCAAACTATTACATGTCTAACATTTAAAAGCCATACTTGATAAACTCAAGTCCAAAACCACACTTGAAACCTTCCACTTGCACAAGCAACCCACGAACTAAGGATCTGCAATGTTGAACAAAGAGAGCGTAAGCAATAATGCTTAGTGAGGGTAAGCTCTAAAAACAAACCTCAACATTGCAGGGTCCGAGCACAGTCTAACCAAAGCATCACACAAACATATCAAGAATTTACAAGAGCCACAATATAAGATGCATGAACAATTTATATTGTAAATGTCATGCTCTCCAAGCTCTAACTTCCTCAATATAAACAGCCACAACCCAAATTTCCATGCCTAACATGTACTCAACATGACATCACCGTCATACACCATTTCCATGCATAGCATGTACTCATCATGACATCACCGTCATACACCATTTCCATGCATAGCATGTACTCAACATGACATCACCGTCATACACCATTTCCATGCATAGCATGTACTCATCATGACATCACCGTCATACACTATTTCCATGCATAGCATGTACTCAACATGACATCACCGTCATACACCAACCACATTTCCATGCATGCTTTATGCAATACCAATCATGCCTCAACACACATGTATAATACAATATACATAAGCATTCATACATTTAAGTTCATCCAAAGGCTTTAGATCAAGTTTAGGATTAGGCTACCACACTAATCCCAACTCTAGGTGGGTCTACCAAGCCCGACCTAGTCCGTATACTCGAACCAACCATTTTAAAACCACTTAAAACATTTAACCACTCACCTAAGCTTCCAAGCTCAAGACCAAGCAAGCAACAACCTTCAATTTTCCGGATTCACTTCCGATGCTTCACCAATGCCCAAACTTGATTCTAATCAATGCCAAACACCAACAAAATATCCAAAATCAATAACTTGTCATCGAAACTAACCCGTAACATAATTCAAACATTAAGCTCAACATTTCAAGCCAAGAACCCTTTCAAACTCCTCATTTTCGTACTCATATTTTACCCAGCAGAAAATACCATTTTCGAACATCCAAATGACATCTAAATGGTCCCAAAACACTTTCCTCACATACATATATCATCAGCCTTTCAACCTAACTCTAAAACTCACCAAAATTCAAGTTTTAGACTATTCAAAAATGGCCATAAATACCCATTTCGGATTTTCATCCAAAATTACTCATTTTAACATATTATGTGTATTTTAAGGTGACTAACTCAAAACCCATCTCAATAATTCAAAATCAATTGAAAAACTCAATAAAAACTCAGATTTTCATTAAACTTGAAAATCACAAAAGTGGGTAGTTTCGAAATATAAAACTATGTAAACGTAGAGGATGAAGATGAGAGTTCGAATATGTAATTACCTTCAAAAACGCCCTTGAATTGAGGAAGAAATCAAAGGAAATAGTAATGAGGGTTTGAGAGAATTTGGGGTGTTTATGAACGGTGAAGAAGAAAGATGAAGAAGAAAAGATGATATAAGGTGGTGTTTATTTTTATTTTGGTTTAATTACCAAAATGATCCCTCCTTTGCTTTCTAAACTCAATTTGATTAAAATAAATTTTACCAACTCGAACCAATTAACTCGACTAACTCCTAACCCCAAAACACGGATGTTACAACTCTCCCCCACTTAAGGAAATTTCGTCCCCGAAATTACCTGGTGGAAACAAATACGGAAACTGCTCAACCATATCTGCTTTTCTCTCCCACGTGGCCTCTTCCGTCCCTCTATGCTTCCACAACACCTTGACCAACTCTATGGTCTTGCCACGCAACACCTTGCTATCAGAAGCAAGTATCTCAACGGGCTCTTCATTATAGGACAAATCTGGATCTAACTCTATCTCCTCAACGGGCATCACATGAGAAGGATCTGATCTATATCTCCTAAGCATAGACACATGGAAGACATCATGAATCTTTTCTAACTCAGAAGGTAACCTCAAACGATAAGCTACAGGCCCAATCCGCTCAACAATCTCATACGGACCAATGAACCTCGGACTCAACTTGCCTTTCCGGCCAAATCTCATTACCTTCTTCCATGGAGATACTTTCAGAAATACTTTCTCACCCACTGAGTACTCAACCTCTTTCCTCTTCAAATCTGCATAAGACTTCTGGCGATCGGAAGCTGCTTTCAAACGATCACAAATCAACTTCACTTTTTCTGTCGTTCCCTTAAGCAAGTCTGGCATAGGTAACAATCTCTGACCTGTCTCAGCCCAACAAATCGGAGTCCTACACCGTCTACCATACAAAGCCTCATAAGGTGCCATCTGAATGCTTGACTGATAACTGTTGTTGTAAGCAAACTCAACCAACGGTAAGTGCTTCTCCCAAGAACCCTGGAAGTCAATCACACAACAACGAAGCATATCCTCTAGAATCTGTATCACTCGCTCTGACTGTCCATCGGACTGCGGATGATAAGATGTGCTGAAATGCAGACGGCTACCTAAAGCACTATGCAAGCAACTCCAGAATCTCGAAGTAAATCTAGGATCCCTATCTGAAACAATAGACTTCGGAACCCCATGAAGTCTTACAATCTCACGGATGTACAAGTTTGCCAACTTGTCTAAGGAATCCACAGTGTTCACTGCTAAGAAGTGAGCACACTTAGTGAACCTATCAACAATCACCCAAACTGAGTTCTTCTTCGAAGGAGACAAAGGCAACCCCGATACAAAGTCCATGGTGATCCTCTCCCATTTCCATTCCGGAATCTTCAAAGGCTGTAGCAAACCTGAAGGAACCTGATGTTCTGCCTTCACTCTCTGACAAACCATGCAACGGCTCACATACTCGGCTACATCTCTCTTCAAACCAACCCAGAAGTAGTCATTCTTCAAATCTCTATACATTTTAGTACTACCAGGATGCATAGAAAAGGGACTCGAATGTGCTTCACTCAGAATCTGACGTCTCAATTCAACATCTTCTGGTACAATAATTCTATCTCTAAAGCACAACAAACTCTCACCACTGAAACTATACTCAGTCGGTCTTCCTTCGGCTATGTCTTGGACATGAGGAATTAAGCTCGCATCTTGCAACTGTTTCTCTCTAATCAACTGAATCAAAGAAGGCTTTACTTGCAACTCGGTGATCAAACCACCATCATTGGACACACTCAATCTAGCAAACATAGCTCTCAGCTCAACGGCCACTTTTCTACTCAAAGCATCGGCTACCACATTTGCTTTACCCGGATGGTACTCAAGGGTCAAGTCATAATCCTTTAGCAACTCTAGCCACCTTCTTTGTCTCAAATTCAACTCTTTCTGTGTCATCAAATATTTCAAGCTCTTGTGATCGGTGTAAACTATACACTTCTCACCATACAAGTAGTGACGCCAAATCTTCAATGCAAACACAACTGCGGCTAGTTCTATATCATGAGTAGGATAGTTCTTCTCATGAATCTTCAACTGTCTAGAAGCATAAGCAACAACTCTCCTATCTTGCATCAATACACATCCTAAGCCTACGTAGGAAGCATCACTGTAAATCACAAACTCCTTACCTGAAACAGGTTGCACTAACACTGGAGCATTCGTCAAGGCTTCTTTCAATTTCTCAAAGGCCTTCTGTCTTGCATCTGTCCATTCGAATTTGACTCCTTTTTTGCAACAGCTTAGTCAAAGGAGCAGCTACTCTAGAGAAACCATCAACAAACCTCCTATAGTAACCGGCTAATCCTAGGAAACTTCTAATCTCGGTCACAGACTTAGGCTGTTTCCACTCGATGATAGCCTCAATCTTCGATGGATCAACTCGAATACCTTCGGTCGAAACAACATGGCCAAGAAATACAACCTCTCGAATCCAGAACTCACATTTGCTAAGCTTCGCATACAACTGATTGCTTAACAATCTCTGTAAAACAAACCTTAAGTGTTCTTCATGTTCTTCTTCTGTCTTCGAGTACACAAGTATATCATCAATGAAGACAACCACAAACCTGTCTAAATAGTCTCTAAAAATTCTGTTCATCATGTCCATGAATGCTGCAGGTGCATTCGTGAGCCCAAAAGGCATCACAAGAAACTCATAGTGACCATATCTAGTCCTAAAAGCTGTCTTCGGAACATCACACTCTTTCACTTTCAACTGATAGTATCCAGATCTCAAATCTATCTTCGAGAATACTGAAGCACCTCTCAACTGATCAAACAAATCATCTATACGAGGCAACGGATACTTGTTCTTCACAGTCATCTGATTCAACTGTCTATAGTCGATGCACATGCGCATACTACCATCTTTCTTTTTCACAAACAACACGGGAGCACCCCACGGAGAACTACTAGGCCTAATGAAACCACGGTCTAATAATTCTTGCAACTGACTCTTCAATTCTTTCAACTCTTTCGGAGCCATGCGGTACGGAGCTATCGAAATTGGATTACACCCTGAAACTGTCTCAATCACAAACTCAACATCTCTGTCAGGAGGCAAACCCGGCAACTCTTCAGGAAACACATCTGGAAAGTCACACACTGTTCTGATATCTTTCGGTCTAGTTTCACTCATGTCCGGATTTATAACATAAGCTAAATAGGCTCCACATCCAGAGTCCATCAACCTATGAGCCTCTAAAGCTGACACCACATTAGACAAGAACTTAATGTTCTCGCCCACTACTACTATCTCGTAGTCATCAGAAAGCTTCAAAGAAATTCTCTTCGTCTCAAAATCCACACTAGCCCGATGCTCAACCAACCAGTCCATACCCAGAATAATATCAAAACCGTAGAATGGAAGTTCCATCATATCAACTGAGAACATATGACCCTGAATCTTCAGTGGACACCTCCTATACATACGTCTAACCACAACTGTCTCACCAAAAGAACTAGTAACATGCATACCTACGTCTAAGATCTCAACAGGGATATCTAGCTTCTGTGCATGCTCACTCAAAATGTAGGAATGCGTAGAACCCGAATCCACCAAAGAAAGCAAAGACATAGACTGTAACTCAAAATTACCTGCTATCACATCAGTGTCGTTCCCGGCCTCTCTCTGAGCATAAACTCTCGCTGGTCCTCCTGTCTCTGACTGTACAGCCACAACATGAGCAAGATTCCTCTGAGCATCTACCCTAGGTGCATCAGCCCTAGGTTGGAAGTAGCCACGACCGCGCCCACGACCTCTCTGAAAATCATTACCTCTCGTAGGAGCCTGAGCTATGTTCGGTGCCTGAGCTGTCTAATGTGGACAATCTCTCTTAAAGTGGTCCCTCGAGCCACAGTTCCAGCAAACATAGGAGTTACCCCAACACTCACCAGCGTGTCGTCTCCCACACTGTGCACACTCGGGCGAACGCCCTTCTCCTCTATAGCCCTGATGGCCTCTACCAGAGTAGCCACCGCCATGTCTCTGATCAAACTGATGCCCACCACCTTTGTGCTTCTTGGCATCCCTACCATCAAAGTGGTTATGCTTCTTACCAGAACTAGAACCACTAGACCGTTTGGCCGAACCCAAACTATGCTCCAAATCTTTGGCCCTCGCGACTAACACATCAAGGTCCGAATAATCAGAAGCTAACGTGTACCTCTTAACCTCTTCATTCAACCCGTAGCGGAATCGATTGCAACGTTCCACTTCAGTAGGAATCAACTCTGGGGCATACTGACTCAAGCGAACAAAGCGAATCTGATAGTCAGTCACAGAAGTATCTCCCTGAGTAAAAGCCATGAATTCTCTCTTCTTCTCATCCAAGTACCTCGGTCCCAAGTACCTCTTTCTGAATGCAAACTCAAAGAAATCCCAATCTATCTCGGCCTCTGGAATCCCGGCAGTAATGGTGACCCACCAGGTGTAGGCATCACCCTGAAGTAACGAGATCACACAACCCAGTCTACGTGCGCCCGCACAACCCATCTGAGCCAAGATTCGGACTGTCTTCTCTAACCATAACTCTGATCTCTCCGGAGTAGATCCTCTAAACTCCTCGGCTCCCAAACTACGGAGCCTCTCCAAAGGTAGACTAGCATCATCATACCTAGGCTGAGCTGCAGCCTGAGCTCCCGCAACTGCGGCCTGAAACGCTCCCGTTATCGCTTGCACTAGCGGAGTCATGTCAATTCCAGCTGGACCTTGGCCACCTTGAGGTCCCTCTCCTTCAGCTCCCTCCTCGCCTCTAGCTCCAGGCGGAGGTGGTGGTGGTGGAGGTGGTGGAGCGCCAACTCCCGCGGCCACCGGCCCTTCCAAATAAGCCTCCACACCAACAGCCGGCTCAATAGGAGCCGCAACCCGTGGTTCCTGACGAACTATTCTTGGTCTACCTCTCGGTCTAGACATTGCTCTCACAAATATTAACTACAACCACAACAATAAAACATACAAGTTGGGTTAGCAAGGCAAGGCTTCCAAGTGTTCAAGTACGTTCCCTCACTAAAACAAAACCATTTTCCAATGTAATAGTAGCAATGGGACTCCCACACACATGCTTTGAATAAAACAAGCAACATGCTTACATGATAAGCAAACACCGTGCATTTTAATCATAAAATACAACTTACTCACTTACCTGCCCAAGGTTTCGGAAACCTTCAGCTCTGATGCCAACAAATGTAACCCCCTCGTCCCGGTCTGGTCGGATGACCTATCCGAGTGGGTCACACGGGGAAAACCGAGCGAAAACCCCTAAGGATTCCCCCTCGGTTAACAACCCTATATTTTTTTTTTACTTGTCTAGATGCACATTAAACCTAGGCATACTCTTGAGATAAGCATACTCAAAAATCACAGCAATCGGAAAACAATAAGGGACTCAATTGAATAAAATACGAATTTAGGGACCAATTTGTAAATTCTGGAAATTAAGAGGAATTTACCAAATTTTAAGTTACCATTATGAAATTAGTCATGTTTCATGCCTCTCTGCCAAATTTCAACTCAAACGGACATCCCAAACTCAAGCAATTGCACATACGAGAATCAGGACTAAAACGTAAAGCTTGTAAACCTCAAAATTTATGCCCAATCGAAACCTTTGACCAAAGTTTCGAAACCTTGTCCAAAGGTTTCGAAACTTTGGCCTCCAGTAGCCCCTGGAACCCAAAAATTTGCAAAGGTTTCGAAACTTTACCCCTAGTTTCGAAACCTAGATGCAGGGGAGCATATTTTGCTTCATTCTAATGACTTTCAATGATATAAACACATTAGAATCATACATATTCATACATATGAGTTTAAAAGAGGCAAAGACACTCAACACCAGCCACCCAAGCCTAGATACATACGTCCTAGATTAAACGTACTCCAACATATTCAAACATCAAACAACCATAAAAATAGCATCCACAGTACATGTTAACATTCAAAGAGCAATTTATGCATGACTTATAATTTATCATGGCAACACAAACCATGCAAAGGAAAAATATAAAGGATGTCCATACATGCTCTCAAACAACCAACAACTACTCATCAAAACCATACATGTCCCATTGCTCAAACTATTACATGTCTAACATTTAAAAGCCATACTTGATAAACTCAAGTCCAAAACCACACTTGAAACCTTCCACTTGCACAAGCAACCCACGAACTAAGGATCTGCAATGTTGAACAAAGAGAGCGTAAGCAATAATGCTTAGTGAGGGTAAGCTCTAAAAACAAACCTCAACATTGCAGGGTCCGAGCACAGTCTAACCAAAGCATCACACAAACATATCAAGAATTTACAAGAGCCACAATATAAGATGCATGAACAATTTATATTGTAAATGTCATGCTCTCCAAGCTCTAACTTCCTCAATATAAACAGCCACAACCCAAATTTCCATGCCTAACATGTACTCAACATGACATCACCGTCATACACCATTTCCATGCATAGCATGTACTCATCATGACATCACCTTCATACACCATTTCCATGCATAGCATGTACTCAACATGACATCACCGTCATACACCATTTCCATGCATAGCATGTACTCATCATGACATCACCGTCATACACTATTTCCATGCATAGCATGTACTCAACATGACATCACCGTCATACACCAACCACATTTCCATGCATGCTTTATGCAATACCAATCATGCCTCAACACACATGTATAATACAATATACATAAGCATTCATACATTTAAGTTCATCCAAAGGCTTTAGATCAAGTTTAGGATTAGGCTACCACACTAATCCCAACTCTAGGTGGGTCTACCAAGCCCGACCTAGTCCGTATACTCGAACCAACCATTTTAAAACCACTTAAAACATTTAACCACTCACCTAAGCTTCCAAGCTCAAGACCAAGCAAGCAACAACCTTCAATTTTCCGGATTCACTTCCGATGCTTCACCAATGCCCAAACTTGATTCTAATCAATCCCAAACACCAACAAAATATCCAAAATCAATAACTTGTCATCGAAACTAACCCGGAACATAATTCAAACATTAAGCTCAACATTTCAAGCCAAGAACCCTTTCAAACTCCTCATTTTCGTACTCATATTTTACCCAGCAGAAAATACCATTTTCGAACATCCAAATGACATCTAAATGGTCCCAAAACACTTTCCTCACATACATATATCATCAGCCTTTCAACCTAACTCTAAAACTCACCAAAATTCAAGTTTTAGACTATTCAAAAATGGCCATAAATACCCATTTCGGATTTTCATCCAAAATTACTCATTTTAACATATTATGTGTATTTTAAGGTGACTAACTCAAAACCCATCTCAATAATTCAAAATCAATTGAAAAACTCAATAAAAACTCAGATTTTCATTAAACTTGAAAATCACAAAAGTGGGTAGTTTCGAAATATAAAACTATGTAAACGTAGAGGATGAAGATGAGAGTTCGAATATGTAATTACCTTCAAAAACGCCCTTGAATTGAGGAAGAAATCAAAGGAAATAGTAATGAGGGTTTGAGAGAATTTGGGGTGTTTATGAACGGTGAAGAAGAAAGATGAAGAAGAAAAGATGATATAAGGTGGTGTTTATTTTTATTTTGGTTTAATTACCAAAATGATCCCTCCTTTGCTTTCTAAACTCAATTTGATTAAAATAAATTTTACCAACTCGAACCAATTAACTCGACTAACTCCTAACCCCAAAACACGGATGTTACACCAAAGGCCTCAGATTTTGCTTGGGGTATCGATACCCTAAGGGTATCGATACCCTCCAAAGTTACTGGAATTTGGAATTTTTGAGTAAGAGTAGAGCGTATCGATACGGGGTCCCCAAGTATCGATACGGATCTATTCTGTTGACCAAGTAAGGTTGACCGAGAAAGAGGGTATCGATACCCCTAGTAAGGGTATCGATACGGTCTTCTTGTGTTGACTTATTGGGTTGACCTAGAAAGGGGGTATCGATACCCCTGGCAAGGGTATCGATACTGCATGCCTTATAAGCTTAAAATTTACTGTTATGCATGGCCGTGGCTCGAATGTGTTTTTCCTTTGAATGTTTTCCGCTGTTGTGAATCACATAGGACTTAATATTCATCTAGGCAAGATTAATATAAAAAGAAAAAAAAATAGGGTTGTTAACCGAAGGGAAATCTTAGCAGGTTTCGCTTCGGTTTTCCCCGTGTAACCCACTCGGACCGGTCATCCGGCCAGACCGGGACGAGGGGGTTACATTTGTTGGTATCAGAGCCTGAGGTTACCGAGACCTCGGGCAGGTAAGTGAGGTAAGCTTGTTATGTTGAGTAATTGTATTGTTCGATGCATGCCTTGCCATGAATCTTTGATATTTGACTGTTCGCATGATGTTTTGAAGCATGAATTGTTGTGTTTGGTGTAGAGTGTGTGCCCATTGCTACTATTACTTAATTTTACAAAGATTTTTGAAAAGAGGAGTACTTGAGCACTATTGGACCCTTGCTTTGACTAACTAAATCCTTATCTGTTTCTTGTTGTAGTTAATATCTGTGAGAGCAATGTCTAGGCCGAGGGGTAGGCCGAGAGGGGTTCGTGAGGAACCACGAGTTGCGGCTCCTGTTGAGCCGGCAGTTGGAGTGGAGGCTCTTTTGGAGGGGCCTGAGGCTGCTGGAGTTGGACCACCACCACCTCCTCCACCTGGAGCTGGAGGCGAGCATGTAGCGGAAGGAGATGGACCTCAAGGTGGCCAAGGTGGCCAAGGTCCAGCTGGAATTGATATGACTCCGCTAGTGCAAGCGATAGCGGGAGCATTTCAGGCCGCAGTTGCGGGAGCTCAGGCTGCAGCTCAACCTAGGGGTGACGATGTCAGTCTACCTTTGGAGAGGCTCCGTAGCTTGGGGGCCGAAGAGTTTAGGGGATCTACTCCTGAGAGATCTGAGCTATGGTTGGAGAAGACTGTTCGCATCTTGACTCAGATGGGTTGTGTGGGCGCACGTAGACTGGGTTGTGTGATCTCGTTGCTGCAGGGTGATGCCTACACCTGATGGGTCACCATTACTACAGGGGTTCCAGAGGCAGAGATTGACTGGGATTTCTTTGAGTTGGCATTCAGGAAGAGATACTTGGGACCGAGGTACCTAGATGAGAAGAAGAGGGAGTTTATGGCTCTGGTCCAGGGAGATGCTACTGTGACTGACTACGAGATCCGCTTTGTTCGTCTGAGTCAGTATGCTCTAGAGTTGATGCCTACTGAGAGGGCTCGATGTGATCGCTTCAGATATGGGCTTCATGAGGAAGTTAAGAGGTATACCTTAGCTTCTGATTATTCTGACTTTGATGTCTTGGTTGCTAGAGCCAAGGACATTGAGCATAGCTTGGGGCTGACCAAGCGATCTGGAGGATCTAGTTCTGGTAAGAGGCACAACCATTTTGACAGTAGAGATGCTAAGAGGCATAAGGGCGGTGGCCACCATAGTAAGGGCCATCAGAACCAGAGAGCTGGTGGGAAGTTGCCCACATGTACTACTTGCGGGAGGAACCACTCCGGTGAGTGTTGGGGTAACTTTCATGCTTGTTGGAACTGTGGTTCGAGGGACCACTTTAGGAAGGATTGTCCGCATCTGGCGGCTCAGGCACCGAACATTGCTCAGGCTCCTGCGAGAGCGAATGATTTTCAGAGAGGCCGTGGGCGCGGTCGTGGCTACTTCCAGCCTAGGACTGATGCACCTAGGGCAGATGCTCAGAGGAACCTTGCACATGTTGTGGCAGTGCAGCCAGAGTCGGGAGGACCAGTGAGAGTTTATACTCAGAGGGAGGTCGGGAACGACACTGATGTGATAGCAGGTAATTTCGAGTTACGGTCTATGTCTTTGCTTTCTTTGGTGGATTCGGGTTCTACTTATTCTTACATTTTGAGTGAGCATGCATAGAAGTTAGATATCCCTGTTGAGATCTTAAATGTAGGCATGCATGTCACTAGTTCTTTTGGTGAGACAGTTGTGGTTAGACGTATGTATAGGAGATGTCCACTGAAGATTCAAGGTCATGTGTTCCCAGTTGACATGATGGAACTTCCTTTTTATGGTTTCGATATAATTCTGGGTATGGATTGGTTGGTTGAGCATCGGGCTAGTGTGGATTTCGAAACAAAGAGAATTTCTCTGAAACTTTCTGATGACTACGAGGTTGTAGTAGTAGGCGAGAACATTAAGTTCTTGTCTAATGTGGTGTCAGCTTTAGAGGCTCACAAGTTGATGGACTCTGGATGTGGGGCTTATTTAGCTTATGTTATGAATCCAGATATGAGTAAAGCTAGACCGAAAGATATCAGAACAGTGTGTGACTTTTCGGATGTGTTCCCTGAGGAATTGCCGGGTTTACCTCCTGACAGGGATGTTGAGTTTGTAATCGAGACAGTTTCAGGGTCTAATCCAGTTTCGATAGCTCCTTATCGTATGGCTCCGAAGGAGTTGAAAGAATTGAAGAACCAATTGCAAGAATTATTAGACCGTGGATTCATCAGGCCTAGTAGTTCTCCGTGGGGTGCTCCCGTGTTATTTGTGAAAAAGAAAGATGGTAGTATGCGCATGTGTATTGATTATAGACAGTTGAATCAGTTGACTGTGAAGAACAAGTATCCATTGCCTCGCATAGATGATTTGTTTGATCAGTTGAGAGGTGCTTCAGTGTTCTCGAAGATAGATTTGAGATCCGGATACTACCAGTTAAAGGTGAAAGAATGTGATGCGCCGAAGACAGCTTTTAGGACTAGATATGGTCACTACGAGTTTCTTGTGATGCCATTTGGGCTCACGAATGCACCTGCAGCATTCATGGACATGATGAACAGAATTTTTAGAGACTATCTAGACCTTTTTGTAGTTGTTTTCATTGATGACATACTTGTGTACTCAAAGACCGAAGAAGAACATGACGAGCACTTGAGGGTTGTTTTACAAAGATTGTTGAGCAATCAGTTGTATGCGAAGCTTAGTAAATGTGAGTTCTGGATTCGAGAGGTGGTATTTCTTGGCCATGTTGTTTCGGCCGAAGGTATCCGAGTTGATCCATCGAAGATTGAGGCTATTGTCGAGTGGAAACAACCTAAGTCCGTGACTGAGATTAGGAGTTTCCTGGGATTAGCCGGTTACTATAGAAGATTTGTTGATGGTTTCTCTAGAGTAGCTGCTCCTTTGACTAAACTGTTGCCAAAAGGAGTTAAGTTTGAATGGTCTGATGCAAGACAAAAGGCCTTTGAGAAATTAAAAGAAGCTTTGACAAATGCCCCAGTGTTAGTACAACCTGTTTCAGGTAAGGAGTTTGTGATTTACAGTGATGCTTCCTACGTAGGTTTAGGATGTGTTTTGATGCAAGAGAGAAAAGTTGTTGCTTATGCTTCTAGACAATTGAAGGTTCATGAGAAGAACTATCCTACTCATGATATCGAGCTAGCCGCAGTTGTGTTTGCATTGAAGATTTGGCGTCATTACTTGTATGGTGAGAAGTGTATTGTTTACACTGATCACAAGAGCTTGAAGTACTTGATGACACAGAAAGAATTAAACTTGAGACATAGAAGATGGCTTGAGTTGCTAAAAGATTATGATTTGACCATCGAGTACCATCCGGGTAAAGCGAATGTAGTAGCCGATGCTTTGAGTAGGAAAGTGGCTGTAGAGTTGAGGGCTATGTTTGCTAGATTGAGTGTGTCCGATGATGGTGGCTTGATCACCGAGTTGCAAGTGAAGCCTTCTTTGATTCAGTTGATTAGAGAGAAACAGTTGCAAGATGCGAGCCTAGTTCCTCATGTTCAAGACATAGCCGAGGGAAGACCGACTGAGTATAGTTTCAGTGGTGAGAGCTTGTTGTGCTTTAGAGATAGAATTGTTGTACCGGAAGATGTTGAGCTGAGACGTCAGATTTTGAGTGAAGCACATTCGAGTCCCTTTTCTATGCATCCGGGTAGTACCAAAATGTATCGTGACTTGAAGAATGATTACTTCTGGGTTGGTTTGAAGAAAGATGTAGCCGAGTATGTGAGCCGTTGTATGGTTTGTCAGAGAGTGAAGGCAGAACATCAGGTTCCTTCAGGTTTGTTACAGCCTTTGAAGATTCCGGAATGGAAATGGGAGAGGATCACCATGGATTTTGTGTCGGGGTTACCCTTGTCTCCTTCAAAGAAGAATTCAGTTTGGGTGATTGTTGATAGGTTCACTAAGGGTGCTCACTTCTTAGCAGTGAACACAACGGATTCCTTAGACAAGTTGGCAAACTTGTACATCCGTGAGATTGTGAGACTTCATGGAGTTCCGAAGTTCATTGTTTCAGACAGGGATCCTAGGTTTACTTCGAGGTTCTAGGGTTGCTTGCATAGTGCCCTAGGTAGCCGTTTACATTTCAGCACTTCCTATCATCCGCAGTCCGATGGGCAGTCAGAGCGAGTGATACAGATTCTAGAGGATATGCTTCGTTGTTGTGTGATTGACTTCCAAGGTTCTTGGGAGAAGCACTTACCGTTGGTTGAGTTCGCTTACAACAACAGTTATCAGTCTAGTATCCAGATGGCACCTTATGAAGCTTTGTATGGTAGACGATGTAAGACTCCGATCTGTTGGGCTGAAACAGGTCAGAGATTGTTACCTATGCCAGATTAGCTTAAGGGGACTACCGACAAAGTAAAGCTGATTTGCGACCGTTTGAAAGCAGCTTCCAATCGTCAGAAGTCTTATGCGGATTTGAAGAGGAAAGAGATAGAGTACTCAGTGGGTGAGAAAGTGTTTCTGAAGGTATCTCCATGGAAGAAGGTAATGAGATTCGGCCGAAAGGGCAAGTTGAGTTCGAGGTTCATTGGTCCGTATGAGGTAGTTGAGAGGATTGGGCCTGTAGCTTATCGTTTGAGGTTACCTTCTGAGTTAGAGAAGATCCATGATGTCTTTCATGTGTCTATGCTTAGGAGATATAGATCGGATCCTTCTCATGTAATGCCCGTTGAGGAGATAGAGTTAAATCCGGATTTGTCCTATACTGAAGAACCCATTGAGATACTTGCTTCTGATAGCAAGGTGTTGCGTGGCAAGACCATAGAGTTGGTCAAAGTGCTATGGAGACATAGAGGTGTGGAAGAGGCCACGTGGGAGAGGAAAGCGGATATGATTGAGCAGTTTCCGTATTTGTTTCCCCCAGGTAATTTCGGGGACGAAATTCCTTAAGTGGGAGAGAGTTGTAACACCCGTGTTTTGGGCCTAGGAGTTAACCGGGTTTATAGTCGAGTCAATAAAATTTAATTAGAATCAATTCAACTTAAGTTGTGGTGTAATTGAGCTTTAATAAAAGGGGAGAGACCTATATTGCGATTTTACCCAAAACTTTTAAAAAAAGTAAGATAACTTTGAATTATAAAAGTTATCATCTTCTTCTTCCCTTCCATTTCATTCCAACGCCAAAAACATCTCTCCCTCTTCAAATACTATTTCATTCCATAACTCATCCGTTCTTGAAGATTTTTCAAAGGTAAGGACGTTTTTGACTTGTCCTTGTTATTCTCTACATGTTGATACCAATTGTTTTCATTTTTATACATGTTTTGAGATTTGAGGTTTGGAGGGTTTTGGATTCAAAAATGTTGTTTTTGAGGTCTTTAACCAAGTTTTCTATTTGTTTAAGTTATATGAGTTGTCTACACTCAAAAAGGATCAACAAAATCGATTTTTATAATGTTTTATGGAATTTTTGGATTTGGGGAAGAATGAGGTTTTTGAGAGGTTTTAAGTTGAGTTTTGGGGATGTTTTAGGTGAAATTTTGAAGGCTGATGATTAGGCTATATGTAAGTGTTGTTTTGGAGGCTTTAGGGAGTAATTTAAAGTTTGGAATCATCGGTTTTGGACTGTGCTAAAGGGCTGCTCGGGAATGGCTTTTTAGGGGTTGTTCTTGGTTTGAAAAACAAGTGGTTGATGTTTGAATTTCATTCCGGGTTTGCTACGTTGTGTTGTGGACTGATTTGAGGTTAATTTACTTGTGTTGAGATGATTAGGAGAAAGGAATTGCGTTGGTAAAGTCTCGGGATCGATATCGGAAGTCATGGAGGTTTGAGTCGTCTTTGCTTGATTGCTTAAGGAAGTGAGGTGAGTGGTTCAAACTTGTTTTTAAGTTTGGTTCAAGTATGTGTAGTGGGCGTGTGTAAAGTGTGCTTGGTAGGCCACTTTTAGTTAACTCGAGTTGTTAGTTAGCCATTGATATCCATATATGCTATTGTGCTTACTTAACTATGCTCTTGTAATCTTGGTTGTTTGGTACATGTATATTCATGAGGTGCATATGTATGTGATGAGCATGAGTTATGATTGATGGAAAATGTGATGTGGTAAATGATAATTGGCACTAAATAATTACCGGTTGTAAATGATCGATCATTAGGATTAGTGTGCACACAAATTGAGTCAAAACGTACGTGGCCTTGATGGCGTTGAGTCATCAAGGAGGAGTACGGTGATGTAATATTTCACCGGAAGCTTTTCTTTATTTCTACGTGATGATGAGTGGAATCCCATCCGTAGGGCATGTGGCGATGAGTGGAATCCCGCACATGCAAGGTCCGGTGATGAGTGTAATCCCACCGAGGTAAAGTGTTGTTGAGTTTTAAATCCGCACAATCGGGGTAATTCAAAGTGGCCAATTAACTGGTTCATATATTGTGATATATGGTGTTGAAACATGATTTTGATATTGATGCTTGGTGCTTAGTATGAGGTAATATGCCATATTATGCCACTTGATGAACTAGCTAGGACTACTCGTGAGGTTGCCTATGCATGTTCGATATGAGGTTTAGGGATTTTATGCTTGAACCCTGCATTGTTGTTGTTTTCGTTTTAGAGCACCCTCACTAAGCTTATAGCTTACGCTCTCAATGTTCAACAATGCAGATCATTAGCGTGGCGTTAGCTCGGAGCAAGGCAAGAAAGGCTTCCAAGTTTTGTAGCTCAAGTACGGTGGTGATTTTGTACTAGTTAGCAATGTGGCAAGGGTTGTTGCATGAGTTTTTTTTTAACTCATTGATATATATGTATATTTTGGTTTGTAAAGCATGTTATGCTTTGATGAATGTTGGTGTGTATGATGGCATGCCTTAGGATGTTTTAGGTTGCCTTATGATGAGTGCAAACCTCTTTTGTTTGACTTGTGGCTTTATGACCATTTGAGCCTTTGAGTATGCATATTATGGCCTAAATTGCCCTCTCATTAAAATGTTATGTATGAATGCCTTAATTCATGTATGGTTGATTCCTTTGGCTTAAATATGTGTGCTTGCATGTTGGTATATGCTTAGGTGAGTCGAGAAATGCATTTAGAGTCGTTTTGGGGTCGTTTAAGTTGATTTTGAGGAATTACAGTGCAGGGGGTATCGATACCCCTGGCTAGGGTATCGATACTCTCTTGCCCAAAGGCCTCAGATTTTGCTTGGGGTACCCTCCAAAGTTACTGGAATTTGGAATTTTTGAGTAAGAGTAGAGCGTATCGATACGGGGTCCCCAAGTATCGATACGGATCTATTCTGTTGACCAAGTAAGGTTGTCCGAGAAAGAGGGTATCGATACCCCTGGTAAGGGTATCGATACGATCTTCTTGTGTTGACTTCTTGGGTTGACCTAGAAAGGGGGTATCGATACCCCTGGCAAGGGTATCGATACTGCCTGCCTTATAAGCTTAAAATTTACTGTTATGCATGGCCGTGGCTCGAATGTGTTTTTCCTTTGAATGTTTTCCGCTGTTGTGAATCACATAGGACTTAATATTCATCTAGGCAAGATTAATATAAAAAGAAAAAAAATAGGGTTGCTAACCGAAGGGAAATCTTAGCAGGTTTCGCTTCGGTTTTCCCCGTGTAACCCACTCGGACCGGTCATCCGGCCAGACCGGGACGAGGGGGTTACAAAATTTATGAATGAAAGTGATTAATTGGAACAGCAGTTATGAAATAAGAATTGATTTTAGTGCTAGGAAAATCATAGGAAATTGTGATGATCGATTGTTGAAGGAGGATTAGGCACCATGCCCGAACATGTACTTGGCTGCTACATACACGCTTTATTTCAGACTTTAGACCAGCTTGGGTCCAATTCAACACAAGCCTCAATCTGACCCTCACCAAAATTTGGATTACAAAACTCAATTATGTCCTGATAGCTAAAATTATTATTTTAGGGACAAAAATTAAATTGAAACATGACGGAGCAAGGATAGATGTGTGTAACATTTGTAGAGATGTTAGTGGATTTGAAAATTAAACATCAGTGATAATATTTGTTCAATTTTCTTAACCCATAATAAGGCACACACTATGTGCACACATGGTACTCGAACCCGAATCACCTGAATGAAATATATCATCTTTTACCACTGGGACCACTTCACGAGTTCAATACAACAAACTTCTCATACCATGAGTAAGGTTTGAGACTCAGTTTGAGGGACAAGAGCAAGAACGTGCAACTTTGGCAAGTCAATCGGTTAAAAATTCTCTTAACAAAAAACAAACAAACAAAAAACGAACTTGAAAGACTGATAGGTCAGGGTTTACCATCCACATCAACCTCAGCTGGAAAAGCATTACAAGTTCAATTTTTTCCTCTGAATTTGAACCCCTCAACTTGGACTCTTATGGTTTTCATGCTTGAGTTCAAATTAATATGGAAAATCTAATATCTCCGGATCTTGCATTGCCATTACTAGGATTTGCACTGCTTTTGTGTTTATGCATGAAAGTTAATTTGGAGCACTAATCATGGAAATGAAATTTGTTTTATTTCTACCAAAATCAAAGCCAAGTGTGTGGAACAACAGGTCTTTGTGTCCTACCAAGTAATCGGCTGTAATAAAAGTCAAGAAGAATGACTAGGGTCCGAAATTAAAGGTGTTTATACATTGGGTTATTCACTTTTTAAAATAAATAAATAAATAGAGGTTAATTATAGATCAAGTACTGAAACACAGATGTTGTTTTGTTTTGGTTACTAAACTAGGAAAAAATTAATTTTAATTTTATCACAGAATTTTATAATTTAATAATTTTTGGTTAGTGGATTGTTAAATCATTAATTGTGTGATACATGACTGTTATTTTTCTCTCTTTTTTTAGAAAACAATCAATTTTTTCGTTCTCCGCCATTGATCAATTGCCTTCCATCGCCAGTAGTCTTTCCTGACAAGATCGATACTAAACTGTTTGGATTTCTAATCTAAAGCTACTCGCAATCAGCAAAAATCCATATAATGCTTATACCTTCTAATGCTCTGATTTCCTCTAACAGTTGTCTAATGAAGCTATCATCAATGTATGATGTTCGTCTTTTTGGAAAGAATATTCTCATTGTTCGAATTTTCAAACAAACTCTCCAATCTCTCAAATCTGAGAAAGCCCTCAAACCCCATAAATGTCGACTTTTTGTGTTTGATTTTGTGAGTTTTAATTTAAAAAATTCTAAATATATATGATGGTAGAGGACGACGAGGCGAGTTCATTGGTGTTTACGTAATTATAAAAGATGTCAAATAACAAAATTTAAAAGTTAAAATGTTAAAATTAAGTGGCCAAAACAAAATACGGAAAAAGTTGAGAGACAAAAGTTCAGTTTACCATGTTACACCAGATGGAGTCCAGTCAACTCTGAGTGTATCAACTTCCAAATTATTTCCAGGCAATGAACCATCACAAATAATGCAAGTAATTGTACTATCGTAATTCCGTAAGTCCCTGGAAAATGTAGGAGCCGAGACCAAAAAAATAACCTCCCTTGTGTCAGGGTTTACCAGCCACAGCTGGGAACCATTACACGATCAAATTTCTCCACTGACTTGGAACACTCCGGCTATAAAAACCCTTATTGCCCATCGGAAGAAACCACACAGTTTTGAGTTTTGAGTCACTCCGGTTCTTTTTCATGCTCCAATCCAACATGCAAAACATAGTTTCTAAAGATGTTGAATTACCAGGATTTCGGTTCCACCCCACTGAAGAAGAACTCGTCAACTATTACCTCAGGGAAACCGCGCTGGGTAATAATATATATTCCAACATCATCGGCTTTCTCAACATTTATAAACACCACCCTTGTGAATTGCCAGGTAACCGACACCAACATTTTTTTGTCTTTATTAATTTACTATGCAATGAGGATATGATTAAGTTTTCACTTGCAGATATGGCTAAGATAGGGGAGAGGGAGTGGTATTTCTTTGTGCATAGAGACAAAAGGAGTGGCCATGGTGGAAAGACCAACAGGACCACCGAGAAAGGCTTCTGGAAGGGGACTGGGTCCGACCGTAAAATCATGCACGTCGCCGACCCCAAAAGAACCGTGGGGTATAGAAAAACTTTGGTCTTTTACACCGGGAAAGCCCCCAAAGGCGGCAGAACTGATTGGGTGATGAACGAGTACAGACTCTCCGACGTACGTTACACGACATCGCATCATCAACTGAATTGAACTACTTTATTTGTGTACAAATGAAAACAACATAGTTTATACTTTATACTGTTGTCTGAATTCAGGAGGACATAGTACTCTGCAAGATTTTCAGAAAGGCAACATCGTTGAAGGTGTTGGAGCAAAGGGCCGAAGAACATGCCGCCAGGGAATCCAGCATCCTTCCCACGTACGTTGCTCAAATTGACTTTAATACGCCATTGCTGTCCCTGCAAGACCTTGATTATGGAGCAGAGGCCGAAAGCTTCGAAACCCGAAAGGAAGCCTTGGTGAGAGGTGACTCCATGAAAGCAGAGTCAGCGTGGATTGAGTATTTTACTCAGTATGGACCCAAATTAGAAAGTTTCCCTTGTGCAATGTGATGAAGTAGAGTAGTAGTAGTATATTTTGGAATTAGACATGCATGGTAACAGAGACGGGTTTAGGAATTTAAGTTTGATGGTTCACCTATTTACCTTATTTAGAGGTTTAAACCTTTGAATCCTTACTTGAAAGGCAGACCAAACAATCAATTTGACTACAACAGACTAAGTGCGAAAAAGTAACAAGAAAATTGAATATATAAAAGGGTGAGTAGATAAATTCGGGATCAACTTTTTTTCTTGTTAGATAAAACGTTTAAAGAAAAAAGTTCGATATCGTTAAAGTCCTAAATTTTAAAGAAAATGCTATTAAAAGTTCGAATATTTAAGAATTGACAGGAATTAGGGTTGGATTGAGATTGAAAGATAAGATTTTTGACTAAAAAATTTTGTTTGGAAAATTTTGTCTAACACCTAAAGTGCAAAGGTTTAAAGCTAAAGGTTTCAACAATATGGGTGAACGGGTAAACTTTTACAAGATAAACACAATATACAAAACATATAAATCAACCCAATTTACACAACAATTACACTAATTTTTACAAAAATTCGAAATCCACTATTTTGTGAAAAATCGCTTGCATTTTGAAATTCCAATGAAACTATACTTTTAGAAGATCAAAATTTATCATTTGAAACAAGATTAAATCAAGTAAATTTAAGAATTTCGAAATAAATAAAGCTTGAGTTTTTGATGATACGAAGGCAATGATTAGAATAGAGAGATAGTCCGAGCTGGGAATTGGGTAGGTAAAAGTCATAATTTTTTTAAAAAAAACTACATGGGTGGTCTCCAAACTATGCTCGTTCTTCTGCTTTGGTCACTAAATTAATTTTTTGTCGAAAACATCCCTAACATTTTATTCCTTTCTTGTTTTGGTCACTAGAGTTAAAAATAATTTTTTAAAATTAAATAAAAATAATACATGGAGAAGAGAAAAATGATTAAAAATATATTTAAAAAAATCCATGGCATGTGACCAAAACGGGAAAGAAACATAATGTTAGGAATGCTTTTAACGAAAAATTTACTTTGGTGACCAAAATAAGAAAAAAGGTCATAGTTTGGTGACCACCAATATAATTTTTCCCTTTTTAACGGTGGGTCACGTGAACCACCAAGTACCTTACCAGATACACCCATGCATGGTACATAGTGTAATGTAATAAAAATATTTAGGCCATAATTAAGTATAACATGTTTTACCAACAAGTGTTGGATGCAATAACAAAGTATATTATACTTTCAAAGACAAAAATTTAAATTCAAACCTTGTAGACGATCTTGTTGGAGGGAAAGTCACCATTAATCCTCATTAGGCCGTGCTAAAATTTTGTTATAGACTTATAGTCTTTCTGTAAAAAGTGTTGGTGGGCATGCGATAGACTTTATAACTCGCGATATTATTAATACGAACAAAATATAAGTACAACACAAATACTAACTTCAGCTAGTTTACAAACATCATTAACAAAGTTTTGCCAAGCTTTCTTCACTCGATTTTTCTTCTTTTCCACTCACACTATTTTTTCCCCTTACACTCATACATACATAAACTAAGAACACACATATATATAGGAAAACTAAACCTCCTTAGTTATTGATATTCCTTGTCGTGTACTTCTTGAATTCTAAAGGAGGCTGCCACATGTTCTATGCCATTAAATTACTTAGGACTTCATGAAAATTCTAGCCACCATGTTTCATCTAGTTGCCGCCACATAAACTTTATATTACTGCCTTAATCTTTCTTAATTGCTAAGCACTTATGCCACTAAATTTAATTGGGTTGCTGTTACATCTTTACTTCAAATCTTGCCACATCACCTTACTTTGTAACTTAAGAATGTATTAAATTCTTTTTTTTAGGGTTTGAGTGAAATCGATTTGGAGATTTAGGAAGATGGTCGATTTGTTGTTCTGACGAGAAGGAGAGCAAAAGCTGTTTTGTTTATTATTTTTACTAGAACGGTGCGTTTCATACAAATTTTTTTTTTTTTTTTACAAAAGTATCCAAAACACTTTAACATCTATCCTATATATACTAAGTAAGAATTAAAAAACAAGAAAGTTAACTAACAAGAAAATTAACTAATTCTGTTAGCCCCCCTCAAGTTGGAGCATAGACATTGTGTATGCCCAACTTGAAAACAAGAAAATGGAAAGAAAAACTAGGTAGAGCCTTTGTCAAGAAATCTGCAAGATGATTGCTGGAAGAAACAGGGAGCAAACTGACCAGTCCTTGATGTATCTTCTCTCGAATGATATGACAATCAATCTCAATGTGCTTGGTACGCTCATGATGCACTGAATTTTCTGCAAGTTGAATGGTAGAAGAATTATCACAAAAAAATTTTGCTGGATGAAAAGGAATATGAAAGTCTTTAAGCAAATAAAAGATCCATTGAATTTCACAAGTAATTGAGGCTAAAGCCTTATATTCA
This sequence comes from Hibiscus trionum, assembly GCA_030270665.1. NCBI lineage: Eukaryota > Viridiplantae > Streptophyta > Magnoliopsida > Malvales > Malvaceae > Hibiscus > Hibiscus trionum. The sequence continues at coordinate 5,442,996 of BSYR01000021.1, read as the reverse complement.
GCTTCACTAGAGGACTTAGATACAGTCTGTTGTTTTTTAGATTTTCAAGATATTAATGAAGAACCAAGAAGGACACAAAAGCATGTGACAGATTTTTTGGAATCTGGACATGAGGCCCAGTCTGAGTCAGCAAAAGCTTGAAGTTTAAAATCTTTAGAAGAGGGAAAAAATAAACCCTGACCTGGGGTACCTTTTAAGTACCTCAAAATCCTATGTACTGCATTTAAATGACTATGAGTAGGACAAGATAGAAACTGGGAGAGTTGCTGAACAACAAAAGCTATATCAGGCCTTGTATTAGTAAGATATAATAATTTCACAATTAATTTCCTATAAGTAGTAATATCCTCTAAAGGAGTTCCATCATTTTTATGCAGTTTTTGAGACCCTCTAGTAACAACAATAGGAGTTGAAACAGGCTTAGAGTCTAAAAACGCAATTTCAGACAACAACTCAAGGGTGTATTTTCTTTGGCAGATATTAATTCCAAATTTAGAGCGAGCAATTTCAAAGCCCAAGAAGTACTTTAGATCAATTAAGTCTTTTATTTTAAAGGTATTATGTAAAAAGGCTTTAACAGAATCAATTTGATCAGAATTAGGACTAGTTAAAATAACATCATCCACATATATGGCTAAAACAATAAAATCATTACCAATACCCTTAGTAAATAAACTAAAATCAACAGCAGACTGTGAAAAACCTTGTTCAATAAAGGCTAAACTTAACTTCTCATTCCATTGCCTACTAGCCTGTTTTAAATCATACAAGCTTTTCTTCAATTTACAAACTAAGCTAGAACTGTTTTCATTAGAATATTCAGGGGGCAAATCCATATATACTTCCTCATGTAGGGAACCATGAAGGAAAGCATTATTAACATCAAGTTGTTATAATTTCTATTGTTTATAGGCAGCAATAGCAATTAAAGTCCTAATAGTTATCATTTTTACAACAGGACTAAAAGTACTCAAAGAATCTACACCAAACTGTTGGGTGTATCCTTTAGCCACTAGTCTAGCCTTATACCTATCAAGAGTACCATCTGACTTTAATTTTGTTCTAAAAACCTATTTACATCCTATGGTACTTTTATTAGAAGGTAAAGGGACTAAATTCCATGTATGATTAGTTTTTAAGGCTAAAATTTCTTCCTGCATTGCAAGTTTCCAACATTCATGTTTAATAGCCTGTTTATATGTTTTTGGCTTAGATAGAATATCAAGATTACAGACATAGGATTGATGCTGATCAGATATGCTGTCATATGACAAAATATTAGCAAGAGAATGATGAGTAGTTCTGATTTTAGGTAAATTTACCTCAAAGTCATGAGACTTCTGGGGAAGTTTAATGTTTCTGGAAGGTCTAGAATTGACCAGATTAGAAGGCATATTATTCTTACTAGGAACAGATAAAGAATCATTAGAATTATTATGTACAGATAAGGACATATCAGAATTATTATGAGCATTAAGAGAATGATTAGAATGATTAGAATGCACAAGAGGAACAAACTGTTCTTCAGATAAAGAACAAGGACCATAAGCTTTCAAATCATCAAGAAACAATGATGAATTGTCACAATTTGGAAGAGTCAAATCAGAAAAAAAAAAATTAAGAAAAGGAAAAACATTTTCATTGAAGATAACATCTCTTGAAATGAAAATTGATTTTGTATCCAAATTATATAACTTGTATCCTTTAACATTCTTTGGAAAATCAAGAAACACACATTTAATAGCCCTAGGATCCATTTTGGTTGCTGGCTTAGGTAAAGCAGATGCATAGGACAAACAACCAAAAAATTTCAAATTACTGAGATTAAGTGTTTTATTAAAAAGCAATTCATAAGGTGTTTTATTATTTAAAAGAGGAGTAGGAGTTAAATTGATTAGAAAACAAGCATGCAAGACACAATCCATCCAAAAAGGTAAGGGCAGACCAGCATGAATCATTAAAGACCTAGCAACATTAAGTAAATGTTGGTGTTTTCTTTCTACAACACTGTTTTGCTGGGGTGTATGGGTACAAGAAGTTTGATGAATAATGCCCTTATTGTTAAAAAATATATCATTTTAAACTCATGAGCATTGTCAGACCTTATACACTTGACACGTTTAGAAAATTGAGTTTCAATGAAACTACAGAAATTGAAAATTAAACCCCTAACTTCAGACTTGACACTCATAGAAAATATCTAGACAAACATAGACATGTCATCCACAACAGTGAGAAAATAACTGTGTCCATATAAACTCTTAACTGGAAAGGGGCCCCAAACATCCATATGTAAAATATCAAAGCAAGAAGTAGAAACAGAACAACTCTTAGGGAAATGCAATCTTTTATGTTTTGCTAATCGGCAGACATCACAAGCAGAAATATTACCAGAAATATCAGAAGGAATACTAGGATGTAATTGAGAAAAGAAATGCATCCTACCACTAGATGGATGTCCTAGTCTAGCATGCCAAGTATTTAGAAGAGAAGAGGAAGATACATTATAGATGGTAGAATCAACATGAAAATAATCCAGCATCTTGTAAAGCCCTTTGACTATACTAGCTGTACCAATCGTCTTCCAGGATGGGACATCCTGTATTAGACAACAATTGTTAACAAATAAAACGGAAATATTTGGATCTAAAGTCAACTTACTGACAGAAATAAGATTGAAACCAAAAGAAAGAATATGCAATACATCTTTTAGAACTAAACCATTATTAAGAAAAAATATTTTCTATATGTGATACTTGAACCAAATTACCATTTGGTAATTTAACAAACTTATCACTAATGCTAGTGTATGAACAAAACAAACTAATGTTATTGCTAATGTGACCAGTTGCACCTGAATCAACAATCCAGGAAGATGCAACTGATGACATTGATGAAGAACAAGATAAAACCATACCTGGATCATCACTTGAGGCTGGTGGAGAAGCAAAGTCAGACATCAAGACATTCACAGTAAAAAGAGTTGCAGCAGGAGAAGGACCATAATGACCAGAACTAGAACCAGAATTAAGACCAGAACTAGGACCAGAGAAACCTTTTTCATGAAGAATAGACATTAACCCTTCAAACTGTTCCTTAGTGAAAGATAAACCCTCATTTTTGACAACAGAAGACTGTGAAGAATGTATTGAGGAATCAAAAGAATGACCAGATTCATGAACAAGATTGGCCTTACTGACAGCAGACCTAAACTTATATCCCGGAGGATATCCATGCTTCTCATAACATTTTTCTACAGAATGACCAGAAATACCACAAAAAGTACACAATGGCTTTCGAGTAGCACTGTTATTTTGAGACCAAGAAGGCTTCTTGAACCTATTTGCATTCCTATCAACAGCTAAGACATGTGAATCACAAGGACTAACATGAACAGATCTTTCATGTTGTATAATAATGGAAAAAATTTCATGTATCTCTGGAAAGGGTTTAATCATGAGAATATGGAATTTGGGAACAACAAAAGACTCGTTGAGACCTCTAAGAAAATGTAATACAAAATCTTGTTTTCTAAATTTTACAGCATCACAAGAGCAAGAAGACAACGGCCGCAAGACACACAACTCATCCCAGAGAACTTTTAATTGCGTATAAATGGTTTGGACAGAATTTATACCTTAACTGAGAGAGTAAAACTCTTGCTGCAAATCAGATACGCGAATGATATCTCCCTGACTGAATCGATCTCGCAAATCAGCCCAAAGCTCGTAGGCGGTGTCGAACCAAAGAACAGACTGGGCAATCTCCGGACTGATAGCACGCTGGAGCCAAGTTAGGACGAGGTTATTACACTTAACCCACGCAAAGTAGCTCGCATCAGATTCACTGGGTTCTTTCAGGGATCCATTAACAAATTGAAATTTGTTTTTGGAAATCAATGCCATACACATCGATCGGGACCAAGAATGGTAGTTATGACCAGAAAGAAGGACGGAAGTTAACACAAGGGAAGGGTTTTCATTTGGATGTATGTAGAATTCGTCAGAGGGATCAAGAAGACGAAATCTAGAAGAAGATTCAGAAGAGTGCGTTTTGAAAGAACCTACTGATACCATATTAAATTCTTCTTTCTAGGGTTTGAGTGAAATCAATTTGGAAATTTAGGAAGATGGTCGATTTATTGCTCTGACGAGAAGGAGAGCAAAAGCTGTTTTGTTTATTATTTTTACTGAAATGATGCGTTTCATACAAAAGAAAAAAAACTTTACAAAAGTATCCAAAACACTTTAACATCTATCCTATATATACTAAGTAAGAATTAAAGAACAAGAAAGTTAACTAACAAGAAAATTAACTAATTCTGTTAGAATGTAAATCAAGTTTGAATTCTAACACCCCCTCAAATTTGATTTCTCGTGTCAAGCTTTCTTTTCTTTAATAACATGTCGACTCTTTTTTTCTTTCTCGACTTCTTCAAATCTTGATAGTTCACTATTAGCAAAGAAACATAAAAGTGAAATATTATCGTTTTCCAATTCATAATTATTGTACCTTTCTGGTACTCTTCTTGCTCTTGTAGATCTCTGAACTTCAGTTGGTTGTACTTCAATATTTTTTGTCCCGGTACTATTGCTGCTACTGCAACTACTTGGTGATGATGGTTCAGTCGAATTTTGTTGAGGACCTTGATCATCACCTTATTCATCTTGGTTTATGAAGTCATCATCGTCTTTATCTTTATTAAAAATAGTCCTTCAACTTTCTTGTTTTCTGTGATCCATCTCCAGTGTTCCGTTTTATCGAACTCAACATCTCTTGAAATTATTAACTTCCTGGTTAGAGAATTATAAAGTTGATAGGCTTTACTCCTTTCAGCATAACCGATGAATATGCATTTCTCTCTTTTTTCATCGAGCTTCTTTCTGGTCTGCTCAGGTATGTGGGCATATGCAATGCATCCAAAAATTTTGAGGTGACCAATTCTTATTTTTTTAACGCTCCATGCTTCGTTCGGTATCATGTTCCTCACACTCTTTGTTGGGCAATGGTTCAACAGGTAAACTGCACATCAAGCTTGTAGAACTAAGTTTTGATATAATATTTGAAAAATATTTTGGACTAAATTGCAAAGAATTTAAAATATGTTTTTAGTCAAAAACAACTTGAAAATATGTTTAAGGGTTTTACAAGGCCTTGGAATGATTTAAAGTACATTTAAAGTAGTCAAAACCAAGATTTTTACTTACCCGTACCGATACGGTATAGGACCGTACCGATACGTCTTAGGGTTTCAAACTACTAAGATTTTCCAGTGGCCAAAACCCGTACCGATATGCATAGCCGTATCGATACGGTGTGCTATGAAATAGCCCAACGGCTAGTCGCGTACCGATACGGTTGTATCGCGTACCGATACGCCTAACTACCCCAACGATCATTTTCCCAACGGTCTTTTAAATTGCAGGACCGTACCGATACGCTAGGTAAGCGTATCGATACGCATCAGCTGAAGAGCACAACGGCTAATTCCTATTCGAGACCGTATCGATACGGGTTGAGAGGGTATCGATACGCCAAGCTGCAGAACTGCATTTATGGTGAGAAATAAAGGCTCCAACGGCTCCAATTCAATCCCAACGGCTAGTAACGGCTACAAACTCAATTGGGAGTATAAAAGGGACCTCCAAGCATCTTGTAATGGTTAATGCTTCAATTGTTACAACATTATGATGTCAAAATTTGTCTAGAGCTTAAATTGTTTATTTCTTGCTTAGACAACACTTGTGAGCCAAAATTGTTAAATTTGCTCAAGTGTTTAGGTTTTGGGTGAGAGCTTAGTATTGCAAACACATACCTATTAGAGGGATTTCTAGTTTGCTAAGTCTTTCTCTTGTAAGAGAGTGTTTGATCAAGCTTTGGGTAGAAAGCTTGATCGTTGTAACGGTTTCCTCCTAAGCCGAGAAAAGGGGACGAAATTCTTAGTGAATTTGTTTGGAAATCCTTAGTGGGGAGCTAAGGTAGTGGATATAGACCTTGGTTAGAAGGTTGAACCACTATAAATCCTTGTGTCAAATTGCCAATTTTTCATCTCCCACTAAAACACCCAATTATCCAACTCCTCCATACTTGGCGAGCAAGAACGGTTGATCGAATCGAGCCCCTCACATCTCAACAATTGGTATCAGAGCTTGGCTCAATCGAAGGGGATTCATATCCTATTGAGAATATCTGGCAAGCTCGATCAACATTTCACCAACCGGCTCAAATGGTGCAATCCATCGACAAACCGCCCTTATTCGACGGAAATCACTATACCCATTGGAAGACAAAGATGAAATTCTTCTTGAAGTCAAGAGACTACAAGCTATGGGACATAGTTGAAGATGGTCCGTTCGTGCCTCAAGGAAGCAAAGCGGAATGGAGTGCCGACGATCGCAAGAAGATGGAGCTTAATTGCAAAGAATTGCACATGCTCTTTTATGCATTTGGCCCAACCATCTATGAGAAGATGTCTTCTTGTGAGAGTGCCAAGGAGGTATGAGACAAGCTTGAAGTCACATACGAGGGAACCGATGAAGTCAAGGAGACCAAGATTGGGCTCCTCACCATAGAGTATGAGAACTTCAAGATGAATCCGGAAGAGAACATCGAGAAGATGTTTGATAGGTTCTCCACTATCACAAATGGACTTAAAGGTTATGGAGAAGTCATCCCAGAAGAGAAGCTTGTCCGAAAGCTCATCTACTCCCTTCTCGAGTCATGGGACTCAAAGAGGACCGCCATCATCGAAGCCAAGAATCTCAAAACCTTGAAGCTTGATGAACTCATGGGGTCACTTCTCACTCACCAAATAATGAAGAAAAACAAAGAAGAGGAGAAGAAGAAGGAAGATATTAGAGCGATGAGGAAGAAGAAGATCATGGAGCTAGGCATCAATGCAAGTGTCGTTGCTCTCAAATCCTCCACATGCCATCATGTAGATTCAAGTGAGGAGGAAAGTGAAGATGAAGAGATGACATATCTCTTCAACAAATTCACCCGGTTCATGAAGAGCGAAATGGATAAATCCAAGCATGAATCGAGGAAGAAGATGAAGGACTCCCACAAATCCAAAAATAGGGGATCATCTTCAAAACAAGCATATGTGGCCACATGGAGTGATGAAGACTCCACCGATGATGAAGTAGCCCACATATGCTTGATGGCCCTCAATGAGGGGGAGGTAACTTCTAACTCATCTATTTCAAATTCATATACATTTGATGAGTTGCAAGATGCCTATGATGATTTGCTTTTGGAATTCAAGGCATCATTTTCCAAGAACAAAAAGTTGATTTCAAAAATAAAAATTGAAAATGATTTGCTTTCCAAAACAAATCTTGAAATTGAAGCAAAGTTGAAAGATTTTGAACAAAAATGTTTTGATTTACAAAATTTGCTTCTCAAAGTTCAAAAAGAAAAAGATTTGATTTCCAATGAACTTGAAAAGAAAAATAGTTTTGGAAAATCAAATTTTTATGTAAGACAATCTAGTGCCCCTAGATTTGTGAATGGTAAATGTTTTAGAAGTGTTTGGGTCCCAAAAGGACTAACCACTTCAACTAAAAAGGATGAAATTGAAAAATGGATTCCTAAGGGGACTAAATTTTGTGCTACTAATGTCTATGGATCCAAAGCAATTTGGATACCAAAAATTACTTGATTGTCTTTTGCTAAGTGTGATGGAGAGTGATCAACAAGTCAAAAATTGAGGGGAAGCTCCAAGCACACTAAAGAAGAACACTTGAAGAAGGAAGGCTTCACATCCTCCCTTGGATTCAAGTGTTGGTAAAAATCTAGTTGCTTTATTTGTTTAATTTGATTTATTTTTCATTTCAACTAGATTATGATCATATATGTTAACTAACATTCTTATGATGCTTTAGGTAAGGGGGAGCCAATTTTTTTTTAAGTGTGTCAAATTTTTCTTACCTCTTAAGTTATTTTGAGCTTAATGTCATTTTAAATTCTTTTTGATATAACAAAAAGGGGGAGAAATATGGTTTGAAAATTTTAATTTTCAAATGAATAAGGGGGAGCTTAATTGCTTTTGAATCTCAAATTCTCTTATTCAATTTTTAAAACTAAAAAGGGGAAACAATTTTTCAAGTTGGTTTTATTATATCAAAAAGGGGGAGATTGTAGAACTAAGTTTTGATATAATATTTGAAAAATGTTTTGGACTAAATTGCAAAGAATTTAAAATATGTTTTTATTCAAAAACAACTTGAAAATATGTTTAAGGGTTTTACAAGGCCTTAGAATGATTTAAAGTACATTTAAAGTAGTCAAAACCAAGCTTTTTACTTACTCGTACCGATACGGTATAGGACTGTATCGATACGTCTTAGGGTTTCAAACTACCAAGATTTTCCAGTGGCCAAAACCCGTACCGATAGGCATAGCCGTATTGATACGGTGTGCTTTGAAATAGCCCAACGGCTAGTCGCGTACCGATACGGTTGTATCGCGTACCGATACGCCTAACTACCCCAACAGTCATTTTCCCAATGGTCTTTTAAATTGCAGGACCGTACCGATACGCTAGGTAAGCGTATCGATACGCATCAGCTGAAGAGCACAATGACTAATTCCTCTTCGAGACCGTATCGATATAGGTTGAGAGGGTATCGATACGCCAAGCTGCAGAACTGCATTTATAGTGGGAAATAAAGGCTCCAACGGCTCCAATTCAATCCCAACGGCTAGTAACAGCTACAAACTCAATTGGGAGTATAAAAGGGACCTCCAAGCATCTTGTAATGGTTAATGCTTCAATTGTTACAACATTATGATGTCAAAATTTGTCTAGAGCTTAAATTGTTTATTTCTTGCTTAGATAACACTTGTGAGCCAAAATTGTTAAATTTGCTCAAGTGTTTAGGTTTTGGGTGAGAGCTTAGTATTGCAAACACATACCTATTAGAGGGATTTCTAGTTTGCTAAGTCTTTCTCTTGTAAAAGAGTGTTTGATCAAGCTTTGGGTAGAAAGCTTGATCGTTGTAACGGTTTCCTCCTAAACCGAGAAAAGGGGACGAAATTCTTAGTGAATTTGTTTGGAAATCCTTAGTGGGGAGCTAAGGTAGTGGATGTAGACCTTGGTTAGAAGGTTGAACCACTATAAACCCTTGTGTCAAATTGCCAATTTTTCATCTCCCACTAAAACACCCAATTATCCAACTTCTCCACACTTGGCGAGCAAGAACGGTTGATCGAATCGAGCCCCTCACATCTCAACAAAGCTGCTTCGGCCCAGAAAGTTCTTGGTAGCTGCTTTTCTTTTACTATGCTTCTTGCCATGTCGAGAATGGTGCGATTTTTTCTTTTTGCAACTTCATTTTGTTGAGGCGTGTATTGAACTGTCAGTTGATGAATGATACCATGTTTCTTGCAAAAATCTTCAAATAAATTTGTTGTATACTCGCCTTCTCTGTCAGATCTAAGTATCTTTAAGTATTAGCCGCTTTGCTTTTCCGTCATTGCTTTGAATTCTTTAAATTTTTCCAATACTTCTGATTTTTCTTTAAGAACATATATCCAACACTTTCTGCTATAATCATCAATAAAAGTTAGGTAGTATATGTGTCCACCAAGTGATGGGATGTCAAAAGGACCAGCAATATCTGTGCACACAGTCTCCAATGGTCTTCTTGCTCTCTAGAATTTTCTGACTTCAAAGCTTTGTCTGTGTTGTTTTCCTTTGATGCAAGTCTTACACAATTAATTTGGAGGGTTGATTTCTGGCAAACCATTCACCATCTTTACTTTTGACATTAACTTCAAGCCTAAAAATTCAAGATGTTCATACCTTAAATGCCACAGCCACAAATTATCTTTACTTGAGGTCTTCATGCACTTCACGTCTCCTACCTCGATGTCAATGGTAAAAAGGTGATTCCGTGTCATTTCAACTTGGGCAACAAATTTTCTATTATTATTTTTGATGGCAAGCGAATGATTCTTTATTTGTACTTCATATCTTTTTTCTAGAAGTTGGCCAAGACTTATGATGTTGCTTTTCATAGCCGGTACATAATAAACATCTGATATGTATTTTTTCTCCATTCTTTTACGTAATCATGACTTCGCCTTTGCCTTTAACTTCTGCGTGGAAGTCGTCTCCAAAAGTTACTCGACCATAAATTGTTTCGTCTAATTTCACGAACAAATCTTTTCTGCCTGACATGTGATTGTTGGAGCTGATCTACACTCGTAACTATAATGACTATACTTATTGCAATTATAGCATTGTACCTGAGATTTATCTCCTTGTTGATATCTGCCTCTGCCTCGGCCTCTATATCCTCGTCCACAGTTTGGTGACCGATAATTTTCACTTGTTTGATTGTTGTCATATGATCGACTGCCACGTTCGCGCGTTCCTTGTCCACCTATGTATCTTTTATGATATCTTCCACGATTTCTTTTATCTTGTGTGTAGCTGCTGCTAGCTTCATCTTCATTAACGTGTAACTTGCTTTGTAGAATTTGCTCCATATTCTCTGTCTCTTTATTTAGCTTCATTTTATGCTCATGGTCTTGGAGTGACCCCACAAGCATGTCAATAGTCATTTGAGTTAAATTTTTTGATTTTTCAATCGCAACGATTACGTAATCAAATTTACGTGACAATGATCGTAAAATTTTCTCCATCACTCTGACCTCGTCGAGCGCTTCGCCATTTCTTCTCATTTCATTTGATATGGCTTTTACACGGCTAACATAGTCATCTATGCTTTTTGTGCCTTACATTTTTAGCATCTAAAATTCGGCTTTGAGCAATTGAAGACGTACCTTTTTTGCTTTCTCAACTCCCTGGAGTGATTTTTGCAGAGTCTCCCACACTTCTTTCGCAATTATTGCTTCTGCAATTTTTTCAAAGGTAGATTCGTCTACCGCTTGAATAATGTAATGTAACGCCCTTTGGTCTCTTTTGCGAGCATCTCTTAGCGCTCTCTTCTTTTCATTGGTTAGAGCCACCTCTGTTGCTGTATTTTTTGGCTCGGTGTATCCTTTCACGACGATGTCCCAACAATCTTGCGAACCGAGTAGCGGCTTCATTTAAATACTCTAGTTGCCATAATTCGTCTTGGTTAATCTCGGGATTTGAGATTGGATCATGTTCTCTATCTTTTTCGTGGCTTGAATTCGAACCATGCTCTGATATCACTTGTTGAAAGCGTTGGTGGGCACTCGATAGACTTTATAACTCATGATATTATTAATACGAACAAAATACGAGTACAACACGAACACTAGTTTCAGTTAGTTTACAAACACCATTAACAAAGTTTTGTTAAACTTTCTTCACTTGATTTTTCTTCTCTCGACTCACACTCTAATTTTTTCTTTACACTCATACATACATAAACTAAGAACATACATATATAGGAGAACTAAACCCCTTAGTTGTTGCCATTTCTTGTCGTGTACTTTGTTGAGTTGTGAGGTTATCGATTCCTTCAACCGATCTTGCTCACCAAGTGGTGGAGAGGTGAAATTTTGGGTGGATGTGGTGTGAAAGCTAAAATATTAATGACACAATGATTTTAGAGTGATTCAACCTTCTAACCAAGGTCTACATCCACTACCTTAGCTTCCCACTAAGGATTTCCAATCAATCCACTATTGATTCGTCCTCTTTTCTAGGCTTAGGAGGAAACCCTTATACACCGATCAAGCTTTTTACCCAAAGCCTTGATCAAACCCTCTTTACAAGAGAAAAAAATATGCAAACTTAAATCCCTCTAATAAGTATTTGTTTGCTCAATAATGCACTCACCCAAAACCTAAAACACTTGAGCAAATTTGACAAGTTTGGCTCACTAGTGTTTGTCTATACAAGAATTGACAATTTAAGTACAAAGACATTTTTTGATCATTTGTTGATTGACAATTGAAGCATTAACCATATCTTGATGCTTGGAGATCCATTTTATACTCCTTGATGAGTTTATAGCCGTTACTAGCCGTTGGGGTTGAATTGGAGCCGTTGAGGACTTTATTTCCCACCATAAATGCAGTTCTGCTGCTACCCGTATCGAAACGCTCGAACCCGTTTCGATACGCTCTTCAAGTAGAAAGAGCCGTTGCAGTCTGATCAGCACCCGTATCGAAACGTCATGGGCCGTATCGAAATGCCCGTATCGAAATGCTAGGCACCGTATCGAAACGCCATGGGCCGTATCGAAACGCCAGTATCGAAATGCTAGGCACCGTACCGAAACGCCATGAGCCGTATCGAAACGCCCGTATCGAAATGCTAGGCACCGTATCGAAACGCTCTGCATTTAAATGTTAGTTGGAAAATAGCCGTTGGGGTTTATGACCGTTGTGGTCGATGCCACGTAGGCGTATCGAAACGACATAGCCCGTATCGAAACACTTGGCAAAATCCTCATCCAAGAAAGACCTGTTTCGATACCTGTATCGAAACGTTTTTGCTACTGGAAGACACCGTATCGAAGCGCCTAAGGGTGTTTCGATACACTTGGACGGTTTTGTTAAGTTTGGCTTTGAAAACATTGTAAAACCTTTAAAAACATCCCCTAAACATAGTTTCAAGTTATTTGGACTTTGGAGATATTTTTGAATTCTTTTTAAATCAGTCCAAAACATTTTTCAATTATTATATCAAAACATTAGTTCAACATACTTCTTGAATTCCAAGAGAAGCTGCCACATGTTCTATGCCATTGAATTGCTTAGGACTTCATGAAAATTCTAACAACCATGTTTCATTTAGTTGTTGCCCATCAACATTATATTACCACCTAAATCTTTCTTAATTGTTAAGCATTTGTGCCACCAATCTTAATTGTGTTGCTGCCACATCTTTACTTAAAATCTTTCCACATCTCTTTGCTTTGTAACTTAAGAATTCAAATCAAATTTGAATTCTAACACCTTCTAGATATTTTGGAACATGGCGTCCATCTCCACTACAAAATTTCGCGATAATTAAGGTGCAATATAAGAAAAAGGATGGATGGTATGATCATTTTTCTTAAAAAGTATTTTTCTTTTATATGTGTACATACTAATCTGTTATAACAGTAACACTGTAATAGTGCAAGCCTAACTATAATTCAATCAATCTTCAACCAAATCTGAGTAAGCATATTTAGTCAATTAGTCAAACTGTTCATCTTTATTCCCTCCTATTTTCTTAAATCATGGGTTTTAGACCCACTAAAAGAAGAGAGATACGGTCATCAAGAAGAAGGGCAAGAAGTTGGGGAAAGAGAATGCCCCGACTGAAATAATTAATTTTTCTCCTACAGATTCTGATATTGCCAGAAAACAAATTCTGACAAAATCAGCAAGGAAAGCCTTGGAGTTAGGCAAAAGCCTCGGTGTTGAAATTAATGGTAACGAGGATGAAGTTGTGGAAGAATTGGTGACGTTAGAAATGCAAAACAATGAATAGCGCAAATTTGTAAGGTGGAAGTGCAGCTTAGATTATTGACAGTTTCCTTTCGCTTCTAGGGGTGAAAATATTTAAGTTTTGTGTTGTGGGGATGGTTTTTTGGCATGTGTTCCTTTTGGTGTTGGTCTTGTTTTGTTAATTTTAAGCTTAAGGGTGTGCATCTTTGTCGTGTCTGATGTTGATGTTGCTGTGGGTGAAAGGTGCTTTGACGTTGTTCTTCATTGGTTGTGTGGAGCTTATGGGTGTGAAATTGGAATGAGAAGGTATGTTGACAGATTTGAATTCTAAGAATTGGATCATGGGGGAGAAACAGATGTGAAAGATGTAGATGTGTGAGTGTTTTGAACGGAGCTCAAAACAAGAAAACTTGACTGGACAGGATTCTTCTTTCATGTGTAATTTTTTTACAGGTAAATATCGGCTATTTAGAGCGTGCGGTTGGCGCACAACCAGATAGTGTTTAAGGATAAAATCTTCTAATCTCAAATAACTTATATTTATTCGAGGTCATTTTATAATAGCAATTTTATTTTATTTCAAGTCGGTAATTTTGATTAAGTTAAATATTTATTTGGTTGTAATTCTAAACATTACTTGATGTTTGGTTTAATGGTTATGCACCTAATCTTTTATCCATGATGTCCCTGGCTTGAATCCCACTAACAGTAAAGGACAACTTTTTCATTCATTTTAAACGGTGAAGGTATTATTTTGAAAATGAAACATAACGTTAGATACTACTTTACCAAAAAAATAATTGGGGTACCAGACGATAACGCGCTAATAATTAAGGTATGTTTTAGGTACTTTTCCCTTATATTCTTATATTTATGATTTGAATTTCAGTTTAATCTGACTCGAAAAGTTCATAGTGTGACTTGTTTGGTGAAGAAGTAAAATTGAGGGTTTGTGGTGTATGTGCAGCCTGTGACTGTAGCCTATAATTGATCATATGGTTAGGGGTAACCGCGGTACGAAACATGTTGCACATCTAATCCATATTCGATTATACTTCTTATATTAGACTTCAATTAAAAGTAAAAAAATCTAGTTGATATCGATTTTTGTTATACAAATTCGTTTTGTAATCAATTGTACTAGACTTCATTTTCAAAAATAAAAAATGTACTAGACTTCATTGAAAAAAACTAATCGGAATAGATTTCTTGCTACACAATTTTTTTTTTGTAATCAAACAATTCTATAAATAAACATCGTATAATAGGGCTTAAATTAAATTGTTGTAAAATCGTTTTGTCATACAAATAAATTTGTATTATTTTGACATTATAATGAATTTTTACTCATATGTTAACGATTTTTCACATCATCTGGTATATCCATAACGATAATCACGATTAGCAAAGGAAGTGTTTTCGAGAATTGTTAAAATTTATACATTTGGTACCGACAAACCTAAAGACATCAAGTCTTGCCTGCCTTAATGTTTTTTCTTTTTTCCTCTTACAATAATTTCCGAATGTTAAATATCCGCCACAAACTCCGGCTTCTTACAATGTAAGATGTTGGTCTTACAATTATCAAGTGCAGTAGATGATCATCGGCAATGACATAATAATCTCCTCTCAAAATGAGAAATAAGTTTAGCACATATTGATATCTCATCATGCGGAAATGCAACAAAACCATTTCTTCTTCTCGCTTTTCTTATTCGATTTCGCATTCGGATGTCTCTTCTTCGACGGCGTACTCCCGGTGGCCTTGGCCGCCTTCTTCTCGTCGCTAGCCTTCTCGAAAATCACTGTGAATCCCTCCGCCGTAGCCGGATCGTTCACATCCCATTCCCCGAATTTCGGCAAACTCCGTTCCCTCTTATCATGTGATTCCGCCATGAACAATAATTCTGACCACACGTTTTGCTCTTGCTTTTGATTGGAGGCGGTATCCTTTATAAATGGCTGCGAACATAAACACAAAACGTGTAATCTGTTTTTGCCTATGCACTGTACAAGAAACCGACCCGAAGCTTACACCCAATTCGACCATTATTATGTTGCAGCCGTGTGCGGGACAATGTGTTTTACTTTTCGACCATCGTGCGGACTATGCGGACAAGCCTAAAAATTAGGCTCTATTTTTAGAGTTAGGTATTGTCGTTCGACGTGTAAAATTATCCCCTTGCATGCTGCTGTGGTCTATTTTATGACCATAAACCAAAGTCTTATGCAATAATTCTGGAATAGAATGACGACCGTAGGGTGACGACCGGCATGAGGTTGGCCCATTTGCTGGGGAATAAGAAATGTGATTAGCCCATTAAAGACGCGCCGTCCTTAATTATCTTGTCCCACCATATTATATATACTTTATAATGGACCGACTGAGACATTAACCTATTAAAATCCCACTCTTAATTCACACCAACCTACCTGGAAATGGAGGATCTTCTGCTCCATTCCTCTGCAAACGGTTCTCCTCTATTGCCTGTGAGTTTCCTGGAGCGAGCTGCCCGGGCTTATGCAGATAAGGTTTCCATCGTTTACGGTGCCGTCCGCTTCTCCTGGAGACAAACTCATCGGAGATGTCTGAGGCTTGCTTCCGCTTTGACTCGACTCGGGATTTCTCCGGGTCATACTGTAAGTTCTTGTTCTTATTACCATTTTGATGGACAGAATCATGCATTTATTTCTTATGAATGAACGTAGCTTTATCTGATTAGTTATTTGAATCGTTTTGAGTTCGGATAATTAGGTAGGTGACTCATGCAAGTGAGATTCAAAACTATTAGAGGATACAAGAGATGTTGCACCCCAACTCAATCACAAATGTTTTAAACCACTAGTCTTGAATATATACATAATATTTAGATTAAAAATACATAAAAAAAATCATATATCAGTATAAAGAAATTTGATTTCTCAATACAAATAAGGAGATTTTTACCCACAAAATTATACTCTTACTACGAGACATATGATAGCAGTGGCGGATCTAGAAATTAAAAAATATGAGTCTAAAAATATTTTTTCTCAAATGGATGTAAAAAATCCCTTTACACATTCGACAAGATTAATTAAAAAACATTAAATCAAATCAAATTTTTTTAAAAAAGGGACGCGGATGCTCCTCATCTGGGCTAGGTGCATCCGCCCATGTATGATAGTACATGCATCATCATTATTTTCATACACCGAGACTTTCTTTTTCATTTTCAACGTAAGATTAATATCTTCACCTCTTTTTAAGCGTGATATAAGTATATCCTAACTTACACAAATATGAATAAGTACATTAAAAAGCATAATGTTAAATTATTTTTAAAAAAATATTAATACATGTAGTACGTGTTAAATTAATTCTACTATTTTATGAACAAAAACCCTTTATCTCTTTTTGTGCCTCAACACTAAAGAATTAAATTTTATACTCTAATCTTAAATTTTAAATCATACACCTTAAAAATACATCCTACCATAATTCTCTAATCCATAAACTTACTTGTTTTAGTAATAACATATTGCCATAATCCTCTAATCCATAAACGTACTTTTTTAGTAATAACATATAAATAAAAACACAAAAAAGGACGGCAATTTCTACTCCTATTTTATGGGGGTTAAATCTATTTTATTCAAGCAAGTTTATAGTCAAACTTCGTGATAAACAATGAGCAAACAAGCAATATAATTTTACTATTAAAAGAATACACAGGCACAGCGTCAAGGTCAACATCTCAACCATATATGAATTCATGCACGAAGCTGACGCACGAGAAACACGACAATGCCATTAAATTTATTTTTGGTCCTTGTCTAGAAGCCTAGCTGTTTATCACTTCCAAAAATTATTAAGAATAAAATATGTCTTGGCTTCAAATAAATAATAAAAACATCTGTAACAACCTCAATCATGGACGGTTCCTCTGGTTCAACGTCGGTTCTTTTTACTTACCATATATTTTAACACGAAAATCATTATCACTAGTAATTTACCGGTTATGGTAATATTTATATAAAACTACCATATAATAAAAAAACAATGTTTTAGGTGTCATCATTTAATTCCTTCAAAGTATAAAAACATGGCATGAAATTAAAAAAATATATTAAATATTTTTTTGAACATTCAATCTATATTGTGCCATGTCTATATTATTTAGACTTCTCTCCGCCCATAAGTAGGGGAACATTGAGAGTTTAAACATAATCGATGTCACATTTTTATATATATTATACTAACGACAATGTCAGAAACAAGGCATGTTTTAAATGAAATGGACAATTGCCCTCAACAGGCAATTTGTTTTACCTTTTATTTATGAGAAAATATCTCATGCACTGATAGTGCAATCGAAAAGTTTTTACATGCGCCTTAATTTTAGGACTTAAGGATCTAGTTTATAGGTTCAAGTGTATGAGTTTAGAATTTAGGCTTTATAGTTAGAATTTAGAGCTTAAAGGTTAGGGTAATATGGATAGGGATTTAAGTTTTAACCTATAAACCCTACATTTTAACCATAAAACCTAATTTCTAACCACACTCCTATATTCAAAGCTCGTACACTTAAACACCCAAACACTAGACCTTAAACAAAATTCTTAAACCCTAAAATTAAGGCTCTTGTAAAAACAAAGTTTACCCAAGCACTTGTGCATTGAATAATTACTCTTTATATATATAATTTCTTTTTAAAATAAATTAATTATAAATTTACCCCACTTTTAGATATTTATATTTTGTCCCCAACCTCCAACGTTTTTTATATCTGAAGACAATTTGAATCAAACTATACTCAATTAATTAAATAATTCTTAACAGCTTGACAAACTCTATATAATATAAACACACATTTTGATGTACATACGATACCCTTATTCTACGGGTCTAAATATAAAGCAGTAAATCTAGTAAATCAAATTTTAATATTAAATTATTAATTTATATATTATGTATATTTTTAATGTTAGTGGTCCATCATGAACGCCTAGTCATTTTTAATGTATGTTTTTTTAGTCAAATGTATATGATAATGCGCAAAGTCAAGTTGCAATATGTTTTATCCAAGTCTTTGATGAAATAAGACATTAATGAAAGTCTTCCATCATAAATCTCAGTCAACTTGAGGTTAAGTTAATAATCAAATAGGTTGAGTTAACTCGTTGAGTTAAAAAAATTTGCAGAGTTGAATAATTAACACATGATGTGTTGATTAAACCCAAATTCAATAACTTTTTTTTTATTAAACAGAGATATAATTACATTTTTAAGATAAATGTTAAATTTCAGAGAAAAATATTTTAATACGCAAGCCACAAGACCTAAGCCTTTTAATTTTATGATTTAGATTTTATGGTTTTAGGTTAGGGGTTTAATGTGTAGGGTGTAGAATTTAAGGTTTATTGTTAGAATTTAGAGTTTATGGTTTAAGGTTTAGGTTTTAGGGTACTATGGTTTGAGATATAAGTTTTATAATTTATAGAAGGGTTGTGTAATTTTTTTATACAACTTGTGTATCAAAATATAACCTAAATTCAAATTTATATAAATAAAATAGTATAAATATTTTTAACCACTTAATTAATTAGTAAATCTCAAATATAATGATTTAATGAATAACCAATTTAGGAAATGATTTTGAAGGAAGGATGTTTCCAGGAAAGATTCATATGAGCAACATCTGCAAACTTTAATGAAGAAAACAAACAATTTAGCCGTCGCCGTGAAAAACAAAAAAACAAATGCATGGCTGCTAATCAGCAGGGGGTGTGCATTTCGGATTTCGAATTACATATGATCTAAAATTTTAGATATTTACAATTTTTAGATCGATAAATTAGTGATTTATATCCGATCTAAAAATATAGATATCAGATTTTTAGATCAGATATTTAAATATCTGAACTTATGACTTGATTTAAGTATTTTTTTTAATTTGACGGTCTTATTTATGAAAATTTCGGATATTAGAATATTACAAGCAATAAATTCAATATAACAAGATTGTATCCATAAAATTTCAAATTTTTATAGATAACAAGTAAAATATTTAATATAATAAGATTCATATACATAAAAATAATTGAATTTTTAAATTTTCGAATAATCGGACATCCAATCCGAATGTGAAATAATTATCCTTACCCAATCCGAAATTTTCGGATTCCAATCTGAATTATTTAAAAATTAAAAAATAAATTGGATATCTAAATTTTTAAATCGGACCAACAAATAAACGAATCGAATATGGGAATGGAGACTAGAATATGAAAGGAAATGGCGGTGGTGGGCCGCTCCTGCTTAGTTACATCTAATGAAATACTAGTAATCTAAATTTTGTATAGGGAGAGAGTGCTTGCGGCACGATTTCCTGATGTGAACAATCGCATTAGTGTTCTCCTTAATCGGCACGTAAACACATAAGAAAGTTTAAAAATTATATTCAAGTCAAAAAGTTATTTTTATTTTCAAATTGAAAACTGATTAAGGTGAAAAATTAAATCATGAGTTTGGCTTATCACATTAGTTATAGTTTAATCCAATTAAAACTATCTACTTTATCATTATTTTTTATATTATTTTTTAATCAATAAATCTTCACTATTTTTTATGTCATTAAAAATATTTTTTTGAAAGTTATTATATTATTGAATTAATAAATAAAAAATAACGGTAAATTGAATAATTTTAATTGCGTGAACCATGACTAATGTAATATGCTTGACCTATAATATATTTTTTATATTAAAGTAGTAATAAAAAGTATTATTGATCCATTTCAAACTATTTTATCAATATCTTTGAAAATTAAAAAAAATATTTATCCAACCACTTCAATTATCTCTCTTAAAATATGTAAGATGAATTTGAAAGTAATCATGCAATCGAATATACGGTGTAATTACACAATTTCAATTTGTTTGAATAATTATTATAATTTTGATGTTTTTTTTATCCGAAAAGTATGATTTTATTAATACACAAATCATACATCCATGAAACATTTACATGCGCCTCGTTAAAAACCTCCCTATAACCTAACGGAGGAAAAGAGTACGACATGCAAATGTTGAAACACGATAAAACACCCAAAAGAAAACAAAAAGAAAGTGCACCCGACCCCCAGCCAAGCTCAGCAAACTATCGAACCCCACCCCCAGCCATACTGCTCTCAACCAAACCAGCCCCCCTGCGTTTCATTTCCCCACCCCAACCCCTGTACTCACCGAACCCCATCCCCACTGCTGCCCCTCCCATCCACTTCTATCCCAACTCACTCACCCCCAACCAAGTCACTCCCCGACACCCCCTTGCCACGATCAAACATCAATAGCTCACCATGCACCATTCCACCAAATTCACTCCCCCCTTTGCCAACACATCCGCAATACTATTCGATTCCCGAAAGACATGTCGAAAACAAACCCTCGGTAATAAATTACACGCATCATCAATTAACCGAAACCATGTCCAAAGACTCCATGGTCGTATCGTCCGATTCTCCACCCAAGACAACGCCACCATTGAATCGGATTCAATAATTACCCCACAAGCATTACAATGCAACTCCAAAAGGAACCCCAAAGTTATCGCAATCGCACATACTTCCGCTGCATTTGAATCCATAATGCCCAAAGGTCCCGAAAAAAGAGCTAATATCTTTCCCTTCGCATCACGCAACACTCCCCCGCAACCGGCAGGCCCCGGTTTACCTTTCACCGCCCCATCAACATTAAATTTCACCATTCCCACACATGGCGGCTCCCAGCTCGCCGTTGGCCTCACTCGCATACCCTCCCCCAACGGCACGCATTGTCTCGGACACGTCCACCACGTCGCCTAGTCCACCATTTGACCATCCTTCGTTACTTTCACCCAATGTAGCGCTCGCATTTTAATTAAAAACAGCACCTCCGTCGCTCTCAACTTCCGCTGTCGAAAAATTACATCATTACGAGCCAACCAAACTGACCATAACAATGCGGCACACCCCGCAATCCACCACCTACACGTCAAGCCCCGAAAAACTCCTTCATAACATTGCCCTATGTACTCTTGAACCGTCTTCAGACGAATCAACTCCACCCCCCCACCATTGCAAAAAACAGTCCCATATACCCTTTACATACGCACAATGCAATAGAATATGTGTCAACTCATCCTCCCCCTCCGCACACCACACACAACGCGCTGCATTCTCCCCTAAATGTACTCCATGCTCGCGCAAAAAGCAAAGTGTCGGCAAGCGGTCAATCAACGCAAACCAAATGAAACATTGAACTTTCGGCGGTACATCAATTTTCCATACCAAAAACGCCTCCATATCACTATCATCCATGCCAAATCCCGTCATTAATTTCATTAATTCCCTCGTTGAAAATTCGCCCCGAGGATCCGGGCACCATACAAGCCTGTCCCTATACCCCTCGCGTACTCCCCAACCCCTCAACATTTCCATCAGCGCCAGCAGCATTTGCTGCTCAAAACCCCTCAAATTTCACCCAAAAAATGTCGCCCAAGCATCATGATCAAAAGAGCCCCCTCTTGAATAGGCCAGCACATTGCCGTATTTGTTGTTCGACACACGATAGAGACGCGGAAATCTCAGCTTCAACGGCTGTCCCCCGCACCAAATATCTAACCAAAACAGCACACTCCTCCCGTCGCCTACTATCCAAAAAATCTATCAATATCCAACATCCCCGCCAACCTATCCTTTGTCGCTACTAAAGCAATTTGTTTCCAAATTGGAGACATCCGATGTGTATTCTCACATACTTAGATTTAATTAATCCGAAAAATGAGTAGAATTAATCCGCCACGACAGCACTTGTTCCCCATACTTAGATTTAATTAATTCTCGCCAAAGTGCATTTGTATCTTTCGCATATCTCCAAGTCCATTTATCCAAAAGTGCAATGTTACGTAATTCCAAGTTCACCACTCCTAAACCTCCAACCTTTTTTGGTCGACACACACGCTCCCAATTAACTCTACTCATTTTTCGCTTTAACTCGACATCCCCCCATAGAAAGCTACGACGAATTTGATCAATTTTTGCTATAACCCCCTTCGGTGCCGCAAAAATACTCATGTAGTAAACTGGTAACGAAGCAAGAACGGAATTAACCAACATCAACCGTGCCGCAAAAGATAACGAGCGTTTCTTCCATTCCGCCAATTTAGTACGTACCTTCTGAATCACCGGTTCCCACATCGCCATTCTCTTCGGATTCACCCCAATAGGCATACCCAAATATCTAAATGGCAGCTTACCCACCTCACAACCCAACACGCCCGCCATTTGTACTACCATACTCTCATCCACACCAATCGCATAAGCACAAGATTTATCAAAGTTAATTTGAAGCCCCGATCCATATTGAAATCCCAATAATAAACGTTTAACCTGTATCGCCTCTTCCACAGACCCATGCAAAAACATCAGTGTATCATCTGCAAATTGCAGAGGAGATAAGCAAACTTTCGAGGTCACCGTCACCCCCTTGATTACTCCACTCGTCAAAGCTCTCGTCAAAATACAATGTAATGTTTCTGCCACCACCACAAAAAGTAATGGCGATAGCGGATCCCCCTGTCTCACACCCCGTTCCATCGGGAAAAATTTCGTTGCACTGCCATTTAATAAAACTGCGACTCTTGCCGTAGTCACACACTCCCTCATCCATCTACGCCAACGCTGTCCACAACCCATTCTTCCCAAAGTATCATCCAAAAAATCCCAATTCAAGCAATCATATGCTTTTGCAAAATCTAATTTCAATAAAACACCCCCGATCCTTGCTTCGCCTTTTTCAACGAATGCACCACCTCATTCACAAGAAGCACTCCATCTATAATTTGACGTCCTTTAATAAAGGCCGTTTGAGTGTCACTAATCAAGTCACCGAGAACCCTCTGAAATCTATTCGCCAGCACCTTTGCGAAAATTTTATATATTGAATTCAACAAGAAAATCGGTCGAAAATCACTCACCTCACATGCTCCCTCCTTCTTTGGTATAAGTACAATATGAGCATAGTTACTCCCCTTCGGCAAAGAGCCCGTATTGTAAAATTCATGGAAACAAAACATCACATCCGCTTTAACAAAGTCCCAGCACTTGCGATAGAACTCAAACGTATACCCATCCGGTCCCGGTGCTTTGCTCCCATCGCAACCCCACACCGCAAGACGAATCTCTTCTTCACTAAACGGCAACTCAATATACTCAGCTTGGGATGTATCAAGAGGCGGTCGAATCAGCGGCACACCCAATGAACCATATTGTTTTCGCCTTGAAAAATGTTTTCTGAATTCCTCCGCTACACATCTTTTTAGGCGATCCGGCTTCGATATCCACCGTCCCCTCACCCATAAACCCTCAATGTTGTTCCGCATCCCTCTAATTTTCGCTGTTCGTTGGAAAAAGCTCGTGTTCAGATCACCTTCTTTCAACCAAGTTGCTCTCGATTTTTGTCGCCAAATTGACTCACGAAAGCGCAATAACTTCCATAATTCCACCTGTAACTTTCTCCTCTCATCCAATTCCACCTCTGATAATTCCCTACATCCCAACTTTCCATCTAGCTCATCAATTAGCAAAGAAATCGATTCAATTTTCTGTTCTACACTCCCAAAAGAGGTCCGGTTCCAATTCCTCAAAAACTGACGCAAACCTTCTAACTTTTCCAACAATGTTAGCTGCTGCCCATTATTTTTTTGTCGCGCTAATTTCTCCCATTCTTTCTCCATGTCCTGTATATATATTTTCTTTTCCAACCAACAATTTAGAAACCGAAACGGGCGATGTCCCCAATCCACCTCCTCACATGCAAGTTTAATCGCCGCATGATCCGATACACTCTTACACAAGGTATATTGCCTCAATCCCACAAATTTATCTACCCATTCTCCGCTAACAAGAAATCTATCCAATCGGCTACACTTATTACCCGATCCAAACCAAGTGAAGTTTTTTCCCACTACCTTTACATGGATCAAACCCATCTCCTCAATAAAAGAAATAAAGGCCGTCATACCTTGTTGAGAGCCATGGCAGCAGCGCCTTTCCTCCATTGTCTTAACCACGTTAAAATCGCCCGCTACACACCAAGGTAATGCACGTTTCTGTGATTCAATTAAAATGCTCTCCCACAGCTCTCGCTGTCCATCTATTGAGCACAGCGCATAAATATTCATCAACCCACATTTCCAATCATCAAGGACCCACCTACCCCATATAGCAATATAATGTTGCTGCACCTCGGTCGCCTCCAATTGAAACCTTGTTGCCTCCCAAACCACTAATAAGCCCCCTGATCGCCCAACCGCTGCCGCATATACATATTCAAATCTGTCCGAATGCCACACCCTCTTTACAATTTGATCTGTGATCATCTCTAATTTCATTTCTTGAAGAAATACCATCTCCACTTGATGTTGTCGTAAAAGCCTTTTGTAACCCCCTCTTCCCGGTCTAGCCGGATGATCGGACCGAGTGGGTCACACGGGGAAAACCGAAGCGAAACCCGTTAAGATTCCCCCTCAGTTAGCAACCCTATTTTTTTTCTTTAAAATCTTGTCTAGAGGAATATTAAATTACTAAGTGATCAAACAGCGGAACATATCACACGAGACAACATTCAAACCCCCAAACCACATTCAAACATCCCAATTTTAATCTTGACTAAAGGCATCTTAGTACCTATGTGTTTTTCTCTTCAAACAGGCCAACAAGGATCAAACAGAGCATTTTTAAGTAAAGGTTTCGAAACTTCCCTAAAAGTTTCGAAACTTAGACTGGCAGTAAGGTCTAGAACCCAAATTTCAGCAAAAGTTTCGAAACCTTGGGTAAGGTTTCGAAACCTTTGACCATAGTTTCGAAACCTTCCCCAAAGGTTTCGAAACTTTGGCTGGCAGTGACCTCTGGAATCCCAAAATTTGCAAAGGTTTCGAAACTTTACTTATAGTTTCGAAACCTAAATGCAGGGGATCACTTACTGCCCAACTCTAAAGACTTCCTATGGATAAAGAACACTAGGATCATGCATAGACATATATAAAAGCTTAAGAAGGACCAAAGGCATGAATTAACACCCATAAGACTTGCACATACTAACATTTAAGCAACCATACATGAACCATAAGTAGCAACCAAGCAATTAACAAGGCATCCATACATAGCATTCATACAAAAGGGCAATTTATGCATATATGGTCATACAAGCACGTAAGATTTCATGCCTTAGCAACCAAACAAATAGACATTCAAGGCATGCAACAACAACGATATTATAGATCAAACAAGGCATTCAAGAGCCAAACCAAATAAACACACCTCAAGGCATCCAAAACAACAACACATATCCCATTGCTTTACTATTACAATCTTTCAATTTATAAATCATACATTGAGCTCACCAAAAGCAACACTTGGAGACCTTTCCTTGCCCTTGCCACCAACAAGCTAATTATCTGCATTGTCGAACAAAAGAGAGCGTAAGCATAAAAGCTTAGTGAGAGTAAGCTCATAAAACAAACCTTCGACAATACAGGGTCCAAGCACGAGCAATTTCCAAAATGAAATGCATGCTCTTATCTCCGATCCACAAAGACCAAAATGAACATGATGCATGAACATATAAACAATATTATGTCATGCTCAACAGGCTCTATCCATAGCATACGTAAACATATACATTAATCAATTTTGGAAACACATTTCATATCACATTGATACACATATCAATTCACATCATTTGGCATATACATACATACTTATATTGGCACCTAGTTATGACTCGAATACGCGGATAACATGTTGGAACGCATTTTCCAACAACAACCTTACCTCGGTGGGATTACACTCATCACCGGCCTTGCATGGACGGGATTCCACTCATCGCCACATGCCCTACGGATGGGATTCCACTCATCATCACGTAGAATATATATAAATTTCCGGTGGAATATTACATCACCGTACTCCTCCTTGGTGCCTTAACGCCACCAAGGCCATGTACGTTTTGACTCAATTTGTGTGCACACTCATCCTAATGATCGATCATTGTACCCAAGCATACTAGTGCCAATAATAATCAAATTTCACAACCTTTGATATTCAGAGTCATAATATGGCATCTTACATCATATTAAGCTCAACATCAAATATCTCAACAACATAATATCATTTCAAGAGTCATAATATGGCATCTTACATCATATTAAGCTCAACATCATCATGCACAATTTACAATCCAAACCACATGCATAGCAATGCATCAAACCATGCCTCAACAACATGTATAACACATTATACATAATCATCATAACACAAATCATCATGAGGCATAACATCAATTAAAGAGATCATCCAATGTCTCTAACTAAAGCTTAGGATTAGGCTACCACCCTAATCCTAACTCTAGGTGAGTCTACCAATCTCAACCTAGTCCACATGCTCGAACCAATTGCTCAAAACCATTTAAAATATTTTAACCACTCACCTCACTTCCTTAAGCAAATCAAGCAAAGCCGACTCAAGCCTCCATGACTTCCGATATCGATCCCGAGACTTTACCAACGCAATTCCTTGCTCCTAATCATCTCAACACAAGTAAATTAACCTCAAATCAGTCCACAACACAACGTAGCAAACCCGGAATGAAATTCAAACATCAAACACTTGTTTTTCGAACCAAGAACAACCACCAAAAAGCTATTCCCGAGCAGCCCCTTTGCACAGTCCAAAATTTGTGATTTCAACACATTTAACACTTCCAAATGCTTCCAATACGACCCCCAACCAATACTCTAACATCAACCCTCAATTTCCAACAGAAACCACACCCAAAACTCAACTAAAAACCCTCCTAAAAACCCTCCAAAACACAAATTCGGGAAACTCAACAAAACCCTTTAAAAATCATATATGTTGAACCCTTTGGTTCATAAACTTCATATCTATCACTATTAAATCAAAATCTCAAGTTAAACACCATAAAACTACCATTTTTATTCAAATCTCCCAAAAATCCAAATTTCTAAAACATGGATGAAAATGAAAACTAATGGTATCAACATGTAGAGAATAACAAGGACAAGTAAAAAACGTCATTACCTTTGAAAAATCTTCAAGAACGAATGAGTTATGGAATGAAATAGTATTTGAAGTGGGAGAGAAATGGTTGTCGTTGGAAAGAAATAGAAGAGAGGGGAAGAAGATGATGACTCAACCCCTTAATTTATAATTGTTTAAATTAAATGTTTAAAGACCAAAATGCCCTTAAAGAAAAAGGGAAACCACAATAGGTGCCATCCATGGCTTTTGGGCTCAATTTAAAATTGGTCCAAATCTTAAAACCCGAGGCCCAAACCATTACGTTATTAAATAAAATATTAGAATCGAAACTCGAGATAATACTAAAATATTATTTTCACCTAGCCCCTAAACCCGGGTGTTACAACTCTCCCCCACTTAAGGAATTTCGTCCCCGAAATTCATCGATCACGGAGGGCCACTGAAACATGCACCTCCACGCATTCCTCTCTCACCACAACATACTAACCAACTCGAAAGACTTACCACACAACACTTGCTATCTTACACCTAGATCCCAACTGATTCTTCAAGACATGCCAATTTCAAACTCAACTCAATCTCTTCAACAAACATAGCACGGAACATGTCTGACTCACACTCCCGAATTATAGGTTCACAGACACATCACAAACCTCTTTCTAGCTCTGGTGGTAACCGCAACAAATAAACAACTGTACTAGCCCTATTCACAATCTCATACAACATTGGTTGAACACTTGACTCGTAACTTTCTCTGACTGATTCTCTGTCTTCAACAGGTAACCAAACATTATACCAACGTCTTCAAAAATGATCTAGTTGAAATCTCGAATCTCTATTACTCGCTTCCATTATGAACTTTCCACTGATGTAACAAACTAGAAGAAACTGAAGCTCGGTCTTGACACTCTGGCAATTTACATACTTACTCTCATACTGAACCACATTATTCATCCACTCAATTCAGAAGCATTCATCTTCAACCCACAATACGTCTTCATACTACTCAGATGCAATGCAAATGAACCACCGTGCGCTTCGGCCAAAACAATACATCTCAAAACACTAGGTCAGTCGGTACAACTATTCTATCTCTGAAATGCAAAACTCTATCATCTCTGAAACTGTATTCTGAAGGTCTTCTTTCCGCTATGTCTTGCACGTGAGGTGCCAAGAATCTGTCTTGCAACTGTTTCTCATCAAACATTCTGACTCAAAATAGTCTCAACCCGAAACTCGGCCACAAAACTACTATCATTTGATATACGAAATTCGGCAATTGCAACTCGTAACTCAACTACTAATCTAACAGCAAATACAACTCGGAACTCGGTTGCTACGTAGACTCTCTTCAGATAGTACTCAATCTTGAGATCACAGTCTTCAAGCAATTCTAACTACTCATGTTGTTCAAGTTTCAACCATTCCCAAGTCTTCAAATATTTCCAACTCTAATGATACGTACATATACACTGCGCATTTCATACTATACAAGCTTTGTCTCTAAGTCTTCGAAGCAATTACAACTGTAGTTAACTCTATGTCTCATATCGAATAACTCTTCTCACGGTCTTCCAACTATCTTGATGAACCAGCCACAATCTTCTGTCTTGCATAAGCACACAACCTAACTCTACATGTAACACGTCACTACAGTTCACAAGCTCTTTCTCTAGTATAGGCTGGATCAAGGTCGAAGTTTTCATCAAAGTTTCTTTCAGTTTCCCTAGGGCTCATTATCTCGCATTTAACCACACAACTGAACATTCTTCTATAGCAATCTATCGATGGAGCAACTATCTTCAAAAGACCATTTACAATTCTCTGAAAGTCACAATGCTAGACCTAGGAACTATAGATATTTGTCACAGTCTTCAATTTCTTCCAACTCATATCTTCTTTTGCCTACTTGGGATTTACCCTAATACACTCGGATGATCTGCATGTTCTAGGAGAACATCTTCATTAACTCGAAGTTCATGTTGCATATCTTGACATACAACTGATTCCCTAAAAGGATCTACCACACTAACTTCAAAGCTTGCCATGGCCTTCTTCGGTACGTGGATATACTCATGTGTCATCTATGAGAACTATTACAACTGATCAAGGAACTCGGGAAAATATTCTGCTTAACATCTCTATAAGGTAACTAACACACTAGTCAAGCAAAGCGGCATAACTCGGAACTCAAAGCGATCATATCTTGCCTCGAATGCTGTCTTCGATACTTCAACTTCTCTCACTTTCAACTGGTAATAAACGGATCTCAAACTAATCTTCAAATAGACTGAAGCACACACTAACTGATCAACAAATCACTGACACTCAGAAACGGATACTAATCATTCACTGTCACTTGTTTCGACTGTATGTAATCTGAACACATTCTCGTACTATCACTCTTTCTTCTTCACCAATTACACTGTAGAACTCTGAGATGATGTACTAGGCCTAATGAATCTAAGGTCTAACAAGTCTCGAAGTTAATTCTTCAACATTCTCAATTCTGTCAAGAATCATAAGGTACAGAACAACCAAAACAGGAGCAATCTCGGAGACGGCATCAATAATAAACTCTTCTTCTCTGTCAGGAGACAAACTGGGCGTTTCTTCTAAACACTTCTAGGAAGAATCACAAACTATTTTAACATTTTGCGGTCTAATTTTCAAAAATCAAATCCATCACAATTGCTAAGCAAGCCTGTCAACTAAACTCAATCAACCTTCTATCTCTAAAACTGGATCAACATTCAATAAGAAGCTCACATCTTCACCTACCACTACAGTCACACTGAAGTCTTCAATTTCAAGGCAACTCTCTCTTTGTCTCAACATATACACTAAATCTATGCTCTTCAAGCCGAACCTTGTCAAAAGGTACATCAAAACCGTAGGAAGACGATCGCTTCACACCTACTAGAAACTAGTAACTCTGAACCACCAACAAGCATCTTCTGTACATCTTTCTGACCACTACCGTCTCCCAAAGAGGGCTAGTTACATGTGTCTCTACATCTAAGGTCTCAACAAAGATATCTAATTTCTTACATGCTCACACACAAAAGGACGAATCCGCGGAAATTGCATCTTCACATGTACACACTGATAGTCTTCGATCCTCTTGTTTTCAGACTGGTCCTTCAACAAAATCTGACTCTTCTGACTGTTCTTAGAGCATCTCGTAACTTCAAGACTCAATTCTGATCGCACACAAACAGTCTTGCTGGACTTGTTCTACCCCTACCAAACAATCCTGAAGTCAAAGCTCAAGGCTCCCTTCTCGGCTCAACTATATCGGAAATGACTTCTTCTCTTTCGCTTGCTGGAAGACAACTCAACGTACACTGACCCAATCACACAATCTAGCTCCCATTCACGGACACCGAACGGTTGTCTTGTACTAAAATCATAGGCCGAACCCCCAACGGTCACCAACTAACACTTCTGGATTTTTAGATTACTCACACGAGACCCCCTACCCTGATCTCGCCAAGATTGGGTTAGCAAGGCAAGGCTTCCAAGTGGCTCAAGTATGTTTCCCTCATTTAAAAATCTCTTTTTCGATGTAATAGTAGCAATGGGACTCTACGAAACATGTTTCAAACAAATCAACACATACATGCTTAACCAAGCATATGACAGGGCTTACTTGCTTTTAAACCATCGAACAACATACATTCTCAACCAAACAATCATTATTTACAGCATACGCGGATAACAAGCAATATGCTTTTAAACAAACAATCAACATACTTGTCATACAAGTAATCATACTTACAAAGCAAGCAAACACCGTGCATATCAATCACAAAACACAACTTACTTCACTTACCTGCCCAAGGTCTCGGAAACCTTAAGCTCTGATACCACTAAATGTAACCCCCTCTTCCCGGTCTAGCCGGATGACCGGTCCGAGTGGGTCACACGGGGAAAACCGAAGCGAAACCCGTTAAGATTCCCCCTCGGTTAGCAACCCTATTTTTTTTCTTTAAAATCTTGTCTAGAGGAATATTAAATTACTAAGTGATCAAACAACGGAACATATCACACGAGACAACATTCAAACCCCCAAACCACATTCAAACATCCCAATTTTAATCTTGACTAAAGGCATCTTAGTACCTATGTGTTTTTCTCTTCAAACAGGCCAACAAGGATCAAACAGAGCATTTTTAAGTAAAGGTTTCGAAACTTCCCTAAAAGTTTCGAAACTTAGACTGGCAGTAAGGTTTGGAACCCATAAGACATGAATTAACACCCATAAGACTTGCACATACTAACATTTAAGCAACCATACATAAACCATAGGTAGCAACCAAGCAATTAACAAGGCATCCATACATAGCATTCATACAAAAGGGCAATTTATGCATATATGGTCATACAAGCACGTAAGATTTCATGCCTTAGCAACCAAACAAATAGACATTCAAGGCATGCAACAACAACGATATTATAGATCAAACAAGGCATTCAAGAGCCAAACCAAATAAACACACCTCAAGGCATCCAAAACAACAACACCTATCCCATTGCTTTACTATTACAATCTTTCAATTTATAAATCATACATTGAGCTCACCAAAAGCAACACTTGGAGACCTTTCCTTGCCCTTGCCACCAACAAGCTAATTATCTGCATTGTCGAACAAAAGAGAGCGTAAGCATAAAAGCTTAGTGAGGGTAAGCTCATAAAACAAACCTTCGACAATACAGGGTCCAAGCACGAGCAATTTCCAAAATGAAATGCATGCTCTTATCTCCGATCCACAAAGACCAAAATGAACATGATGCATGAACATATAAACAATATTATGTCATGCTCAACAGGCTCTATCCATAGCATACGTAAACATATACATTAATCAATTTTGGAAACACATTTCATATCACATTGATACACATATCAATTCACATCATTTGGCATATACATACATACTCATATTGGCACCTAGCTATGACTCGAATACGCGGATAACATGTTGGAACGCATTTTCCAACAACAACCTTACCTCGGTGGGATTACACTCATCACCGGCCTTGCATGGACGGGATTCCACTCATCGCCACATGCCCTACGGATGGGATTCCACTCATCATCACGTAGAATATATATAAATTCCCGGTGGAATATTACATCACCGTACTCCTCCTTGGTGCCTTAACGCCACCAAGGTCACATACGTTTTGACTCAATTTGTGTGCACACTCATCCTAATGATCGATCATTGTACCCAAGCATACTAGTGCCAATAATAATCAAATTTCACAACCTTTGATATTCAGAGTCATAATATGGCATCTTACATCATATTAAGCTCAACATAAAATATCTCAACAACATAATATCATTTCAAGAGTCATAATATGGCATCTTACATCATATTAAGCTCAACATCATCATGCACAATTTACAATCCAAACCACATGCATAGCAATGCATCAAACTATGCCTCAACAACATGTATAACACATTATACATAATCATCATAACACAAATCATCATGAGGCATAACATCAATTAAAGAGATCATCCAATGTCTCTAACTAAAGCTTAGGATTAGGCTACCACCCTAATCCTAACTCTAGGTGAGTCTATCAATCTCAACCTAGTCCACATGCTTGAACCAATTGCTCAAAACCATTTAAAATATTTTAACCACTCACCTCACTTCCTTAAGCAAATCAAGCAAAGCCGACTCAAGCCTCCATGACTTCCGATATCGATCCCGAGACTTTACCAACGCAATTCATTGCTCCTAATCATCTCAACACAAGTAAATTAACCTCAAATCAGTCCACAACACAACGTAACAAACCCGGAATGAAATTCAAACATCAAACACTTGTTTTTCGAACCAAGAACAACCACCAAAAAGCTATTCCCGAGCAGCCCCTTTGCACAGTCCAAAATTTGTGATTTCAACACATTTAACACTTCCAAATTGTAGAACTAAGGTTTTGATATAATATTTGAAAAATGTTTTGGACTAAATTGAAAAGAATTTAAAATATGTTTTTAGTCAAAAACAACTTGAAAATATGTTTAAGGGTTTTAAAGGCTTTGGAATGATTTAAAATGTATTTAAAGTAGTCAAAACCATAATTTTTAAGTGACCGTACCGATACGGTATTGGACCGTACCGATACGCCTTAGGGTTTTCAAACTACCAAAATTCCAGTAGCCAAAACCCGTACCGATACGCCTAGCCGTATCGATACGGTGTGTTTTGAAATAGCCCAACGGCCATAAATGGTACTATTCCCAACAGCCATAAATGGTACTATTCCCAACGGCCATAAATGGAACTATTTCCAATGGCTATAAATGGTACTATTCCCAACGGCTATAAATGGTACTATTCCAACGGCTATAAACAGCTATATTCCCAACGGCTATAAACGGCAATATTCCCAACGGCTATAAACGGCTACAAACTCATTTGGGACTATAAATTGAAGGCTGGAACACTTGAAGAATGTAAGAGACAACATCCAAGCAATATGGTCAAGAGAATTAGAGTCTAAATCTTTATTTTACTATTCTCTTGTACATAGTCTGTAGAGAGTGCTTTATTGTAAACACCCACCTAGAGAGGTATTTAGTTTACCAAACAAATCCCTTGTAAAAGGAGAGGTTCTAGTTTAGCCTTGAGAGAAAAACTAGAGTTGGTTCTATCTTAGCCAAGTCCAAAAGATAGGGTTGTAACGGTTTCCTCCTGAGCCTGGAAAAGGGGACGAATTCATTGTTGAGTGAATTGGGAAATCCTTAGTGGTGTGCTAAGGTAGTGGATGTAGACTCGGTTGAGTAGTCGAACCACTCTAAAATCCTTGTGCAAATTGTCTACATTTCTTTCGGTTTTTAGCCAATTCAACCACCAAACATTTACAACCCTCCTTGACGGTTTCGGTGATCGATTCGAGCGTGCAAAAAAAAACCCAACAATTGGTATCAGAGCCTCGTCTCCATCGAAGGACTAACATCCGGGAGTAAAGATCTATTGCTCGAAGTCCAACCGTTCAAGAAAATGGCAAGATTTGAAGAAGGCCGCTCTATCTCGTGTCCTCCACTCTTCAAAGGAGAAGCATACTTCCAATGGGAAAATATCATGAAATTATTCATCAAGTCTCAAGACTATGAGGTTTGGGACATCGTTGAAGATGGGTATTTGGAAGCTCCAAAGAAGAAGAAAAAGCAAAGGAGTGCCAACGACACGAAGGCAAAGCTAAACACCAAGGCGATGCACATTCTCTATTGTGGCCTTAACGAAGAAGTTTCCAAGAAAATCTCCACATGCAAAAGTGCCAAAGAATTATGGGAGAAACTTGAGAAGCTTTATGGCAACAAGAATGGAGAAAAGAAAGATGATGATCAATCATGTGCAAACCTTCTCTCCAATCCAAAGGTGGATGGTGTTTTGGCTCTCGAGGAGCCTAAGGTGTGTTGGAGCAATGGCAAGCAAAGCAAAATCAAAGAATGCTCAAATCACACTTGAGAAGAAGATTGGGTAACCTCTAAGCTTAATTACTTCATTTTATACATTTGGTTATCTAATTTTTTGTTTAAAGTCTTGGATTTTCTGTTAAGCCTAATATGATGCAATGAGTAAGGGGGAGCCAATTTAAAAAAAAAAAAACCAAAATTTTAAGTGTGTCATTTTTTGCCTCCTATGTTATCTTGAACTTAAATGTCATTTTAAATTCTTTTTGATATAACAAAAAGGGGGAGAAATGGTTTGAAAAATTGAATTTTCAAATGAATAAGGGGGAGCTTTATATGATTTCATATCTTAATCTCTTATTCACAATTTTAAAGCTAAAGGGGGAGAATCCCAAACAAATTTTTCAAGTTGGTTTTATTATATCAAAAAGGGGGAGATTGTAGAACTAAGGTTTTGATATAATATTTGAAAAATGTTTTGGACTAAATTGAAAAGAATTTAAAATATGTTTTTAGTCAAAAACAACTTGAAAATATGTTTAAGGGTTTTAAAGGCTTTGGAATGATTTAAAATGTATTTAAAGTAGTCAAAACCATAATTTTCAAGTGACCGTACCGATACGGTATTGGACCGTACCGATACGCCTTAGGGTTTTCAAACTACCAAAATTCCAGTAGCCAAAACCCGTACCGATACGCCTAGCCGTATCGATACGGTGTGTTTTGAAATAGCCCAACGGCCATAAATGGTACTATTCCCAACAGCCATAAATGGTACTATTCCCAACGGCCATAAATGGAACTATTTCCAACGGCTATAAATGGTACTATTCCCAACGGCTATAAATGGTACTATTCCAACGGCTATAAACGGTTATATTCCCAACGGCTATAAACGGCAATATTCCCAACGGCTATAAACGGCTACAAACTCATTTGGGACTATAAATTGAAGGCTGGAACACTTGAAGAATGTAAGAGACAACATCCAAGCAATATGGTCAAGAGAATTAGAGTCTAAATCTTTATTTTACTATTCTCTTGTACATAGTCTGTAGAGAGTGATTTATTGTAAATTCTTTGTACACTCTTGTGAGCTTAAATTTGTGTAAACACCCACCTAGAGAGGTATTTAGTTTACCAAACAAATCCCTTGTAAAAGGAGAGGTTCTAGTTTAGCCTTGAGAGAAAAACTAGAGTTGGTTCTATCTTAGCCAAGTCCAAAAGATAGGGTTGTAACGGTTTCCTCCTAAGCCTGGAAAAGGGGACGAATTCATTGTTGAGTGAATTGGGAAATCCTTAGTGGTGTGCTAAGGTAGTGGATGTAGACTCGGTTGAGTAGTCGAACCACTCTAAAATCCTTGTGCAAATTGTCTACATTTCTTTCGGTTTTTAGCCAATTCAACCACCAAACATTTACAACCCTCCTTGACGGTTTCGGTGATCGATTCGAGCGTGCAAAAAAAAACCCCTACAAACTCATTTGGGATTATAAATTGAAGGCTGGAACACTTGAAGAATGTAAGAGACAACATCCAAGCAATATGGTCAAGAGAATTAGAGTCTAAATCTTTATTTTACTATTCTCTTGTACATAGTCTGTAGAGAGTGCTTTATTGTAAATTCTTTGTACACTCTTGTGAGCTTAAATTTGTGTAAACACCCACCTAGAGAGGTATTTAGTTTACCAAACAAATCCCTTGTAAAAGGAGAGGTTCTAGTTTAGCCTTGAGAGAAAAACTAGAGTTGGTTCTATCTTAGCCAAGTCCAAAAGATAGGGTTGTAACGGTTTCCTCCTGAGCCTGGAAAAGGGGACGAATTCATTGTTGAGTGAATTGGGAAATCCTTAGGGTGTGCTAAGGTAGTGGATGTAGACTCGGTTGAGTAGTCGAACCACTCTAAAATCCTTGTGCAAATTGTCTACATTTCTTTCGGTTTTTAGCCAATTCAACCACCAAACATTTACAACTCTCCTTGACGGTTTCGGTGATCGATTCGAGCGTGCAAAAAAAAACCCAACACAAATGCTTCCAATATGACCCCCAACCAATACTCTAACATCAACCCTCAATTTCCAACACAAACCACACCCAAAACTCAACTAAAAACTCTCCTAAAAACTCTCCAAAACACAAATTCGGAAAACTCAACAAAACCCTTTAAAAATCATATATGTTGAACCCTTTGGTTCATAAACTTCATATCTATCACTATTAAATCAAAATCTCAAGTTAAACACCATAAAACTACCATTTTTATTCAAATCTCCCAAAAATCCAAATTTCTAAAACATGCATGAAAATGAAAACTAATGGTATCAACATGTAGAGAATAACAAGGACAAGTCAAAAACGTCCTTACCTTTGAAAAATCTTCAAGAACGGATGAGTTATGGAATGAAATAGTATTTGAAGAGGGAGAGAAATTGTTGTCGTTGGAAAGAAATAGAAGAGAGGGGAAGAAGATGATGACTCAACCCCTTAATTTATAATTGTTTAAATTAAATGTTTAAAGACCAAAATGCCCTTAAAGAAAAAGGGAAACCACAATAGGTGTCATCCATGGCTTTTGGGCTCAATTTAAAATTGGTCCAAATCTTAAAACCCGAGGCCCAAACCATTACGTTATTAAATAAAATATTAGAATCGAAACCCGAGATAATACTAAAATATTATTTTCACCTAGCCCCTAAACCCGGGTGTTACACCTTTGAACCGCTCTACACTTCGAACTCGTTCCCAACCCCCTAATGTTCCACGACAACACCTTCATCCTCCTAAGGATCTATTGTCGATTGTCTTGCCGTTGCAATAAGCCGGCAATATCAGACACAATCCTCTCTTCGTTACCAATGGTCTCCACCCCAATCAATTTACATAAATTCAACGTATCCTTTGCTTCTTTTAAATGTAAGTTTGCTACTGTTCCAATAGAAAAATTATGCGCTGTGTTCACCCCCCTCCCCCTATCGCACCGCCCAGTGTTGGCAGTGTGCAAATCTTCCAATTCAACACAAATTGTAGAGTCCCAATTGGACTCAACTTCCCCAGCCCCATGTGTCCCTGACCCGTCCGGATGCAACACCTCAACATGGACAGCTTGCACCTGCTCCAGCACCTCAACGCGGACAGCTTGCACCTGCTCCAGCACCTCAACGCGGACAGCTTGCACCTGCTCCAACTTCTCTCCCACTTCCACATCAATCGGACACTCAAACAAACATATATCTTGTCCCTCCAATCTCCCCCGCACATCTCCCGGTAACTCTCTCCCCCGTTGAACTACCCCAACATCCGCATCTGACATCCAACCGGATTGTGCCGACACCTCCTTATACGAATCAGATTTTGAAGAACTACCTTCCACATCCTTTTCTTTTTCCTTATTATTTTTCGATGTTGTATGACCTGCATTTCCTCCATTTTTGTTCTTTGAATTCGTCTCACCCCCTATTTTTTTCGATATTAATTCATCCTCCTCACCTTGTTCCGAATCTGTTTCCTCCATACAAAGTCGACACCGCATTTCAACAACCATCGGCTCAAATTCCATTACTCGCACCTTGTATTTATTTTGTCCAACGTGAACCTCCACCATTTCATTAATTTGATCCATATACTCCGTCTCCACCATCACCTCGCCTCTCTCAAAAGATGTCGGTTCCGTCACGGAATCCTCACATCGAACTATTCGTCCCCACTTTGCCACTATCCGTTCAAAAGTTTCTTTCAACCAAGCGTGTATGGGCAGTCCACGTATAGCTATCCATGCCCTTCTATCCCCTCTATCGATCTCCGGCTGCCATCTTTGCACCTTACTAAACCATGTCGATAATTTCCCCTCTTTAATGTACTCGTCTCTTTTCGCCGAATTCTCAAAAATTAGCAGTAATCTGGACCCTGCAATACGCATTATTGATAAATCCTTCAATCCCGCCGATTGTAATTCTTTTGCCATGGTAGCTATCCCTTTAGATTTTCTACTCCATCCGATCGCGCAATTTTGTAGTGTTTCCCATTTACCCTCATCAATAATTCCATGAATAACTTCCTCCTTAGGCTCCTGCCTCTCATCAGCACCCCAATTTAATTTTGTCGCCTTCCTCTCTCCAAAATCCCTCATTCTTGATTGCCCATTGTCCAATTTCCATTTTCGCTCCCCAATCCCTATCGACACTTCTTTCGTAAATGCCACCGTTATCCTTGCCCTATAGATCCAAGCACCATTCAATCTATCTCGCACCCGTTGCGCTTTCATTTTCGATTTCATTCTCACGAATCCAAATCGCTCGCCCATTCTCGATTTTTTCATTAGAATAAACACATCTAATACCTGTCCATGTCTATCAAAGACCTGCCATAGTCCTTTCCAATGAATTTGATTCGAAAGATTATTCACAAATAACGTCCAACCCCTAGTCCTAATCGATTCAATCTTCCCTTTCCCTTCATACTCCCTCCCGCCGGCGCTGTCTCCCATGGTTTCAACTTCCGATTCAAATTAAGTATTTTATACTTATATTATAATTTTGATGTTAAGTTTGTCTTACGCGATGTTTTGGATAATCTATTTGAATAATCATCATAATTTTGAGTCTTGTTTGAAAAATGATATCACAAAATCGTTAAAACAAATTAAAAATAATGTTATTGATTTATCCCGTTGAGTGGTCATAGTAGAAAAAGGAAACGTCGTTATCTTTAAGAGAGACCCAACTTCAAACAGTTTATTTGCACGGTGCATATAGTCTTGTTTGGCAATTAGCGGATAGCTGATAGCGGATTACATTAGCTAATAGTTGATTGCATTAACTGATTTGACTAACAGTTTATATTAGCTGATTATATAAAAGTGTTTGGTAAAATTACTTGATAGCTGACAGCTGTTATATTATTTAAACAAGCAAAATGATATATAAGGACATGATTATATTCAATACTTGTTTGAATAGTTTATTAGTTATCAATATTTTGTATCTAATTAGTATTAATAAGATCTATAAAATTATTTTTAATATAATTTTTCTAAACATATTCGAATGATTTATATATTAATTTATTATTTATATAATTATTTTAGTATAATTTAATTAATAAATAAATTTAAATACACATATAAATATGTGATAATAAAAAGAAAAAAAAAAGTAAATAATATTAACTTATAAATAGGGTGAAAAAATATTTAATTTAGGTTATTTTGAGATTTTGGTAACTGGTAAGGGTAAAAGAGTCTTTACAATTCTAATATCAAACATCTAATCTCAAAAAGCTCATATTATGAGTTTTTTCAGAATTAGAGGTTTCACCCCAATCTGCTCTTTCAATCCGCTCTTCACCAAACAACAATATTAGCGGATTAGACTGGTCAAACCTCTAATTATGCCTCAAATCTAATTTGTGTCCAAATCTCTCTTTACCAAATAGGGCTATATGTTTTTTAAAAGGACTAAAAACTAAAAAACATATATTACCATATAATCACGCTAGCATATTTAAAAAACAATTAATTATCTATTAATATTTTTCTTTTAGAAAAATACATTAATTAGAACTTAAAACATTAATGTTTACTTTATAAGTTGTTTTATTTTATTTGCTTTTGTGTAGATTATAAGATTTGGTCTAATATGTAATATTCATAATGTCTTTTTTATATAAATTTTTCAGCAATGATTTTAAAATATTAGTTAATATTTTTTATTTCTATTTTAAAGCATTTTAATTATAATATCTAAATTATTGAATTTTTAATTAAATAAATAATTTTTTTTCATATAAACATATATTAGATTATTAAAACTAACCCATGGATATTAATAAAAAAAACTAACCCATGCATTGCACACTTATTCTTTGAAATATTGAATTTTTCATTTAAGCTGATAACATATAATTTTACATCTCCATTGATACTCATCAAATGAGTAGGTTGCAGCTTTGGCGCCAAATATTCCAGCACTATACGAGCTGCATTTCGCCGTTCCCATGGCTGGTGCAGTTCTCTCTGCACTTAATATCAAGCTGGATGCGGCTACTTTAGCAGTAATACTACAAAAACTGGAGGCCAAGCTCATCTTTGTTGATTATGAATATGTCGACGTTATCCTCAAAGCGCTCGAATTACTGCCCGAAAAGACGGGCAATCGACCTCTCCTGGTGTTGATTCAAGAACTTGACCAGGCAACAAATGTTGTGGAAAATGATTTGGCCTCCGGTGCTGGTAATAGTGTCAAGTACAGTGATCTTCTGGAAATGGGGGAGACTGATTTCGAAATGGTTAAACCGAAGAGTGAAGGCGATCCAATTTCGGTGAATTTTACTTCCGGTTCGACTGGAGAACCTAAAGGGGTATTGTACAGCCATAGAGCTGCCTATCTGAAATCTTTAGCATCGGTTAAGCAGTACGACATGGGGATTGCGCCGGTGTTTTTATGGACGGTCGACATGTTTCGGTGCAACGGATGGTGTTGCACTTGGGCCATGGCTGCTCTTGGAGGTACCAACATCTGCTTGAGGAATGTATCGGCAAAAGTCATGTTCGATTCCATTGTTCGTCACAATGTGACTCACTTGTGCGGCGGACCAGCTGTTTTGAACATGATTGCGGATGCGCCAGCTTCCGAGCGGAAGCCGCTTCCTTCTAAGGTTCATCTCATTATTGCCGGTGTATTGCCAATGTCCCAAGTGCTTAAAGTTGAAGGATTAGGATTTACTGTTAGTCATGCATATGGAATGACAGAGGTACTCGGCCCTGCCATTGTTAGGCCATGGAGACCTTACCAATGGAACTCTAATCGCTCCGATGAACATAAAAATGTTAAATTCCCGGTAGGGCTACTTGAAGACCTCGTGATTGAAGAGGTCGATGTGAAAGAACCGGATACGATGAGGAGCGTACGGTGCGATGGGAAAACAATCGGAGAGGTAATGTTTAGAGGGAACACATTGATGTCGGGGTACCTTAAAGATCCTAAAGCAACTCAAGAAGCATTCAAGGATGGATGGTATAGGACCAGGGACCTCGGGCTTATCCATCCGAATGGTGTCCTACAATTGAAGGACCGTGCAAAGGATATCATAGTCTCAGGGGGAGAGATCATAAGCACATTGGAAGTTGAGGCAGTGCTTTTAAGCTACCCCGAGGTCTTGGAGGTGGCGGTTGTCGGAAAACGAGACGAGCATTTGAAAGAGAAGCCCTGTGCTTTTGTGAGAATGAAGGAAGGGCATGCTGGTACGAGGTGCGAAGAGATTGTAAAATTCTGTGAGGAACAACTCCCAGATTTTATGGTTCCACGAACAGTAGTGTTCGGGGAATTACCGGTAAACTCGACCGGGAAGGTGCAGAAGTTTACTCTCAGGGTGAATGCTAATGCCATGCATAGCAATAACATCCAGAGATCGTAAAAGGTTGCTTTGTTTTGATAATTTGTTCACAGTTTTACCCATATTTCATTTGCTTGGACAGTATGATCCTCCTATATCTATGTTTATATCTAAGCTAAGAACCTTTAAAACAAACAATTTTGTTCTCAATTTCGTCTTTTCTTGCGTCTTTTGTGATATCATTATTGAGTTTCATATTTATTATGGGTTGCTTAAATTATTATTACCGTTAACAGTTTAAAGGATAAATATTTTTTTGTCCCGTGCCCTCTTTTTATGCCTAAAAAATTTTAAATTTTAAAGTTTAAACCATAAATTTTAAAAATACACCATATCTAAAATCTTCTAATTTCTAACTCTAAATTTTAATCATAGATCGTAACCCTAAACTTATGATGATACTGATATGGGTATGGGGATGTGGGACACCTTCAATCTGATTCAGCTATCCCGGACATTACAAAACAATATTCCCAGAAACAGCTCGATGGTTTTCTTGTAATATGTATTTGTTTGTTCTTGTTTTGTCATAGAACAAACGTGAACATGTTACGTGTATGCCTTGATTCCCATCCGTTTAAACTTCAAACTTACCAAATCCTTTTTGCCTTTTCTTCCGCATTAGCCCCGGGGTAAGCCAAATGGCAAATACCTTTTAGATTTATTCCTTATTATGTGTCTTCGCTCTTTCTTGATATATTTGTTGCGGATTACGATCGTCGGATAGAGCAAAAACGCAACTGATAATTTGAGAAAATAATAATGAAGATAAAAGAGACACAGATTTTACGTGGAAAACCCCTAAATAATATAGGGTAAAAACCACAGACAAGGTAGAAGAATTTCACTATGAGAAAATAGGAATTACAACTTCTCTCAGTCTAACAAGGAGAAAACAATGACAATTCTCTCTTGATAAGAAAGGAGAAAACAACTCTATGAAAACTCTCTAATTTCTCTAGTATTGGGAGGAGGTTAGAATGATTTGGGATGTGTAAGAATGGCAAATGGCTAGGCTATTTATAGTTGAGCTTTAGGGACTAACTTATAAATAACCTAAAGTTTAGGGACCAAAAATCAATTTCCCCATTCCACATTTTCAACATTTGCTGCACCTACCATTGAATTTTTCATTCAACCTTGGCTGCTCTTGATTTTCAACAATCTCCCACTTGAAGATTTGATTGGAATAATCATATCTTCACACCATTCTTTCTACCTCGTACTTTCCATGTTGCTTACGTCTCTAACAAGCCACAAGAGGATCGACACCAAGTAAACTTATCAGTGTTGATTGCTTTTGTCATGAAATCTGCTATGTTGTCATCGGTATGGATCTTCTGCATATCTATCGTCCCTTCTTCCACTTTCTCACGAATGAAGTGGTATTGGACCCGAATGTGTTTTGTTCTTGAGTGAAAAGCAGGATTCCTTGCAAGATGCAAGGCGCTCTGACTGTCACAAAACAAAGAGACATTCTCTTGTTTGTGCCCGAGCTCCTCCAATAGCATTTTCAACCATATTGCTTCTTTACTGGCTTGTGTAGCTGCTACATATTCTGCCTCTGTTGTTGACGTAGCCACAACCGATTGCAGTTTTGAAACCCAGCTTACAGCTCCACCAGCAACTGTAAACACATACCCTGTTGTAGATTTGCTTTTATCCAAATCTCATGCATGGTCAGAATCGACATACCCGCTGATAAGAAAGTCTGATCCCCCGTAACATAATGCAACATTTAAGGTCCCTTTGATGTATCTCTGCCTGGATTCGCCATGTACCGACTAACCACTCCCACTGCTTGTGAAATGTCTGGTCTTGTACAAATCATAGCGAACATTAAACTTCCCACTGCTGATGCATACGGTACTCGAGACATCTCCATCCTCTCTTCTTCACTGCTAGGACTCATACTGGAGGATAATTTAAAGTTAATAGGAAGAGGGGTAGAAATTGGCTTACAATCTTGCATGCTGAATCGTGACAAGATCTTTTTCAAGTAATTCTTTTGTGAAAGCCAAATCTTCCTATTACTTCTGTCTCGGTGAATTTGCATCCCTAGAATCTTGTTTGCTGGTCCCAAGTCCTTCATTTCAAATTCCCTAGCCAGTCGTGCCTTTAATTCTTCAATATGATCTTTGTTGGGGCCTGCAACCAACATGTCATCTACATACAACAGCAATATAACAAAGTCGTTTTCACCAAACCTCTTGAAGTAAGCACAAGGGTCTGCATTAAGTCTGTTGTATCCAAGGCTCATGATGAAGGAGTCAAAAATCTTGTACCAACACCTCGGCGCCTGCTTTAAACCGTACAGAGATTTGTTCAACCTACAAACCAAGTTCTTCTTTTCTTTTTCTTCAAAACCTTCAGGCTGGAGCATGTAAATCTCTTCTTCAAGATCTCCATGAAGAAAAGCTGTTTTAACATCTAGCTGCTCTAGATGTAAATTCAATGTAGCACACATTGCCAGGACAACTCGAACCGTTGTTAGTCGAACCACAGGAGAAAAGATTTCATTGAAAT
This sequence comes from Hibiscus trionum, assembly GCA_030270665.1. Taxonomy (NCBI): domain Eukaryota; kingdom Viridiplantae; phylum Streptophyta; class Magnoliopsida; order Malvales; family Malvaceae; genus Hibiscus; species Hibiscus trionum. The sequence goes on along the minus strand of BSYR01000021.1, from coordinate 5,398,171 downwards.
CAATACCTTCTTTCTGAGCATATCCTTTGACCACCAGTCTTGCACGATACCTCTCCACTTGATCGTCACCATTTCTCTTGATTTTGAAGACCCATTTGTTACCAATTGGCTTCCTTCCTTGTGGTAGTGGCACAAGTTCCCATGTATTATTTTTATGAAGGGCTTCGATTTCTTCTTGCATTGCCGCCATCCACTGCGAAGCATCTGAGTTGTTCATTGCCTCCTCGAATGTTGATGGCTCACCGTCCTCCGTTAAAAGGCAGTATGCAACATTACCTTCTATAACATAATCTGAGTGCCAATTGGGGCGTCTTCTCACACGATCTGATTGACGAGTTGTTGGAGCTTCAGAATTCTCTGGTTCTGATTCCTCGAGCTCTGGTTCTGCTTCAGAACAATCTCTCTGTTCAAACTCATTTTCAACATGTATCTGTGTAGTCTCTGGCTTTTCTTTATCAGTGCTATCATCTTCTTCTTTTCTTTGTAGCTTATCTTCTACAAAGATAACATCCCTGCTGATAATCACTTTGCGGGCAGTGGGATCCCACAAGCGATACCCCTTTACTCCATCAGCATACCCCAAGAATTTACATTTTCTGGATTTTGGATCCAACTTTGAAATTTCTTGGGCATTGTACATCACGTACACAATACTTCCAAATATATAGAGGTTTGAATAATCAACTGGTTTACCAGTCCACATTTCCATCGGTGTCTTCAACTCAATTGTAGTTGATGGAGCCCGATTCACCAAATAACAGGCGGTATTGACTGCTTCTGTCCAGAAAGCTTTTTCTAACCCTGCAGCTCTCAACATTGCTCGTGTTCTTTCTAACAGAGTTCTGTTCATCCGCTCTGCCACTCCATTTTGTTGAGGAGTGTATACTGTTGTGAACTGTCTTTTGATGCCTTCTTTTCTGCAGAAGTCATCAAATTCATCACTTGTATATTCACCTCCATTATCTGATCTGAAACACTTGATTTTATTTCCAGAATTAAGTTCCACCCGCGCTTTGAAAACTTTGAAGGTTGAAAACACATCTGCCTTCCTCTTGATAGGATACACCCAACATCTCCTAGAGTAGTCATCAATGAAGGAGACAAAATACTTTGCTCCGCCTAAGGATGTAACCGGTGCTTGCCATACATCAGAATGAACCAATTCTAGAGCAGCCTTGCCTCTAGAATTTGATGTGTTGAATTTTAATCGATGCTGCTTACTTGTAATACAATGTTCACACAAAGGAAGTGATACCTTTGTTAAACCCGGAAGTAGCTTTTTCTCCACAAGGACTTTCATTCCCTGTTCTGACATGTGTCCAAGTTTCCGATGCCATAACATGGTAGAATCTGAACTACATGAGGCAACAGAGGCTTCAGCTTCTAGCAAAGTCTCTCCCTTCAGCATGTACAAATTTGCCGCTATCTTTTCACCTTTCATCACCACAAGCGCTCCATGGAACACCTTCATGATTCCTTTCTGTGTTTCAATCTTGCTTGCATTATTATCCAACAATCCGTAGGATAATAAGTTTTTCTTCAAGCCTTTCACGTGTCGCACATCTCGAACAACTTTGATTGTCCCGTCATACATCTTCAATTTGATGGTTCCAACGCCAACAATCTCCAAGGCATGATTATTGCAGCTGTACACAGATCCTCCTGAGATAGGTTCATAATTATAGAACCATTCTCTTCTTGAGGTCATGTGATATGTGGCTCCCGAGTCAATAAGCCATATGTCTGCAAATCTTTTTCTGCCTTCCATGGTTGTTGCTGCTTCACAACAGAGAGCATCTCCATCATCTGAAGTGTTTGCCATATTTCCTTGAGGATTGGAGTTTTTAGGTAAACTCCAACAATCCTTCTTCATGTGACCCTTCTTTCCACAGTTGTAGCACTTTAAATTTTTCTTACTCCTTAACTTTGATCTACCATGATTATGACTGCTACTTTGGCCATGTTCTGTTGATCTTCCTCTCATCACCGTTAAGGCCTCTGCTTGTTGCAGATTTCCTTGTCTGTCTTCCTTGTTCTTGCGCCGATTTTCTTCTTCCAGAACAGCAGCTGCAACGTCATTGAAGACTAGATCACTTGTAAGGTTGTTGTTTGTCAAGTTGATGATGAGTTGATCATACGAATCAGGTAGACTTTGAAGTAGAAGTTCAGCACGTTCTTGTGACTCTATTTTATAGCTTAGGGATGTAAGCTGAGAAAATAGAGTATTCAACGTGTTTAAGTGCTCTGTCACTGAAGTAGATTCTGACATCCAAAGAGTGTACAATTTCCTCTTAAGGAAAATTTTATTGTGCAACGATTTGACCTCGTGTAATTTTGCGAGGTGATCCCAAATCTCCTTGGCTGTCTTCTTCTCCTCGATGCTTGATAGTACTTCATCTGCTAATGCTAAATGAAGGTCTGCAATAGCATTCTCGTCCATCTCATTCCATTTCTTGTTATCCGTAAAATCTGCCGGCCTTTCGCTGATAGCCGCTAGACATCCGTTTTTTCTTAGGATGGCCTTTATCTTCAATTTCCACAGTGAGAAATTTCTCCCATTGAACTTTTCAATATCAAATTTCGTTGCCATAGCTTCTATTTCAGATAGCTCCCACTATTTCACCTTTTTGACGTGAATAGTGCCCACCACCTTCAATGAATGAGTAATATCTAACTTACTTTCTTATGATGGAGGATCCACTTTTCAGTGGCAACCAACAGAGAATACGGTAAGTAGATATACGCACCCAAATCAGGCTCTGATACCAATTGTTGCGGATTACGATCGTCGGATAGAGCAAAAACGCAACTGATAATTTGAGAAAATAATAATGAAGATAAAAGAGACACAAATTTTACGTGGAAAACCCCTAAATAATATAGGGTAAAAACCACGGACAAGGTAGAAGAATTTCACTATGAGAAAATAGGAATTACAACTTCTCTCAGTCTAACAAGGAGAAAACAATGACAATTCTCTCTTGATAAGAAAGGAGAAAACAACTCTATGAAAACTCTCTAATTTCTCTAGTATTGGGAGGAGGTTAGAATGATTTGGGATGTGTAAGAATGGCAAATGGCTAGGCTATTTATAGTTGAGCTTTATGGACTAACTTATAAATAACCTAAAGTTTAGGGACCAAAAATCAATTTCCCCATTCCACATTTTCAACATTTGCTGCACCTACCATTGAATTTTTCATTCAACCTTGGCTGCTCTTTATTTTCAACAATATTCTGATTATATATTGTAATAATTAGTTTTTAATAATGTGTACTTGAATATATATAAGTATAAATTTATTTTTGTTATACTTAATATGATCCTCATCATAATTCTTTCGCATTACATTTTTTCGCTCATCAAATTATTCAGAGGCAATTTTTCGACACTATCCATCCGATCATACTAACTGAATACTAGTCAAAAAGAACTCTGAAATAGGTCATATTAAAAACTTTCAAAGTAATTCTATCCCAAGTTATACTGACATCGACAAAACAAATGTCAAGTTTACTAGCTCACCAACTAAGCCTATCAACCGAAAAATAAAACAGAGTAATCTCGTCCTTCGTATCCTACAAAGTCTAAACTTAATATCTCCGTGTATATATAAGAATGGGTTATATCTTCTCTCAAACAGATCTTTGCATAAAAGGGTCAACTATACTCAAATTTTCTCTTCTTCGTCTTCTTGGTTTCGTTCTTATTAACAGCGATTTTCCGTCTACATTAGCTTAGATGATTTGCCTGAAGTTTTACCGCCACGATATCCTTCACTTCGTAGACAAATTTCAAATTAAAAGAGAAGTGAAAATGTTAAAAAGAGTGGGTAAAGAGGGTAAAGATCGATTCAATCGGGTAACGTCCCTCTCAAAACTGAAACTCAAACCCAAAGTCCCCATCTTTTTATGTTGCCGACTACATGATATATGACACACACTTTGCCTCTTTTATATGGTACGTCACTCTCACTCTCTCTGTCCCGGTCTCTTATTCACATTGTCCTCTTTTATCATCTCACTTTTGTGCCTTTTTCTTCTTCTTCTTCTCTCCTTCACATTAACAAACAAACCCTAAACATTCACTCACTTTTTCAGCCCCACCAAAATCTAAAATCTTAATTTAGTCCCTTTGGAAAACACACTTTTCACTTTCAGTCTTTTTTTTACTGTCAGTATTATTATGAAAATGGCTAAAAGGTCATTTGATGTGGTTGGAGAAGATGACATGGGATTAACAGAGGAAGAAGGAAGCACAGAGAGTGAAGATGATGAGGAGCAAAGAGAGGAGAGGAAAGTCATGATAAGGGTGGTGTCTCGTGAGAGATTTGAGACTACGCCTCTCATGCACGGCGGTAGCAGCTGCGGTGGTGGTGGTGGTGGTTGTCAAGCTGATGAATGCGGTGCTGATTTGAAAGATGCAAAGCAATATCATCGGCGGCACAGAGTCTGCGAGCCACACGCCAAGGCTGCGTTTGTTTCGGTGAAGGGCATCCGCCAGAGGTTCTGCCAGCAGTGTAGCAGGTTACGCTTTGCTCATTTTTTCCTACTTAATTAATCATATGGAGTTTTCCCAAAGTACCTACTCAGGATTTTATGTTAGGAGAGTAAACTTATAAGATTTTAAGAGCAAAAATAGATTTTTAATAAAAAATATATTTTTTTTTCTAATTATATATGAATTTTAAATTTTTAAGTGTCCTAATCCTTCCCTGATTTCTCCCACACATTAATGTCCAAATTTAAGTCATCTTGTGCAATTTGGTGAGTTTTTGGAGTGTGATTTCAGGTTCCATGAAATTTCAAAGTTCGATGGTACCAAAAGAAGTTGCCGGGACCGGTTGGCTGACCATAATTTGCGGCGGAGAAAGGTGGTGCAGTCAGACCAAGAAACAGAGGATGTTAAAAGATTGCCAACTTCATCTTCAAACATTACCAATAAAAGTAACAAAAACAGAGTCAAAATGAAAGGTGTAGGACACCCCATGGACCGGGAACTGACACTCCAAAGTTGCAGCAAAACGAGCACCAAGCATGTTCGAACTAGATAGCACAGGCTGACAGGCATAGCAACAAAATTTTACCATTTATTTTTGTTTTAAAACCAATTACTAGTACGTTATGTTGAACGAAAAATTACTGGTATGTTCTTTATAATTCAAAATCTACTGCCATAATGTTTTGTTATTATATTAGGGGAAATATTTGGCACCCCTAAATGGACAGGACACCAAGTAAACTGCTACCACTCCTTATATGGACAAAAAGATAACACAAAGAATATACGTATGATTTTATGTTAGAGGTATAAATTTTTAATAAATTATATTAAATATTTGTGGTTATGAAATTATAAAAATTTAGAGGATGCGAAATCAAATCATCGATAAAAAAATACAAAGAAAAGATCTAATATGATAATTTTTTAAGTGATAATCTTGTAAGTTAATTTTTTTGGCTCGGCAATGTATGTGTTTTATTGATTGAAAATGCCATACATAATCACTATATGCCTCATTAAAAAACTCATCCACTAAAGTAGGGTAAAGAGCGCATAATGGTAATCGAAAAAACAAAGGGAATCAAAACGTCTAATACAACAAGGGTTCTCCAGCACCTAACTCTGTAACTACACCATATTGTATTAATTCTATTTAAGATGTTTTTATTAACAAAACAATAAAAATATTAACTTATTAATGAAATATTTAAATTAATTATTTAAACTAATGAAATATGATTTCGTTTCATAGGAGCCCATTTTTTATTTTTGAATTTTTGTTCATGGCCCCAAAACGTTTGAGACAACTTTGTTCGTATATTACAAACCAATGTAAGATAGTTTAACATCGTATGGATAGAAGATAAAATCTACCTTAAGACATCTTCATTTTGAATCCATTCCCTTTTAGGATCAACGTATTCGATTTCGAGCCATAAAAAATATGTGGATATGCATGGACTTTCGATCGTGATGATCAGGGACGGACGTAAAATTATATATTAGGGATGCAAACTTTATACTCAGTAAAATTATATGAAATTATTGAAAATTTTTAAGATGTGTGATTGTCTCCTAGCATCGTCAATTCGTCTCCGGTGATGATGGTAATATTATATGATCACGGTAAGATATTTGACCCTTACTTCTATATCAAGTTAATTGATACTTAGTGAGAGAGTCTGAGTTCAATTTTTGATGATAATATAGTTAGAAGGACATAAATTTTAAACATTAATCTTAAGACAAACATAAAATGTAAAAAAAATGTTTTGGTCAGGATGGATTTGACCGGTCCATCATATTCATTTGTCCAAGTCCGACCCATATAATGGTGCCACTTCTCTGTTCCTAAGCGGTAGTGATCCCCTCCATTTCTTCCGATCCTTTTATCTTCCCTTTTTTTTATAAAAAAATCGTCTTAAGGCCCGTTTAGTACAGTTTTTAAATCAGTCGTTCGAGTACTAAACAAAATTTTTGTGCTAAACACCATCTTCAACGTCGTGTTGTGGCTGTTTTTTTTCTTAATTTTACGCCTTAAACGGGCGTTTTTAGCAAGTTGATTTTTTCAACTTTTCCTCCAATGACCGTTTGGCAAAATATTCGTTCAGCAAGTTGTGCTGAACAGGCCCCAACTGTTTTTTGTTCTCTTTCCTCTTTAGTCTTTCCTATTCTTTGCTTATGTTGTTTTGTTTGCTGTCTAATTATGTGTTATTGAAGCTAGCATTTATTTAAAAAAAAAGTCCGTCCCATACAAACTAGGGGACAAAATTTATCAAAATTTTCTCACGTTTGTATATAATTAATTTAAATTAGTTTTGAGTTCATATGTATTTTTCCTTTACGATATCATTTATTTTTAATGCTTGTTTTGTTTAATATTAATTTTATATATCGACAACTATAAATAAATTTTAAATATTTACATCATAATGTTGTATATTTAATTTCATATGATATAAATTATAAAAATAAAAGAGAATTAATATACTTTGAACTGAAATTGTATCAAATTTATTGGATTTAAATTTTAAATGTTGGAGTCTAAGCTCAAATCGTGTTTTAAATAAGTTTAGTTTTCTTATTTTATTTTTTCAGCCTAAAAAGTAAAAACATAATACTTTATTCGAACTTTACTAAATATAAGATGATCTTTAAGTTTAGACGGATAACTCAATCTTTAAGTGAAAACGATAATTATATAAATATTATCTATTAATTGGTGATGTAGGAAGCTGGACCTGGTGGTCTCATTGGAGGAGGAATATGGTCATATGGGGCACCGTAGGGGTGTTAAAATTTGGGTACCCGAGTTTTCGGGTACCCAAAAAAGTGGATACCCGAATTTTCGGGTATTAAATTTGTTGGCTAGTGTCTCAATCTGTGAATATTGGGTAGTCGTTAAATCTGGGTACCCGATTCTCATTTTTTTATTTTTTATTTTAAAATTTAAAAAAAAATTAAAAGTTCATAACACATGATCCAAACAAAAAAAATTTAATGATTTGAAGTTTATAACCATAAGAAAGACATTAAAAATATTAATCTCGATCGTGATTTTTTTCGAATCTCATATTTTTTTTAAAGAAACCTACTAATGCATAAATGCAATAGAGAAACTTTGTTGTTTGTTTCATATCGAATCTTACCTATTCACAAATTAATATATATATATATATATTAAAAAAATTAAAACATGAAAGCATATAATACAAATATAGAATGAATTTAGGGATTTAAATATAGTTCTAAAGTAAAAATATTAAGTTTAAGGGGTTATGTAGTTTTGTGATTAGGCTTATGTAGACGAGGTTTTGTCGTGTTGTTCTTTGTAATGGTATTTCGATAGGTACTCTTTTCCCCCAACTAGGTTTAGGGGTTTTTAACGAGCCCTATAGGTATATCAAACTCCTTTCTATAAAAAAAAGTAAAAATATTAAGTAATCTAATAAAATAAAATAAAAATAAAAAAATAGGAATCGGGTACCCAAAAAAATCATAATTTTTTGACCCGAGCCCGACCCGGGTAAAAAAAATTCCGGTAAATACCCGGTTATTTATGTTCGGGTAGTCAGGTCGGGTAATTTTGAACACCCCTAGAACACCGTCCCTTATGAAAATAGGGTATTCACCGACATAACTCACTCCGACGGTTAGTGGTAGATTTAAAAAAATGAGAGTGAGCACAAGTCAAAATATTTTTAAGCTGGATACAAATTATAAAAATTTCAAAATCTCAAGATGGGCACAAATCATAAAATTTAAAAATTAATTTTAAAAAAATTAAAGTAAAATGTGTTAACTTTGAAAATTTTAAGATAGTCCTGTGCCCACCCAATTATACATGTGGTTCCGTCACTACCGACAATAAAAATTTTACTTTGAAACCATCTCCAAAGAGTACCATTGTCGGTGGTTATAGGGGCAGAACTACAACGAGATTAATTAGGGTTATTATCTTCACAGAAATATTAGAAAATATATAAATGTATACTTTTTTTTGTCATAATCATCATTCAAAACACAAAAGGCAATTACAAGAGCTGTAAAAGGTCAGTATGATGGGAAAAAAACCAGTTGTGAGGACAAACATTTTTCCTCACGGCCTTCGCAAGTCGCAACCCAATCTGCCACTTGATTACAAGATCGTAGAATAAAGAAAAAGTCCTTAAATCTGATAATGAAGGTCTTATTAACCAGATTCGGATAGCCAGAACCTCAGCTTAAGTGGCGGAAGAAGAAAAGCAAAGGGAAGAAATGGGAACAAAAGTACAAAAGAAAAGAATATGTTCTGAGCTTTCATCTTCTAAACAACATCGAGAGCATTTTGAAGAAATGGGAACAAACTTTTTAACCAGATTGTCATTTGACGCAATGGCGTTGTGAGAAACTTTCCAAATAAAAGTTTGGATCTTTGGTGAGACCTTTAATCTCCATATCGACTTCCAAAATAAAAGTATTACTCCATGTTGTTTATACATAAAGCATGATGTCAATTTGACTTGAATCGTAATTTGATAAACTCGACTCGGATTTTTTTTAAATAAAGTTATAAAATGAGATCGAATAACTTAATTTTTTAGTAATTAGTATATCGATTTTCAAGTTCGAGTTGAGTCTATCAACTCAGCTTGATATATGTATATTACATATAAAAATATGAACATACATATATATATGCATATTGTATATGGCTATAAAAAGCAGTTTAAGTTGGAACCATTTAATACCATAATTTTATAAATATTTATAATTAAATTTGAACAGAAACTCGAACAACTCGACGAGAATCGAACCGTAATTTGGTAAATTAGACTAAAAAATTTAAATAAAATTAATTATAAGATAGAACTCGTCAACTCGACTAACTGATTTTTTTACTTAACTCCTAATTGATAAACATGGAGAGACAATAAAGGGTTGACTTTATAAATGCACGCAACTTAATGTTTAGTTAATCAAGATGACTTGTGATTTGAAAAGTATACATGATATTAATTAATGTTAATTCAACACACACAAAATTATCGTTATACTAATTTAAAATTTTAAAAACGATGGCCGATTTTCTGTTGTTTTTATGGGGGTGTTTCACTTGGGTCTCATTCTTTGGTGTTTTGATATGGTTTGGATGATATAGTGGTCCGCAGGCGTGGTGTTTTTGTAAGGAACTTCGTTGTTGCAATAAATTTCTTACAGCCGAACCAAAAGGAAAACCCGAACCGGAACTCAACAAAAGAATTTTAGTGGAGAAAAATATGAAATTTACTATAAGAGATTCGGGTTCAAATTATTTTATCTATAAATCGTATGTATTATCAAAAAAATAAAAAATATATATAAACAAATATCACCTTATAAGTAACCTAAAACTATTAAAAAAACCCAAACGGAGCCTGTCCAAACTCTGGACAAACATATTAATTGCTTAGTTTGCAAGAAACCACTGGTTCCCTTTATGTAAATCTTAAAACTCATCCATATAATGCTCCTAGTTTCATATAAAGCGCATGCTCCTAGTCAAAATTTCATTCGTTTACAATACATATATTGTAATACCTACTATCAACTATAATCCTTCCCGTATTACGATTTTCTATTTATTTTCTTTAGAGATATTTTTTTGAGAGTTATCCATCTGATACTGTGTAACGAGCACCAATTAAGCGGACCTTCAAAATATGACATATTGAGGCCTTCCGAAATAACTTCGTCCAAATGTATACTAACATTGACAAGACATATATCAAGTTCACTGACTCGCCAGCTAAGCCTATTAACTGACAAATAAGATTATTCTGCCTCATACATCATATCTTATAAAGTCTAGACTTAATATCGTCGTCAGACCTCCTTTAATATATATATATATGAGGGGTTGCCAACTTTCTTCAAGGTGAACCACGAATAAAGACTCTATCCATATCTCTTTTCTTTCCTTCTTCATCTCTCATTACTATTAACCGTGGCTCTCCGGCCACACCTACCTAAATGAGCCACCTGAAGACCTCTCACTACCATCACCCTATTCAGCTCTACATATATATGGATTTTATGTTATGATTTTCATCCTATTGTAAAGTCAAATTTTCTTTTTTTAATATATAAATATAATTTTTAAAAAATTAAAGTCTTACAAGCTAACATCATGATATGAATATATGCTTAAATTCCCTCTAGTCTCATATACTATAAATAATACAAGAGATTTAAAGATTTTGATGATAAAAGCAACATAGAATTCATCTTCAATGGAGTTCCTTATCATACTTTGCCTCGTTTCTTTGCTGGTTTCTACACCTTCAGCAGCTTCAAATGTAAGTCTCAAAACCGACGGTGATGTTAAAATCATGTTATCCCCGCATTGATTAAATCTCGAATCCACTGTACACAGGACTGGTTGAGCCATGGCGGAAACATACTGAACAGGAGATTTGCAGACAAGGAAAACAAGATCAGCCCCGAAACAGTTTCAAAGCTGAGGTTGAAGTGGAGATTCAATGCCGGGAGAGACATCACCGCGACACCGTCGGTTTCCGACGGAGCAGTTTATTTCCCGAGTTGGGATGGATATCTTTATGCCGTGAAAGAATCCGATGGATCTCTGATTTGGAAACAGAATCTGCAGCAGTTGACTGGCATTAATTCCACCGGAGTTATATTCAATGTTAATGTCACGGCTTCAAGAACAACGCCCGCCGTTGCTGATGATTTGCTCATCGTTGGGATCAGTGGACCGGCTTCTGTTGTCGCGGTGAAGCGATCCAATGGCGAGCTTGTTTGGTCAACCCTGCTTGATCAAAACCCAGCTGGTTGCATCACCATGTCAGGGACTTACTACGGAGGGTTAGTCACTTTACGTTTTTTTTATTAAGTTAAGAGATAATTATATTCTCAAGATTAATGTTAAGATTCGAACATATATCAGACGAGGAGAAATTATATCATAGGCCTGGCTCGCCACGTCATCCATGGTCCAAACCAATAAAAAATATATATTTTATTAAAATTTTTCATATCATCTTTTTATCAAGTGAATCTACAATTGGTAAAAGATATTTTTTAATTTAATTTAAAGTAAATTTAAGTGAAGATTCACTCGATGATGTGGAAAAATTTAATGAAATAGATGCTTTTTATTGGTCGGACCATAAATTACGTGGCGAGCCACGCCTATGGTATAATTTCTCATCAGACGAGACACCAAAAACAGCCTTAACTATTTAGTCAATTATGAAATAAGAGGTGAATGATTGAAAATATAATATGAATATACTGAAATTTATACAACACAAATTATTATTAGTAGTAGTGGTATAAAATTATATAAATATAAACCTGGTTATAACATTGAAAACAATATAAAAATTTGAACTCATAAATGGTTTTAATAAAAAAAAAATTGATGATGTTTATCCTAGTTAAAATATTTATATTTGAATAATTTTATCTATAAGATATGTGTTATTAGTTAATTATTAAGAAAAAATATATAATAAATATTATTTTATAATCCCCTCTTATTGATCTTTCTATTAGTAACATTTCAAGTTTTATGTTTGGTATGATTTTTTTAATTTAATGATTAAATTATAAAGTAAGAATATTATTATAAGTTTTAACCATTTAATTAAAAAATTCATCTTTTATATGATATAAAGCTTAAAAAGACAGAAATCAAACAAATTATACATAATACAGATAACAGATCCTGTTGAAGGTCAGCATATCCGGATGTATGGGGTGTTTAAATTTCAGTTTTAATCGAATTAACTGACCGAACAGAATTTTTCTTGGTTAACGGTTAATAATTTTTTCAAACTTTGGTTATTGGTTAATTCGATTCGAAATTAGTTAATTAATTGAATTAATCGAAATTTTTTGATATATATATATATTACATATCTTTATTTTTAGTCATTGAACTTTTAAAAATTATAAAATGATCATTAAATTTTTTGATATATTATAAATGGTCATTAAACTTTATCAAATTAGCACAATGATCATTAAATTTATTGAATTATTAAAAATGATCATTAAACTTTTCAATATCTATCAATAATTTATAATGTGCAATGAATCAATGACCATTTTGTAATACTTCGATAAGTTTAATGGTTGTGTTTATAACTTCTAAAAGTTTAGTGACTAAAAATATCATTTTAACATAGTTTAGTGACCATTTAGGTGATTTATCCAAAATTTTATAAAAAATCGATTAATTTAGAAACCGACCGAATCACCGAATTTTTTTCGGTTCGGTTAAAAAAATTCAAAAAAATTCGGTTCAATTAATAAAAAATTCAGTTAATAAATTTTTAATAGTTCAATTGGGTCGATTAACCGAACCGATCAGTTGAACACCCCTATCTGGACGAATGTGCTGATAACAATCCAAAAGTCAAATTTACGGCTATATATTATTTAATTTGACTAACTTCTAATTAAGATGAACGCAATTCTTTAAAATAATGGAAATCTTTGAAAATTATTTAAAATAGAAAATCTTGGAAAATCGGACCATCTAAACAATTGTAAAAAAATTCTTAAAATAATAATTTGAGTGAATTTAGATTGAATCCAACATCTTGTCCAAAACTTAATCGGACAATATCGGAGGGAAATGCATTTGTAATAAAACCTAAAATATTAATGTTCGATTCATTTGTTTTGAACTCAGTAATTTCTACGTGGGCACATCTTCACAAGAAGAAGGGCTAAGCATTGAAGAATGCTGCACCTTTCGAGGAAGCTTCGTCAAACTAAACGCAAAGACCGGCAAAATCTTATGGCAAACCTTCATGTTACCCGACAACTTCGGCAACCGAGGCCGATATGCCGGGGCTGCCATTTGGGGCAGTAGCCCGCCGATCGACGTCGCGAGGAACCTCGTCTACATTGCCACCGGAAACCTCTATTCCACTCCCCAAAACATAACCGATTGCCAAGAAAGACAAAACAATCAAACCCAAGTTCCTCCTACTCATTCGGACGAGTGTGTCGAGCCTGATAACCACTCAAATTCGTTCTTGGCCCTTGATTTGGACACCGGAAACATCAAGTGGTTCCATCAGCTTGGGGGATATGATGTTTGGTTTTTTGCCTGCAATAATCTTTCAGTTCCCGATTGCCCTCCGGGACCAAACCCTGATGCTGATTTTGGCGAAGCTCCGATGATGCTAAGCATAGACGTGAATGGAACTGAGAAAGATATCGTTGCTGCAGTCCAAAAAAGTGGATTTGCATGGGCTTTGGATCGTGACGATGGCAATATTATATGGTCTACGGTAAGGTATCTGAACCCTTCTACATCAACTTACCTCACTAGATAGGGGTCATTAAACCAGCAGTAAAAAAATGTTAGAATTAGTCGAGTTTATGAGTCTAATTTTATAACTAAAATTTTAATTGAATTTTTTTTTGAGTTGAGTTGACTTGATTTGTTCCAGTTTCTATTCAAATTTAATTATAGCTTTTTTAATGTTACGATAGTAATTGGTTCTAATTCAAACCACTAATTACTAAAAAGAAATTCGAGTTATTCGAATTCTCATTCTATTATAACACAAATTTTATTTGAAATCTTTTATAGTCGACTTTATAAAATTACGATTCAAGTTAGTCGAGTTGAATTTTTACGCTTCAAATTGAGTCAGAAAAGTTTAATTTTTTCAAGTCGAGTCGAGTTTTACACACCTATACTAAAATTCAATTGTTTTGGTCATCGTGGGCCGGGGCTTGGTGATGAAAAACAGTTATTTAATCAGCCACTAATTGGTGTAGGAAGCTGGACCCGGTGGTCTCACCGGAGGCGGAACATGGGGTGCCGCCACAGATGAAAAGAGGGTTTACACAAACATAGCAAATTCTGGTGCCCAAAACTTCACTCTGAAACCATCTACAAGAAACACTACCGCCGGCGGATGGGTGGCAATGGATGCTAAAAACGGACAAATCCTTTGGTCAACCGGTGACCCTAACAATGGTACCGCCAGTGGGCCTGTGACGGTGGCTAACGGAGTCATGTTTGGTGGTTCCACGTACAAAGAAGGACCGATATATGCGATGGATGCTAAGAGTGGGGAAATTTTATGGTCATATAACACAGGAGCAACTGTTTTTGGTGGGATGTCAGTTAGCAATGGTTGCATTTTCATTGGTCATGGATATAGGGTTAGTTTTGGAGCCCTCAATCCCAACTTCACTGCCGGAAACTCACTCTTCGCATTTTGTATATTTTAAGTTCTCGCACATTAAAAAAAAAGATATATGGTACGTTGAATTTGTATGTTTTTAAGAATAAATTAAAGGCTTTGTACAACTTATGCCCTAAGTATATTTAATAACATTAATTAAGTAAAAGTTTTTTCTTATTGTTGCATCCAATTAGAATTTTATTTAAGAGGTTTTTTTTCGTTTATTTAACTCATTTAATTTCTATAATCTCTAAACCATAACATTATAAACCCTAAATATAGAATCTTGAACCTTAAGCCTATGAAAAACCCTAAACCACAAATCTTAAACCCTAAAACATAAAATTTTAAACGCTAAACCTTTAAACCCTAAAACTAAAATATTAAACAATAACATCTAAACCATAAGCCCTAAACTCTAAAGTGATAGACATTCTAAACTTTAAACCCTAAAACTAAATCTTAAACATTAAACACTCTAAACCATAACCTCTAAAAACTTTAAACTCTGAACTCTAAAAACTCTAAACCATCTTAAATAAGTTAAATAAACAAATAATCCTCTTAAATGAGATTCTTATTAAATGCAACAATAAAATCTTTTACTGAATTAGTGTTATTAAATACACATATGTACATAGTTAGACAAAACTTAAATTAAAAAACAAATCAAAGTAATGCTTTGGAAAATAAAGATATGATATAAAAATTCACTTTTAATGTTACTGGATCATCACTTACACCTTTTATTTTCAGCTTTCAATGTTTTAATTCATTGATAGAATATCTGAACTTTTACTTCAAAAAAAATAAAATTAAACTCGGATAATATTAAAATAATAAACCCCCATTAATCATAGCTTCTTCAAAAATACAAATGCCATATTTGACAATTAGCGGATAATTAATAGCAGATAACTAATGGCATTAGCCGATTTGATTAGCGGATTACATTAGTTGATTGTATAGAAGTGTTTAGTAAAATTAACTGATAGCTGATAGATGTTTGATTATTTGAACAAGCAAAATAACATATAAAGATATGAATATATTCAATACTTGTTTAAATAATTTATTAGTTATTAATATTTTGTATATGTTAATATTAATTAAATTATGAAAATTAATTTTCTAATATCAATTATAAGCATATATAAAGGATGTACATATTAATTTTTTATTTATGCAATTATCCTTTTAATAATTATTAAATTTAGATATATATGTTAATTTCTTATTTATGAAATTATATTTTAAATATAATTTTATTAATTATTAAATTTATATGTATATATTAATTTCTTATTTATGATTTTTTTTAATTTTATTGGTTATTCAAATTTATGTTATTTAGAAAAAAAAATATAATTATCAAGGACAAAAAAGTCTTTACAAGTCTTTTATTCAAACCTATAACTCAAAAAGCTCCTAAAAATGAGTTTTTCAAAATGAGAGGTTTTACTCCAATCCGCTATTATAATCTTCCATTTACCAAACATTTAATTAATGGATTTGACTAGTCAAACTTCTAAAAATACTTCAAACATCTAATTTTGACTCAAAAAATTGTTTTAGCCAAATACCAATTTAATTATCTAAATTATTTATTATACACATTCACTTATCAATATTTATATGTGTGTAGGATCTAGAGACTAGAGTTCGGCAGGCATCATCTTTATTCTCCCGGATTACATTTGAGCTGAAGAAAGCCCCAATATTTATCATCGTTAATTTATCAAGGTAAGACATTCTTAGGGTGCAATTAAAATAAAACGAATTTATACAAATTCTTATTAAGTTTGTATGAATTTGTGTAGTTACATAAATTTTTACCCAAATGGTAAGAATTTAGGTTATAATATAAAAAATTGTATAATTACACAAAATCATATCAAAAGCAAAATCTACACAAATTCTTACAAAAAATAGTTAAAATTTATGTAACTGTTTCATTTTAGTCTTACCCTAAGCCGTTTCACCCTAAAATTTCCTTAATTTATCATAGTTAATTAGTTGTCCTGAAACAATCACATGTGTATCGATAATATCTTTATTTTACCCCGACACTTGTGGTCGTAACATCCAAAAATAAAACAATCATTTGCAAAGAGATGATAGATAATCAATAGATTATGTATGTTTATACGGACACTTTTTAAAGTTTTTGGATCAAACACCATTTGAAAAAGAGTTAAAAAGCCTTCACTTCAAATCAAAAAAAGATATAGGTTTAACGTGTCACCTTATTTTGGCCCTCTATACAACTAAAATCTCTGTCTATTAGAATATAATTAACTAAGGTAGTTGTATTAGCTTGTTATTATATTGTTAAGCCAGTTAAAATATATTACAGAAATAAAATTCATCTTTTTTTAACTTTTCCGCTTCTTTATTTTCTCTGATGCGGTTACAAAATTTTTCTAAATTCTTCTTCTTCATCATCATTTTTTTCCTTACCGATGGCTGCCTTTGGCCGTTTTACTGGTTCTGTACATAAATAAAATTCATCTTTTTCGATGAATATTTCGTTTTCAAGTTTGTTTCTTGTTTTTCTTCTACTTTGTCGGATTCTTATTCAAATATGCTTTTATGGCAGTTCTTTTGTCTGCTTGGTGGCAGTTCTTTCGTCTACTTTCTAGTAATTTTTGTCTGTTTTTATGACAGTAGTCTGTCTTTTGACAGTTATGTGTTCGAGTGACGAGTATCAACGAGCGCTTTTCAACGAAGGAGGTCGTTCTATACATGTTATGATTTCCTTTCATGGTTGTGCCGACATGCCAAGAACAAGTAGCGGAAGAATTTTTGCTATATTCAAAGAGCACTCAAGGCAAAGTTATAGTTTTTATGGATTTTTATTTCAGAAGATTTCTTCTGACAGTGTGATTCTTTTGTATTCTTTTCGTTGTTGAATATAATTCAGCTTTTGTATTCTTTTGTTTTTATCCTTATGTTTTGCACCTTTATGTTTTTATCCTTATGTTTTGCATTGTACTTCTCTTATAAAAAGTGTGATTCTTTTGTATTCTTTTCGTTGTTGAATATAATTCAGCTTCAAAATAAAATTATTACAAAAATCAGTTGTACTATGGGTATAAAACCCACTGACGTAATGGGCTAAGGTACCCAATAAATGTGACCCATTTTAATATCGGTTCATTCATTTGAATAAAACCATATCAATTTCTTCTTTATTTTCATCTTGTTCTCTAAAATTATTTGTCGTCACTTTTCTTCGCTCACCGGTGTTCATTATCTCCGACATCATTTCGCCTTTCTCACACTGACTTACTACACCATCTAAAACGACATAATAAGACAATGATTCTACACAACACATAATATTGTGCACCTAGGGTACATAAAACCAGTGGCGGAACTTAGAGTAAAAGTTTGAAGGGGCTAACTTGAATTTTTAAAAAAGATTGAAGGGTTGAATGATTTTTTTTTTAAAAAATGAGAGTTTAACCAAAATTTTTAATAATTTATAAGAGATTTAACAAAAAAAAATTAAAAATTTGAAGCAGAATTTAATTAAAAATATTCAAAGTTTTAAAGCTTAATATAAATTTTTAAAAATTTTGAGGAACCAAATTGAAATTTTCAAAAATTTAAAAGAAAAGAATTTAAATTTTCCATTTTGGGGGGGGGAGAGAGCTGTAGCCTCACCGGTCCCTTAAAGCTTCCACACTGCATAAAACTCTATCCTTATAAGCATTAACTCTATAAACCGTCACTCAATTTTATAATTTGCTTCGCTCATATTCAATCTAAGGACAAACGAACTATATTTTTCAAGATACTTGTTTTTGAGAAAGTGAAAGATCTCATATGTAGAAAAAAAATTGTCAATTATTAGTCTACTTAGAATGAGAGCGCTTTGAGCCTCGTCTATACAGAGATATCTCTATTATGCATGAAGCAATGCCTTGAGTGATCGTATTCACATTACTTGAACCAGCTTAGGAGTAACATAAAATTTTTTAGGGAAAACTACACCGGTGGTCCCCTAACTATCACCGTTCTCCTGTTTTGGTCCCAAAACTATGTTTTTCGGCAAACTCGTCCCTTCTGTTACATAGTTCTACTGTTTTGGTCCCCGACGTTAAATAACTAACGGTTTTGCTGACGTGGCATTTTTAAATATTTTTTTAATATTTTTTTAATCATTTCTCTCTCCTCTTATATATTATTTTTATTTAATTTTATTCACCCAATCAAGTTGTGACACGTGTCACTACACTATTAGGTGAAAAAACCTCCAAAAATCCTTAAAATTGGACTTGGTGCCGCTGGGATTCGAACCCAGGACGACCAGCGCACCAAGCATACGCTTGAACCAACTAGGCTAGGCTTGATACTTGATTCAATTCTACTAACACTTATATTTAAGCTGTACAAATTAACCCCAAAAAACCTAAAAACATAATTGGTGCCGCTGGGAATCGAACCCAGGACCACCAGCGCATAAGGCATGCGCATGAACCAACTATGCTAGGCTGGTTACCTAATTCAAATATACTAACATTTATATTTAAGCTGTAAATATTAACCCAAAAAAACCTAAAAACACAATTGGTGCCACCAAGATTCGAACCGAGGTAACTAGCATGGAAGGCCAACGTGTAAACCAATTACACTAAGCCAACTATTTGGTTTAAATTTTCTAACATTTATATTTAACCTAAACAAATTAGAAACAACACATTCGAACGCAATACCTTATTGATTTTTTTTTAAAAATATTTAACCACCAAGTTAAACTAATAAATTGTGCTATTTTTAAATTAAATATATTTAACAAAATTATGTTTAATAAATATATTAAATACAATATTAATAAATATTATTAGTTTAATATTTTTTATTATTTCTCTCCTCTTATATTATTAATAAATATTAATTTTATAATAAATAAATATTAATTTATAATAATTTTATAATAATAAATAAATATTTAATTAGTTTTGTTATTATCAAACAAAGTAAAAAATTTAGTTTGATTTTTTAATTTTAAACAT
This sequence comes from Hibiscus trionum, assembly GCA_030270665.1. Taxonomy (NCBI): domain Eukaryota; kingdom Viridiplantae; phylum Streptophyta; class Magnoliopsida; order Malvales; family Malvaceae; genus Hibiscus; species Hibiscus trionum. The sequence goes on along the minus strand of BSYR01000021.1, from coordinate 5,378,447 downwards.
AATTTAGTTAAATATATTTAATTTAAAAATAGCACAATTTACTAGTTTAACTTGGTGGTTAAATATTTTTAAAAAAAAATTTAATAAGGTATTGCGTTCGAATGTGTTGTTTCTAATTTGTATAGGTTAAATATAAATGTTAGAAAATTTAAATCAAATAGTTGGCTTAGTGTAATTGGTATACACGTTGGCCTTTCATGCTAGTTACCTCGGTTTGAATCTTGGTTGCACCAATTGTGTTTTTAGGTTTTTTTGGGTTAATTTGTACAGCTTAAATATAAATGTTAGTAGATTTGAATCAGGTAACCAGCCTAGCATAGTTGGTTCACGCGCATGCCTTATGCGCTGGTTGTCCTGGGTTCGATTCCCAGCGGCATCAATTATGTTTTTAGGTTTTTTTGGGTTAATTTGTACAGCTTAAATATAAGTGTTAGTAGATTTGAATCAAGTATCAAGCCTAGCCTAGTTGGTTCAAGCGCATGCTTGGTGTGCTGGTGGTCCTGTGTTTGAATCCCAGCGGCACCAAGTCTAATTTTAAGGATTTTTGGGGGTTTTTTCACCTAATAGTGTAGTGACACGTGTCACAACATGATTGGGTGAATAAAATTAAATAAAAATAATATATAAGAGGAGAGAGAAATGATTAAAAAAATATTAAAAAATGCCACGTCAGCAAAACCGTTAGTTATTTAACGTCGGGGACCAAAACAGGAGAACTATGTAACAGAAGGGACGAGTTTGCCGAAAAACATAGTTTTGGGACCAAAACAGGAGAATGGTGATAGTTAGGGGACCACCGGTGTAGTTTTCCCAAAATTTTAAAATAATTATTCAAAGTTTTAATTATTTTATAACTATGAGATAACTAGCAACAAGCTAGCCGAAGGCCATGTTCCATAAGATTTCGTCCAATCTTAGTTAAACCGTCATCCAATTTATTAGCTTCTCGAGACACATGAGAAAAATATCACTAACCGATCCCTAGGGGAGGACTCAAAACTTAAAACTGTTATAAATTAGGTGTAAAACAGAACGAGGTTTTAAAATTTTTAAATCATAAATTATACAAACACAATAATTTACATCGATTTTTCGATTATTTAATTTTTTAATCTTAACCCTAATAACCACGACATTAGGTAAAAAAGTAAAAAAAACATTTTTGAAGAAAGAAAAAGGTTAAGAAAAACCAATACATGGCTCCACTTTTCATTGTTTTTAAAAAGTGTTTTTGGGTTAAAAAAAACAACGCGGAATAGTTAGTTTTTTCAAGCTAAAATATTTTTTAACTTGATTTGGAAAGTACTTGTCAACATTTAATTTTTTTAGTTTTTAGGGCCATTTTGATATTATTTTTGAAAAGTGTTGTGAAAAAAATACTTATAAAATTGTCGTGGAAAAATATTTTTTAAAAATTGATTTAAGAATTTGGTATTTAATTTTATTGATAAAAAGTACTTTTTGAGAAGATAAAATGTGTATTTTAGATACATTGTCAAAAAATATTCTTAAGAAAGTAAAAATTGAATTTAAGAATTAATAAGGACTAAACTTGTCAAACGATATTTTCAACTCCAAAGCTAAAAAAAATAACTTTTTTTTTGAAAACATGTCAAGGAAGGAAGTTTTGAACTAGGTCACGATGTATTCTCTCGAGGCGCATGTTAGCGGGTTTGAAAGGCACTCAAGGTTTCTAGGTTTCCTGCTCGATTCTGGTTAATTTTTATTGATTTCTTTCTTAATTCATTGTCTCGTTGTGATTCTTGGATCTGTGCGTGGGATTTATGGCTGGTTCGTCTTCTAGTGGGCTCGATTGGAGAAAGTTTTTCGCGTCGAATGGTAAGCAATCCCTACAGTATTTTCTCCCCAATTTCGAAGGAGGGTTCGGCTGCTGTTAAGCTTCCCTTGGATGTTTTTGAGGAAGGGGATCGTGACTGGAGCTGTTCACTGGTGAGGCAATTCCATGGCTCTGCGCCTAATTTTAGAGCTATGCATAAGGCTGTTGACCTGATGTGGGGCAAGAAGATCGCGACCGAGGTACGTTTGGCTGGTTTAAACCTTTTTATCTTTTTCGTTTGTTGATTCGACATCTAGGGATTGGGATTTTAGAGCATGGTCCCTGGCATATCCAGAATAAACCCTTGTTGCTACGAAAATGGACTTCTAATATGAAGAAGTTAGAGTTTAACCTTGATCACATGCCTGTGTGGGTTAGGTTGTTTAATATTCCTCTTGAATTGTATACTAAGCGGGGGCTAAGTTATATTGCAAGTGCGGTGGGCATTCCTTTGTATATGGACTCATTTACTACATCTAAGAAGAGATTGGAGTATGCTAAAGTTTGCGTAGAGATCACAATTGACACTTGCATACCTAGCACAATTGAGGTTTTGCTTCGAGATGAAACTTTTGCCCTTGTCAAGGTTGATGTTCCTTGGCTCCCTTCTAGCTGCTCGAAGTGTAAGATTTTTGGGCATCATAATAAATATTTCCCATTGACTAAAGCCAAGCCTGCTCAACATAAAGTTACTAAGGTTTGGAAGGAGAAGAAATCTATTGTTTCTGCTCCTGATGTTGTCAGTAGTGAATTGGTGCTGAATTTGGAGCAGGGTTCGACTGATTTTGTGCAAGGGGAAGAGAATCAGATTGTTTCTTAGACTGGTTCTGTGCAAGGGGAAGAGAATCAGATTGTTGCTCAGACTGGTTCTGTGCAAGTTGAATTGAATCAGTCTAGCATTGTTTAGCCGAGTTCTATTTTGAACCAGGATGAGGGGGATATGGGGTTACAAAATAAAATGATATGCACTAAAGCTAAGGTGCCTCACCGTCTTCATCGCCTCCAAGGTCATCCAAGAAATCATCCTTGTCCTTCTCTTGATCCTTGCGAAATTGCCTCCAATCACCGTAGAAGTTGGTGAAGGAGAGATCCATGGATGATTGTTGGGTTTCAAAAGAGGTAAGGTGATTCTCCGTGCCAAGAACACGATCCTCAAAGGATGTTAATTGAGTGTTGATAACAGCAAACCCGGAAGCCATGTTTGTGTCCATGGTGTTGAACCTTTCGGCGAGGAAGGCCATGAGAGAATCATTGTTAGGAGCCACAACAGGAACTTGAACTTGTGGTTGAGGCTCTTCTTAATGTGCTTGAGCTCTACAATCAACTCGAATCCATTCACCAAGTGCGTAACGAAATCCGGACCTTATCAGAGAAGATTCACCAAGCTTTTGCTTTTGTTGTTTCGAAAAATCGTATGAGACATCAAGGCCAATGCGAACAAAGATGTAGCTCAAAACAGTCACATAGGTGAAGGAGGTGATGGAGTCGGATAGACGATGCCTCATAAGATGGACCATCTCCGCAAACATTATCTTCACTAAGTTAGGTTGCTGTTCTTTTCGGAAACACTCGAGCCAAAAAGTGTTAACTTGACGGATATGGGCAAAATTTCCTCCGGATAGGCGAAAGAACCAATATATGATCAAGTGCAAGAAACGGTCATGGGTATCCAAAGTGAGAACCGGTCCAATTTGAGATCCAAAGTGGGTTTCATCCTCAATACCCTCATCAACAAGCCCAAGAAAGTTCACTAGGGTGGATGGTTCAATGCGAAACTTCTTGCCCAATATGTAAGAATCGATAGCAATAACTTCGGAACGATCTTTATTGCTAATAAGATTAGCATTGGAGTAGAAAAACAATACCATGTTTTTGTAGACAATGTCGGGAATACTCATGAAGCTCAGGAAACCCCATTGTTGCAAAAGAGGTAGGTACTTGAAATAGAAACGCTCGAAATCAAAGAATGCCATGTCAACAACTCTCTCTCGTTGAACAACGACATCTTGAAGAATTTTAAAACGATTCCTAGCCTCTTGGTTTCTAAGACTTTTGGCATAAAGAAGGGTAAGGTTTGGATGAACATTGTCATCGGGGTTCGAACCTTCACCCCTTCAATCTTTCTTTTCTTAGAATCCATTAAAACCACTTAAAAACAAAGCAAGCAATAAAATTTAAGTGTATGCATTAAATCCTAATTCGATCCAATAAGAATCTCATTAAGGTTTTTAAAGACACTTTGAAAGCATATACATAAAAACAAATTTGAAAATTTGTGTTAAAAAATACGAATAAAATAAAATATATTCAAACCAAAAAAATTGAGATTTGAAATTTTTTTACAAGATTTTGAAAACCCATAATTTAAAACAAGTATTCTATACAAAACTATAATTTTTTAACATTATATTCGAACGAAATAAAGAGAAAAAGAAAAAGATAGAAAATGCCTCAAAGATGGGATTTTGGAGGAATTTGTGGATGAAATTGGACAAAATTGATGAAGCTTGCTTAGGTTGATGTTTAGGAGTAAAAGCCCTCAAGTTTTGATGAAAAACAAAGAGATTTGAAAGGTTTTTATAGATGAAATCGGTTAAGGGTTTTGAGGGTTTTTAGGTTTAATTAAAAGTCTCTTTAAGCATTTAAAACCCTTTAAATTTGGCTTTTCTGGATACGCGTTTCGAAACAGGAGAGGACGTTTTGAAACAGGCGTACCTAAACGCATTCTAACGTTCCGAAACATATTGAATGTTTCAATATAGGTTTAACTGTATCGAAGCCCAAGAGTTGCCCGTATCGAAATGAATAGGGGTCGTTTCGATACAAGTTTTAACAGAACCAAAACGTTTCGAAACCCTTGAGGGCGTTTCGAAACACCTTGATCCATATGTGTTCTTTAGAGGCAGCCCGTATCGAAACAGGGTGACCAGTTTTGATACCAATAGCCCTGGAAGAGCAGATTAGGCACTAAAATGCAGAAAAATCGAACTTTGATTGAACCTAGATGCATGAATGAGATGTATGAGCAAGTTTAACATATCAAAACATAAATATATTTCCCCTAACTATAAGCAAGGATGCAATTAAGATAAAAAACACATAAGCATGAGATTCAACAAGAATTCAAGCAATTTTAAGCACAAAAGTCCTAAAAGGTCAAGATAGGCTAGTTAGACCTAACTCTCTCCTAAGGGACCAAAAACACTATTTATCTAAAGGTTTGGTAAAGATGTCCGCTAATTGATTTAAGGTGTCTACATACTCTAAAACAACATCTTCCTTAAGGAAATGATCTCTAATGAAATGATGCCTTATTTCTATGTGTTTGGTTCTAGAGTGTTGGATGGGATTTTTGGTAAGACATATGGCACTAGTGTTATCACACTTAAAGGGTATGATGTCTACCTTAATTCCATAGTCTAAGAGATTTTGTTTCATCCAAAGGACTTGAGCACAACAACTCCCTAAGGATATGTACTCCGCTTCGGTGGTAGATAAAGCTACACTATTTTGTTTCTTAGAGAACCAAGATATGAGCATAGTACCTAGGAATTGACAAGTGTCGGAAGTACTTTTCATATCTATCTTACAACCCCCGTAATCCGCATCTGAATAAGCATGAAGGTTAAAGGTTGAGTCTCTAGGATGCCAAAGGCCTAAATAAGGAGTATCTCTAAGGTACCTAAAGATCCTTTTAACGGCTATAAGGTGTGACTCTTTAGGACTAGCTTGGAACCTAGCACACAAACAAACACTAAACAATATATTCGGTCTACTTGTGGTAAGGTAAAGCAAAGACCCAATCATAGAACAATAAAGCTTAGAGTCAACACACTTGCCTCCTTCATCTTTGTCAAACTTTGTGGATGAGCTCATTGGTGTAGCTTGAGACTTTGCTTGCTCCAAGCCAAACTTCTTGAGCATATCTTTGATTTACTTAGCTTGATTGATGAAGATGTCATTATTCATTTATTTGATTTAGAGTCCCAAAAAGAATGAGAGTTCCCCTATCATGCTCATTTCAAATTCACCTTGCATCAACTTAGAAAAAATCTTGACAAAGCAACCCATTAGTAGAACCAAAAATAATATCATCAACATAAATTTGAACTACTAAGATATCTTTGCCATTGTTTTTAATAAATAGTGTTGTGTCCACCTTTCCTTTTTCAAAACATTTTCCAACTAGAAAACTTGATAATCTTTCATACCAAGCTCTAGAAGCTTGTTTTAAACCATATAAAGTTTTTGACAATTTGAAAACATGGTTTGGAAAAGTGGGATCTTCAAAACCCGGTGGTTGTTCCACATACACTTCTTCGTCTATAAAACCATTTAAAAACACACTTTTGACATCCATTTGAAAAAGCTTGAATTCATGATAACATGCAAATGCAAGTAACATCCTAATTGCTTCTATTCTAGCTACGAGTGCATAGGTTTCATCAAAATCAATTTCATCTTCTTGAGTGTAACCTTGAGAAACAAGCCTAGCCTTGTTTCTCACTATGTTACCACTCTCATCTAGTTTGTTTCTAAAGACTCATTTGGTTCCTATATTAGATTTGTTTCTAGGCCTATCAACTAATGTCCATACTTTACTTCTCTCAAATTGGTTTAACTCATCTTGCATGGCCATAATCAAAAAGTCATCTTTTAATGCTTCTTTAACATTCTTAGGCTCAATGCATGAGATAAAAGCAACATTATTAAGCATTTTAAGAGAAGAACGAATAGTTACCCCCTTGGATGGATCACCCAAGATCTCACCACCTTTGACATAGTTGTACTCCCTTGGGTAGCTCACTTCCTTTTCCTCAAGAGACATATCTTGCAATGTTTCTAGAGGCGGTTCTTGTGCTTCTTCCTCTTTGGTTGGAATCTCATTCACCTTTGATGATTCTCCACCATCATTGGCTTCAATGATCCCTACATCATCATCATCACAAGAATCCTTCCTCGGAAGGACGTTATCATCGAAAACCACATGAATAGATTCCTCTACAACTAAATTTCTTTTGTTAAACACGCGATAGGCTTTAAAGTTTAAAGAGTAACCTAGAAAAATAGTTTCATCACTCTTTGTATCAAATTTACCTAAATTATCTTTTCTATTGTTTAAAACAAAACACTTGCAACCAAAAGGATTAAAATAGCTAATGTTAGGCTTTTTAGATTTTAAAATCTCATAAGGAGTTTTCTTCAAAATAGGCCTAATCATTACTCGATTTATAATGTAGCAAGCGGTGTTAGTGGCTTTTGCCCAAAAATACTTAGGTAAATTATTTTCACAAAGCATAGTCCTAGCCATTTCTTCTAAAGTTCTATTTTTCCTTTCAATTATCTCATTTCGTTGAGGAGTTCGAGGAGCCGAAAAGTTATAGCTAATCCCATTTTCATTACAAAAATCTTCAAAACCCATATTTTGAAATTCGGTTCTATGATCACTTCTAATATGTGAAATTTTAAATTCAAGATCATTTTGGGTTATTTTTGAAAATGTGATGAAGTTTTCTAAAGGCTCATCTTTGGTGCTTAAAAAGAGAACCCATGTATACCTAGAGTAATCACCAACAAGTACAAATGCATATGATTTCCTACCCAAGCTAGTAGTCCTAATTGGCCCAAAGAGATCAATATGGATCAATTGCAAACATCTACTTGTAGAAACATCATTAATGGACTTGAAAGAGGCGCTATGTTGTTTACCTTTAGCACATGCATCACAAATTTTATCTAAAGAGAACTTGAGCTTATGTAGGCCTCTAACTAGATTAAGGGAAACTAATTTTTCTAAAACGCTAATGCTAGCATATCCTAGTTTCCTATGCCATAACCATGCATCATTTTCATTTTGTGCAACTAAGCATGCATGTGATGCATGAATGTCATCTAGATGAACCATATAAATATTGTCTATGCGATGACCAATGAGCATTGTTTTGTTAGATTTAATGTCTACTATTCTACAGCCATTTACATCAAACATGGCATTAAACTCTTTATCACATAATTGACTAATGCTCAACAAATTGTGTTTTAGACCATTGACATACAAGACATTTTCAATATGTATGAAAGAGTGATTACCTATGGAGCCAATACCTTCAATGTGGACTTTGGATTTGTCACCAAAAGTTACTACTCCTTCACTTTTTGGCATTAATTCCATGAATCGACTCTTGTCTCTAGTCATGTGTCTCGAGCATCCACTATCAAGGTACCATGAATTTTGACTTTGTGCTTTGGCCTTGTTGTAACCCCCTCGTCCCGGTCCGGACGTTTGACCGATCCGAGTGGGCTACACGGGGATAACCGAGATGAAACCCGTTAAGGCTCCACTTCGGTTACCGACCCTAGAGAAAAATTTTCATTTTTATCTTATCTAAATGCATCAATTAGACCTAAGCGGAAGCCCAACAACAAACCGGGCCTAAGCCCAACTCTTGAAACCCCTTAGAGATGTCAAAAGGTCCAAAAACAGGCTTGTGTTTCGAAACGGTCAAAGCTCGTTTCGAAACACCAGCTTCAATTTAAAAAGTCAGACGCCCGTTTCGAAATGCATCCACCCCGTTTCGGAACAGGGTCTCGATTTGCCTTGCCGTTTCGATACTAGTTTCGAAACAGGCACCTCCAGTAGCAAAAGTGTTTCGAAACTGGTTTCGAAACAGGGGCTCATAGTGGCCAAAACGTATCGAAACGAGTTCCGATACGGGGGGCCTGGAACCATACTCGTTTCGAAACAGGACAGCCCGTTTCGAAACACTTGTTGCCTGCAAACTTCCAAAATCAGTTTTAGACATCTCCTAGTGGTTCCAAACGTTCGAAACAACTTCACGCAGCATACAATTCATACAATTACATTCTAGAGGCATGCATCCTATAGCAACTAGCTCAACATACACGGGGATACAAGGGTTACATCCATTCAAAGATCATGCATCTCAAAGACTTAAACATTCAAGGTTCATGCTTACATATAGTCAAACACTTAGACAAAATTAAGGTAAGCAAAATACCAACATGGTTTACAAGCAAGGCATACATCCCAAAAGCCAATTTAACAAACACATAAGGGGAGTCTAACATGCTCCTAAACAACCACATCATACTTCAAAAGCATCATAGCACGAATACATGTCCCATTGCTTGACCATTACATCATAACTAAAAACCATACTTGGTAGCTAGCACCACAAAGCACACACACTTAGAGGCCTCTTCTTGCACTTAGCAACCCACGAGCTACTGATCTACATTGTCGAACAAAGAGAGCGTAAGCAATAAAGCTTAGTGAGGGTAATCTCTTTAAAAACAAACCTCGACAATGCAGGGTCCAAGCACGATCTCAACCAAGGTAAATGCATGACCATACCTTCGATCCTCAAGAGCCAAAATGTCAATGATGCATGAACAAATATCCAATAACATGTCATGCTCAACAAGCTCATTTCCACAACATATGTAAGCACATATAATCATCGAAAAGGAAACACATTTCCACATCACATTGATACACATATCAATTTATATTGGCACCTAGCTATGACTCGAATACGCGGATAATACGTTGGAACTCACATCCAACAACCACTTTACCTCACGGTGGGATTACACTCATCACCGGTCTCGCGGAGGGGATTCCACTCATCCTCACGCCCCGTCGATGGGATTCCACTCATCATCGACAATATATAAATAACAATTTTCGGGCGAACCCATACTCCTCCTTGGTGACTCAACGCCACCAAGGCCACGCGCGAATTTGACTCATGTGTGCACACTAACAACCTAATGATCGATCATTTGTACTCAAGCATACTAGTGCCAACATTTAACTCATTCCACATTATCAAATACAACCAATTCCGTGCTTGGCACGTACTCACCATGATCACAATACACATGCATATCACAATGCATCACAACCATGCCTCATCACACATGTATAACACATTATACATAAATCATCATATCATAAACATCACGAGGCATAAACATCAAGTAAGAGTCAACCAATGTCTCTAGTTTAAGCTTAGGATTAGGCTACCACCCTAATCCTAACTCTAGGTGGGTCTACCAAGCCCGACCTAGTCTACATGTTCGAACCAAACACTTAGAAAACACTTTGAAAACATTAATCACTCACCTTCACTTTCAAGCTCAAATACTAAGCAAGCAACCAACTTCAAGCTTCCGGATTCGCTCCCGATGCTTCACCAACACAAGCTCTTGCCTCTAAACAACCTCAACACAATCCAAACAACTTCAAATCAGCCCAAGCATCAAAGTAACTAACCCGGAATACAATTCAAACATCAAACTCAACATTTCAAGCCATGAACAAACCCCCAATTTACCCAACTCGTGCAGCCCAATAACCTTGATCAAAACTCATGTTTCCAACACATTTTATACCCACAAATGATCCCAAAGCAACCCCCAACCATAGTACTAACATTAGCCCACCAATTCCAACCTAAAACAACCCCCAAAACTCACCCAAAACCCTTCAAAAACCTCCTTTAAACCCAATTTCGGGAATGTGTTCAAAACCATGTAAAATTCATATATGTTGCATCATATGACTCATAGACTTCATAACTAACAACATTAAATCGAAATTTCAAGTTAAACATCATAAAGTTATCATTTTTAATCAAAACCTCAAAAACTCAAATTTCCAAAACCTTGATGAAAATGAAAACTATTTGTACTTTTGAAGAGAGGAAGTTGAGGACAAACCAAAACTGATATTACCTTTCAAAAACGAGTTGAAATGAAGGAGCTTTGTGATGAAATAGTGGAGGGGATGAGAGCTATCTCTTTTCACATTAGCTTTAGTTTGGAGAAGATAGTGAATAGTGGCTATTTGATAAAAAAGGGGATTTAAAATTGAAGGTTGCATTATTTACAAGTTTGCCATTAATGAATGGCTATTTTCCATTTTCCTTAAAACCTCTTCAATTTGTATTTCATTCATTTTAGCCCAACACAAAAATATTTGTTTGTGAAACCCGAGGCCCAAAAGATTATTTTGATTATAAAACCGAGCCCGAAATAATATTAAAATATTATTTTCACCCGACCCCTAAACCCAGGTGTTACACTTGTAGCAATGCTCCCCCTATAAACAAAGAGTTTAAACTTTGATTTTTGGTATCCAAATCATTTTGAGTCCATGAGTGTTAGCTCCCAAAAGCTTGGTTCCCTTAGAAGTCCAAGATGACAAGGCATTAACATTATTAGATTTTACAAGTTCCTTAGGAACCCATACACTTCTAATCTTTTTAGTCCTAGAGTGCCTATAGGAGCCATTTTGTTTGTAGTTCAAATTCTTTCTTTTTGTAAAGTTGGTTTTTGAAGATCCACCCTTTTCAAGCTTTGAAGAACCAACATTTTTGAAAGAATTTTTGAGCTCATTAACCAATTTTTGGTGTTCATCATTACATTGAGAATGAAGGTTGTTTAAATCAATATTTTCTTTTTAAAGAACTTTAGATCAACTTGCAAGCTTAAAACCTTTTTCTCGAAATCCGAGTTAGTTTTAGAGAGTAAATCGTTTTGAGCTTTCAAATCTGAAATGACATTTTTGTTTTTCAAAACGGACTCCTTGTATTTCTATACTAACTCATCATATACCTCTTGTAGCTCATCATATGCATCATGCAATTCAAAAAATGTAAAATCACAGCAAGATGAGTTAGAGGTTGCCGTAGAATCATCCTCAAGAGACATGAGGCAAAGGTTGGCCACTTCGTGTTCCTCATCCTCGGATGGTTCCTCATCACTCCAAGTAGCAATCTTGGCTTTGAGCTTCTTCTTCTTCTCAAAGCCATTCTTCTTAAGTTGAGGGCAATCAGAACGAATATGACCCAACTTATTGCACTCAAAGCAAATGATATGATCCTTTTCCTTTTTTTTTTGTTCTTGTTCTTGAAGTCTCTCTTTCTTTGAAATTTCCTCTCTTGGTTAGACTTCATGAACCGTGAGAAGCGTTTGGCTATCATTGCCAACTCCTTGAAATCATCCTCCTCACTAGAAGAGCTCTCCTCTTGTTGAGAGGCCTTGAGAGCAACTCCTAGCTTCTTTTTCTTGTACACCTCTTGCTTCTATATTCTCCTTTCTTCTTTTCCTCTTCTCTTCTTTGTTTCATAATCTCATGAGTAAGGAGAGAACCAACTAGCTCATCAAGCTTCAAGGTCTTCAAATTCTTAGCTTTGATGATGACCGTTCTTTTACCATCCCAAGATTCCGGGAGATAATATAGAAGCTTCCTAACTAGCTTGTCTTCAGAATCACTTCACCGAATCCTTTTAGACCATTGACGATGATCAAAAATCGATCAAACATCTTGGAGACACTCTCATCGGGATCCATCTTGAAATTTTTATAACTTAAATTTAGTAGCCCGATCTTCGTCTCCTTAACATCGCTAGATCCTTCATACGTTATCTCAAGAGTGTCCCACACTTATTTGGCACTATCGATTGAAGAAACCTTAGAATAGATGTCCAGACCAAGTGCACAAAAGATGATGTGCAATGTTTTATCGCTGACTTGCATCCTTCTTCTATCTTCTTCGATCATCTCCGATTTCACTTTTGGGACAAGTCTTTCTTCATCATTTCTTTTCATTGGAATGTAAGGCCCTTCTTCAACTACATCCCAAACCATGTAGTCAGTGGATTTGATGAAGAGACGCATCCTATTCTTCCAATATGAGCAGTTGTCCCTATTGAAGAATGGTGGTTTAGTGGTGGATTGAAACTCGTAGGGGTTGGAGGTTGAGGTAGATGTCATGGCTTGACAAGAAACTTGATCACACTCTTCTAGGATCTCTTCTTGTGGTTGTTAATCCTTCAAAAGAGGTAGGCTCTGATACCAATTATTGAGTGGATCATTGATTCGATAAATGCCAAGAGGGGGTGAATTAGATTTTTAAATTGGTTGGTAGTGAAGTGGTAAAATAAAAATTGAAGACAAAGGCACTTATAGTGGTTCAAGTTCCAAATGAACTCTACATCCACTACCTTAGCTCCCACTAAGGATTTTCCAAACAACTTCACTAGTTGATCTTCCTCTTTTCTAGGCTTAGAAGGAAACCTTTACACAAATTGTCAATTTTCTACCCAAAATTGACCAAACCCTCTCACAAATATACAAAAAAGAATGTGGCAATTACAATGTATCTCTCAAGACAAATATTGCCCAAATTACAAGCACTCAACCCAATTGAATCTAAAAAATAGGAAATTACAAAGAAAGACAATTGGGGTTTACAAGGATATTGAAATTAAGCACTTGAGCTTAGATTTGATGTAGGATTTTTTCTATTAGGATCAATGGTTGTTACTGGTTGTTTTTGGACTCTCTTTTATATCTTCTCATTCAATTCTAGCCGTTGGGGTTGTTGCCATCATAAATATAGCCATTGGGATGCAATCTTCCCACCATAAATGTACTTCTGCAACTACTCGTTTTGAAACACCTGTACATGTTTTGAAACATACCAAAATAGAAATAGCCGTTGGGGTGTAATTAAGAGACTGTATCAAAACGGATAAGATCGTTTCGATATGCTAAGAGCCCGTTCCGAAACACACTTCAATTAACATTTAACACATGCATGAAACAATAAATAAAAAAAACAGGGTTGCTTCTCCACTCCACCATTTCTCCTACATTTTTTTTCGTTTTTATCTTTATCTTTAATGGATTGTGTCAGTGATAAGCGTTGGGAGTCGTTTCCCGACATGCTTATCTATAATGGGTTGTGTCAGTTAGGAGTCATTTTTCGATATGGTCTCCACTGAGATATCTCTTAAGGAAATAGCAGACGCAGTCGAACATACTCGTCCTAAAAGATGTGTGGGCCTTATGATATTTTTTAAAGAGTTAACTATTGAGATGGTCACTTATGTTTCTCTCCAGTACAGAGTTGGTCACCAATTTTCAAAAATGAATAATAAGGTCATTTACATTTTTGATTTGTAAATTTTTGGTCATTAAGACGTTTGTTGCCGTTAAACTTTAAGGTTAACTATTGAGATGGTCACTTATGTTTCTCTCCAGTACAGAGTTGGTCACCGATTTTCAAAAATGAACAATAAGGTCATTTACGTTTTCGATCTATAAATTTTTTGTCATTAAGAAGTTTGTTGCCGTTAAACTTTAGGGTTAACTATTAGGATGGTCACTTATGTTTCTCTCCAGTACAAAGTTGGTCACCGATTTTTAAAAATGAACAATAAGGTCATTTACGTTTTCGATCTGTAAATTTTGTGTCATTAAGACGTTTGTTGCCGTTAAACTTTAACGGGAGGCTGATATGGCATGATAAAAAGAATGATAAATTACTTAGATAGTCCCTAAACTATTACTTCACTTCTATTTTAACCACCGAAATAAAAATAATTTGTATAATTACACATTTAATCCTCTATATTTACAATTTTGTTAATTATTCTACTCTTCACCCTCTTCTATATTCTTTTTCATCTAACACGATCCTTAATTTTTATTATATTAATTCCCAATTCACATTGTATATTTTCTACTATATTAATTATCAATCTTTTAACCACCAATATGTGCCAATAATTCAAGAATGTAAACCATCACAAAAAATGAATGTAATTGATAGAGAAATACAAGCTCCAAACCCTGGTAGCAGACATGGCGGATGGATCACCTTCCCATTTATCACTAGTTCTCTTCAACTCTTAAATTTATTGAGCGACGAATATCGAGCTGATCAACAATCTCCAAAGGAGTCGTTATATCGTCCCTGATCCTCTTAATGTTAGGGCCTAACAATCCCATATGTATATACCCGTACAACTTAAGTGTGGTTACAGCAAAATTGAAAGCCCTTTGTATGTTACTTCAATGGGTCTTTCAAGAGATTACATTTCTTTATTACTTAACTGAGAACTTTCTCTCTAAAAACATACCACAAGAATTGGGAATTTTGAACTATAATCTCTTGGAAGGGAGATGTAGGGGTGTGAAAAACTGACCCGACCTGGTAACCTGCCTGAAACTCGATCGAGTCAGAACCTGGTTTAACCCGAGAATTCAAAGACCGAACCCGACCTGCACCCGACCGAAACGAACCCGAACCCGAATTTGACCTGTAACTGTAGAAACCGAACCCGAACTGCACCCGACCGAAGTGAACCCGAACCCGAATTTGACCTGTTACTGTAGTAACCGAACCCGACCTGCACCCGACCGAAACGAACCCGAACCCGAGACTAACCTGCCAGATAACCGATTTAACCCGACCTGAAATGAACCCGACCTGAAATGAACCCGACCTGTTTTGAACCCGACCTGTTTTTAACCCGACCTGTTTTGAACCCGACCTGTTTTGAACCTAAACTGTTCTTGACCTGAACTGTTCTTGACATGAACTGTTCTTGACCTGAACTGATATTGACCTGAACTGTTATTGACCTGAACTGTTATTGACCTGAACTGATATTGACCTGAACTGATATTGACCTGAACTGATATTAACCTGAACTAATACTATTATTTGATTTGCTAATAATGATAATTATCTGACATTTAAAGAAGTTGTATTTAATGAATATAAAATAATGTCAAGTATTGAAAAATTTTAAAATTAATAATAATTTCAAGTATTAATAAATTAATTAACTTAACTTCAATTAAAAGATAAATTGAATTAATAATAATTTTAAGTATTAATAAATTGTATTTCTAATTAACTTGACTATTATTTTAAAATAACTTCAAAGATAAACTATTATACTTAATTAACTTAAGTGGAATGAATAACCATTATTAATTTAAAATTTTATACTTAATAAAATTAAGTTAAATGAGTAAAAATTATTAAATTAAATCTATATTCTTAATTAAAATAAGATGACTTAAATTTTTTATTATAGGAATAAATTAATGCTAAATAATTATTTTTTTATACATTCTGACTCTACAACAATGTCGGTTCGGTGCCCGGGCAATTCACATGGCCGGTAAAATTCCCAAAATACCTTTTTTCTCTCTATCTTGTTATTTATTACTTACTTATTTTATTATTAATATTTATGGTATATTATTAATATGGTCATTAAAATCTGACAATACTCTCTCTCCTATTTATAGTAGTTGACTGAGATGATGTAGAGCTGACATCAGTGTGCCAACTGGATCCAGCTAATGGGGAGAAGAAGAACATAATTTGTGGCAAAGCTTACGGACCAATGAATGAGCGCCACCTGTCATATTTGAGCGGGAAAAATGGGTTTTCAGCTTTAGTTGTGTTTGTTGGGCTATTATTTACCAAATTTGGGCGGGAATAATCATTAGGAACTTAATTTGTGGTTTAGGGTTTAGGTTAAATGTTTAGGGTTTAGGGTATTAGGGTTTAGTGTTTATGAAGCCTTTAGGTTTAGGGTAATCCTAGATCGAGGGTTTAGTGGTTAGGGTTAATTACTCATGCTTTAGGGTTTAATGCTTAGGGTTTAGAATTAGACATTAGGGGTTTAAACCTTAAACCCTAATATTTAATCAATGAACCATAGTCCCTAACCCTAAACCCTAAACAATAACCACTACCCTCTAAACCATAAAACCCTAATATTTAATATATAGCTCATAGTCCGTAATCCTAGATTGAGGGTTTAGTGGTTAGGGTTAATTACTCATGCTTTAGGGTTTAATGCTTAGGGTTTAGAATTAGACATTATGGGTTTAAACATTAAACCCTAATATTTAATCAATGAACCATAGTCCCTAACCCTAAACAATAACCACTACCCTCTAAACCATAAAACCCTAATATTTAATCTATAGCTCATAGTCCGTAATCCTAGATCGAGGGTTTAGTGGTTAGGGTTAATTACTCATGCTTTAGGGTTTAATGCTTAGGGTTTAGAATTAGACATTAGGGGTTTAAACATTAAACCCTAATATTTAATCAATGAACCATAGTCCCTAACCCTAAACCCTAAACAATAACCACTACCCTCTAAACCATAAAACCCTAATATTTAATCTATAGCTCATAGTCCGTAATCCTAGATCGAGGGTTTAGTGGTTAGGGTTAATTACTTATGCTTTAGGGTTTAATGCTTAGGGTTTAGAATTAGACATTAGGGGTTTAAACCCTAAACCCTAATATTTAATCAATGAACCATAGTCTCTAATCCTAAACCCTAAACCCTATACATTTAATTACAAATAATAATAATAATAATAGTAGTAATAATAATAATAATAATAATAGTAATAATAATAATAATCATAAAACTAATAATAATAATAAGCATAGTAAATATATAATAATAATAATAATAATTGTATTTAAGTATATAATAATAATAATAATAATAATAATAATAATAATAATAATAATAATAATAATAATAATATTACTAATCATAGTAATAATAATAATAATAACTAATAATAATAATAATAATAAAAACTAATAATAATAATAAGCATAGTAAATATATAATAATAATAATTGTATTTAAGTATATAATAATAATAATAATAATAATAATAATAATAAACCCTAAACCCTAAAACCTAAACGCTAAAACCTAAACGCTGAAAACAAAAACCATTAATCCATCAATATATATATTACATGTACGTATGTACGTATCATTTTATGAACAGTAAACCCTAAACGCTAAACCCTAAACCCTAAACCATAAACCCTAAAAACCATAATCCATCAATATATATATAATACATGTAGGTATGTTTGTATTAATTTAAGATCAATAAACCCTAAACCCTAAACCCTAAAAACCATAATCCATCAATATATATATAATTAATGTAGGCATGTTTGTATTAATTTAAGATCACTAAACTCTAAACACTAAACCCTTAAACCCTAAAAACCATAATCCATCAATATATATATATAATTAATGTAGGCATGTTTGTATTAATTTAAGATCATTAAACCCTAAACCCTAAACCCTAAACTCATAATCCATCAATATATATATATAATACATGTAGGTATGTTTGTATTAATTTAAGATCAATAAACCCTAAACCCTAAACCCTAAACCCTAAACCCTAAAAACCATAATCCATCAATATATATATAATTAATGTAGGCATGTTTGTATTAATTTAAGATCACTAGACCCTAAACACTAAACCATTAAACCCTAAACCCTAAACCATAAAAACCATAATCCATCAATATATATATATAATTAATGTAGGCATGTTTGTATTAATTTAAGATCATTAAACCCTAAACCCTAAACCCTAAACCCTAAACCCTAAAAACCATAATCCATCAATATATATATAATTAATGTAGGCATGTTTGCATTAATTTAAGATTACTAAACCCTTAAACCCTAAACCCTAAAAACCATAATCCATCAATATATATATATATATAATTAATGTAGGCATGTTTGTTTTAATTTAAGATCATTAAACCCTAAACCCTAAACCCTAAACCATAACCCATAAACCCTAAAAACCATAATCCATCAATATATATAATTAATGTAGGCATGTTTGTATTAATTTAAGATCAGTAAACCCTAAACCCTAAACCCTAAACACTAAACCCTAAACCCTAAACCCTAAAAACCATAATCCATCAATATATATATAATTAATGTAGGCATGTTTGTATTAATTTAAGATCAGTAAACCCTAAACCCTGAAAACCATAATCCATCAATATATATAATTAATGTAGGTATGTTTGTATTAATTTAAGATCCCTAAACCCCAAACCCCAAACCCCAAACCCTAAACCCTAAACCCTAAAAATAAATCCAATGGTACCAACTATATATATATATATATCACATATATGTAATCCCCTAACCCTAAACCCTAAATCGTAAAAATAAAAATCATAATCCGTCAATATATATAATACACATAACACAATAAACCATAAACCCGAAGGAACCCGACCTGAAATGAACACGACCTGAAACGAAACCGACCTGAAATGAACCCGACCTGAAACAAAACCGACCTGAAAAGAACCCGACCTGAAACGAAACCGACCTGAAACGAACCCGACCTGAAACGAAACCGACCTGAAACGAACCCGACCTGAAACGAAACCGACCTGAAATGAACCCGACCTGAAACGAAACCGACCTGAAATGAACCCGACCTGAAACGAAACCGACCTGAAATCAGCCTGTCAATTAACCGTTTTGACCCGACCTGAAATGAACCGACCTGAAATGAACCCGACCTGAAATGAACCCGACCCAAAATGAACCCGACCCGAAATGAACCCGAACCCGAACCGAATCGAGTCAAAACAAAAAATGACCCGAAATGACCTGTAACCGATTTGACCCGACCTGACAGAGCCCGACCTGAAACCCAACTGTTGACCTGTTTTTACATCCCTAGGGAGATGTGAGCCGACCAAAAGTTAAAAAAAGGCCGAAGCTAGGTTCTTGTCTATATTTAAATTTGTGTATGCTACATGTACAACATAGTCAAATAAAATCATTGTCAGCACCACTTCATTACAACCGACTATCTTTCTCAAAATCAGAACCAGGTTTCACTCCAACTGGTGAGGGTGGGGGTATAATTTGGGGTTAGCTAGTTTTGTGGAGTTACGATTTGAGGTTAGTTGGTTTTGTGATATAGGGGTGAGACCACCGTTTAGCCACCGTTCGTTGGTGTGAGAGTGAGGCAGTTTGACGGTGAATGTGAAAAAGATAATTATGATTTGGGATCTAGGTTTGGGATAAATTTGGATTTGTTATTTTTAATTTTAAATCATATTTTGTATTTAATATTAATAAATATAACATATCATAATAAAAATAATAATAAAATAATTCATATTATCGGGTAATGACAAAAAATAGAGTAATTTAAAAGTTGAGTGAGTAAATGTGTAATTATGCAAATTGTTTTTATTTCGATGGTCAAAATATGTAACACCCCCTTCCCGGCCTGGTAGAGAACCGCGTCGGAGAGCGCTACCGGAAAACAATACGGAGATCGGAGACATAAATCTTTTAGTGACATAACATATTAGAGATCAGAACTTATTCCAAAGTTCAAAAATCATTTCGGCATATTTTATTAATCTCTTTTAAGACTTAACACTTAACTTATTAACAACTTACTTGAATTGGGGTCAATTTTAAACTTTTTCAAACTCAGGGACTAATTTGTAATTTTTACAAATTAGGGGTCCTTATCTGAAATTCGCGATATTATACTGAAATTAAATTTACTAGTTATTAGCTTTAAAACCTTATATAAAACATAGGCAAAATTTCACAATAGTAGGCCCACAAGATTAGTATAATTGCTTTAACTACTTTGCCACCATACTAGGAGTTTATAAGGACAAAACACATTACTCTTTAATTGTAGTGACTTGTCAACCTTCCAACTAATCCCGATCTCGATCTGTTACTTTCCTTAACCTGAAATGTTATGCAATGAATGCATTAGACTTACATAGTCTAAGTGAGGTAGCCAATGACAATGAATGAACATATTATGTCATGTAACATGCTTCCAAAAATGAACATCATGCTAATTATGCAATAACATGTCATACTTCATATTCATAACAAAGCATAATATCATATCAAGTCATGAAATAACAAGATGAGCCGTAGCTCCATATCATGTAGCATTTCATAGTTATATTCAAACATATCAAAGTAATGCAAGGCACTTACCAAATTTGCCATTCGAGCATAGTTACTCTACATGAGCCCTTAACAAATGCAACATAAACATCATACTTTTATGTTCATTCATACAGCAAGTATCGATCAAAACATTATCATATACAACAACAAGCATCATTTAAAAGCATTAGCATATACAAAACAAGTAGGCATATCAATTTCATTTCATTGGTACTTATCATTTAAGTACTTATCTTTCAAGTCATGTAACTTTTAAATGTTTTGCCTTGGATGATTAATGAAATAGGTAATCAAGTCTTCATGTAACATGTAACATTAGATACTCAAAGTATCCATTTCTCATTTCAACATATAACAGGGGATGCATAGGCATCAATGGTGACTTACCACCATTCAATTATCAAGGTGACTAACCACCTTATCAGGTTTATAGGTGACTAACCACCATCCTGTAACAAAGATCAGGGGAGCTCAACGACTCTAAGGCATGCCCTTCTACCTATAGACACTAATCAAACCAAGGACTTTATTTATCTTTCTTTATTAACAAGATCATTCACTTGCCAATCATTCATAATTTCAAAGGCATTTAACCATTTCAATAGGCATATACATATAATCAATCAAGCATCATGGTAACATAAAATTCCAGCAAGCACATGAGATCATTTTCATTTTATGATCATCAAAAATCAGTAGCAAAGCTTATCATTTAGTCACATTTCACACATCATAGCAACTAATCATATTTATACTAAGCATGCTTATCTAACAAGCAATATACACTTAGATCAATATTCTTGCCTTTAATCCGTCTTCCTTATCATTTTAAATTTTACCAATCATTATTAAATTCATTTCATGCTTTCTTCATGTTATCTAATAAAAAAAATAATAAGGTTAGGATACTAATCCCAACACTTTAAACAAAACTACACTCACATATCAGAACATAAAAAAACAATGATCGGAATGACACCGCGTCACCCGAGACAAATGCATCCACACTCACATATCAGAACATAAAAATAATGATCGGAATGACACCGCGTCACCCGAGACAAATGCATCCACACTCACATATCAGAACATAAAAACAATGATCGGAATGACACCGCGTCACCCGAGACAAATGCATCCACACTCACATATCAGAACATAAAAACAATGATCGGAATGACACCGCGTCACCCGAGACAAATGCATCCACACTCACATATCAGAACATAAAAACAATGATCGGAATGACACCGCGTCACCCGAGACAAATGCATCCACACTCACATATCAGAACATAAAAACAAATATCGGAATGACACCGCGTCACCCGAGACAAATGCATCTACACTCACATATCAGAACATAAAAACAATGATCGAAATGACACCGCGTCACCCGAGACAAATGCATCCATAATCACATATAAAAACAATGATCGGAATGACACCGCGTCACCCGAGACAAATGCATCTACACTCACCTCAATCCAAGCTTAGAGACATTTTCCTTATTCTCCAACTTTGTGGTTTCCTTCATTTCTACTCTTTTCTAACCAAACATTAAAGAAATATATCATTTAGTACATTAGGCAGCTTGCATTCTCCTCAAAGAAATATTTATATAAAATGTTCTATAATTCAAAATCTGATTTCGTTTGTTTTAAACGAAACTAGACTTAATAACCTTTTAAACCATATAAATTATAACTTTTAATTCCTCTTATACAATTTATAATGAATTTCTAAAATTGTTGTTGATGCAGATTTTAGGGGCAAACTGTTACCCTATTTTCATGACCTTTACTTACTCAAAAATTCATATCTTTTTACTCACAACTCCAAATAAGGAGTTCTTTACCATTCTAGAAAGCTTATAAACACACCTTTACAACCATGTATGGTACATAATTTTATCATTTCTCTATCAATACAGTTTATTACTTGAACATAAGGCATTTTCAGAAACCTAATCTGTCTATGCTTAATTTGTGACTTTAGTGCATTTATAACCTATGTTTCACTACACTATAAATCTTGAGCTTTTAACCACGTTTACATGAATCTTATAACATTATTTTTATAATCCAGCAACCTCAAAAATAGGACATGTAAGTCCTCAATTTATCAATTTCCACAAAACAGTCCCCTTTTTATTCTTTAATAATTCTATATGTGATCTAAATGGATTTAACCTACCAATTGAGACTTAATTCAAGCTTGGCCATTTAATTTCATTCATTTCATGACTCCCCTGTTTCAAGTATAAATTTCCAGAATTTTATTGGCATTATTTAAACCCCTAAAATTTTCGAATTTTACAATTTAGTATAGCAGATTCTAGATTTATTCAGTTTTAGTCCAGTAACTTCTAACAACAATTCCGAGACCTATACTTAACATTTTTGAGCAAATCATACCTCTATTTCATGTAAAATTTTGTCCTCTACAACTTTGTAGAAGAACCCGTTTTCCAGAAATGACTCTAACATGCTCAAAAATGCAGTTTTCTACAGGACAGTTTACAAATCCGAATTTCTTTATTCTTTCTACCCTTATCTTTTACCAACCTTTAATTAATCTAATTTCATGCTTAATATATATACTAACATCAAATTAAAGATAGTTGAGACTCTAATCTCAACTCTAATTTATTTCACTCACCTTGATAGACCGGTACTTTATTTTTATTTCTTGGGCTTGACGGTTGTTCCGAATCTACCTTGTATACCATGATAATTAATAAAAACTAATCAATAAAACAGTATCGAATATATATAAAAATATTCATCAAACTCGATACCGAAACTTAAACTTACTAGAGATTTGAGCTTACCCCGACGTCGACAGAGATTCGATATTATTATATCGAAAATATCGGACAACCAATCGTACACTGAACCACCTAATTACTTGATGTATCTCACTAATTTTTTTCTTTCTTTCTTACTTGCCGTGAATGGCTAATGTCTTTTGCCCCTTATTTATACTACTATGGCTGGCACCCCCACCCCTTTTTTTAATGTATTTCCAATAATAGTGGTATATCCACTAAAGGCATTATTTTTTTTTCCACCCATTCCTTATCCTTTCTTTCACGTGGGAGTGGATGGCATGATTCATATCTTTGGTTTCTTTATTGCCACTTATTTTCTTGTTCCCATTTGCTTTTGCTTTCATAATTTGCTTTCTTATCTTCAATTTGTGGAGTGGTTAGCCGGCCACTCCACTTTGTCTCTCTCTCTTTTTTTAAATAATAATAATAATAATAATAATAATAATAATAAACTATCATAAATTACCCCAAATAATATTTATTGGTTCAGATAAGATCGAATAAATTATTCAATCAATAAAAATATTCGGTCATCGGAATTTAATTCCGACTAGACCGGTTTTTGGGATGTGACAAAATAGAAGTGAAGTAATAATTTAGGGGCTATCTAGGTAATCTATCCTTCTTTTTATCATGTCATATCTGCCTCCCGTTAAAGTTTAACGGCATTAAACGTCTTAGTGACCAAAAGTTTACAAATCGAAAACGTAAGTGACCTTACTGGTCGTTTTTAAAAATCGGTGACCAATTCTGTACTGGAGGAAAACATAAGTGATCATCCCAGTAGTTAACCCTTTTTTAAAATGATGCCCTTAAATATTTTTATAATAAAATAAAATTGTAAAATATCAAAATTTATCATATTAAGATTGTTTCTTACAAAATAAAAAAATCTAAACATATAAAACTAATACAACAGTTACAACTGTCACAAAAATAGTCAACAAAATTCTATATGCTATAATAGCATTAGGAAAAATAATATCTTTCTTAAATCTCAAAATCTCCCATGGCCTTATTTTTGGCAGACAAGACTTCTTTTAAGTAACTTTAACTCTAAATACAATTCATTTTTATCAATATGAGATTGTCCTTTATCACTAAGAAAGTATTCAAAATAAACGCAATGAGACTTTAGACTCACATTATTTGGTGACTATAAATTTTGAGAAGTAAAAAAAAATTCAAAAAAAAAATTCATAGTCTTGGTATTGTTCAAATCTCCTATTAAGAGAATAGCATGATCAAAATTTTAAAATCTTCAAATTCCCCAATTAAAAATTCAACTTTCAAAACACTAATTAAAAGTAGTTGTAAATTTTTTTTAAAACTTTTAAAAGAAGAATATTACTAATTAGTAGTTGAATATAAAGTAATTGAAGAAGATTGAAATAATGATGAACATAAATAAAAAAATTACTTGTTAAACACTATAAATTTAGTGAGTTTTTTTAGGAAGAGTTTATTACAATTAAATTTTTGAGATTATAAAGAAGAAAAATAAGAGATTTTTTATAAAAATATTTTTTTGAGCTAACAGATTTTTTTAAAGTGTGAGAGCCCAAATTTTGAGGCCTTGTGATATGTCACAGCCGCACTTGTGAATGGACAGGCCTGGAGACGAAGCTACGCTGCAGTCTGTACAGTTCCCTTTTCAGAAGGTGTTCCCGGTCTATGCAATCAGCCTTTCCAAGCCTGAAACCGGTTCTATTGGCACATGAACAGGCCTGGAGACGAAGCTACGCTCCAGTCTGTACAGTTCCCTTTTCAGAAGGTGTTCCCGGTCAATGCAATCAGCCTTTCCAAGCCTGAAACCGGTTCTATTGGCACATGATTGTTTGGAACAAGCATTGGCTTCTGTTCTTGCCAATCGTCTACAGAATCCTGCAGTCTTGGCAACTCAACTGATGGATATATTTCTCATGTTATGATGCATGATAGAGATATTCAAAGATCAATACGCCTCGATGTGCAGGTAATTGGATTCTGAAAACTCTAATCGTTTAGCCTTTATTTTCAGAGCCATTGGACGATGTACACGAAGACGGTGGGCATTGTTGTCCACTGCCAGTTGCAGTTTGTTCAATTAGGAGACTGGTTGTAGTTTGTAAGACAAGAATTAACATAATGTATGCATATGGGTTAATTGATATATTTTTGCCCTCTGAAATGATGTCACTGTCACTAAACCAGACGAGAAGAGCACGGAGATCGCCTCAGCTTTCTCGATGATAGAACAGATATAGTTAGTGTCGTCTCAGAAGAGGAGCAACATGAGCTCTCGCTCATGGCCTCAGTTTTCTACCATCATAGCTTGAGCTTCAGTATTTTCTCAAGTGAGAATCTTGTAAGTTAGTGGTTGTACCTAGAGGTGGCAAACGGGTCAATCGGTTCGGGTTCGGTTCGGGTCATTTCGGTTTCGGTTATTTCGGGTCTGATATTTTCGGTTCAGATTCGGTTTCGGTTTCGGTTCGGTTTCGGTTCGGTTTTAGTCCGGGTCTATTATGTTTCGGGTCATTTCGGTTCGGTTGATTTCGGTTCGGTTATTTTCGGTTCGGTTAATTTCAGTTCGGTTGATTTCGGTTCGGTTATTTTCGGTTCAATGAGAGATCAGTCGTTTTTAATCAAATTTTTAGGTTGGTCAGATTTTTACACCCTATATATGACTTTATAAAGTCAATATATTTGATATTTTAGTGATTTGTGCGGCTGTTCATATTTTATCTTTCTTTATTTCTATTAATCGGGTCCATTCGGTTCGGGTCTATTCGGTTCGGGTCCATTCGGTTCAACTAAATTCGGTTCAGTTTCGGTTCGGTTTATTTTGGATTTCGGATTAGATTTCGGGTCAATTTCGGGTTGATTTTCGGTTTCGGTTCGGGTCTGGGTTCGGGTAATTCGGTTCGGGTTTCGGTTCTCGGGTCAAGTTTGCCAGGTCTAGTTGTACCTTATTGTTTTAGTTGCATTTAAGATGTTTTCTTAACAGAAAAATTAAAAATAATATGTTTGACAAAGCTTAATTATGTTTCTATAGCTTAATTATGAAACAAAAAGAATTGTGTTTCATTTATTAGTGTATTAGGGAAATACATGAAATTGCAGTGAGAAGTTCAATTTGAACATAACATACAAACAACCCAGGATGGTGCTGCAAAGCTTAAATTTTTTCAAATTTGCTAAAGAATTCCTTAAGTGAACGCAACCCAAAGTTGCTCAATTTATTAAAATTAGGTGTTCCTGTCCCACTTTCTTCATTAAATCAGGTATAGTCAATCAATAGCTGGATGTGCTATAAATGATGGGTCTCTAATAAAAACTTTGCAGCTTCACATTTTGCAGCGAAACTAAACTTGGATGTGCAGTACTTTCTATGTACCCCTGTTAGTTTTCCTGTTGCTGCCTTCTCATGGAAACCAACCATCAATCTTGAACATTCTCTGCAACAACAAGAAAAAAGAACATCATTAATAACTTGTTTGGTACAATGTTTGTTGGCAAGAAATGAAAAAAACAAGATATGAACACTCACAATAGCTGATCTTCTGTGTAGCTGCTATGCCACTCGCATGTCTTGCTCCATTGCTTGAACCCATATAGACTGCATTGAGCAGTATAGATTGCAGCAGCTGCTAGTAGTGATGGTTGGAACTTAAGCATCTCGTACTCCACCAGTGCGAGCTCGATCAAGAAGAACGATAGAAGCTCGAGCTTCTTGTCGGACTGAGCCGCCTTGAGGAACCTCCGCATGAAAACATACGGTGTCGGGAACGACATGTTGAATTGCAATGTGTTGAGCATCAATTTCTCGGTTTCCAGAACTTCTTTCCTAGAGTAAGCTTTATCTGATATGAGGATTAGATCTCCCACCACAGGAACAGACACCTCCTCGTACTTGCATGCTAAGAGCATAGCAACCAGTCCAACCAACTGAAGCTTTTTCCTCACCACTGTTTGTTGAGACAAAAATCTGTCTATGAGATTAACTGTAAGAAACAATGTCTCCCCCATGAGGTCAAATTTATCGTGCACCTGTTGATTTTGCAAACCAATTATGACCTTAGTGCCTCATTCATTAAAAGTTTGAACCAGAACCAATTATTCACCATTTATGGCATTTCAAATACCTCGATGAGCCAGTCGATGAGTATAGCCCTCATTTTCTCATTAATGTCAGATTGGTGCTCCATGTAATTAGGCGAAACACAGCTAAAACTCTGCATAAAATGAACTGGTTTAAGCATGAACACTAACTTTTTCTTAACTAGGAAACAAATCCCTTAATGGACATGGGCAGATTTACCTCCATCTTTCTGTAATAGGCGTGCAAATCTTCGACATATTCGACGACTGCCAGTGGATTCTTCGCATCACAGCCATCAATATCAACAATTGGCTCTTCAACTATATCCTCCATTTCGACCTCCTCCTATCCAATTTCACCAAACCCCGTTTTAGTAAACTGCTGACAGTGAAGAATAATACAATGTTTGAAAGATTGTGAAGTAGAACTAGATACCATTTCATCGGCTTCACCGAGGCTGGTTTCTGTTTCTTCCAAGAACATGGGTACCGGGTGGTCTACAGATGCCTTGTTTCCCTCCACATCTATAAATATACAATCCCCAAACTCATTTGAGATCGGAACCGATGGTTTCAGCTTCTTGGTTTCCTGTTAAAAGGACAAAGCCATCAGAATCTAGTAATAATGTTGCTGTCCATGTTATACTCGAATTCGAGTATTGACAATGAAAGGATCCTCCAAATACTCGAGTTCGAGTAGGTGGTAGTACCTCGGGGCAATGCCGTTGATTAGTACTGGAAATTTGAGCAGCAAACTTCCTGAAAGGTCAAAAATGAAAGGATCTGAGATTGAAGACATGACTCTCGGAAGCATACAGGATGAAGCAAAAAAGACGAGACTTTTCTAGTTGACTGAGATCTAAAGATCCAAAATTTGAACTTTCTTTTATTTTACACCTTTACTCAAATTCCCAAAATCTAACCTGGTAATAGGTCTGTGCACAGGATCAACCTGCTTGTCTTCAAAACATCCATTTCTTCTGAGAAGAAAAGAAAAACAAATTCAGACATTTTCAACAGAAACAATTGAGAAATGCAAGAATAAAGCAAGTGAAAGATATATACTGTGACAAGGCTCTCTTATTAACAACACAAGGGTACGGTTTAGCTCCCACTAAATTGTGATTAATCACACCCAAAGCTCTTCTGTTGTGCTTAATCTCCTGCCCAAACTTTCTGCAACCTACAACACCACCTCCTCCTTCATTCAAATTTCAAAACAAACATGTTAGATCTATGGGGTTTAAGGAAACACCCAGTTTTGGACACTGAACTGAAAAGAGAATGAAACCGAACACACCTTGAACATTTGTGGGTTTGATTAGATTAGGATTGTTCTCATCAGATATATGTTCCATTTTCGATTATATCTGAAAGAACAAATGAAGAAGAAGGAGGACAATGTACGTGAAATGTAAACTCTTTAAATTATGGAGAGAATGGACATTTAAAGAAGTTAAAAAAAAGGTTTTCTCTTTCTCTGTGGAAGCGGAGATCTACAGCTACAGCCTACAGGTACAGGTAGATAGATAAAGGTTTGTCTGAAAGAACAGCGGGATGGAGGAGGAATTTTAAAAAAGGGCAACGGCTAATTATTGAAAAGTGACCGTTGGATGATTATAGGAGCTTTGTCCTAACAACGGTCATCTGGGTTGTGACTTGTGTGACGTGCCTGCCCCGCCGCATGTGAGTGGTTTTCAAAAATCATTCCACGTTTTTTTTTTAACTTTTCCTAATAAAGAATAAATAAATAAATAAATAAATAATATAGGGTTTAATTTGGTTAATAGATGGGATTAGAGATTTGAAGTTTGATTTTTAGATTGGAATTTTTTTTACGGGACGCGCGTTCTAGACGCTCTCACACTGCCACAGTGGACTCTTTTATGGGACATTATTATATTATACTATATAAGACTATACCAGAATGGGCATAAAAGATTAGATACCTAAACAAAATTATTTATTATAATGTAAATTTATAGTATTCGATTTAGATTAATTATTTAAAAAAAATAGATTCGAATAATTAAAAAAATAAAATATTTATGAGTATAAATTAGGTGATAACACGTGTGTGACTCTTATCTTTCAATCACCCAATGAATATATACTTTGAAAAAAAATCAATATTTAACCTATGTGAGATCTGATAATACAAAGAAATAAATCTTACACGAGTTAAATATTGATTTTTTAAATGTTTAAATATAATTTTAAAACAAATTTAGATATAATATTGTAAGGTTATTGTTTCATGTACTGGGCATGAAAATAAATGTTCACAAACATGCTTAATTTCACTCTAAAATTTAAATTCTTAAAACTAAAACCCTAAAAAATAAATCCAGACTCTAAACATTAAAACTTACATCCTAACAATAAACTTTAAATTTTAAACCCTTCAATTTATACTTTAAATTAAATATCTAAACTTTAAATTAAATTCGCTTGTGAAAAACAAAATTATCACCGTCGGTACATGAAACTTTCTCATATTTTAAACATACATTTATAAGTGATTAAAGGATGATGCTTGTATGTGCTCATGCTAACATTTATCTTTGACATCTTGTGGCATGCTTGTTCATTGAATTAGAGAAAATCGAGGGTTGAGATTAACCTTAATTAATGAGATTTTTTTTATAAAAATAAATGAGTAGTTTGTCCTTTAACTTAAAGGTTTTAGTCTCGGTTAATAAAATCAGTTAATTTGACGATTTAAAAAACATGTAAAAATATATATATATATATATCCTAATTCATATGATATACATGGACGAACTATGTTAAGGGTGGGAGAGGCGATTGCCCCCAATTTTGATGGTTTAACTACATTTTAGGTCATTGGTAGTTTTGAAATTATTTCAATCTAGTCTTTGTCTCTCTTGAAATTACATGGTATTATTTATTTTTAGGACCTTATTGGTCTTAAAATTAATTAAATTAAACATTGACTCTCAATTTTTTGATTTAATTACTTTTTTAAGAACTTTTAACTTTAAAATTAAAAAAATAAATACTAACTTTTTTTTGAAAGCTAAGGTGATTACAAGTAGTATATGTTTTGAATATAGTCTCAATCATTTGACAATGCATGCTCAATCACCCTGCTGCAGCTGCTGGTGCTCAAACCTATAGCCTCTAAAAACAACAATCGTTCCCTTAACTACGGAAGTAAATTGGTTCGTGCATAAATCCTAACTTCTTTAATTTCTATAGTTTAATTATTTTTAAAATTTCGATCGTTGCAAAATAAAATGTGTCCCCTCATGATTTAATCTCAGCTTCACTCTTCATTATATACTAATTAAATAATATGAACATGGAAGAAGTAAATACATATGATTCAACTACTCCCATTCGTTTGACCGCTTTAAATTTTGTGCAGTGATGATTCAAACACCATAAACATACTTATTCAAATTAAACAAACTCATTCCATATCAAATTAAATAAAATCAAAAGTAAACTGAACTTTGTTTTTTTTTTTCAAATATGACAACATTGTCATAGCAAAAAAAAATCCCCTCAATTAATATAACAAGAGACTTGGGTTTCGTTCAGAAATGATTTTAGAACAGAATTTTAGGTGAAAAGTAATGAGAACGGTAATTTAAGGAAAAGTTGAAAATTTTAACGTTTTCAAAAGCTTAGCTTAGAGACCAAATCAAATACAAAAATTGAGTGAAAAGGTGTAATTTTAGAGTCGTTCGGCGCAATTTTTTCGTTGGCAGCCAAAAACTGATTCTAAATTCAATGGGAGTTTTGTTTGTTTACACATACTATTTGGACCGGATTCAATAATGTTAATTTTAAGAAAATAAATAGTTTGATTGAAGAAGATGAAACATACTCAAATTTTTTTGAGTTCTTGCAAAATAAACTTATATTTTGAAACACACTCAAATGCTTAAGTTGATGTGAGAACTTTTTAAAGTCATAAGCAATCTAGTAAAATAAAAGATTGTTCCCTTATTGATTATTGGTTTTCAGAGTGACTTTACACAATAAGTTGGTTTTGTATTACTACATTTTATTCGAAGGATGAGTCTACAGCGCTCGTCGAGCACCGATAAGCACCACTAACGACGAGCACCGATGAGCATCATTAATTTAATTTATAAAGATTAAAAATTTAAAGAACTCATCGTATAATTATAAATTATTTAAAAATTAAAAGGTAAATTAATTAAAATATATTTTATTTTTAATTTTCTTTTAAACATAGATCAAAATACCTATCTACCTTAAATTTCAAAATCCTAATTTTTATTCATTTAAAATTCAAGTCGCGCCCGTCATCGCCGCCGCTGCCTCCTGTCGTCGTCGTCGTTGTCTCCAATGCCGATTCCTTTCATTCACGTTTCTGATTCTTTATTGTTCATCTCAATATTCAAACTTTTCGTACCACGAATTTGTCGCTTTTTCTAGTTTCTGCTATCGGCGAATTTAAACATTGAATCAGAAATTTGTGTTTAGAGAAATATTCATCAAATTCAAATCGAGCCTTTTAATACAAATGCTCAGATCCACAATGACGACGGTGGCGGCAGGAGGAGACGGCGGTGGCGATGGCAGCAACAACGGCTTAAATTTCAAATAAACAAAAATTAGGATTTTGTAATTTAAGGGTAGATAAGTATTTTGATCTATGTTTAAAAGAAAATTAAAAATAAAACAATATATTTTAATTAATTTACCTTTTGATTTTTAAATAATTTATATTTATACGTTGAGTCGTTTAGATTTTAAATCTTTATAAATTAAATTAATAGTGCTCATCGGTGCTCGTCGTTAGTGGTGCTCACCGGTACTCATCGAGCGCTGTAGAATTTTCTTTATTGGAATCATTAATGTTGACGGATAGTATACTTATTCAGACACAATAATCGTTGAATTTAATTTTTGGGCAAATTTCTAAAAAAAAATCTTGGTCAGATTATTTTCAATCAATCCATTAGTTTGCTCGACTGGTGTTGAAACATAAACTTAAGAGTAACTCACCTAATTAAATGAAATTTAAAAATGAGAAGTACATAAATTTGTTGAAAACATGTGAAAATTTCAAAATTAATGTGTTGATAAAGTTTTATGATTTTTTTCTCGATTTGCATAAACGATATTGATCGTTTATGCATAATATTCTATATTAGATTTGTTGATATATTCTTCAAGTGAGATGAAATGTACTTGAATGCTCTCAAATTCTTACAAGATGAAGGTAAGTTAGGGTCATTAAAGCTTATGTTTTAAAAAAAAAAAAAACAGCATGAGGGGAGAGTACTACTGTACTTATGGTTATATATATTTGTCCAAAGGTTCATTTTTGTTTAGTATCAAAACAACAATGCTCTTACGATCCGTTTGACATTATTTTTGAAAAGTGGTTTTAAATATTGTGTTTGTAGAATTCGAAATACACTTATTTATTTACATCGATGTAAACAAATTACTTTATTTACCGAACTATTAATACTTATTTGCACCGATGTGATTATTATTGGTAGTAACTTGTAAAAGCCTATTTTGTTGAGGGCCAAATCCTGGGCT
This sequence comes from Hibiscus trionum, assembly GCA_030270665.1. NCBI lineage: Eukaryota > Viridiplantae > Streptophyta > Magnoliopsida > Malvales > Malvaceae > Hibiscus > Hibiscus trionum. The sequence goes on along the minus strand of BSYR01000021.1, from coordinate 5,345,468 downwards.
TGGAAACTAATGGGATTAGATTGGATCATTATAAGTGAAACCCAATCCTCTCCTAGTAAGTATATATACAAAATACATTCACCTTTTCTTCATCTTTTTCCTTACTTGAAACGTATAATTTATTTGTTGTCATTGCCTTTGCTTGATATTTGTCTGGGTTTGCTTTGCAGTTTCATCTCCCTTTACAACTGCATTTTACTTGGATTTTACGATCACAACAAAATTCCTTTCAACTTTCCCTGCTTACCCGTATAGGATTATAGCTGGCCAAAGTTGGGCGGTTTTCAGTTCCAGGCGGTAACTATGGGAGGACTAGGAGGAGCTGATAGAGATACTACTGCTTCTATGGAAGCCTTCTCCGGAGATGCTGTCACCGTCAATGTCAGTTGTTCCTCCGGCTCCAAATTCTCCGTTCAGATCAACCTTCATTCCACCGTCCTTTCTTTCAAGGCAGTTCTGGCGCGCAACTGTGATATTCCCGCCGATCAGCAGCGTTTGATTTACAATGGTCGGATCTTGAAGGACGATCAGACCCTTCAAAGCTACGGTACATTAACTCATCCTCTTTATCGCTCTGTAGAAAGCGTTTTCTAAATTGAATGTTTTGAAGCTAATTCCCACTAAATATTTTGCCATGCTTCTTTTGGTTGAATTCATCTGCTTTTTGTTAAATGGAGATAGGACCAGATTTTGCTTTTACGTCTGCTTAATGTTTGATGGTATATTCAATTTCATACTTTAGGTTTGGAGGCAGATCACACTGTCCACTTGGTTCGTCGTTTTGCACCAACGCCACCAGCACCAACAACCGATTCAAGGGCTGTCGGCTCAGATGATGGCGAGGCATTGGGAGCCGGGGAAGCTGGTCTAAGAGCTTCATTGTTTCCTGAACTTGGCTTTGGCAGTGCCGGTTCATTTGGAGATGGGCTCCCAAATTTTGAACATGTACAACAACAACTGGCTCGAAACCCCGGCATTATAGATGAAATTATGGATTTGCCTGCTGTTCAGATTTTAATGAATAATCCTGAAATGACTCGAAACTTTATCCTGAACAATCCTCGAATTGCAGAGTTAATTTACCGAAATCCTGAGCTTGCACCTATACTTAATGATACATCTGCTGTCCTACGGATACTTGAAGATACAAGAAACCATGAGCTCATGCATGAAATGACAAGGAATACAGACAGAGCAATGAGCAACATAGAATCATCACCTGAAGGATTTAATATGCTTTGCGGTATGTATGAAATTGTTCATGAGCCTTTCCTGGATGCAACCACCATGGCCGGGGCTACTGGAAATGGTAGTGCAGAACCATTCACTTTTCTCCTGGAAACTCAAGGAGGGAACCAAGCCAGAGATTGGTCAACTAACCAGTCCACCTCGGCTTCTGGAACTACTCCCAATTCACCAGCTCCTAATACGAATCGACTACCAAACCCCTGGTCTTCTTCTGCAGGTAGGCTCTTGCTTTCTTACAACTTATTTGCATTTCATCTCAAACCATTCTGCAAAATGTTTTATCTTTGAAGCAGTTATCTAGGCTTTAGTTCTGTTGATTTACTTTCTGAAGATGGTTTATGAGTTTTAGTTCCCATTTTGAAAAGTGACGTAGAGAAATATTACCAAGAAACTACTGATTGAATGCAATCTTGCAGGTGGAGGTGTCCAAACCAACACTACAAGGTCAGATCCTAGAGCAGATTCTAGGCCACAGGCACCTGCTGGTTTAGATGGTCTTGGTCTTCCACCATTTGAAGGCTTGTTTGGTGCTATGCAGGATACTAATTCACTGAATCAGTTGATGCAAAATCCAGCTATGTCACAAATGACACAAAGCCTCCCGTCCAACCCGCAATACATGAACCAGGTTTTAGTTTATCTTGCATTCTCCTGTAAGTGGGGTTTGGGTAAAGATTTTTGTTTTCTGACGTTTCCATTGGCCAGGTTCTTGGTCTTAATCCTCAACTTCAAAGCTTGGTTGGCTCTATTTCTCAACCAAGAGAAGTGATGCAAAACTCTCAATTTCATGGTCAGTGGATTTCTCCTGAGATGATGCAGGTAACTGTCTCCGGTCTGCAGTGTATAAGTTCTCTTTCTTGTGCATGAAAACATTTAAAAGTGTGCTTCTAACTGCCAACAAGCTGTTCTGCATGCAAAAGTAAAATTTGAAATTTCTTGTTGCATACCCTTGCTTTTCTATTTGACCGTGGTTATCTTTTCACTAGAAATGTTCTGTTTAGGAATGTTGTTAAAATCAGGATATACAATAAACTGTTTGCAAAAAGGAAGGTTGGAATATGTTACCATTCTGGTTTTTCATATTGCAGCAACTATCGACTTTGCAGCAGTCTCGTCTTTCACAGCTTAGTCGGACGCAGTCAACCCAGTGAGTGCATGATTGTTTCCCTTGTGTCCTTTTGAATCAATCATTCTGCGGAACAATTCAAATTTCATAGCTTAATTCTATATCTAGTTTAGTTCTGGATATAGTTTTGTTATTTTTTTGAATAATTCTTATTATTTTCTCAAAAAGTTTGATTGATATTGGCACGTTTTGAGATGAAAATCAATTTTAGATCACTATTAGTATTAGTGGGTGCAATATTCATAAACCTGATCTTGGACCGGACAATCGGAAATGTGAATATTGTTTTCTTGCAAGTATTTATGTTCTTCTTATGTTTTTTATATTTTATAAACTCACTCTCTAAACTGCTAAAAAATAAACAAATAAAAGTAGCTAGAACTGGGGAAAAAACCAATTTCTTGAGAATGAAGTGAAAGGGCTTCTGAAAGTGCTAGTATTCTTGCATATAAATTTTCTACTAAATATGCTCCTCTCTTGCAGGGAGCCTGCTCAGACTGGTGCAGGTGGAGGTCCAGGTACAGACATCATCATCATATAATGAGCAATTAATTTTATTTCATTTTTATAGAATTTGACAATGGTTTAGTACTAACTATTATTGAATTGAGAATGCAAAATTGTGAGACTTGGATTATGTGAGAGTTAACATTGTTATAAAAGATTTCGTCGAGAGAATACCATTTCATTCCTTCATCATGATGGATGTCATCCAGATTCCGATCGCATCATCTTTGCTCACATTGCTTTTTCGAATCCAATTTAAGGGGGAATACAAGAAACAAGATTTATTTTGTTAGAAATGATTTAGTAAATGGGAGTATAATCTTAATATATTTTCAGGAACGCACAACAACATGGGTTTGGAGGCACTGATGGCCATGTTTGGTGGACTCGGAGCTGGCAGCTTGGGCGTTCGTAATAGATCCTATGGTTAGTGTCTGCAGTTTTTTGGTTCGGCCAATATACTTTTGTTTGCCACCCTACTAACTTACAAATATTCCATCATATCAGTACGTCCAGAGGAACTATACGGCGCCCAGTTGTTGCAACTTCAAGAAATGGGTTTCATCGACATTCGAGAGAATATTCAGGCATTAATTGCCAGTGCAGGTAATGTTCGTGCTGCGGTGGAACGTTTACTGGGAAATCCTGGTCGGTAATATGTTACCAGTATCTATAGTTAATGTAGAAAACTGTAAGTTTTGAACAGACAATGTGAGGAAGGAACAAGCTTAGATTGGGACCCGAGAGCTGAGGGAAAATGTGTTGTACGTACTGGATATTAAGCTTGGTCTTAAATGAATCTGGGTCAGGTCCATTTTCCTAAGTCAACGAGTCATGAATCAGTGGTCGAGGGTTCGGTTTTGTTCTAGGCATAATACATCTTTTAAAATTTGTGATCAACATCTACATTTTATATGGACCAACAAAATACGGAATATTAGTCACTAACTAGACTGTTAAACCAAAAGTATATTGGCCGAACCAAAAGTATATCTATTTGTTCATATAAATAGGATCGGGGGGTATTTTTTTTAAGATTTAAAAAAAATCCCTTCTATATAAAATGGTGATTTTATGGGCAGAAATCGACCTATAGATTGTTGAACACCCAAAGTGTAAAACGCAGATTTCAAGGTCGTTTTATGCCATAAACGAATGGTGACTGAAAAGGTTTCCCAAAGGCCAAAACCATGAAAACAAAGAGGAATAGGATAAGGCCTATGACGTCATCATCTTAATTTTCTAACTTATCTTCATCAATTTCCATTGGGGTTTTCCCAAACCTCAACCAATTGCTGCTGAACTACTCCAATTCAATTTAGAAAAGATTTAATCATTGTTGAACGGAATTCAAATTATTTCTTCAATAATAAAAAAAATTAATATGACTAATAAAATGTGAAAAATTAGTCATTAAACATGTTTTAACATATACCTTTGTAAATACAAAATAATAATAAAAATTATATTTAAATTTTAAATTCGAATTTAAAGTTTAGAATAAATAAATAATTGGAGTTTGAAATTGTGATGATCTAATATTTTTGGTTAAAATATGGTTTGTTTAAAAAAATAATAAGGATAATCAATAAACAATATTTTGTGATATACACAAAGTGCATATGTTTATTTTAAATAATTTAACAGTTGACAATTATTATTCTTACGCTTATATCATAAATAAGTACTTAAAATATATTATTTTTTTTATTTAAGTATTAAAGTATTGTTTGATATAAATAAGTATTTAAAGTATATTTTTTGGTTATATCAAGTACTTAAAATATATTTTTTGGTCAACATAGGTATATAAAGTATTTTTCGTCAAAGTGGGTACCTAAAATATATTTTTTGTTAAAATAGGTACTTAAATTATTTTTTTTGTTAAAATTGATACTTATTTTTGACCAAAAAATATACTCTAAGTACTTAACTTAACCAAAAAAATATATTTTAAATATTTAATTTAATCAAAAAATAAATTTTAAATATTTATTTTAACCAAAAATTATTTTAAGTACCTAAATAAAAAATTGATATACTCAAGTGTACTTATTTGTAACATTAAGTCTTATTATTATAACAGATGTATAAGTAAGATCAGAAACAAAGAGATCCCTTCATTCTTTAGTCTTTACTCTTATCACCACACCAGTCTCTCTAACCTTCTTCCGCTTCCCTCTTCATGGATCCCTACAAGGTACCGTTTGCCAACCACCATTATCGGTTTCTTAAGCTTCAGTTTTTACTCAAGTTTCAGTTTTGGGATGCTTTATATCTACCAAGTCTGAAAAAAATCAGTGTTTTTCTTTATTGCTTAATCTTTTTTTCCCGTGTCTTCGATTGTTTTCTGGGAAAATTTTCAGAGGATATAGTATGTTAATGCTTGAAACTTTGAACAAATTCGAGAAAGTTATCTCATCAAAGATTGTTGTTTGCTCTTGCTCTAAAGAATGGATAAACTTTAAGTTCCTTACCATTTTCCTATATTTTCTTACCTACCAAGCAGAGGTTGTGTTACAATGTCTATTTTTGATGTTTTAATTAAATGGTTTACATTTTTTTGCCTCTTTATCCTGTCTTTGCTTGCACTCTATCATAATTCATATGCTTAATCTCCTCTCTGGTTTTCAGTTTCTGGGTTTTGGTCCTTTTATAATCTCTGTCAATAAAGTCAACTCCACTATCTTATAGAATCTTCAATTAGTTTGCTTGTGTCTATTTACTTTTACTTCTTATTGGAGCTATTTTTGGATGCAGCTTCGTCCTTCAAGTGCCTTCAATTCCCCGTTCTGGACCACCAATTCTGGTGCTCCAGTTTGGAACAATAACTCATCACTTACTGTGGGAGCAAGAGGTAATTATATATGATTCTAGGAGTCTCTATATCATGTTTATTCCTTGTAGTGTTTTCATAGATAAATATTAGAGTTTCTAAACCATCAATTTTGCATCTTCGGGTCAATTTGGCTGTGTTTCATATGTATTGCTTTTAGCCTTATTAAGGTGTTGATTTCGTCGATATTAGCATCAGTTGATTTGAATCATGTTTCTTATAAGACATCTGGTAAAGTTCTTCGATTGGTTCTATATGATTTGGGGAGGACTAGCCCCATGGCAAAGCACAAGCAAAAGATATATGCAATAAAACCAGAGGTTGGATAACACTTTATATCATATGACAGGTCCAATTCTCCTAGAAGATTATCATTTGGTGGAAAAGCTAGCTAATTTTGATAGAGAACGCATACCTGAACGTGTTGTTCATGCTAGAGGAGCCAGTGCGAAAGGGTTCTTCGAGGTCACTCATGATATATCTCATCTCACATGTGCTGATTTCCTTCGGGGACCTGGAGTCCAGACTCCAGTCATTGTTAGATTTTCCACGGTTATTCATGAACGTGGTAGTCCTGAAACTTTGAGAGACCCTCGAGGTTTTGCTGTGAAATTCTACACACGAGAGGTAACAAGAGATTTGCTTCAATATCTAAAGTTTTGCTTTATTGCTTCTGCTTTTCCTAATTTTTTAAGCAATGCCACACTTTTCCCTCTTTCTTTGTAATTTGTATATTATGTGTCTATGTACATACTATTTGCATAAATAGCCGAAGCATCATCATATATATTCCCATATGTTGAGGAATTTGAGTCAGAAATATCATTTATGAGAAGTGAAGTTAATTGTTTTCTCTTTTTTGTTTCCTATTTGCTCAACCAGGGAAATTTCGATCTAGTGGGGAACAATTTCCCTGTGTTTTTCATCCGTGATGGAATGAAGTTCCCTGATATGGTCCATGCTCTTAAACCCAACCCAAAGTCCCACATTCAGGAGAACTGGAGGATTCTGGACTTCTTTTCGCACCACCCTGAAAGCTTGCATATGTTCACCTTCCTCTTTGATGACATCGGAATTCCACAGGATTATAGACACATGGATGGTTCTGGTGTTCATACCTTCACTCTAATCAACAAGGCTGGGAAGTCACACTATGTGAAATTCCACTGGAAACCCACTTGCGGCGTAAAATCTCTGTTGGAGGATGCGGCAGTAAGAGTTGGTGGAGCCAATCACAGTCATGCTACACAAGATCTTTATGATTCAATTGCAGCCGGAAACTACCCTGAGTGGAAGCTATTTATTCAAATAATGGATCCTGCTGATGAGGACAGGTTTGATTTTGACCCACTTGATGTGACCAAGACCTGGCCAGAGGACATCTTCCCATTGCAGCCGGTGGGTCGAATGGTGTTAAACAGGAACATCGATAATTTCTTTGCTGAGAACGAGCAGTTAGCCTTCTGCCCTTCCATCATTGTCCCCGGCATCTATTATTCAGATGATAAGATGCTCCAAACTAGAATCTTCTCCTATTCTGACACTCAGAGGTACCGTCTTGGACCGAATTATCTGCAGCTTCCAGCAAATGCTCCCAAATGTGTTCATCACAATAATCATCATGACGGTTTTATGAATTTTATGCATAGAGATGAGGAGGTATTATCTCTCTCTCTCTCTCTCACAATAATCATCATGACGGTTTTATGAATTTCATGCTCCTATCATATAAAAAACTTAAGTGATCATCATTAGTAAGCACCTGGATGAGTTTCTATTTTAATGATATAGTAACTTTTTTTATGATTATTCTGCATAAATTTGTTATCAATAATCATTTTATTGTTGCATAATTAGCGTTAATGAATATTCTTTTAGGTGAACTACTTCCCTTCGAGGTATGATCCTGTTCGCCATGCTGAGAAGCACCCTATTCCTTCTGCCATTTGTAGCAGCAAAAGAGAGAAGGTTATTTCGCTAAATCTATTTCAACTAATTTAAGTTTTAAGCTTGAATCTCAGAGGCTCCTACTTAGAATATGACACGATATCTACTTCCAACTAGCTAATGATCAATTTATGGCTTCTTTAACAATCGTCACAGTGCATTATTGAGAAGGAAAACAACTTTAAGCAGGCTGGGGAAAGATACCGGTCCTTTACACCAGACAGGTTTTTTTTCTTTACTTCCAGTAGTGGAAAAGAAATCGTTTGATTTCTTTACATATTTACTTACCAAATCCCATTTCGGTTGTCTTGTCTCTCAGGCAAGAACGCTTTATTAAACGCTGGATTGACGCCTTGTCTGATCCGAGGGTCACACACGAGATCCGCAGCATTTGGATCTCATACTGGTCTCAGGTGGGAATCTCATTCTTGACCATAAACAATTTGGAAAGATGAAACTTTTTATTGTTTATTTGTCACCCCAGTACTCTTCTGGCATGATGAGCTTGTGCTTGTTTATCATAGCTAGTAATCGTGCCCATTGTAATGCCAAAGAAGGAAACGATGTAAATGATAAGTAGTGCTTAATAATTTAATCGTCTTGTCTGACTTCAGGCTGACAAATCTTTGGGTCAAAAGCTTGCTTCTCGCCTCAATGTCAGACCAAGCATTTGAGCGATGACGTTGATCGAATCCCAGCTTCTTCAGATGGAGAAAAATGCTTCCGAAGTCGTAAAGCATATCGTCGTGCCGGTATACTAATTGTATGGTTCTGAATACTTGCATTCTGCAATGGAATAAGATCATAATGTGGCGACTCTATGACTAGAAACATCTGTAACTGAACGTGCTACTATTTTGTTGTATATGTAAGCTTTGAAGTACTCAAATACTCTACTTTTTTAAAGTCAATTTGCTCTGATCTAGTTTTCATGTCATGTGCAATGACATTTTATGCCAAGTAATCCAGAATGTTCGCACTCGAGCTTTGCTGTAATTTGGCCATGGCTCTCGTGCATACTACTTTTCCACGACAGCTAAAGCTAATGATGTGGTTCTAATTTAATAATTTTATGAGTTGTCAAGTGCTTAAGTTTTGAAAATATAACAGTCTGCTAAAATCTTGACAAGATTATCAAAGATTTGTAGACAACCAGGACAAAGGAATACTTGAGGGTTGAAGAAGACAGAATTTATAAACATGTTTCAAAGTCTTTCAGTTATTTAGAAATAAAATCCAACAAAACTGCAACTGAAATAGGGAAAAAAAAGAAAAGATCAATCACATGACAGTAGTTAAAGTAGTGACTATACGAAAAACATCTCGATATCTAATAGTCATATGGACTCCAATTATATTCAGAATCGAGCCGTGTTCTTACTTAAAAGATATTGAACTACTTATCATTCGATCTTATATTCGGATGGGGTGGTGAGATTTGTGGGAATGGGAGAAGAGAATGAATAATAGAGTACTATTGTTAGCAATGGATAATGACCATGTCAATGGAGCCCCATTGGAAGCAGCGAATGGAACCCCGCCACGTTAGCAAATAATCAGTTGATAAAAGCCTCAGACAACGGCATAATAATAGTCGTCCAGCCCTTGTTTTATTCTTTTATTAGCCAAAAACTGTTAAAAATCCTCCGCTCGACAAAACATATCACAAAGAGTAAGAGAGAAACAAGACAGCAAAAACAATCATTGAACAACGCTAATCTTTCAGGCTTTTTTGCCTGCCCTCTCGTTATACCATTCTTACTTTTTTTGCAAAACACACTGCAGTTTGTACTTGAAGAAAAAAAAAAGGGTTTTTTTTTTCCCTTTTGTTGTTTTCGATCAGGAAACTTAGATCTCACTCTCCACATAGAATCTCGCCTTTATTCGTCTTTTCTCAGGTACCCTTTGCTTTTTCGCCTCTTTCCTCTCTTTGGCTGCCTGCGATTTTATTCACTGCAGCAAACTCCTCCTGTACATTCAAGTTTTTTTTATAAAAAAAAAATTGTTTCTTTTTTGTTGTGTTTGATTGTTGAATACGATTTTGTAGTGAAATAGAATTCCAATAATGATGGAGAGGGCAGAGTCGTGCCAAAAGCTACATACAAGACTGCGGTTATGGGATTTCCCTGATGAGTATGTGATCGAACCCACCGATAGCTCTTCTGCTTCCTCTTTGTCGATTAATCGTGTGGATGCCTCAATCAAGCTCCTCGGTGGGTTTTTTTTTTTAATCTTGTTATGCTTATGCCTCTCTTTAAAGTTTTGGTCTTTGGTTGGTAAAGTGCTAGATGTTTTACTGGAGTCTTTGCCCGTTCTATAGATGCTATTCCAGACCACGGTGCTGTTCGTGCTCCTAAGATTCAGACCATCTTTGGAGTAGTTGGAATGCTAAAGCTTGTTGCAGGTATGATAGGTTCCTATGGAAGTTCTGTTTTTTTTTTTTTTTTAATTATCCTCTATTCATTTGGTTGATTCAAAATGGAGAAACCAGCAAGGGACTCAATTGAACAGTGGAAATGTAGTGCCTGATTAGATCGGTAGTGCATATGAATCTGCAAGATCCAATGAGATCACAATTGGTTTTCTTTTTACTTTTGTTATTTTGATTATCTTCTGAGAATTGAGGCTGGTGGTTTACTTTCTCCTATCATTTTGATGTGTTGAATTTTATGTGTTTAGGATCATATTTAATTGTTATAACGGAGCGTGAATGCGTTGGATCTTACTTGGGGCATCCCATCTTCAAAGTCGTATCCATGAGAATTCTCCCGTGTGATAATTCGCTTAAAAACTCTTCTCCAGAACAGGTTCGGACTGTTTCCTCACGTCTTCTATCAAGCGTGATTGAATTGGTTGATTAACACAAGAATCTTTCATACCATTTTTGGCAGAAAAAGGTGGAGAGTGAATTTTCTGGGCTGCTAAAAGTTGCAGAGAGGACTGTTGGTCTCTTTTTCTCTTATGACACCAATTTAACGCTGAGGTGAACTACTTTCTCAAATTAGGCCTTCCATATACGCGTGCTTAGAACAATTTTCTTTCTTAAAACAGTCATACATCAAGCAAAAAAGGTCCTGATGTGCATAACAGCATCTTTCTGAGTGACATCTTCTTACCGCAAAACTTCCAACCAGAGCAGTTTACAGTTACATGAAGTCTCTGCACTAAAAAAGTTGCCTTATGTATGCACGTGCAAACTGCAAAGTATAGGTTTATATGTGGTGGTCCTAGGAGGGGTAAATTGCAATTCCCTTTAGACACACTGGTAAATGAATTGACTTTAGATATGTCTTTGTTCTCTAGGTTCGAGATAACACATAGGGAGCACATTTGTGAGCAACATAGCATGTTGTGAGGCAAACAGGAAACTGTCTCTTTAACATGTTAAAGTTAATTGTCAACCACTAAGTTGTTCCAGTATAATAATCAAGATTTTTAATTTGTTAATAAGGCCAATAGTATGTCATCACACAGCTTGCAAAGTTCCAATAAATATCAATAGGCTAGGTACTTTTGGAATTATTAGCAATTATGTATTCTTTTTCATTTTTGCCAGTTATATTTTCATCAAATATTATATTTATGGTGAAAGTAACCATTATAAGATTTGGTACACAACAGTGCTCAACGATTAAATGATCTGGGAGATGAATCTAAATTACTTCCTCTATGGAGACAGGTAAATTGCTCAATTTTTTAGTACCTAATACATGGATTACTCTCTTTCTTTTCTATTTTATGAGATTATTAGATGACTTGCCACTAGCTTCAAACAGTTTTTCTTTTACGGTAGTTTTTGTAAGCTCAGCATCAAAATTTCCATGTGATTCTTCACTGCCACCAAGTTACTGAGAGGCTTTTCCTTACATTACCAAATGTTTTGCCACAGGCAGAACCCAGATTTCTTTGGAACAATTATATGTTGGAAGTACTTATAGACCACAAGGTGAGCATTTTCCTTTAGTAGCTGTGTTGTTTCATGCTCCACATTTGCATTTGAACTTGCTAACTCCTTTTGGGTTCTGTGGCTGCAGCTTGATCCATTTTTGCTTCCAGTTATCCAAGGGAGTATCCTTGATGAAACTATTAATTTCAGCATGAAAGTTTTTATTCCTTAACTAATTCATTACTGGTGTTGGCTTATATTTCTTTCTATATGAAGCATTCCCTTAACTGCTAATCAGGTTTTCATAACTTCCAAGCAGCCATTGGAAAAGAAATTGTTGATGTTACATTGATTGCTAGGAGATGTACCCGGAGAAATGGTAGTCAAAGCTAGAAATGCCTCTCAATGTTTTTTAGCCTGGCTTTATCCTGCCTGCAATTTTTTTTTTAAATTCTCCTGTTGGGGGGAAGGGTTTCAATTACTGAATGCTGCAAAAAACAATTCAAAATCTGGTAGACTAGTGCTATTACAGATTCTCCTTTCTAATATGAACATATTCATACCTTTTGCATGTTTCATTCATGCTTGTACTGGATACATTTCATTATTTGTACAAAATATTGCCTGGAATGATTGCCTCATCCATTTTGAGCTTGGGGGATAGGAAATGGATTTTCCAAATAGATATATGAATAACTTTTAAACCCTGCTACATTTCTTACTTTCAAATATTTTAGGCCTTATGTAGACAAGTTAATCTCATTGATTATGCATCGTTTGAAAGGAACCCGAATGTGGAGACGAGGAGCTGATCCTGATGGGTATGTTGCAAATTTTGTGGAAACAGAGCAAATTGTTCAGATGAATGGTTTTATTGCATCATTTGTTCAGGTAACAGTCACTACTAGCTTAATCTCTATAAAATCAATATGTTACAGAATTTGGCCTCCTTTTCAGTCCTTATATTCTTTAGAGAAGTATCAACCACAGACGTTTTTTTCATGAAAAGTAGAAACTTATTAACAAATAAAGGCTTATAAACCAAAAGTAGTCAGACAGATCAAAACAAAGTTACAAGCTTTAAGAACCTCGTGCAAGTGCAATCAGCAGTGAGCTGACTCTACCCACTCCTGCCTTAGCCAATTTTTCAGCTTCAGGAGAAGATAACTTGTAAAAAGTTCAGATATGTTCCTTGCTTACTCTGACCTTGAAATATTTGGATGGTTACATTAAAGAGGAAGAAATGAGTTTGTCCGGTGATTCTAAATCAAAATGCTGAATATGCATCATGACAACCACATCAGGGACTTCAAAAGTTCACTCCATGAAATGGTATTCTAAATTATTTTGGTGTGAAATGAAGACAGGTAGTTGAACAATGTCCAAAGAGACTGCATTTATAATTTCTTGGAAGGCTTAAATATGGGGTGTATGCAAATATTCAGTGTCTAAGTTTTGGGGGCCATATTTCTATTTTATGTTCTATGAGTTATTGGATAAGATTGTTATAAACCCCTTCCCTTGTTTTGCCTCTTACAGGTTCGGGGGTCAATGCCGTTTCTTTGGGAGCAAATTGTTGATTTGACTTATAAGCCTAAGTTTGAGATTATAAAACCTGAAGAAGCTGTAAGTGTGTTAATTTATTGCAACTAATTTATTGCACACATGAATTTCTTCTTCCTTCACTGATTTTTTTGGTATTATGACATTATGTAGCCCCGAGTTGCTGAGAGGCATTTTCTTGATCTAAGGAAAAAATATGGAGCTGTACTAGCTATTGATCTTGTCAACACGGTGAGCATCGGATGACTATTGGTGTGCAGTATGCAGTTGTAACTTGTAATTTATTATATTGAATATACTCAATCCTCTTATGAAATGCATAGAGAACATATTTTGACAATATACTTTTTCCTTGCAAAATGTGAGTTATTTGCATTTGGACTAGCATTCATTCATTATTTCAAATGTTTGATCATGTGCCACTTTATCTCTTACCAGACTGGAGGTGAGGGACGTTTAAGTGCAAAGTTTGCAAGTGCAGTGGAACCTATACAAAGTGATGATTTAAGGTACAGTTTCCGTTTATCTCAATCTTTCTTTTTCTTTGTTTTTGTTATGTTTTATGCAATAACCTGTGATCTTTTGCAGATATATTCACTTTGATTTCCATAAGATCTGTGGACATGTTCATTTTGAGCGTCTTTCCTTCCTCTATGATCAAATTGCAGATTTTCTTGACAAAAATGGGTATGTTTTGATAATTGAACTTATGTGCATTGTGTAATATGATAACTGTTCCTAGTGCACTTCTTATTTGATTGATTTTGCAAGGAAAGGATTTAGAATCTTGTTCCCTTAGTAAAAATTTATAGCAATGAAATATAGTGATTAATGTTGGGTTCTCTTTGTCCAAAACTGATAGGTACCTCTTGTTGAACGACAAGGGTGAGAAAATGAAGGAGCAACATGGAGTTGTAAGGACCAATTGCATTGATTGCTTAGACCGCACCAACGTAACACAGGTGTGTTTTAAACTAGATATATCTAATCTTTGCCCTGTCTATATGGTGGCACAACATGTTTGCCAAGGCATTTTCTTTTCGGATAGCAAACTTATGCTTAATGCTTACCTACTGTGACAATTTCAACTCCGGCCCAAACCACTACAGATGACCTTCATTTTCTGAATGCTGCTCCTTCCGAATGGTTATTACTTATAAGAGTAATACAAGATATTTCATGGGAAGTGTATTTAGTACTACAATGAATTCCAACTACTGCTATAAAATATACATAGATGGATGCTTCTGACCTTTGAAAGTGCTTCATATAACTAAACCACCGACTTAAGTTTTGAATTTGATGTATGGGACTATTTCTTAGCATATATGTTGCTTTTGTTGTTTTAAGTTGCAATGTAGATCTCTCTCTCAGGGACACAAACACATACTCAAGGAGAGCAGCATGTAGTTACCAGTTGTTCTTGTTTGCCATATTTTAGTGTTCTTCACTTCCATAACTGTGCTAACCTATGTTTGCAGAGCATGATAGGTAGGAAAATGTTGGAACTTCAGCTTAGGAGAATTGGTGTTTTTTCTGCTGAAGAAACTATTAGCAAACATCCAAGTCTAGATGAAAAGTATAAAATATGTAAGTGTTTCCATTTTCTTAATTCAATAATTTGCTTTCACAGGATGTTCCTTCTTAACTTTTATTACTTTCGATTATAAATCAATTTGCTTATTTTTTTGGATAAATTGATGTCTATAAAATTGATAGTAGCATGTGAACTAAAAAAAACTTACTTTTAAATGTTCGCACATGTTCAGTGTGGGCTAATCACGGGGATGACGTAAGCATACAATATTCTGGCACTCCTGCACTGAAAGGAGATTTTGTCAGGTACATTTGCATTCTGATTTTACGGATTGAGTGTTAATCTTTATATCTGGAAAATGCCAGTCTCAAGCTATGCTGGTGACTTGGTGCATCTCTGTACAAATAGCAGTGTCTCAAATTTTTATGCTAAATGTTGGTTGCTATGTCCAGCATTCTCTGTGAACACTTCATTAATATTAAATTTTGATGGACACTAATGTTATGCTCTATGAGGTTTTTCTTTAAACCGAAAAGATTCCAAAAGCACAGTTATTATTGGGCCTTACTAGTTCTTCTTGGAATATTTTCGGTGTTGTTTCAAGAAATTTCGGCATATTTGTTTTGAAGTTAAAATAAGGCATTTGAATTCTTTAAGTGGTTAGTTCTATTCTAAAGTATATTAAGAACATGTTAAAGCTCATTTGACCTTATAACCATAATGAAATCCAGAAATGATATTTGATTAGCATTTGGGCACTTTGAATACGATCAGATATCATTTTGTGTGCATCTCTGAAAACATGACTATTTTGTTCATCATTGAAGTCTATATTTTATGTGCCCGTCTGGAATTTATCAATGGGGTTTGACTTGTCCGTTTCATGTGAGCTGTAGGTTTGGTAAGCGAACAGTTCAAGGGATCCTTAATGATTTATATAATGCCCTCGGTCGATATTATTTGAATAACTTTGTTGATGGAACAAAACAGGTATGAATATTTTGTCTCTTTAAGTAATACTTGCAATAATTAGAAAATAGGTTAATATTTCAAACTATTTTCACTTACCGCCACCATTTATCTGTCTGTAAATTTATGGGGTGGGATAAGGGTAGATAACCCTCTCTCTTAGTTAATTTCTTTCTCTGGTTTTAATGATAAAAAATCTTTTATATGCATAAGCGCCCATCAGTCGATACTACTATTTCACATCCAACTTTTGTTTCAGATTCTCACTGTTAAAATAGGTGTCATTATTTTATAAACAATCATCCATTCTTTGATTGATCAAATCATATATTTACTGTTAAAATAGGTGTAATAAATGGAGCAGCTCTTTAAACAACTGATGTCCTCTCTCTTTTGTTTCGGAAAAAAATGTTATTATACTCTATTTATATAAGGGATTATTTCTGTGCTGGTATTCTATATAGAACCTGACTTCCTCTAATTTATTTGTGTCATGCATGAAGGATGCGATTGATCTCCTGCAAGGACATTACATTGTTTCTGTCAGCCGGGATATGACACCCCCATCACAAAAAGGAGGCCTTGAGTCTATGGCTGTAAGTTTAGATGCAACAAAAATATGACTTTCAAGATTTCATTGCTTTATTGTGATGTTTGTGAAGCTTTATACTGTATGATATTGCTTAATTTTTTAAGCAATTGCTATCTTGTTTTTGTGGATTATACAAGAAGCTTATGTCTGGTTACAGTCCTCAACAGAAACTTACAGTTCATTGTCCATTGACTTATCCTTGTCCAATACAATTTAGCAACACTTCATTGCAGGTTTGGGGCATGTACAGAGAAAGAGTGTTGCATTTGTATACAGTACAAAGCCTTCTGTTGAAAATTTTGAAATGTAGATTTTAAGTTGTTGAGATTATGGCTTTACTAGGCATAGTTAAACTCAGAATTAAATGCATATTCGAAAGCATTTTGCAAGAGTGTTTCAGTTGGTCTTTACAACCCTAGTGATAGTGGAATATTAAAAGCTTTCCATCTTTTTGTTCTGTTAAGTTATTACTGTGGCACAAGCCACTAGCCGGAAGGTTTACCCTTCCATTATCATGTGCCATTTCATGTTTTTAGTCGCCGGTGCCAAGATTGAATACAGATGCATAGATATATGCTTTTGTATGTAACTTTATTTTACGTTTTTCTTATCTGTGTTGAATACTTTTAGCTGTCTTAGTAGTCCTTTTAAGTTCATATTTTCTTTGTTTCTTTCTGCAGAACTTCCCAGCAGCTTTAGGTTTGGTCTCACTAGGGTTATTTCTCACAATCGTGTCACTCGGACAAGGTTAGTTGACTTCTGCTCAATCTGATGCTGAAGTATAGCTTCATTAGCACAAAAGGGATATTGACATAATCTTTGTTTTCGCTGTCTGCAGCTCGATATGATCTCCGATACTTATTTTTCTCAGCTCTGTGGGCTACCATAAGCCTTGGCGTTGCAGCGGTTGTGAAGGCTAATGGCAGGATTTTCTGCAATCGCCCTCGTTTGCACAAACCTCGCCGTTGATGCATATTCTGAATGCTATGGGAAATAAAGCTTGTTTTAAAGCTTTCATCTTGCTGGATCATAGTTATTAATTCTTTCACTCATATTTTTGTAGTCCATTTAGTTTTAATTTAAACGATTTCATACCTCAAAATCATTTTGTTATTCTGCCATTAACTTTTTATTCTCATTAACATTAAACTAAAAAGTACATTTTTTGCTCTTTTGTTCCCTTATAAATCTTCACCTCGTGCCATGTTTTATAGTTGCAACTACAAGTCCCATTTGTTTAATTGGAATTGTGAATCATATTTCGATTTCCCTCTTCACGTTGGCCAAGAAAATTTAATCACTGGTGTGTTGGAATTGTAATATTATCTACACCAGCTGGGGCAAACCTATCTCAGGCCACAACACAGCAGGAGAATACAATTAGCAGTGACTGGTTTGCCGAATAGAAAAATGCTTAACCGGGACTAACCGGAGTTTCGACTTAGTATGTCTGGATCAGGTGCAGCTGCCATATGCACATGCTTCTCACCGTCTACCGGCTTTATTACAGGATACTCCCCTCTCAAACTCTCACAACCTTCTGATAATTCACTACTTCTACTTGCCTTGGATGTTACAACTTGGTCCCAGTTAGACTCGAACGATTCACGATTCACGGGGAGGACATGAAACGAAGCCATTCTGAAATCCCCCGACCTCCCCATTGCATCCTCTTCTGTGCTTTCAAGATTCAACTGATGGGTCATAAGAGTTCTAAATATCATGCACAACCATACCGTTAATCTTCTGAGTCTTTTACATCCATGACGCCATTGTTCCACTTGTGCAGTTGAATTTCATTCCTTTTATTTCTTTACAGGATCCCTCCCCGGCAGGCAAAATTTCATCGGATGCAGTATCGGCCGGACAGACTAAAGGCACAGAGCAAGTGTTATTAGGCGTGATCGTCGTTACCTTTTTGTGCCATGGCACTAACAGGTTCACTCAAGAGCTTCAAATTACCAATGGAATACAAATACATACACCCTGATTCCATACTGATTCACAATGCTTTATTCCATAAGCAACGCCTCTTGAAATTTTCAAAGCTGAAGACGTATACAGTAACGTACAGGATACCTAATTCATAGCAGTAATAAGTTTGTAATTCATAGCATGGGAAAGCATCAAACGCCCTCTAAGATCAATGCAATACATGAACACAATTTTAATGCAATACATTGAGTATTTTTAACTAGAATGGTTGTTAGTTTTATTAAATAAAAATGAAATACTGTAAAATTATAAGAATAGTACCAAAAATAGATGCAAACAAATACTAGTGTCGTCAATGAAGAATAAACACTATTAAAATTAGGATAAATATTCTATACACAGGCGGTGGAAACTGAAAATTTCCACAAGCGTCTTAATTTTAGGGTATAGGGAGTTAGTTTAGGGTATAGGGTTTAGGGGTTTAGGTGTAGGGGGTTAGAATTTAGGGATAGTTGTTTCAATTTAAGGTTTAGGGTTATAATTTAGGGTTTATAGGTTAAAACATAAATCCTCACCATATTACTCTAAAAACTAAACCCTAACCTATAAACCCTAAATTATAACCCTAAACCTTAAATTGAAACAACTATCCCTAAATTCTAAACCCCTACACCTAAACCCCTAAACACTATACCCTAAACTAACTCCATATACCCTAAAACTAAGGCGCTTGTGGAAACTTTCAGTTTTCACTGCCTGTGTATAGGATATTAATCCTTAAAATTAGGGTAATTGTTCTATACACAAGCGCTTGTGGAAATTTTTTTACACAAGCGCTTGTAGAAATAGTTTTACACAAGCGCTTGTGGAAATTTTTTTACACAAGCGCCTTAGTTTCAGGGGTTAGGGACTCCGTTTAGGGTTTAAAATTTAGGGGTACAAGTGTAGTAGTTTTGAATTTAGGGATTGTTGATAGAATTTTGGGTTTATGGTTAAAATTTAGGGTTTATAGGTTAAAACCTAAATCCCTACTCATATTACCCTAAAACTAAACCCTAACCCTAAACCCTAAATTCTAACCCTAAACCCTAATCCTAAACCCTAAATTCTAACCCTAAATCCTAAATTCTAAACATAAACCCTAAATTCTAAACATTTACACTAAAACCCCTAAACTTTAAACCCTAACCCCTAACCCTAAACCCTATAATTGAGGCGCTTGTGGAAACAAAAAATTTCCACCGCCAGTGTATAGGATATTAATCCTTAAAATTAAGGGTAAATGTTCTATACACAAGCGCTTGTGGAAACTTTTTTACACAAGCGTCTTAAGTTTAGGGGTTAGGGACTCCGTTTAGGGTTTAAAATTTAGGGGTATAAGTGTAGTAGTTTTGAATTTAGGGACTGTTGATAGAATTTTGGGTTTAGGTTTAAAATTTAGGGTTTATAGGTTAAAACCTAAATCCCTACCCATAATACCCTAAAACTAAACACTAACACTAAACCCTAAATTCTAACCCTAAATTCTAAATTCTAAACATGAACCCTAAATTCTAAACATTTGCACTAAAACCCCTAAACCCTAACCCTAAACCCTATAATTGAGGCGCTTGTGGAAACAAAAAATTTCCACTGCCAGTGTATAGGATATTAATCCTAAAATTAATATAAAAAAAACTTATAACAATGACGCCACACTGACATTCTGATTTCATTAAAACTCAATTGTGACATATCTTTGGTGATTGTGAACGTCTATCAATAAAAGAGAACCATTTGATGCCCCAAAGTAAAGGTAGATCAACAAGATAATCAAATATGCGTCGATTGGTAAGGTAACATCGAATTCAACCTTGAAAAAAGAAAATATGTACTACAAGACCAGACAAAAACATGTTATAAGAGTGAACAAAACCATCCACATTTTCATATGAAAAATAAGATAACATAACACATATACTGACAAAATTTAAAAAAAAAACGAGATAAAAGAGGAAAACGATAACAATACACAGTCAACTTAAGACTAACACTGCTGCCTACAATAAAAGAAATATAAAATTGTTGCGACTAAAAAAATACTTCGGGTGTCGCTCGGACGTACCGGGTTTTAATGGATTTTAAAAAAATTAGTCGGATTTATAAAAATAGAGGAGTCGCCACCGGCCATTTAAAAATGGTAGACCGGACACCGAAATAAAAACCAGAGATTTAAAAGGGTTCGGGAGTCGGTTACGCGCGGGGAAGGATGAGCACCCCCGTCGTGCCCGGAAATCGGTACCAAAAACATTACCGCTTAATTAATATTAAATTTTGCGAATTAAAGTGACGAATCGTATCTTAATTTGGTTATTCGAGCGAGTAAATTTTAAAGGTCTCGATATTCAAGAAAGAACGTCCGAACCACCACCACTACGACTGGTACTGGCCTCGTTCGTTCCCGAATAAAGAGACACTCGCATTGCAATTTAAAAAATTCGGAATGCAACTTAGCAAAACATATGACAACATACATATATCGAAAATAAATGAACATACGTAATAATACGAATAAATAAAAAACATAAAATAAAGATGGCATAAAGACAAATATATAAACGAGGATATTTAAGTGCATGGACAAAAATACACAAAAGTTGCATGGGATGGATATAGCATAAAAAAACGAGCATATGAAATAAAGTACTTAAATGCATGAACACATATATGCGCAAAATATATACAAGGCTGGAAATGGTTAAAAAGTACTTCAGGATGGTTTCCAGGGACTGATTTTAAGAATAAACCATAAAAAAACGTTGAATCATAAAAACGGTGACCAAAATAAGACAACACCATAACCTGGAGGGACCGAAATGGACATTAAGCCATTCGGCAAAGGCCAAAACAGATTTGAGGACGAAATTGCAAAAGGGTTTAAAACACCAATGATCAAGGATGCGATTTCAAAAAACGGAAACCCTTCCGATGAGAGTATGGAAACGCGGAAGGACCTAAAGGGAATTAAACCATTTTTTAAAAAACAAGATAAATATAAATATCACCTGAAAAACTCTCTTTGCCTCTTTTGGCATATTTCAGAAAAACCTAAAAGACAAAAGCCCTCCTCTTTTTTATATACTACCCGGTTAGGGTTTTGAAAAGAAAAATCCGGCGCCGTCGGCCGTAAACCGGCGCCGGTGACTTCAAAAACGAAACCAGAGAAAAGCAACCTTTCTCCCACTTTCTCCCCTTTTTTTTTAAAAAAAAAACGAACAAAGACCGAGCCCACACCCTCCTTCATTCGAATCTTGAGAAAAGAAGAGTCTGATGACTCCGACGGCTCACCCGTTGGCTTCCGAGACGGAAGCCCGAGGATTATTGCCGGAAACGCAAGGGTCCAAGGGATAGCGGGGCGGCTCTGGTGGCTCACCCGACGGTTTCCGAAACGGAAACCAAGGGCTTGTTGCCGGCGGCACCAGTAAAAAAAAGAAGGAGGAAGAGAGAAAGCTTTTTGGAAAGGTAAATTTTTTTTCTACTCATGCATGCATTAGATCGTATATTGAAAAAAAAGCTTGTATACCTTTGAAAATTCGTTTTCTTTCTATTGCTTTTGAAAAAAATCCCTTCTTTTTTTTTTTTTTGAAGAAGGGTTACAAGTGGTTGTTCAGGTTCCTATATACCCGAGTTACATAAGAGATACACAGACAATCTGAATCCTCTATCTCTCCCTCTTTTCTTTTTGTCGGATTGGTTTTCTATTCTTGGGTCTGATTGGTTTTTTTTCTTTTCTGTTTGCATGACAAAACCGCCCCAAATTGATGCTAGCATAGGGGCGGCCGAGGGTGCGCGGCGGGGCAGAAATGCTGAGGCACGCAGTCGAGGGGTCACGGGCCTGGCTACGCGCGCGTGGTGGGAACCGGATCGTCTCATGCGCGCGCGTGGAACACGAACGGGCGTCGAGTATGTTGCACGCGCAGATCTGGTCCGTTAGATCAGATTTGGATCTGACGGCGGGGGAGGCATGCGGCGCGGATCAATACCCTATTAGGGTTTCTCTCAGAATCAATCTGGACCGTCAGATCACACAGATCTAACGGTTGGAGCTTGGCGGCGCGAAGGATAAGAGGTGCCCTCTAGGGTTTTGTTGATCTGGGGAGATCTGGACCGCTGGATCGCGGCCAGATCCGACGACTTCTGATGCGTGGCGGCTGCAGAAGATGTAGGGCAATGTGTTAGGGTTTTTCTTTTAGTTGGGCCATGTACTATTGTGGGCTCACCGGGCCATTTATTTATTTCTGGACCTGTATTTATGTAAGTTATAGACTGTATTAATTAAATACATACATTGGGCTTCTATTAATTGACATGCCTTATATTTATTTATCTTTTTTAATAATATAAATATAATAACAATTAAAGGTATTCATAATAATAATAACGAATAATAACTACACATCAATAATAATATAATAATAATTATAGTTATCAATAGCATGATTGATGGAACAATAATGATATGATATAAAGTAACATGCAAATGATGATAATAAATATGGTAGTGATATGACACATATATATATATATTCTTTTTGTTTTTTCTTCTTTTTATCCTTTTTATTTTTATTTTTAAATTTTATAACGGCCCGTTAAGCCTATATTGACAAAGAAACTTAAAGGTGTTCAAGGTTCGGATAAAATTAGTGATTACAAAAATCTTACTAGAAATGTGACACGTGAAAAATTATAACGAAAATATCGACTAATGCTTACATTGACTAAAGTAATGTTATTATAAAAGAAAAACAAATATTAGACCATATATCTTTTAAAATTCAACATGTGTACCATAATGATACTTTAAATATAAAATATGTACATTACTTTAATCAATATATCTTACACAAGTAATTGTCGATATAAATATAAGATGAGTTTATAATAAAGGTTATGTATCATTAATCATATGTGCTGACATGTATCATCAACTATTTTAATAAAATTTGAAATTATAGTGATCTAAAACGTAATTATTTTTTTAGAATGAAATATGGTAAAACATTTTTTTGTACATTTTTTTAATTTTTATTTTTAATTCAAAAATAATAAAGTTATTAAAATAAAAAATAGTCAAAAGTTAAAAATTTTAAGAAATAAATCTGAAAAAATAGCCCGAAAAGTGTTTTACCTTATTTTATTTTAGAGAAGAAATAATCACGTTTTAGGTCCCATAATTTTAAAAAATTATTAAAATAATTAATGTACATATTAGTATATATAATTAGTGATACATATCGGTACATAAGGTTTACTTTAAAAAAAATTCAATTTTATACGATCATAAAAACCATTAATTCTAATTATTGTTCCTTCTTTGTTTAGAGGTGATTTTAGGTTTTGTTGCGAGAAGCTTGCGGCAGAGTATGTGGTTGCGTCTTTCAAGCTACCCGTTGTTGTGAGATAGGCTGTTTCGATGTGACGGTTCACGAATTTGACAGTACAATTATTGTTGGGGAGTGGGGGTATTCTACGTGATGCTCGATGAGATTGGATTTATGGGTTCTCCAAGAGTATTGGGCGTTGTTTGATGTTTATGGCCGAGCTGTGGGCTACTCATGATACTCTTCAAGTTGCTTGGAGGCTTAGTTTTAGACAAGTGCCCTTGGAAACAGATAACTCTGAGGTGGCTTGGATTCTACGCAATAGCGGATCTAAAAATTATTTTTAGGGTGGGCATAAATTAAAATATTTTTTAGAGTAGGCACAATTTATATAAATTTTAAAATTTCAGGGTGAGCACAAATTAAAAAATTAAAGAATAATTCATAAAAATTAAAAAAATTAAAGCCCAATAAGATCATAGACTGTGCAAGTCCGGCTTATTGGTCGTGAGAAGAATCTGGTGGCCGATAGGATCGATGCCCTGTGCCGCGGTACCCCAATTGGTATGTTGGAGTTCGAGTCTGCTCCTGCAGCTCTCGCTGATTTGGTGCGCAAGGAGACGACCGCTGGTTAAGCTGCTTTTCTTGGTCTAGTTTCCCACGGTTATATTGAGTATAGACTTGGTTGTGGTTTTTGTGCCATGTTGTGGCTTGGTTATCGAGTTTGTCTTGTTTGTCTTTTATGTAATTATTGTCATGTGTTTTTTTATCTAAGTTTAGGAAAGTTTTTTACTTAGGCATATAATAATAGCACCCATCCTTGATAATAGAAAAATTACGATTGCAGTAACAAAATCTAATGTATTTTTCTCTCTGCTCTTGTGGCACGCTTTTTCTCTCTGCTCTTGTGGCACGTTTTGTTTTCTTTTTCTTTTGTCTTCTTTGCTGTTTTGATTATCTGGGAATGGCGGATGTTGAGGCCAATCTCGCTGGTCTATCGTTGGAAGAGGATGAAGAGGAACCCCTGATTGTGGAAGAGGTACACACTGCAACCATTTTCCCTTATGAGTTCTGCTTCGTCGGGTCTTTTCTTACCACGAGCGTGGTTAACTTCCAATCTATGCGGTCAACTTTGTCGAATGTTTGGCATCCGACTGGTGGGATCTCCATATCGGATATTGGGGATGGTCGATTTTTGTTTAGGCTCTACCATACCATTGACGCAGAGCGGATTGAGGCGGGTGGACCTTAGTATTTCAACAACCATCTTCTGATCCTCCATCGTTTATGTAAGGGGGAGGAGCCGCTGAGTGTCCCTTTGTTTTCGGTTGACTTCTGGGTTTTGGTGTGTGACGTTCCAACGGGGCTTATATCTACCCATGTGGCTGTCCAATTGGGTAATTTTTTGGGGGCGTTTATCGAACAAGACACTTCCTTGGTGTCCCTTGGATACAGAGGTATGTTACGTATCAGGGTTCGTATTGATATACGTAGGCCACTGAAACGAAGGAAAAAAGTGGCTGTGATAAATGGAGTTGCTGCTTATGTTCGCTTCCACTACGAGAAATTAAAGCTATTTTGTTTTCTATGTGGACGTTTGGGTCATGGAGAGGGTTTTTGTCCCATTAGGTTTCAGGCGAATGTGGGTGATCTGAAATGTGAGTGGGATGCCACGCTACGGGCTCCGGCGAGGAGAGGTGCTCCGGCTTACAGTCCTTGGCTGAGGGAGGACTTGGGAGGAATTTACGGAGGGGATAAGGATAATTATGGAGTAAATCTAGCCGAAAATAGGGGAGGGATTAGATCTGATGCGCTGATTGTGGAGTCTAATCTGGCACGTTTTTTGTTCCCTAATATTAATCTTCAAGGCAAGTCAACACTTGATGGAAGTGTTGTTTCCTTGGGTTGGCAACTAAACCAAACTGGGCTATCTAGTGGGCCGAGTGTTTCGGGTGTTAACGGGCTTGATCAGGAAATGACAAATGCGGCTGAGGAGAGGGTCTTAGAGCATTTGGATGGCCCAAAACGTCAACGGGTTGCAAATGGATCCTCGAAAGTTTCTAATGTTGATTCAATTGAGGGAGTTGAGAATCGATCGGCAGGTCTGGTGAACCAGGCCAGCCGGGTACAATGAAGGCCCTAAGCTGGAATGTCCGTGGTTTAGGGAAACCACGAACAGTGCGACGTCTCCGACGTTTGTTGCGAGATGTCAACCCAACTATAGTTTTCTTCATGGAGACTAAGTTGAATGTGTGCAAAATGGAACGTGTACGGAAATACTGCGGGTTTATGCATGGTTTTGAGGTTAGCTCGCAGGGGCGAAGTGGAGGGCTGTGTTTGGCTTGGAAGGAGGAGGTTCAGGTAGAAATACGTAGTGCTTCGGAGCGCTTTATTGATGCAGTAATCACAAAGGAGGATGACCCACCGTGGAGGTTCACAGGGTTCTATGGGGCCCCTGAAGAAAGCTCCCGTAGTGCTGCTTGGGACTTGTTAAGGGGACTTGATGATATGCCAAGTGCCCCGTGGTTAATTATTGGAGATTTTAACGAAATACTACACGCAAACGAGAAGCGGGGAGGTCAAGTTCGTAGTGAGAGACAAATGGAAGGATTTCGTAGAGTGTTGGATGACTGCTCCCTTATGGATATTGGCTTTACCGGAAGGTGGTACACTTGGAGTAAAGGAACAACAAGGGCTTCTTTGATGAGGGAACGGTTGGATCGGGGGTGGCTAACTCAGAATGGTGGGACCTGTTCCCGGAATTCACTTTGTCCCATTTAGCTCACACCTTTTCGGATCACTGCCTGTTGTTACTGCAAACAGAGCCCTCGGATATTGTGCTTCAGCAGCATCGTTTCTGATTTGAGGCAGCTTGGCTGATGGAGGAGTCGTGTGAGAAAGAGGTTAAAAGGCTCTGGGAAATTTCGGAGGGTTCTGTCCTTGACCGTTTAAAGACTATGGCAGTGGGCTTGGGTCGCTGGGCCTCAAAGTTATGATTGTCCAGAAAAGGGTCAATTCCTCGTCTCCAAGAGAAGCTTGAGGAATTGTTGAGTAAAGATCCTTCGGATGAGGCCTTAGGGGAGTTAGTTGATGTGAGATTGGAACTCAATATGGAATTTGACAAGGCTGAGCTTTACTGGGAGCAAAGGGCACGAAGTAACTGGTTGAAGAATGGTGACCGCAATACGGCTTTCTTTCATAGAGTGGCTACTCGAAGAAAGCGTAAAAATAAAGTTGCATCGCTCACCGACTCTGATGGTGTTTGCCAGGTAACGGCGGAGGCCATGGAGGCTTTGGCTAGAGATTATTTTACTGCTTTATTTCATTCTCAGGGGGTGGCAGACCCTTCAGTTATTCTAGATTATGTCTCACCGTGTGTTACAGAGTCTATGAATGCAGAGTTGAGTAGAGATTTCACGATTCAAGAAGTGGTGATCGCTCTGAAGTCCATGAATCCTTTAAAGGCTGCAGGGGACGATGGTCTAGGAGCCATCTTTTATCAGAAATACTGGCACATTGTTGGGCCCTATGTAGCGGCTTTTTTCTTGGATTTGTTGAATGGTGGTAGTCCTTTGGAAGCAGTAAACCTCACCAATATTGTGTTGGTTCCAAAGATTCAGAACCCAACCACGATGGCCCATTACAGACCCATTAGTCTGTGTAATGTCATCTATAAGTTAGTGGCAAAAGTTCTGGTTAACCGTTTTCAGTCGATTCTGCCGATATGCATCGATGAAAATCAAAGCGCGTTCGTCCCGGGGCGGTTAATTACTGATAACGTGATGGTGGCTTACGAAACGCTTCATTCGTTTAAACAGAAGAGACTAGGAAGGGAAGGTTCTTTTGCTCTGAAATTAGACATGAGCAAGGCCTATGATAGAGTGGAGTGGAGCTTTGTGAAGAGTATTATGCTACGTATGGGTTTTTGTGTTCAGTGGGTCGATAATATATTTCGTTGTGTCTCATCCGTATCCTATGCAGTGGTTCTAAATGGTAAGGTGGGTACACAGTTCAGGCCATCTCGAGGCTTGCGTCAGGGTGACTCGTTGAGTCCCTATCTCTACCTGTTATGTGCGGAGGGCCTACCTGCGTTACTACACAAAGCTCACATTGATCGTCGACTAAAAGGGGTTCGTATTAATAGGTACGCTCCTTCCTTAACTCATCTATTTTTTGCGGATGATAGTTTGTTGTTTGGGACTGCTATTTCTGAAAAGGCGAGTAGGATCAAGGAAATACTAGAGGTCTATTCGGAGTGTTCGGGTTAGTTAATTAACCTGGACAAGTCAGGACTCTTCTTTAGAAGGAATACAGACGATCTGACCCAGCAGAATGTTATGGCTATCTTCGGCGTTGGGCAAACGAGCAGCATTGAGAAATACTTGGGCCTACCACTGATGGTGGGTCGGAATAGGGCCCAGGCTTTTATGGGTCTAAAGGATAAGACTCTCACGAGGATAACCGGGTGGAGTATTAGACCTCTCTCTCAGGGGGGAAAGATGGTGTTTATTAAAAGTGTGCTGCAAGCTCTCCCACTGTACTCGATGAGTGTTTTTCTTCTCCCTAAGAAAATTTGTAATGAGTTACAATCCCTCATGGCTCGGTTTTGGTGGCAAAGATCTCAGCAAAGGAGGGGAATTCACTGGTGCACTTGGGAGCAACTGTGTGTTTTAAAGGAGGATGGAGGGTTGGGTTTCCGGGACTTGGCAAAATTCAATGTAGCCCTGTTGGCCAAACAGGGGTGGAGGATTTTTTCGAACCCAACGAGCTTAGTGAGTCGGGTTCTCAAGGCTAAATACTTCCGTACAACGAATTTCTTGGGTTCATTGTTGGGCTCAAGTCCATCTCTCGTATGGCGCATCGTCTGGAGTGCGAAAGGCCTATTACTGAAGGGCCTGAGGTGGAAGGTGGGCTCGGGGGCCTCCATTAATGTCTGGAATGACTATTGGTTGCCGGTTTCTCCCCCACGTCTGGTGGAATCTCCGGTGAGTTTGGAGGTGAGCTGCGTTGCTGATCTAATAGATTAGAGCAGGTGTTCTTGGAAGGAGGATCGAGTTAGAGACGTTTTTTCAGATTTGGAAGCGGATCTAATTTTGGGTATCCCTCTATCATCGTTTCCTCAGCAGGATGCTTTGGTATGGTCTGCGGAACATACGGGGATGTACACTGTTCGAAGTGGTTACAAGTTATTGATACAGAATGGTGCTCCTGACATGTCTACAAAGAAGTTCTTCAAGCACCTATGGGCAATTTCGTGCCCTGACAAGGTTAAGATACATGCATGGAGGCTTGCCATGAACTATGTCCCATCTAGGGAGAACCTACGAATAAAGCGAGTTCTATCATATCAAAAGTGTCCTAACTGCCCGTTTCCTAGAGAAACGGGGATCCACATCGTGCGCGATTGCCCACCAGCTCAGTGCGCGATTGCCCACCAGCTCAGCTGGTTTGGCAGGGGCTCGGTTATGACTGGACGGAGTCCTTAAGTTTGGCCAATGTGTTCGATTGGTTGTATTGGGTTTTTGAAAATATTTCATCCACAAAACATAAGGAAATCTTAATCACAATATGGGCAGTTTGGTATGTTAGGAACAAAAGATTACATGAGGGTGTTGTCCAAACTAAAGAGGCAACCATTACCTTCGTTAAATCTTATTGTCTGGAGCTCGAGACGGTGGCACAGCGGGGATGTCTCTCCTTCCGAAGTGATGAATCTGGATGGTCTCCTCCGGCGACGGGGTGGGTAAAGGCGAATTTTGACGCATGCTTCTCGTCCGCCTCACGGGTAGCTCAGTCGGGGGTGGTTGTGCGGGATGAAGACGGGGAGGTTCTGGGCGCATGCTGCCGTAAGACCCCCAACGTTCCGAATAGTTTCCTGGCGGAGGCTTATGCGGCCAAGCACGCCATGGAGTTTGTTGTAGATCTCGGACTCCGACGGGTTGTGTTGGAAGGAGACTCATTAGCCACTATTCGTAATATTAAAAACCCAAGTTCAGATCTATCGGAAATGAGCGCTCTTACCTGGGATGTTAAGAATCGTGCCCGAAATCTATTTGCATGTGAGTTCCGTTTTGTCCATCGGGCGGGTAACAAGGTGGCGCATGCGGTGGCTCGTTCTTTGGTTGGTTTACAGACTGAGGCATATTGGATAGAGGAGGTACCGACGACGGCTATTTCTCTAGTAGCGGCGGACCGCCGGTGTAGTGACCCCCGTGATCTGGGGTTTTCTTTTTTGTTTTTTGGGGCTCCATGGTCTCTGCTTCTTGCCCCTTTCCCCTTGCCGGATTCATTCTGAGTCTGGACCTGCATCGCGAAGTATGGGGTTTTTTTCAAGTTTTCCTTTTCTTTTATTTGCTTTGCTTTGATAAGGGTTCTTCTTTCCCTTTTGGTTATCTTTCCCAGACGTTTTGACAGGGATTTTAATGATGCCTGTCACCTCTTGTTCAGTTTTATTTTATTTAATAAACACCTACCCATATATTTTATCAAAAAAAAATTACGATTGCAGACGTAAGATTGATGAAACATGTCAAACTCTCTTGTTTTTTTTAGCAAGAAAAAAAACCAAAAAAGAATTTTATCTTAATATTTGGTTTATAATTTAACATCATAATTTTCATCATCATCACAATGATGATAATAATAATAATATGATCATGAAAGGATTACTTTGAAGTTTGAAGAAAGTCAATATCACATGTAAGATCTTTTTATATTTAATATTTAATATAAAAAAGAGTTTAAACTTATCAAGATTCCATCCATATCTCCACCTTTCCTTTCGCCTACAAACAAGATCAGAACATGTAGATCGTCTTTTATTGATGAAAATTAGGATAAAAATATCTATCAACACGAGAAAAGAAATGTATGAAGACTTCTTACAAAATTTGTTGAATTATATAATATATGCAGAAATCTCTGAAAGAATACTAATTGATCATTCGGTCATCTTGATTAAAATCAAAAACCGAAAAGAAAAAAAAAAAGGAAAAAGAATCACCACTCTTGTACAAGGAGAAACCTGTT
Source organism: Hibiscus trionum (assembly GCA_030270665.1). Classification (NCBI taxonomy): domain Eukaryota; kingdom Viridiplantae; phylum Streptophyta; class Magnoliopsida; order Malvales; family Malvaceae; genus Hibiscus; species Hibiscus trionum. Next base: position 5,314,933 of record BSYR01000021.1, on the reverse strand, counting down.
TATGCAAATTCATACACCCCATTACAAGTAACACAATGCAGGATCTTGGGGTCCAAGTTTGTTTACTTATCTTTTCCCCCATATTGATCCTCCGCCTCCGGACCGATGACTGCTAGACTGTTGTCCGTACCTAGGAGTAGTCGAGGAATGGATGGAGCCGGATCTAGAGGACGAGTCCTTTGGTCTTTCCTTGTTGAGTGATTCGATCCGCTCCAATGCCTCCACGACTTCTTTCATGGACGGACGGTTCTTAGGATCGTGCTCTAGACATTTCAGGGTGAGCTCGGCTGTGAGTGATGCAGCCTTGGACGAATACTGACCCTCGATCCGCGCATCCATTATGGATTTGTACTTTCTTTTATGTGACAGTGTTGGTTTGAGCCAATCCACCAAAATCTGCTGTCCGTCCGAGCGCTTTGTATCCATTGCTCTCAACCCTGTCATCATCTCGAGCAACAACACACCGAATCCGTACACATCACTCTTCACATATAAATGTCCTGTTGGCATAGAATCAGAACTTTAGCATTAACAGCCTCACATTGAGGGAAACACTTCGTTTTACATATCGAACTAATTCAGAAGGATTAGCCCTGCTTTAAGCAGTTGTTGAGCAAGAGAATGGAATGGCATTTCGTATCGTATCATATCATCATTACCGGTTGCGATGTATTCGGGTGCAGCATAGCCATATGTTCCCATGACCCTGGTCGTTACGTGCGAGTCTCCGCCAGAAGGCCCCAATTTGGCCAAGCCAAAATCTGATATTTTTGCATTGTAGTTCTGTAGGTGTAAACAAGAACCATTTCAACTCATATAAGTCTACATTTTGAAAAACTACATACCACTACACATCCATTGAAATCCAAAGGCATGAGGCAAACAAGGACTAACCCCGTCAAGCAATATATTAGAGGCCTTGAAATCCCTATAAATGACCTTCTCCGAAAAGTGTAAAAATGCTAGACCTCGAGCGGCTCCGATGACGATTTTAAGCCTGGTTTCCCAAGACATAGGTTCAACTGCTGGATTTCCTGCATAAACAAAACAATCAAGCAATCAACATGACATCTATCCATGGAGATGAACTTATTTTTTACTTATTTATATTCCGAGTCTCGAGCTTACGTCGAAATAGGTGGTTCTCCAAGCTTCCTTTCTGCATGAACTCATACACAAGGAGCAACTCTTCATCCTCCCAACAGTACCCCAACAGCTTAACCAAATTGGGATGAGACAACCTTCCTAGAAAGTTCACCTCTGACTGCAAAAAACAACGACGAATCGAAATGAAGAATCAATATCATTTGCTGGCTTTGATTAGGTGTGGACAAAACTCATCTCAACTAAAAAAATAAAATTATTCGACTCGACTCAGCTCGAGGCGAAAAATCCGACTCGTTTTGACTCTACTCGTAATTTCATGAACTTGACTTGAAAAAATTTCAAATAAAGTTTGACTTATGAAATAGAAACTCGAATAACTCAAAATATTTAGTAATTAGTTGATCAATTTTCATATTTGAGTCGAGTATGTCAATTTTGCATAATATATTATGTATATCACATGTGATAATATGAAGAAATATATATGTATATCGTATATGCATATAGAAAGCTGTTAAAATTGAAACCAATATGTATTATAAATAATTACAATAAATTTGTACAAAAACTCGAAAATTCGACTCGATTCGAATTTTATATACTCGACTCGATTCAAAAAAAATTCAAATAAAGTTTGAATTGTAAAATAGGATTTATAAGCTCGAATAACTCAAAAATTTTGACCGACTCGATCGAACGACCCTAGCTATGACGGACACAGTCTTGAACAGAGATATGACTTTTCAAAGCCGTTAAAATCAGGGAAATTGCCTAACAACACAGCTAGAAAAGAGAGCGATGGCACATTTACAGTCAATGCGACATGGAACCCACATTCGGGGTGTGGTCTGAAAATCATCAAACGGTTTCAGTCGCAGATGCACATATTTTCTTTGATGGGGGTCAAGGATCTTGCTTTAGAAGATAAACTCCTTTGTAATTAAGATTAAAAATGGATTACTAACACTAACAGAGACGAAATTGGTGATTAACACAACACAGTAGGAGAAGATTTATGGTTTACCTGCCACTCTTGTAAACCCTGCATACTTTCATGCTTCAACTTCTTGACGGCAACAACCATTCCGGTGCCAACCTTGGAGGGTGCTAAAGTTTTCTCATCCAACCAACCTTTGTACACTTTGCCGAACCCCCCTTCACCCAACAGTGTGTTAAAGCTCTTGGTTGCCGTCTTCATCTCTGTAAAAGTGAAGACTTTCAAGTTCGGTGTTTCCAGGATCCGCCCATCGGGGTTTTCCTCCTCCACAATTTCACTCACGGTTTGAGAAAACTGACTCCTGCAATTGCTAACGCTGCTGGCCGCCGAAGATTCTATGCTTTTGCTGCAATTGTTCGATGTACCTGTTAACACAGAAACAGAGCCGTTGACTGAAGAAAAGATTACAAACCAGAACTAAAGAAAACAGAAAGACAAACCTGGGGTGGTGGGAATATTGGTGGAGCTGTAAACATGGCTAGTTTCTGGACCAGAAGTGGCAGATCCCCAGCAATTACCCATAACAACTCTAACAAATCTCTGGTACCAAAAGCCTTTTTCCGGAGAAGAACCAGCATTCCCAGCAGTGCAGCTTGGAACTAGTTAAAGTTGCAAGCAAAAACGCACGCTTTTTGTTTGTTTTATGCTTTTAGAATGGCCCCCTTTCTTTCCCAGCTATTGCAAGGAATCAACTTTCTTGCTTACCTTACTAAAAAAGAACATTTTTTTTTCTGGCTGCCTTTATTTTTCCCGAAGCTTTCTTGCTTGTTTGAATATATAAAGAATGCGTTGGGAAAAAAGTGGTTTGGTGACGCTGTTGTTAATGTTACTGTTGTCGTTTTGGTAAAAGACAGGGCTTCACCGAACATCGGGGAGAATATGAATAGTGTAAATAATAGCAATGCGTAGGTGAACACATAGGCGCGTCATAACTAACCTAGTAACCCGCAGGCTGCAACATTACATAATTATACCAAAAACTTGACTTTTTTTAATAGAGTAAATGTCTATGATTGAGATTCTCGGTTTTCTTTTATAAAAATATTATTTTTAAAATTCGAATCTGATTTTTTTTCATTACATTCAACCTTTTTAGTAGTAAAAACTTATTTTAATTTGCAAATTTGTAATTTATTTTTTAATTAAGTGACACAAGTGTAACTTTTAATAATTGAATGACCCACATGTAATTTTACTTATAATTGAGTGGCCTTCGTTGTAGTTTACCTAAAAATATAAATCAATTTTTTATGGAAAAAGTACGAAATAACCGTTATACAGACTCCTATCATATATGTGAAATTATTCTAGTTGTCACCATTTTTAAAAATAATAATAATATGTAAAATTAGATTGTGTACAACAAAAAAGTTTGGATTAAAAGGATACTAAAGTCTATTGTAAATGACCGAAAATAGCACAAATGACATGTAAAATAATATTTCAATTACTTTGACAAATAAATAATATAAAAAGAACTAAAAAGAAAATAACAATGAAAAAACCTTAAAATAAGAACAAATACCGACAGAATCTAAATAACATACAATATTAAAAAAAAGAATAACATACATATGGTGATGACCGAAAAGAAAAGAAAAACTTAAAAATAAAGTTTAACGACAGACAACAATAAAGAAAAATTCAATAAGCATAAATGTAATATATATATATATTAATATTTCAAGATAAGTCGATATGAATTATCTTTAATTTGATTCTGATTCAAACTGATATATAAAAACATATTTATATATCTGATTTGATCAATTTCAAAAATCAAACTCAATTGTGTGTGTGTAAATATATGTGTATATATATACATTGAATTTTTCATTAATATCTTAAGAGGAGTCAATATGAATTACTTTAAATTTGACTATGATCTAAACTAATATTATATTTTTTAATATTATTTGTAATAACTAGTGGGGGTTCTGGACATGTGCGAGGTGAGCAATCGCACAGGGCCCCCAAGAAAAAAAGGGCTCAAATGAGTTGAATTAAATGTTTATAGGGAAAACAAAAAATTCTGGTTTAAAAATTATAAGAAAAATAGAAATTGACTATAAAGAGGGCCTCATAATATATATATATAATTTTTATTAAGATAAAAATATTTTATAAAAAACTTTATATATCTTTGCGGTTATAAATTAAAGGGTCCCGTTTTAATAAACTGCACATGGCCCGTAAACTTTTGAACCACCCTTAGTAATAATATGTCATAAGATATGTTAGGGCGAGTGTGGCGGGTGGGGACGATGCGGGGCAGGCGGGAACGATGCGGGGCAGGTGGTAGGGGTGTTTGTTGAGTTGTGTGGGGCTCGATTCGTTCAACCGATTATGCTCACCAAGTGGTGGAGAGATGGATTTTTGGGTGGAAGGGTTTTGGAAGCTAGAAAGAATAAAGACACAATGATTTATAGTGGTTCAACCTTCTAACCAAGGTCTACATCCACTACCTTAGCTCCCCACTAAGGATTTCACAATCAATTCCACTAATTGATTCGTCCCCTTTTCTAGGCTTAGGAGGAAACCCTTTACATCAATCAAGCTTTCTACCCAAAGCCTTGATCACACTCTCTTTTACAAAGAGATAAGAAAGCAAACACAAATCCCTCTAATAGGTGTTTGTTTGCACAATTAAGCACTCACCCAAAACCTAAAACACTTGAGCAAATTTGACAATTTTGGCTCACTAGTGTTTGTCTATACAATAATTGACACTTTAGGCTCTAAGACAATTCTTGATCATTTGTTGATTGACAATTGAAGCATTAGCCTTCTCTTGATGCTTGGAGGTCCCTTTTATACTCCCAATTGCGTTTGTAGCCGTTACTAGCCGTTGGGATCAAATTGGAGCCATTGAGGACTTTAATTCCCACCATAAATGCATTCTGCAGCTCCCCGTTTCGAAACGCTCGATGCCGTTTCGAAACACGCTCAATGTAGAAAGAGCCATTGCAGTCTGTCAGGGCATCCGTTTCGGAACGCCTCCTGGCCGTTTCGGAACGCCTCATGTCCGTTTCGGAACGCCTCCTGGCCGTTTCGAAACGCCTGCATTTAAAAGTTGGTTGGGAAAATAGCCGTTGGGGTTTATGACCGTTGGGGTCATTGCCACGTGGGCGTATCGAAACGGTCTAGCCCGTTTCGAAACGCTGGGCAAAAATCAAGTCCAGGGAAAGCCCGCGAAAACGCTACTGGAGCCTCCTGTTTCGAAACGCCCTAAGGTGTTTCGAAACACATATTAAACCCATTTAAGAAACATCCCTAAACATATATTTGGACTTGGGAAATGTTTTAAATATTTTTTAAACAGTCTAAAACATTTTTCAATTATTATATCAAAACATTAGTTCTACAATCTCCCCCTTTTTGATATAATAAAACTCTCTTGAAAAATTGTTTGGGATTCTCCCCCTTTAACTTTAAAAAATGTGAATAAGAGACTAAAGATATGAAATTAACTGAAGCTCCCCCTTATTCATTTGAAAATTCAATTTTTCAAACCAACCATTTCTCCCCTTTTTTGTTATATCAAAAAAATTTAAAACATTAATTTCAAAAATAACAATGAAGGTAAAAATTTGACAAAAACAAAAAATTTGGTTTTAAAATGGCTCCCCCTTACTCAAAGCATCATCCAAATGTTAGTCACGACATATATGACCATCTAGTTGAATTTAAACAAAGATAAACAAATAAAATCAAAACAACTAGAATTTTACCACACTTGAACTCAAGGGAGGATGTGAAGCCTTCCTTCTTCAAGTGTTCATCCTTGTGTGCATGGAGCTCCCCCTCAATGTTTGACTTGTTGAACATCTCCATCACACCTATCAAAAGACAATCAAGTAACTTTTGGTATCCAAATTGCTTTGGATCCATGAACGTTAGTAGCACAAATTTTTGACCCCTTTGGAATCCATTTTTCAATGTCATCTTTTTTAATTGAAATGGTTAGTCCTTTTGGGACCCAAACACTTCTAAAACATTTACCATTTTTAAATCTACGAGCACTAGATTGTCTAACATAAAAATTTGATTTTCCAAAATTGTTTTTCTTTTCAAGTTCTTTGGAAATCAAATCTTTTTCTTCTTGAACCTTTTGAAGCAATTTTTGTAAATCAAAACATTTTAATTCAAACTCTTCAAGTTTTGCTTCAAGTTCAAGTTTGGTTTTAGAGAGCAAATCATTTTAAATTTTTAACTTTGAAACCAATTTTTTGTTTTTCAAAATGTGACTTTTAAAATCTAAAACCAAATCATCATAGGCATCTTGTAATTCATCAAAGGAATAAGAACATGAAGTAGATGAATTAGAAGTTACCCTTGAATCTTCTTCGATGGCCATAAGGCAAAGGTTGGCTTGTTCATCGTCGGTGGAGTCTTCATCACTCCAAGTTGTCACATCCCAAAAACCGGTCTAGTAGAAATTAGGTTCGAAATTTTTATTCGGTTTATTATTATTTTATGGAGTAAGTAAAAATTTAGTATTATTTTATGTAGTAGTTAAAATTATTATTATTTTATGGAGTAGATATGGAGTAGTTAAAATTATTATTATTTTATGGAGTAGATATGGAGTAGTTAAAATTATTATTATTTTATTATAAAAAAAAAAGAAAAAGAAAAGGAGTAGTTGACGCCAAAGTATTATAAATAGGGGGAGGGAATTGTTTGAATTCACGGCAAAATTGAAGAAAGTTTAGTAGGATACAATCCAACGTTTGATTGGTAGTTCGATATTTTCGATATAGTAATATCGAATTTCTGCCGACGACGGGGTAAGCTTAAATCCCTAGTTAGTTTAAGTTTCGGTATCAAGTATGATTAATATTTTTATATATATTCGATACTGTCTTATTATTTTAATTAATTTTTATCGTAGTACACGAGGTCGATTCAGATCAACTTTCAAGCCCAATAAATAAAAATAAAGCACCGGTCTGTCAAGGTGAGTGTAGATGCATTTGTCTCGGGTGACACGGTGTCATTCCGATATTTTTATGTCTTGATATGTGAGTATAGTCGTGTCAGGGGTAGGCTCGGTGCTGCCCCGTTGCATTAATTATGAATTTATCTGCATCTGGTAAGTACCCTGCATTATTTTGATATGCTTAAAAATGATTATAATATGCTACATGTATATGAAAATAATATAAAATATTATCTGATATGGAGCTACGGCTCATCTTGCTATTTGATATGATATGATCTGAAAATCATGGACTATGTGAAATTATGTGTATTTATGGACGTTGGATACAATTGGCATGCCATAGGAATATTCGAGCTCATCATGTAAGGGAGGACTACGGTCCAGGGCTACGGCCTATATGTGGGAGATAAAAGGATGGAAGTGTAAGGGATACATGGAGCTACGGCTTAGGGCTACGGCTCATTTATGATTTATGATATGGTGTACAGGGAATCCGCGTATCCAATGGTACCAATATAATATGTGTTCGATATGTTATACCATGACATGTTTATGATAAGATATATGATTATATTATGTTATGTTAGTGATATGGATATCTGATCATGTTATGCTTATACTGATATAGAAGCATGCAAATAAGTTAGATTAAATTTATATTTAATCATGACATTCATATTATTGTCAATTTACTATCATGACTACCTCACTAGGCTATGTAAGCCTAACATACGTGTCTCATGCATTTTCAGGACCCTGATAGATTTCCAACCTTTGATCGTGTGGTGCAGTTGCAAGTCACATCTCTACCTTATATGTATGATATCTTTCATGAACTCCTAGTAAAGTGGCATATGATCCAACTTTTGTATAAATTGTGTTTTGTAATTTAATAATGTGGTTTTATTTTAGTAATCTAGAAAAGTCCTATTAAATAAATGTTAGAACAATAATAATGATAGATACGAATAATTTTCTAATAAAAATGATTAGAAAGGACTCTAAGATTTTTGTAAGTTGTTAGGCTCATTTAAATATGTAAAGAATTTTAGTAAGATAATAAAAAGAAATAGATTTGAATATTTTACAAAATAGTCACTAAATATTGCATCGTCTAATCAGGTAGATAAATAACCTCCGATAGTAATGAGGTTTTACAGGCTAATAACTAGTTAGTTTAATTTCAGTATATTTTCACGAATTTTAGATAAAGACCTTTAATTTGTGAAAATTACAATTTAGTTCCCTAAGTTTGAAAAAGTTTAAAATTGACCCCAATTTGAATAAGTGGTTAATAAGTTAAGTGTTAAGTCTTAAAAGAGATTAATAAAAATACGCTAAAATGATTTTTAAACTTTGGATTTATATCTCCGATCTCCGCATCGTTTTCCGGTAGCGCTCTCCGACCCGGTTCTCTACCAGGCCGGGTAGGGGGTGTTACACAAGTAGCCAAATGTGCCTTCTTCTTATGGCTTGAAGTGCTTGCCCTCTCCTTTCTCTTAGGTTCTCGTTCAAGCTCTCTCAAGGCTTTCTTCATGAACGGGGCACACTTCTTGAAGAGATGAACTATCTCTTCTTCTTCATCCTCCTCTTCACTTGAGTAGACATGATGGCAAGTGGAGGACTTGAGAGCCATGGCACTAGCATTGATGTCAAGCCCTTTGATTTTCTTCTCTCCCATAGCTCTAATTTCTTCCCTTTTCTTCTCCTCTTCCTTGTTCTTCTTCATAATTTGATGAGTGAGAAGAGACCCCATAAGTTCATCAAGCTTCAAAGTCTTCAAATTTTTGGCTTCGATGATGGCGGTCCTCTTTGAGTCCCAAGACTCGGGAAGTGAGTAGATGAGCTTTCGGACAAGCTTTTCCTCCGGGATGGCTTCTCCATAGCCTTTGAGACCATTGGTGATAGTGGAGAACCTATCAAACATCTTCTCGATGTTCTCTTCCGGATCCATTTTGAAGTTCTCATACTCCAAGGTTAGGAGCCCAATCTTGGTCTCCTTGACTTCATCGGTCCCCTCGTATGTAACTTCAAGCTTGTCCCATACCTCCTTGGCACTCTCACAAGAAGACATCTTCTCATAGATGGATGGACCAAATGCACAAAATAGAATGTGCAAGGCTTTGCAATTTAGCTCCATCTTCTTGCGATCGTCGGCACTCCACTCCGCTTTACTTCTTTGAGGCACGAACGGACCATCTTCAACTACATCTCATATCTTGTAATCCTTTGATTTGATGAAGAACTTCATCTTTGTCTTCCAATGGGCATAGTGAGTTTCGTCAAAGAAAGGCGGTTTGTCGATTAATTGTGCCATTTTGAGCCGGTTGATGAACTAGTGATCGAGCTTGCTGGATCTTCTCAATAGGATGTGAATCCCCTTAGATTGAGCCAAGCTCTGATACCAATTGTTGAGTTGTGTGGGGCTCGATTCGTTCAACTAATTATGCTCACCAAGTGGTGGAGAGATGGATTTTTGGGTGAAAGGGTTTTGGAAGCTAGAAAGAATAAAGACACAATGATTTATAGTGGTTCAACCTTCTAACCAAGGTCTACATCCACTACCTTAGCTCCCCACTAAGGATTTCACAACCAATTCCACTAATTGATTCGTCCCCTTTTCTAGGCTTAGGAGGAAACCCTTTACACTGATCAAGCTTTCTACCCAAAGCCTTGATCACACCCTCTTTTACAAAGAGATAAGAAAGCAAACACAAATCCCTCTAATAGGTGTTTGTTTGCACAATTAAGCACTCACCCAAAACCTAAAACACTTGAGCAAATTTGACAATTTTGGCTCACTAGTGTTTGTCTATACAATAATTGACACTTTAGGCTCTAAGACAATTCTTGATCATTTGTTGATTGACAATTGAAGCATTAGCCTTCTCTTGATGCTTGGAGGTCCCTTTTATACTCCCAATTGAGTTTGTAGCCGTTACTAGCCGTTGGGATCAAATTGGAGCCGTTGAGGACTTTAATTCCCACCATAAATACATTCTGCAGCTCCCCGTTTCGAAACGCTCGATGCCGTTTCGAAACACGCTCAATGTAGAAAGAGCCGTTGCAGTCTGTCTGGGCATCCGTTTCGGAACGCCTCCTGGCCGTTTCGAAACGCCTGCATTTAAAAGTTGGTTGGGAAAATAGCCGTTGAGGTTTATGACCGTTGGGGTCATTGCCACGTGGGCGTATCGAAACGGTCTAGCCCGTTTCGAAACGCTGGGCAAAAATCAAGTCCAGGGAAAGCCCGTTTCGAAACGAGTTTCGAAACGAAAACGCTACTGGAGCCTCCTGTTTCGAAACGCCCTAAGGTGTTTCGAAACACCTGGACAAGTTTGAGAAATTTGGCTTTGAAACACATATTAAACCCATTTAAGAAACATCCCTAAACATATATTTGGACTTGGGAAATGTTTTAAATATTTTTTAAACAGTCCAAAACATTTTTCAATTATTATATCAAAACATTAGTTCTACAGTGTTCAAAAAAATCTGATCTGATTGATCCGATCCAATTATCCGTTGATCCGATCTGAAATTCCGGATATCCGATCCGTTTTTTATTTTTTGGATAATTCGGATCGGATACGGATAGAGATTTTACATTCGGATCGGATATCCGATATCCGAAAATTCTATTTTTTTGTAGGTATAAATCTTGTTATATTCGATATTTTTACTTGTTATATATGAAATTTTGAAATTTCCATGATACAAATATTGTTATATTCAATAGTTTATTAATTTTTATATTCGAAAACCTAAATTTTTCATGGATAGGACCATTAAATTAAAAAAGTAATCAAATAAATTCATAAATATCAGATAGTCGGATATCCGAGTATCCGATCCGAAAATTTGGATATCCGATATTTCTGATCGGATACGAATCACTATTTAGGTATCCGAATTTTTCGGATATCTGAATTTTCGGATCGGATCCGATATCCGAAAATGAACACCCCTAGCAGGTGGGGATGAAGCGGGTACAAAGGCATATTCGCGCCTTCCCCACCATCCACGGCGAATCTAATTTTTATCTTCATCCTCACCCCACAACCCGCGAAATTTGTAACTATCCCTGCCCAATTGAATGCGAAGTGGGACGAACGGTGTGCTGATCTAACATTGAACGACGAATGTTAAAAAGTTGTTCGATTAACACACTGTTTGTCGGTTTTCGATGATGGCACGTTAAGGAAATGACCGACTAGGTCCGACGACCGAAAAGGTGGAGTCAGCAATGACGATCGGCGGCGGCAACGGTGATGATTTGGGGATTTAAGATTTTGTTATTTTTAGGAATTTAGGGACTGGTTTGAAGGTTTTTGAAAATTTTAAGATTTTTTAAATTTAAAGTTTTAAAGTTTTTTTTTAAAAAAAAATTAATATTCCTGCCACATGTCTAGTTCTGATTGGACGTTGATTTTTTTAAACGATCATTAATGGCCGGGCACCTAAAATTATAACGGTTGAATCTTTGGGCACTTACTTTTACGGAAAAAAATTAGGCACCTAAAGTTCAAAAGTAGTATAGTTTAGGCACTTATTTTTTATTTAAGCATTACATAATTATACCAAAAACTTGACTTATTTTAATATAGTAAAGGTTTATTTTATGGTCGAGATTCGTGATTTTCCTTTTAAAAAAATATTATTTAAAAATTTTGAATCTGAATTTTTATTAGAAAATAATATATCTTATCATTACACTCAACTCTTGTTAGTAGTAAAAATTTGCTTTAATTTACAATTTTGCAATTACTTTTCTTATTTTTCTTACAAACTTAGGAAAAAATAGATTATTGCAATATAAATATTAGGGTAAAGTACACGGATGGTCACTAAACTATACCCGAAAAAACAAAATGGTAACCAAACTTTCAAAAATCACTAAATAGCAATTAAACTTTATGTTTTATAACAAAACGGTAACTAGACGTTAAATTGCGTTAAGTTTCCGTTAAAACTTTAGTATAATAACACATTTAGTCCTTCAATTTTATACAGTCAATCAATTTAGTCTTAATTTAAAACAATTCACTAAGTTTAGCCCTCGTTAATTACACATTCTTTCAATTTGGTCATTAAAGCAAAATTTCAAAGTATGGTAACATGATAAATAATTACAATTAAATTTTTATTGGAACTCGAAAACTTGACTCAACTTGGCTCGAATCGAAAAAATTTCAAATAAAATTTGAGTTGTGAAATATGACATGTCAACTCGAATAACTCAAAAAAATTTTACTCGACTCGATCGAACGCTCACCTCTATCTTAAGATATGACGTGTCAACTCGAATAACTTGAAATATTCGAATATTTTAAATCAATTTTTCTTTTAAATCGAATATTTTTTTAAAAAATAGAGCATTTGTTGTTTCATTTTTAAATCACATCGAATATTTAATACCTACTTTAAATATTCGATTTAATTTAAAAATATTCAATTTAAAAAAAAATTGATTTGAAATTTTCATTGGTATTCGCCTCGAACAACAGTAAGGGTTTGGTACATCACCTTCCGGTTCAAATTTATCATGTTCTCCCTTTAAAACTGTGTGATGTTAGATTTTCAGATGTTACAATGATCTGATATACAAATTTAAAACATGGCAGTGTGGATTGAATTCTCTATGTCGTGTCTGGATTCGGTGGAAGTGTACTCTCCTCTTTATTTATCCGAAACAACATCTCTGTTGGTGCATCCGGTGCTCTTTTCAGATATTCGAATATTTTAAATTATTTTTTTTTAAAATTGAATATTTTTAAATTAAATCGAATATTTAAAGTAGTTATTAAATATTCGATGTGATTTAAATATGAAACATTAAATGCTCTATTTAAAAAAATATTCGATTTAAAAGAAAAACTGATTTAAAATATTTGAATATTTCGAGTTATTCGAGTTGACACGTCATATCTTAAGATAGAGGTGAGCGTTCGATCGAGTCAAGTAAAAAAATTTGAGTTATTCGAGTTGACACGTCATATTTTACAACTCAAACTTTATTTGAAATTTTTTCGATTCGAGCCAAGTCGAGTTTTCGAGTTCCTATAAAAATTTAATTGTAATTATTTATCATGTTACCATACTTTGAAATTTTGCTTTAATGACCAAATTGAAAGAATGTGTAATTAACGAGGGCTAAATTTAGTGAATTGTTTCAAATTAAGACTAAATTAGTCGACTGTATAAAATTGAAGGACTAAATGTGTTATTATACCAAAGATTTAACGGAAACTTAACGTAATTTAACGTCTAGTTACCGTTTTGTTATAAAACATAAAGTTTAATTGCTATTTTGTGATTTTTGAAAGTTTGGTTACCATTTTGTTTTTTCGGGTATAGTTTAGTGACCATCTGTGTACTTTACCATTTATTATTAGAAAGCATTATATTATATTTTCTCGATCAAAAAAATTATATTATATTTAAATTTTTTTAATTCTTCTATGATAGAAAAGAATATTTTAGTTTGTATATTGTATGTAATAGTTCGTTTCAGTCTCTCTAATTTTAAAAGAGACATTTTAGTCCGTATATATTTGAAAATAATTGTTTTGGTCCAAAATTTTAAAGTTATAGTTAGTTGGCTTAAATATTTTAGTTTAAACACTATTTAAGTCTATCAATTTTGAAATTGACAAATTGTTCCCTCTTTATAAAAAGAGAGTGATTAATCAACTAAAGCACAAGTGGGAATGGATCACAATTAAACCTATACATACACACGAATATAAGCAATGACAGATCCAAATGTAATGTGAGGTGGGCCCGTGCCCACCCTAAACTTTTTAAAATCCACACATTTATCTTTAATATTTTTAATTTTTATGAATTAATCCTTAAAATTTTGTAATATTTGTGACTTGTACCCACCTTGAAAATTTTGAGATTTTATGTCCCACCCTCAAATATATTTTTAGATCCGCCACTGAGTATAAGTGGGAATGGACTTCTATCACGTCATCTTTCTGCAGAAAAGGATGCAAAGATGAGGATGAAGAATCATTCATCAGTAAGCAGATTCAAACCAATTATTTTTGTGTGTTCATGTGCAATGCAATTTTCAAAAGAAAATGATTAATTTGTGGGTTGAATTAGGAATGGGAAATGGAATTAATGAGTGCAGATGGCCAAAAACAAAAGTGGAAAACGTGGGAATGGAAATGGAAATGGAGAAGAAAAATGGCGTTATAGTCTTTGCAACGTGGAAATGGAGAAGGCAAGCAACGACTAATCTTTGCATCGGCCATACTATTTAATTTACCCGGGCCGCATGTCTGAGAACTGGCATTGCTAATTAGATTTGGGCCTTTGACTTACCTTTAACAACCTTTCTCCTTTTCTTTTTATTTGGATCAAAGGTGGTCCTAGATATGTACAATAAGTCTGCTCGCATGGAATCTTCGAATAATGAAAGTCTAAAAATGAATCAACTTAAATGCTTATAAGGGAAAAATAAATGGTTAGTTGTGGACTAGTAGTAAAATATATGAGAAAAAAATGTTATGGTATTTTGTAAATTTTGAATTATATTATACTTAATTTTATTCAAAAGTCAGTTTACCTCGCACACAAGAAGTCAACAAATTAACCCTTAAATTTTGAGTCAGATATACTTATTTTTATTCAGAAATGTACACGACCCTTGAATTGTACATATAAGCGAGTAACACTTCTAATTAAAAAATAGTAAAAATTGTGCTGAATTGAAATAAAATTATAAAGAATTTTTATTTGGTAAAAATGTAATAAAAGAGCTTGCATTGGATTATTATTTTTTGAATTCGATCAAAGCTTCTTTTTTTTTTGAGAAATCAAAGCATTCAAATACTCCTCAACCTCATCGCTAGTCGCTAGATTAGAGTTTCGAACATACCTTATTTTTATTATAGATTTCTCAAGGTATCCATAGGAGTGAATTTAATAATTATTTATTTATTTATTTGTGCGTTCTTTTGACCTATACAGAAGATAGATTATAACTTTTAAACCTTTAAGACTGAGACTAGCATCGAACCTTTTCTTTTTTCTTTTCTTTTTTGAAAAACATTGATCTTGTTTTGAAATTAGATGTCCCTTTTGCAAAAAAGTTGAAAAAGTAATAATTGAAACGAATTTAGTAACCAATCAACTCAAATGGATGCATCCAAGACGTAGAGCATCCAAAATCATAATGTTAGATAAGCTTTTTAGCTCTTCTCCGTTTGTCAATGTTTCTTTAACCGATGTTAAAGCGCCAAACGAAGAAGCAGTTACAAACAATTAACGTTTGGTACTAAATGAGTGCTTGCCTACAGTTAAAAAATTTAACTTTTACATAAACAGACGTTACCGGTCAACGAACTTCTACCCTCTCAATGGCAAACGAAGACCGGTCGACAAACAAACTTGCTGCTTACCTGCAAAAAGAAAAAGTGGTTTGTGATATTCAGTTAACTAGTCCCTAATCCAACAACGTTTTCTCAACTCTTGTTGCTTGTGCAGATGTAGATAACCTATGAATTCAAATAGATTAATTTATCAAACAATTGTAACCGCTTAGCTGATTGAATAGAATTCTATGTTTACTTAAATCACTTACTGCGAAAAGGGAGAAAAATAAAAAGTACTCCATCAAACAAACAAAAAACAACTTCAATTTATTGCTACTTAAATTGGTATTCCGGGTTAAAATTAAAAAAAATATTAAATATTTTTAATTAATTTAAAAATCGATTGAATTAATCGAACTTAGTTTGATTTGATTAATGAACTAAGGTTGTAAATTAATATGTTGATACAACAACTAAAGATGACAACGTGACTACCTAAAATTCATATAATTTGACCAGACTTAAAATATAATATTAATATATTCGCTCCAATGTGGAACTAAACAATGGTGGATCCATGTGTAGTGAAGGGTGGAGACTAAAATCTGAAATTCTTTTGATTAGTTATTCATTTTACTGATTGTAAGCGTCTAAAATCTAAATTTTCTTCTATTAATTATCTATTTTACTAGTTATGCTCCCCTTAAAATTAAAAAATTAAAAGCATACTCAATCCAGCCACATATTTTAGAGATCAACCATCGAGTCTTATTCATATGCAAAGTAAATATAGAAATAAAAAAAGTCAAGAAATTAGAAAAAGAAAGACATAACCTCTAGACTCTTATTTTAAAAGTACAGGGCCTTGTTTACCCGCAAAGGAAAATGCAAGCTCCCCCACAGCAGCTGCAGTTAAAGTAATATTAATTTTCCCAAGCAAATTTGTGGGCGAAAAACACCTGTCCTGCTGCAATGGCCCAATCAACAATTCATAAACCTGATTAAGCTTTTGGTTTTTCAAAGTCAAGCACATGGCAAAACGCTCTATGCATCATTACCTAAGGACATGGGCTTTTTTGTTGTCACAACTCCATCTCATCATCATCTTCTTTATTTAATTCAAACATCCTTGTTCTAATTATATATATATATATAGAAAATGCGAAGTACAACGTACTTCTTTCCTGGATGAATTGTTATAGAACAAAAGGAATTGTATGATTCAAGTTAGCCGAAAGGCATTGCTATCTTATGTTTTGACATTCATGTGAATACTATATATATATTTTTATTTTTAAGTACAATAATATACAATATATGGCAAGCTATCAAGGACGGGGCATAACTTTATGTTAGGGGACAAACTTATAAAATTTTAGAGAGGTGAATCTACAAAATTCTAGGGAACGAAAATAGATTTTCAATAGAAAATACATAAAAAATTTCTAATTTTATATAAATCATATAAAAATTTCAAATTTTTATGGGAGCGACCGCCCTCTCTAGCCCCCACTAGGTCCATCCCCGCAAGCTATGCTCTTAGCTTTCGATTTTCAATAAGTTATATTTTGATAAACAAGTTGTGTAAAAAAAATTACACAACCCTTCATATTTAAACTATAATATCTAAAACTTAAATCTCTAATTCTACTACCCTAAATCATAAACTCTAAATTCTAACTATAAATCCTATAACTTAAACTCCAACCTAAATCCTTAAACCCTAAAGTTGAAAGGCTTGTATAAATTAAACTTTACACAAGTTTATGTATCAATGTATTTTTCTTTTATCGATTATCACTCACTTTCACTATCAAAGAAAATACTTTGATACACAAGCTTGTTTACGTTTACACAAGCTTTTTAATTTTAGGGTTAGGGTTTAGGTTAGGGTTAAGGAGTTTAGTGTGTAGGATGTAGAATTTAAGGTTTATGGTTAGAATTTAAAATTTAAGTTTTAAATTTAGGGTTTAGGGTGCTAGAGTTTGAGATTTAAATTTTAAATTTTATAGTAAGGATGTGTAATTTTTTTACACAGTTTGTGTATTAAAATATAACACTTACTATCGATGGATAATCATTTTGTTAGTGTTGCCACAAAATTAATTCGGCATGTAATCAATGTTTAGGGGTAAATGAAGGTAATTTCGAGCATTAAAGAGGTCAGAAGGTTCCAAAGATAATTCGACATAATTTTTATATGATGTATCTTGGGAAATTTTAATTAGATGTGATTAAATAGAATTATTCTTATTATGAAATTCTTAACTAAAATCGACATATTGATTACATGTAAGAAACTATTGTCAAAGTGGAATGACTTAACATTTATGATGTGATGAAGTTTGATTATGAGATATTTTTTTATAGTTTTAAGGTAATTATAAGATAGTATTTGTTTATTTTTTAATCTTTTGATGTGTCACATACTTTACAGACAAAACGAATTGAACTCGAATCTCTTAAAATGAATATCATCTTCTTTTTCGCTAGAACCACTCGTTGAGTTTGATTATGAGTTATTCTTTATTCTTTGGTAATCGATTGTGAGGTATTCTTATTCTTGATATTGTTTTAGATTTTTTTTCTTTAGAAAAGAATAATTTCCAAATCACGTACACAAACTATTATTGAGTAAGCACGTTGTATTAATTAGCTAGAGTAAATTGTATCCAACATTTCAATCTATAACCCTCGTATTAAATTGGTTCTTAAATTTTTGAATGTTTTGATTTCGTCCACAAACTATGACTATAACTTTCATTTTAAATTGGTTTCAAACTTTTAAGCATTCTAATTTTATCTAAAACTATGTCTCTCATTTTAAATTGGTCCAAAATTTTTGAACATTCAAATTTTATTCTTAAAGTATCGGTTTATGCTAATCATGTCTCCTATTAATAAAACCGTTTACAAAATTTTAACTAATAGGTAAAACTGACATTATTATGTAATAAACAAATGATAATTAATGTTGTATTACGCCCCCGAAATTATTATTTATAATGAATTTGGAAGGTTCTTTGGTTTTTTTTTTGAATAAGTGTTGTATGTTTTATTATCCAAGAAAACATGTAGAACTTGTAACAATATAACTATGTGTGCTCTTGGGCAGCTATCCTCTTAGGGAATTCCCCAAGCAGCACATATATCCCTATTTACATCATCAAAATGAATGTTTTTGCTTTGAACTTTTATACACACAATTTTCTTTGTGCTATCTGCCAAGCGATCTCTACTAATGCGTCTAAATCTTCTATAATTTCGCTTTTTTCATATGTAATAAACATAAGAGTTGCATGTGACTTTGAGAGTGAAAACATTCAAAGATTTTTCTTTTAGCCGAGTGCAAAGCCAATTTAATTTTCCTTCCCAATCCAACATCACTCGTTGCAATTCATAGGGTCTAAGAACATTATTTCAAATCTGCTTTGAGTAAGGGCAGCTTGCAAAAATATGGTTTCTAGACTCATGACCATCAGAACATAGAACACAATGGTCCTCATTCACCACCCCTATGCACTGCAATCTATTCATGGTGGGTAATCTGTTCAGAATAGCCATCCATACTCTCATTGCATGCTTAGGTACATGGGATCCAAACCAGATAATCTTGTGCCACTCCACATTCGATTCAGCCATTCTAATTTCATTCTAGATTCTTCATAGCTTTGAGCAACCATCATGGATCACATTCATCATGTCCAGCAACACTGGTTTAAGCTTGAGCATTTTCCTAAGGCACCAGCTAAAGTGTATCCTACTCACCACAGACCATAGGTCTCTTCCTTTAACACACAGGCTCGAACCCAAGTCACCCACAATGACCTTTCAACAGAGAGCAAGTCTTTCATCAAGTGAAGAAGGCAAGCTTTATTCTATGTTTTTAGATCTGTCACCCACGTCTTCCCTCACTTTTAGGTTTGCATGTGATCTTTCAACTCACTCTAGCCCCTTAGCAACCACATTTTGACCCATTCAAAAAGAATCTCATGCAAAATTTCTCAATCTGCTCAATGACTCCTTTAGGAAGAATTACATGTCGACACCAATAGTTAACTAAGCTAAAGATGACACTCTTTATGAGTTGTAGTCTGCCCGCGAAGCTAAGAAGTTTGTCAGACTAGTGCCCTAATCTAGCCTTCACTTTTTCAATAAGCACAATGCAGTCTTTAGCGGTTAACCTTCTTGTGACCAGTGAAATGCCCAAATACTTCACTGGCAGCTGCCTAAGTTTAAACCCAGTGACCTTCCCTAAATTTTCTTTATGTTCTGTTGAGTTGAGAGGTGCTCGATTCGTTCAACCGGTAAGGCTCACCAAGTGGTGGAGAGGGTGGATTTTTGGGTGGAGGTGGTGTGGAAGCAAAAATGATAATAGACACAATGATTTATAGTGGTTCAACCTTCTAACCAAGGTCTACATCTACTACCTTAGCTCCCCACTAAGGATTTCCAATCAATCCACTATTGATTCGTCCCATTTTCTAGGCTTAGGAGGAAACCCTTTACACCGATCAAGCTTTCTACCCAAAGCCTTGATCAAACCCTCTCTTACAAAGAGATAATAAAAGCAAACACAAATCCCTCTAATAGGTGTTTGTTTGCACAATTGAAGCACTCACCCAAAACCTAAAACACTTGAGCAAATATGACAATTTTGGCTCACTAGTGTTTGTCTATACAATAAATGACAATTTAAGCTCTAAGACAATTCTTGATCATTTGTTGATTGACAATATGAGCATTAGCCTTTACTTGATGCTTGGAGGTCCCTTTTATACTATTTGATGAGTTTGTAGCCGTTACTAGCCGTTGGGATTGAATTGGAGCCGTTAAGGACTTTAATTCTCACCATAAATGCAGTTCTGTAGCTTCCCGTTTCGAAACGCTCGAACCCGTTTCGAAACACCCTTTAAGTAGAAAGAGCCGTTGCAGTCTGACGTGGACCCGTATCGAAACGCTTTTGTCCGTTTCGAAACACCCGTTTCGAAACGCCTAGTCCCGTATCGAAACGACATGCATTTAAATGTTAGTTGGGAAATAGCCGTTGGGGTTTATGACCGTTGTGGTCAGTGCCACATAGGCGTATCGAAACAGCATAGCCCGTTTCGAAACGCTGGGCAAAAATCCTTATCCAGGGTAAGCCTGTTTCGATACTTGTATCGAAACACTTTTGCTACTGGAATGCACCGTATCGAAACGCCATAAGGTGTTTCGAAACGCCTGGACAGTTTTGTGAAGTTTGGCTTTGAAAAACATGTAAAACCTTTTAAAAACATCCCTAAACATAGTTTCAAGTTATTTGGACTTTGGAAATTGTTTTAAATACTTTTTAAATCAGTCCAAAACATTTTTCAATTATTATATCAAAACATTAGTTCTACAATCTCCCCCTTTTTGATATAATAAAACTCTCTTGAAAAATTGTTTGGGATTCTCCCCTTTTAACTTTAAAAATGTGAATAAGAGATTGAAGATATGAAATCAAATAAAGCTCCCCCTTATTCATTTTAAAATTCAATTTTTCAAATTCAAACCATTTCTCCCCCTTTTTGTTATATCAAAAAGAATTTAAAACATTAAGTTCAAAAATAACAATAGAGGTAAAAATTTGACAAAAATAAGAATTTGGTTTTAAAATGAATCCCCCTTACTCAAAGCATCATTAAGAGTGTTAGTCCAACATATATGATCATCTAGTTGACATAAATGAAAATAAAACAAATAAACACAAAAGCAACTAGATTTTACCACACTTGAATTCAATGGAGGATGTGAAGCCTTCCTTCTTCAAGTGTTCTTCCTTGTGTGCATGGAGCTCCCCATCAATGTTTGACTTGTTGAACATCTCCATCACACCTAACAAAAGACAATCAAGTGATTTTTGGTATCCAAATTGCTTTGGATCCATAAACGTTAGTAGCACAAATTTTAGTCCCCTTAGGAATCCATTTTTCAATGTCATCCTTTTTAATTGAAGTACTAAGTCCTTTTGGGACCCAAATACTTCTAAAACATTTTCCTTTAACAAATCTAGGGGCACTAGATTGTCTAACATAAAAATTTGATTTTCCAAAATTGATTTTCCTTTCAAGCTCTTTGGAAACCAAATCATTTTCCTCTTGAACTTTTTGAAGCAAATTTTGTAAATCAAAACATTTTAATTCAAACTCCTCGAGTTTTGCTTCAAGTTCAAGTTTGGTTTTAGAAATCAAATCATTTTGAATTTTTAACTTTGAAATCAATTTATTGTTTTTCAAAATGTGATTTTTAAAGTCTAAAACCAAACCATCATAGGCATCTTGTAATTCATCAAAAGAGTAAGAACATGAAGTAGATGAATTAGAAGTTACCCTTGAATCTTCTTCGATGGCCATAAGGCAAAGGTTGGCTTGTTCATCGTCGATGGAGTCCTCATCACTCCAAGTAGCCACATGTGCCTTCTTCTTATGGCTTGAAGTACTTGCCCTCTCCTTCTTCTTGGAATCTCGTTCAAGCTCTCTCAAAGCTTTATTCATGAACGAGGCACACTTCTTGAAGATATGAACTATCTCTTCATCTTCATCCTCCTCTTCACTTGAATAGACATGATGGCAAGTGGAGGATTTGAGAGCCATGGCACTTGCATTGATGCCTAGCCCTTTAATTTTCTTCTCTCCCATAGCTCTAATTTCTTCCCTCTTCTTCTCACCCTCTTTGTTCTTCTTCATGATTTGATGAGTAAGGAGTGACCTCATGAGTTCATCAAGTTTCAAGGTCTTCAAATCCTTTGCTTCGATGATGGCGATCCTCTTTGAGTCCTAAGACTCGAGAAATGAGTAGATGAGCTTTCGAGCAAGCTTTTCCTCCGGGATGGCTTCTCCATAGCCTTTGAGACCATTGGTGATAGTGGAGAACCTATCAAACATCTTCTCGATGTTCTCTTCCGGATCCATTTTGAAGTTCTCATACTCTAAGGTTAGAAGCCCAATCTTGGTCTCCTTGACTTCATCGGTCCCCTCGTATGTGACTTCAAGCTTGTCTCATACCTCCTTGGCACTCTCACAAGAAGACATCTTCTCATAGATGGTTGGGCCAAAAGCACAAAACAAGATGTGCAAGGCTTTGCAATTAAGCTCCATCTTCTCGCGATCGTCGACATTCCACTCCGCTTTGCTTCTTTGAGGCACGAACGGACCATCTTCAACTATATCACATAGCTTGTAATCTCTAGATTTGATGAAGAACTTCATCTTTGTCTTCCAATGGGCATAGTGGGTTCCGTCAAAGAAAGGCGGTTTGTCGATAGATTGTGCCATTTGAGTCGGTTGATGAAATAGTGATCAAGCTTGCCGGATCTTCTCAATAGGATGTGAATCCTCCTCAATTGAGCCAAGCTCTGATACCAATTGTTGAGTTGAGAGGTGCTCGATTTGTTCAACCGATAAGGCTCACCAAGTGGTGGAGAGGGTGGATTTTTGGGTGGAGGTGGTGTGGAAGCAAAAATGATAATAGACACAATGATTTATAGTAGTTCAACCTTCTAACCAAGGTCTACATCCACTACCTTAGCTCCCCACTAAGGATTTCCAATCAATCCACTATTGATTCGTCCATTTTTCTAGGCTTAGGAGGAAACCCTTTACACCGACCAAGCTTTCTACCCAAAGCCTTGATCAAACCCTCTCTTACAAAGAGATAATAAAATCAAACACAAATCCCTCTAATAGGTGTTTGTTTGCACAATTGAAGCAATCACCCAAAACCTAAAACACTTGAGCAAATATGACAATTTTGGCTCACTAGTGTTTGTCTATACAATAAATGACAATTTAAGCTCTAAGACAATTCTTGATCATTTGTTGATTGACAATATGAGCATTAGCCTTTACTTGATGCTTGGAGGTCCCTTTTATACTCTTTGATGAGTTTATAGCCGTTACTAGCCGTTGGGATTGAATTGAAACCGTTGAGGATTTTAATTCCCACCATAAATGCAGTTCTGCAGCTCCCCTTTTCGAAACGCTCGAACCCGTTTCGAAACACCCCTTAAGTAGAAAGAGCCATTGCAGTCTGACGTGGACCCGTATCAAAACGCTTTTGTCCGTTTTGAAACACCCGTTTCGAAACGACCTGCATTTAAATGTTAGTTGAGAAATAGCCGTTGGGGTTTATGACCGTTGTGGTCAGTGCCACGTGGGCGTATCGAAACGCTGGGCAAAAATCCTTATCCAGGGTAAGCCTGTTTCGATACTTGTATCGAAACACTTTTGCTACTGGAATGCACCGTATCGAAACGCCCTAAGGTGTTTCGAAACGCCTGGACAGTTTTGTGAAGTTTGACTTTGAAAAACATGTAAAACCTTTTAAAAACATCCCTAAACATAGTTTAAAGTTATTTGGACTTTGGAAATTGTTTTAAATACTTTTTAAATCAGTCCAAAACATTTTTCAATTATTATATCAAAACATTAGTTCTACATGTTCATTAGAGACCCCAGCAACAAACAACTTAGACTTTGCAGCATTCAATCGAACCTTGAAAACTTATAAAATTTTTCTAAAACATATTGCACCCTTGTTAAAGAATCTAAATTTCTTTTACAAAAAATTAGTAGGTCGTCAACAAAACATAGGTGAATGACTTTCAGCTTTTGCATTTAGGGTGATACTGAAAAATCTCATTATCAGCAGCCAAATCTAGCTAGTGAGAGAGAACATTCATAACAAGCAAAAATAGATAAGGGGAAAGGGGTCTCCTTGTCTAACTCCCCTCTTACCCTTGAAGAATCCCACCAAACTGCCATTCAAGTTAATAGAGAACATGCTACCAGTAAAGCAAGCCCTAATCCACCTTATGAATTCCCCTATAATTCATCAGCTTCCAAAATGCAATTCAAAAAATTTCAGCTTATTGAGTCAAAAGTTTTTTGGAGGTCAACTTTCAGAGCACACCTAAGGAAAACTGACTTCCTTTCATATCTCTTAACTAACTCTTGAGCAAGAAGGGTATTATCAACTATATTCCTACCCTTAATAAAGGTAGATTAATTAGGGGAGATCAAGTAGGGTAGGGCAACATTTAATCTTTTAACAAGTTTTTTGTGATAGTTTTATAGAAAACAGAACAACAGGATATAGGTCGAAAGTCCTTAGCTGTGCAAGCATTAGGAGTCTTGGGAACTAAGGTGATGGCAGTAACATTAAAAGTAGGCAAGAGAGCAGAAGTTGTGAAAAAATATCTCACTGCTGCAATAAAATCCCTCCCCATAATGCTCCAGGCCACTTTGAAAAAACTAAGAAGTGAACCCATTTGGCCCAGGTGTCTTGTCTTTGCCATGGGCAAAAATTATAGCTTTGATTTGGTTTTTATTTTTACTCTCTCAATTTGTTTTAATTATTCCTATGTTTCAAAGTTATTTTATTTAAGCCCAAAATTGATTATGGTTTATATCAATTATATTATTACATTATATGCACTAACGTTTACATGGTAATTAATAATTTTATAACTCTTTTGTTGAAAGGGGATAATTAACACATAGCGATAGTTTGATGATGAAATTAGAAAGCTTACAATTTTAAACACTAATTTAAAATGAGGATGAAATTAAAATGTTCAAAAGTTGAGATCAGTTTAGAAAGAAAATTACAATTTATAGATAAAATTAAAAAATAAAAGTTTAAAAACTAATTTAAACTAAAAGTTGTAGTTTAGAAACTGCGGTGTAATTAACTCAATTTAGTAATGCCAAAGTATAAAGCATAAAGCAAGCCTAGCTTAGCTTGTATGGTGTTTATGAGCTGTTAAGGAGATGGGACTCGACTTTTCTTCCATTTGTAGTTTACTTCATTATTTGCATAGACAGCAATGGGTTAATCATTGCAGTCTTGTTGCCCACTTCGGCTCATGCTTTTTATCCTACAGCCATAGCCATAGCCCACAGGCGTCGAAGTTGGTTTGGGTAGGGAAAAAATGAGTGATTTATGGATAGTTATAGGGTCAGACACCCTTAGAATGTAATTAAAATAAAATAAATTTATATAATTTTTTTACTAAGTTTGTAAGAATTTATGTAATTACACAAATTCTTACTTAAATAGTAAAAATTTAGGTTATAATATAAAAATTTGTGTAGTTACACAAATTCTTACATAAAGCAAAATCTACACAAATTCTTAACAAATTTATAAAAATTTATGTAGTTACACAAATTCTTATAACAATTAGTAAGAATTTATGTAATTACCTAAACTATTACCCAATGGGTTTTATTTTGATGCACAAGTTGTGTAAATTTTTTTTACACAACCCTTTTATAAAATTTAAAATTTAAATCACAAACCCTAGCAACCTAAAACCTAAACCCTAAGCCCTAAACCCTAAACTCTAAATTCTAACCATAAACCTTAAATTATATACCCTACATGCTAAACCCCTAAACCCTAACCCAAAATTTTAAACCCTAAAATTAAAGGGCTTGTGTAAACTAAAGTTTACACAAGCTTGTGCATCAAAGTATTTTCCTTACCCAATTTACACAAATTCTTACAAGTGATAAAAGTTTATGTAACCGCCTCATTTTAGTCTCACCCTAAGCCGCCCCACCCTAGAATTTTCCGTGATTTATTAATGATTTATGATGCATGAATATTGAATGCCGCCATTATTCTTCCTTTTATTATTTATACTAATAAAATAGAGTTGCCACAACTTTTCCTGTATCATCATTATCATCACCATTTTTAATTTTTTGATTATTAAGTCTTCGCCTCCGCCTCTGCCTATGCCATGCATCAATAATCATTCAAATTTTAGCTTTCATTTCCATCTTTTGGTTCTACTCAATCTGTAAAACAAAGGGTATGTTTTTTTAACCTCTGTTTGCTTCGTTTCATATGGGAAAAAACAGAAAGATTTGAAGTGTTTTAACTTGTTCTGTTTTGTGGCTCTACAGGACATTATACGATCATGTGGTTTCCTTCAATGTAGGAGAAGACTGATTTGGTAGATCCACTGGCTCCATGGGAGGCTTTTTTCAATTC
Source organism: Hibiscus trionum (assembly GCA_030270665.1). Taxonomy (NCBI): domain Eukaryota; kingdom Viridiplantae; phylum Streptophyta; class Magnoliopsida; order Malvales; family Malvaceae; genus Hibiscus; species Hibiscus trionum. Next base: position 5,288,535 of record BSYR01000021.1, on the reverse strand, counting down.
TTTTACTTCAACCAGGAGAACATGGCTAGAAAAATACTTGCACGCAGGAGACACGTTGGCGGTAAATACCCTTCTTTTTCTTTCATCCGAGAAGTTCTTTAGTAGATATTTATCGGCAACATGCTTTTCCTTAAGCCTTGCTAGGGGCCAGGGGGTCATTTTATAGATTATCATCTTCTTAATTGGTAATGATAATTGATAACTTTCATTTCTTACAAATTTCCATTTCCACAGTGCAAATCAGTAATGCAGTTGATTTTGCAACTCTGCAGGTCTGGATGCTCCGAGAAATAGCTTGGAGCTGCAACTAGAAACTTCTCACTCCTACTGTGCTCCACATGACCCGCCGGTAATTTTTCCTTCAAATTACTTGTCACTCATAGATAGTTCATGGATAACCAAGATACGAATATACTACGACGGTTAATGTGTTCTAATGATAATGTGTAATTAGATGATAATGTCTAAAGATAACGTGTTCTAATTACACTAAGAACATAACCTACAGATTAACTATACAGAGTAAATTTTTGGTAACATCTGCAGCTATGCTCTTTATGTTGCATTACTCCGGTCTAATGATAGTGACTAAGAAGTTTTTTTCCGAGTATTATAATCTTTTATTGTTGTGAACCTTTGATCAACCTTCATTAATCTCCCTTCTTAGTTGAACCAAACTAATTCTACAATGAATTCTCAGCACTCCTATCAAGTGGAAGAAGATTGGGCAGCAAAATACCGTTGTCAAGCTGAGGCTTCAATGAAAAAACTGATTAGGGAGGAGATGTCCAGACAATCTAACACCAGACAAAATGCACCTAGTATTGTGGCACGACTTATGGGGGTGGATGCGTTGCCGTTAGATACGAAACCCGTTGTAGTTCAATCAGTTGAGAAAAACTGTGATACACAGCGGGTCAAGTTTTGTAAGAGGGAAAAGAATGCAAAGGGGTCAGATTTACATTTGACTTCAAACTCTACTTACTCAAAGAAAATGGATGTTGATTCGGTTTATAGTAGTCGAGACAGAGATGCAGAGAGGTGGAGCACCAGCCAGAAGTACGGGAAGCCTATGCGTCGTGAACATCCTCAGGAGGAAGAGTTGCAAAAGTTTAAGAAAGAATTTGAGGCATGGCAAGCCGCCAGGCCAAGAGAATGTTCAAAGGTTATTGATGTTGGAAGCACTGCTGTGGCTCAAGAGAAACCGAGCAAGGAAACGATGGCAGTTTATGCATATTCTGAAAGAACAAAGCATGAGAAGCCTTTGGAATCTAAGAGGTTTGCAGTAAAAGAAAATTTGCACGAAATGCGTTTGCATCATCACAGACATAAATCTGCAGACTTTATAGCCGAGCAAAAAGAATCAAGACGATGCATGAGTAAGGACTTTCAGCTACCCTCTATGATACATTATACTGAGAAAGTTGATGCTGCTCCCACAAGAATAGTGATTTTAAAGCCCGGTCCTGATAGGATTTACGACCGTGAAGAATCATGGACCTGCTCCTCAGGCACTTTTGATGAGAGGGCTAGTATAGAAGATTTCCTTGAGGAGGTAAAGGAACGACTAAAACTTGAACTGCAAGGTAAAACTCTTATAAAGAGTTCTGTGGTTAGAGGAAGCAGAATCGAGACCCCTCTCAGTGAAAAGCCATCTGATCCAAGACAAATTGCTAAGCACGTTGCAAAACATGTCGAGGAAAACTTCAGTAGGGATATTGACATGAATTTAGTTCGATCAGAATCGACCAAATCTTATAGAAGTTCAGTTCAGCTCAATGGATCAGGCTCTCCTGAGTTCATCAACATAGATACGAGAAGATTCTTGTCAGAGAGACTAAAGAATGTGCAAAAGCAAGAAACAGTGTTGGATATACCAGTAGTTTCCACTGGCAGCTCTAGATCACCCGTGTTCGATAATGGAAGGGGCAGGCTAAAGCAGATACAAGATATGCCAAAGTCGGGAAATGCACAGAGCTACTGGGAAATTGTTAAAGATGAACAAGAAATGCAAACCAGATCTTTCAGGCATGGAGATGATGTTGGACTGCTAAATAGGGAACCGTCCTCGAGAAATCTGGTTAGGTCTTTGTCAGCCCCCGTATCTGGAACATCATTCGGAAAGCTGCTTCTAGAGGACCGCCATATATTAACCGGTGCTCAGATCAGGAGGAAGCATGAAGGCATTGAGAATGTGCCACTGGATGTTGGTAAAAGGAAGAAAGAAAAGTTCAATTTGAAAGAGAAAGTTTCGAATATCAAGTATGGTTTGACACTTCGACGGAGGCTGTTTGGCAGGAAGATTCAATCAATGGAGGAAACATATGGTGCCGATAATGGTCCTACAAGAGACATGTCGAGTGGACCGACAGTTATAAACTTCGGCGAGAGACATGTAAGGGCACTTATCCAGTTTCTTGTTTATAAAGTAAGAGATCGTTTAGATACACTTCTCATTTGTTCTGTAGTTAAACAATCTATCTTTGTTGTCTTAGGAGAATTCTACCGAGGTGCCTCCGAGCCCGGCATCCGTCTGCAGCAGCACAAATGAAGAGTTTTGGAGGCAAGTGGATTATCTCAGCCCGATATCGACACCTGATGTGACTTTTAGAGAAGAAAATGCTGTACCGCAGGTTTTCAAAGGGATCGGTTCTAATTTGAATGGTATGGAACTTTCCCTTGAATACATAAAGCACCATGAATTGTAAATTCTGTTGTGAAAAATTACAAAAAACATTGTGTTCTCTGTTCTTTGATCGCATAACTATATTACTCGTAACGAATACGACGTATATTACAGTGTATAGCATTGTTCCAATCCGATGTCGCTACTGTCCACATGATGAACAACTACTTGATGATATTAATGCAATATATGACAGTTTTTTTCTTTCTTTTTATTGATTACCAGAGGTGAGGAGGCAACTTAATGAACTTGAGTCCGATGGAGCAGACGACATATCAATCGAACAGGAGTCTACTGAATCCGAAATGGGGTCTCTAGAGGACCAAGCAGAAGGCTATGTCAGAGACCTGCTCGTGGCTTCTGGTTTGTATGGTGGATCATGTGACAAATCTTCATCTAGGTGGGATCCGCTAGCGAAGGCCATCGGCAACTCTGTCTTTGAACAAGTAGAAGAATCGCATAGAAAATCGACCGAGAAGAACTATAGCTCGAGACCTGATGAGAACGAGAAGAAGGTAGATCGAAAGGTGTTACTCGATTTGTCGAATGAAGCACTCACAACAATACTAGGGCCACCAGTGACCATGTCCCGGTTCAGGAGAAAGCTTCACGGTTCCTCCATATTGACACCTCCACGGGGAAGGAAGTTACTGAATTCCGTGTGGGAAAGTATCCAAACCAGTTTAAATCTCCCAAACGACAGACCCCACTACTCGATCGATAGCACGGTGGCACGGGATATACGTTGCACCCCTTGGTCGGGTTTGATAGACGATGAAACTAATGTTTTGGGAAGAGAGGTGGAATGCCACATAATAGGAGCCCTGGTTGAGGAAATTGTGAAGGACATGCATTAATGAGGTTTTGGCGGAAGCCATATGCCCATATACATATTGTTTGCCGGTCCGTGTACATATTGTTTGCGACATATAGGTTGAGTTTTTTTTTTTTTTGATCAAGAAAGCAAATTTCATATCATTAATCGATTAAAGATACAACTGTAAGGGCAGGGGGCAACAGGTCCCCAAGATGTAAGATACTGAGAGTTTTTAGCCAGTATAACTAGGCAATCCGCAGCCTGATTACAAGAACGGGGATAAAAGAAAACGAACAAGATGCTTGGGCTCTAATGTCTTCCTCCACAGCTAAGGTGATTCAGTTAGAAAATTTTCCGGATTTAAGTCTATCGATAACCGTTTGACAATCGGCTTCAATAATAATACTCGAAAAACTATTTCTAAGACTAAGAGCAAGGGAGATGTCGAGTCTGATGGCGTAGGCTCATGGGCGGAACTAGAAATATATTTAGGGGGTGTCATTTTTTCAACGATATTTAAAGAGGATTAATTATTTATAAAGGGTGTCATTTTATTCATAAAAGGGGTGTCATTTGTCCATATTTTTAATTTTTTATATACAAATTATATAGGAAAAATAGGTTTCCCAAAAATTTTGGGGTGTCTCAATTCAAAGGGTGACTCTGCCCTTGCGTAGGCTTCCACAACTGTAGCCGAAGAGGCGTTTGCGGGAGCGGTTACACCTTGGGGAGAGGAACCTGAACTGTCTCAAGCGATTGCCGCCAACATAGCTTTTCCGGTTTGGCCATCGAAAGCAGCGTCGCAATTGATTTTAACCATGTTAGCGGGCGGAGGAGACCATGCTCTCGTGTTCTTTTGATTCAGATTCTTATCTGGGGGACATGCATGTGTAGCCTGTGAGAATTCGATGAAATCTCGTTCAGCTCGCAGCCATACCTCCCATGGAGGGTCTTTCTTTCCTTTAAAAACCCAAGCATTCCTTGATTTCCAAATAGTCCAAAGGAAGAAAGCAATAAGGGCACATCTCTCTTTGGAAGCCTCCAACTGGCGTAGCTCATAAACCTTTAACCACCATTGGGGAAAACCTGGGAAGCCAAAAGCAGAAAGTGAGTAGTTAAAGCTAGATGCCTTCCAGACTGCTTGAGCGAAAGGGCAGAAAAAAAAGAGATGCTCCATGGATTCGCTTTGTTCTCCACATCTGGGGCAAGAGTCAGAGTCTTGAAATTTTCCATGAAAGCGATCCGCTAGGGTACTCTTTATAGGCACAATGGAATGACAGAGTTTCTAAAAGAAAGATCGAATCTTGGACGGAGCCTTTAAGTTCCAGATGGATTTCCAAATAGCTTTGTTTTCATCCAGGGGTTACTAGAAGATGATTCCGGAGGGGATTCGGACCTCTCCTCAATGAAGCGATATCCCGATTTCGTCGAGTAATCCCCATTTTTTGTACTCACCCATATTAGGGTATCTTTAACCTCTGGTCCTCCAATCGAGCAAAATCACCTTGGATTCATCCGATGAGAACATACTCTCAATTTTGTAGTTATCTCAAGATCTTTGGTCCGAGTTCATTAGACAGGAGACTGACGGATAAGGACAGTTTAATAGTGGTTTGGTGGCAACCCTAAACATCCGCAAATTCGGGATCCAGTTGCCATTCCATGTTGAAATACTTCTACCATTCCCATGTTGAGTTTGGTCAGGTTCATACATATTCTACATGATTGCTTGCATTATTAGGTGGTCGGGGACATGGTTTAGTTGTTGCTATTTTTGCGATGCTGGACCAAAATTGAGAGACACGGATACGTCATGTTCGCCGCGAAGAGAATGTCGTTGCGGATGCTCTAGCAACTATGAGCCGAGATTTCATAGTTGAAGAACGATACTTCCAGGAGCCACCAGATATTGTGCGTCTGCTTGTGCAGAGGATTTGATTACTTAGCTTTCTCTTGTAACTCTGTATTAGCTAAAAAAAGTAATTATAGTCTAACTTGTGGTCAGCACTTACTTTTTAATATAAACTAACAAAACACAAAAAAAATTAATTTTTGGACTCATTCCATAAATGTCTCGAAAAAAAAAACTATATTCTTATGGGTAAGGTAGTGTGGCGAGTTAGATATAGATCATCTGTTAGCACTTAAAGGCTAAAGCAACAAACCATGGTGGGAGGGTGATACTTAAAGTTTGATGTTTGCACCTCAACTTTCGGTCATTAATATTAACCATTAATAATCTAAAAAATAGAGAATATAATTAACAATAGTCGGTTCAGCGTTTAAGCTTTATAAGCAGAAATTTTATCTTTTTCGGTATTTTTATGTATGTCTAACACTAAAATATTAAGTTAAAGATTTAAAATTAAAATTTAAAGTTAAAATTAGTTGTTGATGCTAAAATAAAGAGTCACTAAATAAGAAAGATAGAGACCACATACCAAAGATATTGTGACTATTTCAAGTTGTTCAACCTCTGTAAATTTAAGACAGAAAACCGTAAAGTAGACAATTTGAGTGGTGGTGTTATGGTGGGAGAGATCCTCTCCTTTGAAGGTGAAAATGTACTCATCATAAGACTTCCTTAAGAAAGAACGTATAAAGACAAGTGGACAGGTGGGTCTCATACTATTTTCTTTTAGAGGTATAACATTAATGATTAAAATTTGGGTAAATTTCATTGGAAGCCCATTTTGTTTGGGCTGTTTTTTATTTTGGTCACTCATTTTGAAAAAAAAATTATTCATGTCATTTACGTTTTCGATATGTTTTATTTTGGTCAATGCGTCGTTAACACCCGTTAGTTTGATGATGTGACACGCTAATTAAAATGGTTAATTTCTAATTTGACCCCTAAATTTTAAACAAAATATTAATTTGACCTTAAATTCTCTCAACCTCACTTTTATCTCATAATGTAGGACCTTAAGTCAACCCTTCCCCTTTTGTTCTCTTCCCCTCCCTTCCCCTGAACTTGTTTTGATTCTGGGTTGCAATGATTGAATTATAAGGTCATCCAAAATCTAACGTCTTTGAAGCAACTTGTTCCGGTCTTTATCGCTTCCTCTATAACAATAATCTTGGTGCTTCATTTCTAATATGGTTGCACCTTTCTCCTTCCCTAAACATTCAAAATTATTTTGAGGATCAATGGTATAATTTTCTTTATTTCTTTGTCTATATTTATGTTCGTAAAACCATATATAGATGGGAAAGATTGGAGCAAAGCTGGACATCGATTTTGTAGTGTTGACGGGAGACAACATTTATAACAATGGGTTGAGCAGCCAACATGACCCTGCATTTCGACAAACTTTCACCAACAGTTACAAATACATGAGCCTGCAAACCCACTGGTTCATGCAGTTCTGGGCAACTAATCTATTGGGGGTGATGCAAAGGCTCAACTGAGTCCTTTCCTTAGACGAATTGACGCTGAATGGTTTTGTTTAAGATCCATCACCGTCAATGCTGGTTAATTTTTTCTTTTTTCTTTTATTTTCTAATAAATAACGCTATTCTATCATATGATACTAATTGGTTTTAAGATTTTATTTAGAACCAACCGCTATTCTATCCATATAAACACAAAAACAATAAGTCATTATTCCATACGAATGAAGGGGTAGAGAACAAAAGGGGAGGAGCTGACTTAAGGTCCAGCGCATTGTGAGATAAAAGTGAGGTTGAGAGAATTTAGAGGTTAAATTAATATTTTGTTTAAAGTTCAGGGGTCAAATTAGAAATTAACTCTTTTAACTAACGTGCCACATAATCAAACTAACTGGTGTTAACGGTACAATGACCAAAATAAAATAGATTGAAAACGTATGTGACAAGAATAACCTTTTTCAAAATGGGTGACCAAAATAGAACACGACCCAAACAAAAGGACCTCCAGTGAAGTTTATCCTTAAAATTTAGTGTTAGAAACCAAGAAGTGTTGGGTGTAATGAAATGACACATTATTCTTTTTAAGAGATAACTCGGGTTTAAACCTTGAAAAAGATATTATTAGAAAAAAGAATCATGAATCTCGAATATAGACTATAAGATAACCGTCTCATTAATCCATTCCCATGTATACAACAAAAGACATATAAATTAATTATTTTTTATTAAATAAAAAGGAATTACACTTATGAATTAATTATTAAGTTTTTAGTATAATAGTAGTACATGTGCATCTCCACTAATTCAGGCGATGGATTAGAGTCAAAGAAAAGTATTGGCGGCATAAGTAATATAGATTCAAATAATAGATATCTAGATCTGTTAATCGAAATAAGTAAAAACCGGAATAATTTTTTTTTGAATATGTTGGTGTGATGCAATGGTAGCATCTGTTCAATTTTTTTAGTCTTTTTAAAGACGGCACACACAGTATGCATTACTGGTGCTCAAACCCGAGTCTTAAAGGATGATAAACATCTACCTTTGCCGCCAGAACACAAGGGAATGAACAACTGGATTATTTTTTTTTGAATATGCTGGTGTGATACAAGGGTAGCATCTGTTCAACTTTTTTAGTCTTTTCAAAGACGGCACACACAGTATGCATTACTGGTGCTCGAACCCAAGTCTCAATAGATAATTGGACATCTACCTTTACCACCAAAATACAAGGGAATGAACAACCGAATTAAATATTTTTAAATATCCAAATCCACACTCCAAATTGCATCAATAATATAGTATAGGATGGGTAAGATATTTTTTATTCCTAAATTTGACATTTTTTTAAATTTAATCTCTAACTTTTTATTCACGTTATATCCCAATTTTAAATCATAAATATTTTGATGTCATGATATTATATGATTGTGTCGTTTTCACATTCTTATAATAAGATGAGTTGTTATGTTCGACGAGTACCGATGAGTACTACTAACGACGAGTACCGATGAACACAATTAATTTAATTTATAAAGATTAAAAATTTAAATGACTCACCGAATAATTGTAAATTATTTAAAAATTAAAAAGTAAATTAATTAAAATATATTATTTTATTTTTAATTTTCTTTTAAACATAGATCAAAATACCTATCTACCCTTAAATTAAAAAAAAACCATAATTTTTGTTCATTAGAAACTCAACCCTAATTTTTTTGTATTTTGATTTATGTTTAAAAGAAAATTAAAAATAAAATAATATATTTTAATTAATTTACTTTTGATTTTTAAATAATTTATAATTATACGGTGAGTTCTTTAGATTTTTAATCTTTATAAATTAAATTAATGATGCTCATATGTGCTCGTTGTTAGTGGTGCTTATTGGTGCTCGTCGAGCGTGACAGAATTTTCCCTCAAAATATCATACTTTTTATAAATTCAAGTATTGATGTTAAAAAAATAAAAATAGAAAAAAAAACAAGTATTGATGTTAAAAAAATAAAAATAGAAAGAAAAAAAACAAAAATAAAATATGAAACAGGTTAACCACCCTGATGTGACAGATAAAAATCATCTGTTTCTTTTGGTGTTTCTTTCTATGTCTAAATGCAAAAAAATTATATTATAACCACTAATTTTAAATTTTAAATCATAAACCATAAACCTTAAATTATACTCTTCGCATAAAATATTTAAACCCTAAGCCTAAATCATAAACTTTAATCTTTAAATCCTAAATGTATTTTTTTAATGTGAGACATAGAAAAAGACACTAAAAAAGAGCATAAGATTTTTACTACTAACACTTAAATAGTAATAATATCAAGATGGTGGAGATGGCAAGTAGGCAATGATGGAACAAAAATTCTATGCCCCTAATTATGTCCATTTCTATTCCTCACACTAAAAAACATAAAAAATTAAGTTTTAAATTCTAACTCTAAATTTCACATCCTAAACTCAAAAACCTAAAAATATGAACAACTCCGAATGTGTTTGGTTGGTTATGAAATTATGCGAAATGCTTGATACTATCATACTAGGGATGAAAAAGATGGGGGATAAAAAAGTTGTTTATCAAATATTTAACATTCATGATCACTTTTTTTCTTCTTTACTTTAAAACTAACCATTCGATTAACAAAATTCCATGAATTAGATTTTATATTCTTCGCTTCAAACATAGTCCGAAAAATAAATTCGATTAAAATATGGACCGAATTTAAGTTTTAATATGCAGGGCTCAAGCTAAACCCGACCTAACTCAAGCTTAGGTTAATTCCTTTTACAAATATAAATAGATTTGGGACAAAAATCCCCAATCCCCTTTTGGTGTCTTTTTTTGTTCTTAACACTGAAAAATCAAATTTTAAACCATAATTTTAATTTTTAAATTCTAAACCCTATACTTTAAAAATATAGTTTACACACAATACCCTAAATCTTGATCATAAACCCTAAACCTAAACCTAAACATTGATCTTAAACCATAAACATAATTTTTTAATGATGAGTATAAGTAAGGGCACAAAAAAAGAACATACGATTTTTAATCGTTTAAGCAAAAATTTTCACCTATTATTTTAGGTCAATTCCACTTAATTATAAAACAAAACAATCAAGAGATCTATTTATTAACCGAGTAACCAAATATAGTAATATTGTCTTATCTTGTATGAATTCGAGTCTTGATATTTGTCTTTTAGTTATCACTTTTAGTCTAAATTATCAAAAAATAAATATAATCATGTAATTATATCAAAATATTTTAAAAAAAATTCTATTTCATTTAGTCATCACTTTTAGTCCAAATTATCAATGGAGGAAAAGAAAGTTGACATAAATTATTTTTTAAAATTATAAATTTCTTGAATTTGTGATTAATTAACAGAATTATTTATAACCATTATCAAATTTGTGATTGAAATCACTTTTCTTGAATGTATGATAATTATTTTATTTATAATTATGATAATTCTTATGGTTAAATTTGTGCCAATAAAAGTGATATTAAGAATAAAAATAAAGCAACTAAAAAATAGAGTAAAGGATATTAATGGGGTTTTCAATAATTATTTTCAAGAAATAAATATTTAAAACAAAGCTATCTATGCATTTATTGACAAGTTATATGGTATGTACCTTTTACTAATAAAAAAACTATAACTTGTATTTTCACAAATAAAAGAATTGTTTTTAATCAAGTATTATAAAATTTTATTATAAAAATATTTTCAAATTTAATTTAATATAAATCAGAATCCGAACCATTTAATTGACATATTTTATATAGAATGTGACAGTGACACTGAAACCTATGTATTTGTACCTGGAAAATTTAATTTTTTAACGGCGGAGATAATTCGGCAATTTTACTTCACCCTTTACAGCTATATAGATAATTAATTAATACAGTAAAATGTTTTTAATACAGCTCTAAGGTTTGGCTCCTCCGGCCACCACCGCCCCTCCGCCCATCGTCGCCGCGAGCTCATAGTCGACGTATAATCAGACCTACTTACAGTCTGAAGAATCGATCTAATCGGTAACCTTGTAAGTTTGTCTCTCGTTTTTGAAGGTTTGAGAATCTTCATTTCCAAAAAAAGAAAAGAAAAAAAATCCCCGATGGGGAAGATCTCAATGACTTACATACGCGAGGGTGAATGGCCTCCTGGGTCAGTTGACATTCACGTCGTTAAAAAGAGTCTGCGAAAAGCTGTGTTTGTAGCTATTCTTCTTCTACCATTTGCCTGCATTTTCCTCTCTTTAAAGGTACGGACTCCGGACTGTCAGTTTATTCTCAATACTCTCTTTTAGTAATATATTCATACGTTTAGGATTCAATTGACTACCTTTTTCCCTTTATACTATGACTATGAGTTATAGGGGAAGTAAGGAATTGCAGATCATGAAATTTGGGAACCTAAAGAATTTTCTATTTCTAATGTTAAAATGGGTTTTCTGCTTGAAGATCAATATTCTGCAAATTATCCCCATTATCTGGTCATAGCATCTCATACATTGAGTGAATTGATAGAACAGGAAATTTCAGCCACTCTTATTTTGTGGAGATTGCTGCTAAGTGGACAATTTGTCATGTTATTATTATTGCTTTGGAACCCTGTTCACAAAGGTGAGAGCCTTTTCATCCGGTTGCCTTTGTTATCTGATGTGCTATTTTTTTTCTTCAATACAACAAGTAGAATACTAGAATTAGATTGATAGTTTGATACTTATATTATTTTAATTCTTTTTCTCAAGTGTTTTATTTTTAAGCTTTCAGAGTCTGTCATCATAATGCCAGCCTTTGGAGTTCAGCTTGAAACTCACTATGCAAGGTAACTTACTAAAACTTCCGATTATCCGGGAATGAACATTAAATACTTATGTAGCTACATGTTCTACTGTATACCATGAATATACAGAAACATTGCTTTAGTTTTTCTTTTTCTATACAGAAACATGTTCTCTGTATCATAATTGATGATCTAGGTTGTTATTCAGTATTAGGGTTTAGTTGTTCTTCCATCCAAGTTTAGCATTTCACATTGCATTGTCCTGAACTTGCAAGTGGTTCTCAGGCATCTCTAGCTTTCCTTCAATGGACTTGTTCATTCGTCTGTCTTATGTTTAATCAATACTCATAAATAAACCCTTGAGATTTTCCATTTTTTTGGTCATGATCGTTTACAAAATAGTAGTTGTAATAGCGCCATAACCGATATAATTTTATCTTCTTTTGTTTGTTTATTTTGTTGTAGTGGAAGAATCATCCGCAGATTTATTCCTGCTGGTGAGATTTTGAAACCTGTATTATTAGAATGTGTTACCCCTGTAACTTGTTACTGGAGCCTCTCTTTGCTTGTGCGTGGAAAGGAAGAGCTGGTGTTGGTATTCAAGGTAAAACACCTGAATTTCAATCTCTGTTGCTTCCTTTGGAAAATATGGGGGGGATATATACTACTTATATCTTAAACAGGGTAGTCAATCACTTATTGTGAGGATATCAAGGAACAGGAGAAAGGTGTAGGGAGTGTGTTTGTATGTGTTGTCATATGTCTAATATAGTAGTTTGGGGTTTAATTGAGGCATAAACTTGGTTGTGTGTGAAGGAGCTACGCGATGAAGATGTTGCTTCCTGTATGGAAGGCCTTGTGTGCTAGCATGGAGAACAAAGAAAATCCAGTCACACGTGGGGAAGGTGAAGGTGGTTGATTTCAAGGCCATGAAAGTATATATATATATATATATATATATATATATATATATATATGAAAACACATCAATGAGCAAAGAATACATCTGGACTGATTGCTGCAAGTGTAGAGAAAGAGATGGAGGAAAATGCATTCGCATCAGAGTTGAAACAAACTAGTCCATTCTTGTAGAAGAGGATGAGCATTAGAGATCATCAGCAAGTTGTCTGTTGCAAAAGTAAACAAATGGTGGATGACCTTTCCAACTCAATTTTAAACAGGATACCATATGCCTAATTGTTTGTCTTTTAGCACCCCCCCCCCTCTTTTTCTGATTTTTTTGGTTTGTTTCATTATGATATCCAAATGGGTTTTAGGTTTAGGGTTTACTATACCTTTTGCAAACAGGGCAAGTGTATTGAGAATTCAACTAGAAACGATATCCATGTTCATTTATTTCAGAGTCTGAGAATAACATTCTGCCATTGAGGCCGGTACATGTATGCACGGATGGAAACATCATTGGTTTCATTTTTCAGTATGACATGGTTATATACATACATCCATTTACAACTACTATTATTAAAATCTTGGATAATGGTTCCGTGCCCCGGAAGCCAAATTTGACTTCACATTGACGCCAACTTTTTGCAGGCTTAGAGATCAGGTTAGTAAAATCAATCTAATAATCTCTCCAATCACCTTGAGACAGGTACACTATGATGTGGGTTGCCAATTACCTAAACAACTCGGCTTAGCACGTTAGTTTGTTGCTCCATCAGTTGCTCTTAACCGCAAGCTGGCACGTTCGAGGCTGACTCTTTGTCGATATAGCCCATGCCATAACTCCCTTGGTTCATCATCCCTCACTTGCATCATAGCTATTTGCCTATGCAATGCCTCCAAATTCACAATTGGGGCTGTGGTTGGTCGCCCATGAGCACACTGCATGATATCATTTTCAAATTTATTAAGGCAGCAGGAGGATTTCTCTCGTGTGTACAAATGAATGCATACATGCATGAAATGTCAGTGATCAAATATGGAGGGGAAAAACCTTGCTGTGGTGTATGTTTAACTCACTTGGAAGCACAATGAGGTCTGTTTCAGCTCTTCAACAATTAAGGAACATTCTGAAGGAAGTAAGGAGTCTCCGAACATAATTGCACCTTTATTGATGAAAGCATGACAGGAAGTTACTCAAAGTTAGCCAATTTGTAATGAAGGACAAGATATTATCAACATATAAATGAAGGCTATGGAAGTAGCTAAGAGTTGGAGCTCTAAATAGACACAATACCGAAAAATACATAGATATCTCTACAGCTACACTAGAGAAGTCTCACTTGACCTTAACATTTGTGCATATATAGGTATTTGCTCAGATAATTATTGGGTTGACCACTCTAATCATGTATTACATAATGAATAAAATTCCCTCCAACATGGATTTGAATTTGATTCCCACACTTGCCATTTCTTAGCGAGATCAGGCATATACCTCGGCATGCTTTGCAATTAAGGATGCGACTAACTGATGGTGGCATTGTTGATGATCCATCCGTATCAGCAAGCTATATATCATAAATACAAACTAAGAGTTAGAAATTAAATACCTTTGCCGACAAGTAAAAGGGAAAGGAGAAGTAGATGTAAATGTAAATGTAAATGTTCTAATAAGCAACAAACCATGTATTACCTGGTGAAGAAATTCCAAGAGATCAGTATCAGATAAATTGACACCTAAAATGCAAGGTACCTGCATATTATCCATATAGAACTTCATTGACATAAAAGTTTAACAGAACAGAAAAGTCAAACTTGAATTTGCGTGATAAGCAAACAAGGACATGGAAAATATTTGCAGGGATGACTGTCCAGCTTTTCCTTCAAAATATGATAAAACAGATAATTTTTGGCCCAACCTCCTTGAACTTACAAAAAAGAAGTAAAGCTCATGCAAAAACACGCAAGGGCCGTGGTTGTTTAGCCTCCATCAATATAAACAGAAGTGTAATGGAGCTTAACTGCAAGAAGTTTGACAACAGCCGGCTTAGGATGAATAAGGTTCAAATTCCTGCATAGTAATTGAATTAGCAAAGTCAGGAATCATGATAAGCAATATCAATGAATATCAAAAGTCAATGAACGGACATTTAAGGAATTATGTGCATAATGGTGAAACTGCTGTGAAACATCTTTACATCTAAGAGACATGCATCTTTGAACAATGTTTACGCCACTAAATCCACATCCAGAATTATTTATCCCACAGATAATTACACGAGCATAAAATTTTCAAGAAAAAGGGGAAAAATTACTTCTTGAAGGATCTCGAATCTTGGGTGTGAAAGTCACAGATCCAACCCCACTGTCTTATTTGATCAGAATAATTGTGCAGTAGCTGATATCCCATCTCTGGCAGGATCTGTTATTAACAACTAATAAGTTAAATCTAGAATCACAAAAAGAACCATCTTTAGCAGTGCTCCAGGGTAAAGCTTCAAACATCAAACTTGGCATACCAGCTCTTTCTCTGTATCCATATAGGTGACTGACTTCCCTTCACCAGATAAGACCTAGTTTTCAACATGTCAAATCAGTAGCGAAAATCCCTACTTCCACAAATTTAAGCCTGAAAATGTTTTTACCATGTGACGAAGTTCTTCTAGTTTTATTCTTTCATCTGCAGCATGCTGCAAAGGAGAACAATAACCAGAGTTAATCATACTGGCAAAGTTTCAATAGCATTTACGTGAGCCTGTACGTTAATGCTTTTATTTTGTATGTCCAAATCAGCATATAAGATATCCTGCATTTGTTCTAAAGGCATCAAATCCATGGTTTACCATAAGTGAAAATTATGGTATCTTTCACATAGTTGAACGATTGTTGCAACTAATATGTTCTCACTTCTCATCAGCTATTCATCAAACTGTTATCATGAGTAATCTCTGTCTCCTTTTATGATCAATATTTGTGATGACCTTCATCATGACTAATTGACATCTCTTTCTAGTGAGTCAGCTGTTCCGCGAGGAATAACTATTTCATTTAAAGACCAACATCTGACAAGCAGTATATTCAAAACCTCATATTTGTGCAATTATACATACATGAACTCGAGGCACATTTTTCAGCTAAAAAACCTACACTGTAACAATTAAAGCAGAAAATGCATGACAAGGAAAAAGTAAAGTTATACGAATCTATGCAGGCAATGGACCTGATCAATAATAGCAAGTGTTCCACCAGCTACAATTGGGATGAATTTCTTATCCACCTGTTGCAGGACCTTGGCATCTGTGAGGCACTTCTTACTGATAGATTTAGGGATTAATGATTCAGTGGCAAGATAAAGGAATCCGGAAGCGATGTCAAGTAAATTGTCTTCATCGTCAGTATCAAACAATTTTCTATTGCTCTGCATTAATTGTACAGTAAATATTATTGACTGCTAGTGAATGCACTTGGAGCTGAAAACTCAGCAGCAGCAAATATAATTGATTAGAATTGCAAAAATACCCAACTGTGTTCTGTTGAAAACCATTCTTCCATTTGCTTGCAAAAATTTCGGGATCCTGATTTCCGTTTGAGGTAGATACTGAAGGATGAGATAACAAACAAGAGCCATTACTCTGATGAGAAGTATAAAGTTTTTCCTTGTTTGGCAACTAAGCAAAATTTCATGAAGAAAGAAGAAAAAAGGATTTTGCACTCCATGTCCATTAATATATTGGTAATGTCGTTAAAAATCCTCTTCAAGACCACCCAATACCAAATAAATATTAATTGTGTCATGAGGACTTATAATCAAATACAAGTATTTCATCTGGTGACACAACAGAATTACCTTGCACGGGAACAACTTCAGGATCCTCCAGGCAATGGTGTTCAATCTTTTCACATTTCTGAACTATGGTGCCAAACACCATGTCTGGCTTGTTATCCATATTTGATCTGTTTTTAGCCAAAGTAATCACCCAACAAAGAAAGAAAATTTAAGTTTCAGCTACAATAACAAAGTAACTTCTGTAAGGAGATATAAGAATTCCAAATACCTATTCTTCTCAAAAATAGGTTCAAAAAAAAGATTGTGCACACTAGAAGATTGTTGTGGAGGCTTCTTCTCACCAGTCTCTGCAAAATTCACGGACATTAATATGCTACATCATTAACCACTCCTTTGAACTGAAATGTCCATCATATAATCACCTAAAGAAGTGCATGGACCATGGGCTTCATTAGAAGTAGATTCCTCTGATGTCTGCGAACAATGATGTAAGGAGATAAACCTCCTCTTCTGGATGTAGAAAGGAGGGGCTGACTGGCTTCTTCTTGATCTTTCTTTAGGACTAAAGCTTTTTCCACAATCTTGATAATGAAAGCAATCTCTTTGCCTTTTACATTCATTAATACTCGAGTCTGAACATAACTGATATCTGTCTTCAGTTACCGCATTGAAACGTTCAGGAGAAAATTTATGGTTTAGATTGTATTCTTTAAAGAGTTCACCAAACTCTTTACTGGATTCAGCATAGTCAATTTCTAGTTCAGTATTTGGGCAATCATGGATGCATTTTTCTTGGCTGGAGCCCCTTGAGATTAGATCAAAAGTAAATTGGTTGTCCTCATCTTCACCATCAGAGAAATGGCCAAAATTAGTCCTTTTCTCAGATCTGAAGCTCTCTTCTACTGCATTCTTATAACTAAATCGTGCAAAGGGGTTTGGGGTTCCCAAATTAAAGGACTGATGACCAGAGACAGAGTTTTCTGCTAGTGAAACTGAACCCGATACTAGGCCATTCTCTTCAACAGAAACATCTCCACCACATGACAGGAACAACTTTGCAGATCTTCTTAAAACATCAAAATCTCTAGGAACGCAACCTGTTCTTACAAGCTTGGGATAAATTTGAGAACATGATTCTCCATCCTGCCACAGGGCCTTTGAACGGTGATCAAATGTCTGGTCACTTAAAGCAACTTCCAGTGTATTGAAGCTTTCATTTGAGCAAACCTGCTTTTTTGTCTTAAAGCTACCAAGTGGTGATTCAACTCCTTCCTCGCTTTCAACCAACTCCCTGTCTAGTGGCCAGTTTCTTTGGGAGGAGCAACTTTGCAGAAGAGGTGTGCTGATATTCTTCCTGAACTGTGAGCCGTTGCAAAGTTCACGATAGTCAAAAGGAAAACCACTCCTAGCTGTTTCATCGGTCACACTACTCTCAACCTTAAGGAATTCATTACATAACTTTGAACTTATATTATTGTTGTCCATAAGACAGTTTGGTCTTCTTGAAGCCATGAATCCAGTTTCCAAAAAGTAATCTTCTGCTACAAAGTTGTTATCAGATGACCAAAGATGCCAATCGCTCCTTTGGTTTACTATGGATGCAGCTTTGGAAAGGGAATCGCCCCAACTTTGAAAAGAATAGTCAGTCCAATGAACAAACTTCATATCATTCTGTTGATCTTTAAACTGTGTGGTATTCCCATTGCACTCCTCAAATGGCATATCTTCATGTTCCATAAGAAACAAATTATCTATTGTTAGTTTGTCCAGTGAAGAAGATGGTTGATGATTTTTAGTCCTTTTCCTTGTTGCAAATTTCAAGTCCATGAATGCTCCATCAGAAAAATCTGCAGAACAAAAGGTAAAAAAATAAATGAAGCATGCAAAGAGATAGCATTGCAAAAGGCTATAACTTTCTGTGAAAGCATGGATATTCATTAACATCAATGTCTCCAAAAAAAAGTTTGGCGAATAACATATTGAAGGGCACCTTCTGCAACGTATGAAATATTGTCATCTTCCTTCAGGGTTTCATCTTGTCCTACTCCATCAGGTGCACGAATTAAAGATTAGATAGAAACAGATAATAACTTGATAGCTTCGGAAGTCATTATAAATACAACCATAATAAGCACTATTTTGCAATATGACAAAGCATACCACAACTAATATTTTTCCTCCAGAGGTGTTGAATTGCCTTCTCAATGAAGGCAAATATAGGTTTCCAATCCTGGCAAGAAAGCAACAAAGAGACAGAGAGAAGAGTGAAATATTTGAGGCTGAATTAACAACTTTCTGAAGTTCCTAATAGCCCAAGTGCCCAACATTTCATGTTACTAGAAAAAAGGCTAAAAATAAACTCTCCACTGAGAATTAAATATGTGAAAGTTGAATTATGACATTACTTAGATGACTTTTAAAGGTAACCACACAACTTTAATAATGATTTAATCCCACAATTACTGAATATAGAGAATACCCCAAGGGAAATAAAGTGAAGTTAAGTGCAGAGTCCATCATCATACAATCTGTCATCTATTATTGAAGGGATGATATCATATTTGGCTGCTGTACTTTAAAAAAAAATCAATGTGGCACATGTACTTTAAAAGTGTGTAATACGGTATATATACTATGACCAGTCTATTAATATGGCACTAGAGGTTGACACCATCAAGGTGGATGACATTTTTTTCATCTAATCACATAACGAGACATGTACAAATTTGCCAAATCCTCCTGCAACATAATTGGTTGAATTTAATTAAAATGCATATAAGGCACTCAAGGGTCATTCTTTGAAGAAAAAAAATTAATACCTTTTCTTTCTCCCCCTGATTTACCAACTTTCAGGCCAAATCCAGCCAATCACTAGGCAAAGGAGGCCGGAGCCAATGTTGGCTGGTTGGAATAGGCATGAAACAGGCCAGTTCCACTGCATATTCAAACCTCTGGCTAGATCCAGCCAGAAACTAGTCAGGCTCAGCAAGAAAGTAATTATATAGGAGAGAGAAGGGAGATGGGAGAGAAAGTAGGAAAGAAAAAGGTGGAACTTTTTAATTTTTAATATATATATATATTAAAACCGTGATGTGTGGTATGATGACATGGCATTATTTGTCATGAATCAACGTGTTATTAGATGGAGACCACATCAGCTCTCTCAGTTAACATTGTTAACCCCTGCCCCCTGGTACTAGATTTCACACAGAATGATAGCATATATACCACATTACACATTTTAAAGTAGAGGACTGTACCACATAGGAAGGTTCCATAACAAAAGAGACCGGTCACAAAACAAAATGACGTACAAGGGCCAAATATGACATTATACTATCATGGAAAGGAGCATTGAGTATTTCGTCCATACTTCTATGCAATAGAAACATGCAATCCCCAGTTCTGAGATCATGAAAAAAGTTTAAATTAGTTCTCAAATGTTTTGAATAAACATGATTTTGAACTGGATGCTAAGGTTCCTCCTCTAAAAAAAATGTTTTAACAAATAGAAATGTGAATTAAATCACAGTTCAAAATAGACTGAGCATTACCTTGAATTCAACATATGTTTTTGATGGTTCAAAGGTTAAATCATAGAAAGATGGAGGGCAACTAATATTCATTATGTAGGATGGAACCACTTGAGATCTACTCCTCTTCCCATTCTTGGTCCAGTTACTACTCTTTTCTGGATGTAAAGATTCGAAACTAGCGGCCAAGTTGTTCAGAAACTTATGAATGGGACCCTTGCAGACAAACCTTGAATTGATATCTGACATTGTGAAGGTACAAAACTAAATTGATGATAAACAATATCTTCATATTGACTAGCCCTGTAATAATCTCAGATATTCTGTGGATACAGACATATTGAAAGGTCTGCCAGAAAAGAAAAGAATGCCATAAGAATGAACCCAGAAGATAAAAATTATGAAGACACTTATTCAGTTAATCAAAATAATTATTCTACCTTAAAAGCAAAACCATCACAAGGACCAGATATGTAGCCTGAAAGCTTGATGGGACCATCATTAGCATTCAGCTTCTGCAGACAGGCACAGTCCCCAATCCCAAGACCACTCATCAAAAGTGGCAAAGGGGAAGAGGAAGGATGCACAGAGAGAAGCTCATCCTCACTTAATTAAACAAATAATAAAGTTAAAAACAGAAAAGGAACATGAATCATAGAGCTACAACTAAGAAATTTGACAAGAACATACCTCTCAATATCAATAACATTGAAGTAAACCATTGGATGAACAAGGGCAATTCTGAATACACACTTTTTAACAGAGTGCAGCACCTTCTTCGGGCTTCAGATTCAGCATTGTAAATCACAGGTGCATCAGTTCAGTGTAACAGTAGAGATTTCACAAGGTTCAACCAATAGCTAGTTTCATAAACCATGTTAACTTATAAGCGAAACAAGAAATTGGAGATTGAAAAGACAAACCTAGATTGCATATGCTTCTTCCGAACAGGTTGGTTGTAAAATAAATCACGCACCACAACTGCATGGAATCAACACACTAGTCGATGATGAAAAAATAAATTGGAAGGACGGACAGGACTTCTTTTTCCTTATACTTTATGTGATTTCGCACCCATCCGAGTCATGTTCTAATGCTTAAGATTACCTAGCTGATTTTCATTTTATTTCTTTTATAACTTCAAAGCTAGAATAACATCAGCTCTCTTCAGGCTAAACACCAAAAGGTTTTGGGAAAGTGAGGAGAACGCATCTATCTAACACATAGTAATTTCAAGATTAAAAAGGCAAGAACAGATCTTCTAGTAAAGCAATAATTCCAGTGAGCTAACAAATGCAGTGGCCAGATAAAGACATACCCGTTGTGCCCACATCTTCCCTATCATCATCAATTCCAAGATACAAACACTTGGACCCCTGTAAAGGAAGAAGCAAGCAGAAGTTAATAGCAGCCAATATCAAAATGATTAGCAAAGAGAAAAAAGATGTTTATGAAAAATAGTCACTGTAGATACCTTAATGACCTTGCGATATCCATTCGGTCTTCCATAAGCTTTTGTTACTATTTCTACCGAAGCTACATCAGATATAGAAGCCAATGTTTCTCCCCGAAAGCCGAAGCTGCTGCTTGCAGCATCCAAATCACTCAGATGGGAAAGCTTTGACGTTACTGGCAACGCATAAAGAGAAAAGAAGCAAGCACTGAGTTAGTGAGAAAACAAGTTGAGCGCATTAGAGAAAATACATGAAATAAAAGGCAGCATGAACAAATACACTAAGAAGCTAACCATATCTTTCTCCCAGTAGCACCAATCCATCCCGAGATATACCAGATCCTGAAAGCATATAAGCAACAAAAAATCAAACATGAAACCCGGATGGAAGTGACAATTGGTTAAAGGTTTCGGCAACGAAAGTCATGATAGTGTTTACCATCATCGACCACTTTGACATAGCCGCTCCCAACACTTAGAAAGACTGACACCTAAAACAACAAAGAAACAACTACTCTTTTAACACAAAGCTCTTATCGTATAGATTATTTATGAGTTAGTTATTGAAATTTAAGACCTTTGACGCATCAGCATCGAGGCTATTGAAAATGAGCTCCTCCACAACCCTGGTGAGGTCAAACAATATACTGGCAGAACGCACTGTGCCGCGAACAGCCTCCGGCAAGGGCTTAATGCTCCCCATTACAAGCCTAAACTAGCCTATATGAAAATTTACACAAATATACGCATCAAAATCCGCTTTAAATTCAAAAAAAAAAACAGAGAGAAAAACGAGAAGCAGTTTCATTGCGGAGAAAACAAAATCGCAGAAACTGCATTCAATAAGTTGATTTCGAGATCATCTCACCTGAGCTAAGGCTGAGTTGAGATTAAGGTTTAGGGTTTATTGCATTGGTTTCGCATTTCAATTTCCCCCCTCCTTCCCGCAATTCACTTTTCAGTTTGGTACTGTCGTGGGCTGGGCTACACCGTTAATTAAATAAATAAGGTCTAATGCTGCTTCAAATCCTCACACATTTGAAATTTACTCTTTATTGGAATTTTATCAATCTAATGTTTGATTTAATACTAGAAATCCAAATAATAATATCATCAAAGAACTTCTGTTAAATTGGATTACATAACATTTTAAAAAAATTTAACACAGAAATTAAAAGTTGCATAAAAGTAATGTAATAAAAGAAAACATATTCATTAATTGGTCGAGTGCTCCAGAATAATTATGTTGTCTCATTTTGTATGAGTTCAAATTCAACATTTACCTTGTGAATATAATTACCTCTCTACTTAACTAAAAAAATAATGTAAGAAAAAATATCAACTTTCATTGTGCCTCTTCAAAATATATTGGAAAATAAAAACTTAAGATCTATTTGGTTCTAGAGAATATAGATCGTTTTTATTTTTTAGAAAATAAAAAACAATGAAGGAAATGTGTTTGGTTGTAAAATTAAAAATAATTTTTAAAAAATGAAAATAAAAATGAGCGAACATTCGAAAACATAAAATAATGTTTTCACTATTTTTATTGAAAATATTTTAAAAAAGTGGAAAAAGATATTTTTAAGTTTAACTTTATTTAATATGGGTTCGATATTTCTAATGCTAATTTTTTTATTAATTTTAAAACGCTAGTTAATTTATTATTATTATTATTATTATTATTATTATTATTATTATTATTATTATTATTATTATTATTTACTTACTTACTCTTCCACTTATGTAATACAGATCACATAACTCATAATCTGATTTAAAGGAAATATTTAATCAGTACTATCCATTGAAATTCAATTACTAAATAAAAAATAATTGAGGACTAAATTATAAGGATTAAATATGGTTAAAATAAGCCCGGGATCAAAAGACAAAGGATTAAATTTTACATGTGTGAAGACTGCAGGGACTAGAATAAGAATTAAACGACAAAATAAATATTACTGAGACAGACACAAGATCTTCGTTTCTCTTTTTTCCTTATTTCCTACACAGAACTGGACCCCCCTCTCTCGCTCTCATCTTCAAAACTAACACAAATATATACCCTATATAATACTTGTTTAATCTAAATAAAAATATATCAACCAACAACAACTAGAAAAAAAAAACCCTAATTTTCCTTCTTCTTCTCAAATCTTTTTTTGCAATCCAATCCAAACAAACTCAAAGCTGCAAACCCCAAGAGCCTAAATGACAAGGTATTGGATCAAAATTCCAATCTTTTCTTTTTTTTCCTTTTGTAATTCACTCTGTTCTCATCTGCATCTCGTAATTCCATTCAATCAAAGCTTCTGCTTTGCATTTCTCGCTTCACGCTCCATCTTTCTTGCGTTTTAATGGTGTTGGTTGCTCTCATTCGTACCATCTGTTTCCATATATGATATTTAAACTTGGCAATTCATTCTTCATTGCATGATCATCTTTTTGTTTGACTTCCTGTCTTTGTTATTGTTTTGATCTAAACCCGAAGCTCTTTTATAACTGAATTTGCCGGTAGGGTTTTTAAATTTCCGTTCTTTGTGTCATTTACGGCACGATTTATGGACTAGAACCGCTTGAATTTATGCTGTTTTCCAAATCTGTACGTTTTTTTCTCTCTTTCTTTCTAAATTTGATGGATATTTACTGTTATTATGACTGTGCTGAGAATTCAGATTTTGTTTACCGTTTAATATCTGGAATCTATAATTATTGATGTTTTAGCGTGGATGTGATCAGAACGTTCAGATTATCTATATAGACGATTACTTCTGCTTTGATGTTTCAGATTTTAATATATTGGGGAAGGGAGATCAATGGAGGCTAACATTTGTGACATCAATCACTTGGATGCCGATGTCCTCCTGCCTCCTCGGAAGCGGCTGCTAGCCGGATTTAAGAAACAGGCTTCTAATGCCAATGGTGCTTCAGATCAGCCTACGGTTGCTTCTTCCTCTTCATCTCCTCCAGCTTCACCTTCGCCTTCACCTTCCTCGCCCTCACCTTCTACTTCGTCAAGCGATGTTAATGGCCATCTTAAGAATCTATTGATGAGTTCTCATTTGTACAACCCAAATCTTTCTCCTGAGGAGATTTTTGAGGCCTCGAGAGCGGCAGCTGCCTCAGCTGCTAAAGCTGCAGAGACTGCCAGAGCTGCTGCAGAGGAGAAGGCCGCAATTGCCGCTAAAGCTATTGCTGCGGCTAAGGATGCATTGGACATAGTCGCAAAATTTTCTGAAGACACAGACAGGCGCCTAAAAAAGAATAAGCTCAAGAAACATGTCCCTGTTCAACTCCTGTACAAAAGACACGAGCCGGTTGAGAGTCCTAGGACAGATGAAGAGTTAGCCCGGAAGTTGCACCGAGCTATCAACAGTTCCCCAAGAATCTCAAAGAATTCACCTTCTGAATGGAGAGGTCGTAAACATAGGAGGCCTAAAATCATGCCAACTCTTGAGAAAACAAAAGCTTCTAATGGGGGTATAGTATTGGGTGGAAGCCCCTCTTCTACATGCAATGGAGGTACTTCAGCAGGCGAAATTGATTCTGAGGACTCCATTGAGGAATCTGTTAAAGAAAAGGCAAATGGTGCTAAATATGAAAAATCTGGGCAATCAGAGTTGGATAATGGTGAAGCAGAATCAAGCCATTCGAAGGAAAAAGCTTTTGAGGATGTAACCCCTGGTAAAAAGAGGGGAAGAATGAAGCTAAAGAGGCTGCCCCTGAGCATTTTATCCTTTAGGGATCGAGTGAATCCAAAGGAAGAAATGATTAGTAAGAGCTCTCCATTGACCGAAAAGAACATGGATAATTCAACTGCTGCTGTGAAGACCTATTTTACTTTGGAGCCCTCCGATGGTGGTGTTATTTCAATCGAAGGTGCACCAACGCGGAAATGCCAGGATTTCAAGCCCCCTGCATGTATCAAACAAAACAAGGTCATGCGATTATAATGTTCAATTCATGTTCTTGTAACAGGTGGCTTCGATGATTGAAATTATTAGCCGGAGGTAGGATCCGTAGTTCTCTTTTTATAGGAAACTAGGAACGACTTTACTCATTTATCTCTTTGCTCGTTTCTGTTTTTGTAAGGAAGTTGAATCCATAGAATGTATATTTGAGTGTTCAATTGCTTGCTGCATAGAATAATAGAATATTTGGATTTGGGATAAAGAGGAATGCAATAAATTTAGATGGCTCCTTTCCTCTTTTTTTCATTTTTGCCTCTACATGTACTAAAACATTAATGCCCCTGGTATTATCATTTCAGTAGTTGATTCTTTTTTTCTTCTACCTTGTCTATTTTCTTTTATGGTTGTTCTATAATAATTAATATGGCTGTATGAAATTCCCTCTGTTGTTTATCAGATGCATTGTTGATGGGTACAGAAACACGTTCAGGATACCGGTGCAGTTGATGTTGCTGAAACATATATCCAACTTAACCAGGAAAGCGATCGGACGATGATTGATTTCGCCATTTTTCAGCAAAAGATTTGCATTTCCCCCCTCTCAATGTCGTGGTTTAAAAGAGAATGGCAAGCACACACATCAAAAAGATGAAAGATTCAATCGGACACTTTAAACAAGTTATTCATAAATGATCAAAACTCTCAGCAGAGTGGTAAGAAAATTTCCTAATATGTAATTGGTATAATTGACTTGAAGTAACAATTTGAACAAACACATTCAGTCATCGCGGTTAAAACACTCGTGTCATTTCCTCACAGTAGTTATTACTTTTGTTAACAGAAAAAAATAAAATCTTATTGAAAATGTCACAAGCCAAAAATAAAAAAATAAAACAATTAAAACAAACACAATCAATAGTCGTACAGGTGGAGGGAGGGGTCTTCGATTCCTTCTTCACTTCGCCCACCTTAAATCTTAAGTTTGTTCATTCCAGCATCCACGTTAGATTGACCACCTGAGCTCCTCAGGTTCAGCCATGGGTGTTGCAGACACTGCTGGGCAGTTGGTCGCTTCTCGGGTGAAAAATCAAGAAGAGGGGAAAGAAACTCCACAAATTCACGAGCATCGGTCTCAGAGAATTTGTATTTATTCACCAACATTCGATCGAGTGGCGAGTACTTAAGTCTTCGAATCCTCTTCAGATCCCCATGCCTGTCGAAAAAATCCTTTGATCGAGCTCCTCCAACGGCAATCTGCTTAAACAAGCCAAAAAAAAAACTAACATTTGTATCACAACTTTATAAATAGGAAAGGACATTAATATAGAAATTATTTTACCTTCCGTGGCATCTTTCCAAGAAGTTCCATCGTGAGAGCTAGGTGATCCTGGAAGCAACAGAAAATGTATACTAATTCATAAATCATAATAATATGCTAACCAGAGACAATAAATAAATCCATAACTCTGTTAGAACCAGGACACACTTCATAATTGTTATGATGCAGGCCTGGTTTCTACTCGGAACAGTTCTTTTTATAGCTCTTTTCGGGAATGACAACCAGAAGAAATGAAATACTATACTGGCAGGATAAGAGGGGAAGGAGGATAAAACCATTACTATAACAGCGCAAATAGAATACTCAAAGAAAACAGGTGAAGAACTAATATGATCCTAAGTTCCTAACTAAGCCTCGTGTCATTAAAATAGAACACATTGTTTTCATTGTTGTGTCACTCTCTATTCTGCAAACATAGGACAGGGGAAGACATTTCTGAAACTGTGATGAATAGAACAGTCATACCTCATCTTCACTAAAACCTTGTCCGGTTTTAGGAGCAAACATCATGTCACCAGTAGCAAGTTCAAAGGCTATGCAAGCAAATGACCACATATCAACGGAAAAGGAATACCCAGATTGAAGTATGACCTCGGGAGCTCTATACTGCCTTGTTTGAATTTCGTCGGCAAATCGTTTGTCAGCCCAACATGCATTTCCAAAGTCCACAACCTTGCACCTCATATCAATCCCATCGAGACATCTTGCAGGCTTTGGAGCTTCTCCTCCCATTGGATCTCTTCTACCAGATATATTAGCGACTGCCCGTCTTGCCCTCCGTTTCAATTTTTTCTCAATGACGTTCGTGGTAGATCCGCCATTTAGGGTGCCCCCCTCAGGCCTTTCAAGGATCGGAGTAAGAAGACCGGATCTAATCGGATCCTTGGCCGGATCAATAGTGAAAAAGAGAAGAATATTTTCAGGTTTTAGGTCAGTGTGGATTATACCAAGCTCCCTATGCAAGTAATCCAGAGCAATCAGAACACATTTGCAGATCTCCCTAACTTTATTCAATTCAAGCCCTTTGTAACGGTTAAACCTGATTAACTGAAGTAAGCTATCACCAAGGAATTCAAGGACCATGCACAGATGTTGCCCGTTCGGGCCGGTGTGTTTAAAATGGTCGATGAGACGCACCACGAACTTGGAGTTTGAAGGGTCTCCTTCATAAATGGAACAAAGGACTTCAATCTCATGAAGTGCAGCTTGTGCAAACTGTTGTGCGCTCTTCTGAATCTTTAGAGCAACATATCTCTGGCTCGAAAGAGAAAACGGTTCAGATAATAAAATGGTACCCCTCCTCTTATGCAACAACTTTTATGATCCTCGATCATAAGGATCACTTCCAAGAAAACAAATTTTACCAACTCATATTCATATTCCAGATCAGGTTTCTTTTTTTCTTAAGGTTTAATCACCCTGATTATTATTCTATATAGTAAAGCATATAAGAATCGATCGCCGATCCCAACAACCAGGAAAGAAGAATAATGCCGTAGAGATTGTACAAAGGAAGACCCAGATCATAAAAGCATGAATTCATATCATACGAATTGACGATGAAAAGGGGAAAAAGAGAGAGACATACAGAGGATTCAGTATCGTAAGCGAGCCAAACGGTGGAGAACTGACCCCAACCGAGCTTCCTCTGGGCGATGTAACGACCGGAGGCGAATGGATCGCCGACCCGCACGGCATGGTACCCTCCTTTCCTGTAAGAGTCGGTTCCCTCGTCTTCTTCCTCGGAGCCGGATGATGAAGAACAGGACATCTGGGCAGAGTGATCCGATGAAACAAACACACACCCTTGTTTTCCTCTCGTGTGTTTTAGGGGAAATTAACGAAAAAACGGAATTTGTGTTTATCGTTGATTGTTGGGGGAGGGGGTAGTTTTGTTTATATATTTGGCGATTTGTGCGCTTTATTTACCAATTTTTTTTTCACTTTTCATTTGCCCCCATGTTTGTTGTTGTTGGGTTTGCTATTTTGGCGCGTCAATGTGTGTGGCGTTGAATGGAAGGAGAGGGAAGGATGCACCAGGTGTCCCGTGTCGGCTTTGTGCCTGGTGCCGCCGTCACCGGTGCACCTCCCCACTTTTCTTCTCTCCTCTCATTTGAACACACATACTACGAGTTTAGCCTCTCCTCCTTGGCTTTGGGAATTGCTACTATATTTGACTAACTATACTTTATTTTGTTTATGTTAGAGCAGGAGGACGGAGCGTTAAATAGCGGTTGTGATAGCGTTTTCAATCACGATGTCTTATTATAATTACGATCATTTTTGTCCTTGTAATAAACTTAATTTATTGATTTTAACTCTATAGTATTTTTGCATCAATTTAGCCCATGAAGTAGTCCAATTACATCACTGTTTACCCATTGACTGACGAAAACCAGCGTTGACTGTTACGGTAGTGATGTGGCAGTTTAGGATGACGTGACAGAGAGCAAATTTGATTTTTCAAACGAGTTCGAGGGCAAAATTGATTTCTAATTGAGTACGAGGGCAAAATTATTTTTTTAGGTAAAAATACAAATTTAAAAAAATATATTAAAATACTAAAATGATGTAAAATAATAAAACATTTAAAAATATTTTATTAATATATGGCTAAAAATAAGTAAAAATATAAACTTAAAATATCAAAAGCTATTAAATTATAAATTATTCAAAAATCAAAACTTAAAAATAAATTTACCCTCTAATCCTAAATTCTAAATTTCAAACCCTGGAAATTTCAAACTCTAAATTTCAAACCTTAAATCCTAAACCCTAATTGAAAATTTTATCAATATAAAGTGTGTATGAATCATAAAAGTATGTGTATAAATTTAATCAAATAAAGGATTTAAAATTTAGGGTCTAAGGTTTGTGATTTAAAAATTAGACTTAGAGTGTAGAGAATAATTTTTTAGTATTGAGAGATAAGAGCACCAAAAAGGGTAAAAAAAAATTGTTCGGTTGAAAGAATCACATTAACCGTACTTTAAGATTATTTATTCCTTACATTTTTTGAAGAGAAAGAAAACTAAAATCGTCCATTTTTTGTGAAGGTTTTATATTATTAATACTTTATAAATATTTTAAGTTTTAATTATTGAATAATTTATAATTTATTAGCTTATAATATTTTAATTTTATAATTTTCACTTATTTTTAAATATTTTAAATTATTTTATTTTATTTTTAGTCATATATTAATAAAAATTTATTTTTATTATTTTTAATGTTATTTTAATATTTTTGTATTTTACTCATATTTTTTTGTCTAAAAATCAATTTTGCCATCGTACTCAACTAAAAATCAATTTTGCCCTCGAACTCGCTTGAAAAATCAATTGTACCCTCTGCTACGTCACCATAAACTGTCATGTCACCGCCGTAACGGTCAGCATTGGCTTCCGTCAGTCAAGATGAAAACGATGATGCAATTGGACTACTTCAATGGCTAAATTGATGTGAAAATACCATAGGAGCGAAATCGATAAATTAGAACTACTACAGGGACAAAAATGACCATGTAACCTATTTTTTATAATAATAATTTCAGACAATGTTACAATCACTATATAGCAGCCACTATTACAATAATATCCATTGTTACCATGTATGCATATGTAGGTGTACAATATAGACTAGGCAAAACTGTAAAATAAGTGCCAAAACTATGTTTCTTTTTTTATAATAGGCGCATAAAGTATTTTTTGGCTAAAATAAATACCTAAAATTTTATTTTTAACTGAAATAAGTGCCTAAAGTATTTTTTTGGCTAAAATAAATTCCTAAAGTTTTATTTTTAGCTTTTTTTAAAGTCAATTGAGACACCTACTTGGGCATCTATTTCAAACAAAAATAAAATTTCAGACACCTATATTAACCAAAAAATACTTTAAACACATATTTTAGCCAAAAATAAAATTTTAGACTGTTATTTCAGTCAAAAAATATTTTAGGCAACTATTATTAAAAGAAACAAATTTAGAGACTTGTTTTGTACTTAAGCCTATAGACTAGTGCATAGGATGAAGATGGGGGATTGGGCTTGGGCTTTGGGCAAATCGCAATTGGTTTTCATTGTCTGGAATTTTGTTTCTTTTATCCTAATCAAATCAAGTTATTTCGGTTTTTATTAAATGGAGTTATTCAAGATATGTATTTTACAAGTTTGATTCGAGTTGAATTTTACTATTTGAATAATTTAATAGTAAATTTGTGTAAATAAGGGTGAATCAAATTTGAATCGGTTCAAAAAAATCAAACATCAAGTAAATCAAATTTAGTTATTCGATTTTATGAATTGAGTTATTTGATTTTCGAGTTGTATTTTGTAATTTGAATGAACCGATTAACAAATTGGTTCAAAAAAAGTAAGCAAAACTCGATTTGATTCGAAAAAAATGAATATAAAATTAAATAAAATGAATAATAATTTGTGTAAAAAGATAAACATAACTCGGTTCGACACGAAAAAAAATAAATATCAAATTAATCAAATTGAATTATATTATTTTTACCAATCATTTGTTTTGATTTTTTAAGTTTGAATCATGTTGAATTTTACAACTTGAATAAACCAAATAACAAGTTGATATAAAACCCCTTGAATTGAAACCATATCAATTTTGAAAATATGCAAAATAACTTTCAAGACTTTATAAATATAACTTTCAAGACTTTATAAATAAATTATCAACGACTCCTTCATTCGCCAACCTTATAGATTGTTATCACAATTCATGTAAGTCATTATACCAGGGAAGACGCATGAGTTTATATTATAAGAGGTAAATTTTTAAAAATTCAAGGGAGGAATCAATAAAATTTTAGGGGTAAAATTTATTTTTAATAGAAAATGCATAATTTTTTTTAAATCATATACAAATTTTAAATTTCTAAAAAGACGACCGCCTCTGCCTCGGTTCATCCCTAACTATATACTCCGTAACAATAGCACCTATCCATATTTGTTTGTGACATACTTCGTCAGCTGTTGATGGTATTAGAACACTATTGATATATCTTATTGTTTTCAGAGATATTAGTATTTGAATCTGTAATTTTACATGGATTTTGACATACGAGTTTTTGTATAATTTAGTTATTATTTTCTATTATATCAAAGCTTTTTCGTTGTTGTATTTTATATAGTTCTAAAAAAGATTTAGCATTTATTATTTTGTTTAGTTTGATTAAGTCTTAGAAAGAAAAAATACTTTAAGCTAAAGTTTGATCCATTTAGTTGTGAAATTAAAATTACATTTACTTCTTCAGTACAGATAGAATAATAAGAACCATAAGTTATTTGGCTTGAAGTATGTCATTCTATCATTGGTTGATAGAGTAGGCCGAGCACGGAGATGGATATGCGTAATATTTTTTTAATGGTCTAAAGGTAATTACTGTTGAATTTGTGGCTTGAAAAGTCAAGCTTTGTGGGCACCGATTTTGACATTGTCCTTGTCAGAAGTTGGTGCAACAATTGAAGAAGAAAATATGTGAATGGCTGCACCGAATGGAAAAAAATGATGCAGTAAATTAATGCTCCAGCGGTAAGTGTTGAAATTACCAATGGGAAAATTAATTTTTGGTGCCTTAACTTTAGGCTATTTACAAGTTTAGTCCTTAAAGCTCAACTATAAATAGGCCTAGCATTTGTCATTTGAAACCATCCCAACATCCATACCATCTCTTCCATTTGTTTCTCTTCTCCCATTTGTAATATTTGGAAATTCTTAGGAATTCCATTTGTTTGTACCATTTTGATATTAGTGAAGTTATCATTCGGTGGTAGTGCCCGAGGAGTAGACGACATTTTCGTCGAACCTCGTAAATTCGGTGTGTTCTCTCCATTATTTATTTCGCTTGCTTATTATTGGTTTTTTCCATTGAGTTTCAATATTCAATAGTTGACGGGTTTGTCCGCTGTGCAAATTTCGGTAGTTTCGATCTCGACATTTCAGCTCAGATTTGAAGCTACATTCGTGTGGGAAATAACCCGGTTTCCCCAACAATTAGTATCAGAGCTTCGATGAAGGCTATTACAGTTGCTCGATTGCTGCAAAGAAGTGTGGTATTGTGACAGTGCATGTCTAGGAAAGTTCTGGCTAGGAAAGACTTGGTATTTAAGCGATCCGTGTGATCCACCTCTCTTTCCTGGGAACTTACCTGGTGCAGTGTTTTAATATCCAGTTCGTGCTGTTGAATATTATTCGTTGCCATGGCAAAAGACGGGTCAGATGGGGCATCAAGCTCTTCCTCTATATCGGCGAGGAGGATAATGTCAAATGCAAACTTCTTGGTGGAGTTGTTCGATGGATCCGGTCACTTCAGCATGTGGCAAGGCGATGCGCTACTCTTTATTTCAACAAGGTCTAGACATTGCCATTGAGGAAGAAAAACCCACAGATATGGTGGAGAAAGATTGGAGAACAATCAATCGTATGACGTGCAGTACGATTTGATCTTGTCTTTCCAGGGAGCAGAAGTATACCTACAAGAACGAGACTTCTGCAAGCAAATTGTGGAAAGCGTTGGAGGAAAAATTCCTAAAGAAAAGCTTTCAGAATCGTCTTCACATGAAGAAAAGGTTGTTCAGATTTGATTATCAGCCATGCACCAGTATGAATGAACACATCACTGCCTTCAATGAGTTAGTGGCAAATCTGTTAGGCATGGATGAAACTTTCAAAGATGAAGATTTGGCTCTAATGTTGTTGTCATCCCTTCCAGATGAATTTGAGCACCTTGAAACAACGTTACTTCATGGAAAGGATGAGATGACCCTTAAAGAAGTAACTGCTGCTCTGTATAGTTACGAGCTCAGAAAGAAAACCAAGATGGAGAGCAAGTACAATGCAGCGGAGGTTATGGTGGTAAGAGGTCGCTCGAAAAGCCAAAAGCAAAAAATGAGAGGGAGATCAAAGTCAAAGTCCAGACTTGAGAAAAATGAATGTGCCTTTTGTCATGAGAAAGGTCATTGGAAGAAAGATTGCCCGAAGCTGAAGAAGAAAGGAAAAGCCGCTCTAGATGTATGTGTTGCAGAGCATGATACTAGTGACTCTGAAATATCACTGGTTGCTTCATCATCATCATTTCGTTCAGACGAGTGGATATTAGATTCGGGTTGTACCTATCATATGTCCCCTAGTTGGGAGTGGTTCTTCGATTTAGTAGAACTAAATGGAGGAGTTGTTTATATGGGCAATGAAAACGCCTGTAAAACGATTGGGATAGGTTCAATCCGATTGAAGAATCAAGATGGATCAACCAGAGTTTTGACCGATATCCGATACGTGTCTAGTTTGAAGAAAAATCTCATCTCATTGGGAGCTTTGGATTCTAAAGGCTCGATTGTCACTATGAGAGATGGAATTTTAAAAGTCACATCGGACGCACTCGTGATAATGAAGGGCATCAGGAAAAATAACTTGTATTACTACCAAGGTAGTACAATTATTGGAGCAGTAGCAGCAGCTTCTGGTGGAGACAAATTGGATTCTACTCAATTGTGGCACATGCGGTTGGGACACGCTGGTGAGAAATCCTTGCAAATTTTGGCAAAGCAAGGATTGTTGAAAGGTGCAAAGGCTTGCAAGTTAAATTTTTGTGAGCATTGTGTTCTGGGAAAACAGAAGAGAGTGAAATTCGGCACCGCTATCCATAATACGAAAGGTATTTTGGATTATGTTCACTCAGATGTGTGGGGTCCTTCCAAAACAACGTCGTTTGGAGGAAAATACTATTTTGTAACTTTTGTTGATGACTTTTCCAGAAGAGTTTGAGTGTATACAATGAAGTCTAAAGATGAAGTGCTCAAAGTTTTCATGAAGTGGAAAAATATGATCGAGAACCAGACTGGCAAGAAGATCAAACGGCTTAGGACGGACAATGGAGGGGAATATAGAAGTGATCCGCTCTTTGACGTTTTCTAGGAGAATGGTATTGTTCAACACTTTACTGTTAGACATACACCACGGCAGAATGGGGTGGCAGAGCGTATGAATCGAACACTACTTGAGAAAGTTCGATGTATGTTGTTCAATGCTGGGTTGGGCAAACCATTTTGGGCTGAGGCTGTGACATATGCTGGTCATCTCATCAATCGTCTACCGTCATCGGCAATTGGAGGAAAAACACCGTTGGAGGTATGGTCTGGAGTACCCGCTACAGATTATGATTATTTACATGTATTTGGATCCACTGCGTATTATCATGTGAAGGAGTTAAAACTTGATCCTAGATCAAAGAAGGCTATCTTTATGGGAATCACTCATGGAGTTAAGGGATTTCGACTTTGGTGCTTAGACACAAAGAAGATAATTTGTAGCAGAGATGTTACCTTTGAGGAATCCGTCATGTTGAAGAAGGTAACAAATGGAGTTGTTCAAACAAGTAGTACTCCACAACAGGTGGAGTATACTCCAAACCAGGTGGAGTTTCAAGAGACGGTGATCAGTCCAGCAATTGATGCTACTGATTCTCCAACTCCAATGGAAGAATCAGAAGATGAAGATTTTCAAACCCAAGAACCATTAGAGACACCAGAACCACTTGCAGTTACAAGGCCAAGGAGGGAAATTCGCAGACCTTCTCGATTTACAGATACAATGGCCTATGCCCTTCCAGTTTTTGTTGTTAATATCCCTGCCACTTATCAAAAAGCAATGCAAAGCTTAGAAAGTGACAAGTGGAAAGCCGTCATGGATGAAGAAATGCAGTCTCTCCAAAAGAACAACACTTGGGATTTAGCATATTTACTAGAAGGTAAAAGAGCAATTAGATACAAGTGGGTATTTGCAAAGAAAGACGAATCTCCCAGCAAGAAAGATGTTCGCTACAAGGCAAGACTGGTAGCTAAAGGCTACGCTCAGAAGGAGGGAATCGACTACAATGAAGTATTTTCCCCTGTTGCAAAGCATTCCCCCCATTAGAATATTGTTGGCCTTGGTAGCACAGTTAAATTTGGAGCTAGCTCAACTTGATGTAAAGACGACTTTCTTGCACGGTGATTTGGAAGAGGAGATCTATATGACTCAGCCAGAAGGATATGTGGATGCTGGTGGTAAGAAATGGGTTTATAAGCTGAACAAATCGCTATATGGATTGAAGCAATCTTCGAGGCAGTGGTACAAGCGATTTGATAGCTTTATGAGGAGGTAGAGGTACACAAGAAGCAAATATGACCATTGCGTGTATTTGCGAAAGCTACAAGATGGATCTTTCATTTATCTCCTCTTGTATGTTGATGATATGCTGATCGCTTCAAAGAGTCAACAAGAGATAGACAAATTGAAGGCTCGGTTGAATCAAGAGTTTGAGATGAAAGATCTAGGTGAGGCCAAGAAGATTCCCGACATGGAGATAAGTAGAGACATACGGAGAGGCAAGCTTTTTTTGACTCAGAAACAATATCTGAAAAAAGGTATTACAATGTTTTGGCATGAATGAAAGCATAAAACATGTAAGTACCCTACTTGCTTCTCATTTGAAACTCAATTCTTAATTATCTCCTAAAACTGATGAAGAGCGAGAATACATGGCAAAAGTTCCATATGCCAATGCAGTAGGGAGCTTGATGTATGCGATGGTGTGTACGTGGCCTGACATTTCACAAGCAGTTGGAGTTGTGAGCAAGTATATGCATGATCCTGGAAAGGGACATTGGCAAGCTGTGAAATGGATTCTACGGTATCTCCAACAAATCGTAGATGTTAGTTTAGTGTTTGAGCAAGATGAAACACTTGGTCAGTTTGTGGTTGGATATGTTGATTCCGACTATGCTGGTGATTTAGACAAGCGTCGGTCTACTACTGGTATTTGTTTACTCTATCAAAAGCCCCAGTGAGTTGGAGGTCTACTTTACAGTCAACGGTGGCTTTGTCAATTATAGAGGCAAAGTACATGGCAGTTGCAGAGGCTGTTAAAGAGGCGATTTGGCTTAACGGATTGTTGGAAGACTTGAGAGTTGTTTAAAGTCACGTTAGTCTCTATTGTGACAGTCAGAGTGCTATTCATTTAGCGGAAAATCAAGTCTACTATTCAAGAACCAAACACATCGACGTGAGGTATCACTTTGTGCGGGAGATCTTTGAAGAAGGAAAGGTTCTACTTTAGAAGATTGCGACGGCAGAAAATCCTGTAGATATGTTGACCAAGGTGGTAACATCAATCAAGTTCAATCATTGTTTGAACTTGATTAACATCTTGCAAGTTTGAGCACCTTCGGGTGTATGGCGCTCGTGAGCGCATTTGAAGGCACTGCAGAAGATAACGTTTGGGGAGAAAAAGATTTTAAGAAGCTTGATGAATTCAAGCCAAAGTGGAGATTTGTTGAATTTGTGGCTTGAAAAGTCAAGCTTTGTGGGCACCGATTTTGACATTATCCTTGTCAGAAGTTGGTGCAACAATTGAAGAAGAAAATATGTGAATGGTTGTACCGAATGGAAAAAAAATCATGCAGTAAATTAATGCTCCAGCGGTAAGTGTTGAAACTACCAATGGAGAAATTAATTTTTGGTCCCTTAACTTTAGGTTATTTACAAGTTTAGTCCTTAAAGCTCAACTATAAATAGGCCTAGCATTTGCCATTTGAAACCATCCCAACATCCATACCATCTCTTCCATTTGTTTCTGTTCTCCTATTTGTAATATTTGAGAATTCTTAGGAATTCCATTTGTTTGTACCCTTTTGGTATTAGCCAAGTTATCATTCGGTGGTGGTGCCCGAGGAGTAGACGACATTTTCGTCGAACCTCGTAAATTCGGTGTGTTCTCTCCATTATTTATTTTGCTCGCTTATTATTGGTTTTTTCCATTGGGTTTCAATATTCAATAGTTGACGGGTTTGTCCGCTGTGTAAATTTCGGTAGTTTTGATCTCGACATTTCAGCTTAGATTTGAAGCTACGTTCGTGTGAGAAATAACCCGGTTTCTCCAACAATTACATGGTAGTATTTGTTCATACATATTCTTAATCCTTTGGCAATGCGCATATACCTTGTAGACTAAACGATTTAAACTTGTGTCTCATAGGATACATATCATCCGTTTAATTAAAGTTCAGTCAAAGCTCGGTTCGAGTGAACTTGATTCGGGCTCGTGTTCGGCTCGAGATCTTAACAAGCCGAGTCGAGTTAATCCAAACTCGGCTCGAAAAGCCCGTGAACAGGCTCAGAATATATATATATATATATATATATATATATATGCGCTAAAAGTAATATGTTTAGTAAAAGAAAAGCAATAAAATAAATTAGGGGAAAATCCACTAAAAGTAAATTAACTAAAATAAATTGGGCATTTTTCTTAGTTGTTTGTTTTTTTATTTGTATTTTCTGGTTATGTGTTTGTATTGTAAGAATATTTCTTGGTTATTTAGATTAATCTATTTTTTGGGCACTCTTTTCCCCATTCCCGGCATTAAATTTTGTTTCAGTGTTGATTATGAAAGGGACTTTTAACGAGACCCTAAATTTTATATAAAAAATATAGTAAAATTGTCCATTTCGAGCCGAGCCTGGCCAGGCTCGGCTCGTATCACCCTATGCTCAACCAGTAGCTCAAGCTAATGAGTGGATCTTGGTGTATTAGTTTGGAGATTGATTCAAAAATTTTTAATATTGTGAGGTTTGAATGAAATCCTTTTTAAAAATAAAGAGGGTCTAATTAAAAAAAATTTAAAAATTAAGAGACTTAATCAAAATTTTAACAATTTAAAGGAAATTAAAAAAACTAAGACTTAATAAAAATTTGAGAGAATCTAATTAAAATTTTTAAAATATTTGAGGAATGTAATTTGAATTTTCCTAAATTCTAGGAGTGCCAAAGCTGAACAAAAATTCTCCGCGACCTATGAATACTCATTTTTATGTCCCAACACTTAAAAGAACACTAAAAAGTTAAATTCTAAACAAAAACTCTAAATTATAAATACTAAACTATAAATTCTACACCCTAAAAACTACATCACACTCCTAATTTTTTATACCCTAACTATTAATCTTAATCCTAAACCTAAATTTTAATATGAGACATAAAAATATACTTAGGGTTAGACGATTTTCATCTGCCAAAGCATTCCTAGGCTATGCTTATGATCCGCTGCTACTCAAGTTAAAGCTCTAGCTTAAAGTGTGTTTTTAATAGAAAAAACAAAAACAAAAACAAAATTGTATACGAAGCAATTAAATTTAAATAAGTAAGACATGGATAAAGAGCATTAGCTTTCATTTTCTTTTCCAAAACATAATATGAATACGACATGGCCAAGCAGTAACAGCAAACAATTAATCATTAGCGATCTCAATCTCAGAATTTGTAATATTTACATTGAAGTAACATGTTTCCATGTGTCTAACAGTAAATAAATTGTTACAATGAATCCAACATCAAACTTGTTGAGCTAGTTTCAGACTGCAACTCAATTGTTACTGACTAAAAGGAAAAAGAAAAAAATATCCAAAAATTATTTTTAATAGAAAAAAAAAACAAAAACAAAATTGTATACCAGATATTCAAGATTGAAGAAATCATCATTTGTTTCTCTCCAATCAATTTGAACTCCATTGTTTTCTTTTGTACAATGTACATGCATTTCTTCATCAATCGGTCATGCGTTGTTCAAGACACCCTTGAGGAGATCCAGCCCTTCTGCTGATATACTCCTCCTCTTGCACGATCTCGGGATCTCGATCTTCGGAGGCGGATCCGGAGAGAAGCAGACGACGACGACGGTTAGGTTGTCACACGTGTTGCGTTGCAGCGCCTCCTTCACAAGTGCTCTCGAGCACCTCTCGGGATCGTTGTGCTGCATCAGCTCCTTCCGCACCATTGTCACGGCACATTGGCTACTCATCACATCCCAAAGGCCATCACACCCCATTATCAGGAACTCATCTTCCTCTGTCAGCAGTATTTCTTCCAATTCCGGCTCGCAGCTTAAGGGGCTCTTCGAACCTTTAGCGCCCTTAATGTGCCAGTCACCGAGAGCACGCGCTACCGAAAGCTGGCCATTCAGGTATCCATCATATATCACACCACCTAGTTTCTCGATTCGTAACCTTTCCGAGGTGCAGTTCGGTTTGTGGTCTTTAGACAACTCGATTGCTCGTCCTCGTTTCCCCAATACAGCTCGGGAATCCCCGGCATTAGCAACGATCATGGTCCTGACACGAAACAATCACAGGTAAAACATGTCCATATCGATGTCCAACCGCTTGATAACAAAATAAATGTCAGCATTAGGTTTGTTACCTATCCAAAATGAGAGCAGTGAGAGCAGTGGTGCCAGAGGACCTATCAAGAGATTTAGCATCTGCAAGTGCATGATCAGCTTTCACGTATGCACTCTTAACCGCCTTTTTCGTGCCGGTCGCAAAGTTTTTATCTTCGACGATGAAGTTAAGAATGTTCTTTCGGGTAAACGATGCCGCATCGAGACCACCATGTCCATCAAATACCTATGGGAGTAAAAAAACAGAACTCTCAATTCTACAATCAAGATTCAAGAATATGGTCTAAGGTGAACTATTACATAGGAAATTCATTTGGTTGAATAGATTCCATTCATCTATTGTGCACTCAAATTATGAAATCAGTGTCCTGAATTCAAGTAATCTAACCTAACAGAAGTTACACACCCCATAGAATGCTCCTAGGTAAGGAAAGTCTGCAGGCGAACCGAGATGTCGATAGAGATTATCGATACATATATACTCGTCCTCCATATACTGTTTCGGTCCCTTCTCGGAACAGCTTCCGGAACGGAACACAGGTAGAAATCCGGTGTCCTCTCTCGGTGGTGGTGACTTCAACCCCCCAGCACCCATTACTGATTCCTACACCAACACATGAAAACCAGAGAACATCGAAACGAGGTCGATAACTCGAAATAAATCCGATGAAACAAAAAAGAAAGAGGCTAATGGCTAACCCTTTCGATTAACCAAGCAGAGCTGGTGCAATGGCGCATAGCAGGGAGGCTTCTCGGAGGTTTGGCAGCGTTGGTTTGGCTCATATTCCCCAACGTGTCTTCATTTTCATCCTCCATTGAATTGAATCCGCCTTTGAAGCTTCCAGCTTCTAGTTTTGTTGCAGGAGATACATCTGTTGCTAGAGCCATTGATCTCACTCCACAATCCACCAAAACAAACAAACAAACAAAAAAAGAACGCTAAGCCATCATTTCAAAGGAAAAAAAAACATGTTTTGCATGAATCAACTGCCAAAACGGTCATGCACTTGAGCCAAGGATTTCAGTTAAGATTCAATCCAGAATCCACCCCAGACGTATGGTATCAGAAAAGAAGAAGAAGCTTAGAATATGAAAGAGAGAGAAGAAAGACGATGTCTGTTATATATGTTTATGGGATTCCGAGTTTTGCGCACTATATTATAGGCAGAGCTTGAAAGGGGATTGAGGTTTTGACACGTGTTTTACTTCCACGCCGTTGACCTTTCCCTTGGTTTGGATTTTTCTTCACTTTGATCATCAAGCTACGTCTCCCTCTCTCACCTCGTGCTTTTTTTTTGTTTCACTTCTTGGGATGAGTCGTCCAACCAAAGCCAACCGTGCTCAATGCTAAAGCAGCCAATCCTAATTACATACAAATTAAGATTTACCTATATGTACATAGAACATGCAATGAGATTAGCTAAGTCAGTGAGTGCCAACTAGTGAATAGTGATAACGATTCGAGCTGAAGTTGAGCCTGGGCAGGCTAGGCTCGCTTGGAAACAGTATTAATGAGTTTAGTTCGAGCTTGAAATTTTAGGCCTAAGAAATGGCAACCGATGGCTTTTTGAAATTCTGGGAAATTAATCTCTCTCTCGAAAAGAAGCAATAGTGTGATGGCTTCATTATTACCAAATAAATAAGAAAAAGGGAAACATATTAATTGCATCCAAACCCCGGCTGCAAGCATAAGAAATGGTAACCTGATTGATCTTTGATTGAAGTTATCGTTGTACACGTCTTTCTTCTTATAAGGAGTTGGATTGGAAACGAGGCGGTTGGGCTTGCGTTTGATGGTTATAGAGAGATTTTAAGGTTGTAATGATTATGTTTTATCTTGTACTTGTCTGATGGACAATATTAAATCAATAATGTAATAATAAATTAAATAATAATAAAAGAAATACATAGAATTAGAATAATATAAATATGATAGAATATAATAAATGTAAAAAGAATCAAAGTTATATAATACCGATATTTTAGCAACAAATTTAAACGTAGTCCTTGGTGTATTGATCATTTTTGGAAAGAGAGTGTGTGCGAGTTGTTTATTTCAAGAATAGGCTGGATTCGTCCAGATATACTTTTTTTCATGAGTGTGGAAAGTAGAGGAATGATGTATTGTAATTTTTTTTGTTAGAAACATCTAAATTTATTGAATGAGGACCAAATTGATAAATTATATAAGTTTTAGAGAGTAAAATTATTATTATATTAGATTATGTTTTAATTTAAACGACATAGTAACTTGTTTATAATAAAATTTTAGTTGAAAGATTACTTTGTTAATTTTAGAAGAAACGCGGTTTATTTATGGAAAAAAAAATTGATACACAAGATGCTAAAGTTTACACAAGCCTTTTAGTTTTAGGGGTTAGTAATTTAGGATTTAAAGTTTAGTTTTAAGAGTTATGGGTTTAGTTTAGGGTTTAGGTTTTAGTATTTAGAATTTAGGGTATTGGGTTTTATAATATAAATATGCAGACTTGTGTAAAATAAATTCACAACCTATTTATCAAAATTTTACCCTTTATTTATTACCAATCCTATCAAAATTTAGGGTTAGAATATATGGTTTTTATGTTAAAAACCAAATCCCTCATCAATCATCATATTACTCTAAACTTAAAATCTAACCTCTAAACCCTAAATTCTAACCACTATCCCTAAACCTCTCAATACTATACCCTAAACTAAATCCATAAACTATAAAACTAAGTCACTTGTATATCAAATATAAAATCCTTAAATGATGAGGCAAAAGTAAAGGCAATTTTAAATCCAAAACATATTTTTTATTATTATTTGGAAATATGACCCTAAATTTGTCACGTATGGAGAACTCACTTTCTAGGAATAGCGAGACACGACCCCGCTTTCTGCAGAAAGCGAGTTCTTCATACGTGGCAACGCTTTTCAGAATAACGAACTTAATAGGAACTCGCTTTCTGCAAAACCCGAGTTCTTCGAGAATTTGAAGAGCCGGCTAAATTTATTGCGGGGAACTCGCTTTCTGCAGAAAGCGAATTTTTTGTAAATCGGGCTGGTAAACCAAGCGTCCATAGGCATGTTCGAGCAATATTTCAGGGTTATTAATCGTATAATTTTAGTAAACATTGAGTTTAGGTACGTAGTAATGGAACTTGTCTTTCATTCGACACCAATATGATCAAGTTCAGTCCATTTTAAACCTAGTAAAATTCGCGTTGAAAACGGTTCCATAGTTTATTTTTTGTGAATGATTTTGCTTTTAAAAATGCGTGATGGGCTTGTTCGGTTTATTAATCGAATAATATAGGTTATTGTTTATCCAAAAAAGAACGGAATTAAATATAAATTCTAAAATCTATGTAAAAAAACAAATAAGGCAGAATAAAATATTGATAATTATAAAATTAGAAATAAAGTCTTGCATAAACATAATTAAATTTGTTTAGACATCCCCTCGTTCTAATGATGCATATGTCCACCCGTTCCGCAGCTGGGTGCACGACGATCCTGTGGCGGATTCCTCCGA
This sequence comes from Hibiscus trionum, assembly GCA_030270665.1. Taxonomy (NCBI): domain Eukaryota; kingdom Viridiplantae; phylum Streptophyta; class Magnoliopsida; order Malvales; family Malvaceae; genus Hibiscus; species Hibiscus trionum. Next base: position 5,245,151 of record BSYR01000021.1, on the reverse strand, counting down.
ACGTCATGTGCTTCATCGTCATCCTCATCAGCAACGCCATCATCATCGGCACCATGATTGTCCTCAAAACGCGGACCACTGCTAGCACCGAGGCCAGTGTAGAACAAGCTCTGCGGCGGCGTCTGCTCGACAATGCTGTAGTCGAACTGTGCTGCCAACGGTGGACCATCTAAAACCGGAGGAACATATGATGAACTCATCAGCATGAAGGGACGATAGGCGTCTGTTAAGCATACTTCGGGTGGAGGCCTCATCTACTGAAACGCCTCAGGACCACTCATCTGCATAAACGATGACGAAGCTAAGTGCATGAATGTTAGTCTTGGCGCTGGTGTCAAACGATGTGTCGCAGAGTGATTTGCTACTTGCGCTGTTCCAGACGACGAGGCACTATAGTGTGAGTTTGCCGTCTCTGGCTTTTAGGCCCCATTCTGGTACCGCGCTGCGTCAGTTGGCTATGGGTGGCTTGTAGTTGTGCGAGCGGGCGATTTTGGGGAGGCACCTGAATTTCTCGCTCGCGTTTCTCCGAAGTCAGTATATGCGGCTTCCCATTTTAGTGGTACCACTGCATATAGTCTAAAGTGATGTCTTGATTCACAATGGGTGCACAGATGGGCGGCCGGCTGCCATATTTTGTCATCCATTGCCCGACCCAATTAGTGTGATGATGGCCCCAATAGACTTCCGTCTTCCCCTACCGCGCCAACCGATGTAATTCATCCAAATTGGGTGGCGGCTCCGAAACCCCTTGGATGTAGCCAAATTTTCGCAGAACCCAGTTGGTAGGATTCCACTCGACAATTTCGTAGTTGATGAGTGGCGCTAGCAGAAGCCAGACGTGAGAGGTGTCGGAATACAATCCCAAATCGAAGTAGCAGTGTACGGAGTCCATTTTTAAACATGAGTTATAAAAAGTTTTATTAGAAAAAGAATTTGGGGAATTAATAAAAAATGGTCCGAATTCTTGACCTCGTCTTGTATCTTGTCGATCAATAGTCTATAATCCCGCTGTATATCTGGCAGTCCCTGGTGAGTGAGTGGAACGCACCACCTGTCATTAATGAAAAAGAATTAAAAAATTGTAATAGTTTTAAAAAAATATTTATAAAATAAAATAAATTAAATTAAATAATTTTAATAGTACCTCTGAATAATTGAGAATAGGTACGGGGTCAGGTTTCTAGGCCGTGGGCTTAAAAATGACATCCGAAACCAAGTCCAAGACTGTAGCAGTAAAAGACATTCTCCGGTTGCGGCTCTGCCAGGGTCAACGGTTCTGCAAAGCTCCTTAAACAAAAAGGCCAAGACTGCTGCTCCCCAACATTTTTTCTTGATTCGGCAAAATTACCGAGATGGTACAGCCACATCATATGGACTTTGTTGCGAGATTTGTCAGGCATCAAAATCTCTCCAATAATTCATAGGATGTGGGCACGAGCAAACCGTTGCGAAAATAATAAGTACTATTATAAAAATATTTTAATTACTAAAAAATATAAATATATATAATAAAATAAATATATTTACCCGCTTTGTTTCGTCATCCGCATCGGGGGAAGGATTGTAAAATTCTGCTCCAAAAAAGTTAATAAGATTTTGCCACCGTCGAACTTGTCCGGAACCACTTCCAGCAAGTCAGCACGCAGGGTCGGCCAGTCACCGTCGGCAATACCGGTAATAATCTCGCCATCAGTTAGCAAGCCAAGATGATATGCAAAATCTTCCAGTGTAATTGTAGCCTCGGGAATGGTCAAAGCAAATCCCCGTGTGACAGTTGTCACCTGTATCATTACAACTAAAAATCAGCACATCTACATTCATGATTACCATAAAGCATGGTATGCAATGTGGCGGGCCGTACAAAAAGTGTTTGGCCAATGAGAGGATCTTACAACCAGTTGCGCCCGTGGCTAAACCTGATTCAGAAACACATACCCGGAACAGTTGTGAAACTTGAGACGATTCCGGCATACGAAAGTGATCATGTCGTACCAGGTGTTTGTCAATTTAAACGGCTATTTTGGATATTTTCGCAGTACATTAATACATTCATGCATTGCAAGCCGATGGTTCAAATCGACGGTACTTGGTTGTACAAGAAATATACACAGGTCTTACTTCTGGCAGTTGCACAAGATGACAATCGAAAAATTATTCATGTAGCCTTCACAATAGTAAAAAAGAAGGATCTCGAGTCTTGGGTGTTCTTCCTTAAGAACCTACGAAGACATGTTCTTTCTCATGTAATGCAGGCAAGGGATGATGGGATATGTGTTATTTCTAACAAAGACACAATGATCAAGTGGGCAATAAAATGTTTGGGCCGGTCTTGGGAGCCTCCCCATATTTACCACCATTATTGCTTACGACACATTGCAGCCAATTATTTGCAGAACTACAAGAACCAAGATGAACGTGCTATGGTGCTTCGAATGGGTACGTCTTTTAGGTTATTTGCATTTACGATATCTTTGCATGTATTGTTCGCCCCCAACTATTCAACTGTCATTCCCTAGGCAACTCACATTACATACATGAGGTAGACCAGCTGTTCGAAGAACTGAGAGCTAGAAATAAAGATGGTGCAGACTACCTTGCCAAAATCTCGAGGGAAAATGGCTTCGATAATATGACGGGGGTAAACGATATGGTCACGTGACAACGAACTTGACTGAGGTGGTCAACGTAGCACTCAAGGGAGTGCAACATTTGCCTATCACTTCCGTTGTCAAAGCGACCTACTATCATTTGGCTACCCTATTTGCAGCCTTGAGAAGGCAAGCAACTGAGTACATGGCAGGTGGCCACAAAGTCCACCCGGACCTCCTCGAACAATTGTAAACTTATGTGCGCCATTCAAATGCAATGACTGCAACTCTCTTCTCTCGAGAAGGCAATTCGTTCCATGTTTCAGAATTTTCGAGGCCGTTGGAAGGCATACAACACAACGCTTACGTGGTAGATCTTAGGCAAAGAACCTGCGAGTGCGGAGTATTCCAAACATTCAAATATTCGTGCACACACGCCATTGTTGTTTGTTCTTTCCAACGGATTCACTACATGAGAGTTGAGACTGCTTGATCCGCTATACTTACTAGAAACGATATTCAAAGTTTACGAAAAAAAGTTTCCTCCTATCGAAAATGAAATTGATTCGTATGTCGTTGACGCTGAACCGACCATACGCCTAGATCCTGCACTAATATAAAAAATAGACGTCCACGATCGACACACATTTACTGTGCGGGGATATGGTCGAACATATAGAACAAACCGGACAAAAGAAACTTTACAGTATATGTAGAAATCCCAGACACATGCGTAATAAGTGCCCTAATCGCTCGGGCCCTCATATCAACTAAGTCATTGTAATTTCTTATTGTCTGCGTCCCTCAACTTTCGGTTTAAATAATAAGGTCTAATTCGTTTTAAAAATTCTCTTTCCGGGTTGTCGTTCATGCACAAAACTACGCTTTGGAGTCAATTTCAACACAAATTTTATACCCTTCTCCATGTATCGCACGTGCCAATATCAGTCTCAGATAGAAGACAAGTTCCACTACAACACCTCCAAGGTCAAAAATTACGATAATTCTCGGATTAAAAACCTGGAAAATTTGACAGAATAAGCCTATCAGGCCATTTTATATTTTCATCCATTCACAAAAACAAGCTATGGAACCGTTTTCAACGCGAATTTTACTCGGTTTAAAATGGACTGAACTTGCCCATATTGGTGTCGAATGAAAGACAAGTTCCAGTACTACGTACCTAAACTCAATGTTTACTAAAATTATACGATTAATAACCCTGAAATATTGCTCGAACATGCCTATAGACGCTTGGTCTGTCAGCCCGATTTACAAAGAACTCGCTTTATACAGAAAGCGAGTTCCCCGCGATAAATTCAGCCGGCTCTTCAAATTCTCGGGGAACTCGCGTTCTGCAGAAAGCGAATTCCTGTTAAATTCGTTATTCTGAAATGCGTTGCCACGTATGAAGAACTCGCTTTTTGCAAAAAGCGAGGTCGTGTCTCGCTATTCTCAGAAAACGAGTTCTTCATACGTGGCAAATTTGAGGTCATTTTTTCAAATATAAGTCACGGGATCATATTTTCAAATAATAATAAAAAATAGGTTTTTGATTTAAAATTGCCAAAAGTAAAACTTGCCAAAAACCTCACCACCATAATATCGTTATAATCAATACGGAAAACGGCAGATGCCTTTTTTTTTCTCATTCATTCAACGTGGGAATCAACCTTAAATATAACAGTGGCTATCAAAGCTTGCACGCCTGAATCTGATCCACTCCTCCAAAACAAAGGCAAAGGTGACTTGCAGTTGCCGGCAGCAAGTGTCTTCCAAAGGAACACAAAAATATTTCACGCAGTGCCATGAGCCAATTCTTTTAAGGTGGTTGGTTGGTTCCTTTCATTTGTGATCATCAAGTTTTCTTCTTATTGTAATTCAGGAGTTTGATGCGGCAATAGGCGACATTGCAATCATCACTAACAGAACAAAGATGGCAGATTTCACGCAGCCATATATGTTAAAAGTATAATAGGAGAATTGGAAACTTTGAATTATTTCTTCAATGTATTATTAAATTATTGAACTGGCTATTTATAGAATTACAATACAAAGGAAATAACAACTATAACCATTAAACTGATTACTAAACAAACTATAACAAAATAACTATCAGCCTAACAACATATTTACAACTCAACACTCCCCCTCAAGTTGGTGGTTTAAAAATATCTTTTAACCCCAATTTGGATAACAGATACTGATGTTGTTGTGTGCCAAGAGCTTTAGTCATCACGTCGGCTAGTTGTTCTCCGGATCTCACATACTCAGTTTGTATTAACCCCTCCACAATCTTTTCTCGAATAAAATGACAATCTATTTCTATATGCTTGGTTCTCTCATGGAAGACTGAATTTGCTGCGATTTTCAAGGCTACTTTGCTATCACAAAATAACATGGCTGGTTGTGCCTCTTGAACACCCAATTCTGTAAGTAATCCCTTCAACCAAACAATTTCAGCAGCTGTCATTGCTATACTTCTATATTCTGCTTCAGCTGATGACTTTGTAATTTTATTTTGCTTTTTTGACTTCCATGAAACCAAAGAATCACCAAGTTTAATACAGAAGCCAGTTACAGACTTCCTTGTCATTGAACATGATGCCCAATCAGAGTCACAAAAGGTAAATAACTCACACTTGCTCATAGCACTTAACAAAATCCCTTGTCCTGGATTCTTCTTCACATATCTAACCACCCTGAGTGCTGCATCAAGATGTGATTTCTTGGGTTGTTGCATAAACTGGCTCAAGTGATGTACTGCATAGGTGATGTCAGGCCTTGTATGTGTCAAATAAATCAGCTTCCCTATCAGTCTCTGATACATTGTTTTATCTGGTAACAATTCATCAGTGTTATCTTGTGTGACTAAAGATTCATCAAACACCACTGAAGTAAGTTTCAGATTCTGTTCAAGAGGTGTCAAAGCTGGTTTAGCTCCCCCTAAACCTGAATCTTCGATCAACTCCATGGCATATTTTCTTTGATTCACCAAAATTCCTTCCTTCGACCTCAGCACTTCTAAACCCAAGAAAAATTTCAGCTCACCAAGGTTTTTCATTTTAAAGTTTGTATTCAAGATTTCTTTCAATTCTTCAATCAAGAATTTGTCATTTCCAGTAATTAACAGATCGTCAACATAGATAAGCTTGACAACAATGCAAGATCCTTTTTTCTTTGTGAACAGTGAGTAGTCATAGTTGCTTTGATTGTATCCAGCAAGTAGCAAGGCATTTGTAAGCTTTAAATTCCATTGTCTAGATGTCTGCTTAAGACCATGCAACGATTTGCGTAGCCTGCACACCTTAGACTCCCCCTGGCTGCCAAATCCCTCAAGAAGATGCATATAAACTTCCCCAAGTAAGTCACCTTGAAGAAAAGCGTTGTAAACATCCATTTGATAGAGTGGCCACTGAAAAATTGAAGCTAGAGCCAAAACAAGCCTAACTGTAACTAGTTTAGCCACTGGAGAAAAAGTGTCAGAATAGTCCACTCCCTCTTGCTGAGTATATCCCTTGGCAACAAGCCGAGCCTTGTAACGCTCAACACTCTCATCGGCCTTAAACTTAATCCGAAACACCCAATTACATCCAATTGGAGTCTTACCAGATGGAAGGTCAACCACTGACCAAGTGTTATTTGATTCCAAGGCTAAAATCTCCTCCTTCATGGCCTCAACCCATATCGGATTTTTAATTGCTTGGGAAAAAGATGTAGGCTCAACAAGATGAAAAGTGGATGAAAGAAAAGTTTGAACATGAGAAGGTAAATGAGTATAAGAAATGACATCAGAAATAGAATGCACACCTGGGGATGAAACTGGAAGGAGGGAGGATTGGTAAGATTGCACATAGTCATTAAGCCAAGAAGGTTGTTTAACAACACGAGCAGATTTACGAGAAGGGAGAATTGATTCAGTAACTGGTTGACTGGATCCACTTGTTAAAATATCAGAAGAAGTGTGCACAGGAAAAGACTCAGTAGGAATAAGAGGAGACTCAGTATGAATATGAGAAGATTGATTATGAACAGGAGAAGACTCAGCATGATCAAGAGAATATGTATTAGGATCAGGAGATGACTCATCCACAGAAGAATGATCATGTACAGGAGAAATATGAACAGAATAAAAGGTTGCAGGAGAGGAAGAAGTAGAAGTAGAAGACAAAGAATTATCATTGAGAGAAAGAAAATCAGAAAAGAAATCAGACATAGGTGGAAAAAACAAGGAAGAAGGAGAAAGAGAAAATTTAAAAGGAAAAACTGTCTCATGAAATTGCACATCTCTACTAACAAAGAAATTTTTAGACTCAAGATTAAAAAGAAGATAACCCTTCTTGGTGGAAGAGTATCCCATGAAAATAGAAGGAATAGCCCGAGAAGAAAATTTATCCTTTGTAGGAACTTGAGTGGCATAGTAAGACACCCAAACACACGCAAATGAGATAAAGAAGGATGTTTATTGTGAAGCATTTCAAAGGGACTCTTCCATCCTAAGACAGAAGATGGAAGACGATTAATCAAATAGCAAGCAGTAGACACACATTCCCCCCAGAATTTCAAAGGAACAGAAGAATGAAATCTAAGGGCACGAGCTACTTCCAATAAATGCCTATGCTTACGTTCAGTTATGCCATTATGCTGTGGAGTATGCACACAAGAGCTCTGGTGAATAACACCAAGAGAAGAAAAGAAGGAAGAACAACTGGAATTGAAAAATTCAGTTTCATTGTCACTACGGACAATTTTGATAACAGCAGAATACTGAGTTTGGATAAAAGAAAAGAAAGTTCGAAGAGACAGTATAACATCACTCTTTAGTCTTAACAAGTAGATCCAAGTCATACGAGTAGCATCATCGACAATAGCAAGGAAAAAACAATGGCCACTACGAGTGGACACCCTATAAGGACCCCATAAATTAATGTGTATGAGATCAAAAGGATTAGTGGAACGAGAAACACTTGAAGGAAATGGTAACCTAGACTGTTTAGCAAGTGGACAAATAATACAATTGTGAACAGTTTCATCATTTAGTTTAATAGAGTGCAAAAAAGGAGTTTTATTTAACTTGGCAATACCAGCATGCCCCAAACGAGCATGCCACAAAGTCGTATTATTAATAGCATCAGCAGAAACCATACAAGAAGCAGGTAACACGGGATTCAATGAAACGGAATCAACAGAAAAAGGCAACACAGCAGAGGAACATTTAGATGAAAAAGAACTGTGATCAGAACAAAAACCTGAAGAATCAAAGAAATATAAACCATGAGACTCTCTACCAATCCCCATCATCCTTCCAGTGAAGAGTTCCTGTAAAATACAGAAATCAAGGAAAAAATAAACACTACAATGTAAATCTTTGGTTAATTTCGAAATGGAAATAAGATTATGAGTGAAAGAAGGCACATATAGGACAATAGTAATTTTATGGGAAGAATCAAAATGGAAGGAACCAATATGAGTTATGGAGGTGGTTTGACCATCGGGTAAATGGACTGATCTGGACTGAGAAACATAAGAAACAGGAGATGTTAAGCCATGAAACACAGACAACATATGATCAGTAGCGCCAGTATCTAGTATCCAATTAATAGCCCCAGAATCAACAGAAAAAACAACTAGGGACAATAGCAGATTGAGAAGCAATACCTTCCAGATTCGCAGCGGAATCAACAGAAGGGGCTTTGTGCAAAAGGCCCAAAATCTGAGTATACTGCTCCTGAGTGAATGTCGGAGCAGTTGGAGAAGAATGAGCGGCACAAGAAACCGGAGCAGATGGTGGACACGCAGCCATAGACACAGAGGAGCCCTTCTTCTTAGTGAACTTAAAATCAGCTAGGAAACCATTGAGACGATAACAACTCTCACGCTTATGGCCCTTGATTTTACAGTAATCACAAGTGCCTGTGAAACGATGACGCTTCGAATTCCCCGAGGCAGAATACAGAGCCGTAGAATCAGAAATCGGATAAAAGCCAGACAGGTGAGCACGCTGGGATTCTTCCTGAATAATCATCGAATAGGCTTGATTCGCGGAAGGTAGGGGCTTCATCAATAGGATCTGACTTCGAATCGCGGAGTAGGTTTCATTGAGGCCCATAAGAAATTGGAACAGCTTCTGTTGGGCAAGATGGTCGGCATTCTGACTCGAAACCTCGCAGTCACACGAAGAAAGGGGCACCAGAGAATGATACTTATCCCAGAGTAATTTTAGACGAGTAAAATAGGAAGAAACAGAGAAATCACTTTGAGAGAGTGTCGAAATTTCCCGATGCAAGAAGTAAACCCTAGCACCATCTCCATTATCAAAACGCTCTTTCAAATCGGCCCAGACTTGAGCGGCGCTGGAAGCAAACACGATTCCGGCAGACAAATCACGGCTGACAGTATTCAAAATCCACGATAAGACGAACGCATTACAGCGTTCCCACTGAGAGTGTAAAGCATCTTCATAATCACCTTTTTTGCAGTCACCGGTGACGAACCCGATCTTATTTTTCGCCAAAAGAGCAATCCGCATGGATCTACTCCAGAGATTGTAATTCTCGAGACCGAGAAGCTGATGAGAGACCAATAATCCGCCAGGAGTGTCCGATGGATGAAGAAAGAGGGGGTGATTGAAATCAATCACCGTGGAATCGGCCGGAGAAGCGGTGGACGGAGGCATTTTCGAGAAGAGGAAAAAATGAGAGAAAGGAAAATGAGGAAAAAATGAAGAGTCAAAGCGTGAAGAAGACGCTCGTCAAAGAAGGGAAAAAAGCACGTGAAAAAAAGAATATCTATAAAAAAACCCGAAAAATATGATACCATGTTAAAAGTATAATAGGAGAATTGGAAACTTTGAATTATTTCCTCAATGTATTATTAAATTATTGAACTGACCATTTATAGAATTACAATACAAAGGAAATAACAACTATAACCACTAAACTGATTACTAACAAACTATAACAAAATAACTATCAGCCTAGCAACATATTTACAACTCAACAATATATCGGGTCCGGATTAGTTGTGGTGGCCCCAGTTTGGAGGAAGAATTCTAATGCATTTGTCTTCCTGAGGCCATTCACAGGAAGGATGTGGGCGGTGACAGCCATGTTTTTCCTGCTGGTGGGAACTGTAGTTTGGATTTTGGAGCATAGGATGAATAATGACTTGCATTACATCGTGTTGCATTTTGTTTTGAATCGAGTAAACCATGCCGACCGATAACATTGTATATCGAAACTCTTTTTGCAGGTTTAGTTTTTCAACTTGGTTCTTCGCCCATAGTAAGTGATACAATACATATGACTATCCAGTTTTCCATACCATATATTAAACTTACAAAATTTGTGTTTCTTGGTTTTTCCCCCTCATCTGCAGGAGAAAATACTCAGTGGACTCCGTCGTGTAGTTCTTATTATCTGGCTATTTGTGGTTCTCATAATCAACTCTAGCTACATAGCAAGCCTTACCACAATCCTTACAGTGCAACAACTTACTTCTCCCATCAAGGGCATTGGAACTTTAGTAGCAACATAGCGTACCAGCAGGGATCATTTGCAAGAAATTATTTAATTGAGGAGCTAAAAATTGATCCTGCACGACTGGTTGCTCTCAATTCCCCGGAAGAATGTGCTAAAGCTTTGAAAGATGGGCCTCACAAGGGTGGTGTGGCTGCAATCGTGGATGACCGTGCTTATATCGAGCTCTTTCTCTCGACCAGATGCGAGTTCAGTATCGTGGGCCAAGAGTTCACCAAGAACGGATGGGGATTTGTAAGTTTGTTACCCTTTGTTTTGGTGCTTGTAATTTGTAGGTTTAGCTTACAGAAAACTAATGGTATTGTTGGGGGGGCAGGCCTTTCCACGGGACTTGCCTCTAGCAGTGGACATGTCAACTGCCATTCTCAAACTGTCGGACAATGGAGATCTCCAAAGGATCCATGACATGGCTGTTACGACGCGCATGTAGTTATCAAGGTGGGAAGATGGAGGTGGACAGGCTTCAGCTTAAAAGCTTCTGGGGTTTATTTCTCATACGTGGATTAACTTGCTTGATTGCTCTCTTCCTGTATTTCTTGAAGATGGTGAGGCAGTTCAGCCCCCACCACTCCAAGGAAATCGAATCTCAAAGCTCCCGATCCGCACGCATTCAGACGTTCTTTTCCTTCGTTGATGAAAAGGAAGAGGAGGTTAAGAGTCGGTCCAAGCGAAGGCAAATGGAAAGAGTCTCTAATGGTTATGGGACTGATGATGGAACAAATGGCACTGGCTGCTCCATAAGAAGAAATATTGATGAATTTGCTTCAAACAAAAGCTAAGGGGCTTATATCGTACTTGTACAGGCAAATTATGTAAGAATTCTCACTTGCTCTACCAAATATCAAATGGCAAATGAAAGAAATATATTAACCAATAAAGATATAGATTACATACTATGTTGCACATTGTTATCATTTACATGATTATACACTACCGCAAATGAGACGTCAGAAACATTGCCGGTCTCCCGTAGCTATCGATCTTATTGTTAAGCAGCACTTCTTGAAAGAAAGAAATTAATGTTTAAACATCATAACCATTGCTATAAAAGTACTTCCGGAAGCATTCCTCTTCCCTGCAGTGCCTGCTAACAACTCTGTATACTTCAATAAAGAGTCTCGGGAATCGACAATCAAAATAACCATAGAACCCTTCTGGGACCGGCCCCACTAGTTCCTGCAATCAGTAGCCCAGGAGAAAAAATTCTCAACCACAAGCAGCAAATGTTCAGGGCACTTAATTCATGTTCTTAAGAGGTAACTTTACATCGCAATGCCTTACACAATTCATCGCCATGCTACATCAAGAAACCTTGAATCTACTCAACCAAACTCAAATAACAAAGCTTATTTTAATGTGCAACAGCTCGATTTAGATTCAAACCTGAATTTCTTTGGGAAGCTCTCTATAGTGATGTGATTTGTTCCTCATGACTCGCAACAAATCTCGAACACTGTCAAACTTGTAACGGCGATAATACCCAATGTTAGCAATGAATGCTGTATCCAATTTTTCATTCCATTTTCCACCTAGAGCCATAGGTGCAATACTCTCCAATGCTCTCAAGATGTCAGAGTCTGCCATTCTATCTTCTAATTCCACCCTGTCACTAGTGTCCTGAAGAAAAGACAGTTTCATCTCGCAACTCCAAAATAGTGGATGACGCAATACCTCCAATGCATTTGGCCTGGCAGCAAGTTAGGAAAGGAATATCTTATGAACATTAGAGAGAAAAAATATATTGAAATCCAGATGATTAAAGAAAAGTTTACTGCACATCAAGTATCAAGTTTTTGGCATCTACAGAAAGCCTTCTAAACTTGATGGCGGAAGAAAACAGTCAACATACCTCATTTCAGGCTCGGGATTCAATAAACGAGAAATCAAATCCACAGCTTCAGGGATATGCTCCACTAGAAATAGGTTGACTTGGTTGTTGACAACATTGATATCACGTTCAAGATGATTGCCAAACGGATGCCTTCCACGAGTGATGCAGAAGAAGAGGACACAACCCAAACTAAATAAATCAACTGCACGTGTTTGGCGACCATGAAGAAGTTGTTCAGGTGCTTGCCAACCTGAACTACCACAACCTGCAATAACTTGCAAATATCAAACTTTGCACAAATAACTAGTTAAAGGTTCCACAGACAAACTTTTAAAATAGGCAGCAGAGCACAATAAGAAACAATAAGCAGCATTGTCATTGGTTGCAAATTCCAGAATAATCCGATAAAATATTTGGAAGAACTTAGATTCTAACCCTGGGGTGTTGCTAGAATATATGATTGCATCAGCTACCTAGTTACTAAAACCCAAATAAATAAATTACGAGTATCAAATAAAAAATAAAGTAGCCAGCATATATTTCAAGTAATGAAAATAATTTATGCGACTAACAAATAAAAAATAATAAAGATGCTTGCCAGTAGCATGGTGACCCAAGGATGACCTATCCTCAAGAAGGAGCTTGCTAATGCCCATATCAGAGAGCTTTGCACACACTGTTTTTTCCTTAATTATTAGCACATTTTGAGGCTTTATGTCTCGATGAATTATTCCCAGATCATGCAAATGAGCGAGACCGGAAACCATATCCCTGTTTAAAGATACAATAATAGAGGATGAAGCAGATGTTAAACTAAATTAAATATGGAAGCAAAATAAGGCCTACTGACTTTAGGTGAAAGTTACAAAGGTAAAAGATTAAGATAAAGTCCACCCTAGGAAATTATTGATCAAAAGTAATCAAACAAATGTCATCTTTTAACAATTAACTGTAGCCCACACTAACCTCATCAGTTTTAGGAAGAGATGAGATGGATGGCCATTTGCTTTCCACATATTAAGATCCTGCATGACACCTTTCACCAAATCCAGGTGAATGGTATGCTCAATCATTGCACGAGTCGCTGGGTCCTTGCTGAGGTCTGGGTTTCGAGATGTATCGGCGTAAATTTGAATCAAATCGTCCACACTGCAAGTGCAACGCTCCAGAGCAAGATACACAAAATCTTGATCATACTCCACTCCATACCATCTAACAATATTCGGATGCTGGTCAGATGCAATGAGATTTTGAATTTCTTTGAAAGCTACATCATGATGAGCTTGGACAAGGCGTTTCACAGCAACTGCTCGGCCTTCGTAGAATCCCTCAAGGACAATTGTACCATTGCTTCCTTTTGCAATTTCTGTGCTTGATACAATTAGCTTACCTATTCTACGCCCATCAATGCAACCAACTATTTTATTAAGGTCCAGCAATATTTTGTTGTCACCACCACCATCGGGAGAAAATCCATCCTCCATAGAACCATTACTCTTCCCCGATCTTCGGGATTTGTTCCTCTTGGAGGGTCCAGTGTTTATATTAGCAACAGTCTGGTCTTTCAATGCAGCAAACTTTTTAGCCAAAAGAATATGGTTGATGACGAAGGCCACCAAAATTATGAAAAAGAAGATAAAAGACAATATTACTGAATATTTGGCAAAAATGGCCTTGCCATCAGTATGAGGTGCTCTCAGATCATGTACATCAACTATTCTAGAATGGACACTTGTTTCATTATCATCATCTTGAGAAAAATTCAATAGTTTATCAACTTTGGGTGGCAACAGAAGCTTTGACTCTGGATCTGCCACTAGAAGCATTTTCCTATTATGATGGTCATCTGATGTGCTATCAAGCTTGACCAGTGAAGTACGGTCATTAGGAGCAGGCAATGGAAGCTTTGGATCATCATGATGAGAAGTGCTTGTATATTCTGTTGTATCATGCTCCCGAATGACAATACCTTTTGATTGACATGGAAATGGCAAACCAAAGTCACTGCCGTTTTCAGGAAACTCATAACTTGAATTCATGTTAAATGTAACATCCTGGCAAAGCAAAGCAGCCCCAATTTCAGAAACCATCAGACTCCATGAAACCTTGTCTGAGTTGGGATGAAAAGACTGCAGTGTGTAATCAGTCCTTGTGATGTGAAATTGCCGCTGAGCAGTACTAGAAGCTGCAGACTTTGACAGCTCCTTATTACCATTACCGTTATCAGATAATGGAGTCCCCTTTTTATCACTCTCCAACTTGAATGGAGAATCGGGTGAGCTATAAACATGCAGAGGTTTTCCAGTCAATGCATCCACCACGTACACAGTCGTCCTCTTAGAGCCAACAGTGATTGCCCCATCCTCAGATACATGAGGCATGTGTTTGACAAATTCTTCAACAGTCACAGAAAGTTTCTGTAAGTCCAGCAATAAGATAAAGATCAAGATAGATCTGAGCAATGGAAAAAGAGACAATAATAATAATACGAAGAGCACAAAACCCGGTTCAATGTTACAGAAAACAAGGATGTTTTCAGGGACAAACTCTACATTTAATTCAGGAAAAAAGATTGAAGCAGAAAACCTACCACATACCATTTTATTAGAACGGGTGGCGTGTGCGTAGAGCTCCCAGTCATCTCCACAATCAATGAAGAAAGAAGGGGTTGGTCGGGAAGCAGCTTCATTGCCATTGTCAAATGTCAGAGGAGCCTGATAGGAAGTGTAAATGGGAGACCCTGAGGCAAATGACCAGATTACTTTCTTTGATGTTTTAGTCCTTAAAACAATGGCACCATCCGTTCTAGCAGCTAATTCTGTTTCTTGCTCACTGTTTCAACCGGAGTAAGTATTCAGCAGCTGTAGTAATACTTTAGAAATACAATGCTAACACATATGAAGTATACATACATGAGAAGTTTATATATATCTATGATTCATATGAATACTGATGAAAGGCAGGTTGAAGTTATTCGGTGAGACAAATAGGAGGCAGCCAACGACCTTGAACAGGCCGTCAAAAATGGCGAAATCAAAGATAAACATGAAATTCTACTGCTACAATTCTAAACCCATGTTCTAAAAGCATTTAAACAATCAAATTAGTCTTTTGAAAGAAAAAGAAAAAGTAAAACAGGACTCACGAGAGAGACAAGAGCGATCTTCCCCCGACTCTCAAAATTCCGGTGCGGTGGGCGTCCGGCACGTGAATTGCGATGGACGTGGAGAAAACAGATGGTAAGAGCAACACGAAACAGAAGAAAAGCAGCCTCATTCGGAATGGTGAGATTATTTGACATTAAACGGAGTTCGATACGACTTATACGAGTAATTTAATATTATGGGTTGCCAAGGTTAGGTGAGGTTGCATAAAGACCAAGATAAGACAAGACCAAGACCAAAACAAAGAGTTGTTTCGGTCGGGAAGATTCCAAGCTTCTGCCGGGGCTGCAATTTAAGGATCTCCGACCGCCTGGTTTTTGCTTTGCTTTTAGAGGTTTCGTAAAATGTAAAAGTCTTGGCCTTGGCTCCGTTCTAAAGTTCCATCCTTGCCAGTTGCCACATATTAAGCTAATTTTCAAACTTTATTCATAAAAGATGAGAATTAAAGTTCCTTAATTTATTTATACACGAATACTGGAATTCGTATTCTCTGTTTAACCTGTCCAGGACGACAAGCTATTTATATTTAGAGTAAACTACATAAAAGATCACTGAACTTTTAAGGCACTTTTATTTTGGTCATTAAAATTTTAAAACAAACGCTATAGTTATTGAATTTTTAGTTTACTTTCAGTATGTCTCTCTCGTTACCTTTTGTTAGAAGTTGCTCACATGGTACGTTAATTTTTTTTCCTAAATAAAATAACTGATTCGAGCACCAGCATCTGCAGCAGGGTGATTGAGCATGCATTGTCAAATGGTTAAGAGTATGTTCAAAAAAGATACTACTTGTAATCACCTTAGCTTTAAAAAAATCACCCAACTTTCTTCTCACTCTTATTTTGGTCACTAAAGTTTAAAATTTTCCAATTTAATAACTCAACTTTTAAATTGTTTCTATTTTGGTCACTATCAAATGACATGATTATACAAATAGAAAAATTCAATTTGGGTAAAAAAAATTAAATAAATAATTTTGATTCGGTTACAATTCACAATTTTAAGCAAAAACGAACTAAAAAGAATTTGTTTAGGATTAAGTGGATGATTTATTGATTTTTAGGGACCGTTTTCAAATCCTTCTAAACATACACAACGCATTGAATTGGTGAAATCAGGTAAGGATTTTGTGTGGTTGTTGGATTTTGTTGTCTTAGAATTTCTATTGAATTTCTATTTTTATTTTAGTTAATCGGTAAATTAGAATTATTCAATTCTCGATTTTATAAGATAGTATTAAATCGAACAATCGATTGTTCAGATAACTGAAATATTTGATTCGGTAATGATTTTTTTTACTTTGCTTATTAAATCAAATATGATAAATTTAATAATTATTTGGTTATGATAAAAGTGTAAAAACGACTAGAAAGTGAAAAATTGAGAGTTCACGCTAGGGGTGGGCAAAAAACCCGATTACCTGGTCCTGGTCCCGGACCCGGTCGGACCCGGTGGATTTTTACCCGGTATTGGTTCTGTAACACCCGTGTTTTGGGGTTAGGAGTTAGTCGGGTTAATTGGTTCGAGTCGGTAAAAAAAAATTATTTTAATCAAATTGACCTTAGTGTGAGCAAATTGAGTTTAGAAAGAAAGGGAGGGATCATTTTGGTAATTAAACCAAAATAAAAATAAACACCCTTTTATATCATCTTTTTCCTCATTTCTTCTTCTTCACCGTTCACAAACCATCCCAAATTTCTTTCAAACCCTCATTACTATTTCCTTTAATTTCTTCTTCAATTCAAGGGCGTTTTTGAAGGTAATTACATATTCGAACTC
Source organism: Hibiscus trionum (assembly GCA_030270665.1). Lineage (NCBI taxonomy): Eukaryota > Viridiplantae > Streptophyta > Magnoliopsida > Malvales > Malvaceae > Hibiscus > Hibiscus trionum. The sequence goes on along the minus strand of BSYR01000021.1, from coordinate 5,228,251 downwards.
TCCTCTTCATCCTCTACGTTTACATAGCTTTATATTTCGAAACTACCCACTTTTGTGATTTTCAAGTTTAATGAAAATTTGAGTTCTTAGTGAGTTTTTCAATTGATTTTGAATTATTAAGTTGGGTTTTGAGTTAGTCACCTTAAAATACACATAATATGTTAAAATAAGTGATTTTGGATGAAAATCCGAAATGGGTATTTATGGCCATTTTTGAATAGTCTAAAACTTGAATTTTGGTGAGTTTTAGAGTTAGGTTGAAGGGCTGATGGTATATGTATGTTAGGAAAGTGTTTTGGGACCATTTAGGTGTCATTTGGATGTTCGAAAATGGTATTTTCTGCTGGGTAAAATAGGAGTACGAAAATGGAAATTTTGGTGAATTGTATGGGTTGGAAATTGTTGGAGCTTGGCTTGCACCTAAGGGTTGATGTTGTGGCTGAATTTAGCAATTATTTGTGAGTATGAGATGTGTTGGAAACTTGAGTTTTCATCAAGGTTATGGGCTGCTTGAATTAGATAAAGTTGGGGTTTGGTCATGACTTAATATGTTGAGTTTGATATTTGAATTTGTATTCCGGGTTAGCTACTTTGATGTTGAGTTGATTCGAGGTTGTTTTACTTGTGTTGAGATGTTTAGAAGCGAGGTTTTGAGATGGTGAAGCCTTGGGAACAAATCCGGAAATTTAAGACCATGGTTGCTTGGTGTTTGAGCTTGGATGTGGAGGTGAGTGGTTAAAATATTTTAAATGGTTTTGAGCAATTGGTTCGAGCATGTGGACTAGGTTAAGATTGGTAGACTCACCTAGAGTTAGGATTAGGGTGGTAGCCTAATCCTAAGCTTTAGTTAGAGACATTGGATGATCTCTTTAATTGATGTTATGCCTCATGATGATTTGTGTTATGATGATTATGTATAATGTGTTATACATGTTGTTGAGGCATGGTTTGATGCATTGCTATGCATGTGGTTTGGATTGTAAATTGTGTATGATGATGTTGAGTTTAATATGATGTAAGATGTCATATTATTACTCTTGAACATGACATTATGATATTATGTTGTTGAGATATTTGATGTTGAGCTTAATATGATGTAAGATGCCATATTATGACTCTGAATATCAAAGGTTGTGGAATTTGATTAATATTGGCACTAGTATGCTTGGGTACAATGATCGATCATTAGGATGAGTGTGCACACAAATTGAGTCAAAACGTACGTGGCCTTGGTGGCGTTAAGGCACCAAGGAGGAGTACGGTGATGTAATATTCCACCGGAAATTTATATATATTCTACGTGATGATGAGTGGAATCCCATCCGTAGGGCATGTGGCGATGAGTGGAATCCCGTCCATGCAAGGCCGGTGATGAGTGTAATCTCACCGAGGTAAGGTTGATGTTGGAAAATGCGTTCCAACATGTTATCCGCGTATTCGAGTCATAGCTAGGTGCCAATATGAGAAAATATGTTTATGCCAATATGAGATTATGCATACATGTTAAAATGAATTGATATGTGTATCAATGTGATATGAAATGTGTTTTCAAATGTGAAGCGATATATGATGTGATTAATACATTGAGTTATGTATCATTGTATGATGAATTTATAAGTTGTTGAGCATGACATGAATTTGGTAATATGTTCATGCATCATTTATATTTATGGCTCATGTGGATCGCAAGTAAAATCATGTATTATATCATGATAGTTGCTCGAGCTTGGACCCTGTATTGTCGAAGGTTTGTTTTATGAGCTTACCCTCACTAAGCTTTTATGCTTACGCTCTCTTTTGTTCGACAATGCAGATAAATAGCTTGTGGGTGGCAAGGGAAAGGAAAGGTCTTCAAGTGTTGCTTTGGTGAGCTCAATGTATGATTTATAAATTGAAAGATTGTAATAGTAAAGCAATGGGATAAGTGTCGTTGTTCTTGATGCTTTGATGTGTGTTGATTTGGTTTGGCACTTAGATGCCTTGTTCGATTTGTAAATATCACTTATGATGCATGCCTTGATGAATGCTTGAGTGATGTATGTCTAGTAGATGTTTAAATTGCTTATCATGTGTGTTGATCATATGCCTTATGAGAATGCCTAAGTGTTTGGATGTTGAAGCATGAGACCTTATGTGCATGTTTGCCTTCTTTTGATCGAATGCATGATTTTCCTCGGTTGATTGAGGTATGCTCATGTTGTGTACTATGTAGGTATGTATGAGGGTTCATATTCATGCCTTGAGTATGTTGGAGTACGTTTAATCTAGGACGTATGCATCTAGGCTTGGGTGGCTGGTGTTGAGTGCCTTTGCCTCTTTTAAACTCATATGTATGAATATGTATGATTCTAATGTGTTTATATCATTGAAAGTCATTAGAATGAAGAAAAATATGCTCCCCTGCATCTAGGTTTCGAAACTAGGGGTAAAGTTTCGAAACCTTTGCAAATTTTTGGGTTCCAGGGGCTACTGGAAGCCAAAGTTTCGAAACCTTTGGGCAAGGTTTCGAAACTATGGTCAAAGGTTTCGAAACCTTCCCAAGGTTTCGAAACTTTTGGGGAAAACTGCATTTTTGAGCATGTTAGAGTCATTTCTGGAATAAGTGTTCTTCTACAAAGTTGTAGAGGCCAAAATTTTACATGAAATAGAGGTATGATTTGCTCAAAAATGTTAAGTATAAGTCTCTGAATTGTTGTTAGAAGTTGACGGGACTGAAACTGAATGAATTGGGATCTGCTGGTCTAAATTGTGAAATTCGAAATGTTTAGGGGTTTAATTGATACCAATAAATTCTGAAAAATTTATTAGAAACAGGGGAGGTATTTTAGAAATGAAAAATAAATAATTTAGTTTGAATTATATATCAATTGATAGTCTAAATATCATTAGAACACATAGAAGATCAAAATGGACTAGTTTGTAAGAATTGATAATTTGAGGACTTATATGCCCTGTTTGACCCTTGTAGGCCTGTTTGAAGAGAAATATACATAGGTACTAATATGCCATTAGCCAAGATTAAAATTTGGATGTTTGAATGTGGTTTAGGAGTTTAAATGTTGTCTCGTGTGATATATTCCGCTGTTTGATCACTTAGAATTTAATACTCGAATGTGACAAGATTAAAAAGAAAAAAAAATAGGGTTGCTAACCGAGGGGGAACCTTAACGGGTTTCGCTTCGGTTTTCCCCGTGTGACTCACTCGGACCGGTCATCCGGCTAGACCGGGATGAGGGGGTTACATTTGTTGGCATCAGAGCTTAAGGTTTCCGAGACCTTGGGCAGGTAAGTGAGTAAGTTGTGTTTTATGATTAATATGCACGGTGTTTGCTTATCATGTAAGCATGTTGCTTGTTATTCGAGTATGCTGAAATGAATGATTGCTTGCTTTGTAAGTATGATTGCTTGTGTGACAAGTATGTTGATTGTTTGTTTAAAAGCATGTTGCTCGTTACCCGTGTATGCGGTGATGTGTGATTGTTTGATGGAGAAGATATGTTGTTTGATAGTACGCATATGTTTGCTTGTTTAGCAAGTATGCCTTGTAATATGCATGATTGAGCATGTATGTGTGTTGAGTTGCTTGAAGCATGTTGAGTAGAGTCCCATTGCTTCTATTACCTCGGAAAAAGAGATTTTAAGTGAGGAAATCATACTTGAGCCACTTGGACCTTTTCCTTTGCTAACCCAGTTTGTATGTTAATGTGTTGTTGTTGTTAGTTTATTGCTTTTTGGTAAGTTGAGGCCAAAGCGTGGACTGTGAATCGGTAAGTGGAAACTTGGGGTTCTGAAAGTGTGAATGATGTTGAGGGAGTTCATCGCTTTAGTCAGAGAGGTATAGTTGTACCGGAGTTGAGGTACAAATTGTTTTCTGAGATAGTGAGTATGTGGGTTGGTTCCTGTTGATGAAGAACGATGTTATCGTTTCTGGTGTTAGTGATGAAAGAGGTGACGACCTATGAGTGGGAGTCAGAGTGGCACCGATGTCATAGTAGGTAAGCCTTGGTACAGTTTTGAGCTTGTTCCCTTTTGATTAATTCTGAGTCTGCACTTCTGTATATTGTTAGCAAGCATGCAAGTTTGAATGTGCCGATGAGGTGTCAGAGGTAGGTATGAGTACCTTAGTTCTTTGGGGCGAGATCAGGGTAAGGGTCTCGTTTGTGTAATCTGAAATTCAGAAATGCTAGTTGGTGATCGTTGGGATTCAGCCTATGGTTTTCATACAAAACAACCGTTCAGTGTCCGTAAGTGGAAATCAATTTGGCTTGAAGAGCACAGAGTTGCCTTGAAGTTGCAGGTTTCAGTGGGACTATAGTAGTAGACGAGGGTGTGAACTTCTTATTGAATGGTTGATCCAGCTGTGGAGGTCGAAGATTGATTGAGTTTAGTTGGCAGACTTGTTTGGCAATGGTGATGGATTTGATTTTTGAACGAAGATTAGACCGTGGAATGATAGTACAGTTTGTGAAGAAGAAAGAGCGGCAATACGAGAATGTGTTGAGATTTCAGACAGTTGAAACCAGTGGTAGTGAAAGATTAGTATCCGCTTCCGAGTGTCAGCGATTTGTTGATCAATTAGTGGGTGCTTCAGTTTTTTCGAAGATTTATTTCGAGATCCGTTTACTACCAGTTGAAAGTGAGAAAAGTGGAAGTATCAAAGAAGGCCATGACGAGCTTTGAAGTTAGTGTGGTAGCACCTTTTAGAAAATCAGTTGTATGTCAAGTTACGCAACGTGAGCTTCGAGTTAATGAAGATGTTTTCCTAGGACATGCAGATCAGTCGAGTGCATTAGAGTAAATCCTAACTATGCAGAAGAAGATGTGAGTTGAAAGAAACTTTAATGGAAGCTTTGACCTTGATCCGAGAAAAAAAAATATAAATAAATAAATATAGTGATGTGTTACATGTAGAGTTAGGTTGTATGCTTATGCAAGATAGAAGATTGTGGCTTATTCATCGAGATAATTGAAAGACCGAGAGAAGAGTTATTTGACACTAGACTCAGAGTTGATTTCAGTTGTACTTGCTTCGAAGACTTGAAGACAAAGTTTGTATAGCAAGAAATGCACAGTGAGTATGTACATATCATCAGAACTTGAATTGTTAGACAACTTAGGAAGGGTTGGAACTTGAACAACATGAGTTGTTAGAATTGCTTGAAGACCGTGGTCCCAAGATTGAGTACTATCTGAAGAGAGTCTACGCGGTAACCGATGTTCCGAATTATTTTGTTGTCAGATTAGTGGTTTTGTGGCCGAGTTTCATGTGAAGCCTACTTTGAGTCAGATATTTAAAGAGAAACAGTTGCAAGACAGGTTCTTGACACCTCACGTGCAAGACATGGCAGAAGGAAGACCTTCAGGATACAATCTCAAGGAAGATAGAGTTTGTATTTTCAGAGACAGAATAGTTGTGCCGAATGACATAGTGTTTGGAGACGTATTGTTTCGGCCGATGCACACGGTAGTTCATTTGTATAGCATCTGAGTAGTATGAATACGTATTGTGGGTTGAAGTTGAATACTTCAGGATTGAGATGATGTGTGATGTGGTTCAGCATGAGGGTAAGTGTATAATTTGCCAGCATGTCAAGACCGAACGTCAATTTTCTTCTAGTTTGTTGCATCCGTGGAAGGTTATTAATGGAAGTGAGTAATAGAGATCCGGGGTTCCAACTAGATTACTTTTGAAGGTGTCTGCATAGTGTTTGGTTACCTGTTAAAGTCAGATGGTCAGTTAGAGAAAGTTATGGGTCGAGTATTCAAGAAATATGGTATGAGATTGTTGAATCGGGCTGGTCCTGTTGTTTATCTGTTACGGTTACCACCAGAGTTAGAAAGAGGGTTGTGATGTGTCTGTGTATCTACAATTCGGAAGTGTGAGTCAGATCTGTTTTGTGCTATGTTTGTTGAAGAGATTGAGTTGAGTCTGAAATTGCGTGCAATGAAGAACCAGTTGAGATCTCAGTGTCGGATAGCAAATGTTGTGTGGCGAGTCTAACGAGTTGGTTAGTATGTTGTGGTGAGAGAGGAATGTGTGGAGGAGCATGTTTCATTGACTCTTCCTGTTCGATGAATTTCGAGGACGAAATTTCCTTAAGTGGGGGAGAGTTGTAACACCCGTGTTTTGGGGTTAGGAGTTAGTCGGGTTAATTGGTTCGAGTCGGTAAAAAAAATTATTTTAATCAAATTGACCTTAGTGTGAGCAAATTGAGTTTAGAAAGAAAGGGAGGGATCATTTTGGTAATTAAACCAAAATAAAAATAAACACCCTTTTATATCATCTTTTTCCTCATTTCTTCTTCTTCACCGTTCACAAACCATCCCAAATTTCTTTCAAACCCTCATTACTATTTCCTTTAATTTCTTCTTCAATTCAAGGGCGTTTTTGAAGGTAATTACATATTCGAACTCTCCTCTTCATCCTCTACGTTTACATAGCTTTATATTTCGAAACTACCCACTTTTGTGATTTTCAAGTTTAATGAAAATTTGAGTTCTTAGTGAGTTTTTCAATTGATTTTGAATTATTAAGTTGGGTTTTGAGTTAGTCACCTTAAAATACACATAATATGTTAAAATGAGTGATTTTGGATGAAAATCCGAAATGGGTATTTATGGCCATTTTTGAATAGTCTAAAACTTGAATTTTGGTGAGTTTTAGAGTTAGGTTGAAGGGCTGATGGTATATGTATGTTAGGAAAGTGTTTTGGGACCATTTAGGTGTCATTTGGATGTTCGAAAATGGTATTTTCTGCTGGGTAAAATAGGAGTACGAAAATGGAAATTTTGGTGAATTGTATGGGTTGGAAATTGTTGGAGCTTGGCTTGCACCTAAGGGTTGATGTTGTGGCTGAATTTAGCAATTATTTGTGAGTATGAGATGTGTTGGAAACTTGAGTTTTCATCAAGGTTATGGGCTGCTTGAATTAGATAAAGTTGGGGTTTGGTCATGACTTAATATGTTGAGTTTGATATTTGAATTTGTATTCCGGGTTAGCTACTTTGATGTTGAGTTGATTCGAGGTTGTTTTACTTGTGTTGAGATGTTTAGAAGCGAGGTTTTGAGATGGTGAAGCCTTGGGAACAAATCCGGAAATTTAAGACCATGGTTGCTTGGTGTTTGAGCTTGGATGTGGAGGTGAGTGGTTAAAATATTTTAAATGGTTTTGAGCAATTGGTTCGAGCATGTGGACTAGGTTGAGATTGGTAGACTCACCTAGAGTTAGGATTAGGGTGGTAGCCTAATCCTAAGCTTTAGTTAGAGACATTGGATGATCTCTTTAATTGATGTTATGCCTCATGATGATTTGTGTTATGATGATTATGTATAATGTGTTATACATGTTGTTGAGGCATGGTTTGATGCATTGCTATGCATGTGGTTTGGATTGTAAATTGTGTATGATGATGTTGAGTTTAATATGATGTAAGATGTCATATTATTACTCTTGAACATGACATTATGATATTATGTTGTTGAGATATTTGATGTTGAGCTTAATATGATGTAAGATGCCATATTATGACTCTGAATATCAAAGGTTGTGGAATTTGATTAATATTGGCACTAGTATGCTTGGGTACAATGATCGATCATTAGGATGAGTGTGCACACAAATTGAGTCAAAACGTACGTGGCCTTGGTGGCGTTAAGGCACCAAGGAGGAGTACGGTGATGTAATATTCCACCGGAAATTTATATATATTCTACGTGATGATGAGTGGAATCCCATCCGTAGGGCATGTGGCGATGAGTGGAATCCCGTCCATGCAAGGCCGGTGATGAGTGTAATCTCACCGAGGTAAGGTTGATGTTGGAAAATGCGTTCCAACATGTTATCCGCGTATTCGAGTCATAGCTAGGTGCCAATATGAGAAAATATGTTTATGCCAATATGAGATTATGCATACATGTTAAAATGAATTGATATGTGTATCAATGTGATATGAAATGTGTTTTCAAATGTGAAGCGATATATGATGTGATTAATACATTGAGTTATGTATCATTGTATGATGAATTTATAAGTTGTTGAGCATGACATGAATTTGGTAATATGTTCATGCATCATTTATATTTATGGCTCATGTGGATCGCAAGTAAAATCATGTATTATATCATGATAGTTGCTCGAGCTTGGACCCTGTATTGTCGAAGGTTTGTTTTATGAGCTTACCCTCACTAAGCTTTTATGCTTACGCTCTCTTTTGTTCGACAATGCAGATAAATAGCTTGTGGGTGGCAAGGGAAAGGAAAGGTCTTCAAGTGTTGCTTTGGTGAGCTCAATGTATGATTTATAAATTGAAAGATTGTAATAGTAAAGCAATGGGATAAGTGTCGTTGTTCTTGATGCTTTGATGTGTGTTGATTTGGTTTGGCACTTAGATGCCTTGTTCGATTTGTAAATATCACTTATGATGCATGCCTTGATGAATGCTTGAGTGATGTATGTCTAGTAGATGTTTAAATTGCTTATCATGTGTGTTGATCATATGCCTTATGAGAATGCCTAAGTGTTTGGATGTTGAAGCATGAGACCTTATGTGCATGTTTGCCTTCTTTTGATCGAATGCATGATTTTCCTCGGTTGATTGAGGTATGCTCATGTTGTGTACTATGTAGGTATGTATGAGGGTTCATATTCATGCCTTGAGTATGTTGGAGTACGTTTAATCTAGGACGTATGCATCTAGGCTTGGGTGGCTGGTGTTGAGTGCCTTTGCCTCTTTTAAACTCATATGTATGAATATGTATGATTCTAATGTGTTTATATCATTGAAAGTCATTAGAATGAAGAAAAATATGCTCCCCTGCATCTAGGTTTCGAAACTAGGGGTAAAGTTTCGAAACCTTTGCAAATTTTTGGGTTCCAGGGGCTACTGGAAGCCAAAGTTTCGAAACCTTTGGGCAAGGTTTCGAAACTATGGTCAAAGGTTTCGAAACCTTCCCAAGGTTTCGAAACTTTTGGGGAAAACTGCATTTTTGAGCATGTTAGAGTCATTTCTGGAATAAGTGTTCTTCTACAAAGTTGTAGAGGCCAAAATTTTACATGAAATAGAGGTATGATTTGCTCAAAAATGTTAAGTATAAGTCTCTGAATTGTTGTTAGAAGTTGACGGGACTGAAACTGAATGAATTGGGATCTGCTGGTCTAAATTGTGAAATTCGAAATGTTTAGGGGTTTAATTGATACCAATAAATTCTGAAAAATTTATTAGAAACAGGGGAGGTATTTTAGAAATGAAAAATAAATAATTTAGTTTGAATTATATATCAATTGATAGTCTAAATATCATTAGAACACATAGAAGATCAAAATGGACTAGTTTGTAAGAATTGATAATTTGAGGACTTATATGCCCTGTTTGACCCTTGTAGGCCTGTTTGAAGAGAAATATACATAGGTACTAATATGCCATTAGCCAAGATTAAAATTTGGATGTTTGAATGTGGTTTAGGAGTTTAAATGTTGTCTCGTGTGATATATTCCGCTGTTTGATCACTTAGAATTTAATACTCGAATGTGACAAGATTAAAAAGAAAAAAAAATAGGGTTGCTAACCGAGGGGGAACCTTAACGGGTTTCGCTTCGGTTTTCCCCGTGTGACTCACTCGGACCGGTCATCCGGCTAGACCGGGATGAGGGGGTTACATTTGTTGGCATCAGAGCTTAAGGTTTCCGAGACCTTGGGCAGGTAAGTGAGTAAGTTGTGTTTTATGATTAATATGCACGGTGTTTGCTTATCATGTAAGCATGTTGCTTGTTATTCGAGTATGCTGAAATGAATGATTGCTTGCTTTGTAAGTATGATTGCTTGTGTGACAAGTATGTTGATTGTTTGTTTAAAAGCATGTTGCTCGTTACCCGTGTATGCGGTGATGTGTGATTGTTTGATGGAGAAGATATGTTGTTTGATAGTACGCATATGTTTGCTTGTTTAGCAAGTATGCCTTGTAATATGCATGATTGAGCATGTATGTGTGTTGAGTTGCTTGAAGCATGTTGAGTAGAGTCCCATTGCTTCTATTACCTCGGAAAAAGAGATTTTAAGTGAGGAAATCATACTTGAGCCACTTGGACCTTTTCCTTTGCTAACCCAGTTTGTATGTTAATGTGTTGTTGTTGTTAGTTTATTGCTTTTTGGTAAGTTGAGGCCAAAGCGTGGACTGTGAATCGGTAAGTGGAAACTTGGGGTTCTGAAAGTGTGAATGATGTTGAGGGAGTTCATCGCTTTAGTCAGAGAGGTATAGTTGTACCGGAGTTGAGGTACAAATTGTTTTCTGAGATAGTGAGTATGTGGGTTGGTTCCTGTTGATGAAGAACGATGTTATCGTTTCTGGTGTTAGTGATGAAAGAGGTGACGACCTATGAGTGGGAGTCAGAGTGGCACCGATGTCATAGTAGGTAAGCCTTGGTACAGTTTTGAGCTTGTTCCCTTTTGATTAATTCTGAGTCTGCACTTCTGTATATTGTTAGCAAGCATGCAAGTTTGAATGTGCCGATGAGGTGTCAGAGGTAGGTATGAGTACCTTAGTTCTTTGGGGCGAGATCAGGGTAAGGGTCTCGTTTGTGTAATCTGAAATTCAGAAATGCTAGTTGGTGATCGTTGGGATTCAGCCTATGGTTTTCATACAAAACAACCGTTCAGTGTCCGTAAGTGGAAATCAATTTGGCTTGAAGAGCACAGAGTTGCCTTGAAGTTGCAGGTTTCAGTGGGACTATAGTAGTAGACGAGGGTGTGAACTTCTTATTGAATGGTTGATCCAGCTGTGGAGGTCGAAGATTGATTGAGTTTAGTTGGCAGACTTGTTTGGCAATGGTGATGGATTTGATTTTTGAACGAAGATTAGACCGTGGAATGATAGTACAGTTTGTGAAGAAGAAAGAGCGGCAATACGAGAATGTGTTGAGATTTCAGACAGTTGAAACCAGTGGTAGTGAAAGATTAGTATCCGCTTCCGAGTGTCAGCGATTTGTTGATCAATTAGTGGGTGCTTCAGTTTTTTCGAAGATTTATTTCGAGATCCGTTTACTACCAGTTGAAAGTGAGAAAAGTGGAAGTATCAAAGAAGGCCATGACGAGCTTTGAAGTTAGTGTGGTAGCACCTTTTAGAAAATCAGTTGTATGTCAAGTTACGCAACGTGAGCTTCGAGTTAATGAAGATGTTTTCCTAGGACATGCAGATCAGTCGAGTGCATTAGAGTAAATCCTAACTATGCAGAAGAAGATGTGAGTTGAAAGAAACTTTAATGGAAGCTTTGACCTTGATCCGAGAAAAAAAAATATAAATAAATAAATATAGTGATGTGTTACATGTAGAGTTAGGTTGTATGCTTATGCAAGATAGAAGATTGTGGCTTATTCATCGAGATAATTGAAAGACCGAGAGAAGAGTTATTTGACACTAGACTCAGAGTTGATTTCAGTTGTACTTGCTTCGAAGACTTGAAGACAAAGTTTGTATAGCAAGAAATGCACAGTGAGTATGTACATATCATCAGAACTTGAATTGTTAGACAACTTAGGAAGGGTTGGAACTTGAACAACATGAGTTGTTAGAATTGCTTGAAGACCGTGGTCCCAAGATTGAGTACTATCTGAAGAGAGTCTACGCGGTAACCGATGTTCCGAATTATTTTGTTGTCAGATTAGTGGTTTTGTGGCCGAGTTTCATGTGAAGCCTACTTTGAGTCAGATATTTAAAGAGAAACAGTTGCAAGACAGGTTCTTGACACCTCACGTGCAAGACATGGCAGAAGGAAGACCTTCAGGATACAATCTCAAGGAAGATAGAGTTTGTATTTTCAGAGACAGAATAGTTGTGCCGAATGACATAGTGTTTGGAGACGTATTGTTTCGGCCGATGCACACGGTAGTTCATTTGTATAGCATCTGAGTAGTATGAATACGTATTGTGGGTTGAAGTTGAATACTTCAGGATTGAGATGATGTGTGATGTGGTTCAGCATGAGGGTAAGTGTATAATTTGCCAGCATGTCAAGACCGAACGTCAATTTTCTTCTAGTTTGTTGCATCCGTGGAAGGTTATTAATGGAAGTGAGTAATAGAGATCCGGGGTTCCAACTAGATTACTTTTGAAGGTGTCTGCATAGTGTTTGGTTACCTGTTAAAGTCAGATGGTCAGTTAGAGAAAGTTATGGGTCGAGTATTCAAGAAATATGGTATGAGATTGTTGAATCGGGCTGGTCCTGTTGTTTATCTGTTACGGTTACCACCAGAGTTAGAAAGAGGGTTGTGATGTGTCTGTGTATCTACAATTCGGAAGTGTGAGTCAGATCTGTTTTGTGTTATGTTTGTTGAAGAGATTGAGTTGAGTCTGAAATTGCGTGCAATGAAGAACCAGTTGAGATCTCAGTGTCGGATAGCAAATGTTGTGTGGCGAGTCTAACGAGTTGGTTAGTATGTTGTGGTGAGAGAGGAATGTGTGGAGGAGCATGTTTCATTGACTCTTCCTGTTCGATGAATTTCGAGGACGAAATTTCCTTAAGTGGGGGAGAGTTGTAACACCCGTGTTTTGGGGTTAGGAGTTAGTCGGGTTAATTGGTTCGAGTCGGTAAAAAAAATTATTTTAATCAAATTGACCTTAGTGTGAGCAAATTGAGTTTAGAAAGAAAGGGAGGGATCATTTTGGTAATTAAACCAAAATAAAAATAAACACCCTTTTATATCATCTTTTTCCTCATTTCTTCTTCTTCACCGTTCACAAACCATCCCAAATTTCTTTCAAACCCTCATTACTATTTCCTTTAATTTCTTCTTCAATTCAAGGGCGTTTTTGAAGGTAATTACATATTCGAACTCTCCTCTTCATCCTCTACGTTTACATAGCTTTATATTTCGAAACTACCCACTTTTGTGATTTTCAAGTTTAATGAAAATTTGAGTTCTTAGTGAGTTTTTCAATTGATTTTGAATTATTAAGTTGGGTTTTGAGTTAGTCACCTTAAAATACACATAATATGTTAAAATGAGTGATTTTGGATGAAAATCCGAAATGGGTATTTATGGCCATTTTTGAATAGTCTAAAACTTGAATTTTGGTGAGTTTTAGAGTTAGGTTGAAGGGCTGATGGTATATGTATGTTAGGAAAGTGTTTTGGGACCATTTAGGTGTCATTTGGATGTTCGAAAATGGTATTTTCTGCTGGGTAAAATAGGAGTACGAAAATGGAAATTTTGGTGAATTGTATGGGTTGGAAATTGTTGGAGCTTGGCTTGCACCTAAGGGTTGATGTTGTGGCTGAATTTAGCAATTATTTGTGAGTATGAGATGTGTTGGAAACTTGAGTTTTCATCAAGGTTATGGGCTGCTTGAATTAGATAAAGTTGGGGTTTGGTCATGACTTAATATGTTGAGTTTGATATTTGAATTTGTATTCCGGGTTAGCTACTTTGATGTTGAGTTGATTCGAGGTTGTTTTACTTGTGTTGAGATGTTTAGAAGCGAGGTTTTGAGATGGTGAAGCCTTGGGAACAAATCCGGAAATTTAAGACCATGGTTGCTTGGTGTTTGAGCTTGGATGTGGAGGTGAGTGGTTAAAATATTTTAAATGGTTTTGAGCAATTGGTTCGAGCATGTGGACTAGGTTGAGATTGGTAGACTCACCTAGAGTTAGGATTAGGGTGGTAGCCTAATCCTAAGCTTTAGTTAGAGACATTGGATGATCTCTTTAATTGATGTTATGCCTCATGATGATTTGTGTTATGATGATTATGTATAATGTGTTATACATGTTGTTGAGGCATGGTTTGATGCATTGCTATGCATGTGGTTTGGATTGTAAATTGTGTATGATGATGTTGAGTTTAATATGATGTAAGATGTCATATTATTACTCTTGAACATGACATTATGATATTATGTTGTTGAGATATTTGATGTTGAGCTTAATATGATGTAAGATGCCATATTATGACTCTGAATATCAAAGGTTGTGGAATTTGATTAATATTGGCACTAGTATGCTTGGGTACAATGATCGATCATTAGGATGAGTGTGCACACAAATTGAGTCAAAACGTACGTGGCCTTGGTGGCGTTAAGGCACCAAGGAGGAGTACGGTGATGTAATATTCCACCGGAAATTTATATATATTCTACGTGATGATGAGTGGAATCCCATCCGTAGGGCATGTGGCGATGAGTGGAATCCCGTCCATGCAAGGCCGGTGATGAGTGTAATCTCACCGAGGTAAGGTTGATGTTGGAAAATGCGTTCCAACATGTTATCCGCGTATTCGAGTCATAGCTAGGTGCCAATATGAGAAAATATGTTTATGCCAATATGAGATTATGCATACATGTTAAAATGAATTGATATGTGTATCAATGTGATATGAAATGTGTTTTCAAATGTGAAGCGATATATGATGTGATTAATACATTGAGTTATGTATCATTGTATGATGAATTTATAAGTTGTTGAGCATGACATGAATTTGGTAATATGTTCATGCATCATTTATATTTATGGCTCATGTGGATCGCAAGTAAAATCATGTATTATATCATGATAGTTGCTCGAGCTTGGACCCTGTATTGTCGAAGGTTTGTTTTATGAGCTTACCCTCACTAAGCTTTTATGCTTACGCTCTCTTTTGTTCGACAATGCAGATAAATAGCTTGTGGGTGGCAAGGGAAAGGAAAGGTCTTCAAGTGTTGCTTTGGTGAGCTCAATGTATGATTTATAAATTGAAAGATTGTAATAGTAAAGCAATGGGATAAGTGTCGTTGTTCTTGATGCTTTGATGTGTGTTGATTTGGTTTGGCACTTAGATGCCTTGTTCGATTTGTAAATATCACTTATGATGCATGCCTTGATGAATGCTTGAGTGATGTATGTCTAGTAGATGTTTAAATTGCTTATCATGTGTGTTGATCATATGCCTTATGAGAATGCCTAAGTGTTTGGATGTTGAAGCATGAGACCTTATGTGCATGTTTGCCTTCTTTTGATCGAATGCATGATTTTCCTCGGTTGATTGAGGTATGCTCATGTTGTGTACTATGTAGGTATGTATGAGGGTTCATATTCATGCCTTGAGTATGTTGGAGTACGTTTAATCTAGGACGTATGCATCTAGGCTTGGGTGGCTGGTGTTGAGTGCCTTTGCCTCTTTTAAACTCATATGTATGAATATGTATGATTCTAATGTGTTTATATCATTGAAAGTCATTAGAATGAAGAAAAATATGCTCCCCTGCATCTAGGTTTCGAAACTAGGGGTAAAGTTTCGAAACCTTTGCAAATTTTTGGGTTCCAGGGGCTACTGGAAGCCAAAGTTTCGAAACCTTTGGGCAAGGTTTCGAAACTATGGTCAAAGGTTTCGAAACCTTCCCAAGGTTTCGAAACTTTTGGGGAAAACTGCATTTTTGAGCATGTTAGAGTCATTTCTGGAATAAGTGTTCTTCTACAAAGTTGTAGAGGCCAAAATTTTACATGAAATAGAGGTATGATTTGCTCAAAAATGTTAAGTATAAGTCTCTGAATTGTTGTTAGAAGTTGACGGGACTGAAACTGAATGAATTGGGATCTGCTGGTCTAAATTGTGAAATTCGAAATGTTTAGGGGTTTAATTGATACCAATAAATTCTGAAAAATTTATTAGAAACAGGGGAGGTATTTTAGAAATGAAAAATAAATAATTTAGTTTGAATTATATATCAATTGATAGTCTAAATATCATTAGAACACATAGAAGATCAAAATGGACTAGTTTGTAAGAATTGATAATTTGAGGACTTATATGCCCTGTTTGACCCTTGTAGGCCTGTTTGAAGAGAAATATACATAGGTACTAATATGCCATTAGCCAAGATTAAAATTTGGATGTTTGAATGTGGTTTAGGAGTTTAAATGTTGTCTCGTGTGATATATTCCGCTGTTTGATCACTTAGAATTTAATACTCGAATGTGACAAGATTAAAAAGAAAAAAAAATAGGGTTGCTAACCGAGGGGGAACCTTAACGGGTTTCGCTTCGGTTTTCCCCGTGTGACTCACTCGGACCGGTCATCCGGCTAGACCGGGATGAGGGGGTTACATTTGTTGGCATCAGAGCTTAAGGTTTCCGAGACCTTGGGCAGGTAAGTGAGTAAGTTGTGTTTTATGATTAATATGCACGGTGTTTGCTTATCATGTAAGCATGTTGCTTGTTATTCGAGTATGCTGAAATGAATGATTGCTTGCTTTGTAAGTATGATTGCTTGTGTGACAAGTATGTTGATTGTTTGTTTAAAAGCATGTTGCTCGTTACCCGTGTATGCGGTGATGTGTGATTGTTTGATGGAGAAGATATGTTGTTTGATAGTACGCATATGTTTGCTTGTTTAGCAAGTATGCCTTGTAATATGCATGATTGAGCATGTATGTGTGTTGAGTTGCTTGAAGCATGTTGAGTAGAGTCCCATTGCTTCTATTACCTCGGAAAAAGAGATTTTAAGTGAGGAAATCATACTTGAGCCACTTGGACCTTTTCCTTTGCTAACCCAGTTTGTATGTTAATGTGTTGTTGTTGTTAGTTTATTGCTTTTTGGTAAGTTGAGGCCAAAGCGTGGACTGTGAATCGGTAAGTGGAAACTTGGGGTTCTGAAAGTGTGAATGATGTTGAGGGAGTTCATCGCTTTAGTCAGAGAGGTATAGTTGTACCGGAGTTGAGGTACAAATTGTTTTCTGAGATAGTGAGTATGTGGGTTGGTTCCTGTTGATGAAGAACGATGTTATCGTTTCTGGTGTTAGTGATGAAAGAGGTGACGACCTATGAGTGGGAGTCAGAGTGGCACCGATGTCATAGTAGGTAAGCCTTGGTACAGTTTTGAGCTTGTTCCCTTTTGATTAATTCTGAGTCTGCACTTCTGTATATTGTTAGCAAGCATGCAAGTTTGAATGTGCCGATGAGGTGTCAGAGGTAGGTATGAGTACCTTAGTTCTTTGGGGCGAGATCAGGGTAAGGGTCTCGTTTGTGTAATCTGAAATTCAGAAATGCTAGTTGGTGATCGTTGGGATTCAGCCTATGGTTTTCATACAAAACAACCGTTCAGTGTCCGTAAGTGGAAATCAATTTGGCTTGAAGAGCACAGAGTTGCCTTGAAGTTGCAGGTTTCAGTGGGACTATAGTAGTAGACGAGGGTGTGAACTTCTTATTGAATGGTTGATCCAGCTGTGGAGGTCGAAGATTGATTGAGTTTAGTTGGCAGACTTGTTTGGCAATGGTGATGGATTTGATTTTTGAACGAAGATTAGACCGTGGAATGATAGTACAGTTTGTGAAGAAGAAAGAGCGGCAATACGAGAATGTGTTGAGATTTCAGACAGTTGAAACCAGTGGTAGTGAAAGATTAGTATCCGCTTCCGAGTGTCAGCGATTTGTTGATCAATTAGTGGGTGCTTCAGTTTTTTCGAAGATTTATTTCGAGATCCGTTTACTACCAGTTGAAAGTGAGAAAAGTGGAAGTATCAAAGAAGGCCATGACGAGCTTTGAAGTTAGTGTGGTAGCACCTTTTAGAAAATCAGTTGTATGTCAAGTTACGCAACGTGAGCTTCGAGTTAATGAAGATGTTTTCCTAGGACATGCAGATCAGTCGAGTGCATTAGAGTAAATCCTAACTATGCAGAAGAAGATGTGAGTTGAAAGAAACTTTAATGGAAGCTTTGACCTTGATCCGAGAAAAAAAAATATAAATAAATAAATATAGTGATGTGTTACATGTAGAGTTAGGTTGTATGCTTATGCAAGATAGAAGATTGTGGCTTATTCATCGAGATAATTGAAAGACCGAGAGAAGAGTTATTTGACACTAGACTCAGAGTTGATTTCAGTTGTACTTGCTTCGAAGACTTGAAGACAAAGTTTGTATAGCAAGAAATGCACAGTGAGTATGTACATATCATCAGAACTTGAATTGTTAGACAACTTAGGAAGGGTTGGAACTTGAACAACATGAGTTGTTAGAATTGCTTGAAGACCGTGGTCCCAAGATTGAGTACTATCTGAAGAGAGTCTACGCGGTAACCGATGTTCCGAATTATTTTGTTGTCAGATTAGTGGTTTTGTGGCCGAGTTTCATGTGAAGCCTACTTTGAGTCAGATATTTAAAGAGAAACAGTTGCAAGACAGGTTCTTGACACCTCACGTGCAAGACATGGCAGAAGGAAGACCTTCAGGATACAATCTCAAGGAAGATAGAGTTTGTATTTTCAGAGACAGAATAGTTGTGCCGAATGACATAGTGTTTGGAGACGTATTGTTTCGGCCGATGCACACGGTAGTTCATTTGTATAGCATCTGAGTAGTATGAATACGTATTGTGGGTTGAAGTTGAATACTTCAGGATTGAGATGATGTGTGATGTGGTTCAGCATGAGGGTAAGTGTATAATTTGCCAGCATGTCAAGACCGAACGTCAATTTTCTTCTAGTTTGTTGCATCCGTGGAAGGTTATTAATGGAAGTGAGTAATAGAGATCCGGGGTTCCAACTAGATTACTTTTGAAGGTGTCTGCATAGTGTTTGGTTACCTGTTAAAGTCAGATGGTCAGTTAGAGAAAGTTATGGGTCGAGTATTCAAGAAATATGGTATGAGATTGTTGAATCGGGCTGGTCCTGTTGTTTATCTGTTACGGTTACCACCAGAGTTAGAAAGAGGGTTGTGATGTGTCTGTGTATCTACAATTCGGAAGTGTGAGTCAGATCTGTTTTGTGTTATGTTTGTTGAAGAGATTGAGTTGAGTCTGAAATTGCGTGCAATGAAGAACCAGTTGAGATCTCAGTGTCGGATAGCAAATGTTGTGTGGCGAGTCTAACGAGTTGGTTAGTATGTTGTGGTGAGAGAGGAATGTGTGGAGGAGCATGTTTCATTGACTCTTCCTGTTCGATGAATTTCGAGGACGAAATTTCCTTAAGTGGGGGAGAGTTGTAACACCCGTGTTTTGGGGTTAGGAGTTAGTCGGGTTAATTGGTTCGAGTCGGTAAAAAAAATTATTTTAATCAAATTGACCTTAGTGTGAGCAAATTGAGTTTAGAAAGAAAGGGAGGGATCATTTTGGTAATTAAACCAAAATAAAAATAAACACCCTTTTATATCATCTTTTTCCTCATTTCTTCTTCTTCACCGTTCACAAACCATCCCAAATTTCTTTCAAACCCTCATTACTATTTCCTTTAATTTCTTCTTCAATTCAAGGGCGTTTTTGAAGGTAATTACATATTCGAACTCTCCTCTTCATCCTCTACGTTTACATAGCTTTATATTTCGAAACTACCCACTTTTGTGATTTTCAAGTTTAATGAAAATTTGAGTTCTTAGTGAGTTTTTCAATTGATTTTGAATTATTAAGTTGGGTTTTGAGTTAGTCACCTTAAAATACACATAATATGTTAAAATGAGTGATTTTGGATGAAAATCCGAAATGGGTATTTATGGCCATTTTTGAATAGTCTAAAACTTGAATTTTGGTGAGTTTTAGAGTTAGGTTGAAGGGCTGATGGTATATGTATGTTAGGAAAGTGTTTTGGGACCATTTAGGTGTCATTTGGATGTTCGAAAATGGTATTTTCTGCTGGGTAAAATAGGAGTACGAAAATGGAAATTTTGGTGAATTGTATGGGTTGGAAATTGTTGGAGCTTGGCTTGCACCTAAGGGTTGATGTTGTGGCTGAATTTAGCAATTATTTGTGAGTATGAGATGTGTTGGAAACTTGAGTTTTCATCAAGGTTATGGGCTGCTTGAATTAGATAAAGTTGGGGTTTGGTCATGACTTAATATGTTGAGTTTGATATTTGAATTTGTATTCCGGGTTAGCTACTTTGATGTTGAGTTGATTCGAGGTTGTTTTACTTGTGTTGAGATGTTTAGAAGCGAGGTTTTGAGATGGTGAAGCCTTGGGAACAAATCCGGAAATTTAAGACCATGGTTGCTTGGTGTTTGAGCTTGGATGTGGAGGTGAGTGGTTAAAATATTTTAAATGGTTTTGAGCAATTGGTTCGAGCATGTGGACTAGGTTGAGATTGGTAGACTCACCTAGAGTTAGGATTAGGGTGGTAGCCTAATCCTAAGCTTTAGTTAGAGACATTGGATGATCTCTTTAATTGATGTTATGCCTCATGATGATTTGTGTTATGATGATTATGTATAATGTGTTATACATGTTGTTGAGGCATGGTTTGATGCATTGCTATGCATGTGGTTTGGATTGTAAATTGTGTATGATGATGTTGAGTTTAATATGATGTAAGATGTCATATTATTACTCTTGAACATGACATTATGATATTATGTTGTTGAGATATTTGATGTTGAGCTTAATATGATGTAAGATGCCATATTATGACTCTGAATATCAAAGGTTGTGGAATTTGATTAATATTGGCACTAGTATGCTTGGGTACAATGATCGATCATTAGGATGAGTGTGCACACAAATTGAGTCAAAACGTACGTGGCCTTGGTGGCGTTAAGGCACCAAGGAGGAGTACGGTGATGTAATATTCCACCGGAAATTTATATATATTCTACGTGATGATGAGTGGAATCCCATCCGTAGGGCATGTGGCGATGAGTGGAATCCCGTCCATGCAAGGCCGGTGATGAGTGTAATCCCACCGAGGTAAGGTTGATGTTGGAAAATGCGTTCCAACATGTTATCCGCGTATTCGAGTCATAGCTAGGTGCCAATATGAGAAAATATGTTTATGCCAATATGAGATTATGCATACATGTTAAAATGAATTGATATGTGTATCAATGTGATATGAAATGTGTTTTCAAATGTGAAGCGATATATGATGTGATTAATACATTGAGTTATGTATCATTGTATGATGAATTTATAAGTTGTTGAGCATGACATGAATTTGGTAATATGTTCATGCATCATTTATATTTATGGCTCATGTGGATCGCAAGTAAAATCATGTATTATATCATGATAGTTGCTCGAGCTTGGACCCTGTATTGTCGAAGGTTTGTTTTATGAGCTTACCCTCACTAAGCTTTTATGCTTACGCTCTCTTTTGTTCGACAATGCAGATAAATAGCTTGTGGGTGGCAAGGGAAAGGAAAGGTCTTCAAGTGTTGCTTTGGTGAGCTCAATGTATGATTTATAAATTGAAAGATTGTAATAGTAAAGCAATGGGATAAGTGTCGTTGTTCTTGATGCTTTGATGTGTGTTGATTTGGTTTGGCACTTAGATGCCTTGTTCGATTTGTAAATATCACTTATGATGCATGCCTTGATGAATGCTTGAGTGATGTATGTCTAGTAGATGTTTAAATTGCTTATCATGTGTGTTGATCATATGCCTTATGAGAATGCCTAAGTGTTTGGATGTTGAAGCATGAGACCTTATGTGCATGTTTGCCTTCTTTTGATCGAATGCATGATTTTCCTCGGTTGATTGAGGTATGCTCATGTTGTGTACTATGTAGGTATGTATGAGGGTTCATATTCATGCCTTGAGTATGTTGGAGTACGTTTAATCTAGGACGTATGCATCTAGGCTTGGGTGGCTGGTGTTGAGTGCCTTTGCCTCTTTTAAACTCATATGTATGAATATGTATGATTCTAATGTGTTTATATCATTGAAAGTCATTAGAATGAAGAAAAATATGCTCCCCTGCATCTAGGTTTCGAAACTAGGGGTAAAGTTTCGAAACCTTTGCAAATTTTTGGGTTCCAGGGGCTACTGGAAGCCAAAGTTTCGAAACCTTTGGGCAAGGTTTCGAAACTATGGTCAAAGGTTTCGAAACCTTCCCAAGGTTTCGAAACTTTTGGGGAAAACTGCATTTTTGAGCATGTTAGAGTCATTTCTGGAATAAGTGTTCTTCTACAAAGTTGTAGAGGCCAAAATTTTACATGAAATAGAGGTATGATTTGCTCAAAAATGTTAAGTATAAGTCTCTGAATTGTTGTTAGAAGTTGACGGGACTGAAACTGAATGAATTGGGATCTGCTGGTCTAAATTGTGAAATTCGAAATGTTTAGGGGTTTAATTGATACCAATAAATTCTGAAAAATTTATTAGAAACAGGGGAGGTATTTTAGAAATGAAAAATAAATAATTTAGTTTGAATTATATATCAATTGATAGTCTAAATATCATTAGAACACATAGAAGATCAAAATGGACTAGTTTGTAAGAATTGATAATTTGAGGACTTATATGCCCTGTTTGACCCTTGTAGGCCTGTTTGAAGAGAAATATACATAGGTACTAATATGCCATTAGCCAAGATTAAAATTTGGATGTTTGAATGTGGTTTAGGAGTTTAAATGTTGTCTCGTGTGATATATTCCGCTGTTTGATCACTTAGAATTTAATACTCGAATGTGACAAGATTAAAAAGAAAAAAAAATAGGGTTGCTAACCGAGGGGGAACCTTAACGGGTTTCGCTTCGGTTTTCCCCGTGTGACTCACTCGGACCGGTCATCCGGCTAGACCGGGATGAGGGGGTTACATTTGTTGGCATCAGAGCTTAAGGTTTCCGAGACCTTGGGCAGGTAAGTGAGTAAGTTGTGTTTTATGATTAATATGCACGGTGTTTGCTTATCATGTAAGCATGTTGCTTGTTATTCGAGTATGCTGAAATGAATGATTGCTTGCTTTGTAAGTATGATTGCTTGTGTGACAAGTATGTTGATTGTTTGTTTAAAAGCATGTTGCTCGTTACCCGTGTATGCGGTGATGTGTGATTGTTTGATGGAGAAGATATGTTGTTTGATAGTACGCATATGTTTGCTTGTTTAGCAAGTATGCCTTGTAATATGCATGATTGAGCATGTATGTGTGTTGAGTTGCTTGAAGCATGTTGAGTAGAGTCCCATTGCTTCTATTACCTCGGAAAAAGAGATTTTAAGTGAGGAAATCATACTTGAGCCACTTGGACCTTTTCCTTTGCTAACCCAGTTTGTATGTTAATGTGTTGTTGTTGTTAGTTTATTGCTTTTTGGTAAGTTGAGGCCAAAGCGTGGACTGTGAATCGGTAAGTGGAAACTTGGGGTTCTGAAAGTGTGAATGATGTTGAGGGAGTTCATCGCTTTAGTCAGAGAGGTATAGTTGTACCGGAGTTGAGGTACAAATTGTTTTCTGAGATAGTGAGTATGTGGGTTGGTTCCTGTTGATGAAGAACGATGTTATCGTTTCTGGTGTTAGTGATGAAAGAGGTGACGACCTATGAGTGGGAGTCAGAGTGGCACCGATGTCATAGTAGGTAAGCCTTGGTACAGTTTTGAGCTTGTTCCCTTTTGATTAATTCTGAGTCTGCACTTCTGTATATTGTTAGCAAGCATGCAAGTTTGAATGTGCCGATGAGGTGTCAGAGGTAGGTATGAGTACCTTAGTTCTTTGGGGCGAGATCAGGGTAAGGGTCTCGTTTGTGTAATCTGAAATTCAGAAATGCTAGTTGGTGATCGTTGGGATTCAGCCTATGGTTTTCATACAAAACAACCGTTCAGTGTCCGTAAGTGGAAATCAATTTGGCTTGAAGAGCACAGAGTTGCCTTGAAGTTGCAGGTTTCAGTGGGACTATAGTAGTAGACGAGGGTGTGAACTTCTTATTGAATGGTTGATCCAGCTGTGGAGGTCGAAGATTGATTGAGTTTAGTTGGCAGACTTGTTTGGCAATGGTGATGGATTTGATTTTTGAACGAAGATTAGACCGTGGAATGATAGTACAGTTTGTGAAGAAGAAAGAGCGGCAATACGAGAATGTGTTGAGATTTCAGACAGTTGAAACCAGTGGTAGTGAAAGATTAGTATCCGCTTCCGAGTGTCAGCGATTTGTTGATCAATTAGTGGGTGCTTCAGTTTTTTCGAAGATTTATTTCGAGATCCGTTTACTACCAGTTGAAAGTGAGAAAAGTGGAAGTATCAAAGAAGGCCATGACGAGCTTTGAAGTTAGTGTGGTAGCACCTTTTAGAAAATCAGTTGTATGTCAAGTTACGCAACGTGAGCTTCGAGTTAATGAAGATGTTTTCCTAGGACATGCAGATCAGTCGAGTGCATTAGAGTAAATCCTAACTATGCAGAAGAAGATGTGAGTTGAAAGAAACTTTAATGGAAGCTTTGACCTTGATCCGAGAAAAAAAAATATAAATAAATAAATATGGTGATGTGTTACATGTAGAGTTAGGTTGTATGCTTATGCAAGATAGAAGATTGTGGCTTATTCATCGAGATAATTGAAAGACCGAGAGAAGAGTTATTTGACACTAGACTCAGAGTTGATTTCAGTTGTACTTGCTTCGAAGACTTGAAGACAAAGTTTGTATAGCAAGAAATGCACAGTGAGTATGTACATATCATCAGAACTTGAATTGTTAGACAACTTAGGAAGGGTTGGAACTTGAACAACATGAGTTGTTAGAATTGCTTGAAGACCGTGGTCCCAAGATTGAGTACTATCTGAAGAGAGTCTACGTGGTAACCGATGTTCCGAATTATTTTGTTGTCAGATTAGTGGTTTTGTGGCCGAGTTTCATGTGAAGCCTACTTTGAGTCAGATATTTAAAGAGAAACAGTTGCAAGACAGGTTCTTGACACCTCACGTGCAAGACATGGCAGAAGGAAGACCTTCAGGATACAATCTCAAGGAAGATAGAGTTTGTATTTTCAGAGACAGAATAGTTGTGCCGAATGACATAGTGTTTGGAGACGTATTGTTTCGGCCGATGCACACGGTAGTTCATTTGTATAGCATCTGAGTAGTATGAATACGTATTGTGGGTTGAAGTTGAATACTTCAGGATTGAGATGATGTGTGATGTGGTTCAGCATGAGGGTAAGTGTATAATTTGCCAGCATGTCAAGACCGAACGTCAATTTTCTTCTAGTTTGTTGCATCCGTGGAAGGTTATTAATGGAAGTGAGTAATAGAGATCCGGGGTTCCAACTAGATTACTTTTGAAGGTGTCTGCATAGTGTTTGGTTACCTGTTAAAGTCAGATGGTCAGTTAGAGAAAGTTATGGGTCGAGTATTCAAGAAATATGGTATGAGATTGTTGAATCGGGCTGGTCCTGTTGTTTATCTGTTACGGTTACCACCAGAGTTAGAAAGAGGGTTGTGATGTGTCTGTGTATCTACAATTCGGAAGTGTGAGTCAGATCTGTTTTGTGCTATGTTTGTTGAAGAGATTGAGTTGAGTCTGAAATTGCGTGCAATGAAGAACCAGTTGAGATCTCAGTGTCGGATAGCAAATGTTGTGTGGCGAGTCTAACGAGTTGGTTAGTATGTTGTGGTGAGAGAGGAATGTGTGGAGGAGCATGTTTCATTGACTCTTCCTGTTCGATGAATTTCGAGGACGAAATTTCCTTAAGTGGGGGAGAGTTGTAACACCCGTGTTTTGGGGTTAGGAGTTAGTCGGGTTAATTGGTTCGAGTCGGTAAAAAAAATTATTTTAATCAAATTGACCTTAGTGTGAGCAAATTGAGTTTAGAAAGAAAGGGAGGGATCATTTTGGTAATTAAACCAAAATAAAAATAAACACCCTTTTATATCATCTTTTTCCTCATTTCTTCTTCTTCACCGTTCACAAACCATCCCAAATTTCTTTCAAACCCTCATTACTATTTCCTTTAATTTCTTCTTCAATTCAAGGGCGTTTTTGAAGGTAATTACATATTCGAACTCTCCTCTTCATCCTCTACGTTTACATAGCTTTATATTTCGAAACTACCCACTTTTGTGATTTTCAAGTTTAATGAAAATTTGAGTTCTTAGTGAGTTTTTCAATTGATTTTGAATTATTAAGTTGGGTTTTGAGTTAGTCACCTTAAAATACACATAATATGTTAAAATGAGTGATTTTGGATGAAAATCCGAAATGGGTATTTATGGCCATTTTTGAATAGTCTAAAACTTGAATTTTGGTGAGTTTTAGAGTTAGGTTGAAGGGCTGATGGTATATGTATGTTAGGAAAGTGTTTTGGGACCATTTAGGTGTCATTTGGATGTTCGAAAATGGTATTTTCTGCTGGGTAAAATAGGAGTACGAAAATGGAAATTTTGGTGAATTGTATGGGTTGGAAATTGTTGGAGCTTGGCTTGCACCTATGGGTTGATGTTGTGGCTGAATTTAACAATTATTTGTGAGTATGAGATGTGTTGGAAACTTGAGTTTTCATCAAGGTTATGGGCTGCTTGAATTAGATAAAGTTGGGGTTTGGTCATGACTTAATATGTTGAGTTTGATATTTGAATTTGTATTCCGGGTTAGCTACTTTGATGTTGAGTTGATTCGAGGTTGTTTTACTTGTGTTGAGATGTTTAGAAGCGAGGTTTTGAGATGGTGAAGCCTTGGGAACAAATCCGGAAATTTAAGACCATGGTTGCTTGGTGTTTGAGCTTGGATGTGGGGGTGAGTGGTTAAAATATTTTAAATGGTTTTGAGCAATTGGTTCGAGCATGTGGACTAGGTTGAGATTGGTAGACTCACCTAGAGTTAGGATTAGGGTGGTAGCCTAATCCTAAGCTTTAGTTAGAGACATTGGATGATCTCTTTAATTGATGTTATGCCTCATGATGATTTGTGTTATGATGATTATGTATAATGTGTTATACATGTTGTTGAGGCATGGTTTGATGCATTGCTATGCATGTGGTTTGGATTGTAAATTGTGTATGATGATGTTAAGTTTAATATGATGTAAGATGTCATATTATTACTCTTGAACATGACATTATGATATTATGTTGTTGAGATATTTGATGTTGAGCTTAATATGATGTAAGATGCCATATTATGACTCTGAATATCAAAGGTTGTGGAATTTGATTAATATTGGCACTAGTATGCTTGGGTACAATGATCGATCATTAGGATGAGTGTGCACACAAATTGAGTCAAAACGTACGTGGCCTTGGTGGCGTTAAGGCACCAAGGAGGAGTACGGTGATGTAATATTCCACCGGAAATTTATATATATTCTACGTGATGATGAGTGGAATCCCATCCGTAGGGCATGTGGCGATGAGTGGAATCCCGTCCATGCAAGGCCGGTGATGAGTGTAATCCCACCGAGGTAAGGTTGATGTTGGAAAATGCGTTCCAACATGTTATCCGCGTATTCGAGTCATAGCTAGGTGCCAATATGAGAAAATATGTTTATGCCAATATGAGATTATGCATACATGTTAAAATGAATTGATATGTGTATCAATGTGATATGAAATGTGTTTTCAAATGTGAAGCGATATATGATGTGATTAATACATTGAGTTATGTATCATTGTATGATGAATTTATAAGTTGTTGAGCATGACATGAATTTGGTAATATGTTCATGCATCATTTATATTTATGGCTCATGTGGATCGCAAGTAAAATCATGTATTATATCATGATAGTTGCTCGAGCTTGGACCCTGTATTGTCGAAGGTTTGTTTTATGAGCTTACCCTCACTAAGCTTTTATGCTTACGCTCTCTTTTGTTCGACAATGCAGATAAATAGCTTGTGGGTGGCAAGGGAAAGGAAAGGTCTTCAAGTGTTGCTTTGGTGAGCTCAATGTATGATTTATAAATTGAAAGATTGTAATAGTAAAGCAATGGGATAAGTGTCGTTGTTCTTGATGCTTTGATGTGTGTTGATTTGGTTTGGCACTTAGATGCCTTGTTCGATTTGTAAATATCACTTATGATGCATGCCTTGATGAATGCTTGAGTGATGTATGTCTAGTAGATGTTTAAATTGCTTATCATGTGTGTTGATCATATGCCTTATGAGAATGCCTAAGTGTTTGGATGTTGAAGCATGAGACCTTATGTGCATGTTTGCCTTCTTTTGATCGAATGCATGATTTTCCTCGGTTGATTGAGGTATGCTCATGTTGTGTACTATGTAGGTATGTATGAGGGTTCATATTCATGCCTTGAGTATGTTGGAGTACGTTTAATCTAGGACGTATGCATCTAGGCTTGGGTGGCTGGTGTTGAGTGCCTTTGCCTCTTTTAAACTCATATGTATGAATATGTATGATTCTAATGTGTTTATATCATTGAAAGTCATTAGAATGAAGAAAAATATGCTCCCCTGCATCTAGGTTTCGAAACTAGGGGTAAAGTTTCGAAACCTTTGCAAATTTTTGGGTTCCAGGGGCTACTGGAAGCCAAAGTTTCGAAACCTTTGGGCAAGGTTTCGAAACTATGGTCAAAGGTTTCGAAACCTTCCCAAGGTTTCGAAACTTTTGGGGAAAACTGCATTTTTGAGCATGTTAGAGTCATTTCTGGAAAAAGTGTTCTTCTACAAAGTTGTAGAGGCCAAAATTTTACATGAAATAGAGGTATGATTTGCTCAAAAATGTTAAGTATAAGTCTCTGAATTGTTGTTAGAAGTTGACGGGACTGAAACTGAATGAATTGGGATCTGCTGGTCTAAATTGTGAAATTCGAAATGTTTAGGGGTTTAATTGATACCAATAAATTCTGAAAAATTTATTAGAAACAGGGGAGGTATTTTAGAAATGAAAAATAAATAATTTAGTTTGAATTATATATCAATTGATAGTCTAAATATCATTAGAACACATAGAAGATCAAAATGGACTAGTTTGTAAGAATTGATAATTTGAGGACTTATATGCCTTGTTTGACCCTTGTAGGCCTGTTTGAAGAGAAATATACATAGGTACTAATATGCCATTAGCCAAGATTAAAATTTGGATGTTTGAATGTGGTTTAGGAGTTTAAATGTTGTCTCGTGTGATATATTCCGCTGTTTGATCACTTAGAATTTAATACTCGAATGTGACAAGATTAAAAAGAAAAAAAAAATAGGGTTGCTAACCGAGGGGGAACCTTAACGGGTTTCGCTTCGGTTTTCCCCGTGTGACTCACTCGGACCGGTCATCCGGCTAAACCGGGATGAGGGGGTTACATTTGTTGGCATCAGAGCTTAAGGTTTCCGAGACCTTGGGCAGGTAAGTGAGTAAGTTGTGTTTTATGATTAATATGCACGGTGTTTGCTTATCATGTAAGCATGTTGCTTGTTATTCGAGTATGCTGAAATGAATGATTGCTTGCTTTGTAAGTATGATTGCTTGTGTGACAAGTATGTTGATTGTTTGTTTAAAAGCATGTTGCTCGTTACCCGTGTATGCGGTGATGTGTGATTGTTTGATGGAGAAGATATGTTGTTTGATAGTACGCATATGTTTGCTTGTTTAGCAAGTATGCCTTGTAATATGCATGATTGAGCATGTATGTGTGTTGAGTTGCTTGAAGCATGTTGAGTAGAGTCCCATTGCTTCTATTACCTCGGAAAAAGAGATTTTAAGTGAGGAAATCATACTTGAGCCACTTGGACCTTTTCCTTTGCTAACCCAGTTTGTATGTTAATGTGTTGTTGTTGTTAGTTTATTGCTTTTTGGTAAGTTGAGGCCAAAGCGTGGACTGTGAATCGGTAAGTGGAAACTTGGGGTTCTGAAAGTGTGAATGATGTTGAGGGAGTTCATCGCTTTAGTCAGAGAGGTATAGTTGTACCGGAGTTGAGGTACAAATTGTTTTCTGAGATAGTGAGTATGTGGGTTGGTTCCTGTTGATGAAGAACGATGTTATCGTTTCTGGTGTTAGTGATGAAAGAGGTGACGACCTATGAGTGGGAGTCAGAGTGGCACCGATGTCATAGTAGGTAAGCCTTGGTACAGTTTTGAGCTTGTTCCCTTTTGATTAATTCTGAGTCTGCACTTCTGTATATTGTTAGCAAGCATGCAAGTTTGAATGTGCCGATGAGGTGTCAGAGGTAGGTATGAGTACCTTAGTTCTTTGGGGCGAGATCAGGGTAAGGGTCTCGTTTGTGTAATCTGAAATTCAGAAATGCTAGTTGGTGATCGTTGGGATTCAGCCTATGGTTTTCATACAAAACAACCGTTCAGTGTCCGTAAGTGGAAATCAATTTGGCTTGAAGAGCACAGAGTTGCCTTGAAGTTGCAGGTTTCAGTGGGACTATAGTAGTAGACGAGGGTGTGAACTTCTTATTGAATGGTTGATCCAGCTGTGGAGGTCGAAGATTGATTGAGTTTAGTTGGCAGACTTGTTTGGCAATGGTGATGGATTTGATTTTTGAACGAAGATTAGACCGTGGAATGATAGTACAGTTTGTGAAGAAGAAAGAGCGGCAATACGAGAATGTGTTGAGATTTCAGACAGTTGAAACCAGTGGTAGTGAAAGATTAGTATCCGCTTCCGAGTGTCAGCGATTTGTTGATCAATTAGTGGGTGCTTCAGTTTTTTCGAAGATTTATTTCGAGATCCGTTTACTACCAGTTGAAAGTGAGAAAAGTGGAAGTATCAAAGAAGGCCATGACGAGCTTTGAAGTTAGTGTGGTAGCACCTTTTAGAAAATCAGTTGTATGTCAAGTTACGCAACGTGAGCTTCGAGTTAATGAAGATGTTTTCCTAGGACATGCAGATCAGTCGAGTGCATTAGAGTAAATCCTAACTATGCAGAAGAAGATGTGAGTTGAAAGAAACTTTAATGGAAGCTTTGACCTTGATCCGAGAAAAAAAAATATAAATAAATAAATATAGTGATGTGTTACATATAGAGTTAGGTTGTATGCTTATGCAAGATAGAAGATTGTGGCTTATTCATCGAGATAATTGAAAGACCGAGAGAAGAGTTATTTGACACTAGACTCAGAGTTGATTTCAGTTGTACTTGCTTCGAAGACTTGAAGACAAAGTTTGTATAGCAAGAAATGCACAGTGAGTATGTACATATCATCAGAACTTGAATTGTTAGACAACTTAGGAAGGGTTGGAACTTGAACAACATGAGTTGTTAGAATTGCTTGAAGACCGTGGTCCCAAGATTGAGTACTATCTGAAGAGAGTCTACGTGGTAACCGATGTTCCGAATTATTTTGTTGTCAGATTAGTGGTTTTGTGGCCGAGTTTCATGTGAAGCCTACTTTGAGTCAGATATTTAAAGAGAAACAGTTGCAAGACAGGTTCTTGACACCTCACGTGCAAGACATGGCAGAAGGAAGACCTTCAGGATACAATCTCAAGGAAGATAGAGTTTGTATTTTCAGAGACAGAATAGTTGTGCCGAATGACATAGTGTTTGGAGACGTATTGTTTCGGCCGATGCACACGGTAGTTCATTTGTATAGCATCTGAGTAGTATGAATACGTATTGTGGGTTGAAGTTGAATACTTCAGGATTGAGATGATGTGTGATGTGGTTCAGCATGAGGGTAAGTGTATAATTTGCCAGCATGTCAAGACCGAACGTCAATTTTCTTCTAGTTTGTTGCATCCGTGGAAGGTTATTAATGGAAGTGAGTAATAGAGATCCGGGGTTCCAACTAGATTACTTTTGAAGGTGTCTGCATAGTGTTTGGTTACCTGTTAAAGTCAGATGGTCAGTTAGAGAAAGTTATGGGTCGAGTATTCAAGAAATATGGTATGAGATTGTTGAATCGGGCTGGTCCTGTTGTTTATCTGTTACGGTTACCACCAGAGTTAGAAAGAGGGTTGTGATGTGTCTGTGTATCTACAATTCGGAAGTGTGAGTCAGATCTGTTTTGTGCTATGTTTGTTGAAGAGATTGAGTTGAGTCTGAAATTGCGTGCAATGAAGAACCAGTTGAGATCTCAGTGTCGGATAGCAAATGTTGTGTGGCGAGTCTAACGAGTTGGTTAGTATGTTGTGGTGAGAGAGGAATGTGTGGAGGAGCATGTTTCATTGACTCTTCCTGTTCGATGAATTTCGAGGACGAAATTTCCTTAAGTGGGGGAGAGTTGTAACACCCGTGTTTTGGGGTTAGGAGTTAGTCGGGTTAATTGGTTCGAGTCGGTAAAAAAAATTATTTTAATCAAATTGACCTTAGTGTGAGCAAATTGAGTTTAGAAAGAAAGGGAGGGATCATTTTGGTAATTAAACCAAAATAAAAATAAACACCCTTTTATATCATCTTTTTCCTCATTTCTTCTTCTTCACCGTTCACAAACCATCCCAAATTTCTTTCAAACCCTCATTACTATTTCCTTTAATTTCTTCTTCAATTCAAGGGCGTTTTTGAAGGTAATTACATATTCGAACTCTCCTCTTCATCCTCTACGTTTACATAGCTTTATATTTCGAAACTACCCACTTTTGTGATTTTCAAGTTTAATGAAAATTTGAGTTCTTAGTGAGTTTTTCAATTGATTTTGAATTATTAAGTTGGGTTTTGAGTTAGTCACCTTAAAATACACATAATATGTTAAAATGAGTGATTTTGGATGAAAATCCGAAATGGGTATTTATGGCCATTTTTGAATAGTCTAAAACTTGAATTTTGGTGAGTTTTAGAGTTAGGTTGAAGGGCTGATGGTATATGTATGTTAGGAAAGTGTTTTGGGACCATTTAGGTGTCATTTGGATGTTCGAAAATGGTATTTTCTGCTGGGTAAAATAGGAGTACGAAAATGGAAATTTTGGTGAATTGTATGGGTTGGAAATTGTTGGAGCTTGGCTTGCACCTATGGGTTGATGTTGTGGCTGAATTTAACAATTATTTGTGAGTATGAGATGTGTTGGAAACTTGAGTTTTCATCAAGGTTATGGGCTGCTTGAATTAGATAAAGTTGGGGTTTGGTCATGACTTAATATGTTGAGTTTGATATTTGAATTTGTATTTCGGGTTAGCTACTTTGATGTTGAGTTGATTCGAGGTTGTTTTACTTGTGTTGAGATGTTTAGAAGCGAGGTTTTGAGATGGTGAAGCCTTGGGAACAAATCCGGAAATTTAAGACCATGGTTGCTTGGTGTTTGAGCTTGGATGTGGAGGTGAGTGGTTAAAATATTTTAAATGGTTTTGAGCAATTGGTTCGAGCATGTGGACTAGGTTGAGATTGGTAGACTCACCTAGAGTTAGGATTAGGGTGGTAGCCTAATCCTAAGCTTTAGTTAGAGACATTGGATGATCTCTTTAATTGATGTTATGCCTCATGATGATTTGTGTTATGATGATTATGTATAATGTGTTATACATGTTGTTGAGGCATGGTTTGATGCATTGCTATGCATGTGGTTTGGATTGTAAATTGTGTATGATGATGTTGAGTTTAATATGATGTAAGATGTCATATTATTACTCTTGAACATGACATTATGATATTATGTTGTTGAGATATTTGATGTTGAGCTTAATATGATGTAAGATGCCATATTATGACTCTGAATATCAAAGGTTGTGGAATTTTTGAGCATGTTAGAGTCATTTCTGAAAAAAGTGTTCTTCTACAAAGTTGTAGAGGACAAAATTTTACATGAAATAGAGGTATGATTTGCTCAAAAATGTTAAGTATAAGTCTCTGAATTGTTGTTAGAAGTTGACGGGACTGAAACTGAATGAATTGGGATCTGCTGGTCTAAATTGTGAAATTCGAAATGTTTAGGGGTTTAATTGATACCAATAAATTCTGAAAAATTTATTAGAAACAGGGGAGGTATTTTAGAAATGAAAAATAAATAATTTAGTTTGAATTATATATCAATTGATAGTCTAAATATCATTAGAACACATAGAAGATCAAAATGGACTAGTTTGTAAGAATTGATAATTTGAGGACTTATATGCCCTGTTTGACCCTTGTAGGCCTGTTTGAAGAGAAATATACATAGGTACTAATATGCCATTAGCCAAGATTAAAATTTGGATGTTTGAATGTGGTTTAGGAGTTTAAATGTTGCCTCGTGTGATATATTCCGCTGTTTGATCACTTAGAATTTAATACTCGAATGTGACAAGATTAAAAAGAAAAAAAAATAGGGTTGCTAACCGAGGGGGAACCTTAACGGGTTTCGCTTCGGTTTTCCCCGTGTGACTCACTCGGACCGGTCATCCGGCTAGACCGGGATGAGGGGGTTACAGGTTCCAGTGGAACCGGGACTGGATCCAAAATTTAGGTCCCGATTGCAACCGGGACCGGAACTGGATCTTGCTTTTTTGGACCTGGTACCCGGTGGGTACCCAATGAGACCGGGACTTGTACCAGGTACCCGGTACTGGTCTGGTACCGAATGGCGTTGAAGAGATTGAAAGCAACTGAAGGCGCTCCTTTATTTCTCTTTGTGTATGAATATTATGAGTATGACTCATTTTAAGACTTCAACCTTCAATCATACAATATTCTGACTTTGTTATTTAATATTATTATTGATGGTTGGAATTTTTTTCCCCTGTTGCTCAAATTTTATTAATAATAAACTAATTGACCGGGTACCCGGTATTGGTACCGGTTCCCACTGGTACCGGGACCAGTTCCTGAAATCTTGGACCCGGTCTAACCGGGACTGGTTCTAATTTTCAGGAACCGGTGGTTACCGGGACCAATTCTAGACAAATTGGCCGGGTACCCGGTCTTGCCCACCCCTAGTTCACGCCTAATAATCCTACCTAGAGCTAAAAACTCATTAAAAAATCAGAAGGTTATCAGAATTACTAGACTGTAAATATATTAATGCATAAAATTTACAAATATTGTATATAACTGATCAGAACGGTTAGCCGGTTCTAGTTAAAACTGTGAACCGCAACCGAAACAAAATAATATATTAAAAATCTATACCAAAATCGAATTTTTCGATTTGTATAACCATGTAAACGGACCAAAGGACTAAAGATCATGGGAATCCAAACTATGATGGCATTGACATGAAACCAATATCAGGCTGCTGGAGCTATATATTATTACATTAATTTTACATACAAATTGCATTCGACAAGTATATGCTCCTGCAGAGCCACAACAAATACAAACAGGGTTCATCTCTTCGCTAATCCTTCATCTCACTTCACTACCCTATATATATATATATACTTTAACTGTGTGATATGATGTGAATAAACTGGGGTAACTGTAGTCTCTTCTTCGTCAGGTCAAGATCCACATGTAGACGGTGGACCAAGACGTGAGTGCTAAAGCACAAGCCAAGTATGTCCACAGGAAGAGAACCGAACACTCGTCTTGAGCCACATTGAAGAGCTGGGTCATGGTACCAATATTCATGGCCGGTGGCAGAGTAAACTGAATCATGAGCACGAAGTGGAACAGTGGGTCGGACGGTAGGAAGCCAAGGTTCCCGGCTGCTTTAACAACACAAATACCGACAACCGGTAGTATAATGAATCGAACACACACCACTCCCACGATAACCATCGGCTTGATCGTTGATGACCGCAAACCTTTTATCAAGTTGGCTCCTAGAATGAGGGTGATACATGGGATGGTTGCGTCCCTGCAGTCACGAAAATGCTTTTAGTACTCGGTTACCAACGTACCAATATATCACTATGAGAAAATTAAGTGACAAGGCCACATACCCTAACAGTTTAACCGAGTCTTGGATTACACGTAGCGGAGCCCCGGGACCGATTATAAGGTTTCTCAACCAGACGATCGTTCCAAAGATGAAACCGAAAATCTGATTGATCAAGCAGACCAAACTTTATTAACATTTGGAAATGGGATGAAAAGGAAAACAAAATTACATTATACATGTATAGAGCACTTACTGCACCAAGCGTTGGCGGTGCCATGAGCTCTTCTAAAATCGAATGAAGAAATCCTGCGACTTTAACCCCCAACGATGCATTCCCTTTCGGCTTCGGGCTAGTGTCTTGTGGTACATTCTGCAATTGCAGCCATTTCAATGGCCAAGAAGGTCAGTCATTTAGTGGTGTTTTGTTCTGAGGATCTTCAACAATCAACACACTTTGTTAGTTAGTACCACTTACCACTACTATGGCCACTTGCTCTTCACTTTCTCCTTTGAGAAGACGAGTTTCGGGGGTAGCATCCAAGTTCTTGTTGGCTTGTTTCGAAGCGAATTCCTCGGCTGCTTCATGTGCTCTCATTTTCAAAGATGATGCTTTTATCAATTGGAAAGTGATAGTCCAAATGTAGAAACCACCAAGCTGCATCCAAAATCATATATGAATACCATATATCACAATAATTGAACAACTAGTTCCTGCAGCCAAACGCTTATCGTATGTTGTATATCACATTACCGCCATGGAGAAAGACGCATACGACAGTCCAATTGCGCCGCAAACGTTACTATCCCCAAACGGACTCCCATCCTCGTTACAAATTGCAGGGACAACAATGAGGAGAAGATTTCCCAAGTTCCCTAATGCAACAAGAATTTATTTTGAGTACAGAGTAAGTTCAAAAGGGGCTTAAAAATCAAAGCCGTGTCGAACTCACCTGATGAACACATAGCAATGATAAGACCCTCCAGATACGGCTTCGGTTTCAGAATCTTAACCACGATCCACCCGAGAATTCCTCCCACCAGAAAGGTGAGCCCAATGTTTACAGGCATAAACCACCTGTGAATTTGATGACCAAATCAAACATGTCAGTCCAAACAAAGCCACACACACATAGACATATGTATAAATGCAGAGACAGAGAGAGTAGAGTATCTTACCATGAAATAATGTCTTGGAACGTGACAGTCTTGGCAAGACTGGCAAACATGAGCGAGGGGGTAAACACGACGAACACAATCTGCGTTTAGTATAGATAGATTGATAGATAGATATTCGAGTTTCAGCAGCATATATGCAGAATAAAAAGGAGTTAAATCAATCAGTACCTTATTCAAAGATCTCCGGGTGTCTTCAGGGAGAAGTTTGCAGTAATCGGTTGCCAAGAAAGCACCCAACAAGCTTATCAAAAGCACTTGCAAGATTGGCATGCTAGCCACCTCAAACAATGTCCAGAAACCCATGTTTTAGAGATCTCGATACTTCTTCTCCTGAGATTTTGGAACTAGAAGACAGAAAATGCAAATTATTTCTGTATGTATATGTTGTTGGAAGAACACCCGAGGCTAAAAGAAGATAAAGTAATCCAAAACCTGGGAAGTGAATGAAGACAAAACCAAAGTTGGAGGGACCTAAAACATAATGATAAAACTTAAAAGACGTATGTGGTTGTGGTGGAGGAGGAGGGTGGGGAAGAAAGGAAGGCGTGGGCAGGGCCAGCTAATCCGGAGGTAGAAAATACATGCATGTAGAATGAGTGGGTCAGGGTCTGTTTGTTTCCATTTGCTATTTATACAGTCGAAATTGATGTCCGAGATAGCAGATGAATGAGAGTTTTGGTGATTGGCAGCATCATGGCTTGCGGGATGC
Organism: Hibiscus trionum; assembly: GCA_030270665.1. Lineage (NCBI taxonomy): Eukaryota > Viridiplantae > Streptophyta > Magnoliopsida > Malvales > Malvaceae > Hibiscus > Hibiscus trionum. The sequence goes on along the minus strand of BSYR01000021.1, from coordinate 5,191,090 downwards.
CTTTGCCTTCCCCTGGACCAAATTCTGAGAACGACCAGGTCAGAGATCGGGTCAGAGTCGGAGACCCTTTTGTTTTCTTACCTTTTTTGGCCTTTTGTCTAGCTGGCATGTGATGCACATTCTAATTTAACTAACAAGAAATTATATCATAAGTCTAGCTTACCACATCAGCCATGATCTCATCTTATAAAAATTATCCATTTCACCGTTATTTTTCATGTCATTAAGCTAACGATGGCTTCAAATACCTACCACGTCAATGCCACATCAGCCTAATCGAGATAGGGACAGAGTCACTAGTAGATAGTAAAAAATAAAGTGGTTTAATTTTTGAATTAGGAAGGATTTAATGAGTATTTAATCTAAAATTTAATTCGATAAATATTTAAATTAAAAGAAACTAAAATTATCATTAGATAAAAAAATTGAGGATACAATCCCCTTCAATTTATTTTTTTCCTCCAAAATTTCAGTATAATCTTGTTTTTTTCCTCAAAGAACTATTATAATATATTTTCCTTTATCACAAACTTGAGGAAGGAGTGAAATTATCAAAGCTTGAGGTGCACATGCAATATGCACGTGATTAAACGTTTTAATTCCTCTCAGACCCGCATGCGATGCGAGTAGAAACAAACGACCCAAATTGGTTATATGTTATTGTTCAAGCAATTTTTAAAATCAATACTAATTACACCGTATTTATATGAACAGAAAATATTTTATATACAGGTGGTGAAAATAAAAAAATTTCACAAGCACCTTAATTTTAGAATTTAATAATTTAGTTTAAGGATTCAGTTTATGCATTTATGAGTTTAGAATTTAAGGGTTATAGTTTGAATTTAAAATTTATTGTTATAATTTAGGGTTTAGGTTATAAGGTAATATGATAGAAATTTAAGTTTTAACCATTAAACTCTAAATTTTAACTACAACCCTTAAATTTTAAATTTTTAATTTAAATTTTTAAATCTTAAAATTGAGGCGTTTGTAAAATTTTCTCTTCCTATCGCGAATGCATATAATGATTACCCTATTTATGTTGTAATAATATTTGTCGACCTTATCCTCCAACCTGAAATTCCTTAATACTCCGTTTCAAAATAAGAAATGAATATTTAGATTCCATTTACATAGTAAATGATAAGTACGAAATGCATATATTACGTATACATGCTTCCATGTAACCTAATCCGGTTTTATAACCCGTTCACCGATTAAATGCGACTAATCTATTTTTTTATTATAAAAAATTAACAAATCTGCTGCTTACTATACTTAGTTTCAAGCTTCAAAATTAAAAATATATATATTAACGAATCTAACTTTTTAAACTATAATAAGTCAGGTGAACATAAAATACTATCATGTCAATTAATTTTTTTCATATCATATTTTAAATTAATATCGCGTAATTTAATTAAATTGACGGTATAAAATTTCAAAATTTTCAGCTATTAAGAAGTAATTTCGTTAAAAAAACTTTGTGTTTTTAAAATAATTTAAATATAATTATTATAAGATAATATATGTTAATAAATAAAATTATTTTGTATTGTTTTCAGATAAACACAAGATAATTTTCAACAAGAAAGTATGAAACACAAAGTGGAAAATAAAACTTCAAACGTACATATATGATACTATTAGAGTTTATCGAGCGAGTCGATTGCGAGTTGAGTAGTGCTCATCTTGTGCTCGTTAAAAAATTTCGTTGCTCGACTCAACTTGTTGCTCGTTAAGCTCATTAAAATTTTGCTCGACTCGTGCTCGTTAAAAAAATTCGTTGCTCGACTCGACTCGTTGCTCGTTAAGCTCGCCAAAATTTTTACCTTATTTTATAAAATATAGGTCAAATTTAGTGATACTATTAGAGCTTAATATAAACATACAAATTTAGAAGAAAAAACCTTGAGGACTGAGGAGATAAAGAAAAGAACGTGTCAAGATTGAGGTAGAGATGAAGTCGACATGGGAGTGCGAGACTCTTTTTAATTTCTCAACAATCTTCGATGAACAAAAAAAGAGAAAATGCCTTAGGGATTTTGGTGTTTCGACTTCAGTCGTATTTTTTTATATAAGAACTAAAGATTTTTTCTCTTTTCTACTTTTATCCATAAAATAAGATCATAAAAATGATTTAATAAAAAGAAGAAGGAAAGACTAATTAATATAATTTAATTTCTTATTAATACTAATTAATTTTTGAAATTTTCGATTAATATAAAAAAATTTGAAAATTTGAAACTAAATATTTTATTGGTAAATTATCTAGATGTCACTGAACTTTTCTAGAGTTTTCAACTAGCATTTAAACTTTTTGGAAGATAATTTTTTAAGGTAGCACTAAAAATCATTAAAAATTTATTAAAAAAATATACCGAGTTGCTCGCGAACTTATCGAGTCGAAGTAGGCCTTGATCAACTCGACTCATTAAGATCTCGAGTCGAGCTCGAGTTCAAATCGAGTCAACTCGAATCGAGCGTTAATCGAGTTTTGACGGTGTTGATCTCAAGCTGTTTACGAGCTGCTCAACTCAATAAACACCCCTAAATACATAGATGGAAAATTTACCATATTTGAATAAATTTCTAAGCAAGCAACATTGCGAGAAGACCAAATATAAATGCATTCACAGTGGATAAAGCTTTTGCTGCCAAAACAAAAAACAAAAAATGTGTTACGTTTAGGCTTAAATATATATTTGGTATTTAAATTAAGTACATTTTTTTTAAGTTAATACTTAACGAATTTTTGCTCCTAAATTGATATTTGAATTAGACACCTTCTACATTTTTCTTCCCAAATTGGTACTTGAACTAGATACTTTCTCTCAAATTGATACTAAATCTTATACATTTTTATCTATTCGGTCCTAATTCGAAACAAATCAATAAATTTAACCATATATATTTAAAAAAGTCTATCAATTTACTCTTTGTTATTCTCCTAAATTATTTTTTTTCTCCCAGAAATGTTATATTACTTTCCTGGTATAATAAAAGTATAACAACTTATTGTTTTATCGTAGAATGCAATTATCCAACAGTTGCTTTGATCTGATAGACTCGTTTGGTTTGACAATATCGTGAAAAATTGACTAAATTGATGTATTTTTTTAATATGAAGAGTTAAGTTTATTGAATTTTTTTGAATTGAGATAAAATTGATAGAATGTATAAAATTTGAGAACTAAAATTGTTAATAAAAGTAACAAAATAGTGAATAAAATTAAAATTTGAGTACCAACTTGAGAGTAAAAATTCTTCATGTACCAACTTTGGAGAAAGTACTTAGTTCATGTACGAACTTAAGAATAATTTTTTTAAATACCAACATAAAAAAGTGTCTAGTTAAAATATAAATGTATTTTTAAGCCTTACAATTTAAAAGCAACACAAGTAATTTTCCTCCCACAAAAGTCAAATAACAGTCGTGTGGATTTTTCTCTCATTAGCTTAAATATACAATATGCCATGTGATATATTCTTTTTTTTAAGTTGGTATTTAACAAGATATTTTTCTCTAAATTAATACTTAAAAAAATTTTGCTCTCAAGTTGGAACCTAAACTAGACACATCCCCTAGTAATATAACATTTTTGGAAAAAGAATAAGCAATTTAGGATAATAACAAATAGTAAATTGATAGAATTATTAAATATAAAGGGTTAAATTTATTGAATTGTTTCAAATTATGGCCAAATTGATAGAATGTTTAATTTTTGGTACCAACTTAGGGGCAAAATTTTTATAGGTACCAACTTGGGAGAATGAGCCTAGTTCATGTACCGGTTTGGGAGAAAAAATTCTTTAGATACCAACTTGGGAGAAAGTGTTAAGTTCAAATATCAAATGTATATTTAAGTAAAAAAATTAATTACGAACTAATGATAAAACACATGAAAAAAACAAAATACCGTTGTAATTTATAAATTTTAAGTTATATTATTTATTTTTTATTCAAAAGTAGGCTTACTATGCACATAGTTCAACAAATATTTATTTTTAACTAGAGGATTTAATTTTAATAAATTATACAAAACCCTTAATTCTTTGAGCGGCCAAATTGAATTGTATTATAATTTTAGGAGGCCAAAGTGTTATTATACTCATTTATAATTTCACTAAGTTTTTTTTTTTTGATCAAATTATAATTTCACTAAGTTGAAGCAACTTAACACCATTTTTTTCATTTTGGAGGCTAAGAGTCTAAGACCAATCTAATTTTTTTTTTAGGGTAAAGTACACAGATGGTCACTGAACTTTGGTACAAAAAATAAAATGGCAACCAAACTTTCAAAAATCACAAAATGGCAATTAAACTTTATGTTTTATAACAAAATGGTAACTAGACGTTAAATGTCGTTAAGTGGCTGTTATAAACTTTGGTATAATAACACATTTAGTCCTTCATATTTATACATTCAATTAATTTAGTCTTAATTCGAAACAATTCACTAAATTTAGCCCTTGTTATTTACGCATTCTTTCAATTTGGTCCTTAAAGCAAAATTCCAAAGTATGGTAACATGATAAATAATTACAATTAAATTTTTATAGGAACTCGAAAACTCGATTCGAATCAAAAAAATTTCAAATAAAGTTTGAGTTGTAAAATATGACGAGTCAACTCGGATAACTCGAAATTTTTTGACTCGACTCGATCGAACGCTCATCTCTATCTTAAGATATGACGCGTCAACTCGAATAACTCGAAATATTCGAATATTTTAAATCATTTTTTCCTTTTAAATCGAATATTTTTTAAAATAGAATATTTAAATCACATCAAATATTTAATAAATGCTTTAAATATTCAATTCAATTTAAAAATATTCGATTTAAAAGAAAAAAAGATTGAAAATATTCGAATATTTAATAACTATTTTAAATATTTTTCTTTTAAATATTCAAATATTTAATAACTACTTTAAATATTTATTAAATATTCGAATATTTTAAATCAAATTTTTCTTGTAAATCGAATATTTTTAAATTAAATCGAATATTTAAAGTAGTTATTAAATATTCGATGTGATTTAAAAGAAAAAAATGATTTAAAATATTCGAATATTTCGAGTTGACGCGTCATATCTTAAGATAGAGGTGAGCGTTAGATCGAGTCGAGCCAAAAAAATTTCGAGTTATTCGAGTTGACGCATCATATTTTACAACTCAAACTTTATTTGAAATTTTTTCGATTCGAGTCGAGTTTTCGATTTCCTATAAAAATTTAATTAAATATTCGAATATTTTAAATCAATTTTTTTCTTTTAAATCGAATATTTAAAGTTGTTATTAAATATTCGATGTGATTTGAATATGAAAATATTAAATATTCTATTTTAAAAAATATTCGATTTAAAAGGAAAAAATGATTTAAAATATTCGAATATTTCGAGTTATTCGAGTTGACGCGTCATATCTTAAGATAGAGATGAGCGTTCGATCGAGTCGAGTCAAAAAATTTCGAGTTATTCGAGTTGACACGTCATATTTTACAACTCAAACTTTATTTGAAATTTTTTCGATTCGATTCGAGTCGAGTTTTTGAGTTCCTATAAAAATTTAATTAAATATTCGAATATTTTAAATCATTTTTGTCTTTTAAATCGAATATTTAAAGTTGTTATTAAATATTCGATGTGATTTGAATATGAAAATATTAAATATTATATTTTAAAAAATATTCGATTTAAAAGGAAAAAATGATTTAAAATATTCGAATATTTCGAGTTATTCGAGTTGACGCGTCATATCTTAAGATAGAGATGAGCGTTCGATCGAGTCGAGTCAAAAAATTTCGAGTTATTCGAGTTGACACGTCATATTTTACAACTCAAACTTTATTTGAAATTTTTTCGATTCGAATCGAGTTTTCGAGTTCCTATAAAAATTTAATTGTAATTATTTATCATGTTACCATACTTTTGAATTTTGCTTTAAGGACCAAATTGAAAGAATGCGTAAATAACAAGGGCTAAGTTTAGTGAATTGTTTCGAATTAAGACTAAATTAATTGAATGTATAAATATGAAGGACTAAATGTGTTATTATACCAAAGTTTATAACAGCCACTTAACGGCATTTAACGTCTAATTACTATTTTGTTATAAAACATAAAGTTTAATTGTCATTTTGTGATTTTTGAAAGTTTGGTTACCATTTTGTTTTTTGTACCAAAGTTCAGTGACCATCTGTGTACTTTACCTTTTTTTATCTCATACATGCTTTAATTTTACTTTTACACGTTTTTTTTATTATTTCTTTAAGGGATCATTATTCACTTCACCTTTTTTTTGACAAAAGTCAACTCAATATATAATAGGTTAAGTCATCATCACACAACACAGAATAGATAAGCCTATAGCCCTATACAAATGAAAAAGAACAACACCTCATATGGAGCGTTGAGTTTGAATAGTGAATATATTTAACGATGTTTATTTATATTTGTCCCAATTTCATAACGAATAATAATTTTAAAATTTAAATTCACGAATTATCTGAATCAGTAAAAAGTAATTATAAATCCACAAATAATGAAATTAACAATTGATTTTTTTTTTCTTCCATGTAATTTAAAATTAGAATAGAAATTATCTGCCCCTTTTCGATATTTTTATTTATGTCTCTACACTAAAAATTAGCTTTAGGGTTTAACGTTTAAAGTTTAAGGTTAAAATTTAAAGAATTTAGGGTAGATTGTATTTTTTAGAGTGTAAGATTTAAAACTTAAAATTATGGCTTTGAATTTAATTTTTTAGAAGAGAATTTTTATCCCATGCTGCATTTTGCAGGTCTCCGCGTCCATTTGGTCAATGGAATTATTATTAAGCTTGGATTTGCAATTTGCAACCCCAATAATATTATAATACGGTGCTGATGGAATCCTTACATCGGAATTTTGGAATTTTCTTCAAACTTCAATTATTACCAGAGATGCAAACACAAACACAAACACTTCAATATAATATAATATAGAATTTTCCTCACAATAATGGAGTAGCTACAAGACACATAATCAGATCTATTCTTCAATTACACTTTGAATAAAAACCTTAAACACTAATTCAATATATATATTGTTTTTCAAGATATTCATTGGAATGAGTTTAGTAAATAATTTTATGTATTCTACCGTGTAGACACTGATTATATATTTTAAAATTATTTCATACCCAAAACCAAAATCAAACTCTCGAACACTATTAACATTATTTGACGTCGCGTATTGGAATTTTTTTAGCTCTTTGCAGGCTGCAGCTGCCAGTAGCCAATGTTAATGTTATTTGTATATATTTGAAATTCAAAACCGATGGCCTAAGTTGGACTAATGGTTTTTCCAAGGCGCCGTCTGTAATCTAATTACAAGTTGCACTTAGAAAAGAAAGCAAAACAATACTCTTATTTGTTCCAGTTCAATAAGGAGTCGTGTGTAGCTGTAAATTGAAACCTGTTGAATCTTGATTTTATTTTATAATTTTATGTCAATTTCTCCGTCGACCTTGTCGGCTACTCTAATTACAAGTCTCGTTAACAAGAGACTTTCACAAAAATCACGCAATAATCATACAATTTAAAAACAAATATCATACATACTGTATGACATAGTTTAATTACTGTCCTCTCATCTTGAATCTTGATTGATCTTAGCTTCCGCCTTTTTTTTTTTGTTAAGAGTGAGCATTCGAGTTAAAAAAAAATTTAGTTATTCGAGTTGACGCGTCATATTTTACAACTTTATTGAATTTTTTTCAATTTAAGTCGAGGTTTCAATTTCCTATACAAATTTAATTGTAATTATTTATTATGATTTGATTTAAATTTAAACGACTTTCTTTAATCATATAAAATATGCATAAGATGGATCGGGATAGCCTAAGATGGACAGCTAACTCAAATGGTGTATTCACCGTGAAATCGGACTAAACTCCGTCTTGCCCAAAGACGAGATTTGAAACTTGGTATGGTTAGGACTAGCTCCCCCAAAAGTTAAAGTGTTCGTGCGGAAAGCCATCCATGGAAGGGTAGAATTATCTAAAAGAGGATGTTTACTGCAAACCTCTACTTCTTGCCCTCTATGCAACCTTGCTTCGAAATCGGTTAACCATATTCTCTGTCATTGCCAAGTGGTATAGGCTAATTGGCAAAAATGGTGCCATCTATGGGGGGTGCACATGGTGATCCCAAAATCAATCCGTGAGTGGTTGCTAATGTGGTTTTCTAACGCTCCAACTAAACTTTATCCCAAGGTATGGAAACTGAGCTTTTATTGTTTCATTTGGTCCTCTTGGCTTCACAAAAACGACATTCTGTTCAAAGGGTCTTACTTGAATGCGGAGTATTTTTTTAGGGTAAACTACATAAATAACTATCATACTAGTGGTCAAGTTGCGATTTGACCACCTTATTTTTTTTAAGCAATTAAACCATCAAATTATTTAATTGGTTGCAATGTGATCACCAGCCGTTAAAAACTAACGGAAGGAGTGACATAGTAGTTAATAAAATTGGTATAATTACACATTTGGTCTCTGCTATTTGTACATATTATTAATTTAGTCCTAATTTTAATAAATAAATTAATTTTATTATTTAATTAGGCTACGACACATGTCGTCGTGTCACTAGATTGAAGGAGCAAAAATTAAAGAAAGAAGCATCTTGCCTCCAATAGGATTCAAACCCAAGTTGACTAGGTTGAGAGTAAGCACACTTAACACTAGGCCAAAGCTATCCTTGTGATACATTGTACAAAATCTAGTATATATCTTAGTTTATTAGTCATGCCAGGAAAAAAAAAAGAAACATATTACCTCTGGTAAGACTCAAACCCAAGTTTCTTGGGTTAAAAGTAAGCATGCCTACCGCTAAACCAATATTATTCTTATGATACAATGTACAAAATCTATTATATAACTTAGTTTGTTGCTCAAGCTAGGAAAAAGGAAATAAATATAGATTAAAGAAACTCGAATATGACACTTTTGGGACGCATAAAAATATTTAAACCACTGAAATATATCTAATAATTATTAACCATTTTATTTTTTATATTAAATTTTAATTATTTATTATATAAAAAAATAAAAAAAATAATATTAAAATTTTATTTAACAAGTCTAAACTCACAACATAATTTATTAATTATTAGATATATTTCAGTGGTTTAAATATTTTTATGCATCTCAAAAGTGTCATATTCAAGTTTCTTTAATCTATATTTATTTCATTTTTCCTAGCATGAGCAACAAACTAAGTTATATAATATATTAGTATATATCAGCAAAAATTAAGAGACTCGACTCAAACCAAAAAATAAATCAACTAAATACTAAAAATTTTAAATTGTTCAAGTTATGCGAATTTCTATTTTACAACTCAAACTTTATTTAATTTTTTTTCAAGACGAGTCGATTTTTTTCTTCTCGAATAAAAAAAATTCGATTTTTTAAGTCGAGTTTTACTCACAATACATTAACACCATCGGTGGATCGATATCTTAAACTCTAAATCCACAACCACATCCTAATTAATCGATACCTAATAAAGAAACCAATGATGCCCCCATCACAAATGATTGTAAGCAATATTACTCAACAATCCTTCCTTCAGAATTTTACTGGAATATTTCCGAGTCCTGATTGCTTTCGTTGACAATAGATAATCTTAGCCGCCGGGACGAAGGTTCGAGCCATTCCGACAAAGAAGGCTCTTAAAATTACAGAAAGGCATGCCGTTGTGCATGGTTCTAACAAATAATTCTGGTTTGGTCGACCCGGATTAGTTCTGCATCTGATTCAATTTGCATTGTTTCAGGTACTTCAATTGACTAGAATAAGATGCTACTTGCGTTTCAATGGGGTAAGCTTAAGCTTCGGTAAATATTCATTAGTCACCTCAAAAATAAGCATGGGAAGGCAGGAAAGTCCCCCAATAGAACCACCCTGGGTGTAAGTGCAAGCCCAGCTTCCCCTGCACCAGCATCCTCACTCCATCGAGGCAAAACTACCGGCCACTCTTCATATGCCTATGAAGATCCCACGTCTGATGTAGAAGTCGAACCATTGTCACCCCTTTCGCCATCCAATTTGATTATGAGTGGGGATTGCGGTGAGCAAACAACTGAAACTCCGCATATGGAAGCGAGAAATGAAGATGACTTCTCCTTTGTCAAGTCTTCTCCATTGAAACAGGGACCATGAACGATGTGGGGTAGCAATGTAGCATGCAGATACCGAGTGGTATGAGAGAGAGTTTATGTACATTGAAGCCTCATGTCAGTAACTTCCAATTACATAAAGAGCCTTTTGTTAATTAACTTTGTATTTCAGTTACATGTCAGTAACTTCCAAAATTCTGAACAGTCGAGATTAAGGAATGAATCATATGATCAATCCGAAAGTTCTTATGTAAAGAGTAGTACCCATATTAGTAACTCATGTCTCCTCTTCATCATCGCTGCCACCTCCAAACATGGCAGCCATTTTAAAAGCCAGCTTGGCAGCCATCTCCCTCCTTTGAAAATCAGGCATTAACCTCAAGTTGCTGCGGATATTTCCAATCTCCGACATCAACTGTTCCAAATCCTCAAAATCATAATGTGGACGATCATCTAATTCCGAAGCTGAAGCTCGATCAGGTTCTCCGGCATTGGGCTCCATTCTATCAATTTTCTCCCCTGAAGCAGAAACTGTTGGAGAAGCATGCGACTCTTCCCTTTCGCATCTGGTTATGTTTCCTTGAACACCCTCTGCCGCAACAGACTTTCCCTCACCAACTGACTTCCCTATATCCAGGAATGTGTTAGGTGCACTTGCAGAAACCCATTCGTCAAACATATCATCCCCTGGTTCAGCTGAACCCGCAGATAGCACCTCGTAATCAAACTGATAATCAGGTTCTTCTTCTGATGAATCTGGACAGCGACAATAATAATATTTAGCAATCAATTAATCAGGAAGAACTTTTATTAAAGAAAACCAAGATATCACATATAACCTTCTTTCTCGGGTAGCCTAGGTTCAGTTATCTTATCACCAGATTTCAGAATCATTCCAGGCCACATATGAGCAGAAAGAGCACCATACAGACGTTCAACTCCTTGTAAATCACCATCAACCGACAAACCTGCCAAGACCAGTTTCTTTTCCCACATTACCAAAAATAAGCATAAGAAGATGTAACCTATAAATGACCCCATAAGGTTCATTCTCGTGAGCGATTGTCACGGCATCAATACACTTTCCACAAGAAAAGTTATATTCGCTAGGTTATGTGGAGGAACATCAAGTAAAACATCTCACAATTATACATGTGCACATCTTTTTGATTTGTCTGTAGACAAAATACATTTTACAGGGCAAGATGTCATAATTAATACAATTTATCATGATTGCATACTGGATAATGAAGAATGTTATTCATTATCATTAATTCAGTGTATAGGCAGTGTAGCAACAAAGTAAAGTGAATATGATGGTGCAGAAGCTAAAGATGGGCTTACATTTGTCAAAATCAGCATTAGAAGCACAAGCTTCAATGAACTCAATGTTGTGGTCAATGCACCATTCCAAGCATTTCCTGCGAATGTTTGAGGATGGGTCTTCATCTCCCAATAAACTGCTTCCTTCATCTTCAGAAATTCCATATTGAGTGAAGTCATATGAAAGATCAGTAGAGGAATCGGCAAATTTGAGTTGGCGTTTTGCGTATTCAGCATGGACAGGATGACCTGGAATTCGATCCACTTTGTTTCCGATGCAGATTAAAATCTCAAAGTTTTGGATATCAGTGTAGGTCACCCAATCCTGAAGTGCGGACAGAGTTGACAACTGCAAGAGAGAAAGAAAAAAAGGCAAAACTGAAGGTGAGGTTATATAACAACGTATATACTAATTTCTATAGATATAGTACTCTAGTTATAAACAAGTTGAGAGAAGACAAAAGTTATTGCTAGAGAAATAGAAGGAATTGAACAAGAACTGGGAAAACTAAGATGCTTACATTAGAAATATCAAAAACCATGACCAAGGCAGTTGAATGGTCAAATATTGGGAGGGTTTGAACTGAAAATCCATCTTGAAGATGAGCCATACACAGAGAAACATCAGCAGAGTAGTATTTGGTATTGATAGTCCAGCTGTTGATGGTAAAGATACTAATCATCAGAGTTTGATTTTATTTACTCAACAAAAAGAAAGGTCATCTATTGTATAACTAAAACAAAAAAACATGTTAAAAGTGAGTAAAAGAAGGAAATCAGACCCATTGACAACCACTTGGGGGCTATCTTCTTCTTCGAACTCCACAGAGGCAAGTCCTGCATTGTTGTTTTTTAAATAATAACAATAATTATCAAATATGCCAAAACTTTTAATAAATGCATAGCAACCATGGCTCAGGTTTGTTCAACAAAATAAAAATAGTAGTATTTGATAGATTTTTAATTATTTTTAGCTAGAAAAACAATGATGATAGTAGTAAAGAACAATTGCATCAGAAGAGGAAATGAGAGTTACTAGAGAGTAGTGTGCGCTTGCCGACATTGGGACATCCAACGATGAAAATGGAGGGTCGCTTCCCAGTCTCCTCATGGGCTTCCATTTTTATGGATCCATCCTTGTTTTCTTCCATCTGTTGTGCAAATAAGAGTTATACATAACAAGCCCTAATTTGAAATTTTCTCTCCCCATCTCATATCCTGAATCTAACAACTTCCTTTGTCTTGGCCTTTCCATAATTTTCAGTGAAATATCTATATTTATATTTACAAAAAACAAAGGTAAAGATTCCAAATAAAAGGCCTAAACAGAAATAGAGAGATTAAGATGATGGTAAAAAAGGGTGAACTTGATTGGTACTTACACAAGAGAAGGAAAAAAAGGCTAGCTTCAATTCAATTCAAAGAAGAAACAATTCAGAGGTTGAACAAACAGCTAAATGGAATGCAGAGAAATGACTCTAAACATAAGTGTAAGTATCAACAAAATGTTTGCCACAGCATAAAAAGCAATGTTTAAAGAATCTCATGTCTTCCACCAGGATAGCACCTTACCTGCAAAAAGGTGGCTTGAAATATTCAGTTAATTAACAACTGGTTTACTCAGACTGTGTAATTCACAATTAACCTCCAATCCAATTGCTTCTAGTCAACTCTTGCTGTTCATGTGTACTTTGATTCATTTCAGGCCTAAAGGACAAAACTTTAATTTTTGGAGTATGTCATTAAGAAGCATGTCTACAACCTACCAAACTTGAAGGTAACATGGATTGTCAGTACGTGCATATTTGTACAGAAAATGAAATAGACCTCATTCAAAACTCGAGATTAAAACTTATCCTTGTTAAACTTAGCAGGCTTCCCCTACATACCTAAAATTAGAAGTTAGAACATAAACTTTTTTTTTCCATAGTCCTTATCAGATATCTGTATCAACTATCAATTCTTTGATTGGCACAAAATTTGAATGAAACACAAAACACCAGAAGAAGATTGTTCAAAGACTGAAATTCATGTAAGCTAATGCAAGTTCCTAGCGTGCAATTGTGACTGCTGAGCTGATTAAATAGAACCCAATGTTACTTAAATCACTTACTGCAAAAAGGAAGCAGCATATTTCAAAAGCTGCTTAAAATATGAATTACACAAAATCTGAGAAAATCAGTTCTTTATTAACTGAATATGACAAGCCACCTTTTTATTTTGCTGGTAAGGTGCTATCCTGGAAGAACGGGATTAAGAAACTTATATGACTGCTCACTGCTGAACTATTCAAAACTAAACTAACAATTTACAAGCAATTCGAGAACTACAAAAACTAAAGCACGCAAGCAAACAAACCCATCACTAAAACTATTCTCTTAAAGATTAAAAGAATGGAGACAGTTATTTACATCCAAAATCAGCTAAGGCATCGATTTGAAACAGAATTAAAAAAATCAGTTAATAAAGAAGGAAAATCCGAAAACCCTTTTATAGAGACGAAGATATGGAACAGATTTAATAAACAAATTCAACTGAAAGGCACGATCTTTGGATAGAGATCAAATGGAGTGCGATCAGAGTACCTGAGTCGTGGAATGATTTGAGGTTTAAGATAACGATCGAAGAGGGATTTCGGGTTTGCCTTTTTAATCTCGATAACTTTATTTAGTTAAGGCTTAATTCATTTTTTGTCCCCCTAAACTAAATCTTTTTTCAGAACAAAATGTCCCCTAACATTTTCAACCTTACTTATTTCACCTAAAAAATTATTTGTCCAGTTTCAAAGCAAAAGAGCCCTTTAAACCTCTTTTCCTAACTTTCATCGAATGCATGAGCTCATATGCGATCAGCACATTGTCAAAGATGGATCTACCCGGAACAAAAGCGCTTTGGGTTTCATCTATGCATTTGTTAAGGAGAGACCGCAATCTATTAGCTAGAGCCTTTGCAACAATCTTATAAAGCACCTAACAGAGACTAATGGGACGAAATTGGTCCATAGATGTAGGGGACTCAACTTTAGGGATAAGAACGATGCTAGTCAGGTTAACAGATTTTATATCCTTCGTACCTTCGATGAGAGAGATACAAAAATTTGATATATCATCTCCTATTAAATGCCAATAACTTTGATAGAACAAAGCGGGAAAACCGTCAGGGCCAGAAGCTTTCAAAGGGGCCATTTGTTTGATAGCATGATAAATTTCCTCTTTAGTGAATTGCTTCCTCAGCTTCACATTATCATCACTTGTTATCGAAGGCTGAATACATCCTAGAATCTCATTCGGATTATCAACATGCTGCACTGTAAACAATTGCTGAAAATGATCTGACGCAATTTGGGCCATAGCATCTTCATTTGATTCCAAATTTCCATCCTCGCGTTTAAGTTTCTGAATTCTGTTCTTTTTCTTTCGAAAGGAAGCCCAAGAATGGAAAAATCGTGTGTTTTTATCCCCACACTTAAGCCAATTCACTCTCGCGCGTTGCTCCCAAAACAGCTCATCTTTGTCATCCTCTAAGTTAAGAGCAAGCTTGACATTGATCAACTCAGCTAGAACCTCATCATCCGGATCAGTCATGGTTAATTCCTCAAGCCTCGACTGCAATAATGCTCTATTTTTGGTACGACGACCCTTCAATGATCGACACCACTTCTTAATAGCAGCCGCCAGCCTAATTAGCTTTGAGGGGACATCATCTGACAAAGCGTTCCAATTACTCTCGATAATTTCCTCAAAGTCAGGCTCCAATAGCCAATTCGCATCGAATCGGAAAGCCTGAAGAGGGGAGGCAGAAGGATGAGAACCATTACCCTTGGTATCCACAAGGAGTGGACAATGGTCAGAAATAGTATACAATAGATGCCTAAGAGTAAAATCTGGAAACAGATCCCACCAAGTAGTATTAGCTAGACCTCGGTCAATTCTCTCGCGGATATTGGAGGTGGAAAAATGTCCTTTTTCCCACGTATACCATCTACCAGTGTATCCCAAATCGGACAAGTCACAGTCTTGTATAGCTGAACGAAAGCTATTCATTTGACTACTCGGGCGAATACGACCGCCTCGTTTTTCGCTAGCGAGAAGAATCTCATTAAAATCACCAATTGTCAACCACGGCAAGTCCTGATTAGATCCGAGAGACTGATGGAGGTTCCAAGACTCATTCCTACGACTCGTAACGGGATCCCCATAAAATCCTGTTAGGCGCCATGAGACAGTAGACAGAGAATCAGTCACCACCGCATCAATATGGTGGTTTGAAAAACTACAAACGGAAACCTGAACATCCTGAGACCAGCATAGGCAAAGGCCACCCCTTGAGCCATCAGCAGCAATATCTAAACCAGAAAAAAAACCACACCTCCTTCGAACACTCTCCATGCGCTTACTAGAAAGTTTAGTTTCCATTAAAAACACAATTTGGGGACGAACATCTCTCAGTTTATGCCTGAGACGTTTCACTGTTCGTAGCTTCCCCAGGCCACGAACATTCCAGCTTAATATTTTCATTGCGACCGGCTGGCCTGATTAACAAGGCCTGCCGATAAGATAGAGGTGGATCCAGTTGAATATGATATATTAGAAACTCCTGAATTACTGAGTTGAACTCTTGGGCGCTTAGTACTTTCTGTGGGCTCAATTGGATTATCTTCCCCAATTGGGTCCATGAAAACGTCCAGCCCATCATTGCGGTCATTAACAGAAATAGCCTGATTAATATCCCTAGACTGTAGCACTTGGATAGGGCGAGATGATCCAGGGAGAGTAACTCCTCCTAAATTAACGCCTCCTGGTTTAGCACCAACCAGATTTGGTGATGGAAAATTAAATGCAGACGAGATAATATTTTCATCAGCGGGATTAGGGGAACCTGATATCTGTGAATCAGGCGTAATGAAAGCAATAGGATCTCGTAACCACACACTCGTCGGAGGAACTGCCCGGTGGTGAAGGGCTCGTATGGACAGGTCCCATTCACGAGTAATATTTGCCTCACCTCTAGCAACACGGACTGGGCAAAAATTCTCGCCGTGCCCAAGCCTCCCACATATAAAACAGAAGAGAGTGAGTCTCTCATATTCAAATCGCACAAAGTGATGTGACCCATTAGCCAGGGAGATTTTTTTGCGCCGCTTAAGGGGAATTCGGATATCCATCCTTACCCGAACACGCATGATACCCTTGTAGCCCAGAGAAACAGCTTTGACATCATACTCCAAATAAGTTCCGATGAAATTTCCAAGCGATCGAGCAACCCGCTCAGACATAAACCCATGAGGAATCTCATGAATCAAGATCCAGTAATTTAGATGTGTCAAAGGAACCAGCATTGGATCCTCCCCCCTCTTTAAACGATAATGAACCAGAAGATGAGAGTTGAAATTCCACGGGCCCCCCGAATCGATCCGATCTGCGTCTACTTCATTGTAAAAACGAAATAAGAACCGACCTTCGCCTAGATCAGAAACTGAGATACCGCCAACAGGACGCCATAGATTAGCCAAAGTAGAACGCATGGATGGAAAGTTAATCACACTAGTTGTCAAAAAGATACCAACCAAATAGAACTCATAATCCGTAAAAGGAGATGGTGCTTGCAAATCAAGATCCAGCAAACCATCCTCGCTCTCCCCGATGGATAAACCAGCCAACTCATTCTCCACAGTGGCCATAATAAGAGGGATGAGTCGAGAGAGAAAAACAGAAAACCGGAGAGATTGAGAGCCCAATCAAAGTCGTGCCAAAAGGCAGAAAACCAGAAGAAAAGAAGAACGAAAGAGACGTGCTATTCAGCAGAGGGAGAGACGTGCTATTCAGCAGAGGTCTGTCTTGAACAGATTTTTAGTTTTAATTCAAGAAGAACTGGATATGGCGAAAGCTTACGATAGATTAAATTGGGATTTTCTGGAGAAAGTCATGCTACAAATGGGTTTTGACTCTGGTTGGGTTTCACTGATTTTAAGATGTATTTCATCAGTTACTTATTCGGTCAACTTCAATGGCAGGCTTTCGGAGACTTTTTCTCCTACTCGTGGTGTCCGGCAGGGTGACCCCCTCAGTCCGTATCTTTTTCTTTTCTGTGCCGAGGGCTTATCCTCTCTTCTCCATAATGCTAGAGTGTCTCGGCTTATTACAGGTGCCAAAACGGGAAGATCAGGTATTCCGATATCCCATCTTTTTTTCGCTGATGATAGTATTCTATTTGGAAGCAGTACGATTGAAGATGCCACTAGACTCAGGGAGATTGTCTCTTATTATGAACGTGCATCAGGACAATTAGTAAATTACAATAAGTCTGCAATTTTCTTCAGTGGTAATGTTTCCCAGAGCCTTACTAATTCTATTAGTAACCTGTTCAATGTTCGTGTCTCGGTGAATCCAGAAAAGTATCTTGGTTTACCTAATTTGATTGGGAGAAACAAGAAAGCTGCTTTTGCCAGCTTGACGGACAAGATGAACAAGAAGACTGACAGTTGGAGTACTCGATTTCTATTTATGGGAGGAAAAGAGGTTTTTATTAAATCGGTACTTCAAGCTATACCTATATACGCCATGCAATGTTTTCTATTCCCTAAGACCTTATGTGCTAGTCTTGAGCAGATTATGAATAGGTTTTGGTGGCGTAACAATAGCTCTAAAAAGGGGATTCACTGGACTTCTTGGAGCAGTATTTGCTTACCGAAAAAGCTAGGAGGTATGGGTTTCCGTGATTTAGCCAAATTCAACATCGCTTTGCTTGCTAAGCAAGGATGGAATCTCATCAATAACCCTACATGCCTTTTAGCACGTGTGCTTAAAGCCAAATACTACCCGAATGATGATTTTATGACAGCAAGGTTAGGTACCTACCCTTCCTACACATGGAAGAGCATTTGGTGTTCTCGTGGTCTTCTGGAAAAAGGATTGGGTTGGAGAGTGGGCAATGGTCTTTCGATAAACATTTGGCAAGATGCTTGGGTGGCCGGTCCTGGTAATGGGAAAATCAGCCCTCCAGCAACACAGCAAGACATTTGCAGAGTTGCGGATTTGATCAACAGTGAGAGTTATACCTGGAAAACAGATTTAATTAAGGAACGGTTTGCTCCTCCTACTGCTCATAATATTCTCTGTATGCCTCTCCCTCTTATTTCCACCCCTGATCGCAGATTTTGGAGAGGTGATTCCTCGGGCCTGTATAGCGTCCGTAGTGGCTATAGATGGTTGGTCAATTCCTCTCTAGGCTTGAATGGGAACCCCACTGATTTCGTTGATGATTGGTATACTAAGTTTTGTGGTTCCTATTGGTCTCTCCCTATTCCCACAAAGATCCGTGTTTTCTTTTGGCGGTTTGCGCATAATTTATTACCTACCTACCAGAACCTCATCTCCAGGAAAATTCAGATTCATGGTCAATGTATACTCTGTCACTCGGGCTTAGAATCTGTTTTTCATATGGCTTATGAATGTCATTTCATTAAGCAAGTTCTAAATGCTTTTGCTATTATTGTGCCTACTGTGACTAATGAATCTAGTTTTCTACAGTGGCTAGCTACTCTTTTTGAGTCTCTTTCAGCTACACAGAAGCGTTGTATGGTGATTATTTTCTGGGCTATATGGTCTTCTCGAAACAAAGTCATCCATGATGGCTCATCTCAGTCAGTGTCTACCATTGTGGCTTTTGCTAAGTCCTATATTTTGGAACTCGACGGTTTAAAGCCATGTGCCCCTATTGTTCCTAAAGTCAGAAACTCTATATGGAACCCTCCCAATGAGGGTATAATAAAGGTGAATTTCGATTCCAGTTTCTCAACATCAGATTCAAAATCAGTATCAGGGGTGATCTTTCGAAATACAGAAGGGCTAGTAATGGCAGCAGGAATTTATCCTCACCTGAATGTTTACAATGTCGAACATGCTGAAGCCCTCGCTTGTGAGTCCGCCGTCTTGTTAGGACACGAACTGGGTTTTCGGAAACTAGCTGTGGAAGGCGATTCGTCGGTTGTTATCTCAAACCTTATTTCTCCTACAAATAACATTTCCCTATTATGTCATTTGTACAGAAATATTAAGCACAGAAAATCGTATTTTGAGTACATGACCTTTACTCATGTGAATCGGGAGAGGAATCAAGCTGCCCATCGTCTTGCTCAACTCGGGCTATCTTCAACGGAGCCATGCATATGGATCGAGGAGGTTCCAGCGGCGATAGAAGCCACGGTGTTACGCGATAAACAGTGGCGCTCCGTTCCCTAAGGAATGCTAGCAGTTTTGCACCTTGGCCGTAGAAGGGATTCGTGTGGCGGCCTGGGCTTTATCCTTGACTTGATCGGAGTTTCTTTCCACACTCTTCTCTCCGATTTGCCCTCAAGGTTTTCCCCTCTTTTGTAAACCTAATTTTTCAATTCCGACAGGCTTTGTCGGGGAAAGATAGGGGAAGGTTTGGCTGGTTTGTTTTACTTTATTTCCTTATTTTGTTGGTTTAATGTTTTATTTACTTTCCGTACTTTTTCAAAGCCCCACGTGGCTTTTTGTTGTAAGTTTTTTCATTAAATAAATTCCAGCCGTTCCAATGTTCAAAAAAAAAAATTATTTGTCATAACCAATCAAAATGTACCATATCATTTTTTTCTCTCTTTATTTTTAAATTTAAAATAAAAATAAAATATTAATATATTTATTAATTTAATTATATTTCCCAAAATACTCAATTTTTTCCCCTTCGTCTGCTTCTCTAATTTTTCCTAAACCAACTGCAATCTCCTTAACAACTTGCATGAAGACCTTCAATTGCCCTCGTCACAGGGATCGACACAATGAGCTTTGAATCACCTGTTTCACATAAGAGTTTAAGGGAAATTGGGAAAGAAGATGGGGTATTTTGAGTATTTTAAGAAATATAATTAAATTGGTTAATATTTTAATATTTTGTTTTAAATTTTAAAAATAAATAACGAAAATGGCATGGCGCGTTCTGACTGGTCAAGACGGATTTGTTTTTAACGGTGTTAATTTTTTTAGGTGAAATGGGTAACGTCGAAAACGTTAGGGGCATTTTGTCCCGAAAAAAGTTTAGGTACCAAACTAAGAAAAGATGTATAGTTTAGGGGGGAAAGGTGAATTAAGCCTTTATTTAATAGTCACCATCATCGGTTAAAAGTTGTTGGGTTTTTAGCACGCTCGAATCGATCACCGAAACCGTCAAGGAGGGTTGTAATTGCTTGGTGGTTGAATTGGCTAAAACCGAAAATAGTAGACAATTTTTGCACGATGATTTTAGAGTGGTTCGACTACTCAACCGAGTCTACATCCACTACCTTAGCACACCACTAAGGATTTCCCAATTCACTCAACAATGAATTCTTCCTTTTGAGGACAAAGGGTAACCTTACAACCCTATCTTTTCAATGGCTAAGATAGAACCACTCTAGTTTTTCTCTCAAGGCTAAACTAGAACCTCTCCTTTTACAAGGGTAGAAAGATGTAAACAAATATACCTCACAAGGTGGGTGTTTACGAGAGTTGAGCTCACAAGAGTGTAAAGAATAAAAACAATGAAAAACAAAACACTCTCTATACAATATTTACAAGAGAAATGAGGAAGATAAAGACTTAAACGCTATTTCTCTTGATCATGAAGCTTGGATATCATCTCTTGCTATCTTCAAGTGTCCCAAGGGTGTATTTATAGTGTGGAATGAGTATATAGCCGTTTATGGCCGTTGGGGATGTTTCGGAGCCGTTGGAAGCCATTTAAGTTGAGCATTAAATGCTCTCCTGCACAATAGTTTCGAAACCTTTGAGAGGTTTCGAAACCTTAAGAGGGTTTTCAAAAAACTAGCCGTTTTATAGCCGTTTGGAGCCGTTACAGGGCCAAAGTTTCGAAACCTTGTAGAGGTTTCGAAACCTTTGCCTAGGTTTCCAAATTTTTGGCTACTGCCCTGACAAGTTTCGAGACCTTTGTTTAAGGTTTCGAAACTTTACTCTAAAAACATGTATTTTGGGCATTTTTCGACTTTTAAAAGAGTAGTTCGATATAGGTATTCAATCGAACTCTTTCAAAACATTTTGTCAAGTTTTAAGGACTTTTGAATTATTTTTGAAATCTTTAAACACGTCCCTAAAACAATTTTCACATAATTGTTATATCAAAATATTTCTCAACAAAAGTAGACCCGGCAAACTTGACCCGAGACCCGAAACCCGAACCGAAACCCGATTTTGACCCGAACATGATGATTCGAAGTTGACCCGAAACCCGAACCGAACCGAACCGAAATTTTTTGTTGAACCGAAATGGACCCGAACCGAATGGACCCGAACCGAATGATACCCGAACCGAAAGCTGAACCGAATATCGACCCGATTTTAACCTGATTTTAACCTGATTTTGACCCGATTTTAACCCGAATATCTATTTTTAACAATATAATAAATAATAAAATGAAGTATAGAAATTTGAGATCTTGGTGACCAATTTTATAATTTCATCATAAAATATAGCATAAAATTGAAATTGTAGACTAAATTCACAATTTGGAAGTGGAGAAATTTGAGAGTCCAATGACCAATTTTATAATTATACCATATAAATAAATAGGGGTCAATTTTGGCTAAAAATTAAATCTTTGAAATTAAAATGAACGAAAATAACAATATATTAAATTAATAGACTAAATTACAAAGATTAGTTAATTTCAACTAAAAGTAAATTTTTAGAGACTAAATATCACTACGGGGAGGGGATTTCTATATCCGAAGTCTAAACCGTGGGAATACTTGTGACTAAATTAAATTAAACTAAAACTTAAAGTTGACTAAAATGTAACATTTTAAATGTAACATGACCTAAAAAGTAATTAATCTCTAGCTTAAAAAACTGGTAGCTTATTTCCCTCCAAAATTTTGTCTTTTCTCTCTCTATTTTTTCCAATTGTCTTTTTTTTTTCAATCTAGCTTAAAAAATTGGTGGCTTATTTCCCTCCAAAATTTTGTTTTTTCCTCTCTATTTTTACCAATTGTCTTTCTCTTTTTCTTAATTTAATTGAGTTTTAATTTAGATTAATTTAATTGAAATTTCACATTTAGTTTTAAAATTATTTTAATTATGTCCGTGATTTATGCTTTTAGATTTTAGTTAGTTCAATTAGATCCTGAGTTTAATAAATTAATTCATTTCAGACATTATTATTATTATTATTATTATTATTATTATTATTATTATTATAAACTTTGATTTAATATAATTATACAAAAAAAATTATATGGATACATGAAGCTTTGATTTAAATATTTAATCAAATTCAAATGCATAGATTAACAAGTTGAATCAAAATTAATCTCATACACCAATAACTCTAAACTAAACCATAAATACTAAACCTCAAACCTTTAACCCAACTCAAATCGAATTGGCCCGAAAATTTAAATGTTGACCCGACCCGAAATTGACATGACTTTAACCCGAACCGAAAGCGACCCGAACGACCCGATTTTGACCCGAACCGAAAGCGACCGATCCGATATTGACCCGACCCGAAAACAACCGATCCGATTTTGACCCGATCCAATACCCGAACCGAATCCGACTCATCACAGACCCAAATTAGACCCGAACCCGAACCGAAACGACCCGAACCGAATCTAAACCGATTCTAGATAGACCCGAAATGACCCGAACCGAAACGACCCGAACCGAACCCGAACCGAATGACCCGATTGCCACCTCTAGTTAAAAGTTAAAACTGCTCGCTTATGCTGGATTTTTAGAAGTAGGGTAAACACCACCATTGGTCACTAAACTATTTCCACTTTCTTGATTTGGTCACCAACCTATTATTTTTGGCAAAAAAGGTCACTAATGTTAAAAAACTCACTGAAAAATAGGAAAATGGGAATGGTTTAGTGACCAATTTAGGAAAGAAGCAATAGATTGGTGACCAAAATAGGGGAAAAGGTAACATTAGTGACCAAAATAGGAAAGAAGCAATAGATTGGTGACCAAAATAGAGGGAAAAGTAACATTAGTGACCAAAATAGGAAAGAAGCAATAGATCGGCAACCAGAAATGGAAAGAAAAGTAACATTAGTGACCAAAATAGGAAAGAAATATAATGTTAGTGGTGATTTTGCACAAATAATAGTTTTGTGATCAAAACAAGAAAGCAAAAATAATTTAGTGACCAATGGTGATATATACCCTTAAAAGTAATATTTTGGGACAATATTCACCCGCGTTAGAAAAAAATTCTACAAGTGGGTTTAATTTAGGGTTTGTGGGTTAGTTTAGGGGTTTAGGTTTTATGAGTTAGAATTTAAGGTTTATAGTTAGAATTTAGGTTTTCGAGTTTAAGGGATAGTGTTTAGGTTATTGAGTTTTAATATTAGAGATTTGAATTTTAGTTTTTTAAGGTGAATTTAGGCATGTTGATGGAAAAGTTCCACTATCAGTATATGATATAATAACCTTTTAAAAAATAATATTTCAATCTTTAAATTTAATAATTATTTTTAGTTTGGGCTTTAAACTTTATTTTTTATTATTTTCATGATATAATACTATGAGATTATATTAGATGACATAATCACATAGTATCATGTTGTTGAAAGAACTAAGAATAGAAAATATTATCAAGAATTTGATCAGAATTTTATTATCAAGAACAAGGACTAATTTGACAAAATTAAAAATTACATTGAGAAAAATTACCAATTTCAAGGACTAAAAGGTGTTTTATTCCCTTTTAAAAAATTGGGTTTGGGTTGGGTTATTGGAGAAATAAAGTCGGGGCGGGGCGGGGCGGATTCGGGTTTAGGGTGAAAATTTCCTGACCCGACCTGATATATTTATATATATATATATTTATTTATTATATTTTTATATATTATATTTAATATTTTTATTAATTTTCGGGCCGGCTCGAGTTTAGTCGATTTTTTATTAAAATATCGAGATCGGGTCGGGTTATGTTTTTTATTATATCGAGTCGGGTCGAATCGAATCAGAGATCTAATACATTAAAGTCAGGTTGAATTAAAATCAGAGCAGATGATTTAAATTCCGGGTCGAGGTCGGGACGGCCAAAAACCCAAAACGCCCCGTTGTCATCCCTAAAAAGCCAGGAGTAAAAATATACTTGGCAAAAGGCTGAGAAAGCTAATCTAAAAAATTGCATGGTCCATCCAAACCAAACGTACACGTAACCACTAATGTTAATCTCACGGCTATAATAACTAATCCAATCATGGTTCTCATTGCATACCTTAAAAGAGAAAATATGAGAATTCAAATGAGCGTTGTCTGCCACGGGCTCAAATATTGATTGAGTTTATCGAAAAATATAATTCACATGAGCATTGTCTGTCACGGACTCAAATATTATTCAAATTTACCGAAAAAATACATGGGCCATGCATTCTTTTGCATACCTTAAAATGAAAAACATGTGAATTTACATGGGCATTGTCTGTCACGGGCTCAAATATTGTTTGAGTTTACCGAAAAATACAATTCACATGGACATTGTCTGTCACAGGCTCGAATATTATTCGAGTTTACCGAAAATTACATGAGCTATGCATTCCTTAAAATAGAAAACATGTTAATTGAGTTTACTGGAAAATCACATAGGCTCAAATATTGTTCGAGTTTACTGGAAAATACAATTCACATGGGCATTGTCTGTCGTGGATTCGAATATTATTTGAGTTTACAGGAAAAAATTTTAAATAAAGTTTGAGTTATAAAATATGACTCTTCAATTTGACTAACTCAATTTTTTTACTCAACTCGATCGAATGTCCACCCCTATTTAAAACTAACTCAATAGATTTTATAGGCTTAAAACGTGTGACGAAACAAAATGCCAAGAAAAAGCTAATTGTGTTTTGCTTGGTTTGTTGGCTTAATCTAGAATCATAGATTGCATGACTAGGAATTTACGTCTTTTGCCTACAATACTAACCAAAGGACGCTGCCCTCGTGAACTAATTGAATTACATCACAGTTTATTTTTTAGGGTAAACTACAAAAATGGTCCCCTAACCATGCTCCAATTATCTTTTGCGTCCCCCGACTATCAGAAGTTACAAACTGGTCCTCCAACTAAAAAAAGTAACAAATTGGTCCAACACCGTTAAAAATTTAACGGCTGATGACGTGGCAGTTAATTTAAATTGATATAATTACATACTTAGCCCTCAAGTTCTACACTTATTTTAATTTGACCCTAATTCTAAAAAATTAACCCACCAATTTTAATATTCTATCAATTTAGTCCATCTTCTTTTCTATTTCTCTTCTCCATTGTGCCTCCACACAAGCTTCCTATTACAGCCTGCATGAACTTTGCAGCCGCCGACCGCGACTTCAACATACCACATGTCCGGATTCATTTGCCAGAGCACAAACCCACCAAACTCTGCACTTTGCACTTCTGGAGCCATAACGGTTCTTAACAGTCTTTGTGGCAGTTTCATATTCACAAGCTACCATCTTGAGCTTTTCCATTGCATATGCGTTCTGTATGGAGTTTTGCAGCTTCAGCCCACCGGAAGCAGCTGTATACTGCTGCAATATGTACTGAGCAGTGGAAGTTTCTTACAAAATACAAGGAAAATCGGGAAAAAAAACTGAACAATAAGTAAAATTACAGTCGCAACATTTTATCACCAGAATACAGCAAGGGATATAACCTTGTAATGATCAAATGAGAAACTTTATTAATGTTTAGTTTTAAAACAATCTCAATCATTAACACCCTTTTCTAACCATAACTTTTTATGTCTTAAACGTAAGATTAGTACTCAAGATTTCCTTTGCAAACTTGTTTTGTTCACCATTGTGCTGTTGAATAGAGATATCAAGATTTCACACATTTTTTTTTCATTTTTTTGTTTGTTCTTTTAGATGTTTTTTTTTTCTGTTTTTCCACCATTGTTAATGAGGTTAGTTTTAGCTTTAAAGTTGATTACTTTTTTGACTTAAAATCCACTTTTTCTTCGTGTTTACAGTAACGGTTACTCATTCTCCTGGTCTTTATTTTACTTTTCAATAATGCTTTGCATGGAAGCTTTTGAACGCATAATATAATGCGCCTATCCCTATTCGTAATTATTTTATATTCATATAAATTTCATTGTGTTAATAACTTGTTGTTTTTTGAATTTATTTATTTTTCGTGTTTTCCTAAATGAATGCATGCTTTATTTTCGTTTTATCTAGATTAAATGAATCATACAGATTCTTTTATTTTTTCCAGGGGAAAACGGAAAGTTTAATTCTGTTTTTATTTAATAAGTTTTAATAGGGGTTTATTATTCATTTTATTCCGTATTTATTAATAAAAATGGAAATATTCTCATAAAGTTTTAGTGGTTAACTAAGGTGATAATGATTCGGGTCAAATTAAAGGAGAAGAGAAATAGAAAAGAAGATGAACTAAATTGATAGAATATTAAAATTTGTGGGTTAATTTTTTAGAATTAAGGTCAAATTAAAATAAGTGTAGAACTTGAGGGCTAAGTATGTAATTATATCAATTTAAATTAACTACCACGTCATCAGCCGTTAAATTTTTAACGGCGTTGGACCAATTTGTTACTTTTTTTAAGTCGGGGGACCAGTTTGTAACTTCTGATAGTCGGGGGACATAAAAGATAATTGGAGCATAGTCAGGGGACCATTTATGTAGTTTACCCTATTTTTTACCAATAAAAATTAACGTTGGCCGTTATAGTATTAATATGACAGTTAAAGATGCTAATATGACAACTCACGTCCTCACGAGTGAAAATGACGTGGTAGGTGGAAAAATTAATTTTCCGACTGAGTGAAAGCAAAATTGATATTTTGCCTGAATTCGAAGGCAAAATTTATTTTTTTTAGCAACAAAAAGAATTACTCATAATACATTTTTCCGACCGTTGTGCTGGCGTACAACGGTCCCAAAAAATTACTCTCTATATATTTTTTTTATTTTGGCATATATGTAATCCCTTCTATTCGTAGGAGTGTTCATGGTCGGTTAACTAAACTGTATAGTCTAAACGGTTAGTTAACCGTTATAACGATTATTAAATTTTGTTAATCGTAATTTAACTGTCAAAAAACGGTTAACCACTAACGTTTAATAATTAAGACACAGTTAATCGACGGTTCGGTTATAGGTTAATCAGTAACTTATTAGATTTTTTTCACATGATCTTCTTTTGAGAATAATAAAACTATCTCTTCGTTAAATATTATATAAAAATATTCAGGAAAAAAAAAACTTAAATGGTGCGATTTTAAACACTAACTTCATACTTAATTAAAAAAAGGTATCTACATACTACAAAATTTCAACACAACACAAAATACGAAAACTTCGTACTTAGTTTAAAACTCAAGTTCCAGCAGTGTTCAACACATAGCAATACATACACCATCAAAGTTCATGAAATAAAAATACACCATTAAAGTTCCAAAAACAAATGTTTAACTAACATAAAAAAAAACACAAGGTAAACGAAACTTCAATAAGTTAGTAAGTACCGCAAGCCACAAAAGTTAACTCTATGATCAAAACACTCAAGGTCTTCACCGATTTATATTGTATAAATAATTTAAAATGGTTAATTTATAGGTTAACCATTTGTCAAAATTCGTAGCCGTAACTGTAACCATTAACTATCATTTTTAGTGGTTCGGTTAACCGAAACCGTTTAACTTTAACGGTTCGGTTTATTAACTTATAAAATGCAACGGTTATACCGATTAACGGTTACGGTTGACGGTTATGGTTAATTATGTACACCCCTAAATGACGGAATTCGAACTATACAAAGTGGAAGTAAATGAACATCTTCGATGGGTTGACTAATTAATGGATCTCAAATTTAGATATCTATGGATGTCCTGATGTTACTGTATTGAAAAATCAGCATCACTGCTTTATGCTTTATACTGTCAATTTTACTTCCCAGAATAGATGGATGAGAAGGTAATATGACATTGTTACACTATTAAATGTCCGTTCAGAGGGGTGAAGTTCCTAAACAATTATATCATACCTTCTGTTGCTTTGTCTCCTTTTGTTATTGAAATTTGTTAGACAATAGAACCTGAAGCTTATCCATTTGTCCTTGTAGCTAGAAGATGCCGATAACATTGTGGGAGGTGCAGTCACCATGCTTTTGGTAATTCTTAGTCTGCTTGTGATGCCTCAAAGTGATTGTTGATGAATTAATGGCCGATGCCGTCGGAATCTGGCTAGAAAAAGCATGGCTGAACTGCTAGATAACCTACTAGTTAACGGTCGAATTCGAGAAATGTGCACTAATAGAAAAAGCTGAAAAACAGAAAATGGAGTATGTTGATCTACAGCTTGCCATTGAAACCAGATATTGAATATAAATAAAACTGGTTATTCTTCTAAAATGTTGATCTGTCTTATGTAGATATCTTGGCAAATAATAAAGTTGCATGCAAGTAAACAGCAAGGGCATCACTGATTATAAATGGCTCTTGCTCTCAACAAATCCAACCTCTTGCAAATAATGTTCAGCTTCCAAGGCTGCCATGCACCCTGCATTGTTGCAAAACAAAACATTCAAGTCGAGCCCCAATGTGAGCAGCAAAAAGCTTGATGACAGAAAAGAAAAACAACTAACCTGTGCCGGCAGCAGTAACAGCCTGCCTGTACTTCTTGTCCTGGACATCTCCAGCGGCAAAAACGCCGGGCACGCTGGTCTCAGTTGTACCTGGCTTAGTGATAATGTAGCCATCTGGGTCAAGCTGCAGCTGGCCTTCCAAGAACTTGGTGGCAGGCTCATGCCCAATGGCAAAGAACAAACCAGAGACTTTCAGATCAGAAACTTCCCCGGTTAGTAGGTTCTTCACTTTGAGCCCTCCCAAAACTCCTCTCTCCCCATCCCCATAAGCCTCCACCACCACTGAATTCCATATCACCTCTATCTTAGGGTTTGAAACAGCCCGGCTCTGCATGATCTTGGATGCCCTAAATGTATCTCTCCTGTGAATGATATACACCTTGGAACCGTACTTGGTCAGGAAAGTGGCCTCCTCCATGGCAGAGTCACCCCCACCGATCACAGCCAGGGGCTTGTTCCTGAAGATTGGGGCTGCCCCATCACAAACAGCGCACGCTGAGACTCCCCTGTTCCAAAAGCCACCTGCCCCATCCCCTGAACCAGGGAAATTGAGCCGCCTCGCTACGGCCCCCGTGGCCACGATGATCGAGTCAGCCATGACGGTTTTTGCATCGGTGACGATCTTGAACGGAGACGAAGACAGGTCAACCTTGCTGACGGTTTCAGTGAAGATGGCAGTACCAAAGCGGAGAGACTGCTTGCGGCAGCGGTCCATAAGGTCAAAGCCAAGGATGCCATCTGGGAATCCCGGGAAGTTCTCAACATCAGTAGTGGTAGTGAGCTGGCCCCCAGGGGCAATGTCATTAGCCATGTAGCCCTCGAAGAGAATAGGCTTGAGCTCAGCACGGGCAGCATAGATGGCAGCTGTGTGGGCGGCGGGGCCGCTGCCAATGATGCAAAGCTTGGTCCTCAAAGGAGAGTCCATGGGTGCAGAGGCAGAGTTGGAAAAAGATGGTGAGGTGGGAAGGGTAGCGGCAGCGGAAGTGGCGGCAAGGCCTGCCAAAGAGCGGGCTTTTTTGAACAGACTCTTGAGCATCCTGTAGCTAATGCTCCTGCTAGTGCTAGGGTTTCATTTCATTCATCTGGCTTTGCAATCCGTACTGCTTAACTATTCGATACTAAATTAAGAGTTTTGAAGCAGTTCCAGAACTACAAAAGACTAAAGCAAGTAAGCAAACAAACCCATCACCGAACAAACGATTCTCGTAAAGATTGAAAAGCATAGACATACTACTTTACATCTAAAATCAAATAAGATACTGATTGGAAACAAAATAAACCAGTTCATCGAAAAGGAAAACCCTTATTATAGAGAAAATGATACGGAATAAACAAATTCAACTGAAAGACAATCTTTGGGGTGATTAGCTGATCAATCAGAGTACCTGAGTCGTGGAATGATTTGAGCTTTGAAAGAATGCCCAAAGCCGAAGACAGCTTGCTTGCAACTAGAAAAATGTGAAGGAACGCTGCCGAACGAGACGAGTAACTAAAAGGGTTTTCAGGTTTTTGTTTCAAATCTCCTAAAGTTTATCACTTGTTTATACGTTTGACCCTTACATTTGTATACTTCTCTCAAATTTAACCCCTAAATTTGTACTCTTCTCTCAAAATAATATCTGAAACTTTTTCTACATTACATCTATTAACTCCTTTCTGTAATACCGATTAATTTTTTTTATCAAATATAGATGTATTATATTTTTTATGAAAATGTTAAGATTTAAACTCGTAGAAGATAAGTAACATAAACATCTTTGGCCACTCAGTACTCAGTCAATTAGTAAATTATCGTAATACTAATTAATTTTAATTAAAGATGTGACATATTTAATCTATAAGAAAATATCACGTGTCATGTTTTTTTCTCTCAATAAATTACTTTGAAACAACTTCAAATCGCATGAATTTAAAGTCAAAACTTTATTCTAGAAAACTCTGATTCGACCATGCATGATCTTAAAATATTATGTCATTATCGATTAACGGTTTTATAAAATATTACTATTAATAGGTAGGAAGTAAAAAAGTTTAGGACTCCCATGAGAAAAAGATACGAAAAAACCCCAGAAACTAAACTATAACCAAGTACCTAAATTATCATCCATAGTCACTTTAAAGCCCCCCCAATTATTATCTCCATCATTTAAAATAGGGTAAACTACATAAATGACTACCATACTATTGGTAAAGTCGCGATTTGACCACCTTACTTTTTTTCGAAGCAATAAAACCACCAAATTATTTAATTGGTTGCAATGTGACCATCAGCCGTTAAAAACTAACGGAAGGAGTGATATGGCAGTTAATAAAATTGGTATAATTATACATTTGGTCCCCGCTATTTGTACATTTTATTAATTTGGTCCTAGTTTTAATAAATAAAATAATTTTATTATTTAATTAGGCTACGACACGTGTCGCCGTATTATTGGAGGACTTTATTTATATATTTTTAATTTAATAATTTTTATTTTGAAATACTCAAAGAAATACACCCTGTTCTAAAATTCCTGGTGTAAAATATTTTATAGCAGTATTGAATATAATTCATGATTTTGTTCATTGTTTCATCTCCTTCATTCGAGCAAACAACAAACTAAGATATATATTAAATTTTGTACAATGCATCACAAGGATAGCTTTGGTCTAGTGGTAAGGTTGTTCACTCTTAACCCAAATAACGTGGGTTCGAAATCTACTAGAGGCAAGGTGCTTCGAAAAAAAGTAAGGTGGTCAAATTGCGACTTTACTAATAGTATGATGGTCATTTATGTAGTTTACCCTTTAAAATAGTATGATATAACAACAACAAAAACACACACACAATACTTTAATATGTTATTTAAATAAAGAAATTAAAAATACCTATTTGTTTATGCGATGTGAAAATACTTTTAACGTTGATGAAAATGATATTTCCCATCCATATGATAGATAGATTAAACCAATGTGAAACTTAAGTAAGTACATTAGAGTGAATCGGACAATGGAATTTTGTCAGGATTAATCTTATTTTTCAAGACATCTCAATCTCCATGAACCAAAGCCCCTCAAAATCATATCATACATATCTCGCATTGAAAGGGCTTGAAGCCTTGAACTGTCGAACCAAAAACAGAGGGTGCTTGAACTAAACAAGGGCACAAGTAAAACTGTTGCACTAATTTTGAGAACTTAAGCCCAACACTGCATAGACGACTAGTGGAAACGAATAACCCAAGGCCACCCACCTGGTTTTAATATATCCTAGTCATCCACACCTTACCTCCACTGGTCAGCTTTGCTCAAACGGAACACGTACAAACAACTGTCCGTGAAGGGTTACGACCGCTGATGTTTGATGTGGATCAATCCTCGAGGGCAAGCTGACAACCTAACACCACCAAACACAATTTTCAGAATGGTGAAGAGCTAATCAATCACATTAAACCCTGAAAAAGAGGCAAATAAATGAACATGTGAAACGAAGATGAGCAAACACAGAGTAGTTTTGGTGCTGGCTTCTGATCCGGCAAATATGGTACGATAGTAGAATAGCGGCAGTAATGACTGACTAGGGAAGTGCATCAAAGCCACCATAAAAGTTCAATTGACAAAAAGAATTTCACAAAAAGGTTCTAGACTGTCCTTCCCTAAGATTTGCTACAATAGCAGCTTTGAGACTGACCGATCATAAATCAAATAGAAATGAACACATCCACAATGAACATAGTGATTAATTTCTTAACTGATACTTTACTTGTAACAATCTCAAATGGGGCTAGTAAAATTTTAAGAAAATTTTTTGGGAGATTTAATATATATATTTTTTTTTTCCTAAAATAATAAGTTTTGGGACTTAATTGAATGAATTCAGGTTTGGGAAGCTTGATTTATAAGGAATTGATGACCAATTTGAAAACGGAATAAAGTTTGGAGACAAAAGTGTGAACTCCCCAAAAATTTAATGGCTAAGAGTGTATTTTGACCTTTTTTGTTTGAAAGGCAATACATATGCCAATTTAACGTGTTTGGCAGGGGAGGTTTTATTTTTTGGGGGCAGAAGAAAGAAAAGTGAGAAAGAAAAATAGTTAAAGATTCAATCTCAGATCTACCGAGATCCAACCGTCCATTTTCGACACCTCCACCACCATTGCGTTCATCTTGTCGAGACGAGTTCATCGGTACCAACGACATCATCATCGGAGTCACCGTTGGAGGGGGTGTTTGTTTATCGTCGGAAAACTTAAAAAGGTTAGTATTCGAACTTTGAGTTTGAATTTTGAAAATCCGAGGTCACCACCGTGTTCAGAAGGTCGAAAACTATCAGCATGTAAAATTTGGTGGCCAACGGCCGCCCACAGCCGCTGCACGCGCCCCACGCGCCGCCGGTCGCGAGTGGGCTTCGTCTTGGTTGACTGAGCCACCAAGCCGGTTGACCGAGCCGGTTGACCGAGCCGCCGAGCCGGTTGACCGAGCCGCCGAGCCGGTTGACCGAGCCGGTTGACCGAGCCGCCGAGCCGGTTGACCGAGCCGCCGAGCCGGTTGACCGAGCCGGTTGACCGAGCCGCCGAGCCGGTTGACCGAGCCGCCGAGCCGGTTGACCGAGCCGGTTGACCGAGCCGCCGAGCCGTTGACCCGACCCGAGCCGTTGACCCGACCCGACCCGTTGACCCGACCCGGTCAACAGTGACGTCAGCATGACGTTGACCGCTGACGTCAGCATGACGTCAGCGTTGACTTTGACCGTTGACTTTGACCGTTGACCGTTGACCAAAAAGTCAAATTTTCCGAAAAGCCCTATTTTATGTTTTTCGACGTCCTGAGTCCATTTTTGAAGCCCGTTTCTTGAAATTCAAACCCGAAAGCTCTCAAATTGGACTTTGAACTTGAGTCCACTTATGTATTTTAATAATCAAATATGAGTAAGGTGTTTAAAGACTGAAAGTGGAATATTTTTGATGAAGGTATTTAAAGTACCTTGTATTCGGGATGTTGAGGACGTCGCATTCGGGTTCGAGAGTGATCGAACGGAGCATAAGGGTTGACCGATATAGCAAGGATTCAAGGTAATACACTACTACCTCTTGTATGCTTTGAGATCATGTTGGTATTTGTTAATGCATGCATGAAAATGATAAGAAGCGCTGTTAGCCCTACTTAGGTCAAACTAAATATGAAATTGAGTATGGTAATTTAGATAAGACCGAAATGCTCGAACGAGGAAGCTAATAAATCTGAAGTATCTGAAGTTCATTAAGTAATTAATGAGGCAGCTAATCTCCAATTCTGAGCATTAGTGTGAAATGTTTAAATGCGAAAGATACATGGACAAGAGATTACGAAAATGCCCTCAGGGTCTGTAAATGACTAAAATACCATTGAAATCAGAAGCAATCTAGAAATCTACGCTAAATATGGTAAAACAACATGATTCATCTGAAAACCTCGAACTACTTAGAAAGCTATGGAAAGGTGTTAGGTCTTCTTGGACTCGGAATGAATATTCGACTATAGATTTAGGGGAATCTATACATACCCCTGAATTAAGCGAGTGGCTCAAAATATAGAATAGATCGAAATGACTAAAAGTATTGAAAATACCGTTATGGTTAAAATAATCGGAAGGATGGTATTGACTAAAAAGAGTTGAAGTATCCTCGGACACCGAGGTTTACAAATGAACTGGAAGGATGGATAAACCCTTGAGTTCTGAAATGAATGGAGTGGTTGGAAGTACCGAAATATCTTGAATGGCTGAGACGCCCATGGATAAACCCTTGAGTTCTGAAATGATGGACATTCCGAGTTTCAGAATAACTGGAAAACCCCCATTGACTAGAATAAGTAAGTTGTCTTGATAAAATTCTGGAAATGTCGATAAAGCCGAAAATGACCGAAATGCCTCAAGGGTTGAAGCATGACTTACGTACGACAAACACTTTTGATATTAATATAAGGGTAGAAGTCTTCCCGCACAGAGTATTAGTTTGACTACTCCGTGGCAAGCCCTGTGATGAGATATGAAAGTAACCGTTCAGATATACGATATAGTTAAATGACCAAGATGCCCTTGTTGGCCAAAGTAATCAAAATAGCCTGAATGTATCTAATATCATGAAAGGTCTTGACGTAGAAATCTCTGAATGTCTGGTTGGATACCTGATGAGCAAATAGAATTTCTGAGCTACCGTTTACGCCTTGTTGGTATGAATTACCAAAATGCCATGTATGATAAAATGACCAGAATGCCCCTGGTAGGCTTAAATGGCTAAATTACTCATGATATGCCTAAACTCTCTAGATCTTGATGTATCATCTCCCGACTATCTGGTTTGAACTGGTAGTACAAACCCCTCTTTTAATAGAGGCATTGTTTCAAAGATTTATTCAATTGTCAAAAGTTAATGTGTTCTCCTCAGTAAATGTAAAGTATCTCCAAAGAGTAAATTGTTCCACCTAGTGTGTTCCATGTGTTCAAAAGTTAATGTGTTCTCCTCAGTAAATGTAAAGTATCTCCAAAGAGTAAATTGTTCCACCTAGTGTGTTCCATGTGTGCCACGCGCCTGTTTTACATACTGTTTTACATGTTATGATACCGATAACGTGCACTTGTTTGACATATGTGAATTCACATGACATGTTTTATAAATAAGCATGACCGTACTGTATTTATGATATATGCATATGCACCCGATATGGAAAACATGCTACATGGATAATGTGTTACTAAAAATACAGTTATTGATTAATGAAATATTGATGATATGATTCACTGGGGTAATTGGGACATGATATGAAGCTACATACGGCTCAGCCCTGATCCAGCTGGTAAGACCGTCCCGTTTACGGATCCTAGGCTTTGGCCAGGTCCGCCCGTTTACGGATTCTAGGCTTCGGCCAGGTCCGCCCGTTTTCGGTTCCTATGCTACGGCAAGGGCCGCCCGTATTCTAAGGTATTCCTTAGGATGGTACCCTCGCCCAATGGGCTCGGGTTAATGCCTGTACATGATACCGCACTGGGGAAACTAAATACTGGAGTATGGTTGGAGGGTAAATAAAGAATTGAAAATGTATTCTACTGCTACATGAAACATATGTATATGATATAAAAAAAGGTTTACTGCATTGTTACATTTCATGCATTAATGTTGCACTGTTGGAACACACTAGACCCCAAACTCTCTGATTTCTATCTCGTATGCTACCAGCCTATATAATTCCCCGTCTAATTCTCAAGGTCTGAATAAAGAACAAATATCGTTATTCTCGAGTATGATGTAACCTCGAAATAGTAGAACTGAAATGGAGACCGTTACTGCGCGAAACATCAGGAAAATGTTATGCTTATCATATATCTGCATGAGCTTATAGCATCTTTTGGTAGTTTGTATTACTGAGCTTTTCGAAGCTCACGTTGTTTTTACCATCGCAGGATAAAAGAACATATCATGGTATAAAGTATGACATCAGTGTTCGGAGTTCTCTCGGCGTTGCCTTTGGAGTACGGTACTGTATAGTTAGTGGGCATGTATGTCATGTACTGTTTAACGAAAATGTCTGTAAACTATTTTATGAAGTTTTTATTATGTGTTTAAATGACACCCGAATGATATTTTAAACAGAAGTGGGTTTTACAACTTAATAAATGTTTTAAAAATATTTTATGTGTATTTTTACCGTGGGTCGCTCTCGTGACCCTAATGTGACTTCCTAGGATCCGTAGTAACGCATAGGCGGGTCTAGGGGGTTACATTTAGTGGTATCAGAGCTTAGAGTTGCGTCTTTCTGGGTAGATCGGCCGATCGTCTGTCGTAGGGTGTCTGGTCTGTACATGCCCCTAGATTCTGACCGTACTCCACCAAGCCGAAACTCTGATGTTGAATCATTTCTTTTGAAATAACCAAATCTGAGTATTCTGCCTTCTATAGCTCAGCATCTGCTTATAGAAAATATCTATAACGTTCGTCTGTGCTTTGAATTAAAAGTTTGAATTTAAATCTGGATAAGAGACTTGAGATGGTTTATGCTTGTGAATCAGGTTAAGAATAAATGTTTGATCATGCGTGATAACTAATGTAAGATTTCATGAAAGGCTATTCGGTGATAACGACTGTGTTTGAAAATACCCTAAAAAAAAAATCTATGAACTTCAGAGAGAAGTGCTTGTCATAATGCCGGAAGTATATAATCTGTGGTACCTCTGTTAAACATGAAAAAAAAATAGTTGTCTGAATATTACGTTGAAGGTAAGTGAAACCTTAGTTATATTCGATCAATATGAGGAAAGGCATCTCCTCCATAGGGTGGCTTGGTATATCGATAGATGTCATCCCTGATTGAAATTTGGTGTTACATCCTGATTCTGGAGGGCCCTGGTTGACGTTTTGAGTACTTGCATAAACTTCACGCACAGTCCATCCGTAAATTGATTGTCAACCTTGTAGAGTAATTCAGATTCTGATAGACGTACTTTCAGACGGTAAGATCGACTTCTGTGGTGGCGAGAATGTTTTGTATTCTTGACTGAGTATGCTATAATAATAACAGCTATCATGTTAGTATCCGTATGGCACCGTATGAGGCTCTGTATGGTCATAAGTGTCATACTCCGGTCTGTTGGACAAAGTTGTATGATAAGAAGGCTTTGGGTCCTGAGTTGATCCAAGAGACTGAAGAGACTGTCGGACCGATTCGCAATCGTCTGAAGGAGGCATTTGATAGATAGAAATCTTATGCTGATCGAAGAAGAAAAGATATTGAGTTTGAAGTCGGTGATCAAGTCTTTCTGAAAGTATCTCCATGAAAGAAAGTACGAAGTAAAAAAAAAGAAAAAAAAAAGAAAAAGGAGTTGAGTCCGATATTTTTGGGCCGTACCGTATCATGAAGAGAGTTAGGCCAGTTGCCTATCAGCCGGAGTTACCTCCTCAGCTCAGTCGTATTCTGAATGTCTTCCATGTGTCCATGTTGAGACAAAATAATCCAGATCCTAGTCATATCATTCAAGTTCGGAATGTAGAGTTGAAGCCAGACTTGTCCTACAAGGAGGAACCGATACCGATCTTGGATTTTGATGAGAGAGTTCTAAGAAAACCGACGCATTCTGATGGTAAAAGTACAATGGAGAAATCAGAGTCCTAGTGAGGCTACTTGGGAGATCGAAGGATCCATGAGAAAACAGTTTCTACATCTGTTTGATTCAGGTAAATTTCGAGGACGAAATTTTCTTAAGGAGGGGAGAATTGTAACAATCTCAAATGGGGCTAGTAAAATTTTAAGAAAATTTTTTGGGAGATTTAATATATATATTTTTTTTTTCCTAAAATAATAAGTTTTGGGACTTAATTGAATGAATTCAGGTTTGGGAAGCTTGATTTATAAGGAATTGATGACCAATTTGAAAACGGAATAAAGTTTGGAGACAAAAGTGTGAACTCCCCAAAAATTAAATGGCTAAGAGTGTATTTTGACCTTTTTTGTTTGAAAGGCAATACATATGCCAATTTAACGTGTTTGGCAGGGGAGGTTTTATTTTTTGGGGGCAGAAGAAAGAAAAGTGAGAAAGAAAAATAGTTAAAGATTCAATCTCAGATCTACCGAGATCCAACCGTCCATTTTCGACACCTCCACCACCATTGCGTTCATCTTGTCGAGACGAGTTCATCGGTACCAACGACATCATCATCGGAGTCACCGTTGGAGGGGGTGTTTGTTTATCGTCGGAAAACTTAAAAAGGTTAGTATTCGAACTTTGAGTTTGAATTTTGAAAATCCGAGGTCACCACCGTGTTCAGAAGGTCGAAAACTATCAGCATGTAAAATTTGGTGGCCAACGGCCGCCCACAGCCGCTGCACGCGCCCCACGCGCCGCCGGTCGCGAGTGGGCTTCGTCTTGGTTGACTGAGCCACCAAGCCGGTTGACCGAGCCGGTTGACCGAGCCGCCGAGCCGGTTGACCGAGCCGCCGAGCCGGTTGACCGAGCCGGTTGACCGAGCCGCCGAGCCGGTTGACCGAGCCGCCGAGCCGGTTGACCGAGCCGGTTGACCGAGCCGCCGAGCCGGTTGACCGAGCCGCCGAGCCGGTTGACCGAGCCGGTTGACCGAGCCGCCGAGCCGTTGACCCGACCCGAGCCGTTGACCCGACCCGACCCGTTGACCCGACCCGGTCAACAGTGACGTCAGCATGACGTTGACCGCTGACGTCAGCATGACGTCAGCGTTGACTTTGACCGTTGACTTTGACCGTTGACCGTTGACCAAAAAGTCAAATTTTCCGAAAAGCCCTATTTTATGTTTTTCGACGTCCTGAGTCCATTTTTGAAGCCCGTTTCTTGAAATTCAAACCCGAAAGCTCTCAAATTGGACTTTGAACTTGAGTCCACTTATGTATTTTAATAATCAAATATGAGTAAGGTGTTTAAAGACTGAAAGTGGAATATTTTTGATGAAGGTATTTAAAGTACCTTGTATTCGGGATGTTGAGGACGTCGCATTCGGGTTCGAGAGTGATCGAACGGAGCATAAGGGTTGACCGATATAGCAAGGATTCAAGGTAATACACTACTACCTCTTGTATGCTTTGAGATCATGTTGGTATTTGTTAATGCATGCATGAAAATGATAAGAAGCGCTGTTAGCCCTACTTAGGTCAAACTAAATATGAAATTGAGTATGGTAATTTAGATAAGACCGAAATGCTCGAACGAGGAAGCTAATAAATCTGAAGTATCTGAAGTTCATTAAGTAATTAATGAGGCAGCTAATCTCCAATTCTGAGCATTAGTGTGAAATGTTTAAATGCGAAAGATACATGGACAAGAGATTACGAAAATGCCCTCAGGGTCTGTAAATGACTAAAATACCATTGAAATCAGAAGCAATCTAGAAATCTACGCTAAATATGGTAAAACAACATGATTCATCTGAAAACCTCGAACTACTTAGAAAGCTATGGAAAGGTGTTAGGTCTTCTTGGACTCGGAATGAATATTCGACTATAGATTTAGGGGAATCTATACATACCCCTGAATTAAGCGAGTGGCTCAAAATATAGAATAGATCGAAATGACTAAAAGTATTGAAAATACCGTTATGGTTAAAATAATCGGAAGGATGGTATTGACTAAAAAGAGTTGAAGTATCCTCGGACACCGAGGTTTACAAATGAACTGGAAGGATGGATAAACCCTTGAGTTCTGAAATGAATGGAGTGGTTGGAAGTACCGAAATATCTTGAATGGCTGAGACGCCCATGGATAAACCCTTGAGTTCTGAAATGATGGACATTCCGAGTTTCAGAATAACTGGAAAACCCCCATTGACTAGAATAAGTAAGTTGTCTTGATAAAATTCTGGAAATGTCGATAAAGCCGAAAATGACCGAAATGCCTCAAGGGTTGAAGCATGACTTACGTACGACAAACACTTTTGATATTAATATAAGGGTAGAAGTCTTCCCGCACAGAGTATTAGTTTGACTACTCCGTGGCAAGCCCTGTGATGAGATATGAAAGTAACCGTTCAGATATACGATATAGTTAAATGACCAAGATGCCCTTGTTGGCCAAAGTAATCAAAATAGCCTGAATGTATCTAATATCATGAAAGGTCTTGACGTAGAAATCTCTGAATGTCTGGTTGGATACCTGATGAGCAAATAGAATTTCTGAGCTACCGTTTACGCCTTGTTGGTATGAATTACCAAAATGCCATGTATGATAAAATGACCAGAATGCCCCTGGTAGGCTTAAATGGCTAAATTACTCATGATATGCCTAAACTCTCTAGATCTTGATGTATCATCTCCCGACTATCTGGTTTGAACTGGTAGTACAAACCCCTCTTTTAATAGAGGCATTGTTTCAAAGATTTATTCAATTGTCAAAAGTTAATGTGTTCTCCTCAGTAAATGTAAAGTATCTCCAAAGAGTAAATTGTTCCACCTAGTGTGTTCCATGTGTTCAAAAGTTAATGTGTTCTCCTCAGTAAATGTAAAGTATCTCCAAAGAGTAAATTGTTCCACCTAGTGTGTTCCATGTGTGCCACGCGCCTGTTTTACATACTGTTTTACATGTTATGATACCGATAACGTGCACTTGTTTGACATATGTGAATTCACATGACATGTTTTATAAATAAGCATGACCGTACTGTATTTATGATATATGCATATGCACCCGATATGGAAAACATGCTACATGGATAATGTGTTACTAAAAATACAGTTATTGATTAATGAAATATTGATGATATGATTCACTGGGGTAATTGGGACATGATATGAAGCTACATACGGCTCAGCCCTGATCCAGCTGGTAAGACCGTCCCGTTTACGGATCCTAGGCTTTGGCCAGGTCCGCCCGTTTACGGATTCTAGGCTTCGGCCAGGTCCGCCCGTTTTCGGTTCCTATGCTACGGCAAGGGCCGCCCGTATTCTAAGGTATTCCTTAGGATGGTACCCTCGCCCAATGGGCTCGGGTTAATGCCTGTACATGATACCGCACTGGGGAAACTAAATACTGGAGTATGGTTGGAGGGTAAATAAAGAATTGAAAATGTATTCTACTGCTACATGAAACATATGTATATGATATAAAAAAAGGTTTACTGCATTGTTACATTTCATGCATTAATGTTGCACTGTTGGAACACACTAGACCCCAAACTCTCTGATTTCTATCTCGTATGCTACCAGCCTATATAATTCCCCGTCTAATTCTCAAGGTCTGAATAAAGAACAAATATCGTTATTCTCGAGTATGATGTAACCTCGAAATAGTAGAACTGAAATGGAGACCGTTACTGCGCGAAACATCAGGAAAATGTTATGCTTATCATATATCTGCATGAGCTTATAGCATCTTTTGGTAGTTTGTATTACTGAGCTTTTCGAAGCTCACGTTGTTTTTACCATCGCAGGATAAAAGAACATATCATGGTATAAAGTATGACATCAGTGTTCGGAGTTCTCTCGGCGTTGCCTTTGGAGTACGGTACTGTATAGTTAGTGGGCATGTATGTCATGTACTGTTTAACGAAAATGTCTGTAAACTATTTTATGAAGTTTTTATTATGTGTTTAAATGACACCCGAATGATATTTTAAACAGAAGTGGGTTTTACAACTTAATAAATGTTTTAAAAATATTTTATGTGTATTTTTACCGTGGGTCGCTCTCGTGACCCTAATGTGACTTCCTAGGATCCGTAGTAACGCATAGGCGGGTCTAGGGGGTTACATTACTAGCTGAATATATAATCGAATTATTTCAGATAAAAGCTTAATTAACGAGACAAAGGTGCTTATGTGGATGAACCAAAATACAATATAGCTCTGTTGGGAATTGGAAGGATCTTTATATTAGAGGCATTTCAAAGATTAGTCAATTTTTATGAAATACAGGACTGAACAAGCAAACGGGACACGAGGTTATCTTTAAAATGTTTTTTTATATGAAATAAATGGTATCAGTTAACTTTAAAGTCTTCTCATTTATATAATTATTATTTATAGAAGATTCGTTATCATGGATGAGAAACTAACAGCAGAACAAAACATGGCGTACAAATATATTCATGATAATGAAATCTAGTTGACATAAGGGAAAGTTTACTCTAGTTAGTAAAGCAATTATAACAATACTGCCCACTTAGAATAAGTCAGCACCAAACCTTTTTGAACGGTGTGACGCCCCAAGGATTATCTGGATGCTCAGGTTCGCCGCTTATTACTAAGCGTCCTGCAGGATCAGATTGTACACGCACCTAAAATTGCAAAATAACCACATAAGAAACTTCCATAGACAGTACAAAAATTTAGCATTAATTTCATCACGGAAGAAATGAGTATTATTAGCTAATGCCATGAAATATACATCTCAAAGCTGCACAATCACATTCTCATGCTCCATAAAACCAAATGCTTAGTAAAGCTGCATTTTAAGGCCAATCTTTAAATGATGATGATTTCAGTGCAAGACATTTCTGTGTGGATTGATTCGAACCATACGTGCTAGAAGAAAATGAAAAGTATACATAATTTTACAAGTTTGTTCACTGACCTCCTCCCGAAGAAGGCCTGGAACTAAAGCATAGACCTCAAAACAATCTTTCTGCAAAATCAAAACAAGTCAACTTTCACACACACACAAAAAAAAAAAAAAAAAAAAAAAACAGAAATCATGTCATTTCTGGAGATCAGGGGCAAGGAAACTTACAGTTTTCTGTACATTGATCTTAACCCAATCTGCTGGGGATCCAATATCAACCACTGCTGTCTCGACACTAGAGAATTAAGAATTAAGTCAAACAAAATGTTAATGCTCATGGTAAAAACCAGAAAAATATAACACGGATCTTAACTGTGTCTTCAATACTTTGGTGGAAGAAGCCTTGACAGCATAGTCCGAATATGATGGTTTCTTACGTTTAAGCAAACCTGCA
The DNA here is from genome assembly GCA_030270665.1 of Hibiscus trionum. NCBI lineage: Eukaryota > Viridiplantae > Streptophyta > Magnoliopsida > Malvales > Malvaceae > Hibiscus > Hibiscus trionum. The sequence goes on along the minus strand of BSYR01000021.1, from coordinate 5,147,538 downwards.
TTAATATGCAAGAATCCAGCTTCACAGATCTTCATTGGCTTTAAAACAGCTAGAAAGAAAAATCGGTTTAAAGGACTTAAATGACATACCCAGGCTTTTAAGCTGTTTTTCACGCTTTTGTTGAGAAACCGAATTCTTATCCTACAAGGGAAAATTTGCAACATAATATTATATTATCAAAAGATTACATATGAAAACGCACAGAACTAGGAGAAGCACAGCTCTTCTTTTTGCCTTTTTCCCACTTTGTGGATGAATAGGATGGGAAATATAGGGAGATAAATTGACCACTAGATTTTCATACACACCTTAATTATCGGGTCACTGACTTCACCATTACGGAAATGACCTGAGTGCCAACCCTTCATAGCACGTGCAGCTGCATCCCTTCGTGCCCTACCAGATCCTGAAGCCTACTTACAAACAGCATCAGAAAGAATGTTGGAAGGGTAATTAAGAATGATAAACCTCACTAAATGGATCTAACTACGGATGCAAAGTGTAACAAACTTTTGATAGTATAGAATATCACCATACAACTTTTATGTAGATAAGGTTGGGAAAACATGATTGTGTAAATTAATACTTTTAAATACACAAAACTTACCACAATATAAATTCTTTGATTTTCTATAAAAAAAAATATCTGACAGCTGAAAGATATTTCATATTACCTGATTATCAACATTCATAGCCTCTGATTGTGACGAAATAGGTATATTAAGCTCGCCCCCAGCTGTCTTATGCCTTTCATAATCAAGGAGTGCCTATACACGCACAAAAACAAGGCTTAGACCAGCCCCAATCATAAGATGGAAACAAGGCACAAAACCCAATTTTGCATAGAATATATGTGAATCACAAAGAAAATTATGAAGTTACACAGCAGCCTATGACATGGCATATCATGCCAACCTCTGCCACCTAAATGGCCCTCAATTTGATGTGCCAATAATGGTACCAGAAAGGTATTGACAGGAACTTGAGTACTCCAAGCCTTTTTTCTTCTATTCTATGCAACATAATTTGCAAGTATAGAGGTAACAAAAGGTGCAGACCACAGACCCATGCAGGGATGTTAACATACGAAAAATGAAATGCAAGACTGTTTGCCCAAGCATGCATGATTCACAATGTAAATACCTTCTCATAGAAACCACGAAATGTCCATGAAACAGTAGTACAGGTTCTGCACAAATAGAAACAGAAATGATATGAACATCATTGATCCTTGAGGTTGGGGAGGTAGGAAGAGAGAGAGAGAGAGAGAGAGAGAATCAATACAGCAAATACAGCACCTTCACTTCTTAATGAGCAACATTTTAAGAACTACAGTTCATAGCTGATTTCAAAAGTAATTGATTTACACAGGCAAGTAAAAAACCAGCAATAAAGTAACTTTTCATCTTGCTCCTTACTTTGGGGGCTTGAACGATTCTCCAACTTGCCGCCACAATTTTAATGAAGTTACCTACTCAAAGCCAAAATGTCAATTAATTCACATTTGCAACAGAAAAATAATGCGTATAAAGAGTTAACTTTACAGAATACAGTCATCTGATCAGTCCACAGTTCCAACAATAAACAGTGGTGTGATTTGTGAAATACACAGTTTAAGAGAAATCCTTTAAAAATGTAAGTGCATGTATGTACGTAGGGATCAGCAAAAAAACCGTATAAACAGAACCAAAGTATGTGGATGGTTAATGGTTCACAAGTTTAAAAACCATGGTTACCCGAACTAAACCGAATTCCATTTTTTATTTAGTTTATAATGTAAAAATAAGTATTTATATTCAAATAGTGAAAATAACTTTAAAATACTATATAAGAATTATTAATTGTTTTTATTTACTTGAAAACTAATTCTTTTAGAAATGCTTATGAAAGAAGACTTTAAAACTTTGTCAAATAATGTAGAAAAAAAAAACATAAAAGAAAGCCATTTTGTCAAAATAAAGTCAAAAAAAATCAAACCCAAATTAATATGGAAAAACAGAGGACCAAGCCGAGCTGGGTTAAAATGGATGGTTCCAAAAATCCAAGAAACTCGACCAATCTGAACTGTGTGTGTGTGTGAGAGAGAGAGAGAGGGAGAGAGTTTTACAAGAGGATTAAGTTCATAATGAATACTCTACAATCAACCATACTGAAATTTGTGTTCACTTTTCTAATCTAAGTTCTCAAAAAGTAAAAACTTATATGAGTAGAAATGTAGTATTTGCCAGTAATTCAGAAACCTTGAATAAACAAACAGAAACCTTTCTTAAAGTGATCTTAGAGAAAAGGCAGTTCTCTACGGGAGGATTTATTTACACCCACATAAAGTAGCAATAACAAGATTGTGACTAGCATTCCACTGAAACAGCATTTGTAAAAACAATATGCTCGATTACCTTCCAGGCAGTTTGTATACAAAATGCCAAACAAGATCCAAACATAAAGAAGTTTGCAGGACGAAATGAATTAGAGCCAAGACTGAATATTTCATGCAAACTGTAAGTTAAATTTATTCCATTTGAAATTACTTAAAATATGGTAATTTCCGGTCTAATCATACTGCATTCCTTAACTTGGCTACCCTAAAACCATATACAATTCGTAGAAGTAGAATAGTACAATGCATCTGATATTTTATAAATTTAACAGAAATCAAGGCAAACATGCATACCTTGTCATAGCCGCCCAATTTTATAACAGCTCTCCACAACCTTATCCCCATAAAAGTGTATAAGTGTCAGTCAAATAGAATTTACAAATACATCATACTTGCAAAGAGTAAACAGTAATGTAAGTACCAATAAACTTACTTGAGGCAATTCAGCCCTTCACCATAAAATTTAGGGGGCTTAAATTCTATGTCTTTCTCTTTGAAGAAACTTTCCAGTTGCGCCATGAAGGCTGATTGCTCCTCTTCTGTTCCTGACTCATTGCCATCGCCATCCAAGAATAATGAGAGCTCAGAATTGCTGCCCCCATTAACAGGGGTTATAGGCAACTCCGGTTTATCAACCCCATTCTTCACATCTTCCGCTTTTGCCTTCATATCAGAAAATGATGGAGAAGGTGTAAATGGTTCAGGTTCATTAAGGCATGTTGGTATGGGGTTACGATCGCGATTAGTTTCACTCAGAGGTAATGCAGAAGAAGTTTCAGTTTTGGCAATTTCTGTGAATTTAGGAGGTGAGACAGAGGAGGTTTCATTTTTGACATCAGTTGTAGCTTCAGCAGCTTGAAGATGATTGGAGGGAGAAGGGGAGTCACTTTTAGAATCAGTGTGGGTCTTGAAATCGGAAATAGCAGAGGATTCAGGTTTCACATTGCCTGGGGTCTCTATAGCAGTCTTCAGCGAAGATTGGTCATCTTCGGGGACAGGAGTAGAATGTGGTTGTATGTTACTATCAGCATTTGCATGCCGTGTGTGATCGGCCATGGTGTTGGCCTCCAGAGGCACGGAGGAAGGGGAAGAAGGATTTTGCTGAAGCGGTGGATTAACAGGACAGTCTCCGTCATTCATGTTAGAAGCACCTGATATCGGAACAGCTAGTTCGCCCTCCTTGTATTCATTTTCCTCGGTATCACATGCCTTGGATTCCATTAATGAAAGGTTGAAAACTCCTACACACCCATGTTATATTTAGTTTCTTCTGTTCCTTTTCTTTCTTTGTAAAGAGAAAAAAATAACAAAATGATTCTGAATTAACAACTGAGCAGCCCTTTATTTTAATGGAAGCGAAACAGATATAATTACAAAACCATAACCAGAGATGAGGCGAAGAAGGAAATCATAACAATAAAATTGAACGCGAATACTTAAAATTTAGCAGGAGAATGAATCGAACCAAAAACAAAGAACAATCTCTACGATTTTATTGCAATTGCGTGAAGATACTGCAATTATTAAATAGGGGAAGAACAAGGAGGAAGAAAGAAGACTTGCCTGATCGGTAGGTTGAACCCTAATCAAATAAAACCCTAATGATCTTGTGTTTTAACAGAATTCCTTCTCTAGGTTTTATTAGCTGCAGCCACTACTACTACTGGCATTAGAAAATTGTTCAATCACGCACTCCTTCACTTCAGGTTCAGACACACTAACCTTTTTTTTTTCTTTTCTGCGCGCGACGTTTTTCTGTCTTAGGATCTTTATTTCTGTTCCGTTCGGTCTTACGACTTTGGACTTCAAAGTTTCCGACATTCAATTCAATGCTAATGCCACCGCAGCATTTTTAGTCGGTTGAAATCGAATTAATTTGCTTTTAATTTTTAATATATACACATATATATAGTTTACAAAATCCTTTCCACTTTTTAGTTTAGATATTTAGGTTGTGATTTAGGGCATAAAACTTTAAGTTGTAATTTGTAAAGCGTGAAATTTAAGATTTATGGTTAGAATTTAGAGTTTAGGGTTTAAAGTTTAGATTTTGGGTAAATTTTATCTACATTAATTAGAGTTTAATGTATTATGTATTTTTTATGCATATAAATAGATGATTTACTGAAGTTATTGTATACACAATTTTATATTTGAGAATAATACAAATCTCTTTTTCTCTCATCTCTTTGCTCTTTTATTTTTGTTCGTTGTTCTTCGTTATTTTATTCACAATACATTATCAACACGGCTTGCTCCAAAGCAACAATTTATTTACATCGAAGATCAGATTCATCTACTATACATCAATCACTCAATTCAGTCTTTTAAAAATATAAGAGATCAAAAATCGTAAGTGAAAAACGAAGGTTAGTATTTTTTGCTTTACCTTTATAATTACGTACAAGGTATGTTAAACTTTAATTTCGATATCAATTGATTACTTGTTTATTTTGTCAGTGCTTTATATTGTTTCCATAAAAAGGAGGGGTTGATTTTGCTTTTGCTTGTTTAATTTTAAGCCGAATATAAAAAAAAGAGTTTAATGTTGAGAAAAATTTTAAAACGAGCAGATTCAATTTAATATTGTTTGTATAATTTTAAGACTAAAAATTAGCTTGAAAAGTCTGATATAATTAGCTTCTTTATATATATATCGATATAGTAGTTGGTTAATTATTTTTAATTTAAAATCAATATATTTTGATCTATTGTTTAGATATTATTTCGTTCTAATAATCCATAAAATATGGTCTAATTATTTATGTTTTCATGGCTTATTATCTTTTAACTTAAAGTGGCTATAAATACTTGCATTAAACTCGTTGATTCTTTATAAAATTGCGTACACTAATTCATTTTTTTTGGTGGGCAAGAATTAAAGATACACGCATGTAAATTGAGACGAAGATTATCGCCCATGGTCATTGTTATATTTACATTATATTATAATTAAAAATCAATATATATATTTATGTTATTATTTTTGTGAGAGTTGATTTTTTAATCGTATTTTGAGTTTTACATGATATGGCGCTTCGAAAGAGACGTGACGTAAAGGAATTATGAGAAGATGTATTGGTCATTTGCTATGTCTCCGTTGTCTTCGAGAGGAAACTCATTATCGGTAAACTTTACTTTTATTTTTATTCTTTAAAATACAATTTTAAAGTGCGATAAATCATGATGATTTTGAATCTACAAGAAGATTGTTATAAAGTCTATATTTTCTCAAAAGCAATCAATCTTCCTTGTCGAGAAATCGACTATAGACTTCTCCCAAGTTCAAGTTACGAAAAAATCGTCTTGATCCAAAAAAAATTGTGGGAGACATTCCCTGAAGTGAATGCAAGCATGATGTTTATTCCATGTAATTATTGGATCCGTTTCATTCCATGCAAACATGGTAAATCACTATTTAATTGGTAACATAACTTCGATATAATCCAAGTATATTGGCTGGACATCCCGTTCTGTGAGGCTATTGGTCTCGAAGGAGGTTTTTAAAGGACCTTGTGGACTGGTTTAACAATGTCGCGTACGAGGATTAAATCTTTGTTCTCTGTGATAAGGATATGTGAAAAAGGTTTCAAAGGCCCACTGGTTCTACTCTATTCTCTGAAGTGAATGTGAGATTATATTATGAAAGGCAAAATGACAAAAGATGCCCCTAACGTTTGCATGTTTTGTCATTTAGCCCCCTATTCTTTTTTTGATCCAAATATGCCCCCAACGTTTGCTTGTTTTGTCATTTGGCTCCCTATTCTTTCTTTTGGTCCAAATATGCCCCCAACGTTTCATTCGTAGTCCAAATATACCCTCAACGTTTCAATTTGGTCCAAATATGCCCCCGTTAGATGGAAACTGTCAGACAACTGATGTTCAACAGCTGATGCTGACTGGACTTACCACGTATTAAGATCTGCTGATGCCACGTCAAAATCTTTTTATAAGCCGTTGATCGTAAGTTGATTGACAGTTTACATCCAACAGGGGCATATTTGGACTATGAATGAAACGTTGGGGGCATATTTGGACCAAAAGAAAGAATAGGGGGCCAAATGACAAAACAAGCAAACGTTGGGGCATATTTGGACCAAAAAAAAAGAATAGGGGGCTAAATGACAAAATATGCAAACGTTGGGGGCATCTTTTGTCATTTTGCCATTATGAAAAGAATAAAAGTCACATTAGAAGTTGTGGTCATGATTGAAACCATGAATATAGACATGGAAAATATGGTCATTTTAAGGATACTTCTACCCACCGGTAGTGAGGTTATAATGTAGAACTAATGTTTTGATATAATAATTGAAAAATGTTTTGGACTAATTTGAAAAGAATTTAAAACACGTCTTTAAGTCCAAACAACTTGAAAACAAGTTTGAGGCATTTTAAAAGGTTTTTGGCAAAGTTCTTAATGCTTTAAAATATCCAAATTTGACTTTTCAACAAGCCTGTACCGATACGGTATACCCCGTATCGATATGCTTTTGCCCAAGTTTTAAATCTGCCAAAACTCGTACCGATACGGGTGAGACCGTATCGATACAGATAGGGATCGTTTCGATACGCCCCTTAAGCGTACTGATCCCTGTTTTAACAACCCCAACAGCTATTTCCCAATGGTCTTTTAAATGACATACCGTACCGATACGCCCTCAAGAGTATCGATACGATTAGGCTGACAAAGAGCCCAACGGCTAGTTCTGGAGAAGGGCGTACCGATACGCCTCCACGTGTACCGATACGGTAGGCTGCAGAACTGCATTTATGGTAAGAAATAAAGTCTCCAACGGCTCCAATTCAACTCTAACGGCTAGTAACGGCTACAAACTCATTAAGGAGTATAAAAGGGACCTCCAAGCATTAAGAGAAGGCTAATGCTTCATTTGTTATATTTGCTCAAGTGTTTTAGGATTGAGTGAGAGCTTAATTGTGCAAACAAATACCTATTAGAGGGATTTGAGTTTGCTTATTTTTATCTCTTTGTAAATAGGGTTTGATCAAGGCTTTGGGTAGAAAGCTTGATCGGTTTGTAAGGGTTTCCTCCTAAGCCTAGAAAAGGGGACGAATCAATAGTGAATTGATTGGAAATCCTTAGTGGAAAGCTAAGGTAGTGGATGTAGACCTTGGTTAGAAGGTTGAACCACTATAAATCATCTTGTCTTCATTCTTTTTTGCTACCACACCTCTATCACCCAAAATTCCACTTCTCCACCACTTGACGAGCAAGAACGGTTGAAGGAATCGAGCACCTAATAACCCAACAATTGGTATCAGAGCTTGGCTCAATTGAAGAGGATTAACATCCTATTGAGAAGATCCGACAAGCTCGATCAACTTTTCAAACAACCGGCTCAATGGCACAACCCATCGACAAACTGCCCTTCTTCGACGGGACCAATTATGCTTATTGGAAGACGATGATGATGTTCTTTGTCAAATCCAAAGAATACAAGCTTTGGGATATCATAGAAGATGGCTCGTTCGTACCACAAAGAAGCAAGGCGGAGTGGAGTGCCGACGACCGCAAGAAGATGGAGCTAAATTGCAAGGCTTTGCACTTAATCTTTTGTGCACTTAGCCTCAACATCTACGAGAAGATGTCTTCTTGCGAGAGTGCCAAGGAAGTTTGGGACAATCTCGAAGTTACATACGAGGGGACAAACAAAATAAAGGAGACCAAGATCGGACTCCTCAACCTAGAGTATGAAAACTTCAAGATGGACCCGGAAGAGAACATTGAGAAGATGTTAGATAGGTTCTCCACCATCACCAATGGACTCAAAGGTTTTGGAGAAGCCATCCCGGAAGAAAAGATTGTATGAAAGCTCATCTACTTTCTTCCCGAGTCATGGGACTCAAAAAGGACCGCCATCATCGAAGCCAAGAATCTCAAGACTTTGAAGCTTGATGAGCTCATGGGGTCACTTCTCACTCACCAAATTATGAAGAAAAACAAAGAAGAGGAGAAGAAGAGGGAAGAAATTAGAGATATGGGGGAGAAGAAGCTCAAAGGGCTTGACATCAACACAAATGCCATTGCTCTCAAATCCTCCACATGCCATCACGTAGATTCAAGTGAGGAGGAGGATGGAGAAGAAGAGATAGTTCATCTCTTCAAGAAGTGTGCCCCTTACATGAAGAAAGCTTTGAAAGAAATTGAACGAGAATCCATGAAGAAGAAGAGGGCAAGCACTTCAAGCCATAAGAAGAAGGCATATGTGGCTACTTGGAGTGAGGAAGACTCCACCGATAATGAACAAGCCAACATTTGCCTTATGGCCATCGAAGAAGATTCAAGGGTAACTTCTAATTCATCTACTTCATGTTCATATTCTTTTGATGAATTACAAGATGGCTATGACGATTTGGTTTTAGAGTTTAAAAATCACATTTTGAAAGACAAGAAAGTGATTTCAAAGTTGAAATTTCAAAATGATTTGATTTCTAAAACCAAACTTGAACTTGAAGCCAAACTCGAAGAGTTTGAACAAAAATGTTTTGATTTACAAATTTTGCTTCATAAAGTTCAAGAAGAAAAGGATTTGATTTCCAAAGAGCTTGAAACAAAAAGTAATGTTGGAAAATCAAATTTTTATGTAAGACAATCTAGTGCCCCTAGATTTGTAAATGGTAAAGTTTTTAGAAGTATTTGGGTCCCAAAAGAACTAAGTACTTCAACTAAAAAGGATGAAATTGAAAAATAGATTCCTAAGGGGACTAAATTTTGTGCTACTAACGTCTATGGATCCAAAGCAATTTGGATACCAAAAATTACTTGATTGTCTTATGATAGGTGTGATGGAGAGTGTTCAACAAAGTCAAAATTTGAGGGGGAGCTCCATACACACAAGAAAGAACACTTGAAGAAGGAAGGCTTCACATCCTGCCTTGGGTTCAAGTGTGGTAAAATCTAGTTGTTCTTGCCTTTATTTGATTTATTTTTACTTATTTCAACTAGATTATCATATGTTGTGACTAACATATTTTGATGATGCTTTGAGTAAGGGGGAGCCATTTTAAAACCAAAACTCTTAATTTTGTCATTTTTAACCTCTATTGTTATTTTGAGCTTAAAAGTGTTTAAAGTCTTTTTGATATAACAAAAAGGGGAGAAATAGTTTGAAAAATTGAACTTTCAAATGAATAAGGGAGAGCTTTAATTGATTTTAAATCCTAATTCTCTTATTCAAAATTTATTTCACAAAGGGGAGAAATCTCAAACAAATTTTCAAGTTGGTTTTATTATATCAAAAGGGTGAGATTGTAGAACTAATATTTTGATATAATAATTGAAAAATGTTTTGGACTAATTTGAAAAGAATTTAAAACATGTCTTTAAGTCCAAACAACTTGAAAACAAGTTTGAGGCATTTTAAAAGGTTTTTGGAAAAGTTCTTAATGCTTTAAAATAGCCAAATTTAACTTTTCAACAAGCCCGTACCGATACGGTATACCCCGTATCGATACGTTTTTGCCCAAGTTTTGAATTTGCCAAAACTCGTACTTATACGAGTGAGACCGTATCGATACAGATAGGGATCATTTTGATACGCTCCTTAAGCGTACCGATCCCTGTTTTAACAACCCCAACGGCTATTTCCCAACGGTCTTTTAAATGACATACTGTACCGATACGCCCTCAAGCGTATCGATACGCTTAGGCTGACAAAGAGCCCAACGGCTAGTTCTAGAGAAGGGCGTACCAATACGCCTTCACGTGTACCGATACGGTAGGCTGCAAAACTGCATTTATGGTGGGAAATAAAGTCTCCAACGGCTCCAATTCAACCCTAACGGCTAGTAACGGCTACAAACTCATTAAGTAGTATAAAAGAGACCTCTAAGCATCAAGAGAAGGATAATGTTTCATTTGTCAAACATCATATGATCACAAATATGTCTTAGTGCTTTAATTGTCAATTCCTTGTATAGACAAACACTAGTGAGCCAAATTTGTTATATTTGCTCAAGTGTTTTAGGATTGGGTGAGAGCTTAATTGTGCAAACAAATACCTATTAGAGGGATTTGAGTTTGCTTATTTTTATCTCTTTGTAAAGAGGGTTTGATCAAGGCTTTGGGTAGAAAGCTTGATCGATTTGTAAGGGTTTTCTTCTAAGCCTAGAAAAAGGGACGAATCAATAGTGGATTGATTGGAAATCCTTAGTGGGAAGCTAAGGTAGTGGATGTAGACCTTGGTTAGAATATTGAACCACTATAAATCATTTTGTCTTCATTCTTTTTTGCTTTCACACCTCTATCACCCAAAATTTCACTTCTCCACCACTTGGCGAGCAAGAACGGTTGAAGGAATCGAGCACCTAATAACCTAATATATAAAGATGACAAGAGTGATAAAGATCATTCTAATGAAGTAAAAAAAATTATTATCAATGCGATGTTATAAACCATTGGTCTCGTACTTGTCGTACGTTGAAAAATCAACAATCATTGAATGATAAAGGAAAGAAAATAAAAGCAAATTTTGTTTGCGAAAAATAACGAAGATGATATTGGTTCAACTTTATTTGGACATTGTTGGTCCAACTCTTTTAGACGTCGTTGATTTTCTTATAACCCTCGAAGGGAATAAATCATCTTCTAATTATTCTCATAACTTTGAAAAAAATTATTTATCTTTCTATTTGTTTTTCTTTATGTTTATTTACTTTACACACATTAATTATTTACGTTTTATATTTATATTTATATTTATATATTATGATGTTTATTTATTTTGTTTAACATGATTACTTATCAAATAGAATTTATGGAGAAGATTTATGCTTAATAGAAACATAAGATATATTTTCCCATTTAAATGCAAGGGAAAAATGTGAGTACTATATCTCAAAGTACTGAAAATATTGATGCTTCAGAAGAGTAATAAATTCTGGAGAGAAAACACATTATGAAAAGTGCATAATTGCGAATATTACAATAATTACCGCTAATGGTAATAATATCGTCACCACTAGAAGTGAAAATTTTAAAAGAGTAATATGAGTTCGCTAAATATCCCTTTGGGAATTATAGATAACATATGTTGTCAATTGGCATTTGAAATAAGCCAATGTAAATATAAGTTCGGTAGCCAAAAGGTCAGTTGAAAGCTCTAGAAGAGCTATATATTGCTACCAAAAGATAATTTCCATTGAAAGCTCTGAAAGAGCTAAAGATATTCCTATTCAAATGAACAATTTTGATGGTCGTACTTGACATGTACGAGTGAGATTGAATCACGTGTTATGGTAAACCAGAAGTTTACGAAATTCAGAAATTTATATACACATTTGTATATAGTTAGTATGATCGGTTAGACCATCCTGATCAATAATGATGCGAAAGCTATTGAAATTTATATGCACATTTATTAAAAAAACCTAAAATTCTTGTGGTGCTTATTCTCAAAGAAATTGATTAAATTCCACTTATTGAAAGAACACAAAGTTTTTGTGTTGCTTGTTTTCAAAGGAAATGATTAAGATCCCACTTACCAAAAGAACTTGAAGTTCTTGTACTAAAGCTGAGACTGCATTGAAGAACTAATGTTTTGATATAATAATTGAAAAATAGTTTTGGACTAAATTGAAAAGATTTCAAAAATGCCTTTAAGTCCAAACAACTTGAAAATAAGTTTGTGGATGTTTTAAATGGTTTTGGCAAGGTTTGAAACGTTTTTAAGTAGCCAAACCAGGGTTTTCAAGGTACTCGTTTCGATACAGAGTAATCTATTTCGAAATAATTTAAAACTGCCTAAACCCATACCAAAACAGGGCTTGCCCGTTTCGATACGGAGGGTTTCTATTTCGAAACACCCTTTGGTGTTTCGATACGCCCAACGGTCAAAACCTCCCCAACGACATTTTAAATTGCAGCTCAACTGTCACTCGTTCTGAAACGAGGTTGCTATTGTTTCGATACGGATCAAGGGCGTTTCGAAACAGCCAAAGGCGTTTTGATACAGCTTACTGCATCAGACTTCAACGACTAGTTTTGAAGAGGTCATTCCGATACGGGGTCGCTTGTTTCGAAACGGACATCTGCAGAACATCATTTATGGTGGGAAATAAAGTCTCCAATGGCTCCAAAACAACCCAACGGTCCTCAACGGCTACAAACTCAATTAGGAGTATAAAAGGAACCTCCAAGCATCAAGAGAAGACTAATGCTTCAATTGTCAACAACATAATGATAAAGAAATTGTCTTAGAGCTTAATTGTACATTTTCTAGTATAGACAACACTTGTGAGCTTAATTGTCAAATTTGCTCAAGTGTTTAGGTTTTGGGTGAGAGCTTTATAGTGCAAACAAATACCTATTAGAGGGATTTCAAGTTTGCTTAGAATTTCTCTTGTGAGATAATGCTTGATCAAGCTTTGGGTAGAAAGCTTGATCGTTGTAACGGTTTCCTCCTAAGCCGAAAAAAGGGGACGAAATTCTTAGTGAATTTGTTTGAAATCCTTAGTGGGGAGCTAAGGTAGTGGATGTAGGTGCTTGTTAGAAGGTCGAACCACTATAAATCCTTGTGTCTATTGTCTATTTTTCATCTCCCACAAAATCACCCAAATATCCAACTTCTCCACCACTTGGCGAGCTAGAACGGTTGAAGGAAATTGAGCACATAAAAACCCAACAATTAGTATCAGAGTTTGGCTCAATTGAAGAGGATTAACATCGTATTGAGGTGATCCGGCAAGCTCAAACAACAATTCAAACAACCAGTTCAATGGCGCAATCCATCGACAAGGCACCCTTCATCGACGGGACAAATTATGCTTATTGGAAGGCGAGAATGATGTTTTTTGTCAAATCCAAAGACTACAAGCTTTGGGATATCATTGAAGATGGCTCGTTCGTACCACAAGGAAGCAAGGCGGAGTGGAGAGTCGACGACCGTAAGAAGATGAAACTAAATTGCAAGGCTTTGCACTTCATCTTTTGTGCACTTAGCCTCAACATCTACGAGAAAATGTCTTCTTGCGAGAGTGCCAAGGAAGTTTGGGACAAGCTCGAAGTTACATACGAGGGAACAAACGAAGTAAATGAAACCAAGATCGGCCTCCTCAACCTAGAGTATGAGAACCTCAAGATGGATCCGGAAGAGGACATTGAGAATATGTTCCATCGATTCTCCACCATCACCAATGGACTCAAAGGCTATGGAGAAGTCATTCCGGAAGAAACGCTTGTCCGAAAGCTTATCTATTCTCTTCCTGAGTCATGGCACTCAAAGAAGACCGCCATCATCGAAGCCAAAAATTTAAAGACCTTGAAGCTTGATGAACTCATGGGGTCACTTCTCACTCATCAAATCATGAAGAAAGACAAAGAAGAGGAGAAGAATAAGAAAGAGATAAAGAGGACGGGGAAGAAGAAAGCCATGGAGCTTGGCATCAACACTAATGACATTTCTCTCAAATCCTCCAAATGCAACCATGTTAATACAAGTGAGGAGGAGGATGAAGAAGAAGAGATAGTTCATCTCTTCAAGAAGTGTGCCCCTTTCATAAAAAAAACAATGAAAGAGTTCGAATATGAATCTATGAAGAAGAAGAAGAGGGCAAGCACTTTAAGCCATAAGAAAAAGGGATATGTGGCTACATGGAGTGATGAAGACTCCAACAACGATGAACAAGCCAATCTTTTCCTTATGGCCATCGAAGAAGATTCAAGGGTAACTTCTAATTCATCTACCTCATGTTCATATTCATTTGATGAATTACAAGATGCCTATAATGATTTGGTTTTAGAAATTAAAAATCACATTTTGAAAAACAAGAAAATGATTTCAAATTTGAAAATTCAAATTGATTTGATTTCTAAAACCAAAATTGAACTTGAAGCAAAACTCAATGAGTTTGAGCAAAAATGTGTTGATTTACAAAATTTGCTTCATAAAATTCAAGAAGAAAAAGATTTGATTTCCAAAGAGCTTGAAAAGAAAAACAATTTAGGAAAATCAAACTTTTACGTTAGACAATCTAGTGCCCCTAGATTTGTGAATGGTAAATGTTTTAGAAGTATTTGGATCCCAAAAGGACTAAGTACTTCAACTAAAAAGGATGAAATTGAAAAATGAATTCCTAAGGGGACTAAATTTTGTGCCACTAACGTCTATGGATCCAAAGCAATTTGGATACCAAAAATTACTTAATTGTCTAATGTTTAGGTGTGATGGAGATTGATCAACAAGTCAAATTTGAGGGGAAGCTCCAGCCTCCATGCACACAAGGAAGAACAGTTGAAGAAGGAAGGCTTCACATCATCACTTGAAGTTCAAGTGTTGGTAAAATCTAGTTGTTTTTTATTTGTTTAATTTGATTTATTTTCAACTAGATTACCATATATGTTGGACTAACATTATTTGACGATGCTTTGAGTAAGGGGGAGCCATTTTAAAACCAAAATTCTTATTTATGTCATTTTTTAACCTCATAAGTTATTTTGAACTTAAAATTATTAAAATTCTTTTTGATATAAAAAAAGGGAGAAATGGTTTGAAAATTTGATTTTTCAAGAGAATTAGGGGGAGCTTTAACTTCTTTTAATTTTTGAGATCTCTTATTTAAAATTTTAAAATACAAAGGGGGAGAATCCCAAACAATTTTTCAAGTTGGTTTTATTATATCAAAAAGAGGATATTGAAGAACTAATGTTTTTATATAATAATTGAAAAATAGTTTTGGACTAAATTGAAAAGATTTCAAAAATGCCTTTAAGTTCAAACAACTTGAAAATAAGTTTGTAGATGTTTTAAATGGTTTTTGCAAGGTTTGAAACGTTTTTAAGTAGCCAAACCAGGGTTTTCAAGGTACCCGTTTCGATACAGGGTAACCTGTTTCGAAACAGTTTGAAACTACCTAAACCCGTACCGAAACAAAGCTTGCCCGTTTCGATACGGAGGGTTTCTGTTTCGAACCACCCTTTGGTGTTTCGATACACCCAACAATCAAAACCTCCTCAACGACTATTTTTCCCAACGACATTTTAAATTGCAGCTCAACTATTACTCGTTCCGAAATGGGGTTGCTACCGTTTTGACACGGATCAAGGGCGTTTCGAAACGGCCAGAGGCGTTTTGATACGGCTTGCTGCATCAGACTTCAATGGCTAGTTTTGAAGAAGGTCGTTCCGATACGGGGTCGCTTGTTTCGAAACGGACATCTGCAGAACAACATTTATGGTGGGAAATAAAGTCTCCAACGGCTCCAAAAGAACCCCAACGGTCCTCAACGACTACAAACTCAATTAGGAGTATAAAAGGAACCTCCAAGCATCAAGAGAAGACTAATGCTTCAATTGTCAACAACATAATGATAAAGAAATTGTCTTAGAGCTTAATTGTACATTTTCTTGTATAGACAACACTTGCGAGCTTAATTATCAAATTTGCTCAAGTGTTTAGGGTTTGGGTGAGAGCTTTATAGTGCAAACAAATACCTATTAGAGGGATTTCAAGTTTGCTTAGAATTTCTCTTGTGAGAGAGTGCTTGATCAGGCTTTGGGTAGAAAGCTTGATCGTTGTAACGGTTTCCTCCTAAGCCGAAAAAAAGGACGAAATTCTTAGTGAATTTGTTTGAAATCCTTAGTGAATTTGTTTGAAATCCTTAGTGGGGAGCTAAGGTAGTGGATGTAGGTGCTTGTTAGAATGCCGAACCACTATAAATCCTTGTGTCTATTGTCTATTTTTCATCTCCCACAAAATCACCCAAATATCCAACTTCTCCACCACTTGGCGAGCTAGAACGGTTGAAGGAAATCGGGCACATAAAAACCTAACATGCATATCTTGCATATCTGAACGAAATATGGGCTCATATATCCACAAATGTAGAAAGTTTTATATGATTTTAGTAGATGCATCTACATTGTTTTATCAACTTACAACCAGAAGTTTGTGAGATTGATTCTAAAAGGATTCAGATTATGCAATTAGACTATTCATCTTGCAAAAGCTTGTGGGTTTATATTTTATATGCGTCTAGTTATTTTGTGGAGCCTTAAAAAATGAAAGTTATCCTTGACAGATTTAAAATGCTAGAAGCATTTGGAAATTTCTGAGGAAATTTATTTAGACATGTCTCATTAAATATTTTGGAGCATTTGGTATAATCGCCTTAGTGAGTACTAATTGAGGAAATACTATAATAATGATCATATTTCCTTATGCATTTTATAAAAGAGTTTGGATCAAGATTCATTATATCATTAGAACTCATGAAGAGCTTCAAATTGGAAACTCATGAAGTGCTTTCAATGCATTTAATGAAAGTATTTGAGAAAAAGAATCTTGACATCAAATTTTATCTCGACCAGAAGATTGAGCATTTAAATGTCTCTTTGTCTATGAATGGACATCACCTGAAAGAATCTTAAAGAAGATTCAATATGGATAAAGCATATCTATTGAGTATCCCAATAATTGTAAGATTATTGGATGTGAATAAAGATACCTATATCTTTTCTTGGTCTTGAAGCAACATATATTAGTTGGTCAAGAAATATCATTGGATATACAAAGATCATTACCTTTAGATCTTCAAACATTCGTCGATGCCTCCTCAAATCTTGTAGAAATAATTGTTATGTACGAGGCAAGATAAAAATATGTTTGGCTAAGACCATTGACCCAACATATCTAGAAGATATGTGATTTACTTTCACAAGATATGATACAAATGTTATCTTGTGTAGAGATAATGAAAAGTTGATACATCATGGAAAATATTACTCTAAAGTTTCATCACTCGTGATCTTTAGAAAAAAAAGTATTCAAGATTGAATTATGAATATTCAAAGATCTTTTGTGGTGTTTTCATGAGGGGGTAAATACGTGTTGCACTCTTTTTCCCTTAACCGAGGTTTTGTCCCAACGGGTTTTCCTGGTAAGATTTTTAATGAGGCAACATGTTATGCGTATCAAAGATGTGCGTACTCTTTTTCCTTCACTAAAGAAATTTTTTTCCCACTGGGTTTTTATCTTAGTAAGGTTTTAACGAGACACATTATCTTCATAGACATCCAAGAGGGACTGTTATGAATATTTATCTATGTGGATGTCTATCATGATAAGAACTTTATCATGGAGATTTGACTTACTTTATCTTTAGGAATATTATCTACATTAATTAGAGTTTAATGTATTATGTACTTCTTATGCCTATAAATAGATGATTTACTGAAGTCATTGTATACACAATTCTACATTTGAGAATAATACAAATCTTCATCTTTCTCCCATCTCTTTGCTCTTTTATTTTTATTCGTTGTTCTTCATTATTTTATTCACAACACATATATATTTATAATACTTTTTGAGTTCTTAGTATAAAAAAAAAACTTGCACAAAAAAGCATATTTAAATTTTAAAATTTAAAATCTAAACCAACAAATACAACTCTAATTTGTAGCTAAAATGTTTGTTGTTTTTTATTTATTTAATCAAACTAGACCGATTGCCGATCCTGCAGAGCTCATTGTTTCTCAACACCAGTAAATGAATTAATCAAAATGTGCCTCCCTAAGTTTGAACCCAGAATCCCTCCATGCGAGAATTTTGTTTCACAACCATGGCATTTCCATCATCGGTGTTATCTAGGTAAGGTTTGAAATTAATTATACCAAGTAGAGAGGTTTTCTTAACTGCGTCTGCTCTGGCCTCTGAAGGCTTTCAGGCCGCCCAGGGTGCTGTCGTGGTTATATATACCGTAATATTTTTATAAAATTTAAAACTTAAACCTTAAACTCTAGCACCTAAAACCCCAAACTCTAGCCCCTAAAACCTAAATCTTAAATCTTAAACTTTAAATTTTAACCACAAACCTTAAATTTTATAGTCTACCCACTAAACTCTAGCACCAATACTATCTCGGATTACTCCTCCATTCGCAGCTGAGTCATTGCTCACATTAACCTTAAGTTTAACCCAGCCTTCCCTTGGCACTGACCAACGCGGCGGACTAACCTGAGCAATATCGGACTGTTGAACAGGCCAGAACGCAGCAGTCTCGTACTCAGCCGCAAGTTGCAAACAATAAGGGATGAAATCCACCCTTTCAACATACGCCTCATTCATCACAATACCACACCGCTTCTTCCATAGTTGCCAGCAAACAAAACTGGCCAACTAGTATCCAACTCACCTCGCAAATCCGGTGCATTTAGATTCGAAAACACCCAATCCTGCAAATTTTGCGACATAAAATCAACAACAACATCTTGAGGGACCAACAAAGCCCAAACACCTTTTTCTCTCGGACAATCGCGCAGCACATGGCACACATCTTCAGCAGCTCCTTTACAAACAGTACACAAGCTCTCATGAGTCATATGGCGTCTCACACGTTCAACGTTTGTGAGTAAGCCTCCACGCATCGCAAGCCACAGAAAGACTCGAACCCTTTGGGGAACCTTGAGGGACCAGGCTTTTGTAAACTTTAGGTAGAATTAAGAGACTTAACTCGAATTTAAAAACCGATTCACTAATTACTAAAATTTTTGAGTTATTCGAATTTCAATTCTATATCTCAAACTTTATTTGAAATTTTTTGGAGTCCAGTCAAGACGAATTGAATTTTTTTCGAGACGAGTTAAATAAAATATATATATTTTTCGTGTCAGTTTTGCTCATCCACACTTAGGAGCTAATAGCTGTCATCTGGATGCAAATTGCAGTGAGAATATTTGGACCTCATTGTAGGTGGTGAAGTGAGGAGGTGTGGACCAGAGATGAGTAGGAGGCAAAGTTAAAACACAAGGAAGGTAACAGGAAGGAGGGCTGTAATATCTTTAAACCAGATGTATCGATGAAGATAAAAACCGCTTGTTAAGATTCTGGAACGGTGGGTCCAATGGGCCACACCAGCTGCTGACTCCTTTCTCTTTCCCTCGGTGTTTCTTGTTTCATAACTTTACTTTCCAATATTGTTCCTGCTGATACGATGAGGATCCTGGATTTGTTGGTTGTGGCTTCCATGCCGATTCTGAAGGTTCTCCTGGTGACAGCCCTCGGTTCATTTCTTGCCCTGGAATGCATAGATGTTCTGGGGGAGGGTGCAAGGAAGCAGCTGAATAATGTAAGTCCAGATACATAGGAAATCATATTCTTAATCCCATCATCTTCTTCATACTTGTTGTTGTTGTTGATGTCTTTGGATGATCAGGTTGTGTTTTTCGTGTTTAATCCGGCATTGGTGTCTAGCAACTTGGCCAAAACAGTAACCTTTGAGAGCATGGTTATGTTGTGAGTTCAGTTCTGGATTCTGAATTTCTGATCAGTTGTTTCGGGTGTTTGGGTAGTTTTGGATTCAATATTTGTGTAAATACGCAGGTGGTTCATGCCATTCAATATCCTGATGACGTTTATTCTGGGCACAGCAATTGGATGGGTACTCATAAAAATTACAAAGCCTCCTCAACATCTAAGAGGTCTTATATTGAGTTGCTGTGCAGCAGGTATATCCCGTGTATCAACTCATACTTATACAAACAACACATACATAAACACACGAGCGCATCTTGGCAACCCAGTTTGAAGAGATCTATTTAAATTTTCAAAAATTTTGAAATGTTTAATTTAAAATTTTCATAAGAAATTAGGGTTTAATTAAATATTTTATAAAAATTAAAACTTATTAAGAAATTTTAAAAATTTTAGGATGAAATTTAATTAAAATTATTTAAAAATTTTAAATATAATAATAAATTTTTAAAAATTTGGGGGCATGGCCCCACTAACTCCAATGGCCCTGCATATACATGGACATGATACACTTATGCAGTCTAAAAATTAGTATGATTTTAAATCATGAATGTAAATTTATAATCTAGATTGTCTACTTCTCTTTTTTTACCTTTTAAAGTCTCTTCATTTTAAGTTTTATGCTTAAATAAAAAAATTAACTCCTAAATTATACTTTATGTTTGTTTTTAGCCCTTAAAATATTTTTTTTTGATAAAAATAAGTCCCTGAACTATCATTTATGGTTACTTTAAGTTCGGTAGTTATGTAAGTCAAAAAAAATTATTTCGACCAATAAGATGTTAACACTTTACAAAGATTCTTGACAATTTAGGGACTAAAAGAAAAAAAAAACATAGTTTAGGCATTTATTTTGACCAAAAATAGTTTAGGGACTTAAAAGTGACCAGAAATGATAGTTTAGGGATTTATTTTGAGAAAAAAATAATTTAAGAGTTAAAGCAGATAAAAGACATAATTTAAGAGCTGGTTTTTCATTTAAATCTAACTTTTAACCTTAATCATCAATTTACACTTTTTTAATGGTCTAAGTTCAGTATAAAAAGTTTTACATCATGTAACTAAATTTTATGAATTCCCTTAGTTATCCATATAAACCCAAGTAATTATCTTTTGGGTTAATTGGAACTTAAACAGGCAATGTGGGACACATACCCTTAATCGTCGTTCCAGCAATCTGTGCGGAGAAAGGCAGTCCCTTTGGAGCTCCTGACATTTGCCATACATATGGAATGGCTTATGCTTCTCTTTCCATGGCGGTATAGTAATTAAATCATTTATTTTACATTATACTATCTGCTTTTGATTAATTTATGTCGTTAATTCGGCCATAGCCAGAGCCATTAACTGTCTCAAACACCTTATCATCCGTACTTCAGATTGGAGCCGTTTACTTATGGTCCTTCGTATACAACATAGTCCGAGTTTCCTCGGCGAAGGTCAACAAAGACGTTAACGGAGATGATTCGAGTGGAGTTATCAAGTCTAACGGCACCGGGGGCTCGCCATTGCCGACTTCACGCAACCAAGAGAATCACTCTGAGGCTCTGCTTCCTTCCAAAGATTGCTCCATCTCTTTGTATACGCACGAATTGTCGTTCGCATGCGCCAAATCAAAGGGAACCGTCAAGGTTACATGCTAGATCCTATATGTGTCTTGAAGCTCTCCCTTGTTGCACAATGCACATTGTGATCAGCCATTGATTTCTTTGTCTGTTTTGTAGCAGGTAGCGGATTTTGATAAGGCCTGGCAGTATTTCAAGACAATTGCACGAAAACTCAATCTGAAGGCTGTGTTTGCACCTTCAACGACTGCCGCGGTATCCTCCTCGAACGCTTTAATCACTTCTTCTTCTTGGTTGCTACAAGTACCAAACATAAATATTACAACTTGTGACCGACCGACTTACCGGCCTGGTTGTTTTTCTTGCACAGTTTGTCGGGTTCGCTATAGGCCTAGTTCCCCAAACTCGAAATCTACTAATCGGTGGCAATGCTCCCCTTCATGTGGTTCAAGACTCTGCTTATCTGTTGGGGTATGCATCATCTATAACTTCCCATCATTCGCTAACCCGATTATATTTACCTTATCCGGTTTCATTTTAAATGTTTGATTCGCAGGGACGCCGCCATCCCCATCGTGACTCTGATAGTGGGAGGAAACCTCCTAAGAGGTAAGTGGTAGCTCGACACATTACGTGTTCGTGTTAGGCTTATTCGCCTACTTGAAATTTCGAGTCATATTGATCAGGTTTGAAAGGACAAGGTGGCATTTGCAAGTCACTGGTAATCGGGGTGATTGTTGTTCGGTATGTTATCCTCCCATTTTTGGGCATTGCCATCGTAAAGACTGCGGTCCGGTTCGGCGTGGTGCACTCGGATCCATTATATCAGTTCATTCTTCTGCTACACTACGCACTCCCACCAGCAATGAATATTGGTAGGGTGCAGATTTGGTATGATAAAATGTTACTTAAGTATGAAGGAATATAAAGAGTTGTAATTTTGTTTGGCATAGGCACAATCACCCAATTATTTAGAGCTGGAGAGAGCGAATGCTCGGTGATAATGCTGTGGACATATGGGTTGGCCTCCATTTCACTTACACTCTGGTCGACCGTGTTCTTGTGGTTAGTGGGTTGATTAACTGTTAATTGTCCTATTATTCTCAAAGTTCCCAATAATTTTGGACTTGTAAACTTGTTATTGCAACCTAGCTAATTGTCTTAACTTGAATTCTGTAATGTATTGTAATATTGTAAGACTTCAGAATATCAATTAGAATTCTACACTTTGGTCATTCTTTTTCTAATGCATTGAAATTTAGGGGTGTTAACTTTTCCTGACCCGATCCGAATTGAGTTGTTTTTCTTCTTGATTGGAGATTGGAGCGAGTTTTTAGTTAAAATTTTAGTCACCGAACTTTTAAAGCGTTTTTATTTTTGTCACTGTTTAAAACTTTCATAGGGTCACCCAACTTTTATTTCGTTTTCATTTGGCTCTCTTATATTACCTTCCTTTAGAAAATGCTAACGTGACCCATTAATTTTCTTTTTTCCTCACTAAAACAATATATTTTGAGTCCTACTTTCAGCTGATTAAATCATCCCACACATAAACTTTTCTCTTTCTTCTTCTTTTTCTTCTCTAAATTTTATTAATTACTGGACAAGGAAGAGAAGACAAAACAACAGTGAAGACTTAACTTCAGCCTTACATGGTTTTATGTTTCTCATTTGCTTCCTTAAGGACCGAACCTTGTATCTTTCAATTGGGTCTCGTAACGTTCATGCTCTTTTTCACTGGATAACATCTTCTCCTTAGCCTCTCTTGCTTTTTTATAAACTTCATGTAAGTCTGAAGCTAAGCTTTCCATTGTTTTCTTGCTCTTCTCTTCCTTATCTAGTAAGAAAATAAAACTTAGATAAGAAAAATAAGAAAGAGAAAGGTCCACGTGTGAGATTATTTAATCAGTTCAAAGTATATTATTTTAGCGAGGAAAAGAAAATTAACGGCCACGTCAGCATTTTTTAACGGAATATAACAAGAGAGTGACCAAAATAAAAGCGAAATAAAAGTTAGGTAACTCCGATAACAAATTTTAAAGTTCACTGACTAAAATAAAAATACTAAGTTCATCGATCATCTGTATATTTTACCTTTAAATGTATTTTAACTATATGTTTAAAATATCTCATTGCATTCTAATTATATACGTTGCTTGTATCTTTTTTTACTGTATTTTACGAGAAATTATTATATAGACCCTCTTTACAACTTATAATATGGACCCAACCAATTAAATTAATACACATTATATTTTTTTTTCATATCATACTCACACATAAGCATGGTCTAAATCATCCACTTTTATAGCAGCCATGGATTTAATGGCACACCAAATATAAAATTAAATCTAATCTCTGATTATAAGTGCGTGTGCAACGAAAAATGAGGCCTACTGCATATTTTTTTTTTCAAAAATTAATATGTGATATCAAAGTTTCTTTTGAACCAAACTGAAAATGTAAAACAAATGTATATATGGATCCTAGAAATTAGGGTAAAAATCTCTTGCCCCCTAATCATGCCTCCTTCTATGCCCTCTGCCTAAAAAATAATTAAAAATTAAATCTTGTCTCATAACCCTAATTTTTATATCATAAACCTTAAACTCTAAACCCTAAAAATACACCTTACCCTTAATTTCATACACCCTAACCCTAAGCCTCAACCTTAAACCCCAAACCCCAAACCCTAAACCCTAAAGCCACTATTTTAAAGTGGAGACACAAATGGAGCATACTTGAGGCAGATGATTTTCATCCTAGAAACTAAAACTTGAAAGCTTACAATCATGCCAGCTGACTTTTACGATCGACGAAGACTTTGTAATCCAAATGAAAACTGTGATTACAATAAATTTTAGACTTTTTTAATATTTGACAGAATTCTGGTCGAAGTTGTCCGAAAGATGCCAAAGGTAGTTAATGGCAATATTGCCATGTCTCGTTTGCAGTGCTAGTGATTATCACTAGTTTCTGTTCTGGTCCTCTATATTTCTTTGCTTGATAGCTATTGTAATATGCATTGTTTTTTTAATAAAAAATGATTTTTAATAAAAGTTAATGTTCTCCTAGTTATATTACAACCAAGAATGTCATGGCTGGTACAAAAATGTAAAGAAGAAGAAGAAAAAATTGATTAAGAAAAATTTTGAAGATTAAAGAGAAAAAAGTGCATGAAATCTATGGTAATAATTCTTTTCCTTTTTTAAATCAAAGGTATTAAAGTGGATGATTTGGACAATACTTATGTATGAGTATAATCTGAGAAAAAATATATGATGTGTATTAATTTAATTGGTTGGGACCATATTATAGATGGTGTGAAGGGTCTATGTAATAATTTTTTTGTATTTTACTCTTAAACTATTCTATTTCATTTTAGGCTTAATAGGCAAATAGGTGCCCAAACTATGTCATTTTTTCAGTTAGGTGCCCAAACTATTTTTTGGGCTAAATAAGTGCCTAATGTTTCATTTTGCGACCTATTTAAGGTTCTTCGTTAATTCTCACCGTTAAAGGACACATGTCGTCTCCTGAAAATTCTAAAATTATATTAAAAATAAATAAAATTAATTAAAAAAATAAAAAATATATATCATGATATTTTCAAATATTCTCAAAATAGTCCCCAAATCTCTAAACCCCCAAATTCGACCACTCCCGTCGGCAGGGCCGGCCCCGGGCAGGGGCAGCAAGGGCGCCCGCCCAGGGCCCATTGCTCAGAAAAATTAATTATTGTATATTTTTGAATTATATTTAAAGATTTAGTTTATTTTAATATTTGTTATTAGGGCCTATTTTTTTAATATTTGTTAATAGGGGTTAAGATTTTTCCAACATTTATTATTAAAGATCTACTCTTAATATTTATTTTTTTCTAATATTTGTTATTAGGGGCCTATTTTTTTATATTTGTTATTAGAGGCCGAGTATTTTTCAATATTTATTAGTAGGAGTCTACTCTTAATATTCAATTTTTTCTAATACTTGTTATTAAGGGCCCATTTTTTAATACTTGTTATTAGGGGTTGAGTTTTTTTCCGATATTTATTATTAGGGATCTACTCTTCATATTCAATTTTTTTTCTAGTACTTGTTACTAGGGCTCCAGTTTTTTCCAATATTTGTTATTATGGGCATAGTTTTAAGGTAAAATTTTGATATACATGCTGGTATAACTAATTTTACACAAGCCTGCATATTTACATTATAAAACTAAAATCCTAAATTCTAACCCTAACCCTAAAAAACTAAACCTTAAACCCTATACCCTATACCCTAAATTCTCAACACTGATCTTAAATTCTAAACCCTGCACTTTAAACCCTAAACTAAAACCCTAACCCCTAAAATTAAAAGGCACGTGTAAACTAAAGTTTACACGGCATGTGTATCAAAGTTTTTTTTAATAGTTTTAAAATTTAATTTTTTTCAACACTTGTTATTATGGGACCAATTTTTTCAATACTTGTTACGATGGACCAACTCTTAAAATTTAATTTCTTTCATTACTTGCTATTAGGGACAAAGATTTAAATAGCGGCATGCAACCACAACAACGATCATTATATGACGGTAGTGGTATCATCTAAAACCGCGATATATGGAACCATTATGTCCACAATAGCATATGTTACTAAAAAAAAATCATAACCGCGATGCTCACAATAAACAAAATAACATCTATTATATCAACAATCATGATAAATACAACACAACCGAAAATACGAATGTAACTATAATTACAATTTAAATCTTCAATTTAAGGCCTATTTTTTAAGTTCGCCCCGGACCTCCAAAAACTCAGGACCGGCCCTGCCCGTCGGAGTTGGTTGCGTTGCCGGGGACGGAATGAAGCGCCCTCCCTACGTCGAACAATCCACACACCGTTCATCGTCCATCCTGCCGACGTTCGTCGCGAATCGTTCGAAGGAACCATTCGACAATTTCGACGTTTCGCACGACGTCAGTCGATTTCTGGCGACGCGATGGTGGAGGAAATGGTCGTGATGGTCTGACGACCAATGTGGTGGGCAGCGACGGCGGAATCAGCCTAAATCGAGATTTAGATTTTGGGGAGTTAGAGGATTTGGAATTTGGTGTTGTTTTGTGAAATCTAGAAAACTTAGAGATTTTCTGAAAAATAAATTATTTTATTTATTTTTAATATAATTTTGGAAATTTTAAGAGATGACACGTGTCCTTTAACGGTGAAAATTAATGAAAAATCTTTAATGGGCTACAAAATAAAATATTAAGCACCTATATAAAAAAAACATAATTTGAGCGTCTATTTAATGATTAAGCTTTTCATTTTATTTTGTACATATTGCATGTCTCATGTTTTTTTTTTTACAAATCACATGTGTGATGTTTCTTAAAAAAATAGTATTATTCTTACACACGTGTGCGCCTCAAATACCAATTATTTATAATGTCTAGGACTGAGTTGGTGTCACCAATAAACTAGATGTGAACTCAGTTTAAATTAATTAAAAATGTCTTTATTTTAAATGATGATTTTTTTAAATAATGTGAGGGTGATTACAATGTAGTATTTATTTATAAATATTCTTAATTATTTGATAATGTACACATTTTGTAGATATTACGATTGAACCTAAGTTTTTTAGAATAAACATCATCTGATTTTCTATCGAGACCACTTGTTGTGTTCAAATAACAATTAATATTATTTTAAAGATACTTTTGTTTTTTCATACTTTCGTATAATCCAAAAAAAAAAACTAAAAATTACTACTTAGATTTCAACACAAGACTATTAAAAACATATATAAAACTTTTACCGCTCCACATACAATTATTTGTTGAATAATTTTCAAAAAAACGTATTTTTTTACATAAAATGTTTTCGTTCACGCACTCCATACATGTGATAAATTATATCATAATTTACTATAGAGTAATCTTTATCAGTGGTCCCTTTCGTTTAGGGTGTGTTCTATTTTGGTCACCAAAATTCAAAAAAAATTATTCTGGTCACTTACGTTTAGAATCGTTTCTATTTTGGTCCCTTGGTCTTTAGTCTTCGTTACTTAAAAAAAATAGTTTCTAATTTAACCCCCCAAACTTTCAAAATTTTATTTTTCACCATCTTCCCCAAAAATTATAAAACTAAAACTCCAAAAAATTAAATGAATGGCTATAACCCAACACTACAACCCATTCCTCTAAAATTAAAAGCGTCGGCTTCCATTGCAAATGGCTATAACCCAACAGTGAAAAACTTATCTTCAATGTCCTAACAAATTAGAGAGGTTCTTGCCATTGTCGAAAGAATCAAAAAGGTAAAAAAATAATTTCAATCCCTTGAATATATGTTTTAATAGCAGTAAGAGTATGGGACATTGTCAGTTAATGCAAGATCGACTCGACTGATTTTCATAAATATGTTTCGAAAGTACGCATGCAACAAATGTTTTAAAGTATGCTTTTCTTGTCTCTAACCTCGGTATTAGCATTTCCTTCTTTCTGGGAATTGACTACAACATGCTTCTTTCGCCTTGGAACACTAATGCTGGCGGACTCGACCAATGGACCGGACCAAGTTTGCATCGGTTCTTTCGAATAAGTGAATGTAGTGCTGAAGGAAACGTCAAGAGGAACAAATGAAGGTTCAATGTGCTATGATGCTCCTAAAGGGAAGCCAAGTGCTCCATCTTGATGTGGTGGGGAAACTTTTCGCTTTTAAACGTGTTATTAATCGTCTTCTCTACTTTACATAGAAAACCATAAATTAGTTTAAAGTATCGAAAAAATTTAAACGTGTCCTCAATGTCCGTCTATTGTGTAAGTGTCAAATGCGAGTATGTTCTATCTTTGGAACGTCAGGAGGAACAAATGAAGGTTCAATGTGCTATGATGCTCCTAAAGGGAAGCCAAGTGCTCCATCTTGATGTGGTGGGGAAACTTTTCTCTTTTGCTCTTTGCATTCCCACGGGTTATTAATCGTCTTCTCTATTTCACATAGAAAACCATAAATTAGTTTAAAGTATCGAAAAAATTTAAACGTGTCCTCAATGTCCGTCTATTGTGTAAGTGTCAAATGCGAGTATGTTCTATCTTTGAAACGATACATCCAACTAGGAAAGATAAGATATAAATTTACACCACTGAGTCTTCATATGAGTAATTTGTGTATCTAACTTCTTATTTACCCATACAACAACTGGAACAAACAAGTTTAGGTTTCGAAATTCTAAGTTCAATTACTCGAGGAAAGCAAGGAATTAAAAAAGAAGAAACAAATTATTGCACTCACGTCGAGATTAGACTGAAGCTCGGCATTGGCTTATGGAGCAGGAAATGCCCTTGCACGATTACGTGTTGGGTTATAGCTATTTGCAATGGAAGCTGGCGTTTTAATCTTGGGGGAATGGGTTGTAGTGTTGGGTTATAGCCATTGATTTAATTTTCTAGGGTTTTAGTTTTATAATTTTTGGGAAAGATGGTGAAAAATAAAATTTTGAAAGTTTGGGGGTTAAATTAGAAACTAATTTTTTTAAGTAACGGAGACTAACGGCCAAGAGACCAAAATAGAAACGATTCTAAACGTAAGTGACCAGAATAATCTTTTTTGAATTCTGATGACCAAAATAGAACACAACGAAAGGACCACTAGTGAAACTTACCCTTTACTCTAAATTGAAAACATAAATACGTGTTCTTTTGTTATATTTATATTAGATACACTATTATTTTATTTTCTAAAAGTTTATATTCTAACATTTAAAATATAGTTTAGACATTCAAATTAAATACTATGAACAATTTATATTAACAGCGTATTTAACATTTATATTTAATATATTTAGGCTTAAAGGTATCAAAGGCCCCTGAACTTTTTTTAAAAATCAATTATGCCCTTAATATTTTTTTGCATTCAATGTCACCCTCAAACCTCAAAATTTAACCAATCCAACCCTTTGACCGACGAAATCCGTCATTGACCGACGGAATCTGTTAAATTCTTAAATATAGGCCGTTTATATGCCACAAACATTTATTTATAAACTAATGACGTGGATTAAAAATACTGACGTGGATTAGAAAATATTAAAAAAATGAAACACTTATTAAATCATAACCCTAACATTATATCATTCCAAAACTTGAAATCTAGAAAGTGAAATCTGCAGGTTTATGGAACACCCATTTTGATTTTTTCTCTCTCTTGCATATCGTGAAATTCTCCTGGCTTGATTGCAAGATCTTAATAGGTGAGTATTCGAATTTCATTTTTTTCTAATCAGTTATCTCTCTCACACCTCTCGCGTCTATCGCCATTATTGGAAAATACAGGTTTTGAAGATGACGATCTCGTCTAGTTCATCAAACTAAGAAGAAGCTGTGTTTTGTGATTGCGGTCTAAAATGTCGTATGTGAACAACATGAAAAAAGAAAAAATGCTGGAAGAAAGTTCTTCGGTTGTCCAAATTATAAAAATTCTGACTGTAATATTTTTAGGTGGTGTGATGAAGATATGTCTGATAGAGCAAAATTTCTTATAAACAAATTGAAAAAAGAAAATGACGAGTTAAAGAAAGTGAGTCGACTAATGAGGAAGTTCAACATATGAAGTTGGAATTGGAATTGATGCAGAAACAATTGGTTTTAGCTATCGAACATGCCCATACATTTAGGAAGAAAAAAATTTATATTTTGTAGGGATGATATTTGGTTGAATAATATCTGTAGTATTTGTATTAGTGTTTATGTCTTAGGTTAGCCTATGGATTATGAGTTGTAAGGAGTTTGATTTAATGCTAAACCTTGCTCTTTGTGAACAAAGATGTTGAATGTTGGCATTTAGTTGTTTTTGTAGAAGTTCCTATGTATTTTGTGGTTTAATGAATGGATTAAGGTTTGTGAACAATCTTGGTATTTTTATGAATTGTAACATTTGGATGTTCAATATGCATTTTCTTGTTTAGTGTAAGAATTAAGGATTACTACTAGAACATGAACAATATTGGTTAAACACAAAAGATAAAGATGTTAAATGTTGGCATTTAGTAAATTTTGTAGAAGTTTTTATGTATTTTGTGGTTTAATGAATGAATTAAGGTTTGTGAACAATCTTGTTTAGTGTATGGATTAAGGATTGTTTATGGTTAAACACAAAAGTAATTGTTTATGATTTTAGGGTTTGGATGTTCAATATGCATTTTTATGAATGGATTAAGGATTGTGAACAATCTTGTTTAATGGAACATGAACAATATTGGTTAAATACAAAAGTAATTGTTTATGAACTGATTTACACCGGTGTAAGATAGTGTTGATTGTTTAGTAAATTAAAGAACTGATTTACACCGGTGTAAGATAGTGTTGATTGTTTAGTAAATTAAAGAACTGATTTACACCGGTATAAAATAGTGTTGATTGTTTAGTAAATAAAACGCTTATTTATAGCCTTCGTGTTCGAACTGGCGACTCGATCCGGGTACGGAGATCTCCCGGTAAGGGCGAGCGATTGTTGTTGCTTCTCCGGATGATTAACATAGTCTAGGGTTTGCGTGCAACTGAGAATAGCAGCACCGTTATGATACCCATCTCGAACCGGCGTCTTAATATTGTCTTCTTCCCCTCTCACTTCCGTAATTCAAGAAAAAAATATATTCTCCACACAATACAAAACAAAAGGCTAAAAACAAAAGCTCACTATTCAATTAATTCATCTAAAACTTTGAAACGTTTCTGCAAAATAGATGATGATGATGATGCAAGAAGCTTATCAAGATAACTTGTTGTTTCCCTCCGCTCCCCCCATATTTCTCCCGATTTTCAGCCAAAATCCATCGACCCATACCGCTAATTTCATCTGTTACAACATCTGTAAGCTGAGAGAGAAAAAATAAAATCAACATCTTCCAGAAAGTTAAATCTGTATGTTAGGGTTAGGATTTAATAAGCGTTTTGTTTTTTTATATTTTTTTAATCCACATCAGCATTTTTAATCCATGTCATTAGTTTATAAATAAATGTTCAACATTTGGCAGGTGATGTGACATATAAACGGCCCATGTTTAAGAATTTAACAGATTTCGCCGGTCAATAACGAATTCCGTCGGCCAAAGGGTTGGATTTATTAAATTTTGAGGTTTGAGGGTGACATTGAGTGCAAAAAAACATTAAAGGCTTAATTGATTTTTTTAAAAAAGTTCAGGGGCCTTTGGTACCCTTAAACCCATATATTTAATACTAACAAATTTGAATGTAATTTAAATTATATTTTGTACCCATAATTACACGTTTAAAACAGACATTTTAACTTCTCATACTATTTTTTTAAGTAACAATGCTATAAACTTGAAACTCAAAAGTTAATTTTTCCAAAATACTTTTACTGATTTACAGTATTTTTCTAAAAGCATTTGATGAAGAAGAAGAACTAAGCCTATTTTGCAATTGGATTCCCGGGTTCCATAGACTTCTGGGCCTGCAAGCTCAAGCCTATTTTGCAATTGGATTCCCGGATGAAGATCGACCTGACCTGACCATTCTCTTCTTTTAGACTTTTTCCAAAAAGTTCTGCTTCTAGAAAAACTAAGCGAAAAGGTAAAGGAAACCTAAGACCCGCGACTGCGACTGCGGCTGCTGTGGCGGTTGCAGTCTGCACTGCTCGGGAATAAATGGGGAGGAAAATGGAATGGGCAGGCAGAGAGAAGCACATGGCAGGAATACCAAGGAAGATGGTGTTTCTGGCGGTGGGGGCATTCGCCAAGGCGCTAGCAACTCTTCTCAACACCACCTCCGTTCATAATGCCGATACCCTCCTTCGTCTTGTCCGCTCTCGACCCCCTGGCATTCCACTTCTCACCGTCAGCAATCACATGTCTACCTTGGACGATCCACTTCTTTGGGGGTTCAAAGGTTTCCCCTCCGTGGATTCCAAATTGGCACGCTGGGCACTTGCTGCTGAAGACATTTGTTTTAAGAATTCTTTCCTCACTTATTTTTTCAGACTCGGTATGCCTTCTTTCCCACCTGTACTGCCACTCTTCTACTTGCCTATCACTAGCATTTTACTATTAGCTTTCACTTAACAAGTATTGTTAAATTTACATATAAACATCCATCTTATTTTCAAGAATATTATTTAGATTCAAGAGTTACTATTTAGGGTCAAAATATAACCAGTTCTAGCCCTTGTACATAAATTCTGTTGTTTGACTGTGTTTAACAATCATGCTTGCACATAATGGTTACTTGTCTTAGGTATTGTTGGAAATTCCTTTTGAATTGTGAGTTTTCATCATTAATGAAGAAATCTTCTGTCAGCTTGGTTTGGTTTTTGAAAGATCAGATAGTTTTAAAGTAAGGGTTTGCCTCTGAAATAGTAAATTGTGCAGGTAAATGCATACCTATTACAAGGGGTGGTGGAATTTATCAGGAACACATGAATGAAGCTCTTCAATGCTTAGACAATGGAGCCTGGGTATTTCAACTAAATTTATACTAATGCTATTTTGAAATTTTGTTAAGTCTTGTTATATCATGAGATTGTTGGATTTTCTGAGCTCTTTAATAGTTGAGATCAGAAGAAGGTATAGAGCCTTTTCTCAAGGAAATAAATGAAGAAAAAATTAACGTTAAAAGGAATTGAACCCCTGGAGAAAGGATATAGCTTGAAGTAGGGGTGTTTATTTTGGGATATCGGATTTGATCCGAAAAATCGGATCTATGAAAATTTTGGATTTTTGAATATAAAAATCAACAAATTGTCAAATATTACAAGATTAACATCTATAAAAAGTTTTTTTTTTTTTGAATTTTCAGATATAACAAGCATTAAATTACTAAATATAACAAGATTTATATCTATGAATATTTGAATTTTCGGATATTTCAGATTTTCGTATAATCCGAAACTTGAAATATTGTGATCCGTATCCGATCCAAAAAATATAAAATCGGATTGGATATCTGATCCGAAAATAAAATTCGGATCGGATAATCGGATGGGATATTTTTTAACACCCCTAGCTTGAAGTGATGAGTGGTATGACTTTGTATATTTGTTTAGTTGAAAGATAAGGGGACCTTGTTTAGTGTTTCACTGCGGTTTGTTTAGAATGTTGGTTTTGGTTTTCTAAATCTGGTAGTGCTACAAACCAGCTGCTAATGAAGTAACTTGAATTTTCTGATAGTCAATTTTGACCTGCTGCCTATTTAGTTTTTTTTACTCTATCTCCTTCTAAAGGTAGTTTAACTTTTAAGCATAGAAGTAGTTGTTGAAGGGGTACAAGTGCTAGTAAGCTGTTACATTTTGTATACTGCTGAACTAGTATTAGGCAGTAGTAACTAGTACGTGTTGGAAGATATAAAATATTATTTCAGATCTAAACATTTGAAAATGAGAACTTTTCAGTGATTGATTGTGGTATTTTAGATGGCTTACAGATGTGGTTGAAGGTTTGGATTCCATATGCGGTTTGAACTTTGATTGACTTTGTTGTATGCACCCTTGAATTAAACTATGTTTAAGACCAGCAAACTCCTAAGATATCGAGAATTGCTTGAGCTTCTATGCTTCCATTGATGAATACACTAAGTTGTTGCTGTAATGAGATTCCTTCCTTAAATATGGCTACTTTATGGCTTTAAGCTTCCTAATTTTTCTATTATTAACTGGCAGCTACATACATTTCCTGAAGGTAAAGTATACCAAGAAGATGCACCTATAAGACGATTAAAATGGGGAACTGCTAGTCTGATTGTTCGTTCCCATGTGACTCCTATAGTTCTTCCTATGATTCATGGTGGTTTTCAAGAGGTTAGATATATTTCCTAAGTTGACCTTTGTCTTCCAGATTCAGTTTCCTCCGAGTGAATTCTGTCTGTGGAGCTTATAGAGTTAATTTCATGGGTCTGTAGACATTTCTTTCTTTCTCATAAACTCTTTTCACGCATGAAAAAGATGTCTTTGCCTAATCTTATTGAGGGACATTGGTGGTTGGACTTGGACCTTGATTGTGAATATTCTGCATGAATGAACCGCCTGTGATATCTGATCTACATCTGCCACTTTGACCAAAATCCTCTTAGAAAATCGGTTTCCCAATTTGGTCTTGTTTTGATGCAGTTGTAGCATGCACTGAAAGATTCATTGTAACACTAATAGTTTAAAGGATTAATTTCCTTGATCTTTAGACCCTTCTTTCATTCTCATAAAATTCTTTTGCACATCAAAAGGATGTGTCTTTTACTTAATCTATTGATATCTTACTATAGTTGTCATCAAAATTAAATTTACTGCGGAAGTATGACTTGAAGATTAAAGGATTTGATTAAAACTTAGTAGGTGAACAATGAGATATTAATTAAATTAAAAGGGATAAATTTCAAAGTTACTTATGAACTTTGGTCTAATATGCAAGGTGATACATGATCTTTGATTTTGTGTAATTTTGTACATGAAAATTTGATATGATTCTATTTTAACGATCCTGTAACACCATTTTATGTTTACATATTGCATACACAAATAATTACATTTATCTAATATGAAAATAAATGGATGTATTTATTTTAATGTGTACGATTGAATCAAAATCAAATTTTCATGTTTACATTTGAACTACAATCAAAGTGTCATGTGTATAAATTTATAAAATTGTGTATCTGATCAAAGCTCTTGGGTAAATTTGAGGTTTACCTCGTACTAAAATAAACCAAAGTTTATTTTTCTCCTTCTTCCAATTTCACGCCACTGCTTCATTTTTACGTATTGATTCTGTGGCATAGGGGCATTGTTGATTGAAAGTTCCATGTTGATGTTCTTGACTACTGTTGTTATTGTTCTTGTTTTCGGAAAATCGCACTACTGAATACAATAATTAACTTGTTCTGACAGTTGGAATCCTAGCAATGATTAAGTACTATGAAACATTCTCTATGCTACAGGCAGACTGTCTAAGCCAGTCCATATGCCAAAATCAGTAAAGTGTACAGACATGGTTAGTGGCCGTGCTAAATTCATTTGATTCGTACAATCCAGTATAATCATTTTATTCAATAATGGTGCATGTCAGTAGAAAGCAGTTGTTTTATGGCCCCCTTACATTTGGATCAATAAGGAAGAGAACTGTGGATGATGTCTTTTACATGCAATAGTTAGACCAATAAGCAGAAGCATGGTACTTGAGGTTTTCATGTAGCGGCTCTTGAAACTTGGATTGCATTGCATGTTGAAATAAATTCCAATTTAATTTTGATTGATTGATTGGTTGTTCGGTTTTTGTTGGGGGTCTCCAACAGGTGATGCCGGAGAAGTATTTTCTCGACAGAAGGCCTCCGTTTCCATTATGCAATAAGAAAATAAGAATTATGATTGGAGAGCCTCTGGAATTTGATATTCATAAAATGATGCAGTCTGCAATTTCAAAGTCTCGTGATGGTCCCGTATTTTCTTCAACCGAAACAACATCGAGAAGATGGCCGGTTATCTCCCCTCATGGATTGGATTTGGATGAAGCAGCACAGAGATGCCTCTACTCAACTATTTCAGAACAAATACAAACTGCCATGGAGAAGTTACGAAACTTGGGTAAAAGTTTCTTAAAGTAAGCCTTTTGAAACACGTTTCAATAATAATGAATAATAAAAACACTATCAGAGCTTAGGTACAACAATAGCTTGGGGGGCCGTCCCCTTGTGAATTCTAGGTAGGGTAGATGTTATTTAGATGGAGGGTTCTTTTTTTTTAGGTCCATGGTTACTTATGTGTTTTTGGTGCCGCAATGGAAACTTTGCGGATTTATTTTCTTAATCTTAAATTCCGGTTCGCTGCTCGGGTAAGTTGGATTTATTTTGGATGAAAATTGTTTATCCGGTATGCAACTTAAAGAAGAAAAGAAGAGCCGGCAAGGGCAGGGCCTGGCCTGGCCGGCTACCATTATCATATTGCATTGATTGTTTCAGTTTTGTAAGCACCCTTTTGATGGATATTTGCGGCACGAAGCTGACAAGTGCAAGCAAAACATGGAATTTGTTTGCTTGTCAATTGTCATAATCGAAGTAGACCATCCTATATTGGATTACTTGCATTGCATTTTCCTTTATTATATGAACATATTAATTGTACCTGCTGCAATTGCCGAAGCCATGTGCCTAACAATGGCCAAGCTCAACCTTACGCTCTGCTCTCTTTGTCGTGTCTGTCCGCACGTCCCTGTCCCTTGCCTTTTGCATTTGTAAATTGCTTTTAGTCCTTGTACTCTCTGCGCATTTGAAATTTAGTCCTATATTTAGTCTTTTTTTGCTCTGAAAAATTATTTCATGAATCTTGGCCACAGCATCATCCACGACCCCATCCACTTCACTTTTTTCCCCATCACCGATTTCATTGGTGGTTATTTGGGAGTTTTATTATCATTGCTTTGGCAAGATTTATAAGTTTTAATTTGTTTATATTGAGAAAAAATAGTGAAATGGGTGTTTTAATTAGCGGCGATCAGTGTGGTAAGAAAGGTCAATAAAAATATTTTTTCCCTTGTTAGATTTAACAATTAAAATCCTTTTAGTTTAATAATTAAATCCGATTGATACCAAACCAATTGACTTATACTGAGTTGGATTCCGCTGCATTGATGATTAACCGGCAGTGGAGGTCGAAACAGCCAATGGCTAAACTAAAATATAATTATTTTAAAGTTCTGTGAAAAAAATTAATGCACCCTTAAAGTTCAAAACAACATCGTTTTGGTATGTTGTTCGGATTTTAATGGCCTAGTGATATAATTGAAGTAAAATAAAAGTTTAGTGTTATAATTGAACAAATTGAATGTTTAGTGGTATAAATGATACACCACTTAAAGTCTAATGATATCTTATGTAATTTGTCCCAACTAAAAATATTATTGAACGAGATGTAAGATTAATGATTAGTTTGATCGGTTATTGTATTTGAATTTGGACTTCGACAAACGTTCCCTGCAATTTGTATTTATTTATTTTAAGTAAAAAAAAACAAAATATTTTTATTTTTAATAAATATTGTGATTATTATGATAAATATGTGTAAGACTGTAAGCATTGTATCCTCTATCTCAAACAATGTATGAGTTTGCAATTGTTTAACAATATGTTTTTATTAATTTGGTGAACAGAGAGAAAAATATAAGCAAATATAATCTCACATGGTTTTATATATATATTAAATTAAATAGTAAGATTTTACTAAATTTTATGAATATTATCATATATAAATGTTATACAGAAATAAAGTAGTAGATTATTTTATTAATTGGGTAAACAAAAATATAGAAAATATACTTATAAAATTCATACAACTAATTCTTAATATCTCTATATAAATATATCTCCTTCGTCGGCCCATTTCTTTGTAAGATCATAAATTCTTAATATCACATTGCTTCAAATATAAGTTATTGTAAAAATCTACCTTCCTATTCAATTCTTCTATATTGTTCTCAACTCTCATTGCTCTGTTTTTTCTATAACATATACTTTTTAGAATATAAATGTAAACATATATTTATGCGTTATATATTTATACAAGTTGTGTAAAAATTAATTATACAATTCTTTAAATTTAAACTATAAAATCTAAATTTCATGTTTCTAATCTTAAAATCCTAAATCTTAACCTCTAAACTCTAACTTATAAACTTAAACCGTGAATTCTAAACTAAACTCATAAACCCTAAAATACACAAGCTTTACTCTACAAAACTCGTGTACCAAATAACTTTTATGGATTTATTAAAATTTTATTTGACATACGTGTCACGTCGGTAGACTCTCGCTAACTCGATTGTACGGCCTTAGCTCGCTCTTTAACACTCTTGCGACTAAGTAAGCCTGAAACAACTAAGCACTTAGGCTTAAACACTTGCGGAAATGAAAGATAGACAACGGAAAGGAAATGACAAACACAAGAGAAGCAAGTGTAGGAATATTAGTTGTATTCCACAAAGATGAAGTGAGTAAATGAGGGGGGGCTAACCTCTATTTATACATGAAGCCCCGTACATCTAACGGTCTGAAATGAATTACATGGACGGCTCAGATCGCCCAAAAATCTCTAAATCCCTAAAATCAAGGGGAGCCATGAAATTATTAAAATAAATGAATAAAAATAAGATTACATGGCTCAAAATAGCAAAGACTTATTCCAAAGTCGGACTGGACCCTCCTGGGCTCGGTTGGGCGGACCCGAGGTGCTGAAACAGGCCCCCATGGTGCGGAATCAAGCCCCTAGGGCCCCTGGTGCGTGCTGGCTGCACCCTGGTGCGGGCAGAATGCACCCAGGGGTGTGCTGGACGAACCCCAGTGCTGAACTGGCTCGGTCGCGGGCTGGCGGTCCGTGACATTCTCCCCCACTTGAGCTAGCGACGCCCTCGTCGCGCGGTTGGCATGATACTGCTCCACTTGCTGCTTGAATTGCCAAAGGTCTTCGGCTAGTTCCCAACTCCCCTCACTGTCGGGAAGTCCCTTCCAAATAGGGATGGCAATTTGATCCAAATCCGATTCGATCCGAAGGAATTTATCCGATCCATATTCGATTAAAAAAAATTCGAATCCGAATCCGAGGAAAATGTCCGAGTCCTAATAGGAGATGGGTTGGATATGGATCATGCCAAGATCCGATCCGAATCCGAATCCGATCCAAATCCATGTCCGATCCGAATCCGACGCATCCGATCCATATCCGAGCTCGAATCAAAACATTTAGGACTTTTAATTCCTTAAAACAAAATATCATGTATAATATTTACATTAAAACAAGAAGACAACATAAATAAAGTAAAAAGTTAAACTAAATACATTAAAAAAAACATAACTACATATATTTTTTAAACGAGAACATAAATGTATATATTAGGTAATTTAGAATAATGGTAAAAACAAAATTAACTATATATATATATATATATATATATATGGGATGGGATCAAGTTACACTATGTAAAACTCAACTAGTTTTACACTAATTTATGGCCATTAGATTGGTTAAATGAATGGATGAGATTAACTCCTTACTTTTTTTCCCAAGTGATAATCTTTCCATATCCTACTTTTAATCTCATCCATTCATTTAACCAATCTAATGGCCATAAATTAGTGTAAAACTAGTTGAGTTTTACATAGTGTAACTTGATCCTAACCATATATATATATATATATATATATATATATATATATATATATTAAAATTGATAATAAAAATATAAATGTGTTAAGAATGTAAGTTAAATAATAATAATATTTATTATGATTTATATATATTAATTAACCTTAATATAGTGTAATATATCTATTTATATCATATGCATGTATAAATAAATATGAAAAAGATAAATGCAAGATCAAGTCATAGATAAACAAACAATAAAATAAATACAATGGAGAAACAAATAAATGTAAATATCAATGAATTACTAAAAATTAAGGAAGTTAGTGAATGAAATAGTAAGTAATGTGCAATCGATAGATAAAGTTATGATATATTATGCTAAAATTATGAATTAAAATAGAAAGTAAATTAAAAGCATAAACAATAAACACAAAAAATTAAATGTAGTCAACAAATAAGGGATAAAAAATGAACAAGTGTAGAATTAAATAGCATAAATTAAATGCGTAAGAAATTAAATATACAAAATTATGGACTGATTTGCACTAAAATAAAATTATTAAAGGGCCAAAAAATAATATACCCTAAATACGATAAAATTCGCAAATCTACCCCTCAGACTTGGGTCAAGACTAGGGATGACAATTTCATCCGAATTTAAAAACTCCGATCTAAATACGGTTGAAAGAAATCCGAATCCGATCCGAAAAAATCCGATCCAAAAACAATCCGATCCAAATCCGTTTGAAAAAAATCCGAATCCAAATCC
This sequence comes from Hibiscus trionum, assembly GCA_030270665.1. NCBI lineage: Eukaryota > Viridiplantae > Streptophyta > Magnoliopsida > Malvales > Malvaceae > Hibiscus > Hibiscus trionum. The sequence goes on along the minus strand of BSYR01000021.1, from coordinate 5,107,430 downwards.
GAAAAAAATATCCGAGTCCGATTGTAACGGATTCGGACTTGGATTCTATACAATCCGATCCAAATCCGATCCATTGCCATCCCTACTTCCAAAGAACAAAATACTCATGCCTCGGTCGGTGCTCTGGTCGACGAATCACTCTTTCGGCTTGGATTTCTTCGACCTGGTTCTCATAAGAAACCTTCACTCCGACTGGTGCTCGGTGTGACTTGCCTCGATCTGGATCCTCCTCATCCTGGTGGAATGGCTTAAGTAAGCTGACATGGAACACTGGATGAGCTCGGATGGATGATGGTAGCTCTAGTCGGTACGCCATGGTGCCGATCCTTTTCAAGACTCTGAACGAACCCTCATATCTTCGCACAAGCCCCTTGTGCACGGTTGGGTTGCGCAAAATCCCGGTCAACTTGGCTAGGACAAGGTCGCCAACTTGAAAGTTCACATCTCTGCGCTTTCGATCCGCCCATTTCTTGGTCCTCTTCCCCGCCTTGTGCAAACAAGCTCGGGCTAACTCCTGATGCTCTTGCCACTCCTTGGCATACTCATGTGCTGCGGGATTGGGCCCATCATACTTGGTAACAACCGCGTTGGGTGTGAGCGGTTGATGCCCCATCACTATCTCGAACGGACTTTTGCTTGTGGCTTCGCTCCGTTGCAAGTTATAAGAGAACTGAGCCACGTTTAACAGCTTGGGCCAATTCCGCTGCGTGGCACTCACATAGTGCCTCAAGTAAATCTCCAAAAGTGCATTCACCCTCTCGGTCTGTCCGTCTGTCTGTGGGTGAACACTCGTCGAAAAGTTCAAGCTCGATCCCATAAGCTTGAACAGCTCGGTCCAAAAACGGCCTGTGAACCGAGTGTCCCGGTCACTGATGATGGTCTTTGGCACGCCCCAATATTTCACCACGTGCTTAAAGAAAAGTCTGGCTGCTTCCTGGGCCGGGCACACCTTGGAAGCTGGGATGAATGTCCCATACTTCGAAAACCTGTCAACGACCACCATGATGCTCGACAACCCGTCAGTACAAGGTAAACCAACAATGAAATCTAAAGAAATACTCTCATATGGTCGGTCGGGTATCGACAATGGCTGCAATAGTCACGCAGGCTTCTTCATCTCTATCTTGTCTTGTTGGCACACAAGGCAAGTTTTCAGATAGGCTTCAATATCTGCACCCATGTGTGGCCAGTAGTAATCTTTGGCAATGAGGGCTATGGTCCGAGTGATACCTGGATGTCCCGCCCACATCGAATCATGACACTCCTTCATGATCTCCTTGCGCAACTCACCAAACTGAGGCAAATAGAGGCGGCGGCCTTGGGCATATAACAAGTCCCCCTCGAGCCAAAATTTCCTGGTTCTGCCCTCTTTGACATGATCGATCAACATTCTGGCTGTTGGGTCATGAAGCAACCCCTCTTTGATGTGCTCTAACAAACTTCCCACATGCAGGCTGACTGTCTCAATGTTGTACCTTCGGCTAAGTGCATCGGCAACGGAATTCACTTTCCCTGGTTTGTACTCCAAGGAAAAATCAAACTCTGCTAAAAATTCCTGCCAACGGACCTGCTTGGGAGAAAGCTTCTTCTGGGTCAGAAAATAACTATTTGCAACATTATCTGTAAACACAACAAACCTCGACCCCAAAAGATAATGTCGCCAAGTGCGCAAGCAATGTACTACTGTCGTCATTTCTTTCTCATGGACCGTGTACTTCCTCTCGGTCTCATTCAGCTTCCGACTTTCATATGCAACCGGATGTTTCTCTTGCATCAAGACCCCTCCAATGGCAACGTCTGATGCATCTGTGTAGACTTCAAATGGTTTGGTGTAATCAGGCAACACCAAAACTGGTTCACTCACCATGGCCTTCTTCAACTCTGCAAAGGCATTCTGACACTCGATGCCCCAAACCCACTCTTTGTCCTTCTTCAATAGCTCGGTCAAGGGTGCGGCAATCTTTGAATAACTTTTCACGAACCGTCTGTAATAGTTCGCGAGTCCAAGGAATGACCGCAGCTCGGTCACTTTGGTTGGTGGCTTCCACTCATCAATTGCTCAAACCTTGGCTCCATCCATTCGAATTTTGCCCCCACCAACAATATGGCCAAGGAAAGGAACCTCCTTCTGAGCGAACGAGCACTTCTCTTCTTTCACATAGAGCTCGTTCTGTCGCAATACCTCAAACACCTGTCTCAAATGCTCAACATGCTCCACAAGAGATTTGCTATATATAACAATATCGTCAAGGTAAACCACAACAAATTGATCTAAAAATGGTTGTAGTACCTTGTTCATCAATGTGCAAAACGTAGCTGGAGCATTCGTGAGGCCGAACGGCATCACTAGAAATTCATACGAACCATAACGGGTAACACAAGCAGTCTTCGGCTCATCCCCTGCGGCTATCCTGACTTGCCAATACCCGGATCTCAAATCCAACTTGGTGAACCACCTTGCACCACCCAGTTGGTCGAACAAGTCTGCAATAAGCGGGATCGGATACTTTTTCTTCACCGTGAGCTTGTTCAAAGCTCGGTAATCAATGCACATTCTGAGGGACCCATCGTGCTTCTTCTGAAACAACACTGGAGCACCGTAGGGTGCCTTCGAAGGTCGGATGTACCCTGCTTCGAGGAGTTCTTTCAACTATCTGCGCAACTCCTCTAACTCGGGCGGAGCCATTCGGTAAGGGGCCTTAGCTGGTGGCTCTGCATTGGGCACAAGTTCAATTCGGTGGTCTACTTCCCTCTTTGGCGGTAGACTTTTCGGCAACTCTGCTGGCATTACATCACGAAAATCGGCCAACACTTGTCCCACCTCATCGGGGACTTTCTCGGTCAAAACAGACTCATCCTCGACCAAAGCTGCTAGAAAGGTGGGTTCCTCCTTGCGCACCCCCTTCGAAAACTGAATGGCTGAAAGCAATTTCGCCCCAACTCCGGCCTCTCGGCTTGCTGGAACAATACATTGGTGCTTCGAATCCAGGATGCACAAACAATCGGCAAATGGGACGGGAAACGCATTAATCTTATCAAGGAAGCTAAGCCCAATAACAAAATCAAAATCATCAAGCGGAATTACCTTGATGGCTTCCTTCCCCATCCAACCTCCAATGTCGAGCTTGACTCCTTTTGCTATGCCGACAATCAGAGCTTCTTTAGAATTAACGGTTTTGATGAACCCACTCGCCTTCTCAACACAAAGGCCGAGTTTCTTCGCTGCTTGTTCGGACAAGAACAACTCTAAGGCATCCGTATCAACTAATGCACTCATCTTACGGCCAGCAACAGTGATGTCTACAAACATCAGCCCCTTCTTCTTGTTGCCTTTCTTGGAATCCATGCAACTGAGGATGGATCCAAGCTTCGGAGTCTCATCGGACTCTTTCTCTTGCACGGCTGCAATCTTTACATTCTGCGGGCAGTACTTTTGTAGGTGCTTACCCCCACAAGTGAAACATCGAAAGTTCTCATTGTTCCTCCTCCGATTATTTTGCCATGGCATACGACCCTTCCACTCGTCGGGCCTCCCTTTGCCACCTGAAGGCTTTTCGGACCAGTTCCTCGTTGCCTTGTCCTTGTCTCCTCCCCAATTACCTCTTGGCTTTGGTTTGGACGGCTCAGACTTCTTGTTCTCATATTGTGCAAGAGACTCTGCCACGATTAGTGCTTTGGAGAGATTTGTGACCTCCCTTCGCTCTAACTCCAACTTGACCCACTTCTGGAGTCCGTTCATGAAGTCGAAAAAGCCTTCATCTTCACTCAAACCTGTGAGCTGAAGCTTAAGTTCTGTGAACTTCCTCACATACTCTGTGATGGTTCCGTCGTGCTTTAACTGACGCATCTTTAACCGTGCTTCCTGTTGAGCATTCTTCGGATAGAAATGCTCCTTGAACTCAAACATGAAATCCTTCCATGTTTTGAAGGGAATTGTGATGTCTTCTCCCTCGTCACATCTGCGTCGCCACCACAAAAGAGCGACGTCAGTAAGATAAACTGAAGCAGTGTTTACCTTGGTTGTATCGTCATCGATACCCGCCACACGGAAATACTGTTCAAGGCCCCAGATGAAATTATCTACATCTTGGGCTACTCTCGACCCACTGAACTTGCTGGGACGTGGGGCGTCAACTTTCGGCTTGGGTGCTACAACTTCGGCAAGCATCCCACTCTTCAATGCCGCTTGATAGATCCGAAGCTCATTCTTGAGCTCTTTCATGTCTTCCTTCATAGAGATTAACTCAATTTCCAAAGAGTTGTCTCGAGCATCTAGCTTGTCATACAACTCCCCAGGAGGTTCTCCACCTCGTCTCTGATCTTCCCTTCAATGGACTTGATCAGCTCGGAACGTGACGCTTCGTCACCTTGGGTCTCCTCGACTTCTATCTCGGAATCGACAGGATTTGCGACCCTCTTCTCCAAGGCTATAGTCTTTTCCTTGGAACCACCTCGCTTCTTGTCGCCATTGCGACCGGTAACTCCCTCGCTTGTTTGGACTTCACCGGAGTTCTGTGGTGCCATTTCTTCCGCTCAAACTCGCTCTGATACCACTTGTCACGTCGGTAGACTCTCGCTAACTCGATCGTGCGGCCTTAGCTCGCTCTTTAACACTCTTGCGACTAAGTAAGCCTGAAACAACTAAGCACTTAGGCTTAAACACTTGCGGAAATGAAAGATAGACAACGGAAAGGAAATGACAAACACAAGAGAAGCAAGTGTAGGAATATTAGTTGTATTCCACAAAGATGAAGTGAGTAAATGAGGAGGGGCTAACCTCTATTTATACATGAAGCCTCGTACATCTAACGGTCTGAAATGAATTACATGGACGACTCAGATCGCCCAAAAATCTCTAAATCCCTAAAATCAAGGGGAGCCATGAAATTATTAAAATAAATGAATAAAAATAAGATTACATGGCTCAAAATAGCAAAGACTTATTCCAAAGTCGGACTGGACCCTCCTGGGCTCGGTTGGGCGGACCCGAGGTGCTGAAACAGGCCCCCATGGTGCAGAATCAAGCCCCTAGGGCCCCTGGTGCGTGCTGGCTGCACCCTAGTGCGGGCAGAATGCACCCAGGGGTGTGCTGGACGAACCCCAGTGCTGAACTGGCTCGGTCGCGGGCTGGCGGTCCGTGACATACGTGTTGTGCAAACTTTAATTTGCATAATATTTATCTATTTTGGGGTTTAAAAGTTTAATTTAGAATCCAAGAGCTAGAGCTTTATGTTCATAGTTTAAGATTATGGTTATAATTTAAAGATTGTGTTTAAATATTTAATTTTTTTTTAGTTTAAATAGGAATAAGGCATATTTTTACATTACACATAATCCATACTTATTTAGTAAGAAGAATAATGTAAACCAAAATATTGACATAATGACTTTTTGGCCACTCGATTTTATCATTTTATTATTTTTAATTTAAATTTTTATTGCATTCCTTTTGACTCTAAAATTTTTACTTGTTTTTATCAAATTGACCGAAAACGTGACAAAATAATAATAATAATAATTTTAAGCTAACACAAAATATTTTGTCATTTTTATTACTTCATCAAAAAAATTCAAAATTTCTAAAAATTAACCAATTTATCATTCCTAAAATGTTGCCATTAACTTTATTTTTTCAATTTTTGTATTTTTTGACGGTGTAGTTGAGAAAGATAAAATGAATGAGGCCAACATTTGAATAAGAATATAATAGCTCACCATCCCACATGTCTGGGTTAATTTGTAAAAAAAAAGCCAAGAAGAATATAATAAACGTTTAAGGTCTAGAATGACTAAATTGATAAAGTTAAAGTGCCAAAATAATCCTTCCACCTTTATTATTTATTTTCTAGATTTTTTTTTTGTTTTATGGATAAATATTCTATACACAAGCAGTGGAAACTAAAAGTTTCCACAAGTTTTTGGTATAGAGAGTTAGTTTAGAGTATATTGTTTAGGGGTTTAGGTATAGGGAGTTAGAATTTAGGGATAGTTGTTTCAATTTAAAGTTTAGGGTTATAGTTTAGCGTTTATAGGTTAAAACCTAAATCTTCACCATATTACCCTAAAAACTAAACCCCAACCTATAAACCCTAAATTATAACCCTAAACCTTAAACTGAAACAATTATCTCTAATTTCTAACCCCCTACACCTAAACTCCTAAACTCTATACCTTAAAACTAAGACGCTTGTAGAAACTTTCAATTTTCACCGCCAGTGTATATGATATTAACCCTTATTTTATTTAGGTGAAACACACATGTTATATTTTGATACTATGTTTGTGTAATTTTTTTTACACAACTATTTTTTAAAATTCAAAATGTAAAGCTTTAATCCTAAGTCTAACCATCTAAATTCTAAACTCAATATTAAATTTTAAATTATAAATATTATAAACTAAACTTTAAACCTTAAATTAAACTTTTTTAACTCTTAAATTTAAGAAGTTTATATTTTTTTAACATAACCAAATCTACATAAATTGTGTATAGAAGCTTTTCTCTATTTTAATGTTTATTTTACACGAACACGAGCGATTCATAAGACTTAAGAGCATCCGAATTTCCAAACAAACAGATTTTTTTAGTTTGAAATTTGATTTTTCGGGACGGCAGCGGCAAAAAATGAGAATTTAGTTTGCTTCTACACCCATTCAAAGTGGTTGATTGTTAGCAGATTTACGGCTGTTTATATTTATTTATCCATTTATATATTATAATTGTCCATTTATAACACTCTCGTGACTCCCACCATTCTCCTCCCTTTCTTCCTCCTCCTCCTCCGGCCTCCGCCCGCTCAGGCCTCAGCTCACTACGGTGCTGCTCGCCGATAGATCTCTCTCTCGTAATCTGTTGTCTGCTCCTTGCCATTCGGCTGCATTGCCATTGCCCGGTAACCTTCTTTCTCTTCTCCCTAGTCCATCCATTATGCTTCAGCGAATTTGTTCAATCGATCCAAGACTTCGTTGTCCTGTTTAAGCTATCACTGCAGTCGAAGCTCGCCGATTCTACATATTATCGCTCCCATTTATATGCACATCTTCTGAGTGGATCTCCGCCTTTTTTTTTGTTTCTTTTTTCTCTATCTTTTAGCTATTTTTCATCGCGTTTCTCGTTTTTTCAGCAGACTACTGCTGATTTGGGCAAATATTATGGTTCGGCTTGATTAGTGTAATCCTACTCTGAAGTCCACTTTTTTTTTTTTTTCTGTAGCGCTTATATAATTGAGGAGCACAAAGGAAAGAGCAGAGGATCCTTGGTTTTAGTGGGGGCAGATTCCCGTCAAATGTCCATCGACTGGCTGCCGTCGACGAGCCAAAGTATGAGAGCAAGTAGGTCTTCCTTTAGCTCTAGCAATGGGCATGATGAGATTCCTTACTCCAGCGCTGCCTCTGTTTCAAATGGGGACGATTACGACAGTGATGGCTCCAACTTCGCTCCTCCGTAAGTTTCCCCTCATGTTTATACCGAACTAAATAGTACAATCAAACAATTTATGGGGTTAGATTTTGACCTTTTTTTTTATCTTCAATATTGGTCATATTTCAGTTTATCTGATACTTCAATATACACACATTAAAGCTATCTGCCAACTTTAATAGGATGTTGTATTCATTTCTCTCTTCTCCCAATTGGAGATCTCCATTCGTTGTTTACGGGCACGCATATTTATATGCCTATTCTTTGCTTGTGAGAAATATTTTTCACTTCTAACTGTTTTCATTATGCTTCTTGTTTAAAACAGTACACCAAGTACATTGTCCTTGTCAATGCCTCCGGAACTTGCTGGTGCAATACCCCTGATTGATAGATTTCAGGTGAGCAGCTGCATCTTCTATTGATAAACATATTTTGCAATACAAAAGGCATTCTTTTGAGTATGCATGAAAAACATGACTAGAATTCATGTCAGGTGGTTTATTATCGTTAACGCCTTTTGAAATTCTAATTTACAATCAACTGTGCAGGTGGAGGCATTCTTAAGAATGATGCAGAAACAGATTAATTCTTCTGGAAAGCGTGGTTTTTTCTCTAAAAAGTCTGTAACCACTCAAGTTCGAGAAAAATTTACATTTGAGGATATGTTGTCTTTCCAAAAGGTAACACTATGCTATTTTTCAACAAAATATTTCTGTAGACCAGAATATCTAGCTTAAAAGAATTTACTATTACAGGAACCTATTCCAACTTCGCTACTTAAAACAAATAGTGATCTAGTGAGCCGAGCAACGAAAATGTTCCATATGATTTTGAAGTACATGGGAGTTGATTCATCTGAACGAGTAACTTCCATCAGCTTCGATGAACAGATTGAGCTAGTTTCTAAGCTATATAAGCAAACTTTGAAGCGTGTAGAGCTTCGAGATGAATTATTTGTTCAGATTTCTAAACAAACAAGGAACAATCCTGATAGGTATGCTTCTCCTTTCTACGTTATGCCATTTGGCTTGCTTGATGTCACCTATTGCCAATTGTTTGGATGTTACAGGCAAAATTTGATCAAAGCATGGGAGCTAATGTATTTATGTGCGTCTGCCATGCCTCCTAGCAAAGACATTGGTGGATTTCTATCTGAGTATGCCCACAATGTAGCTCACAGTGCAAGCAATGATTCCGAGGTCCAAACCCTTGCATTGAATACATTAAATGCTTTAAAGCGTTCTGTCAAAGCTGGTCCTCGCAATACAATACCAGCACGTGAAGAAATTGAAGCTATTTTAACTCACCGAAAGTTGAAACATATTGTGTTTTTCTTGGATGAAACTTTTGAAGAAATAACGTATGACATGGCAACAACTGTGTCTGATGCAGTAGAGGTACTAATTTCCGTATCATCAATATAGGTGTAATTTTGTTAAATGAAAATAAATAATCTCATTTTGCAGTCAATGTTTGTTGTTTATAAGGGTCAACCAATCATATATGATGGTCAAAGACCAAGGAGTTTTCTCTCATATTCCGAATACATTGCTTAAAACTTGGGGCAAATATACACTTTATTATTGTATCTTTTTTTAAGTTAGTGAGAACAAATTTTAAAAAAAAACATTTTCTTTCTATATTTAGTGGAAAAGGAATTCATTTTGGATGTTCTATAAGTTAAAAGGAAAATCCTTACTTTTCCCTCATACTCTCGTTGAAATGACTGCCGTTTTGCGTATCTGCTAGCAGATTGAAATAACTGAAATCTGTTTGGTCAAGGTTTTGGTTGTGTGAATTTTATGGTTGGATGGGAGGTTCACTTGCTAAATCTTCCCACCTGTGCATTTCTCTACTTAGAATTTTGATTGTGTTTTATTCCTGCAATGCTAGTTGATTTTCTTAAGAAGGTTTCTTAATTTGGATGTGGTTCATGGGTGTTTCCCCCCCTCAATTTTAGCTCATTGTTTGTCACAAATTTTTATCAGGAGCTTGCGAGTGTAATTAAGCTATCAGCATATTCTAGCTTCAGCCTGTTTGAATGTCGTAAAGTTGTTACCGGTTCCAAGTCTTCAGACCCTGGGAATGGTATCTGTTTTAGTTTTTATTGATTGTCCTACATAAAAATTTGCTAACACAACCATCTAATGCTTACTTGCTGTCACGTAGAGGAATACATTGGGTTAGATGATAATAAGTATATTGGGGACTTGCTGGCGGAAATCAAGGCTGCTAAGGAGCGAAGTAAAGGGGAGATATTACACTGCAAACTCATATTTAAAAAGAAGCTATTCCGGGAGTCCGATGAAGCTGTAACGGATCCAATGTTTGTACAACTATGTTATTTTCAAGTATGTAATCTGGTTTAAATTGTCTTCAACAGCTTTACAAATTGGCATATTTTTATACTCTTATGCTTTATGCAGTTACAACATGATTACATTTTGGGCAATTATCCCGTTGGTAGAGATGATGCTGTGCAATTGTCTGCATTACAGATCTTGGCTGAGATTGGATTTGTTAGTAGTCCTGAATCATGCACGTAAGTTTTCTTAGACGTACATCTTTCTGTTTAACCTTTTGAACTTCCAATACATATAATGTTTTATCTCCTAAATTTTTTAGTTCCTTCAACATTAGGGAAAATTTTGCTGATTAACGTAAATATCATTTTAGTGATTGGAGTACTCTTCTAGAAAGATTCCTTCCTAGACAAATTGCAATTACTCGAGCAAGACGAGAGTGGGAATTGGATATTCTTTCTCGTTACCGTTTAATGGTCAGAACCTTAATTTTTAAATTCCTTATTCATAAATCAATGATGTTGTGGTAAAATTTTTGTTTGATTATAATTTATTTTGGTGATCAAGGAAAATCTTACAAAAGATGATGCGAGACAACAATTCCTACGGATATTGAGGACACTTCCCTATGGGAGTTCAGTTTTCTTCAGTGTTCGCAAAATTGATGATCCGATAGGACTTTTGCCTGGACGGATAATTTTGGGCATCAATAAGCGTGGGGTTAGTTTTTATTTTTATCTTTTTCAAAAATTGTTGTCCCAAATGTAAAATGTTCAGGGTCAGTTCTTTTGTTACCATTTAATTTTTTATTGCTAAACACTAATGTATGTGCTCATTTACGTAGGTTCACTTTTTTCGTCCTGTTCCCAAAGAGTATTTACATTCAGCTGAATTAAGAGACATAATGCAATTTGGCAGCAGCAATACTGCTGTATTTTTCAAGATGCGAGTTGCTGGTGTTCTTCACATATTTCAATTTGAAACTAAACAGGTTTAGACAACTCTCTGGAATCTTCCTTCCCTTTTTGTTTTAGACAAATGCAATTAATATTCCATCAAATATATGAAGAATATGTGGTCCAAGTCTTCAAGAAGACACTAAAATGGGTAAATCTTGAGGTGTTAAACCGGTAGATCTTAGGTTCAAGCGTAGGTGGTTGGGGTGATGAGTATCTCTCATTTTATATCTCTACAAAGAAATGGAGTATGAGGGGCTAACACACGTTAATCTTTATTATTATTTTATTTATTTATGTATGTTTTTGATAACAAATGAATCTTTTCATTTTATGTAGGGGGAAGAAATTTGTGTTGCTCTTCAAACGCACATAAATGATGTCATGTTACGCCGTTACTCAAAAGCTCGACCTGTTACTAATGGATCTGTAAATGGAGACGTTTCTAACAATTTTAAGCCTCCTAGTCTAGAAGTGTATGAGAAACGTGTTCAGGATTTATCAAAAGCTGTTGAAGAATCTCAAAAGAACACAAATCAAGTAAGCTTGAAAGGATTTATTGGTTGATATTGAATTCATATTGCTCGTCACTTTCTAAAGTGCTCATCACATAGTTTTTTTTCTTGGAAACTTCATTTGTAATTAACGAGTCATTTACTTGAATTTAGTTGTTAGGAGAATTGCATGAGAAGCAAAAGCAAGAGTTGAAAACACAAGAAGAATTGGAGCATCTTAAAAATGCCTTGAGGAAAGAGAAGGAAGGCTTAATGGAGGTTAAGTTGGACCGGGATAGAATTAGATCATTATGTGAAGAAAAAGATGCTGCTCTTCAGGTTAGTGGTATATTTAATCTTTTAAAATCGATATTTTTATCAATTTTTTCTTTTGCGTCATATGTTTTTATGTTTGAATATTGTAGGCTGCTCTATTAGAGAAGAATACAGTGGAAGGTAGGTTGGCTAAGCTAAGTAATCTAGCTTCAGAAAACAATGTCAAAAGGAACACAGCTGAAAAAGTAAATGAGGTAGGATTTGTACAAAAAAACATGATGCTACTAAATAACTTCTCAACCTGCAATTTTATTTATGATAATGATATAATTGTTTAGTTTGTAATTAATGAGCCCTTTTGCACTATGTTTTTTTTACAGTCACTGTACAAGCTCCAAGATGAATTGAAACTTCGTAATAAGGAGTTGCACGTGTCCGAGGAAAGGGAAAAAAGATTAACAAATGAGAAGGTCGGTTTGGAGCAGAGGATTACTGAACTAGAAAGGAAGAAAGACGAAGAGGTAATATTGTAATATTAGAAACAAGTCGTTGATTTAACATAGTAATCGGGTTGATGAATTGACTATTGAGCGGCATCAAAATATAGGTGAAAATTCTGAAGAAGAGCTACGAGCTAGAATGCAAAGCCTTAAAGCTTCAGGTGTCTGAACTTGAAAAGAAGTTGGAAGTGATTACCAATGAGTTGGCTGTTTCAGAGTCAACCCTTGCAATTAGAAATGCAGATGTTTCTTCCTTGCAGAATAACTTAAAAGAATTAGAGGAATTGAGGGAAATGAGAGAGGTACTTGTCTTCTTAAAGTATTCCCTATGTGTGTGAGTTAGATATAAATTTGCCAAAATCCTAGAAGAAAATGAAACATTTATATCCTTTTTGTGAAGTCTTCATTGGTTTTGTTGTGCTTCAGGATATCGATAGAAAGAATGAGCAAACTGCTACTATCTTGAAGATGCAAGCGGCTCAACTTATCGAATTAGAAGGGCTTTATAAGGAAGAACAAGTTTTAAGAAAGCGCTATTTTAATACTATAGAAGGTTGGAATGAACTGATAAATTCTTCAATTACTTTTCAAGATATCATGTTTAAGATCTTTTAGGACATTGTATATGTCACAACATGTGGCACATAGTTCCAGTTTATTTTACTTCATTTTTATTTTAAACGATCAATACATGATTGATTAACCTTTGTTTAAACTTCAGATATGAAAGGCAAGATTAGAGTTTTTTGTCGTGTGAGGCCTTTAAATGAGAAAGAGATGGCTGAAAATGAAAAAAAAGTACTAATTGGCTTAGATGAATTCACTGTTGAGCATCCGTGGAAGGATGATAAAGCGAAACAACACATATATGATCGTGTATTTGATGACGGTGCTACCCAAGAAAATGTTTTTGAGGATACAAGGGTAAGCTATCGTGTAGTTTATTTAAATTAACTAATTATATGACATTTGACTTCTTTAGTTTTTTTAAGTTACTATATCTCCTTCAACCTTTTCTTTGATGGCTTTTGTGATGCAGTACTTAGTTCAATCGGCTGTAGATGGATACAATGTTTGCATATTTGCTTATGGTCAAACTGGTTCTGGGAAGACATTTACTATATATGGGTCAGATAACAATCCTGGATTGACACCTCGAGCTATTGCAGAACTTTTCAAAATTTTAAGGCGTGATGGCAACAAATTCTCATTTTCATTAAAGGTAATTATTTTGATCAAATAATTTATATGCATAGCAGGTTTTCTTTCCTCAAATAATTTTTGTACTAAACATTTAATTTACAAGCCTTTTTACTAGCTTTTATGAGGTTGGATGACTTAGTTGAATCTAATATTACATTCAATTCATTTAGTTTAAAACTGTAAGATTGTTCTCACGATTTTTTCAAGGCAAAACAATCTTTTCCTCTACTGCTTTTAAATTTTGAAAATCAAATATCGTATCTCACCTCCTAACTATTAACATTCATCATGACATGACAGGCGTATATGGTGGAGTTATACCAAGATAAGCTTGTGGACTTGTTATTGCCAAAGAATGCTAAGCGTATGAAACTTGATATAAAGAAAGATGCAAAGGTATTATCGCTTAAAGTGGATAGGCTCTGGGTTTTAACTTCAGTGATGATGTTTATTGAAGAATTTCTTTATCTTATGCAATTTTTTTTTTGCTATATAATATTCTATGATTATTGGTCTCTAGTTTAGTTGTGCTTAATATCATGTGTCTGTTTGTATTAGCTTTTATAGCTTTTAGTTTATGATTTTCAGGGCATGGTTGCTGTTGAAAATGCAACGGTTTTGCCTATTTCAACTTTCGAGGAGTTAAAAAGCATTATTCAGAGAGGCTCGGAACGAAGACACACATCCGGGACACAAATGAATGAGGAAAGTTCAAGATCTCATCTAATACTTTCAGTTGTCATTGAGAGTACCAATCTTCAAACACAGTCTGTTGCCAGGGGAAAGGTATAATAATTTTGAACTGTATGATTAATTTGCACATATTTGAATCTTATTAAGTACGGAATACCTTGTCACATTTAAGTTTTCGGACATTAACACAAGTAATGACACTTTCTTTTCTGCACTTGCATGATTCTAAATACGGGACAATATGATGATCTGATGTGCAGCTAAGTTTTGTGGACCTTGCTGGTTCTGAGAGAGTGAAAAAGTCTGGTTCTGTTGGGGATCAACTCAAAGAAGCACAAAGTATTAACAAGTCCCTTTCTGCACTCGGGGATGTCATTAGTGCTTTATCTTCTGGCGCCCAACATATTCCTTACAGGAATCACAAGCTAACGCTGTTAATGAGCGATTCACTCGGTGGAAACGCCAAAACACTCATGTTTGTTAACGTGTCTCCGGTTGAATCGAATTTGGATGAAACATACAACTCTCTAACGTATGCTTTCTTTACAACTCCTCTACATTCAAGTACCCGACTTTCCAAGTAGTTCTATGATATTATACTAAAATAATTGGCCATATTGTTGCTAATCATAGTGTACTGTTCCGAAGATGTGTAATGTTATCTTCATTTATTTATTTTGTTTTTCTTGTTACTTTAGATATGCATCTAGAGTTCAGTCCATCATGAACGACGCAAGCAAGAATGTTAGCTCAAAAGAGGTGGCTCGATTGAAAAGGCTGGTTGCATATTGGAAGGAGCAAGCTGGTAGAAGGGGAGACGAGGAGGATTATGAAGAGATTCAAGAGGAGCGAACGAGAAAAGAAGGGGCCGATGGTCGTCACTCAATGTGAGTCATTGCTCTCAACTAGGATCTTATTGAATGCAATATTCGAGTTTGTTGTACAAGGGTTTGGGCATTGAATCTGTTTTGCAACATGAGTCACTGAGTGTGACCTTTCTTAATTTTTAGGTCTAAACCATATATGTATTTAGGTTCAACTTTAATTAGATGTAGATTCGTAAGATAAGTGTAGTGTGTATATCTCCACTCTAATATTTAAAGGAATCCACCATCACACATGAAGAATAGTATATCTGATTTCCCTCCCACGATATAGACGGTTGGTTCCAGTTCAAGGATTGAGGGCTGAGGCATCTCTTGTAAGTTTCATGTATTCCCATTATTTCATTTGTTTAATTACCATTTGATTGCGTTTTGTTTATTTATTGGAAGGGTATATATTTCTACATCAAATATAAATTTATTGATTCAAAGGGCATTTAACACTTTCATTAGTATTTCGTCGTTAATCATTTGTCACGGAATTTGACATGGCATTAAGATTCAATCATTGTGTTGGGGAGAATCAAAATGAAGAATTTTTTTTGTTGACTTCCGTTTCTTTAGGGTTTTGTCTTGATTAATTCGGACCGATCCGCGTCGTACACTTAGTTTTGGGGGGAGTTTCTCAGTAAATATTTTTTGCGTACATAAGGCTTTGAACTCGAGATTTGCTTAATTGATATCAAACTATTTACTACTTAGACCTACTTGTTAGTAAAATGAAAGAAAATTTTGATTCAAAGGACATTAAACATTTTGATTTTGGATGGGTGAATCCACTTCCAAAGTTTTTCAGACTTGATTTTAAAGAATGAATCTGATCTCATTTTATTGCTTAATAAGTTCTAATAGTAGTTTTTGAAAGTTATTCAGAACTGATGTAATATTCTTTTAAATTTTGTCGAATTTTTCTATTCCTTTCTATATTTTTGAGGTTTTAGAATTTTAATTCCTTTTGATATTTATTTTGTATGGTTTTAAAATGGGACTAGATATTGCAGCACACATGCTATAAATATTTCAATTAATATTTTATAATAATTTTTAAAAATATAAAAAAAACATGAATAAAATAATCTAGATGTTTAATAGCTCTGTTTATCAATAGATAAAATCTGTAATGTATTGACGAGAGATGTCACTTATTATAATTTAGTTTTTAAAGTTATAAATCTGTTTACTGATGAGAGATGTCACTTACTATAATTTAATTTTAAATTTTAATGTATTGTGATTGAACTTATGTCTTTAGAATGAATATTATTCGTTTTTTTACTGAACCACTTATTAAGTTCAAATTTTATTTTAACAACGAGTTCAATTTTTTTTAATGAGGAGAACTCTTAAATTATGCATTATTTCTTCATATTTTGTGCTCAACTATGAAACAAACATAAAACATCTTATACGCATAGCATTTAAAATAGATTTATAGCCGACAAGCGTTTAAAATAGATTTAGGGTAATTATTTTATACACAAGTGGTGAAAATAATTTTTTTTACAAGTACTTAGGGTGTGGTTAGAATTTAATGTTTAAGGTTATAATTTAAAATTTATAGGTCAAAACTTAAATCCCTAACTATATTATCTTAACATCTCGTAAAAACTTTTTGTTTTCAACAATTGTATATTGAATATAAATCCATATATTTATAGGCACATGGAGCAATATGCCATGTAGGCCACATAGACCACACGTTTGAAAATATATGAAAGAAAATAAGGTAGGCTAGAATGTAGTGAGAAACGTCCAAGTCTAACCACATCCATACATTGAAGGAGGGGCTATCCATAATCTCACCCATCCACTCCTACATCTGTTGTGTTCTTAATCTAAACTAAAACCTTTTGTCTTGGCCACGCACCACCATCACCATGGCGTCGGTTACTGTTTCTGTAGCCAAACCAAGCCTTCACCATGGCAAGGGTTTTGCGGAATTCTCTGGCCTACGCAACTCCGCTACCCTTCCCTTTCCCTTTCCCAGGAAAGCCTCGGATGACTTCCACTCGCTCATTGCTTTTCAGACATCTGCTGCGAGTACTGAGTTCCACTCCCTAGTCCCTACCAACTTTATTACATCTTTATAACTGTAACACCACTCGGTTTCTTCAACTTATTTATCTTCTTTATGAATGCTGTGCCATGCAACTTTGGTTCACGACCGTAAAAATGTAGTTGGGAAGCAATGGCGGATACCGTAAAGGGGTGGTAGAGGCAAAGCTGAAGGTTGCTATAAATGGATTTGGTAGAATTGGGAGGAACTTCTTAAGGTGCTGGCACGGCCGGAAGGACTCCCCACTCGATGTCATTGCAATCAATGACACCGGTGGTGTTAAACAGGCTTCTCATCTTCTTAAATATGACTCTACCCTCGGGATATTCGAGGCCGACGTCAAGCCTGTCGGCGACAATGCCATCTCTGTTGATGGCAAGGTCATCAAGGTCGTTTCCGACCGCAACCCCGCCAATCTCCCATGGAAGTAAGACTTTATCTTTCAAATGCATCAGATTTTTTCATTTCGGGTTATCAACTTATCGTTCAAACTGAATGTTGATGCAGGGACTTGGAGATTGACCTGGTGATCGAAGGAACCGGTGTGTTCGTTGACAGAGATGGTGCAGGAAAGCACATTCAAGCAGGAGCCAAGAAAGTGCTGATTACTGCCCCAGGAAAAGGTGACATCCCAACCTATGTTGTTGGAGTTAATGCTGACGATTATAACCCAGATGAGCCCATTATCAGCAATGCTTCTTGCACCACCAATTGCCTTGCTCCCTTTGTCAAGGTTCTGGACCAGAAATTTGGTAACTCCTTGTGCCTAAAATTGTCCTAATTTGCCCCACTTTTTCAATTAGCACTTCTTAGAATGGTTGTAATGTGATATATGACAGATATCATCAAGGGCACCATGACTACAACTCACTCATACACTGGTGACCAGCGGTTACTTGATGCTAGCCACCGGGACCTCAGGCGTGCTAGAGCTGCAGCTCTCAACATTGTTCCGACATCAACCGGAGCGGCGAAAGCTGTGGCCCTTGTACTCCCTACTCTGAAAGGCAAACTAAACGGCATTGCTTTGCGTGTGCCAACGCCAAATGTGTCGGTGGTGGACCTAGTCGTCCAGGTCTCAAAGAAGACCTTGGCTGAAGAGGTGAATGCTGCTTTCAGAGAAAGTGCAGAGAAAGAGCTTAAGGGTATCCTTTCTGTATGTGATGAACCCCTTGTTTCAGTCGACTTCAGGTGCTCCGATGTGTCGTCCACCATCGACGCATCGCTCACCATGGTCATGGGAGAAGACATGGTTAAGGTGATTGCTTGGTATGACAACGAGTGGGGTTACTCTCAAAGGGTTGTAGACTTGGCCGACATTGTTGCCAACAACTGGAAGTGATTGGAAATACTCAGTCTGTTATGTGATTGTGAAGGTTAATTTTTGCTCACCTCATTTCTTTTCGGCTTCCATCAAGAATGTATAATTTTAATGTTGGACTATATCTGGCATGTTTATGCTATAAAAATCCTGCTTTGACATTGAAGGCCTATCCCTATGCCCATTTCTTGGTTAGTATTAAATTGCGATTTCCAGTGTTACGGGGTCTTCCAAAACCGTTAGGATGCGGCCGCAATTTAATATTATTATATTCAAAATTGCAATTTAATCCCCCTTGCGGTAAAACATTGACAATCATTTCTTGGATCCTTCGCGAAGCCAATCGTCCGGCTGATGCCCTGGCTAAGCATGTTCTTTGTTCCCAGTCCGAGATGCTCCATCATGACCTTCCGCCGATTTACAGTCCAATTGCTAGTCTTATTTCTCAATTTCCACTCCAATTAAAAAAAAAACTGGACGTTAGAGGCCACAAACAGGTCATTCTGGTCATTACGGGACTGATTATATTTGGTTCAGTTTCAATTCGAGTTGATTCAGATCTGGTTTGATTTTAGTTCGAGTTTATGATGATTCGGGTTAGGTATCGAGTATTGGGTCGGTTTAGTTAATTTCGAGTCGAGTCAATAGCATATCAGTTGATTTCCTGATTTGATTAGTTTTTTACACCCCATACGGCTTCCAAAAATTAGTATGTTTGACTTTTAGGTGAGTTGTGCGGCAGTTCACATCTCATATTTCTTTCTTTATTTTAGTATCTTTTAATTATTTCAAGTTGTTTTCGGTTCGGGTCCATTTCAGTTCAACTAAAATTTGGGTCGGTTTCGATTCGATTTATTTTAAGTTTCGAATCAAAATTGGATCATCATATTTTAGTTGATATCAGGTCTCGGGTCGAATCAAGTTTGCCAGGTCCAGTAGACGTTGACAAACATCAAACATGTGTAACATTGTAACTATTTAAGGCTACAAATTGTTTCGCTACAATCAAGCTCATCAGAGCATTGAATCAATTTACTTGGAATATTGCAAAACTCAGAACACATTGACAATACTTAGAAGAACAGGAAATTCTTTAAGAAATAATAATGAGAAAAAAAAGGATTAACACTTCAGATGTTTCTGATAATATTTTCACAATCGCATCATCATCATCATCGGATATTTCTAAAAATCAAGAAAGAAGTCAACATCTAAGACATATCTATGAACATTTTGGACATAGCAAAGGTTAAATTATAAAATATGGATGAAACTTGGCATTTGGCAAAGGAACAAAAGTAATAAATGTCTTTCACCCAAAGCTGAAAATTTTGCATAACAAAATACTTCAGTTCGAATAGTATTCTAAACACTTAGCAACTAAGGGCCTGATATTTGGTTTCACATAAAATATCTAAGCCCAAATCCACTAGTCCAGCCACAAAGACACAGTACCTGTTTAGCAACATCTTTCCTTATATTTTTGTGATACTCAGGGGACCTATGGCTATACATCTGACCTGACAAATTTGACTCAAAACTCGAACCGAGATTTAAGACCAACCTGAATAAGCATCGAGGATTTTAAAGTTAAGTTTCAAGGACAAAAATATGCTGTAGTTACAACCTTAGTCATTTGCACCGAGCCTACTTATGATGTTGCATGAATCTTTTTTCTTATTAAATAAGAGATATTATATTTTTATATCGAGAATCGAACCCATATAAGATATGATAATATGAGCATTAACCTTAATATTTACTCCATCAATATGCAATACTTATGAGTCGCATGCATCATGGAGGGTATATTCGATTGAACAACAACAAAAACACGACCACATGTATCGAATCTGTTATATTTTTCAGCAATGGATGATTTTCCATTGTTCAAAAAGTAAATACCAATTAAGACACAACTTACTAATGGAAGGAATCAGCGGAGATGTGGCGTTGAGAATGGTTGCAGCGGGCGGTAGAATGAGTCCTCTAATAGGTTGAGGGTGGCGGAGGGTTTCTGTGTTCGGTAGTTAGTACTTGGCTATCGCGGTTTCTGTGAACACTGATTTTTTTTACCTTTTTTCACCCTATTATTATTACTAGAAAATCAACCACCTTTTATCGGGTATTTTGTAGAGATGATATTATCGTTGAGTTTTTTTTATTGGGTAAAGTTCACAAATGGTTACTGAACTTTATTAAAAAAAAAACAAAACGATAACTAAACTTTCAAATATTACAAAATGACAATTAAACTTTATGTTTTGTAACAAAATTGTATTTCGGCTGTTAAGTACTTAACGTGGCTGTTATAAAATTTTGTATAATAACACATTTAATTTTCTATATTTACACATTTAATCAATTTAGTCTTAATTCAAAAAAAATCACTAAATTTAACCCTCGCTATTTACACATTTTTTCAATTTGGTCCTTAAAGCAAATATTATTTATTTATTATTCGGTTTCATTGTGATTTTGTGATAAAAAAGCTGTTAAGAATTTCCATTTGCACCATGGATTCACTTTACATCTTACCAAGTGAAGAAGAAATAGATTAACTTGTTGGTTTGATTGAATACTTGCCTATAAGCGGGCCACACACACCCAAAGATATACCTATATGCATTCACAGAAGTAAATTGATGTATGAATATATGTAACAAAATACCTATATGTATTCAAAGAAGTAAATTGTAGCTCATAACTCAGAAAGTTCCTTGCAGAAACAAATATTGCAAATCACAAATTTGTGTATAAACCCTTTCCTTCCATGGCATTTGTAGAAAAAAAAACCCAGTTTTCAGTTTACAGCATAATGTATACATACATATATATATATATATATATTACAAGCCTTTTTCTTTGATCAATGGAGAAAATGGAGTTGTCACCAATGAGAAATATGGCCAAAAAGAAACCACAAAAGGTTGTGGATATTGAAGCTTAGTGTTACATGGCAGCGTATAAAAAAATGCCATGAAATCTCGTCCTAGGAACCGGCTTTCGAACCTCAACAAGCTCTCGACACTGAAACTCAACCCTCATGGTATGGCAATCATTAGGCCGATTTAACATGTGTTGATGAAGAAGACAATTCGTCACATGATGCCGTTAAGTTACCATTTTAAGGACCAAATTGAGAGAATGTGTAAATAACAAGGGTTAAATTTAGTGAATTTTTTGAATTAGGACTAAATTGATTGAATGTATAAATATAGAGGATTAAATGTGCTATTATACAAAATTTTATAACAGCCACGTTAAGTTACTATTTTGTTACAAAACATAAAGTTTAATTGTCATTTTATAACATTTGAAAGTTTGGTTATCGTTTTGTTTTTTATAACAAAGTTCAGTGACCATTTGTGAACTTTATCCTTTTTTATTTTCATGAATCAAAGTGTTTTTTTATTTATATTTCACGAATAAATTAAGATAATTGTTACAATAAAATGGGAAGTTGACATGTCATCACACGGACTTCTAAAAGTCACTAAAAGATTTCGACGACTTCAGATCATAAGAAGCAAAGTCGTTTCCTCTTCCTGGCGATGCAATTTTCAAAAACACACTAAACTCGTCAAAAATTCAGACGACGTCTCTGCAGAATACTAAAAAATCTCTATTTCGTAAAATAAAAACTCAATAACCTCATTTCATATAATAAAAAATTTGTACAATATTATCCAAGAAAAATTCCCCGCTATATCAAGTGAATTTAGAAAAAAAATTGAAAAAAATAAAAAAAATAGTTCACATCGGAAATTATCTGAAAAAAATAACTGAAATGTATTATATCAAGTGGTATCGTCTTCCACCGATGTCGACTCTAGGGTGCGGGGAGCCGTTGTTGACTTTGGTTCAAATTTTGTTTTATTTTTTTTTTCTTTTGCATTTTATGGATTAAGATGTAAAAAATTAAAATTATAAGGATTAAAATAAAAATTTCAGAAATATGTAAACAAAACATGTGTTTTAGTGTGTTTCCCTATTTATTTAAGTAATGTTTTTTCTTTTTCTGAAGGCTTAAAGGTATCAAAATCCCTCCAACTTTTTTTAAAATATTAATTAAGCCGTTAAACTCTTTTTACACTTAATTAAACACTTAAATTTTAAATTTTTATTAATGTACTCATTTGACTAACGGAATTAATTATTGACCATTAGTCCCGTTAAAAACTAGTGATTTGTTCATTAGAGTCGCCACATCATATCAATTAAAATTGCCACATCATGTTGACATGACAATTAAGTCACTTAATAAAAATATTTTATTAATTTAAACAAATGATTAAGTTTAACAACTAAAGTCTTTTGATAAAGAAACCCTAACAATCCAAAAAGAACAAATCAAAATTCACGGTTCTTTTCTCATATCGTCTTGGTTCTTCTATTTGTCAAAATTAGTGAAATCATTCTCTGTTATTGAACGAATTAATACTGGGTAAGTATTCTCTAACTTTACCGCTATTAACCAAATTTTCTTTATGTTTTATTTTCATTATTGTAAATCTTTTTCATTAGGCTTTCTTTGCTAACTATTTAATATTCAAGTGAGATTTTTTATATTGTTTTATTTCTGTTGTTATTAATCTTTTTCTATAAGCTTTATTCTGTGTGCGCATATGCATGGATATGTGGTCCCAATTATATTGTTTTTATTTTTTAAGTTATACTCCTGACGATAAAATAGATGTTTTGTCGTTTTTATTGTCTTAGACTAAATTTGATTAGTAAATTAATATTATATTATTCTCAAATTTCATAAACAAGTATTAAACACACTGTTAAAATAGATTTCATGTCCTTTATGTCTAATTATTTTATAATTTTCGTTTGAATAGTGAAGGTTTATCTTTAAAATAAAATTTCATTTTCTTTCATCTTTCTATTATAAACAAGTTGAAACTATTTTGAAATTATGAACGATACACTAGGGTGCTATATGCCTTAGATTATATGCAGTAAAATACATCAGGTTTAAAATATGAATTTTGAATTATTTTAGCTTTCTAGACCCTTTTTTCTTACAAAATTAATCCATTATTTTTAATTTTACATATGTTTAGAGATTCTCTATTTCATTTTCTATCTTATTTGGACTGAAATTAATTGTGGCAATTAATTTTGGTTCGGTAAATTACTATCAAAATTGACATGTTGTAATTGTCTATTTTTATGTAGCATGGCTGATGATGCAGAATTTGTTTATGTTTTACGTTATTTTCATGGTGGCATATTGTTAGGATTGATTTTCTTCAATCGAAATGGATTGTCAAGTGGTAGAGATGTTGGATTATTTGGGTGATTGGTGGTGGAAAAAAAATGACACGATGATTTATAGTGGTTCAGCCTTCTAACAAGCACCTACATCCACTACCTTAGCCCCCACTAAGGATTTCAACCAATTCACTAAGAATTCTTCCATTTTTCTAGGCTAAGAAGGCAACCGTTACAACCTAGAGTCACAACTCGTGATCTTGCATCCAAATCTCACAACCCTAGCTTTGGGAACACTCTCAAAAGAATTCTAGCAAACAAGAAACCCCCCTAATGGGTGTGTGTTTGCACTCTTAATTTCTCACCCAAAACCTAAAACACTTGAGCATACATTGACAATTTTAACTCACAAGTGTTTGTCTATACAAGAATGGACAATTTAGCTCTAAGACAATTTCTTCATCATAATGTTGTTGACAATTGAAGCATTAGTCTTCCCTTGATGCTTGGAGGTGCCTTTTATACTTCAAATTGAGTTTGTAGCCGTTGAGGACCGTCGAGATTGAATTGGAGCTGTAGGAGACTTTATTTCCCAACATAAATACAATTTTGATGATGTCTGTTTCGATACACGGGTAACTGTATCGAAATGCCTGTAACACTCGGGTTTGGGGGTCGGATGAAAATAATATTAAAATAATGGTTCGGGTTTTGGTTTTATAATTAAAATAATAAAATGTTATTTTGGGCTTCATATATTCGAAGCAAACATTTATGTTGGACTAAAATTGATTTGGGAATCAAATCCCATGGATTTGATAATAAATGAGAATTTGCCATCTCTTTAATGACGTTTTTGTAAATAACTCAAAGTTTGAAAAAGATGAGTTTTTAACCAAAAAGAAGAGAGTTATCTTCATCTTCTTCATTTTCTCTTCTTCACGTGAAAACCCCCTTTCCTCTTCAACTCACTATTCCATCATCTTCTTTGGTCTTCGTTGGTGATTTTTGAAAGGTAAATGCGTTTTTGGTTTGTCCTCCTTTCCCTCTACAAGATGATACCTCTAGATTTCAATGTTGTTCAAGTTCTTGAAATTTGAAGTTTTAAAGATTTTGATTAAAGATGCTACCTTTATGGTCTTTAGTTAAAGATTTTGATTTGTTATTGATGTGTGGGTTGTTTACTAACCAAGAAGTCCAATATATGTAAATTTTAAAGAGTTTTGTGTGGATTTTCGGATTTGGGTTTTGAGGGGTTCTTGGAAGGGTTTTAGGGTTAGTTGTGGGTGTGTTTGATGTTGGAAATTGGGGGCTGATGGTTATACTATGTGTGAGTAGTGTTTTGAACATGTTTAAGTGTGTTTTGGATGACTACATTGCTGATTTTTGATGGGTCTTTGTGGAAGTACGAAAATGAGAATTTGAAGAATGAACTTGGCTTTGAATTGTGAGAATTGTAGTGGATTTGTGTGTTGGTGTTAAACCTTGGGTTTGTGGCTGATTTTGAGGTTAATGTATTGTTTTGGAATGGTTAGAAGCAAGAGAAGACAATTGAGAAGCTTCGGGCTCGAATCCGGAACGTGGATGCTTGGTAGGCTAGTCGGCTTGTGCTAATGGAGTGGTTGGTGAGTGGTTATTGTTTTTAAATGGTTTTCAAATATTGGTTCAAGCATGTGGACCTAGGTTGGGCTTGGTAAACCCACCTAGAGTTGAGATTAGAGTGGTTGCCTAATCTCAAGCTTAGATTAGGAACTTTTGGTTGAACTCCTAATTGCTTGTTATGCCTCTTGTTTATTTGTGTTTATGGTAGTTATGTATATGGTGTTATACATGTTGTTGAGGCATGGTTTGATGCATTGTTATGCATGTGGTTTGGATTGTGAATTGTGCATGATAGTGATCATGGTGAGTACGTGCTAAGCACGGAAGTTGATATGAAATGATGTTGTGAAAGGTTATGGATTGTGTTTAATATTGGCACTAGTATGCTTGGGTACAATGATCGATCATTAGGATGTTAGTGTGCACACGAGAGTCAAATTCGCGCGTGGCCTTGGTGGCGTTAAGTCATCAAGGAGGAGTACGGTGATGTAATATTCCACCGGAAATGTTTATACTAGTCGGTGATGAGTGGAATCCCATCGACGGGGCGTGAGGATGAGTGGAATCCCCTCCACGAGAACCGGTGATGAGTGTAATCCCACCGAAGGTAATGGTTGTGTTGGAAGTGAGTTCCAACGTATTATCCGCGTATTCGAGTCATAGCTAGGTGCCAATATGATATGAAATGTGATTTCAATATGGATTGATATATGTTGTTGTTAATACATTGCTATATGCATCTTCGTGTGTTGGACTTAAGAGTTGTTGATCATGGCATAGAGTTGATTATATGTTCATGCATCATGTATATTTTGGCTCTTGTGGATCGGAGGTAAGATCATGCATTCCATCTTGGTAGTTGCTCGTTCTTGGACCCTACATTGTCGAGGTTTGTTTTACGAGCTTACCCTCACTAAGCTTTTATGCTTACGCTCCTTTTTGTTCGACAATGCAGATCAGTAGCTTGTGGGTGGCTAGGGCAAGGTAGGGCCTCCAAGTGTCGCTCTTGGTTAACTCAAGTATGAACTTTAAATTGAAAGATTGTAATAGTCGAGCAATGAGATAGGTGTTGTTGATATGAGCTTTGATGTATGTTGATGTTGGTTTGGCTTTTGGATGCTTTGTTTGAATTGTAAACCTTACTTATGTTGCATGTCATGAATGCCCATATGTTTTGTTGGCTAAGGCATGAAACCTAAAAATGCTATGTTTGTCCCTTTTGTGGTGTATGCTTAATCTTTTAAATGCATGTCCTTATCATGTATCATTGTGTGTTTTTGTAGAACTAATGTTTTGATATAATAATTGAAAAATGTTTTGGACTGATTTAAAAAGTATTTAAAACATTTCCAAAGTCCAAACAACTTGAAATTATGTTTAGGGAAGTTTTCAAAGAGGTGTTACACGTTTTTCAAAGCCAAACTTTACAAAACTGTCCAGGTGTTTCGAAACACCTTAGAGCGTTTCGAAACGGGGGATTCCAGTAGCAAAATCGTTTCGAAACTTGTTTCGAAACGGGCTTATCCTGGATAGGATTTTTGCCCAGCGTTTCGAAACGGGCTATGCCGTTTCGATACGCCTACGTGGCATTGACCACAACGGTCATAAACCCCAACGGCTACTTCTCAACTATCTTTTAAATGCAGGTCGTTTCGATACGGAGAATAGGCGTTTCGAAACGTGTTCCGAAACGGCAAAGGGGTGTTCCGAAACGGGTGCCCTGTCAGACTGCAACGACTCTTTCTACTTAAAGGCTGTTTCGAAACGGGTTCGAGCGTTTCGAAACGGGTTCGAGCGTTTCGAAACAGGGAGCTGCAGAACTGCATTTATGATGGGAATTAAAGTCCTCAACGGCTCCAATTCAATCCCAACGGCTAGCAACGGCTATAAACTCATCAAGGAGTATAAAAGGGACCTCCAAGTATCAAGTAAAGGCTAATGCTCATATTGTCAAACAACAAATGATCAAGAATTGTCTTAGTGCCTAAATTGTCAATTATTGTATAGACAAACACTAGTGAGCCAAAATTGTCAAATTTGCTCAAGTGTTTTAGGTTTTGGGTGAGTGCTTAATTGTGCAAACAAACACCTATTAGAGGGTTTTAAGTTTGCTTTCATTGTCTCTTTGTAAGAGAGGGTTTCAATCAAGGCTTTGGGTAGAAAGCTTGATTGTGTATAAGGGTTACCTCCTAAGCCTAGAAAAGGGGAAGAGCAATTAGTGGAATTGTTGGAAATCCTTAGTGGGGAGCTAAGGTAGTGGATGTAGACCTTGGTTAGAAGGTTGAACCACTATAAATTATTGTGTCTATCTTTGTTTTAGCTTCCTAAACCCTAACACCCAAAAATCCACCTCTCCACCACTTGGTGAGCATAATCGGTTGAACGAATCGAGCCCCACACAACTCAACAATTGATATCAGAGCTTGGCTCAATTGAGGAGGATTCACATCCTATTGAGAAGATTCGGCAAGCTCGATCACTAGTTCATCAACCGGCTCAAATGGCACAATCAATCGACAAACCGCCTTTCTTTGACGGAACCCACTATGCCCATTGGAAGATAAAGATGAAGTTCTTCATCAAATCTAGAGATTACAAGCTATGGGATATAGTTGAAGATGGTCCGTTTGTGCCTCAAAGAAGCAAAGCGGAGTGGAGTGCCGACGATCGCAAGAAGATGGAGCTTAATTGCAAAGCCTTGCACATCTTGTTTTGTGCTTTTGGCCCAACCATCTATGAGAAGATGTCTTCTTGTGAGAGTGCCAAGGAGGTATGGGACAAGCTTGAAGTCACATACGAAGGGACAAATGAAGTCAAGGAGACCAAGATTGGGCTCCTAACCTTAGAGTATGAGAACTTCAAGATGGATCCGGAAGAGAACATTGAGAAGATGTTTGATAGGTTCTCCACCATCACCAACGGTCTTAAAGGTTATGGAGAAGCCATCCCGGAAGAGAAGCTTGTCCGAAAGCTCATCTACTCACTTCCCGAGTCTTGGGACTCAAAGAGGACCGCCATCATCGAAGCCAAAAATTTGAAGACTTTGAAGCTTGATGAACTCATGGGGTCACTCCTTACTCATCAAATCATGAAGAAGAATAAAGAGGATGAGAAGAAGAGGGAAGAAATTAGAGCTATGGGAGAGAAGAAAATCAAAGGGCTTGGCATCAATGCTAGTGCCATGGCTCTCAAATCCTCCACTTGCCATCATGTCTACTCAAGTGAAGAGGAGGATAAAGATGAAGAGATAGTTCATCTCTTCAAGAAGTGTGCCCCGTTCATGAAGAAAGCCTTGAGAGAGCTTGAACGAGAACCCAAGAGAAAGGAGAGGGCAAACACTTCAAGCCATAAGAAGAAGGCACATTTGGCTACTTGGAGTGATGAAGACTCCACCGACGATGAACAAGCCAACCTTTGCCTTATGGCAATCGAAGAAGATTCAAGGGTAACTTCTAATTCATCTACTTCATGTTCATATTCTTTTGATGAATTACAAGATGCCTATGATGATTTGGTTTTAGACTTTAAAAATCACATTTTGAAAAACAATAAATTGATTTCAAAGTTAAAAATTCAAAATGATTTGATTTCTAAAACCAAACTTGAACTTGAAGCAAAACTTGAAGAGTTTGAATTAAAATGTTTTGATTTACAAAATTTGCTTCGAAAAGTTCAAGAGGAAAAAGATTTGATTTCCAAAGAGCTAGAAAAGAAAAACAATTTTGGAAAATCAAATTTTTATGTTAGACAATCTAGTGCCCCTAGATTTGTGAAAGGAAAATGTTTTAGAAGTGTTTGGGTCCCAAAAGGACTAACCACTTCAATTAAAAAGGATGACATTGAAAAATGGATTCCAAAGGGGACTAAAATTTGTGCTACTAACGTGTATGGATCCAAAGCAATTTGGATACCAAAAATCACTTGATTGTCTTTTGCTAGGTGAGATGGAGGTGTTCAACAAGTCAAACATTGAGGGGGAGCTCCATGCACACAAGGAAGAACACTTGAAGAAGGAAGGCTTCACATCCTCCCTTGAGTTCAAGTGTGGTAAAATCTAGTTGCTTTAGTGTTTATTTGTTTTATTTTTTTTCAACTAGATGATCATATATGTTGGACTAACATTTTGATGATGCTTTGAGTAAGGGGGAGCCATTTTAAACCAAATTTGTATTTTTGTCAAATTTTACCTCTATTGTTATTTTTGAACTTAATGTTTTAAATTCTTTTTGATATAACAAAAAGGGGGAGAAATGATTTGAAAAATTGAATTTTCAAATGAATAAGGGGAAACTTTAATTGATTTCAAATGAATAAGGGGGAGCTTTAATTGATTTCATATCCTTAATCTCTTATTCACATTTTTAAAGTTAAGGGAGAATCCCAAACAATTTTTCAAGTGAGTTTTATTATATCAAAAAGGGGGAGATTGTAGAACTAATGTTTTGATATAATAATTGAAAAATGTTTTGGACTGATTTAAAAAGTATTTAAAACATTTCCAAAGTCCAAAAAACTTGAAATTATGTTTAGGGAAGTTTTCAAAGAGGTCTTACATGTTTTTCAAAGCCAAACTTTACAAAACTGTCCAGGTGTTTCGAAACACCTTAGAGCGTTTCGAAACGGGGGATTCCAGTAGCAAAATCATTTCGAAACTTGTTTCGAAATGGGCTTATCCTGGATAGGATTTTTGCCCAGCGTTTCGAAACGGGCAATGCCGTTTCGATACGCCTACGTGGCATTGACCACAACGGTCATAAACCCCAACGGCTACTTCCCAACTATCTTTTAAATGCAGGTCATTTCGATACGGAGAATAGGCGTTTCGAAACGTGTTCCGAAACGGCAAAGGGGTGTTCTGAAACGGGTGCCCTGTCAGACTGCAACGACTCTTTCTACTTAAAGGCTGTTTCGAAACGGGTTCGAGCGTTTCGAAACGGAGAGCTGTAGAACTGCATTTATGATGGGAATTAAAGTCCTCAACGGCTCCAATTCAATCCCAACGGCTAGCAACGGCTATAAACTCATCAAGGAGTATAAAAGGGACCTCCAAGCATCAAGTAAAGGCTAATGCTCATATTGTCAAACAACAAATGATCAAGAATTGTCTTAGTGCCTAAATTGTCAATTATTGTATAGACAAACACTAGTGAGCCAAAATTGTCAAATTTGCTCAAGTGTTTTAGGTTTTGGGTGAGTGCTTAATTGTGCAAACAAATACCTATTAGAGGGTTTTAAGTTTGCTTTCATTGTCTCTTTGTAAGAGAGGGTTTCAATCAAGGCTTTGGGTAGAAAGCTTGATTGTGTATAAGGGTTACCTCCTAAGCCTAGAAAAGGGGAAGAGCAATTAGTGGAATTGTTGGAAATCCTTAGTGGGGAGCTAAGGTAGTGGATGTAGACCTTGGTTAGAAGGTTGAACCACTATAAATTATTGTGTCTATCTTTGTTTTAGCTTCCTAAACCCTAACACCCAAAAATCCACCTCCCCACCACTTGGTGAGCATAATCGGTTGAACGAATCGAGCCCCACACAACTCAACAGTTTTGAGCATGAATATAATAGGGTGTATGCCTCTAGAGCGTGTTTGTACGTCGTGTTTGATTCTTGAAGTCGTTGTGGGCGTTTGGGATCGTTTAGAGATGATTAAAGTTGATTTTGGAAACTCACAAACTGCAAGTGTTTCGAAATGGGTTGTGCCGTTTCGGAACGGGTGTTGTTCCAAGGCTCCCTGTATCGGAACTCGTTTCGGTACGGTTTGGCTACTATTAGCCCCTGTTTCGAAACTGGTTCCGAAACACTTTGGCTACTGTAATTGCCTGTTCCGAAACGGGTATCGGAACGCCCAGGCAAAATGGGACCCTGTTCCGAAACGGGGTGGATGCGTTTCGGTACGGGTGTCTGGCCTTTTTAAACTGAAGCCCGTGCTTCGAAACGGACGATGTCTGTTTCGAAACGCAGGCCTGAAAATAGGCTTTTTGACATCTCTAAAGGGTCTCGAGGTTTGGGCTTAGGCCCGGTTTGCTGTAGGGCTTCTCGTGAGCCTTGTCTTTCGCTGTCGTGATCACTTGGGAATTAATTATGCCTTTAGACAAGATGTAAAATAAATGAAGAAAATTTTAGGGTTGCTAACCGAGGTGAGACCTTAACGGGTTTCACACGGTTTTCCCCGTGTAGCCTACTCGGACCGGTCAAACGCCTGGACCGGGACGATGGGGTTACATTTTTTGGTATCAGAGCCTAAGGTTTCCGAGACCTTGGGCAGGTAAGTGAGGTAAGTTTAATTTTTGTATTGTAATTGCACGGTGTTTGCTTGCCATGTAAGCATGTTGCTTGTTTATCGAGTATCCTGTGATGTGTGATTGTTTGATTGTGAATGTATGTTGTTTGAAGCATGTTGAGTAGAGTCCCATTGCTTCTATTACATCGGATAAAGCGATTTTTAAGTGAGGGGATCATACTTGAGCCACTTGGACCTTTTCCTTTGCTAACCCAGTTTGCATGTTAAATTGTTGTTGTTGTTGATTTATTGCTTTTTGGTAAGTTTGAGGCCAGGGCGTGGGCCGTGAATCGGTAAGTAGAGCTGTGGTTTCTGAAAATATGGATGATTTTGAGGGAGTTCATCACTACAGTCAGAGAAGTATGGTTGTACCGGAGTTGAGGTACAATTTGTTTGTCTGAGTCAGTGTGTATGTGGGTTGATTCCTGTTGATGAGGGACGATGTGACCGATTCTGGTATTAGTTGGTGAAAGAGGTGAAAACCTATGAGTGAGGTTCAGAGAGGTATCGATGTTATAGTAGATAAGCCCTTGGTACAGTTTTGAGTTTGTTCCCTCCGGTTAATTCTGAATCTGTACTTCGGTATATTGTTAGCAAGCATGCAAAGTTTGAATGTGCCCGGTGAAGTGTTAGAGATAGGTATGAGTACCTTAGTTCTTTTGGCGAGACCAAGGTAAGGGTCTCGTTTGAGTAATCTAAAACTCAGAAATGTTAGTTGGTGATCGTTGGGGTTCGACCTATGGTTTCAATACAAGACAACCGGTCAGTATCCGTGAGTGAGAGTCAATTTGTGTGATTGGGCCAGTGTATGTCTGAGTTGTCTTCCAGCAAGAAGGAGAGATGAAGTCGCTTCCGATATAGTTGAGCCGAGAAGGAAGTCTTGAGCTTTAACTCCAGATTGTTTGGTAGTGGGATGTTTTGAGTCGTCAGGACCGATGCTATAGAACAAGTTCAAGTATGATTGTTTGGGTGTGATCAGAACTAAATTTTGAGGTTTCGAGATGCTCTAAGAACGATTTTGAAGAGTTAGGTTACGTTGAAGGACCAACCTGAAAACAAGAGAACCGAAAACTATCAGCTGTGTACATGTGAAGTTGCAATTTCTGCGGATTCGTCCATTTTGTGTGAGCATGTAAGGAAGTCAGATATCCCTGTTGAGATCCTGGATGTAGAGACGCATGTGACTAGTCCTTTTTGGTGAGGTAGTGGTGGTCAGAAAGATGTACAGAAAATGTTTGTTGATGGTTCAGGGTTACACGATTCTAGTAGATGTGAAGTAATTGACTTTTTGCGGTTTCGATGTAACTTTGGGCATGGTTTGGTTTGTAGAACACATAGCTAGGGTATATCTTGTGAAAAAGGGAGAGTTGCCTTGAAGTTGCAGATTACTGTGAGATTGTAGTAGTGGGTGAGAATGTGAACTTCTTATTGGATGTCGATTCAGCTTTAGAGGTCAAAGATTGATTGAGTTTGGGTGGCAAGCTTGCCTAGCAAGTGTGGTGGATTCGATTTTTGAATGAGGTTAGACCGCAGAATGTTAGAACAATTTGTGATTTTCCCAAAAAGTGTTTAGAAGAATTGCCCGATTTGTTTCCTGACAGGGAAGAAGAGTTTGTTATTGAGACCATCTTCGAGTTTATTCCTGCTTTGTTACTCTATATCCTATGGTTTCCGAAAGAATTGAGAGTGTTGAAGAACCAAATACGAGATTTGTTAGACCATAGATCCATTAGGCCTAGTTGTGTTTAGATTAATTGACAGTGAGTAATTAGTATCCATTACCGAGGATCAGTGATTTGTTGATCAGTTGGGGTGTGCTTTAGTCTTTTCGAAGATTAATTTGGGATCCGATTACTACCAGTTGAAAGTGAGAGAGGTTGATGTACCGAAGACAACTTTTGGGGGCAAGATATAGTCACTTTGAGTTCTGGTTATGCCGCTTTGTTTGACTAGTGTGTTAGTTACTTTTATAGAGATGTCGAGTGGAATATTTCCTGAGCTCCTTGATCAGTTTGTAGTAGTCCCCATAGATGATACATGGGTATATTCACGTGCCGAGGAAGATCATGACAAGCTTTGGAGTTAGTGTTGTAGATCCTATTAGAGAATCAGTTGTATGCCAAGTTGAGCCAACGTGAACTCCGAGTCAAGGAAGATGTTCTCCTAGGACTTGTAGGTTAGCCGGGTGTATTAGAGTAAATCCTAAGTAGGCAGAAGAAGATGTGAGTTGGAAGAAACCGAAGACAGTGACAAGTATTTATAGTTCCTAGGTCTAGCATTGTTACTATCGGAGGTTTGTAAATGATCTTTTGAAGATAGCTGCTCCTTTGACAAGTTGCTACAGAAGAATGTTCAGTTGTGTGGTCAGATGCGAGACAACGAGCTCCTGAGCAACCGAAAGAAACTTTGATGAAATTTTCGACCTTGATCTAGCCAATATCAGAGAGAGGAATTGTGAACCACAGTGATGCGTCATGTGTAGGGTTAGGTTGTGTGCTTATGCAAGACAGAAGATTTGTGGCTTATTCGTCGAGACAGTAGAAAGTACATGAAAAGAATTATCCGACACGAGACATAAAGTTAATTACAATTGTTTTTGGCTACGAAGATTTAGAGACCAAACATGTATAGTAAGAAATGCACAGTATATACTTATCATCAGAGCTTGAAATATTTGACGACTTAGGAAGGGTTGAAACTTGAACATCATAAGTTGTTAGAATTACTTGAGGACCGTAATCTCAAGATTGAGTACCATCCGAAGAGAGTTAACGTAGTAACCGATGCTTCGAGTTGTTTTCGCTGAGCTATAGTTGAGTTGCGAGCTATATTTGTGGGATCCAACTATTGCGTGTAAAAGTGTCTATCGCAATGTAGTGCAAGTGTACACGACACAAGTAGTAAAGTGATACTTAAGTATCGGATATCGTCTCCACAGGGACTGGGCTAATAGCTTTAACTTGGAATTTCTGCACGAAAGGGGAAAAGAAAGAGTTTAAATGTTTGTCACGAGATAATAAAGAATACTAAAAATAAAAGAGTAAAGAATTCAGGATAGAGAGAATGGGCCGGAATTGATTTGCTCAGTAGTGTAGGTGTTGCAAAGTCTATGAATCTATGTTCTGTCGTTGCGCCTGTCACGACAGCACCTGTCGCGGCAGCGGTCTGTTGTTTGTCGCGGCAGCGATCACACAACTCTGTACTTCAAGCTTGACAAGAATCCCTGCTGTGCTTTGGCCTATCCCTAGGTCCAAGTCTGCCGATGAACACGTCTTTGATGATACCTCCCGGCGTGAATCGAAGGATGAACACCGATGTTGTTGAATTCTTCCTTAGCCACTTAACCTCGTCCTATCCCTAGGTCCGAGATAGTTCAACCATAAACTGGAGAACCTGTACTTATTCCTTTCGTATACTTAACTCTCCCGATATTAAGTAAATGTGTAATCTCACAATGCTCTCCCGATACTCTTGCAAGATGTTGAAAACCAGAATAAGCAAACTTGAAGTCTATTTTATTGAACAGAAAATTCCTAAAACAAATGCAATCCTTGCAACTACTTTACAGAATCAACCCTTAGCCCTAGGGGAAGTTTAGAACACGATGAGAAGGGGGAAAACGACTAAGGTTTAGGGGAAGACGGCTAGAGAGGAAGATATCCTTCCCTAGGTCGAATTATATGCCTTTATATAGGCCTTGGGTTCAAATTTCTAATATGGCAAGAATTCAAGTTTAAATTAAAGTACAACTCTATTAAAGACTAAATCTTCAGAGCATATGTCTTCAATTCGTCCTTCCTTCTTGCTTGGAGTTTCTTCCTTGAACTTTGGGCTTGGCCTTCATTCTAATCTAGGGCATGGAAAAATATATGAGTGCTTCATGACAGACCAACTTAATTTTCTCTTTCTGTCGAGGCCCACTTCACTTCTTCCCTTCACCATTGCTGTCGTCCTTGGCTGCCATGGCAGCGACCATGGCAGCATCGTCCTTCTCGTCTGCAGTTCAGTTCCAGCTTTGCTTCTTCACTACCCAGCGTCTGCTTCTCCATTGCCCTCCATATGCTACAGCAGCTACCTGCAAAAGCAACCAATTTCAGCAGAAACTGTGCCATTTGATATAATTGTGATGTACAAATGAAATCTATCCTAAATGCAATGAATTGTGCTTGAATGCAGCATAAATATGGGTTAATTAGGGGTAAAATATAGAACTTTTACACACTCAACACACCCCAAAACTCAAGTTTTTGCTTGCCCTCAAGCAATTCAGACCTAAAAAAGAAATACAAAATTTTTGTTTGGCTTAAAACAGTGAACTTTTCCTTACCTACCATTCATTCCCTATTGTGAGCAACACCCTGTTGGATAATTCAGGATTCATCCGGAACCTTGCTATAATCCTTGTGTAGTGTGTGCATGCTTGTGAACAATTATATGCCAAGACTCCCTTAGTTTACTAGAATAGCTAAGCTTCTAACTTGAATTTTTATGCCAATTTTCATCTTTTTGGAGGCAATTCTTAGGCTCCTTTAGTTTTTATTTAGACTCGATTCTATTTTCTCAAGCTTAAGTTTGACTAGAGCCAGTTTCGGGCACCTCTAGCTAACTTCCTAGAGCCGGTTTCGGGCACCTCTAGGTGTATTGAGTCTATTTTTTCTTAACTTCTTTTCCTAGAGCCAGTGTTAGGCACCTCTAGGGGCAACTCAAGTGTTAAGCTTTCTATACTAGTTTACTAGCAGAGTTCTGGACGGTATAAAAGTCACAAGGGGTGTTTAAGATTCAGAACTATAGTAAGGCTCTAAACTGCTCCTAAAACTATCCTAAAGGCACTGCCACGACAGAGGCTGTCACGGCAGGTAAGTTTAGTTCAAAGACTTAAGCCAAATTTTCATTTTTTTAAGCAAAAATAAACTAAGTAAAAGACACAATTTTTTAAACTTAAAGACACTTCATTAATGGAGGGATGCCACCCCCAAACTCAAGGGTTGCATTGCCCTCAATGCAAATGACAGAAATGAAAAATAAAAATAAAAACAACATCACAAAATATAACAAAATGACAGACATCAAAAATAAGAAAAGAAACTTAAATTTTCAAGCGCTGTCGTCGCCGCTGCTGCTGCTGATCTGAATCTGCCGGCGGGCAGTGACTTTCCTTGTCGGTGCAGGTAGGTGGCTGGGAGAGGCAGAGGTGGTCTTCTTCTTGGCTTCCCTCGGAGGTTGGATTCGGGTAGGAGAGATATAGGGTGGTTTCTCCAATACCTGAATCTCCTCGGAGGAGCTGCTGCTGCTGCTTTCGGAGCTGCTACTGCTGCTGCCGCTGTCAGATTTGCCTTGGTCCGATGGTTCGACTCCGGAGCCTGGTTTCTGTCGTTTCACCGGGGTGAACTCCTTCGACAGGTTCCTCTTGACGGATGGCTCATCATCGGGTGCTCCCCAAATTTCGGAGAAGGAGAAGCCTGCTATATACCTGTCGAGGTCGGACATTGGCTCTTTCCTCTTGGCTCCCCTGGCAGATGTTTCTGCTGTGCGGCTGCCGCCTGCAGCTGTTGTGGCCGGGGTCGGGGTGGACGCGGCAGATGGTGTTTTCGGTGTGGCAGCAGAGGTAGGGGTATGGGCAGGTGTGGGGGCAGCAAAATAATGATCGAGGAAGGCAGGGAACAATACATCAGGAAAATTAAGAGTAGTTTTAATGAAGTGTACCGTTGCTGTGGTGAAGTCCCGAATGAAGCTCATCAGGCCCAACTGCCGTTCTTCCATTTTCTGCAGGGCAGCAAGGATTTGTGTGGAGGAATCTGCTGGGGGAGCTGCTGCAGTGGGCTGCCTGGGTTCTGTGGTGGCAGGCTCGGTTTGGGTGGGCTCTGTCGGCTCACCTGCCGCGACAGTGGGGTCAAAGGATGACAAGGACGTGGCAGCTTTTAGCTCCATCAAGCAGAAGATGTTTCTTTCCGTCCACCCTTTCCCTCGGACTCTCAAATCCTCGGCAGCTTCCGGTACGTTGTGGCCACGACAGAGGGCAATTATGAGGAATGGGAAGACGAGTAGTCCTGATGGCCGGTACGCACAATCCAATATTCCCTCTCGAGCGTATCTACCAACGTTAATGGGCCTCTTATTTAAAATTGAATGGATGAGGGCTAACCTTGGTTGGTCTAACGTGCTGTTGTGGGAGGAGGGTATACTCCTTTTCTTGATGAATGCGTTCCAAAGCTTGGCTTCCGGAGTGAGTTGAACTCGTTTTACCGTCCTTGGATGTTTAGGATCGGTATTCCACTCGGTACCTTCATCGGTAAGTTCTGCCATAACAGCATCGTAATCTGCCAGCTCCAAGCTCTCCACAAATCTCCGGTGGCCGTCTTCCTTTCTCCCAACATAGAACCCATAGAGTGTGTTGATGTATTCGGGCTTAAAAGGTACCTCTTTCCCGCGAACCATTACTGCTGTCGCCTCCCTGCTGTCGACGGCAGCATAAAATTCTCGGACTAGAGTTATGTTCATTTCCTCCGGCTGCTCAGCAAACATCTGCCACTGCAGGGCTCTGATCTTGAGGGCTATGAACGGTTGTAGCCCGAGATTCTCCGTTCTGGTGCTGTAAATGAAGCCTTTCTCCTCCCACATATCTCTGACCTGGAAGGAGCTGGGAGTGGATGCTGCTGGGGCAGATCCTAAGGCAGCACTACGACGGGTATTTCTGGTACTCATATTGCAAGGACTGTAGAAAAGAAAATGAAGCAAATGAAATTTTAGAGGAAACAAGTAGAGAGAGTAGAAGTGAGTGAAAAATGAATAGTAAAACGGGGTTTATATAGAGGAGGATTTTGCTGCCAGTTGGAGCTGTAACAACAGGCGCGAATAACGGGGCCGTTTGTCACGCGTTTCCATTGTCTGTTGCGCGTCTGTTACGCGTTTGCGTGTCTACCGTGACAGCGTGTTGACAGGCTGGATTTTCCGCGTCTACCGCGGTAGCTATAACGGCAGGCTCCTGATTTGGGCTTTTTGGGCTGATGGAAAGATGGTGGGCTGAATTCACTTCTCCTCTTCTCCTTGTCTCCTTTATTTCCTAAAAATAATAAAAACAAAAACTTTAGTTCCTAAAAATAAATTAATTCTAATTACCTAATATATATAAATAAATAATAAATATTAATAAAAATAAAATTAGGTTAAATTAGGGATGCCAGGGGGGCATCTCCTAAAGTAACCATTTCCTGCATTATTGGGGCTTCAGTCCCCTGATAATGCTTCAATCTTTGTCCATTGACTTTAAATTGGTGCCCGTCTTTTAAAGATCTGATTGTGATGGCACCATGAGGAAAAGCTTGCACCACTTGGAATGGGCCGGACCACCTAGATTTCAGCTTCCCTGGGAAGAGTTTCAACCTAGAGTTGAACAACAACACAAGCTGCCCTGGGCAGAACTGTCGTGGCAGCAACTTCTTGTCATGCCACTTCTTTGTCTTGTCTTTGTAAATCCTTGCGTTGTCATAGGCCATTGCTCGAATTTCTTCTATCTCATTCAAATCAAGTAGCCTTTTCTGTCCTGTTTTTTCCAAGTCCATATTCACTGCCTTGATGGCCCAGTATGCTCTGTGCTCAATCTCAACAGGTAGATGGCATGTTTTTCCATAAATTAGCCAGTAGGGTGACATTCCCAATGGAGTTTTGAATGTTGTTCTGTAGGCCCATAGTGCATCATTGAGGTGTAGAGACCAGTCCTTCCGAGTTGGCTTAACCATCTTTTCAAGAATGTTCTTAACCTCTTTGTTGGATATTTCAGCATGTCCATTGGTCTGAGGGTGGTATGCTGTTGCGATCCGATGTTTGACACCATACTTTTTTAAGGCAGCAGCTATAACCCTATTATCGAAATGCCTCTCTTCATCACTGATGATCGCCTTGGGGATGCCAAATCTGGAAAATATGTTTTTATTCAAAAACCTCTCAACCGTCTTGGCATCGTCTTTCTGAGTCGCGATCGCTTCAACCCATTTGGACACATAGTCTACTGCCAAGAGGATATATAAGTTCCCACATGATGTTGGAATGGTCCCATGAAATCTATCCCCCAAACGTCGAAGATCTCGACCTCAAGAATGTTCTGCAGTGGCATCTCATGTCTCCTTGAGATGTTTCCAGTCCGTTGACATTTGTCACAGTTTTTGTAGAATGTTTGGGCATCCTTGAACAGTGACGGCCAGTAAAATCCAGACTGCAAAATTTTGGTAGCAGTTTTGTTACCACCTAAGTGTCCTCCATATTGTGAAGCATGGCAGTGATGAAGCACAACTTCCTGTTCATCCTGTGGTATGCATCTCCTGATAACCTGATCTGCACAATATTTGAAAAGAAGAGGTTCGTCCCAATAATAATGCTTAACATCATTTTGGAACCTCTTCCTAGCTTGATAGTTAAGGTCAAGAGGAGTTATTCCGCTAACTAAATAATTAACGAAATCAGCATACCAGGGGAGTTCAGAAAACTTACCTGCCGCCATGGCTGTCGCGGCAGTGCTTGTGGCAGCGAACATCTGCTCGTCAGGAAAGGTCTCCAGTATGTGTGTCTCGTCTGTTGGGAGACTCTTTCCCTTCTCCAGTCTTGACAAGTGATCTGCAACTTGGTTTTCTGTTCCCTTTTTGTCCTTGATCTCCAGGTCGAACTCTTGCAGTAGCAGAATCCTACGTATCAATCTAGGCTTCGCATCCTTTTTGGCGAACAGATACTTTAATGCAGAGTGGTTGGTGTGGACTATGACCTTCGTTCCAAGTATATATGAACGAAACTTGTCAATCGAGAACACCACAACTAACATTTCCTTCTTCGTTGTGGTGTAGTTTACTTGAGCGTCGTTCAGTGTTTTGCTAGCATAGTATATAACATGGAAGAGCTTGTCCTTCCTCTGCCCAAGTGATGCCCCAACAACATAGTCACTAGCATCACACATGATCTCAAATGGTAGTTTCCAATCTGGTGGCTGCACTATCGGGGCTGTTACCAACTTTTCCTTCAAAACCTTGAATGCTTCAGCACATTCAGTGTTGAAGTTAAAGGGACGGTTCTGCTCCAGAAGATGGCACAAGGGTTTCGTGATCTTTGAAAAGTTTGCAATAAATCTCCGATAAAACCTGGCATGCCCTAAGAAACTCCTGATTCCCTTGACTGTGGTGGGTGGCGGCAGCTTTTCGATTACCTCAATCTTAGCTCTGTCGACTTCTATGTCGCGGCAGCTTACTTTATGGCCTAGGACTATCCCTTCATCCACCATGAAGTGACATTTCTCCCAGTTCAATACCAAGTTTGCTTTCTCCCATCTTTCGAGCACTTTCTGCAAGTTGCTTAAACAGCTCTCAAAGTTATCTCCAAAGACAGAGAAATCATCCATGAATATCTCCAGGAAATCCTCCACCATGTCAGAGAATATTGCCAGCATGCACCTCTGAAAGGTTGCTGGTGCGTTACAAAGTCCAAATGGCATCCTCCGAAAAGCGTAAGTACCGTATGGGCAAGTGAACGTCATCTTTTCTTGATCCTCTAGTGCGATGGCTATTTGGTTATAACCTGAGTATCCATCAAGAAAACAGTAGTAAGGCTTTCTCGCTAATCTATCAAGCATTTGATCAATAAAAGGCAGGGGAAAGTGGTCCTTCCGGGTAGCTTTGTTAAGCTTCCGGTAGTCCATACAAACCCTCCAACTGGTCACAGTCCTGGTTGGGATTAACTCGTTTTCTTTGTTGGTTACCACAGTTATTCCTCCTTTCTTAGGAACGCACTGCACCGGGCTCACCCACTTGCTATCCGAGATGGCATAAATTATTCCATCATCTAGCCATTTGATGATCTCCTTACGAACCACCTCTCGCATAGCATCATTTAGACGTCTCTGGGCATCAATGGTTGGCTTATGGTCATCCTCTAAGAGGATTTTATACATGCATAATGTCGGGCTGATGCCTTGGATATCAGCTATCGTCCATCCAATAGCCCTTTTGTGCTGCTTCAGCATCCCTATTAGCTGCTGTTCCTGTTCCTGCATCAACTTGGAAGAGATGATTACGGGAAACGTATCATTT
Organism: Hibiscus trionum; assembly: GCA_030270665.1. Classification (NCBI taxonomy): domain Eukaryota; kingdom Viridiplantae; phylum Streptophyta; class Magnoliopsida; order Malvales; family Malvaceae; genus Hibiscus; species Hibiscus trionum. The sequence continues at coordinate 5,066,157 of BSYR01000021.1, read as the reverse complement.
AATCCAAGGAAAACATATTTAAGCTGCCCTGACAGGGGCTTAAGATCTAGAACATGTGGTTCTATAGTTGATGGCTTTTGGACTATATGTTCATTGGAGGTATAGTTTAATGGCTCGAATAACTTACCTGGACGATTACCTATCTAGTTTACCTTCTCATGATCTTCAGTATCAGATATATCAGAGTCTGAGGAGCTGCTGTCGTCGTCGCTGCCGTGGCAGTCTTCTAAATGGCTGCTGGGGCAGTGGCCAAATTTGATGTCATGGCAGTCCGACCTGATGCAGGGTTGGTCAAGGATGACTTTAGTGATAGCCTTTCATTCTTCTTCTGCATCAGCATGCTTTATTGCTTAGAGAACGTTCAGCTTGATCTCTTGATCGTTCACTCTCATAGTGAGTTCTCCCTTTTCTACATCAATCAGTGATCTTCCTGTGACTAAGAAGGGTCGCCCCAGGATGATTGGTGCATTCTCATCTGCTTCACAATCTAAGACAAGAAAGTCAGCAGGAAAAATAAATTTATCCACTCTTACCAGAATATCTTCAATTTTCCCTTCTGGATGAACGTAAGAGCGGTCTGCTAGCTGTAGTACGACTGTTGTGGGCCGAGCTTTTCCAATACCTAACTTCTGAAAAACATATTTGGGCATTAAATTTATACTAGCACCAAGATCACAAAGTGCCTTACCCACAAATTTATCTCCGATTATGCACGGTATGATGAAGCTCCCAGGATCCTTCTTTTTCTGGGGTGGATGCTTGTGCAGAATACTCATGCATCCCTCTATCATTTTAACCGTTTCAAATTCCCCAAGTCTGGATTTCTTCGACATGGCATCCTTGAGAAATTTGGCATAACCAGGCATCTCTTTTATAGCATCTAACAGCGGAATATTGATGTGGACATGCTTAAAAATATCATAGATCTTCTTAAGCTGGGATTCTTGTTTCAATTTCTGTAACCGCTGAGGAAAAGGAGGTGGAGGACGATAATCAGCAATGCGTCCTTCCCACTGCATTCGGATCTGAGGAGGCTTAGGTTCTTCATCCTTCTCCTCTGTCCATTCTGCTGTCGTGACAGGTTCATCGGCAGCAGGCTGTTTGTCGTCTGCCGGGGCAGCGTTCTCGGCAGGCGATTCCAGGGATGGTTCCTTAACTGATTCAGCTTCCTTCTCTGGCCTTGATAATTTCTTCCCACTCCTTGTCGTGATGGCTTTACACTGCTCATGTGTGGGTTGTCTAGCGTTTTCAGTATCGCTAGGAAATCCTCCATTCTGCCTCGGTTTAATATGCTGGGAAACCTGACCCATCTGTGTCTCCAGTGATTTCAGAGTAGCTTCATGGTTGGTCATCCGCATCTCTGTTTTATCTATGAATGACTCAGTCTTCTTGACGAAGTGATTCATGTTCTCAATGTAAGTTCCTGTTTGAGACATAAACGTAGCCAAAGTCTGCTCCAGTATACTCGTCGTGGCAACTGGTGGCTGTTGCTGCTGCTGTTGCGGTTGCTGCCGAGTCAGTAATCTAGGTCCCCCTGAGTATTCTGTGCTTGAGGATTTAGAGCATTATTAGGGTTGCTCCAAGAGAACTTGGGATCCTTTCTCCAGTTGGGATTGTAGTTGTTGGAATTGTAATTCTGTTTGTTGTAGTTCCCAACATACATCCCTTCCTCTAAATGTAATGGACAATCTTCCGAACTGTGATTCTCATCGCAAGTTTCGCATACCTCTTTAGCGGAGCAGACAGGTTGTGAATCTTCTTTCAAGAGCTTTTTCACTGCCTTTGTGAGATATGCCACCTGTGTTTTAGGGAACTGTCGGCCTCATAATCTTTCACAGTTAGTACTCGTTTACCCCCTCTTCTTGCTGTAGGAAACTGTTCCTCGTTCTTTGCCAGGTTTTTCAATACTACCATTGCGTCTTCTGGATCTTTGTCCAACAGCAATCCATTCGCTGCTGAATCAATTCTCATACGAGTCTGTAAGTTGGCAGCATTATAAAACTTTATTACCTGATTCCAAACGGGGAATCCATGCATCGGGCAGTTCCTCAGTAGAGTGGTAAATCTGTCCCATGCCTCGTGCATTGGTTCGTCATCTTCCTGTTGAAAAGTAGCAATTTCGTTACGTAATCGCTCAGATAAATGTGAATGATTAAAACGAGACAAAAATTCACGAGTTAAATCTGCCCAAGTTCGGATTGAACCCGACGTTAGTTTATTCCACCAAGTTTTCACCCTGTCCCTCAATGAATGAGGAAATAACTGAAGCCTCAGTATCTCCGGACTTACTCCTGGTAGTCTAAACGAACCACAGATTTCCTGGAACGTTTTCAAATGCTCCCTAGCATCCTCTGTAGCAGCACCACTAAATTGGCCAGCGTTATTGATCATGCTGAACATGACACGTTTCAGCTCGAAATTTTCAGCTTCCACGTCTGGCAGAGTGGTTTCTAGTTCCACATGCTCACTGATCATGTAGTCTCGGCATGACCGGCGTGCGGCAACGGCATGAGGATCGGCAGGTTGTCCGTTCCTTTCATCTCCGACAGGATCTTCAGGACCCTGGGGATTCCCTTGGTTGTTCATGGCCTCTAGCTGTTCTTCAAGGTATTCGTTTCTGGCTAGTACAAGTCGGAGTCGGTTCCTAAGATTGCACGAGCATTCGATTTCAGGATCTATCTGATACTCAGGTTCCTTTCCTCGTCTCGATCTGCGCATAAACAGAAAACCTTGTGAAAAGCACATGTTGAACAATCCAAGAAAAAGCAGAAAAAATAAAAAGAATGTGCAGTAAAAGGGTAGGGTAAAGATATGTTGCCAGTCCCCGGCAATGTCGCCAAAAACTTGTTGCGTGTAAAAGTGTCTATCGCAATGTAGTGCAAGTGTACACGACGCAAGTAGTAAAGTGATACGTAAGTATCGGATATCGTCTCCACAGGGACTGGGCTAATAGCTTTAACCTGGAATTTCTGCACGAAAGGGGAAAAGAAAGAGTTTAAATGTTTGTCACGAGATAATAAAGAATACTAAAAATAAAAGAGTAAAGAATTCAGGATAGAGAGAATAGGCCGGAATTGATTTGCTCAGTAGTGTAGGTGTTGCAAAGTCTAGGAATCTCTGTTCTGTCATTGAGCCTGTCGCGGCAGCACCTGTCGCGGCAGCGATCACACAACTCTGTACTTCAAGCTTGGCAAGAATCCCTGCTGTGCCTTGGCCTATCCCTAGGTCCAAGTCTGCCGATGAACTCGTCTTTGATGATACCTCCCGGCGTGAATCGAAGGATGAACACCGATGTTGTTGAATTCTTTCTTAGCCACTTAACCTCGTCATATCCCTAGGTCTGAGATAGTTCAACCATAAACTGGAGAACCTGTACTTATTCCTTTCGTATACTTAACTCTCCCGATATTAAGTAAATGTGTAATCTCACAATGCTCTCCCGATACTCTTGCAAGATGTTGAAAACCAGAATAAGCAAACTTGAAGTCTATTTTATTGAACAGAAAAATTCCTAAAACAAATGCAATCCTTGCAACTACTTTACAGAATCAACCCTTAGCCCTAGGGGAAGTTTAGAACATGATGAGAAGGGGGAAAACGACTAAGGTTTAGGGGAAGACGGCTAGAGAGGAAGATATCCTTCCCTAGGTCGAATTACATGCCTTTATATAGGCCTTGGGTTCAAGTTTTCTAATATGGCAAGAATTCAAGTTTAAATTAAAGTACAACTCTATTAAAGACTAAATCTTCAGAGCATATGTCTTCAATTCGTCCTTCCTTCTTGCTTGGAGTTTCTTCCTTGAACTTTGGGCTTGGCCTTCATTCTGATCTAGGGCTTGGAAAAATATATGAGTGCTTCACGACAGACCGACTTAATTTTCTCTTTCTGTCGAGGCCCACTTCACTTCTTCCCTTCACCATTGCTGTCGTCCTTGGCTGCCATGGCAGCGGCCATGGCAGCATCGTCATTCTCGTCTGCAGTCTAGTTCCAGCTCTGCTTCTTCACTGCCCATCGTCTGCTTCTCCATTGCCCTCCATCCGCTACAGCAGCTACCTGCAAAAGCAACCAATTTTAGCAGAAACTGTGCCATTTGATATAATTGTGATGTACGAATGAAATCTATCCTAAATGCAATGAATTGTGCTTGAATGCAGCATAAATATGGGTTATTTAGGGGGTAAAATATAGAACTTTTACACACACAACACCATCTTATCAAATGATAGTAGTTTTGTGGCCGAGTTTCATGTTAAACCTACATTGAGTCAGATGCTTAAAGAGAAACAGTTGCAAGACAGGTTCTTGGCACCTCATGTGCAAGACATAGCGGAAGGAAGACCTTCAGAATACAGTTTCAGAGATGATAGAGTTTACATTTTAGAGACAGAATAGTTGTGCCGAATGACATAGTGTTTTGAGACGTATTGTTTTGGCCGAAGCACACGACAATTCATTGTATTGCATCTGAGTAGTATGAAGATGTATTGTGGGTTGAAGATGAGTACTTCTGGATTGAGTTGATGGATGGTGTGGTTCAGTATGAGAGTAAGTTTATAATTTGTCAGCGTGTCAAGGCCGAGCATCAGTTTTCTTCTAGTTTGTTACATCCGTGGAAGATTCTTAGTGAAGGTGGGTAATAGATTCAAGAGACCTTGTGCCTAGTTCGCCTTTGATTTCCTACGGGAGAGTTTAGCCGAGTAAACGATGATAGTTGCTCTGAGTGTGCTCATGTTATTCATGTTCACGTTACTTGTACTTTGTATAAGATGGCTGAGTCTTGCTTTAGCAAGAGTGTGAGTTGCACAGTGTCTTGAAATCGATAGTGGCTGATAGAGATACGAGATTTCAACTAGATTTTTGAAGACGTCTGCATAGTGTTTGGTTACCTGTTGAAGTCAGATGGTTAGTCAGAAAAAGTTAGGGGTCTAGTTTTCAAACGGTGCCGTATGAGATTGTGATTTGGGCTAGTTCTGTTGTTTATTTGTTGCGGTTACCACCAGAGTTGGAAAGGGGTTCGTAATGTGTTTTGTGTATCTATGATTCGGGAATGTGAAGCTGATCTGTCTCGTGCTATGTTTGTTGAAGAGGTTGAGTCGAGTTTGAAATTTGCATGCATTGAAGGACCCGTTGAGATCTTAGCATCAGATAGCTAATGTTGTGTGGTAAGTCTACCGAGTTGGTTAGTATGTTGTGGTGAGAAGGAAAGTGTGGAGGGGCAGGTTCCGTGGCTCTTCTTGTTCGATAAATTTCGGGGACGAAATTTCCTTAAGTGGGGGAGAGTTGTAACACCCGGGTTTGGGGGTCGGATGAAAATAATATTAAAATAATGGTTCGGGTTTCGGTTTTATAATTAAAATAATAAAATGTTATTTTGGGCTTCATATATTCGAAGCAAACATTTATGTTGGACTAAAATTGATTTGGGAATCAAATCCTATGGATTTGATAATAAATGAGAAATTTCCATCTCATTAATGGCGTTTTTGTAAATAACTCAAAGTTTGAAAAAGATGAGCTTTTAACCAAAAAGAAGAGAGTTATCTTCATCTTCTTCATTTTCTCTTCTTCACGTGAAAACCCCCTTTCCTCTTCAACTCACTATTTCATCATCTCCTTTGGTCTTCGTTGGTGATTTTTGAAAGGTAAATGCATTTTTGGTTTGTCCTCCTTTCCCTCTACAAGATGACACCTCTAGATTTCAATGTTGTTCAAGTTTTTGAAATTTGAAGTTTTAAAGATTTTGATTAAAGATGCTACCTTTATGGTCTTTAGTTAAAGATTTTGATTTTTTATTGATGTGTGGGTTGTTTACTAACCAAGAGGTCCAATATATGTAAATTTTAAAGAGTTTTGTGTGGATTTTCGGATTTGGGTTTTGAGGGGTTCTTGGAAGGGTTTTAGGGTTAGTTGTGGGTGTGTTTGATGTTGGAAATTGGGGGTTGATGGTTATACTATGTGTGGGTGGTGTTTTGAACATGTTTAAGAGTGCTTTGGATGACTACATTGCTGATTTTTGATGGGTCTTTGTGGAAGTACGAAAATGAGAATTTGAAGAATGAACTTGGCTTTGAATTGTGAGAATTGTAGTGGATTTGTGTGTTGGTGTTAAACCTTGGGTTTGTGGCTGATTTTGAGGTTAATGTATTGTTTTTGAATGGTTAGAAGCAAGAGAAGACAATGGAGAAGCTTCGGGCTCGAATCCGGAACGTGGATGCTTGGTAGGCTAGTCGGCTTGTGCTAATGGAGTGGTTGGTGAGTGGTTATTGTTTTTAAATGGTTTTCAAATATTGGTTCAAGCATGTGGACCTAGGTTGGGCTTGGTAAACCCACCTAGAGTTGAGATTAGAGTGGTTGCCTAATCTCAAGCTTAGATTAGGAACTTTTGGTTGAACTCCTAATTGCTTGTTATGCCTCTTGTTTATTTGTGTTTATGGTAGTTATGTATATGGTGTTATACATGTTTTTTAGGCATGGTTTGATGCATTGTTATGCATGTTGTTTGGATTGTGAATTGTGCATGATAGTGATCATGGTGAGTACGTGCTAAGCACAGAAGTTGATATGAAATGATGTTGTGAAAGCTTATGGATTGTGTTTAATATTGGCACTAGTATGCTTGGGTACAATGATCGATCATTAGGATGTTAGTATGCACACGAGAGTCAAATTCGCGCGTGGCCTTGGTGGCGTTAAGTCATCAAAGAGGAGTACGGTGATGTAATATTCCACCGGAAATGTTTATACTAGTCGGTGATGAGTGGAATCCCATCAACGGGGCGTGAGGATGAGTGGAATCCCCTCCGCGAGAACCGATGATGAGTGTAATCCCACCGAAGGTAATGGTTGTGTTGGAAGTGAGTTCCAACGTGTTATCCTCGTATTCGAGTCATAGCTAGGTGCCAATATGATATGAAATGTGATTTCAATATGGATTGATATATGTTGTTGTTAATACATTGCTATATGCATCTTCGTGTGTTGGACTTAAGAGTTGTTGATCATGGCATAGAGTTGATTATATGTTCATGCATCATGTATATTTTGGCTCTTGTGGATCAGAGGTAAGATCATGCATTCCATCTTGGTAGTTGCTCGTTCTTGGACCCTACATTGTCGAGGTTTGTTTTACGAGCTTACCCTCACTAAGCTTTTATGCTTACGCTCCTTTTTGTTCGACAATGCAGATCAATAGCTTGTGGGTGGCTAGGGCAAGGAAGGGCCTCCAAGTGTCGCTCTAGGTTAGCTCAAGTATGAACTTTAAATTGAAAGATTGTAATAGTCGAGCAATGAGATAGGTGTTGTTGATTTGAGCTTTGATGTATGTTGATGTTGGTTTGGCTTTTGGATGCTTGGTTTGAATTATAAACCTTACTTATGTTGCATGTCATAAATGCCCATATGTTTTGTTGGCTAAGGCATGAAACCTAAAAATGCTATGTTTGTCCCTTTTGTGGTGTATACTTAATCTTTTAAATGCATGTCCTTATCATGTATCCTTGTGTGTTTTGAGCATGAATATAATAGGGTGTATGCCTCTAGAGCATGTTTGTACGTCGTGTTTGATTCTTGAAGTCGTTATGGGCGTTTGGGATCGTTTAGAGATGATTAAAGTTGATTTTGGAAACTCACAGACTGCAGGTGTTTCGAAACGAGTTGTGCCGTTTCGTAACGGGTGTGGTTCCAGGGCTCCCCGTATCGGAACTCGTTTCGGTACGGTTTTGCTACTGTGAGCCCCTGTTTCGAAACTGGTTCCGAAACACTTTGGCTACTGTAATTGCCTGTTCCGAAACGGGTATCGGAACGCCCAGGCAAAATGGGACCCTGTTCCGAAACGGGGTGGATGCGTTTCGGTACGGGTGTCTGACCTTTTTAAACTGAAGCCCGTGTTTCGAAACGGACGATGTCTGTTTCGAAACGCAGGTCTAAAAATGGGCTTTTTGGCATCTCTAAAGGGTCTCGAGGTTTGGGCTTAGGCCCGGTTTGCTGTAGGGCTTCTCGTGAGCCTTGGCTTCCGCTGTCGTGATCACTTAGGAATTAATTATGCCTTTAGACAAGATGTAAAAAAAATGAAGAAAATTTTAGGGTTGCTAACCGAGGTGGGACCTTAACGGGTTTCACATCGGTTTTTCCCGTGTAGCCTACTCGGACCGGTCAAATGCCCGGACCGGGACGAGGGGGTTACAATGCCCTTCTTCAGAACTAGCCGTTGGGTCTGATTCAGCATCCCGTTTTGAAACATCATAGGTCGTATCGAAACACCCGTTCCGAAACGCATGGTCCTGTAACCACCTCGTCCCGGTCTGGACGGCTGACCGGTCCGAGTAGGCTACACGGGGAAAACCGAAGCGAAACCTGTTAAGGCTCCCCTTCGGTTAGCAACCCTATTTTTTTTTCTATTTATCTTTTCTAGATGCCTTTATCAAACCCTATGTGATAGGATACACAGCGAACAAACACGGATACAAAACCCACAAGACATGCAATTTAACAGCCCAAAATTTCCTTTTTAAGCAGGCAGTATCGATACACCTACAGAGGGTATCGATACGCCTTGACCAAGGTAAACCCTCTCAGTCAACTCAGGGAAGACCGTATCGATACAACCCTTGAGCGTATCGATACGCCCCTCTCGGTCAACATTTCGAGGTCAACGAGATGGAACCGTACTGATACGCCTTAACCCCGTATCGGTACGCCCTAAACTCACCAACTCCTCTGAATTCCAGAGAGTTGAGACCGTATCGATACACCCCCGTGTATCGATACGCCCAGCCAAAACTGAGGCCTACACGCAAGACCGTATCGATACGACCCTTAGGCGTATCGATACGCCCTGCACTGTAAGTCTCCAAAATCAGCAAAAACAACACAAGACTCGAACCTAGATGCAAATCAAGACCTCCCTAGACACATACGAACATACATACAACATTTACAAACCAAGATCTAGTCATACAAGCACCCAACATGGACGAACATCATTCAACCAAGGAATTCACGAAATCATGCAAAGAAGGCATACATAGCATACATGAGTTTCATGCCTTAGCATACAAACATAAAACATTCATATAAGGCAATCTAAACATGATTTTACAAGCCAAGCATGACATCCAAAAGCCAAGGCAACACAAGAATCCAAAGGACATGGCTATAAGCCTCCCAACTAACACATAGGCATCAACATAAACATGGTTTACAAATCCCACAATATGAGACATTAACAACATAAAGCCCACACAAAGGAGTTTAGATACACGCTCCTAAAACACGTAGCATTTCCCATTGCTAAACTACTACATTATTTAATAAACCATACTTGAGCAATTACCACACGCTTGGACGCCCTTTTCTTGCTCCTTGCTAACTCCAAGTTAAAGATCTGCATTGTCGGAAAAAGGGAGAGCGTAAGCATAAAGCTTAGTGAGTGGAGCTCAAAAACATAACAACGACAATGCAGGGTTCAAATCTTTCTTTAAAAGTAAAGGCCAACACATACAAGTTCAACCACTAGTCAACGATATAGGCATTTATCATGACATCACACTTCTTGGTATGCATAAAGGCATGATCTTAGATTAAAGCAAAACAATAAAAAGAGAATGATATAGTGAGATACAACATGAGCACACATGGTATGCACAAGCATAACCAAAATACACACGGTGGGACTACACATCACCGTTTCGACTAGTAGTTTTCCAATGGGACTACACATCAAAGTACTCTTCTACTAGTTACTACCGATGGGACTACACATCACCGGAGTCTTATACCATTCGCTACCGGTGGGACTACACATCACCGGAGCAACGACAACCATCACGTGAGGTTCGACACCAACTATGCAACACGATATACAATCACCATCATGCGACATGTTCTCACTATATCATGCACAACCAAAAACAAGTTGTAACAAAATTCACAACTAGGCACCAACTTACTACTTTCAATCTTACCAACCACAAATGGTCTTACTCACCATTTCCGTGCACAACCTGCACCAACTTACACATATCTTACAAGGCATATAAACAACACCATAATTACCATCACACGCGTTCAACGATATAATAATAAGCAACATGCTTCCTCCCCAAAATATTGGAATTTCATACATAACAATTTATCACCACAAGTAATGAAAACAAACGGTAAAAAGGGGAAATTAAAGAGGCAATTCACAACATCTTACTCTTGAGTTTAATTCGACTTTTCAAGCCCAATCTAAATTCTTTCAAAACCATCTTTGAACCAAAACAATACTTGAAAACATTTTCGCATCCACATGCTTGAACCAACCTTTGAAAATCAATTTAAAACAATAACCACTCACCTTACTTCCTTAAGCAATCCAAGCAAAGCCGATTCAAGTCTCCACAACTTCCGGAATCGTGCCCGAACCTCCCAAGGCCAAATCCGATGTTTCTAACCAATCAAAAGCAATGTATTAACCTCTTAATCAACCACAAATTTACCGTTACACATCAGCTCTCAATTCCCTAACATTTTCTCAACAATTCAAAGCCGAAATCCTCCCAAATAATCCCATTTTCGTACTCCAGCAAAACCCAGCCATTACCTCCCAATTTAAACACTTAAAACACTCCAAAACATGTCCAAAACATCATCATAATGCTGTACAACCATCAGCCCTTCATTTCCCCACACAAACACTTCAAAAACTCTTAATTTCCACTCCTAAAAACCACCTACAACAGTAGCTACGGGAATCCCATCAAACTAACATTATAACCTCTCAAAAATCATCACAAAACATCTAAAAACACCCACCCAATGTTGCTATAACATCAGCCCAACAATTTCTCACAAAACCATTCCAAAAACACAAAATTTGACACTTTAAATATACCCCTAAAAACCCATTTCGGGATTCTTTATAAAACCCAACCAAATTGAGATATAATGTTCTATTGGGCAAGGTTAGATCAAAACTCAACTCTATTAATCAAAACAACTCAAAAAGCTATTAAAGTTTCATGCTTTTCTTCAAACTTGAAAACTTCAAAAACTCAAAAAGATGATTTCTATGAAAACTAAAGCTATGGAAATGTTGGAAATCATGAGGGGAATTCAAAAACGCAATTACCTCGAAGAGAGCCCTTGAATTGATGAAGAGATTTGATGAAATAGTGCTTTAAGGGATAAGAGGGGTTTTAGGTTTTCTAAAATGGTGGAATGAAGAAGATGAGAATTTTTTTCAAATTAAAACCCCCTTTTGTCATCTTATTTCCCCTTCATTTTAAAATTTACTAAAATACCATTAATGAGAAATGGTCATCTTCCACTATTCTAAAATCCATGGAATTTGGGCTTTAAATTAAAACAAGTCCAACATAATTTATTTGTTTTGAAAACCCGAAGCCCAAAATAATATTTTATTATTTAATTTCACCCGACCCCCAAACCCGGGTGTTACAACTCTCCCCCACTTAAGAAAATTTCGTCCCCGAAATTTATCAGACAGGAAGAGCCACCGGAACATGCTCCTCCACACTTCCTTTCTCACCACAACATACTCACCAACTCGGTAGACTTACCACACAACATTAGCTATCTAACGCTAAGGTCTCATAAGGTCCTTCAATGTATGCCCATTTTAAGCTGAACTCAATCTCTTCAACAACCATAGTACGAGACAGACCAGTTTCACATTTCCGAATCACAGATACGCGGAACACATCACAAACCCCCTTCTAACTCTGGTGGTAACTGCAACAAATAAACAACTGGACTAGTTCGATTCACATTCTCATACAACACTGTTTGAACACTTGACTCGTAACTTCCTCTGACTGATCATCTGACTCCAACAGGTAACCAAACACTATTGTAGACGTCTTCAAAAATCTAGTCGAAAACTCAAATCTCTATCGGCCGCTATCGATCTCAAGACACTGTACAATTCACACTCTTGCTAAGGCACAACTCCGCCATCTTACCCATGGTACAAGTAACGTGAACGTTTATAAAATGAGTACACTCGGTGCAACTATCATTGTTTACTCGGCTAAACTCTCCCGTAGGAAATCAAAGGCGATCCAAACACAAAGTCCCTCAAATCTATTTCTCAATATCATTAGGAATCTTCCACAGATGTAACAAACTAGAAGAAACTGATGTTCGGCCTTGACACGCTGGCAATTTACACACTTACTCTCATACTGAACCACATCATCCATCAACTCGATCCAGAAGTACTCATCTTCAACCCACAATATGTCTTCATACTATTCTGATGCAATACCAAAGAACTGCCGTGTGCTTCGGCCAAAACAGTACGTCTCAAAACACTATGTTAATCGGCACAACTATTCTATCTCTGTACTGCAAAACTCTGTCATCTCTGAAACTGTATTCTGGAGGTCTTCCTTCCACCAATTCTTGCACGTGAGGTGCCAAGAACCTGTCTTGCAACTGTTTCTCTTTAAGCATCTAACTCAAAGTAGGTTTAACCCGAACTTGGCCACAGAACCACTATCATTTGATAAACCGAATCCGGCAAATACAGCTTGCAACTTCACTACTAATCTAACAACAAATATAACTCGGAACATCGGTTACTACGTTAACTCTCTTCGGATGGTACTCAATCTTGAGATTACAGTCTTCAAGCAGTTCTAACAACTCATGTTGTTCAAGTTTCAACCCTTCCTAAGTCGTCTAATATTTCAAGTTCTGATGATAAGTGTACATATACTATGCATTCTTTACTATACATGCTTTGTCTCTAAGTCTTCGAAGCAATCACAACTAAAATTAACTCTATGTCTCGTGTTAGATAATTCTTTTCAAGGTCTTTCAACTATCTTGATGAATAAGCCACAAACTTCTATCTTGCATAAGCACACAACCTAACTCTACACGTAACGCATCACTATAGTTCGCAAATTCTTTCTCCGACATCGGCTAGATCAAGGTCGAAGCTTCCATCAAAGTTTCTTTAGGTTTTTTTTCAAGGCTCATTGTCTTGCATCTAACCACACAAACTGAACACTCTTCTGTAGCAATCTGTCAAAGGAGCAGCTATCTTCAAAGGATCATTTACGAACCTTCGATAGTAACAGTGCTAGACCTAGAAACTATAGATTCATGTCGCAGTCTTCAATTTCTTCCATCTTCTTCTGCCCACTTGGGATTTACCCCAATACACTCGACTAATCTACATGTCCTAGGAGGACATCTTTCTAGACTCGGAGTTCACGTTTGCTCAACTTGGCACACAACTGATTCTCTAAAAGGATCTACAACCCTAACTTCTAGGCTTGTCATGGTCTTCTTCGGTACATGAATATACCCACACATCATCTAAGAGAGGTACTACAAACTGATCAAGGACTTAGGAAAACATTCTGCTCAACATCTTCATAAAAGTAACTAACACACTAGTCAAACAAGGCGGCATAACTCAAAACCCAAAGTGATCACATTTGCCCCGAAAGCTGTCTTCGGTACTTCAACTTCTCTCACTTCAACTGGTAGTAATCGGATCTCAAATTAATCTTGATAAGGCTGAAGCACCCCCAACTGATCAACAAATCACTGACATTCAGAAATGGATACTACTTATTCACGGTCAGTTGTTTCAACTAACTGTAATCTAAACACATTCTCGTATTGTCTTCTCTCTTCTTCACAATTTGCACTACCATACACTAAGATGGTGTACTAGGCCTAATGAATCTAAGGTCTAACAAATCTCGTAGTTGATTCTTCAACACTCTCAATTCGGTCGGGAATCATAAGATACTGAGCAAACAAAACAGGAGCAAACTCAGAGACGGTCTCAAAAATAAACTCTCCTTCCCTATCAAGAGACAAGCCGGGCAATTCTTCCAAACACCTCTAGGATAAACACAACCTATTCTAACATTCTGCGGCCTAATCCTCATTCAAAAACCAAATCCATCACCTTTGCTAGGCAAGCCTGTCAACTAACTCAATCAATCTTTGACCTCTAAGGCTGGATCAACATTCGATACGAAATCCACATTCCCACCTACCATTACAATCTCATAGTCATCCGTAAGCTTTAAGAAAACTCCCATCGTCACAAGGTCTACCCTAACTCTATGTTCTTTAAGTCAATCCATGCCTCGAAGGAGCTAGTAACACTAACACCTACCCCTAGTGCCTCACAAGGTAGATTCAACAACTTCGCATGCTCACTCCAAATACACGGACACGTAGATCCAGAATCAATCAGGAAAACAAGCTCATTGACTGCATCGAGGAATTACTTGCTATAACATCGACATCATTCTGAAGCCAACTCTTGGGTCTTCACTTCTATTACTAACTCATATAAAGATCGATCGCATTATTCTCTCTCAACAGAAACCAACTCATATGTATGTTGACCCAAACAGACAAACTGCACTCCAAACTCTGGTACGGTCATACTGCCCTGAACTAAAGCGATGAACTCTCTCATCATTCACATCCTCTAAAACCTCAGATTCACGATTACCAACTCTAGGCCCACGTCTCGACCTCTACTTACCAAAGACAACAATACAACAATAAACAAAACACACAAGCAAGAATATTTAGGGTTAGCAAGAGCAAGGGTCCAAGGTGCTCAAGTATATTCCTTTACAAAAATCCTTTCAAATAAGTAATAGTAGCAATGGGAACTCGACACTACGCTTCAACACACCCATCATGCTAACTCATGCTTTCAAACACCGTACTAACAAGCAAACATTAAGCATACATGGCAAAACATTCACCGAGACATAACAACAACATAACACATAAAACATACCTCACTTACCTACCCGAGGTCTCGGAAACCTCAGGCTCTGATACCAATAAATGTAACCCCCTCGTCCCGGTCTGGACGGCTGACCAGTCCGAGTAGGCTACACGGGGAAAACCGAAGCGAAACCTGTTAAGGCTCCCCTTCGGTTAGCAACCCTATTTTTTTTCTCTTTATCTTTTCTAGATGCCTTTATCAAACCCTATGTGATAGGATACACAGCGAACAAACACGGATACAAAACCCACAAGACATGCAATTTAACAGCCCAAATTTTCCTTTTTAAGCAGGCCGTATCGATACACCTACAGCGGGTATCGATACGCCTTGACCAAGGTCAACCCTCTCAGTCAACTCAGGGAAGACCGTACCGATACAACCCTTGAGCGTATCGATACGCCCCTCTCGGTCAACATTTCGAGGTCAACGAGATGGAACCGTACCGATACGCCTTAACCCCGTATCGGTACGCCCTAAACTCACCAACTCCTCTGAATTCCAGAGAGTTGAGACCGTATCGATACACCCCTGTGTATCGATACGCCCAGCCAAAACTGAGGCCTACACGCAAGACCGTATCGATACGACCCTTAGGCGTATCGATACGCCCTGCACTGCAAGTCTCCAAAATCAGCAAAAACAACACAAGACTCGAACCTAGATGCAAATCAAGACCTCCCTAGACACATACGAACATACATACAACATTTACAAACCAAGATCTAGTCATACAAGCACCCAACATGGACGAACATCATTCAACCAAGGAATTCACGAAATCATGCAAAGAAGGCATACATAACATACATGAGTTTCATGCCTAAGCATACAAACATAAAACATTCATATAAGGCAATCTAAACATGATTTTACAAGCCAATCATGACATCCAAAAGCCAAGGCAACACAAGAATCCAAAGGACATGGCTATAAGCCTCCCAACTAACACATAGGCATCAACATAAACATGGTTTACAAATCCCTCAACATGAGACATTAACAACATAAAGCCCACACAAAGGAGTCTAGATACACGCTCCTAAAACACGTAGCATTTCCCATTGCTAAACTACTACATTATTTAATAAACCATACTTGAGCAATTACCACACGCTTGGACGCCCTTTTCTTGCTCCTTGCTAACTCCAAGCTAAAGATCTGCATTGTCGGAAAAAGGGAGAGCGTAAGCATAAAGCTTAGTGAGTGGAGCTCAAAAACATAACAACGACAATGCAGGGTTCAAAGCTTTCTTTAAAAGTAAAGGCCAACACATACAAGTTCAACCACTAGTCAACGATATAGGCATTTATCATGGCATCACACTTCATGGTATGCATAAAGGCATGATCTTAGATTAAAGCAAAACAATAAAAAGAGAATGATATAGTGAGATACAACATGAGCACACATGGTATGCACAAGCATAACCAAAATACACACGGTGGGACTACACATCACCGTTTCGACTAGTAGTTTTCCAATGGGACTACACATCAAAGTACTCTTCTACTAGTCACTACCGATGGGACTACACATCACCGGAGTCTTATACCATTCGCTACCGGTGGGACTACACATCACCGGAGCAACGACAACCATCACGTGAGGTTCGACACCAACTATGCAACACGATATACAATCACCATCATGCGACATTTCCTCACTATATCATGCACAACCAAAAACAAGTTGTAACAAAATTCACAACTAGGCACCAACTTACTACTTTCAATCTTACCAACCACAAATGGTCTTACTCACCATTTTCGTGCACAACCTGCACCAACTTACACATATCTTACAAGGCATATAAACAACACCATAATTACCATCACACACGTTCAACGATATAATAATAAGCAACATGCTTCCTCCCCAAAATATTGGAATTTCATACATAACAATTTATCACCACAAGTAATGAAAACAAACGGTAAAAAGGGGAAATTAAAGAGGCAATTCACAACATCTTACTCTTGAGTTTAATTCGACTTTTCAAGCCCAATCTAAATTCTTTCAAAACCATCTTTGAACCAAAACAATACTTGAAAACATTTTCGCATCCACATGCTTGAACCAACCTTTGAAAATCAATTTAAAACAATAACCACTCACCTTACTTCCTTAAGCAATCCAAGCAAAGCCGATTCAAGTCTCCACAACTTCCGGAATCGTGCCCGAACCTCCCAAGGCCAAATCCGATGTTTCTAACCAATCAAAAGAAATGTATTAACCTCTTAATCAACCAAAAATTTACCGTTACACATCAGCTCTCAATTCCCTAACATTTTCTCAACAATTCAAAGCCGAAATCCTCCTAAATAATCCCATTTTCGTACTCCAGCAAAACCCAGCCATTACCTCCCAATTTAAACACTTAAAACACTCCAAAACATGTCCAAAACATCATCATAATGTTGTACAACCATCAGCCCTTCATTTCCCCACACAAACACTTCAAAAACTCTTAATTTCCACTCCTAAAAACCACCTACAGCAGTAGCTACGGGAATCCCATCAAACTAACATTATAACCTCTCAAAAATCATCACAAAACATATAAAAACACCCAGCCAATGTTGTTATAACATCAGCCCAACAATTTCTCACAAAACCATTCCAAAAACACAAAATTTGACACTTTAAATATACCCCTAAAAACCCATTTCGGGATTCTTTATAAAACACAACCAAATTGAGATATAATGTTCCATTGGGCAAGGTTAGATCAAAACTCAACTCTATTAATCAAAACAACCCAAAAAGCTATTAAAGTTTCATGCTTTTCTTCAAACTTGAAAACTTCAAAAACTCAAAAAGATGATTTCTATGAAAACTAAAGCTATGGAAATGTTGGAAATCATGAGGGGAATTCAAAAACGCAATTACCTCGAAGAGAGCCCTTGAATTGATGAAGAGATTTGATGAAATAGTGCTTTAAGGGATAAGAGGGGTTTTAGGTTTTCTAAAATGGTGGAATGAAGAAGATGAGAATTTTTTTCAAATTAAAACCCCCTTTTGTCATCTTATTTCCCCTTCATTTTAAAATTTACTAAAATACCATTAATGAGAAATGGTCATCTTCCACTATTCTAAAATCCATGGAATTTGGGCTTTAAATTAAAACAAGTCCAACACAATTTATTTGTTTTGAAAACCCGAAGCCCAAAATAATATTTTATTATTTAATTTCACCCGACCCCCAAACCCGGGTGTTACAGGTCCCGTACCGAAACGCCTGCAACTCAAAAGACCGTTGGGAAATAGCCGTTGGGGGTTTTGACCGTTGGGGTGTCTGCCACGTAGGCGTATCGAAACATCAAAGGGTGTTTCGAAACAACCCCTATCCGTATCGAAATAGGTAAGCCCTCTATCGAAACGAGTTTTGGCAGTTACAAAACGTATCGATACAGATTATGACTGTATCGAAACGGGTACATTAAAAGCATTGGTTTGACTGCTTAAAAACGTTTCAAACATTGCCAAAACCTTTTTAAACATCCTGAAACTTATTTCCAAGTTGTTTTTGACTTAGAGTATATTTTAAATTCTTTTCAATTTAGTCCAAAACATTTTTCAATTATTATATCAAAACATATATTTCTACAATCTCCCACTTTTTGTTATAATAAAACCAACTTGAAAATTTATTTTGGATTCTCCCTCTTGGTATTTAAAAATTTGAATAAGAGAAGATTTTGAAAATTAAATGAAGTTAAAGCTCCCCCTTATTCATTTGAAAAAAAATCAATTTTTCAAACCATTTCTCCCCCTTTTTGTTATACCAAAAAGAATTTAAAAGACATTAAGCTAAAAAAACATAGGAGGTTAAAAAAATTGACACAAATAAGAATTTTGGTTTTAAAAATGGCTTCCTCTTACTCAAGACATCAAATGATGTTAGTCCAACATGTATGATTAAACTAGTTGAATTAAATGAAATAAATCTAAATAAAATAAATTCAACTAATTTTACCACACTTGAATCCAACGGAGGATGTAAAGCCTTCCTTCTTCAAGTGTCTTTTCTTGTGTGTATGGAGCTCCCCCTCAAATTTAGACTTGTTGATCATTCTCCACCACACCTAACATAAGACAATCAAGTAATTTGTGGTATCCAAATTGCTTTGGATCCATAGACATTAGTGGCACAAAATTTAGTCCCCTTAGGAATCTATTTTTCAATTTCATCTTTTTTGTTTGAAGTGATTAGTTCCTTTGGAACCCAAACACTTCTAAAACATTTACCATTTAAAAATCTAGGGGCATCAGATTGTCTTTGATAAAAATTTGATTTTCCACAATTTATTTTCTTTTCAAGCTCATTGGAAATCAAATCTTTTTCCTCTTGAGCTTTATGAAGCAAATTTTGTAAATCAAGACACTTTTGCTCAAACTCATTGAGTTTTGCTTCAAGTTCATCTTTGGTTTTAGAAATAAAATCATTTTGAATTTTCAAGTTTGAAACCACTTTCTTGTTTTTCAAAATGTGAATTTTAAACTCTAAAACCAAATCATCATAGACATCTTGTAATTCATCAAAAGAATAAGAAGTAGAAGTAGATGAATTAGAAATTACCCTTGAATCTTTTTGGATGACCATAAGGCAAATGTTGGCTTGTTCATTGTCGGTGGAGTCTTCATCACTCCATGTAGCCACATATGCCTTCTTCTTATGGCTTGAAGTGCTTGCCCTCTTCTTTTTCCTTGATTCATGTTCGAATTCTTTCAATGCTTTCTTCATGAATGGGGCACACTTCTTGAAGAGATGAACTATCTTTTCTTCTTAATCACCATCCTCGCTTGTATCAACATGGTTGCACTTGGAGGATTTAAGAGCAATGACATTGACATCAATGCCTTGCTTCTTGATCTTCTTCTCTTTCTCCTTCTTCAAAGGTAGAGACATCATCTCATTGGTAAGAAGAGATCTGATTACCTTATCAAGCTTGAGCTTCTTCAAGTCTTTAGCTTCAATGATAGCCGTCTTCTTTGAATCACATGACTCGGAAAGTGAATAGATCACCTTCCGAATGAGTTTGTCTTCCGAAATCTCCTCTCCAAAACATTTGAGTTGATTGAAAATTGTGGAGAATCGGTCGAACATCCTCTTGATGTCTTCATCCGGGCCCATTTTAAAGTTCTCATACTCTAAGTTGAAAAGACCGATCTTGGTCTCTTTTACTTCGTTGGTTCCCTCGTATGTGACTTCAAGCTTGTCCCAAACTTCCTCGACATCTTCACAAGAAAACATCTTCTTATAGATGTTGGGGCTAAATGCACAAAAGATAATGTACAAAGCCTTGCAATTTAGCTCCATCTTCTTGCGATCATCCTTATTTCATTCCGCATTACTTTGTTGTGGCACGAACGGACCATCCTCAAATATGTCCCAAAGCTTGTAATCTTTGGCTTTGATGAAGAACACCATTCTTGTCTTCCAATATGCATATTTGGTCCCGTCGAAAAATGGTGGCTTTTCGATGGATTGTGCCATTCAACCGGTTGATTGAATTGATATATAGAGCTTCCCGGATCACCTCAATAGGATGTTAATCCCCTTCGATTGATCCTCTCTCTGATACCAATTGTTAGGCTTGATAGGCTCGATTTCCTTCAGCCGAAATGGATTGCCAAGTGGTGGAGAAGTTGGATTATTTGGGTGATTAGTGGTGGAAGTAAAAAATCAAATGGCATGATAATTTATAGTGGTTCAGCCTTCTAACAAGCACCTACATCCACTAGCTTAGCTCTCACTAAGGATTTCAACCAATTCACTAAGAATTCTTCCCCTTTTCTAGGCTAAGGAGGCAACCGTTACAACTTAGAGTCACAACCCGTGATCTAGCATCCAAAGCTCACAACCTCAGCTTTGGGAACACTCTCAAAACAAAGAATTCTAGCAAACAACAAATCCCCCCTAATAGGTGTGTGTTTGCACTCTTAAGCTCTCGCCCAAAACCTAGAACACTTGAGCATACATTGACAATTTTAGCTCACAAGTGTTTGTCTATACAAGAATGGACAATTTAGCTCTAAGACAATTTCTTCATTATAATGTTGTTGACAATTGAAGCATTAGTCTTCCCTCCCAATTGAGTTTGTAGCCGTTGAGAACCGTTAGGATTGAGTTGGAGCCGTTGGAGACTTTATTTCCCACCATAAATGTAGTTCTGGTGATGTCTGTTTCGATACATGGGTAGTTGTAACGAAACACCCTTCTTCAGAACTAGCCATTGGGTTAGATTCAGCATCCCATTTCAAAACACCATAGGTCGTATCGAAATGCCCATTCCAAAACGCCTGGTCCCGTATCGAAACACCTGCAATTCAAAACACCGTTGGGAAATAGCCGTTAGGGGGTTTTGACCGTTGGGATGTCTGTCACGTAGGCGTATCGAAACATCAAAGTGTGTTTCGAAACAACCCATATCCGTATCAAAATAGGTAAGCCCTATATCGAAACGGGTTTTGGCAGTTTCAAAACGTATCGATACAGATTATGCCTGTATCGAAACGGGTACATTAAAAGCATTGGTTTGGCTATTTAAAAACGTTTCAAACATTTCCAAAACTTTTTAAAACATCCTCAAACTTATTTTCAAGTTGTTTTAAACTTAGAATATATTTTAAATTCTTTTCAATTTATCTAAAACATTTTTCAATTATTATATCAAAACATATATTTCTACACATATTTAAGACCAATCCCAAATTTGAATATGAGAACGGGATGATTAAAAGATTTTAGGTTGATCCGGACAAGTTAAGCTTATGGGATATATTTGATAACGTTGAACTTTTGGGATACGGTCATCACCCATTTGTTTACTATAGAGTTCCTACGATGGAGTTCAATTGTAATGCCTTATTGCTGATCCATAATGATGACACTGTAAGACAAGTGACTAATTTGTTGATTAAAAAAGGTATTGTAGATATTTATGTTGACCAAAAAATAGATATAAGGGAAGGATGTCAAAAATCAATAAGATGGCTGAAGGTAGTAAAGGCACAATGCTTAAAGATTCAAAAGAAGATGATGATAGTAGGAATGGTGTAGATGTTGGAGGTGAGAAACTGGTGGCTGATGTTGATTCTTTAGAAGCTGCTGGTGAGGATTTGAGAGCTGTGATCGAAGAATTACATGCATATTGTGAAGAAGTGATGGTTGCTATTAACGAAAGGATTTTGTCTAGTGCTGGTGAAGGATTTTTACCCGTTACTGGTGAAGGATTTGGACTCATTGTTGCTCAAAGGTTTGGGACTTATGGTGGAGAAAGATTTGAGGCTAATGCTACTCAAGGGTCCTTGCTACTCAACGATGCTTGTGAAGATTTAAGGATTGGGGTTGATAAGGATTCTAATAATGAGATGAATGAAGGTGACGATCATCACTGTTTTTTGTATGATGTTGAATTATTATCTGATGTCGACGATGAAGTAGTTTTTATCAGAAGGGAGTTAATGGGTAAGGAGAAAAAAAGAAATGGTTTTAAATAAAAAAAGTTGTCTCATATGTTAGCGATAATAATAGTGATGAATGCGAGCAAGATATTAAAGTGGGGGATTATGCATTAGAATAATACGAAGTCAAAGGAATGGATGGGAAGGTTGAGGGCCATGAGAGTGACTACTTAGACTCCTCTGACCCATGAGAATATGGTGACAGTAATGAATCAGCTGAAGAAATTTGTGGGACATATTCTGGGAGGAAAACACTTGGACCTAGATATGATACAAAGTGTGTCATCCCAACATGGGAAGTAGGTCTGAGTTTCGAAGATAATGTTCAATTCAAAGAAGCTGTTAAGAAGTATTCCGTTGCAATTGGTGTAAAATTGAAGTTTGTGAAAAATGAACCTAAAAGGACAAGGGTGCATTGCAGGGAAACATGTTCTATGAAGTTATATGCGAGTTACGATAGTAGATATGATTGTTATGTGGCGAAGACATATAATTCGGAGCATATATGTTTTTAGGAATAACAAAAGCATTATGTTGTCGTGTAAGATGATACAAAAACATTTTAGGGATAGAATATTAATGAATCCCAAAATGAAAGTTGCTACATTAAAAGAAATGTGTCAAACTGAGTTAGGAGCATATGCAACTTACGACATTTGTCGAAGAGCTTAAAAGACGGTTCTCAAGGAGATGCAAGGTTCTTATATAGATGAGTTTGAAAATCTATGGGGTATGCTGCTGAGTTGTTATATTCTAATCTTGGTAGTACAATGTCAATTCAGGTGGATAGAAAAAATGGAGGTACAAGATTTCATAGGATGTATATTTATTTAGGTGCATTAAAGCAGGGTTGGAGAAGTGGTTGTAGGTCTGTCATTGGAACTGATGGATGCTTTCTAAAATCTATTTTAAAATGAGTGCTTCTTGTGGCAGTCAGTAGAGATGAAAACAATCAGATGTTTTCAGTTGCATAGGCAATTGTGGAGGGAGAAGACAAAGAATCGTGGCGATAATTTTTGAAGAAACTTATAGTTGATTTAAATTATCCACATGGTGAAGGAATCACCCTAATGTCGGACATGCAAAAAGTATATAAATTAAACATAAATACGTAACTTTAACATATTAGTTTCTCTATTTTTAATACTAAGAAGCATCCAACACCATTGATATTTTAGAAATAGCTTTGATAATAGTTTAATATGACAATATTTTATCATGGATTTAAATACAGGTTGCATCATGTAGTTTTTTTTTTTGTTTCAACTCTGTTTTTAATATGTACCAACTTTATGTATGCAATATAACTAAAAGATTAGTTTTGGTAGGTACGTAGATTTTTTTTGGTATGAATATAAAAAAATAATTAAAAATGCATTGATATAAATTAGAATTGTAAGACGTAATGGCTAATGTGATCTACCTTGTTTTATGCATAGAAATCTTAGTCTTAAATTCTTTTGTTCCTTTTGTAATTATTCATGAATTCTCTTACTAAATTTTATTTGGTCATTTAAAATATTAATTATTTGTTTATTTAAATATAATGGATTATTTTTTACATAAATAATTTTTATAATATTTATTTCTCTTATTAAAACTAAAATTCATAGTTAATATACAATAATTTTGTACACAATTTTTCTAAATTGTTTTGAAACTCCTTTAGAACTATGTTATGATAATTTTGGTTCATTTTATTACTTGATAAATTTACTTATAATTCGTGTTATTTGTTTACATGCTTGAGAAACTTTCTTTTGTTTTAGCGTCTTATACCAATATTGAGAGAGTTATTTCCTGAGGTGGATCACAGGATATGTGCACGTCACATATATGTTTCTTTGTACAAGAAATAGAAAGGCTTGAATAAAAAAATTTAATTTTGTTACAATGTGAGAGCAACTTTTGTGAAAGACTTTGATGAACAATTGCAGAAATTAAAATTATTGGTCTAAGGCATACTTCAAAGGGACATCGAAATGTAATGTGATGGACAATAACATGGCAGAGACTTTTAATGGATGGATACTGGAAGCAAGATGTAAGCCTATTATCACTATGCTTGAAGAAATTAAAACCGTGGTGATGAATAGGATGGATGTTAAGAGGGCTTGGGCGGAAACGTGGAGGATCAACATCTCCCCAAGAGCTCTTCAAAAATTAGAAAGAAATATGGAGAATTTCACTCAATGTAGGCTTGTATGGAATGGAGATGGAGGTTTTGAGGTGAATCACTTGGATAATCAACACACTGTTGACCTCAAGAAGTGGACTTGCACTTGTAAAGAATGAAAAATAAATAGAATTCAATGTTGTCATGCTATATGTGCAATGTATCGTGACTCCAAGAAACCTAAAACATATGTTTCTGAATGGTACAATAAGAAAAAAATATTTGGCAAGTTATAATCATTTCCTACAGCCAGCAAGAGGTAAGAAATTCTGGCCCAAAGGGCTCTCGTCTATTCTACCTCCTAAAGTGAAGGTCCAACTTGAAAGACTTAAAAAGAATAGAATAAAGGATAAAAATGAGCTTAAAAAAGTAAAATCTTGGAAGTACACAAGGGTTGGGGTCAAAATGACTTATAGCGTTTGTAAAACTAAAGATCACAATAAGAAAAAGTGTCGGGAAACAACAAACATTGATAATTCAAAAAATGTGTATTTTATTCTTTTTACATTTTTTAAATTCTTAACTATATTACTTTATAATAACATTTTCTACTAACTTATGTTATAGGATAATATAAATGTTGATGCTGGATCAACGTCGATACCAAAACTTGCATCAACAGAAGTAGCAAGTACTTCTAAATAGGTAACATATTCATTTAACCAAAAATTAAAATATTAGATTGTTACAATATTTTTCATTGATTTGATTATTTTTCAATGTTAGAATGTCACCCACCAATACCATCCAACAAAAGGAGGCAAGACAAGTCAGGAAAATGACACAGTTCAGTCAACTACTGCCAATATCATTAATCTTTAATTTTCTAACAAGAAAAAGACCAATTGGTATTGGATTGTATACTGACCTACAAACTGGTGAACAAATATTGAATGTAAGTCTCAAATATTATTTAAATTTTTTACATTGCATATAACATGTTTTTTAAAATTGTAAATCATACTTAGATGCTTATGTTTATTTGATTTTTTACAGCCTGATATGAGTAGCGAAAGGATTGTTATTGTCCTTGATAGTGTCTTAAGAAAAATTGAAGCTCATACTTCACAATTTTAACATAGTTGGAAGAGTCCCGACTTGAGCTGGAAAGAAAAAAAAATTGTTACTACTAAACAACTTCAACAAGAAGATTTCAATGCATCTAGGAAGAATAAGATCAGAAAGATGCAGTTAAATCCAATATTATGATTTTTAATATCTATTTTCTAAATTTTTTATGTTATTGATATAATTTATGGTTGATTGTTGATTTTTGTGATTTAGTCTAATGTCATCAAATCAATTCAAGATGATTTATATCTTGCTTAATTTGAATTACTTTTGGTTATGTTATTTCTGTGAACTTATATACGATATCGTTTATATTGTATTTGTGCATGTCTTTTATAACTTTAAGACTGTTTGTTTGTATTACAAATATTAACAGATTTATAAGGATTTAAAAGCTCACAATATTATCATATGGTTAACTTTAATTGTATTTTTTGAAATCATTAAAAATCCCTCTCTAAACTTAATTGAATATATTAATAATAAAGGAATATTATAAAGGTCCTTAGTACATATCAATATTCTTGAAAAAGTACCAAGCAGCCATAATAGATCTCAAAAACACCTAATTACATACTAATCGATAGCATTTTACACGTCATTATCCTATCCCAGATTTAGCTAAGCGATCTGCGTCAGTATTTTAACTGTGAGGATCACACTTCTCCCTTTAAAAAGCCTGATCAATTCAGGCACCAATGTAGTGAAGTTTCGTGGATTCACCAATAGATTCGATATGCAATCCACAACCAACTTACAGTCCGTTTTCACAATCAATCTGTGACTAATGCACAAATCTGATGATAAGAACTTCAAAACTCCGAACCTAACAATTTGTAATTCAATCAAAGCAAGAGAATCGAAAATTAAGACAGAATAACACTTGCCTCATTCTTGAGAAGAGTACCAATCTTACATATCGAACCTCCTACAACAACACCATCTACATTATATTTGAGGAAACCAACATCGTGGAGTAGGCTTGGCTTTTGATGCCCTAAAGCAAGACTTAGCTGCCAAACAACAACACCATCTACATTATATTTGAGGAAACCAGTATGTTTTACTCTTGCCCTTTTCAATCATATAAGAATTCTGCACACAAACAACAAAATGAAATTAATTTTATTCTTCCACTTAATTTAATAGTTTAATATCAAAATAAATTATATTAAAGTAAAACTACATTCAAACTAAGCTACTAATAATGTAAATTAATGAGATCACAATGTGATCAAAGCAAACAAAATATAAAAAAAAACATAGAAATTAAAGAAAAAATATTTGATTGAATTTCGTAGTTTAATTTTTGCATACACATAGATGTTTGGAAGTAATATATTTTTGATGCTTATGTAAAATTGTATCTGAATTGTGATTCAGACTCAGCTAATGCTAATATAAGTTACTTCAACTCTTTATTAATGTAAAATTTAAATATTTGTTCTTGCTATTAATCTATACATAGTTGAAAAGGAGAAGATATGTACACATACATACTTGCATATTTATATACATACATACATATAACATTATCTGTCCATTGACAATAATAATAAAATCTCTCATTATTTCAAATGTGATGGGACAGAGGAACTCACAAGGGATAACTAAAGATTGAGATTTCCTCAACATTTGAGGAGTGGAAGAATCATCAAGAATATTGGCAATTTTCATGCCTAAAAGCTGTTTGAATTTGTTGACAAGTCATAGAATTGATTAAAAAGCAAATAATTCCATGCAAATTTATTTTTTCTCTTTGTTTTCAAGGGCTAAGTTTAAATTCTCCAAAATCTCTTATAATGCAATTGAAACTTTTTGCAGCAAAAATAATTCCAAGTAAATTTATTTTTCTCTTTGTTTCCAAAGTCTAAGTTCAAATTCTCCAAACCTCAAGCTCATTTTATTAAAAAGAGCATACACTAACAAAAATTAATAACAATAGAAATAAACAATATAAAAATATCTCACTTGAATATTAAATAGTTAGCAGAGAAAGTTTAATGAAAAAGATTTACAACAATGAAAATAAAACTTAAAAAAATTGATTAAAAGCGGTAAAGTTAGAGAATACTTACTCAATATTAATTCGTTCAATAACAGAGAATGATTTCACCAATTTTGACAAATAGAAGAATCAAGACGATATGAGAAAAGAATGGTGAATTTTGATTTGTTTTTTTTTTTTTTGGATAGTTAGGGCTTCTTTATCAAAAGACTTTGGTTGTTAAACTTAATCATTTGTTTAAATTAATAAAATATTTTTTTTAATAACTGACTTAATTATCATATCAACATGATGTGACAATTTTAATTGATATGATATGACGACTCTGATGGACAAATTACCATATTTTAACGAGACTAACGATTAATAACTAATTCCGTTAGTCTAAGGAGTACATTAATGAAAATTTAGAGTTCAAGGCTTTAATTAAGTGTAAAAAAAGTTTAAAGGTTTAATTAATTTTTTTTTAAAAGTTGGAGGGCATTTGATACCCTTAAGCCTTTTCTAAATTATAATTGTAATGTAAAATTTTAATTTTTTAGAGAAATATATTATTATTTATAAGATTTTTTTTGGTTACTCTTTCGGTTTCTACGGCTTCACTCTGACTAATCCGGACCGACCCGCGTCGCATACCTAACTTTGGTGGGTGAGTCTCCCAACGAGAATTTTCTGCATACACAACGCCTCGAACCCGAGATCTTGCTTAAGCGATACCAAGCTGTTTACCACTTGGAATTTTGATACGAGTAATTTTACTTTATTCTGAATATTTTTAATTGGTCTATTTAATTTTAATTTGCTTTCAATATGGTCCTTGTGGTCCTATAATTTTAATTTTCTTTCAATATGGTCCTTGTGGTCCTATAATTTTAATTTTCTTTCAATACGATATCACAAAGACCTTATTGATTTTTTTTAATTACAAGAACCAAGTTGAAATTTTTTAGAATGCAATAAAATTACACGTATCATATCTTTATAAGTAATAAGATATAATTCTGTATAGAAAATTGAGATTTAAAACACACTAAACTCAATAATCCCTACAGAATACTAAAAAAACCCTATTTCGTGAAATAAAAACTCAATAACCTCATTTTATATAATAAAAACTTATACAATATTATCCAACAAAAATTCACCGCTATATCAAAATATAACCCTGTGTAAAAAAAATTCAAACAATTCTATAAAATTTAAAACATAATTCTCAAACCCTAGCACCCTAAAACCTAAAC
Source organism: Hibiscus trionum (assembly GCA_030270665.1). Lineage (NCBI taxonomy): Eukaryota > Viridiplantae > Streptophyta > Magnoliopsida > Malvales > Malvaceae > Hibiscus > Hibiscus trionum. The sequence continues at coordinate 5,037,408 of BSYR01000021.1, read as the reverse complement.
CTTAAAACCTAAACACTAAATTCTAAACATAAACCTTAAATTCTACACCTTACACACTAAACTCTTAAACCTTAAGCCCTACCTTAAAATTTTAAACCTTAAAATTAAAAGGACAAGCTTGTGTATCAAAGTATTTTTTTTTAAAAAAAAAACTTTAATTTGGATTTGGGAAGTTGGATTTGGATCTAATTTACCGCTTTATCAGGTTAATTTTGTTATTATTTGAATTGGCAAACCTTAAAAAATAATTAAATTAATCTCAACTACTATTTAATATATGGGTTAGGATCAAGTTACACTATGTAAAACTCAACTAGTTTTACACTAATTTATGGCCATTAGATTGGTTAAATGAATGGATGAGATTAACTCCTTACTTTTTTTTCCCAAGTGATAATCTTTCCATATCCTACTTTTAATCTCATCCATTCATTTCACTCATCCAATGGCTATGGATTAGTGTAAAACTAAATGAGTTTTACATAGTGTAACTTGATCCCATCCCTTAATATATATATATATATATATTATGGATAAATATTCTATACACAGACGGTGGAAACTGAAAGTTTCCGCAAGCGCCTTAGTTTTAGGGTATAGGGAGTTAGTTTAGGGTATATGGTTTAGGGGTTTAGGTGTAAGGGGTTAGAATTTAGGGATAGTTGTTTCAATTTAAGGTTTAGGGTTATAATTTAGGGTTTATAGGTTAAAACCTAAATCCTCACTATACTACCCTAAAACTAAACCCTAACTTATAAACCTTAAATTATAACCCTAAACCTTAAATTGAAACAACTATCCCTAAATTCTAAACCCTACACCTAAACTCCTAAACTCTATACCCTAAACTAACTCTCTATACCCTAAAACTAAGGCGCTTGTGAAAACTTTCAGTTTCCACCGCCTGTGTATAGGATATTAATCCATATATTATTTGTGTTACTAATTTAACAAAAACATAAGTTGATTTGGTTGTTAAATATAAGTTTTTGATTTCAAAGCTCCTAAGTTCAAACCTCACAAGAGCAATTTTTAAAAATTTCATCCATCAAAACGACGTTGTTTTAGGCTGTTTTGACCCAAAACGACATTATTTTGGTTTTTCTTCCATGTCATCAACTAGCTGCCATGGCATCGCCTCGTTGAGGTGATAAAGACGAAGTGATATAAACAAGTTAAAAATTAAAGTTTAATTTTAAATTTAAACTAATTAAAATCTCAATAATAAAAATTAGTCAATGCCTATAATTTAATGGTACGTAGTGTAGTTTGCCTTAAACGGAAAATGACATGAGAATTACGAATTTTTAGAAGTCCTAATAGATGCAAGTTCGATAATTGATAATGATAAGGTAAACTCTTTTGATAGATATATTTTCACTTATCGTACCAAGAAAACTAAGTTAATAACTATTAATTTAGTCGAGTATAAGGTAGAGTTACTTAGATTTAAAAATACAATTTTTTACGGTGAAAAAAATATTTTTAAGAAGTGCTTTTGGATTATTTGGTTTAAGATTTGAGTGTTTATATACAAAATCGTTGAGTATGGTCTCTATGCCCCCACGAACCACCGTTGACTCTGATGATGCCCCAACTCACAAGAAACTTCGTCGGCAGGATGATGATCCGTCGGATAAGGGAGGATCGGATACTACTGGAGTTTTTTCTCCTCCTATGAGAGTTCCTATCTCATATAAAGATTCTTTGATGCATGATAGCAAGGCTGGCCTCTTCGATGATGATGACGGTATGGACGATGATGATATAGAAATCCTAGAAGGGGATGTAAGACGGGGAATGGACAATGGTCTCATCTCGATTGATTTTTCTGAGCGTATCCAAACCCTAGCCGCCAAGTGCTTTGACAGAACCCTTGTGATTAAGCTGCTGGGGCGCCGCATCGGATACAATACCCTAAAGTCTAAACTCCAAGATCTCTAGAAACCATCCCAATCTATCAAACTGATGGACATTGACAATGATTATTTCCTGGCTACTTTTCGCAATCACTCAGACTATCTCTCTGCGATTGCCGATGGTCTGTGGGTTATCTTTGGCCACTATTTGACAGTAGAACCATGGACCACCGACTTTGATTATTCCAAGCCATTCCCGACGAAGCAGGTTGTGTGGATCCGTCTCCCAGGACTACCGACAATGATGTATAAAATAAGTTTGATCACTGCTATTGGCGAGTGTATTGGTCTTGTATTTAAGATCAATTACCAGACGGAATGTGGTCGTCGAATGGCGGTATCTATAGATCTTGGAAAGCCTCTTGTTTCGAAAATAGTAATCAATGGTGATATCCAATTAGTGGAATATGAATCCCTACCCTCCATCTGTTATCACTGTGGAAAATGTGGGCATGCACAAAACTTGTGCCATGACCTAAAGCCCGTGCAGACTACGGGCAAACCGACTACACCCTCATCTTCAGACCAGCCGACTGCACTCCTACTAACGGATAAAACGCATCAACCTGTTGCTAACGACTCCTTCCCAGATGCCCCTTTATTTGGGCCATGGATGATGGTGGAGAGAAAGCAGCGTCGAAATTCCAAGAAATTATCACCTTCATCCAACACGGACATACCACATGGAATATCAGGCTCCCACTTCAACCCCATCTATGAAGACCTTGATGCAGCTTCACCCGCCAATGTTAGCGTTCCTCTCACGATCAGGGAACCTCCCAGTTCACCCCAGGCAGTTCGTACACAGTCGAAGGCTGACTCTAAGTCCAAAGGCAAGCTGCAGGTGGTCTCCAAACCCCACAAAGTTGTTCAAGTGCGCAAGCCTTTGGCCACTACCCTGGCAGATTTTCCAATTGTCCATCACAGCTCTAACAAAGCTTCCAGCTCGAGAAAGGCCTCCCCTCCCGCTCTTGACAACACCAAGCACTCATTCGTTATCATTGATGAAAATGCTGATCTCAATGTAAGGCCGATGGTTGTCGATCCAAGTCCACCTCCATCGGATCTAACAGGGGGCATCAAAGCGAAACCACTAGACCAATTGAATCAGTTTTTGAACTCTTTGTCTCTGTCGATAACAAATAATGTCGGTCCTTCAGCTGGTACTCCCAGTGCCACTTTGGCTCTCGACCCTGCGGGGGAAAAAGCACTGGCAATGCTCTAGTAGTTATCCATATCCTCCCCCATTATGTTTATGTTTATTATGAATTTTAAAATGCTTTACTGGAATGATCAGGGATGCGGCCATCCGAAATTCGTCACTGTTGCTAAGGAGTACTTGCGTGATGTTAAGCCGGATATTGTGGTTCTTTCGGAACCAAGAATCAGTGGGTGTAAAGCTGATTTGGTTATCTCAAGGCTTGGACTGCCTTACCCTCATAGGGTTGAAGCCAAGGGATTTTTTGGAGGAATTTGGATCGGATGGTATGATTATGTTCATGTTGAGGTACTCGTCAACCATTTTCAGTTTATCCATTGCCGCGTTTCTCTTAAGAACTATGGTTGTTGTTTTCTGATGACTGCTGTATATGATAGTCCTAATTCTTCTAAGTGTCGTGCTCTTTGGCATCACTTACATGGGTTAGCCTCTTCTATACGATCTCTATGGATTATTTGTGGAGATTTCAATGCAACCCTTTTTGAATCTGATAGGCGCAGTTGTGCATCGTCCTCCACCCCAAGCAAGGATTTCCAGTCCCTTATTTTCTCTAATGGTCTACGTGATATGGGTTTCTCTGGACCGAAATTTACTTGGTCCTATCGTACGACGCATGCACGTCTGGACAGGTACCTTTGTAATGATCTTTGGGATGAGGCTTATCTAGATTCAATGATCTCCCATCTTTTTCGGATGCGCTCTGACCATCGACCCATCTCTCTTCAAGTTGGTAATTCTTCCTCCTTTCCAGCTCCGCAGTCTTTCAAATATTTCTCAGGTTGGAATTCCCATGATGACTTTGCACGTATGGTACAAGACAACTGGCACCCTTCAGAGTCTTTATTAGAGACTATAGTAAGTTTCACTAAAGCTGTGTAATCTTGGAATCACACTGTGTATGGCTACATTGGAAGAAAACAAAAAGGATTATTATGGCTCGATTAAGGGGCATTCAAAAATCCTTAGGACAACGGCATTCCAGATTCCTTGCCTCTCTTGAATCTGACTTGCTTAAAGAATTGGAGGATATTCTTGATCAGAAGGACCTCATGTGGCGTCAAAAGTCTTGCTCAAATTGGGTTCTCAATGGCGATCGCAATACAAAATACTTCCACCGAAAGGCTATTACTCGCAAACAAAAAAAAAGCGTATCAGCTCTCTTAAATTGTCCACCGGTGAGTGGTGCTCAGACAATGAACAACTACGGATTGAAGCAAATTCTTTCTTCCAAACTCCTTTTGCTATCGACTCTCAGGAAAGTTGCTCATATCCTTCTACTGGCAGATTTCCAGCTATCCCTGCTGCCTTGCTTCATGGCCTTTGTAACGCCCCTACAAACAATGAAATTCATGCGGCACTGATGGATATGTCTCCATTAAAATTCCCGGGTTGGGATGGGTTGCACGCCCACTTTTTCCAAACGCATTGGGGCACTGTTGGTCCTTACATATGTCGTACGATTCATGAAATCTTCAATGGTGGTTCGATAGATCCCGAAATGAACCGTACCATTCTTGTTCTTATTCCAAAGAAGGATTCTTCGGAGTCTTTTCTTGACTTTCGCCCGATCAGCCTCTGCACGGTTCTCTACAAGTTGCTGACCAAGATAATTGTGAAAAGGTTGCAGCCAATTTTTCCGATTTTAATCAAAGAAAACCAAACCAGTTTCATTAGTGGGAGGACAATCACTAATAACATCATTATCAATCAGGAGATGATTCACTCCATGCGCTCAAAGAAATCTAAAACTGGATGGATGGCCATCAAGGTAGACCTTGAGAAAGCTTTTGACAAGCTTAAATTGGATTTTATTCATGATTCTTTGTGCGAAGCCGCACTCCCTGAACCTCTTTGCCGCATTATTATGAATTCTATAATGTCTTCATATTTTCAAGTACAATGGAATGGAACATTATTGCCGGTCTTTTTTCCTCAGAGAGGCATTCGCCAAGGAGATCTGATCTCTCCGTACCTATTTGTTCTAACCATGGAGCGCTTGGGTCACCGTATAGATGAGGCTATTTCAAATGGGTCCTGGTCTCCTTTCCGCTTCATTCGAAATGGTACGCCCTTGTCCCATTTATTTTTTGTCGATGACCTAATATTGTATTCCAAGGCGGACCTTGTTAATGCTAAAGTTATTGAAGATATCCTAGCTGAATTTGGCTCATCCTCAGGACATAGAGTGAGTAAACAAAAAACACAAATATGGTTTTCTCCAAATACGGACCCCATGGTCAAGGACTCAATTTGTGCCAGTCTTGGATTCCAGGTCGTCGAAAATCTTGGGAAGTATCTAGGGGTACCTGTGATACATAAGAGAGTGACACGTGCGGATTATAGTTTTATCATTGATAAGTTGCGGAGTCGTCTTAGTGGGTGGGTTGCAAAAACTCTCTCCTTGGCAGGGCGAGCAACCTTGGCAAAGTCCGTCCTATCCTCTATTTATGTGTATTTCATGCAATCGACGCTGCTCCCGAAGGGCGTTTGCGATGACATCGAGAAGATCGTGCGGCAATTTGTTTGGGGCAACTCTACCTTTGATCGTAAAATCTCCCTGGTTAATTGGGAAGTGCTTCGCCAACCTATGGAAAATGGTGGGTTAGGCTTCCGTAACATGTATGCGTACAATGTGGCCTTTGTCCACAAGGTTGGTTTTACTTTCATCTCAAAGCCGAATACTCTATGGGTTTCTTTACTTCGACAAAAATACAGGATTGTGGAGATGTGTCCACACTCCATTCGCAGATCGACAGGTTCGCCCCTTTGGAGAGCACTAACGAATCATTGGGATTCAATCCGTTCAAGTATTGCTTGGTCTCTCGGGAATGATCACTCTGTCAGCTTACTCGATGACGTTTGGATCCCGTCCTTGGGCCCCTTACGTACATATACCTTACTACATGCGGAGGAGCTGGATACCCTATCAATACCAGACCTCATCAACGCGAATGGTACGTGGAATCTGGATCTCCTTCCTTCCATTTTTCCTCGGGATGTGATTACACATATTTTAAGCATCAAGTGTCCAGAGCCTAGTGATCCTAATGACGTTTGTGTGTGGCGATGGAACCCGCTGCACTCTTCCAGCATTAGTTCAGCTTACAAATTTCTGTCTGAAATGAATTGGGATCCGGTTTCTTCTACTTGGAAAATGTTTTGGAAATGTCCAGTCCCTCAAAGAATACTGTTTTTCATATGGCTCGTGTATCGTCAGAAACTCATGACTAATTCGGAACGATGTCGTCGTAGGCTTTCGGATAATCCTGCTTGTCCAGGTTGTGCACATCCATTGGAATCATGCTGCCATGCCTTGCGTGATTGCCCAGAAGCATTGGATGTTTGGATGCGGATAGTCCCCGCTGCGTTGCATGACTCATTTTATTCCATGAACACTGCTGATTGGCTTCGGTGTAATTTGACAAGCCGGCTCATTCACCCAAAATTTAATCTGCAGTGGCTTGTGCTCTTTGCCTCTGCCCTACGGAAAATCTTGAAGCGTCGGAATGAATTGGTTTTTATCGGCACTAGTCAGCCTTCCTCGACAGTCCTTCGACTATCTCTTGCATGGGCGCGCTGCTATGAAAATACTAGGCCTCTGCAATATGCTGCGTTACTCCCCCAAAACCATGTTGTTCAATGGAGTCCGCCGATCAGGGGATGTCTTTGTCTCAACGTTGATGGTTCATCTGCTTCCTCGACAAAGCTTAATGTTGTGGGCGGCCTCTTGCGCGAAATTCTGGAGGTTCAATCTGATTGCAAGCAAGCGGTGAAGCTTGTCACCGACAGTGATGCTGGGAATTCATCCTTCTCTCTGGTTCGCGCGATCGACAAACTCCGTGGTCGTGCTTGGTTGACTGATATAATATGGATACCTCGTGACGCAAATCGGCCGGCTGATTATCTTGCTAAGTTAGCTGATCCTACGATAGATTCTTTGGCTTTCCTTGAGGAACCACACCTCCTTCGATTATTGGTCTTCTTGATAGAGATATTATAGGCCCTCTGTATTGCAAGCCTAGCTCTTTTTAGCTTGCTATTCTTATAATTAAAAAAAATACAATTTTTTGTGAGGAACACGTATACTTTGTATTTTCCATCACGTAATTTACAAATAAAGATGATAACGAGGCCGTACAAAACAAGTTCTTGTTAGAAAATTGTTAACTTAAAAATAAAATAAATAGTAAAACATAAATATTATATTAAAATATTGAATCAACAGAACATAAAACATAAAATATTGTATTAATATCATTTACTTGTAGTTGATAGAAAATCGATTAGGAAGAAATAAATTAAAACATGTGAAAACACATTTTTTTAGAAAGGATTTTCGGTTACTCCTATAATGTTTGATATATAAACTTAAATCATTCAATAATTATTAAGTTGGGTCTTGTAAACTTTTTTTTCTTAACACAATTTAAAAGTGGTCTACTTGAAGAGCAAGAAGATAGATTTTAGCTCATTTCACTGGCAATTAGGAGAGAGAGGGAGAGAACCATTCGATTTTGTGAGGATCTGTGGAGTGAATGGTGAAATACCCATATGCATTGCTTTTCCTTGATTATAAAGGCTAATAATAAAATTTAATCAAAATTGTTTCATATTTATTTATATTTTTTACAATTTAGTCTAATAATATTTTTGTATATTCTAGTAGCTAAAATTTAATTTTTAGTTCAAATAGACCGGCCCGTATTCATTTTTGAAAGTGAAGAAATTTAATTTTTAGTCTATAAACTAAAATTATGGACCAATTTAAAAAATTTTAGTCTAAATTCATCCCTATTCATTCTTTTTTTAACCAATTTTTTTTTACTTTAAGTTGAAAAGGGGTGGGAGGGAAAGTACCATCCAAATTTTTAGGTTGGGTCAATTCTTTTTTTTAGCTCTTCCAAGTTTAAATGTTTTTCATTTAAGCCCTTAATGTTTACTGTTAGGTTTTAGTTTAATTTAATTGAGTCCCAATTTATGTTAATTTAATAGAGATTCGACATTTAATGTTAGAGTTATTTTAATTAGGTATATAATTTATGCTTCTAGGTTTTAATTTAGATTTATTAGATATTTTTAACCGAGATTGACCCCTTTTATTTTAATTTTTTGTAATTTAGTCCAATGTTTTTAATATGATGATATTTTTTGTCATTCTAGTCCCTAAAACTTTATTCTTAGCCGAAATTGACCCATATATATTTCTATTTTTGGTAATTTAGTCGAATAATATTTTTGTTTATTCTAGTCTCTACAATTTAATTTTTGGTCAAAATTACCTCGTATTTATTTATATTTTTGACAATTTAGTCCAATAATATTTTTGTTTATTCTAGTACGTAAAATTTAATTTTTAGTCGAAACTGACCCTATTCATTTTTTTATAATTTAGTCTAATATTTTTAATATGATGATAATTTTGTCCATGTTAGTCCCTAAAATTTTTTTTTAACCAAAACTAACCCCTATTTATTTTATATATTTTTTAATTTAGTTCAATATTTTTAATATGATGATATTTTTTCATGTTAGTCCCTAAAATTTTATTTTTCACTAAAATTGACACTTATTTATTTCTAATTTTTGTAATTTACTCCAATATTTTAAATAATGATGATATTTTTGTTCATTCTAGTGCCTAATATTTATTTTTAATGTGATCCGTGTTCGTGAAATGCGTTAAATAATTCACCCGAATTAACCCGACTTGAAATGAAATCGACTTGAAATTACCTGACCTGAAATGAACCCGACCTGAAATTAAACCGACCCGAAATGAATTCGGCCTGAAATGAACCCGGCCTGAAACTGACCTGCACCTAACCCGAATCGAGTCAAAACATCAAATCAACCTGAAATGACATGTATTCGATTTGACCCGACCTGACAGGACTCGACCTGAAACCCATCTGATTACTTGTTTTTACATCCCTAGTGAGAGCTATATATCTTTTTCAAGTCCTGAAACCCTCCGATTATTTGTGCAATTAAAACCGCCTTGGAGGTGTTCATAGAAGCAAATTGGACCGTGGCTTTGGTGGACCATTTTTTGATGACATTGATCGTTTACTGTTTTTGATTGGCGAGGTGAAATTCATGTATGTTCCAAGAGCTCGAAATGGTATGGCAGATCACTTGACGAAAGCAGGACTAAGTAGGCAGCAGTTGTTCAAAGCTTGATGGTAAATTCTCAAATTGTTCTAGAAGGCAGTTCTGTGGGAGATTTTGTTGTTTTTTTAGTGTTGTATTTTAAAAGCTTAGTATAATCAGGCTGGTGCGAGTTTCATTTGGTTGAACCTAAATTAGTGAAAGTGTGAAGGGTAATTTGGTGTGTAGTACTCTTTTTCTCTAAATCGGTTATGAAGGTTTTTAACGAGGCTCACAAGTTGGTGATTGGCATTGATTATTATTCAATAAAATTGTTTTGCCGAGAAAAAAAAGATGGCGAGAGAGAAAGGCGATAATGATAGAAGTGGATTTGTTTTGAGAGCTTCATGATAAGGGAATCAAAGATGTATCGATTATGAATTTATCGGGGTCGGTTTTCTTACTGCAGTTTAAGGACCATGAGAGAATGGTTAGCTACTTAGCTTCAAGCAAGAATTTGAAGAAGCATTAAGGAAATGGTTTAGCAATGTCCATGGATGATCGGAAGAAGTATCCGATTGTAATCGTCGTGCGTGGATCTCTTGCCAAGGGATCCCAATTGATGGGTCATTCCCTACGAACTCAGACATCGCGCGGAAACAAATCCTAACCCGAAATGCACGTAAGGCTCTTGCATTTTGGGTATAGTTTCCGTGGTGCCTGCTTGATGTTTTTAAGAAGCTTTTAGTTATTGATGGTGTTGGCTTTTGTGTGTGCTTTGGGTAAGAGTATTGAAACAAGTTTTTAGAGAGCAAGCTGGTTCGGTCTTTCTTCGGTTGTGTGGTGCTGTTAGTTGGAATATGGAATATGTCTATGGTGTTGGGAACTCTTCCGATGAGCCATCTATCTTGATCTGAACAATTTTTTTGGTGCAATTCATGTATGTGACGAGAGATCGAAATGAAACGGTTCATCTAGCAAAGTAAAGTATGTCTCGACAAGAGATGTTTAATGCTTGGTGAAAGCAGGTTTCAAGTTAGTATAGGCGCAAAATATTTCAAAGTGTTTAGGCGATTTTGTTTGCAGAGTAGGAATATTACTAATTGTTTTGAGGTATTGTGGTTTATTGTTTTCTCTGAATTTAGTTCTCATACCTGGTTGTGGTGTACTCTTTTCCTTCATCTAAGATTAAAAGAATTTTTAACGAAGCACTAAATTTAGACTATAGTTGTATGATTCAATATTATCAATAAAATTATATTTGCCGAGCAAAAAACGTTGCAATAGACATAAAATCGATTGGAAATAAACAAGTTGAGGCATGTGAAAACAAAATTATCTTAAAGACATATTTTTGGTCACGAACTGTAACTTTGTCTTTTTCTATCACTAAAAATTAGGTCGAAGGAAGGAGAATGAAATTTTGTGTGTTAAACCTAGTAGGTTTACACTGTTTATATATAGTTTTTTTTTTAACAAATTTATATATGGGTTTCCACGGTAGTTCTATTGGAAGTAAAATTTGTTAATTAGATAGAATTAACAAAATAATATTCGAATTAAAGGGGTGGCTAAAATATTCAGAAGCTTGATATATAAACTTAAATAATTAAATAATTGTCAAGTCGAGTCTTGTATATAAACATATCACAGACTTGGTATCCTACCAATGTGGGATAAGCTTTTATTTTTCCTTAACACAGTTCACAAATATCCTACTTAGAGCGTCAATTTCTCATCCATCATTCAATCGTTTTAAGCATATGAGATATCGTTGTAAAGGTTTCAACTGAAAAATTAAAGGTTTAGATTAGAAATTTAAATTGAAATCGATAATTGTGTCTTCATTCGTAATTTTTATTGCATTTGTAAATATAATGTGTGTTGTTAGAATCATTGTGGACAATATTACTTTCTACAATAACGGATTTCAAAAAATGATATTATTGTTATAAAACGGTTGCTATTACAATAACGAATCACTATTTAAATTTTTGGTTCAGATGAAATGAGCCCATCGGTAAGCCCTGCCGGCTGGCCTGGAGGAGACACAAGAACATCAAGAAGCATCACCCGACGGTCCACGATGAATGATTCAACATCTAGATCGCCCTCAACTAAAACACGACAACCACGAGAAACATCGCTCCACAATCAAGACCATCCATTAAACCTAACAAATCAGCTGAGGGAGTAATTAAATGCATCCTACGTACTATTTTAGTTTACAGCCAAAACCAACCATTCAAACCAAACCAAATGGACAAATAGGGTTTAACATTAATGTTTTAAAATATCAAAACGAGAAAGTTTTTAGATTTTATATCAGATAGACATTAAACTTCAAAAAACTAAAAGGATGTTTTTATATAGATATATATTTAAAGGGTAAAAACTTTTTGATTATTAAAGGGGGCTTCCTTTTTAAAAAAAAATTGATTATTGAAATTAAAATCTCAGTGCTCGATGAGTAACAAATTAAATAATAATAATAATAATAATAATAATAATAATAATAATAAATTTTTTTATATTTGCAACGGAAACAAAAAGTTCTTACATTTACTTTTAAGTTTTATGAATTCATTAAGGTTTAGTTTTAGGGGTTTATAACAGTGGCGGAGGTATGTACGGGTAGGGAATAATTTTTTTCTTCAGTTTTGTCCTCTTATATAAATTTCTTTACAAATTGGTTTATTTTTTAATTTGTCCCCTACAAACATTTATGTTTTGCCTCTCAACCCCAAATCATGGCTTCGTCCCTGGTTTATAATTTAAGGGTTGTTGTTAAAATTTAGTGTTTAGTGTAACAAATTAAGAATTTAGGTTTAACCTCTAAACCCTAAATTATAACCTTAAACCTTAAATTTTGTCCACAACTCTTAAATTTTAAACTCGTAAATCTTACATCTTAGACATTAAACTATAAATTTCTAAACTAAAATATTTGTGGAAATTTTTTTATTTTACACTGCTAGTACATTGAATGAGTACGCATAATAATAACCCTTAATGGAAAGAAAGCGACTAAAAATACTATCAATGCCCATAAATAAAGTGGCAAAAACACAAGGAATACTAAACGTAAATTACGTTAAGTACCAAAATAAAGAAGATGTGGCTTCACAACGACCGCCTTTTAAGCAGCCCATCCCACAACGACGTGGCCATGAGCTGCCCGTCCATCCAACCTACCCACAGTCATTTTAGTCGCATAAATATACCCACCAACATAGTCCAGCCAACTTACCCTTCCATCTTCATATCTTCTTCTCCTTTTCCTAATACTTGCACCCGCAAATCCCAACTGCCGCTTTCACTATTTCAATCCTTTTGTCTAAAAGGGAGATTACGTGGACCTAACTTCTTAATATCCCATCACACCGCCGATCCCATGGCCAAAACTTCCGTGGAAGAGATGAGGAGCGCCCAAAGAGCCGAGGGTCCAGCAACCATCCTCGCCATTGGCACCGCCACTCCTCCCAATTGTGTTTCCCAGGCTGACTATCCCGACTACTATTTCCGTATCACCAGCAGCGAACACATGACCGATCTCAAACAAAAATTCAAGCGCATGTGTACGTCTCTCTCTCTCTCTCTTTACGTATACATTTTATTGCAATATATATAACAGAGTTTATGTTTTCTCAACAGGCGACAAATCCATGATTAAGAAACGTCACATGTATCTGACTGAGGAAATCTTGAAGGAGAATCCGAATATGTGTGCCTACATGGCTCCTTCTCTGGACGCGCGCCAAGACATAGTGGTTGTGGAGGTGCCTAAGCTAGGGAAAGAAGCCGCTACCAAGGCCATCAAAGAATGGGGTCAGCCCAAATCTAAGATTACCCATCTCGTTTTCTGCACTACTTCTGGTGTAGACATGCCTGGTGCTGACTACCAACTCACCAAGCTGCTCGGACTGAAACCCTCCGTGAAGAGGTATATGATGTATCAGCAAGGCTGCTTCGCTGGGGGGACCGTGCTCCGTCTCGCCAAGGACTTGGCTGAAAACAACAAGGCTGCTCGTGTTCTCGTCGTCTGCTCCGAGATCACGGCTGTCACCTTCCGCGGACCCTCTGACACGCATTTGGATTCCCTAGTGGGTCAAGCACTTTTCGGTGATGGTGCTGCAGCTATCATCATAGGTGCCGACCCTGATACCAAAATCGAACGCCCCTTGTTTCAGCTTATATCAGCTGCTCAGACAATCTTACCGGACTCAGATGGAGCCATTGACGGACACTTGCGTGAAGTGGGTCTCACTTTCCATTTGTTGAAAGATGTTCCGGGCTTGATCTCCAAGAACATAGAGAAAAGCTTGGTGGAAGCCTTCTCCCCAGTTGGCATTAGCGACTGGAACTCAATCTTCTGGATTGCTCACCCGGGTGGCCCTGCTATACTGGACCAGGTGGAAGCCAAACTGGGTCTTAAAGAAGACAAACTGAGGGCAACACGGCATGTGCTGAGTGAGTTTGGCAACATGTCGAGTGCATGTGTGTTGTTCATCTTGGATGAGATGAGAAAGAAATCGATGGAGGAAGGGAAGAGCAGCACCGGTGAAGGATTGGAATGGGGCGTTCTGTTCGGATTCGGACCAGGTCTCACTGTGGAAACTATTGTGCTACATAGTATGAGTATCCCAACTCCGGCAACTGATCACTAGCCGATCTCTCGCACAATGATTGGATTAAAAAAAAGGAAAATTGAGAGTAAAATGTTTGGTGTTGGGGAGAATAATACGAGTTTGATCACCGATCTATCGCCTTAATTACTGTTATTATTAGACCAAAATGTGGTTTACTTTTTCCTGGAAATGAATTAAACTGAAACAAGTGTTTTACCTGTCGGAAGAATATAGAAATAGATTCCGCATCTCTATTATGTAACCCTGCGATTGCATGGTTTTAAATTTTAATATAAGTTGTACTGGTTGTTGGCCTCTTTTTCATTATTTTCGAATATAAATCATCTACTTTTTATTGTATCATTTCGATGCCTACACTAATAAATTCATGAATTTAAGAAATAAGAATAAATATTATTTTTCAAGTATTTTGTCATTTAATTTATGTTAATTTCCTAGGTTTTCTGTCCCAAAATAAATGTTTGTCCACTCCATTTTTTCGATGAATACCTTTTTTTATTTATCTTTTTAGAAAAACCTATTGGTGATATAGTTTAATTCTAAAATATATCAATTTGACTAAATTATGAAGATTGAGGATCAAAATGATCCAAAACGTGAATTATTGTCAAATGTGTAATGAGTTAAATTTGTTATTATATCTATTTTGTGAAAGATGGTGTTTTATTAAAATTAATTTATTAAAAATGTAAATTAAGAAAGAAAAATATTTTTTTAAGTGAGGCCATGTTTGAGCATATGAACGGTTTAAAAAATCTTTTCTTATAAGGGGACCCTAAAGATACGGCTCTTATTTATGTTTTTCAGTCTAAATATTTATTTTTATTTATTTTTTTTACAATTTTTATTTAGTATTTTAGTTATTCCATAAAAAGTTTACCAAATGGTTAAGAATGTTCATGTTGTCTCATCTTGTGTGAGTTTAAATTTTAAAATTTATTTTTGAAATGTAAAAAGTTCACTACTTAATCAAAAAATGTATATTTAATCAAATTTTGTGAGATATAATAGTTTTCTTCTTATTTTCTATTCATTAACATTTAAAACTTTTACTTTTAATACAAATATTCAGGTTTTTTAATACATAACTCATATATCATAAGATATTTGCCTTATCATTTAGAATTTTTAAAAGGTGTAATTACTTAACTATTTCTAATATTTATGATGAATTACATGGTTGGGTATAAATCAGATATTTTGATTTATATTATGTGAATATGTAATGTAGTGTAAACGAATTAATCTTGTTTATGCAGGCTACAGGGAAAAATGCAAGGGAACAAACAACCTTAACCTCCTAAAATTGAGAAAATTGCTTCAAAATAATGAATTTTTAACTTAATTCATAGGCAAAAATTCACACACGTCCTCTAAAAAAATTATAGTTCAATTTTGACTCTTCTAAAAAATTATAAATTATAAATTTATAATTATATGGGTACGTGATATAATCTAAACGAGCCTTGTTTATATATATATGTTTGCTGGCTAAAATTGACAGGACCACCAGAGGTTTTGGTCCTACTAAAACTAAGAAAAATGCTTTCAAGTTACTTCAAACGATATTTTTTTTTTAACTTTTTTAATTCACATTCCCTCCAAAATATACATTCTAGTTTAATTATATTTCTCTAATTTTTATTACTATTGATAAATTAAACCTATATATTTATTTCCAAGAAAATAAACATCAATCTTATTGCTTTTTTTTGTTGCACTTTCGATTTCTAAAATTTTATCTTGATTAATTTGGACCGACCCGTGTTGCATATTTAATTTTGGTGGGTAAATCTCCCGATAAAGATTTTTCTACATACATAACGTCTTAAACTCTCGAGACCTACTTAAATGATGTCAAACTGCTTACCACTTTAACTAAACCGTCGATAGTTTTATTGTCTCTTTTGTTCAGCATATTGTTTTGCTAGGAATCAACGTTTATTAATCCTATTAATAAAAGTCGGCACATCACATCGCCAATAAAACCACGAAGTTCTCAACAAGCAGCGATCAAAAGCAAGAAAATCATAACCAAGAAAATATGCTCTACAAGCACTCCCAATGGTAACAACTCGTAAAAGGTTGAATCTTATTTGATAACTTAACCTATTAAAAAAATCCAACCCGGTCACAAATTAAAATGCATAAACTGTAATACAAAATAATTAGAAATTAGGCAAATAATCCGAAAGTATTAAAATAACTCATGTGGACAAATATTAGAAATTCAATCTAGAACTATGGTCAATAGCAGAACTAGGATAGAGAGTTGAGGAACAAATTCACAATTAATTTATTTTAAATATATATTGTACAAAATCCAAATTTTTAATGTTGAACATATATATTTTTTTTTTGAAAAGTGGTACCATCTGGCATTTATTTCATTAAATGAAAGAAATAAAAAACATAAACAAAACAGAAAGGAGACACGTCATAGCCCACACGCTAAACAAAGGCAAAAGTGTCTGAGAAAAAAGAAAAAACGAAAGTTCGAGAGACAAGCAAAACTAAACTAAAGAGCACCAGATGATCCTCAACCGACTCAGCTCTAGATTGGGAAATTTCTTTGGAGATTTGGAGCTATCGGAAGTAAAGAAAGGGCTTTAAGATAATTATTGCCCTAAAATCGCAAAGAAAAGGCGAATTTCATGGTGGGTCGATGAAGCGTCGGTCAGATTCAGCCGCCGTCGTTGCTTCTGGAGGTGCTTCGTCCACCCAGAAACGGTCCTCTGTATCCCGGCGACCTAGGGCAGCCATTGCATGTGCCGCCGCGTTACCGTTCCGTCCAGTGAAGGTGAATCGACAACGATGGAAATCTTGAGCCTTTTGTTTCGCATCCATTACAAATGTTCTGATTCTTGACCTATCTGAGCTTGTTTGATTCATCTTTTTGATGACAGATCTCGAATCTCCTTCGACTTCGACCGAGAGAAAGCCCAGATCTTTTACAAATTCCAGCCCGTGTAGCAACGCCTGAGCTTCAGCTTCAAAGGGGGATGAAATGTGAAGACCTATTCGGTAAGCAGATCCCAAGATTTCCCCTAATGAGTTTCTTACTATTAAACCTGACCAAGATTTATTTTGACGAGGGGAGAAACTCGCATCGAAGTTGATTTTAACATCGGGGGGAAGAGGAGGCTTCCAATGTACCGCTGAATGCGTTTGTGGATGAGAAAGCCGGGTTGTAAGCTGTTGCAGTTCAGAGATATGGCTTTTAATAAAGGTAATTACCAACGATTGTTCTTGTTGGATTCCTTCATGTATAAGCCTGTTCCTTGAGTACCAAATTGCCCAGATTGTTATTGCAATTTCTATATGTTTTGATCTACTGCAATTTTCAAAATGCCATTCCAACCATTCCCAGAAAGTTCCTGTATCAATCTCAGTAGGCCAAGTGTAATGTAATGATTCCCAAATTTGTTTCGTGTAATAGCATTCCCAGACTATATGGCTTAATGTTTCTGGAAAATTTGAACACCTAGGGCATAAACTGCTTGATGAGATTCTTCTGTTGAAAAGATTAAGCATGCTTGGTATATAGTTGGAAACAAATTTCCATAGGATAATTCGTACCTTAGATGGACACTGAATTTTCCAAATATTGCTGTACATCTGGCCATTATATGTCTCTGTGATTTGGTTCTGCATAAGCATCTTATTCCCACTTCTTACTGAGTACTGTCCTGTATGCTCCCCTATCCATGCTAAAACATTCTCTGTTGTGGTAATAGGCAAACGAATAGATAGAATAGAATTTTGATCTTCTATTGTGAAATTCTCAGCAATTAGACTTGTATCCCATTCTTGCGAATCAGGCAGCATTAAATCAGAAACATATTCTAAACCAACAACCCTAGGAGTCTCTACTAATCTCAGAGGTGTTGTAGGTAACCAAAAACAATTCCAAATTTGTATACCCCTTCCATCTCCGATTTTCCAATACAGACCCATTTCAAGTGTTCTTCTTGTGCACCAGATGCTTTTCCATATGTATGATGGCCTAGAACCTAGGTTAACTTCTAGGAAATTAGAATTTGGAAAATACCTGGCCTTTAGAAATCTTGCAACCAAGGATTCAGGGGATGTCAGAAGCTTCCAACCTTGCTTAGCCAGCATTGAAATGTTAAAACTGCTCAGATCTCTGAAACCCATTCCACCTTGTTCTTTTGGTAAGCATAGTTTTTGCCAAGTGCACCAGTGAATTCCTTTTTTAGTTGTTGCACTTTCCCACCAAAACTTAGCAAACATAGACTCCATTTCCCTGCAAATGCTTTTAGGCAGTAAAAAACAAGACATCGCGTAGACAGGAATAGCTTGTAACACAGATTTTATATATATTTCTTTGCCTCCCATAGATAGTGATCGTGTTGACCAACTCCCCATACTTTTAGAGCATTTGTCTTTAAGAAAAGCTAATGAAGCTTTCTTATTTCTGCCAATCATGGAAGGAAGTCCCAAATACTTGTCCGGGCAGATTTGGGATGTGACTTGTAGTAATCTGTATACATCATTTCTGTTTTCTTCGATTACATTCGAACTGAAAAATAAACTCGATTTGTCATAGTTAACTAATTGGCCTAAGCATTTAGCATAATGTGCGAGTGTCATCTGTAAATTATGAGCTCCCATAGTTGTAGCCTCCCCGAATATAATACTGTCATCAGCAAATAGTAGGTGTGTCAGTATAGGGGCACCACGATATATACGGAAACCTTCCATAGATCTGTTTTCTACACCCATTCGAAGTAGGGCCGAAAGGCCTTCACCACAAATAAGGAAAAGTAGTGGGCTGAGTGGATCTCCCTGTCTCAAGCCTCTAGTTGGTATAAATTTTTCTCCAATATACCCATTCGTGACTGTTGCATATGAAACAGTAGTAACACAGTTCATTAACCATTGGACCCAAATAGCAGCAAAGCCCATTTTCTTCAAAACCTGTTCGATAAAAGCCCATTCCACACGATCATATGCTTTACTCATGTCTAGTTTCACTGCAAAAGTACCCTTCCTCCCTAGCTTTTTATTTTTCATCGAATGAAGAGTCTCATAGGCAAGAATAATATTATCAGTAATGAGTCTACCAGGTATAAACGCACATTGCGATTCATCTATGCAGAGTGATAGGACAGTTTGCAGCCGATTAGATAGCATTTTTGAGATAACTTTAAAGAGGACATTGCATAAACTAATTGGTCGAAATTGTGACATTCGTGTTGGGTTTTGTACCTTAGGAATCAGCACGATATGTGTTGTATTGATTTCTGTCATTGGATAATCACCCTTTGCTGCCGAGATACAAAATTCCGAAACTTCTGGGCCTATGATATGCCAAAATCTCTGGTAGAAAATAGCCCCCAATCCATCCGGCCCGGATGCCTTTAAAGGACCCATCGACTGAACCGCACCCAAAACTTCTGAATAAGTAAAGTCTCTTGTGAGCTCGATGTTCATTGTCTGTGTAATTGGGGAATTAATTCCTTCCAGAATACCGCTAGGATCTGCCACTCCTTGCGTAGTAAATAAATTCTGGAAATATTTTGTTGCCATTCTTTCTATTCCCTCTTCGGATTGGATTTCTTCATTGCAATCATTTAAGAGACATCGAATTTTATTTTTCCGTTTTCTGCTCGATGCAAAGCTGTGAAAATAATGGGTGTTGCGGTCACCATTTTTAAGCCAATTGGCCCGAGCTCTCTGTTCCCAATAAATTTCTTCCCGGTCCGCTTCCATATTCAGTGCTAATTTGGTTTCTAGAATCTTCTCTAAATTGTCATCATTGGGTTGGGACTCACTTAACTCTTTCAATCTTTGCTGTAGAGTCTTAACAGGGATTTTCTTCTCTTTTTTTATTCTGATGAACCACTGTTCCAACCCCAAACTTACACGTGCCAATCGATCAGGAATGTTACCAGTACATGAGTTCCATAAATTCCGAACCTCCCCTTCACATGAATCATCAAGTAACCAGGATGCTTCAAATCGAAAGTGGTGCATTTGTTTTCTTGTTCGATCATTCGAAGAAGTTGTTAATAGTAGTGGGCAATGATCAGAAAATGAATGCACAAGATGATCAAGATGGTAATCAGTGAAACGAGCTAACCATGCCGGATTTGCTACACCTCGATCAAGCCTCTCGCGTATGTTGTTGGATGATAGTCTACCCCATTCCCAAGTGTACCAATTGCCACTATACCCAATATCGTCAAGATTGCAGTCTGTTAGGGCCGATCTGAACCCATTCATTTGGCTTTCACTTCTGAGTCTTCCACCTTGTTTTTCTGAGGCGAGTAATAGTTCATTAAAATCACCTATTACGAGCCAAGGCATGTCGGGCATATCATCTAGATTACGCAGTAACTCCCAAGAGGCTTCCCTATTTTCAACTTCAGGAGCTCCATAAAATCCAGTACATCGCCATGATACCCCATCAATATCCTCCTCAAAAATAGCATCAATGTGTCTATTGGAATATGAACGGACTTGTACCGTTGAATTGTTTTTCCAGCCTAAGGAAAGCCCACCACTTCTACCATTTGATGCAACATCAATACCATTTATAAAACCACATGACTTTCTAACACCTTCCATTCTTTTGCTCTGTAACTTTGTCTCAATAAGAAAAATTACAGAGGGGTTTACGTCTCGAAGCATATTCTTGAGACGATTTACCGTTCGAGATTGACCCAAACCCGAACGTTCCAACTGAGGAGTTTCATAATGTCCGGCTGACCCCTTCACTAGGGCCTGCCGATAATATAGTCTTGTTACCATTCGAATCATCAATTGAAACTCCTGGTAATGATTCTGAAACTCGAGGACGTTTTATTCCTTCAGGAATATTGGCTCTATTTTCCTCATCTGCCGTGGCCATGATTACATCCAAATGGGCTTGATTCCCTTCATTGATCTGGTTCTCCAAATGTTTGTCAGCACATCTGTCCGTAACAATTAATTTTGAGGAATTAACAGTGGTATTTGCTGCGGCTGGATGATTTTGAATTGGAGGACTAACAAAGGTATTCTGTGTTGCAGTTCCTGCGGTGGATGAAGAAGCACTGTATGGAAGCTTTTCATCTATCAACCATCAACTGTTTTGTAACATCGCTGCTCTTCGGTTTGGGGCTTTTAAACTGATATCCCATCCAAATGTTATTTCTTCCTGTGGTTTGGTTAGTCGTATCGGGCATAACGATTCGCCATGGCCAATTCTTCCACATACAAAGCAAAATAATTGGAGTTTTTCATACTCAAACCTGACATAAACAGATCCGCCATTGTTTAAAGCCACTTTCTTCTTTCTTTTTAACGGTTTTCTGATGTCAAAACTGGCTCGAATTCGCATCATCCCCCTGTAACCCAGAGTAACTGCAGTTGCATCATATTCCATGAATTCCCCTATAAAGTTCCCGAGTATCTTTGCCAAATTTTCTGACATATATCCATAGGGTACATCACGTACTAAAATCCAGAACGGGCTTGTATTTAAAGGGACAGTCATCGGATCCTCCCCTTGTTCAAGTCTATGAAGAAGAAGAAGATGGGAATTGAAATGCCAGGGCCCACCCGCATAAACCCTCTCTAGATCCACCTTGTGATAAAACCTAAATAAATAGCGGTTACTACCCAGGTCTGAAATTGCAATACCTCCCAGAGGTTTCCAAAGATTAGCCAAAGTGTTTCACATGGCTTGGAAATGGATCACACTTGTAGTTGCAAATCGGCCTACGAAACAGAGGTCAAAGGAGATTCCCCCCGCCTCTGTATTATCAGCTATTTGAATCTCATTGTCTTCGTCGTCTTCTAGCGTCAACACTGCCAAACCATCATCAACTGCAGCCTCCATTAGCGTTCAGTCACACACAGATCCGGCGACGATAACCTGAAGAAAACTGTTGAAAACTGTAAAAGACGTGCTAAGAAGCAGAGTTTAAAGGCGTGCTAAGAAGCAGAGTTTAAAGGTTACTCATAATATTTAATGTTGAACATATATAGAAGCACTAAAAAGAGACAAATAATTTTTATTCGTCTATTTATGTTTAAATATTTTTTTATAATTCTGGTATGATTACATGGTAGTATTTGTTTTATAATCTTAGACTTTTTAATATGTCAAACTCTTGATATAAATATTACACCTTTGTAACTTTAGTAACATAGCAAAAAAAAATTTAAAAGGTAAAATTATTTTACTAGTCTTTGTAGTATGTATGAATTGTGAATTTAATCATTATACTATATTTTGATATTTTTAGTTCATATACTTTTTAAATTTTAAAATTTCCGTCTTGCCTCAAACAATTACGCTTAACTTTTTTTATAAAGAAATAAACAAATTTAATAGTTATTGTTTGAGTCAAGACTGTAATTTGTTAAGTCAAATTATTAGTCCATTTATGGGCATATGTAAAGGGGCATGGTAATGGGGAAATTGCTTTAAAGTCCCTTCAAAGAATACTACTTTTATAAAATTAATTCAAAGGTAATATTGCATTTTACACCCCAAAACATTTATAGTTTACTTCTAGCCCCTCGAAAAATTCTAGATTCTCCCCTGAGTCCCTATATTACAGTTGAACATTCGCTTAGTGTAAATATGTTAAATTAATTTAGAATTGCATGGTACATTATGTAGGAAAAATATTTGGTTAAACCGAAAAAGAGTTGAAAATAAGATTTGCTTGAGGCATGCACTAGACAATGTCTTTAAGAATATTTCACGGTGTAGAGTACCCTCCTGGATTCAACAAGCACTTCTGCCGAAGCAGGCAACAGAAAGAGCAAAAAATCAATGAATAATCAACTTTAAAATGAGAGAGGGGAGAAGAGAGTAAGTAGATAATTCTACTTTGATATGAATTATGAAGGCATATGTGCATGGTATTTATAGTACCATGCATGCCTAAAAAGCTTTAACATATCCAACACTTAGGCAATTCTAGATAGCAAAATACTAACATGGTTTCAAGCATAACATACATCCCAAAGCCAAATTAACAACACATACGAGGAGTCTAACATGCTCCTAAACAACAACAACAACAACATTCCAAAAGCATCATAACACGACACCTATCCCATTGCTTTACTATTACAATCTTTAAATTTAACTATCATACTTGAGCTAACCATAAGCAACACTTGAAGGCCTTTCCTTGCCCTTGCCACCCACAAGCCATTGATCTGCATTGTCGAACAATAGAGAGCGTAAGCATAAAAGCTTAGTGAGGGTAAGCTCATAAAACAAACCTTCGACAATGTAGGGTCCAAGCACGAGCTACAACCAAGATAAAATGCATGATCTTACCTCCGATCCACGCGAGCCATAAATATAGATGATGCATGAACATATATTCAATATCATGTCATGCTCAACATGTTTAAATCCACAACATATGAAATCACATATATTGAACCATGTTAGCAACACATCCCAAATCACATTGGCTCACAAATAACCACATATTGGCAACATAAACTACAATCTGTATTGGCACCTAGCTATGACTCAAATACGCGGATAACCGTTGGAACTCACATCCAACAACACAACCATTACCTGACGGTGGGATTACACTCATCACCGTTCACGCGGAGGGGATTCCACTCATCCTCACGCCCATTTCACGCGGAGGGGATTCCACTCATCCTCACGCCCGTCGATGGGATTCCACTCATCACCGACTAATATATATAAAAGAAGATTTTCGGGCGAACCCGTACTCCATCTTGATGACTACCATCATCAAGACCACGCGCGCATTTTGACTCACGTGTGCACACTACACATCCTAATGATCGATCATTTGTACCCAAGCATACTAGTGCCAATACTACACATTTCATTAATCTATCACAATATCAATCCATAACGACTTCCGTGCTTAGCACGTACTCACCATGACTCACCGTCATGCACGAACCACATTTCCATGCCTAGCATGTACTCACCATGATCCTCGGATCATACAATCATTTCATAACCTCATTACCCATGTCAACACTACATGCATCTCAATAATACAAATATCACATCATATTTCATACATATGTATATCTCTATCACATTTATCATTAACATGCATGTAACAATGCATTAAGCCATGCCTCCACATACATGTATAACAACATAAGCATAACCACCATAAGCATGATTAAACATGAGGCATAATTCAACACTTTAAAGATCAACCAAGGTCTCTAACTAAAGTTTGGGATTAGGCCACCACCCTAATCCCAACTCTAGGTGGGTCTACCAATCCCAACCTAGTTCACATGCTTGAACCAACACTTGAAAACCATTTAAAAGTATTTAACCACTCACCTAAGCTTCCAAGCTCCAAGCCAAGCAAGCAACCTCCCTCAAATTTCCGGATTTCTTCCCGAAGCTTCCCCAACACAAATTCCCGCTTCTAAACAACCTCAAACACATTTCAAACAATTCCAAATCAGCCCAACATCAAAATACCAACCCGGAATACAATTCAAATGCAATTTATCATGTTGCAAACCATGAACAAATCCCATTTTTAGCAATTTCGGGCAGCCCCTAAACCATGTCCAAAAACCATGTTTCCAACATCCATAGCACCCACAAATGATCCCAAATCAACCCCTAACCATAGTACTACTATTGGGCTATCAATTCCCACCTAAAACAACCCCCAAAACTCACCCAAAACCCTCCAAAAACCCCATTTTTACCCAATTTCGGGAATTGCTCAAAATCATTCAAAATTCACATATGTTGCACCATTTGACTCCTACATTCCATAACTAACCATAATAAATCAAAATATTAGGTTTAGCTACACAAAGACACAATTTTTAATCAAATCCTTTGAAAATCCCATTTTCAAAACTTCAATGAAAATGAAAATAAATGGTACTTTCAAAGAGAGGGAGTTGAGGGGAAGTCAAAAACGTTGTTACCTTTCAAAAAGGAGTTGAAATGGAGGAGCTTTTTGGATGGAATAGTAACTTGAAGAGGGGAGCTCTTTTCACGTTGAAAATGGGTGAGGAAGAGAGTGAATAGTGTTTATTTTGTATAAGGGGGGATTTAAATTGAAAAATGGGTAAATTACCAAAAGACCATTAATGAATGGCTATCCCCTTGTTCTTTAAAAAGCTCTTCAACTTGCAATTAAATCATTTTGGTCCCATTTCAAATATTCATTTTGAAACCCGAAATTTTAAAAGATCATTTTAATTATAAACCCGAGCCCAAATAATATTAAAATATTATTTTCACCCGACCCCTAAACCCGGGTGTTACATGAACCAACTATTTCATTTGATTAATCAAACACATTCCACACAGTGATTTTAGTATTAGTCAATGTACAATATCTAAAAACAATATTATAAGTCCTAACACAGTCTTCATTGAATATAAATTTTCTCTTTTTCGTGTTTAAGAAAGATCATAGTAAGTTAATCATACCGTTTAGCCTAAATAATCGGGTTATTTTATTTGTAAATATAATTTTATTAAGAGTTGTTGCATTTGTTTTGGGTTGTATTCCTAGTTGATTGTATTGCACTATTTTCCTCCTTCCGACGAGGTGGAGGTTTTTGATGAGACATACAACCAATATTAATATGTTCATGACTTTTTCTAACAGTTGGTTAACTATTATAGAAGTTATTAAATCGTAACATGGCCATTTTAACTGCTAACGATTAACCATTATTAACGGTTCAGTTATAGGTTACCTGAACATATTGCAATTTTTTCACATGTTCATCGCTTCTTTTAAGAGTAATAAAATTATCTATCCGATAAATTGTATTATAAGAGGGCCTCGAGATTAATGTAGTTAATCTTGTGAACAATACATATGTATATATAATTTAATAACAGTTAACCTATGGGATGCATCTACTTGAGCTCTTCAAAGCATGATAGTGAGATTAGGCTTGAACTTCTTTACATATGGGTTGGTAATCTGAGTGCGTGAATGTACAATAGCAGGTGATAAACTGATTTTGGGTGACTGCTGTGAATTTGGTCCTCTAAATATGTGTTTTTGGCTTCTACTTTTGATGGGTGCGACTTCTCATGGAATTTAGCTATGTTTGTCGTGTGTGTTTATGTGATATTGCTCCTAGATTATGTTTGCTAGTTCCGGTTGGTAGTCATTTTGTATGGTGTCGTAGGTGTTTGAGAGTAGGCATTTTGTTTCTCTTTGTATTTTCAATTTTCATCATGCTCTCTCTTTCCCCTTCCAAAGTGGAGGGGGCATATGATTTCTTTATCAATAAATCATGCGTTGTCGAGCAAAAAAATAACATTAACCTATAGGTTAATCATTAACCATCAGTTTTAGCAGTACAGTTAATTGAAATCGTTTAATTTTAACAGTTCGGTTAATTAACATATAAAATGTAACAATTATATCAGTTGACGGTTACGGTTTAATATGCACACTTCTATTCCTATATATGCCCCAACATTAAAAAAATAGGTTTAGAGTATATGATTTAATTTTTAGGGTGTAAAGTTTAAAATTAAAGTGTAAGTTTTAATTTTTTTAATGCTGAAATATATATAAAAACACAAAAAAAAGACAAGTAGTTTTATTTCCTGTACTCATTTTACGTGTTGTTAGAGCTAGGTCCTTTTATCTCTTAGAAGTGGTCACGCTTTACATTATCATAAGTAGATACCATCAAGAGTTTTCTAGTAATTATTAGCATGCTTAAACATAATTATATTATGGGTCTATTAAGTGTACATGTTAGGTGATTGTGCCCTTAATTTTGTAATTTAGTCATTCTTGATATAAATTACTATAAACAATCAATGAAAATATTACGCATATGATCTGTTATCTTTATATTAATATATCCTCAAATAAGTTACATGTAAGACAAACATTATAAGAAAAAACAACTCATTGCATGCTTATGTTTATAAATGTTGTGAATAATAGTAGAATATATATGTGTCATTAAACTTGTAAAATTTAATGTTCGATATTGTTATTTTCGTACGCATGTTAATTGATTCGTGTATTAGTCAGAGGAGCATTATCGTAAAGGATCTTAACATCTATCCATAGTACAATATGATCTTAATTTTAGTGGGCACTTGTATTCATAGTACTCTACTACATTTTATGTATGTGAACTCTATATTTTATCAGGATGGAAATCCTCTGCTCCTTTTTAGTGCTTTTACTTGTGCCTCCACACTTAAAATTAGGTTTAGAGTATAGGATTTAGGGTTTTAGGTTAGGGTTTATAGTTAGGGTTTAGTGAATTTAGGGTAGGGTGTATTTTTTAGGGTATAAGGTGTAAGATTTAGGATTTAAAATTTAGAGTTAGGGCTTAGAATTTAATTTTTCAGTATTTTTTAGTGTTGGGCATAAGTAGGGGCGCCGAAAAAAGGTAGGGAATTTTTATCCATTTTATCATACGACGTTTTGTATAATTAGTTTATATCTTTGAGCTCAAAACATGTGTTTTATGTTTATTACAAACGGTACTTTATGATTATGTTCGAAGTTAAATGACTTACTTGATTTTTTAACGATTTAAATTAATAAATGGTTTGGGTATAGACTGATGTTGTTTAGGCGATTCATTGTTTTCGGTGACCCAGTATGACACGGATCCACCTAGTGTTTATTGGTAAGATTTTGGTGTTACAATCACTTAATTTACACTATTATTTAAATTCAAATGCAAATATGATATTACGCTGTTATGTTTATTCTTAACAAAAATGACATAAGAAAAAATAATGATGATTGGGTGGTCAAAACTTTCTCACTTGGATCCTCTCTTCATATAGGTCTTGGGTTCTAAACCTAAAAAATATATAGTATGGACATTTTTAACTTCATCAATTAATAAATCTTATACTAAACTCAATGTTTGATAATTAACAAACTAAATAATGTAGTAATAATTACCGTCAATCTAAAATCTAAACAAAAATCTTCTGCCCCTTTACGATGCCCAAAACTAAAAAAATAAATGTTGAGTCACGATCAATGCTCTCAAAGCGTACGTTAGCAGGTCTAATGTCTTTTGGGGATTCTAGGGTTTTGACTCGATTAGTACTCAAATTTCTATTTTTCTGGCTCAATTTCTTGCATGTTCCTTGGGTTTCTGGTGTGCGAAAGGGATTTATGGCTGGTTCGTCTGGAAGTGGCCTTGATTGGAGAAGATTCTTTGCGTCAAATGATGAACACTCCATGGATTTCTTCCCTCCGATTTTGAAGGAGGGTTCGGCTACTGTAAAACCTCCTCTTGATGTGTTTGAGGAAGGGGATCGTGATTGGAGTTGTGCACTTGTGGGGCAATTTCTTGGCAGTGCTCCCAATTTTAGTGCTATGCAGAAGATTGTGGATCTGATGTGGGGCAAAGAGATCATGGCTGAGGTGCGTTTAGCTGGCTCGAACCTTTTCATTTTTTCATTTGTTGATTCTTCTTCTCGTGACTGGGTTTTGGAGCATGGCCCCTGGCATATTCAGAACAAGCCTTTGTTGCTTCGTAAGTGGGCTCCTAATATGACTAAGTTGGAGTTTAATCTGAGTAGAATGCCTATGTGGATTCGATTGTTTAATATTCCTCTTGAATTGTACACTAAGTGTGGCCTTAGTTACATAGCTAGTGTTGTCGGTATTCCTCTGTATATGGATTCAGTCACTGCATCTCGAAAGAGATTAGAATAAGCTAAAGTTTGTGTCGAGATTGCAGTAGATACTCGTATGCCTAGTACTGTTGAAGTTTTGCTTAGGGATGGTGCTATTGCCATTGTTCGAGTGGATGTTCCTTGGATGCCTTTCTGTTGCTCCAAGTGTATGGTCTTTGGGCACTCTGATCAGCACTGTCCCCTGTCTAATACTAAGCCTGCTCAGGGTGCAAAGGTTACTAAGGTTTGGAAGGAGAAAGCTTCTTCTTCAACTTCCGAGCATGGCAACATTCTTTTTGTTGCTGGGCAATCAGTGCAAGATGTTTTGGCTCAGCCTGACTTGGTTCAGACTGATTCTGCGCAAGGTAAGAATTCAGTTTCTGAGGTAATTCAATCTGAGCTCGATATGGTGAAATCTGACTCTGTGCAAGCTACAGTGAATCAATCTGCTAGTCCTAAACAGCTGGATTTTGTGCAAGGTTTGAACCAACATGTTGTGGTAATGGAAAATGGTTCTGGTTCACCTAGTGTTGATGTAACTGAGCAGTCCCTTGTTGACAAAGAGTTCCCCCCTCTTCCTCCGAGCTCGAAGAAGTTAGGGAAAACTTCAAGAAAGAAAGTTAAAGCTATATCTTTGGCGAGTTCCACAAATAGCTTTGCACTGCTTAGTGAAGTAGTTGATCTTGATAATCCTCTGGGTCAAAAGCCTAGAGCTGCTGCTTTAGGAGCTGCTCAATTGTTACAGGATCTCAAAGTCAAAAAGAAAGATCAGTTAAAAAAGATAGCCAAAGATACTGATAGGGGTAGCTCGACTATTTCTCAATGATCGCATGCTTTTTGAATGTTAGAGGTATGAATGACCCCCTTAAGTTTCGTGCTATTGTGGCAAGGATAAATAAGTTGGATGTTGATATTGTTTGCTTGTTAGAGACTAGAGTAAAGGAATATAAGGCCTCTGAGTTTGTTGCTTCTCAATTTGCGGATTGGGATTGGTGTTCTAACTATGCTCATGCTATTAATGGTCGGATTTGGGTTCTTTGGAGGAAGAATTTTAGCATGGTGATCCATAGTGTTTCTGACCAGGCTATTACTATTCAAGGATATCATAAGGGTGCTGGTTTTTTCTTATCTGCGATTTATGGAAGTAATTTTGGGATTCAAAGGAGGCAGTTGTGGACCTATTTGAGAGAGACTGATGTCCTGGTTGGTTCCTCCCCATGGATTATTGGAGGTGATTTCAATGTCATAGCCTCCTATGATGAAGACTCTAATTCTGTTGATGGGCCTTTTCTCACTACTGATATGAATGAGTTTAGGGGTTGTTTGGAGGATTTGGCTGTTGAAGATCACCCTTCTTTTGGCCCTCAATTTACATGGTCCAATAAGCAAGATGGTGATTTCTTAGCTCGAAAGTTGGACAAGATCCTTGTCAACTCTCAATGGGGATTGAGCATGTCTGATTCTTTTGTTGAGTTCCATGCTCCTGGTGTTTCTGACCACTGTTTTGCTGTGCTGTGGTTCTCTAAGTCTGCCCCTGTTACTAGGGGTGGGCAAGACCGGGTACCCGGCCAATTTGTCTAGAATTGGTCCCGGTCCCGGTAACCACCGGTTCCTAAAAATTAGAATCAGTCCCGGTCCCGATTATACCGGGTCCAAGATTTTAGAAACCGGTCCCGATACTAGTGGGAACTGGTACCAATACCGGGTACCCGGTCAATTAGTCTATTATTAATAAAATTTGAGCAGCAGGGGAAAAGAATTCCAACCATCAATAATAATATTAAATAACAAAGTTAGAATATTGTAGGCTTGAAGGTTGAAGTCTTAAAACGAGTTATACTTACAATATTCATACACAAAGAGAAATAAAGAACCGCCTTCAGTTGCTTTCAACCTCTTCAACGCCATTCGGTACCAGACCAATACCGGGTACCTGGTACAGGTCCCGGTCTCATTGGGTACCCACCGGGTACCAGGTCCAAAAAAGCAGGATCCAGTCCCGGTCCCGGTTGCAATCGAGACCAAAATTTTGGATCCAGTCCCGGTCCCACCGGAACCAATACCGGGTAAAAATCCACCGGGTCCGACCGGGTCCGGGATCGGGTAATCAGGTTTTTTCCCACCCCTACATGTTACTGGTCCGAAGCCCTTCAAGTTTTTTAATTTCTGGACTTCGCACCCCCAATTTTTAGACATTGTGAAAGCTTCTTGGAATAGGGAAATTGAGGGTGACCCAATGCAAGTTCTGTATGTGAAATTGCGAAGATTAAAAGGTCCTCTGAGGGAGTTAAATAAGGATCATTATGTTGATATCTCTGTTAGAGTAAAGCAGAAGCGTGAACAGCTTGAGAAGCAGCAGCTTTTAAATCTCTCCAGGGGAAAACCTGACAGGTATTGAGCTTGAGAAGACCTTGAAAGCTGAGTTATGTGAGTTGGAGAAGGCTGAATTGGGGTTTTCAAACAGAAAACGAAGGTCATATGATTGAAAGAGGGAGATCAAGGCTTTAGATTCTTCCATTCCATTGTTGCTTCAAATAAAAGGATGGGTACTATTCGAGCCCTTAAAACTGAAGATGGTACTGTTTTAGACAGTTTTGAACAAATGTCGGGTGAGGTTGTCCAATATTTTACTAAAATGCTTGGGACTGTTGAAACTGCTGTGAAGGGATGCCCGGATGATATTTTACATGACCTGTTTACCATCTGATAAAGAGATAAAAGAGGTTATTTTCTGTCAAGGAAATGATAAGGCGCCTGGGCCTGATGGCTATACTCTATGGTTCTTTAAATTTGTGTAGGAAGTGGTTGGTCCTGATTTTTTGAAGGCTATTAGATTCTTTTTTGAATCTTCCTTTTTGCACCCTGCTTTTTCTGCCACTGCTCTTGTTTTGGTCCCTAAATCTGCCCATTCTTGTATGGTGAAGGATTACAAGCCTATATCGTGTTGCTCTGTGGTATACAAGACTGTTTCTAGGGTACTCGTAAATAGGCTTATGGGGTTCTTCCCTGATATGATTGCTTTGAATCAGTCCGCTTTTATAAAAGGGGGGAATATAGTTGATAATACATTACTGGCCCAGGAGATTGTTCGAGGCTATGCTAGGAGCACGTTATCCCCTTGGTGTGTTTTGAAGTTGGATCTACAAAAGGCCTTTGACTCACTAAATTGGGTTTTTGTGATTTCCATTTTGAGGTCTATGAAGATTCTTGATAGATTTGTGCAGTGGCTCATTGTATATCTTACTTCTCCTAAATTTTCTATCTCCTTAAATGGAAGCTTGGTAGGATTTTTTAAGGGAGCTAGGGGCATTCGACAAGGTGACCCCTTGTCACCTTATATCTTTGTAATGGCCATGAATGTTTTGTCTGGGATTTTAAATAAGGGAGCTACTGCTGGGGTGTTTAAGTATCACCCAAAATGCAAGAAGGTAGGGCTCACTCACCTTTGCTTTGCGGACGACTTGTTGATTTTTTGCAAGGAAAATCTGGACTCTATTGTGGGTATCAAATGCATCCTGGAGAAATTCTATGAGCTGTCTGGGCTTCGGCTTAATGCATCTAAAAGTGAGTTATTCTCTACTGGGATTTCAGAGGCGCAATTGAATGAGATTCAATCAGTTTCTGGGTTTAGGCTTGGTTGTTTTCCTGTACGCTATTTGGGAGTGCCTTTGGTGACTCAAAAGCTTTCCGAGAAGGACTGCCTCCCCTTTCTGGAGAAGGTCCAGATCAGATTGAGTCATTGGTCCTCAAAAAATCTCAGTTATACTGGACGTATTCAATTAATTCGATCTGTGCTGTTTAGTATTGCTAATTTTTGGTGTAGTCAACTTGTTCTTCCTAAAGCTGTGATTGATCAAGTTGAACAGCTTTGCCTGAGGTTTCTGTGGAAGGGGCAGGATGTATCTGCTGTAGGGGCTCGGGTTAGTTGGAAGCATGTGTGTCTCTTGAAGTCTGAGGGTGGATTGGGGTTCAAGGACTTGCAGATGTGGAACAAGGCTTGCACTATACATCTCATAAAGAAAATTCTGGCCAATGAAGGGTCTCTTTGGGTGGCATGGATACATTCCTATGTCTTGAAAGGGGGTGATTTTTGGCTCTCGCTTGTTACAAAGGATATGAGTTAGAGTTTGACAAAATTGTTCAAACTTAAAGAGGAAGCGAGGCCCTTATATACGCCTGTGCGTGACGTTAGTAGTTTCAAAGTCGGATTACTCTATGATGGCATTAGGGGGAGTGTCCCTAAGGTTCCTTGGCATAAACTCATCTGGTTCTCTTCGCATGTGCCTAAGCATGCTGTTATTGGATAGATGGCTATCCTTGGAAGGCTTCCAACTAAATATAGGCTTTCGCGTTGGGGTCTCCAGGTTGAGAAACAATGCATTTTGTGTAGGGGTGCGGAGGAAACACATGAGCATTTGTTATTTGACTGTGCCTTGTCTAAAAAACTATTGCAGGATGTTTTGAGACTATGCAATTTGCACAGAGGTGTTGGCTCGTGGGAGCAGGAGCTCATTTGGGCATATTCAAAGCTGAAGGGTAGATCTTTGTTGGTTTATATTTTAAAGATTGCTTGGTGTTCTTGTATATACTTCATATGGGAAGAGCGGAACCATAAAATTTTTAGAGGTAAATATAGATGTGTCGAGAATTTACTGTGCATAATTCGGGAGGTGGTGTGTTTAAAGGCCTCTGATTCTAATTTTGATAGTAGTGATTCTGTTAATAGGCAGCTTTGTGTTAGTTAGGGCATTTTGGTATATGATGATTGTTGTATAGGTTGCATTGTGTATATTGTAGCAGCTTTCTGCTTTTGAGCAATACAAATGAAACATTTATCTAAAAAAAATATACCCTACACCTAATCTCATATACTCTAATTTTAAACCTTAAAACTAAACCTAAAATCAAAATCATAAGATTAAAATATGGACATTTTTAACTCCATCAAATTCTAGTTGCCCGTTCAGAATCCAACCAACCATGACTGCAACTTAAAATATATAAACTAACATAAATCAATTAGAAATTAAGGTAAATAATTCAAATAAAATTAAAATCACTTGTGAGCACATATATCAGAAAGTCAACATTTAACTTATATAAAATCCAAAATATAACCAGACAATAATCTCTTGAACTTATATAAAATGGTTTTTTTCTTTTGCCAAAAATTTATACTCCACAAGAGGTTAAACGTGATGGTTAACAAACTAAATAAATATTGCCGCCAATCCCACATCCACGTGATACCCCTCCATCTTCATATATTGTTCTCCTTTTCCTGGTCCAACTCAACGTTAACAGCCGCTTTCACTATTTCAATCCACTGCCTGGTATAGACATGCCTGGTGCAGACTACCAACTCACCAAACGCTGCTCGGACTGAAGCCCTCCGTGAAGAGGTATATGATATCACCATGCTGATCGGACTGAAAAATTCAATTTGAGATACGTAATAAAACGTTAGATATTAAAGTGGCCCGAAAAACCGTTAAGTACTAAACTGAAAAAAAGTATAAATTGGGCATCTTTCTGACTATTAAGCCATTTTATTATGAGTAAATTATATTGAGGTCATTCAATTATTAATAAAGTTATAATTGGACACTCAATTATTAAAAGTTACAATTGAGTTACTTAATTAAAAAGTTTGTTATGTTCGGATCACTCTTCGGTTAAAATAGAGACATACATCTAACAATGTTTGGTATAATGATAGTTTTGATCATCAAAACTTATATATTCTACTAATTTAATCTTAATTCAAAATAATTCAATAAATTTAACCTTTGAATCACTCAATAAAGGTTTAATTATGATCCGGTCACACCTCTATTAAAATACAAACATACATTTAAAACTTAGTATACGGCGATTCATAAACGGTTTATCGAACACTCAGTTCATTTACACCTATACACTTATGCCCATTGAAAATGATGCATATGTTCCGTTAAAACCCAAATTAATGGATTAATATAGGTAAACTATAACGGAAGTCACTCAATTATGAATAAAGTTATATTTGAATCACTCAATTATTAAAAGTTACATTTGGGTCATTCATTTAGCCAAAAGAATTTTAAAATTCCAGCAGCAGCAGAAGAAAGAAAGAAACCGAGAGAAAGAGGAAAAGAAAATGGAAGCAATCCCAAAAGAGAAGGCGGAATTTGAAGAAGCGGAGATAAAATATGTTAGCTATGGCGGAGAGCATCATCTGCCACTCATCATGAATTTGTACGATGGGTTTTATACAAAAAATCCCTTCTCTTTTTCACGGTTTAAAATAAAAGCAGGCTCTTCATGT
This sequence comes from Hibiscus trionum, assembly GCA_030270665.1. Classification (NCBI taxonomy): domain Eukaryota; kingdom Viridiplantae; phylum Streptophyta; class Magnoliopsida; order Malvales; family Malvaceae; genus Hibiscus; species Hibiscus trionum. Next base: position 5,002,580 of record BSYR01000021.1, on the reverse strand, counting down.
TGAAGATAATTAGTTAATTAGCTGTTATGAATTTGTTATTAGTTTGTTGAATTTGTTAGTCTATTGGGTCATTGTTTGTTTGGGCTATAAATACCCAACATGTAACTCAATTCAAGTAATCTATTTTCCAATAAATCAGATTACATTCTTTTTCTCTATATTTGCCAAACCCCTATCGTGTTCTCTTCCTTTTCTACTTTTACCGCCGGTTATCTACTCCGGCCACCACAATGCCTCATTTCGCCATTGAATATCCTGAGGCCTTTTTGATCCACTCTACCGCTGCTCTTCGAATCTGTGATTTTCCCCGTCGTCGTCTCACCAGGTGCTACTGTCGTTTCAGATCTGAAGTCTGATTTCGATCGGGTTCAAGAAATCTATTTGATCCCTTCAATTATCGACTGTAATCGCCGGTGATTTGGTCAACTGAGGAGTTTTGGTAGTTGGAGTTTGGTCCTTTCGTCAAAATCTGGTGAGATTGTTCCTGTTTAAGTTTTTTTTGATTCCGTCATCGCTGAGGAGTTTAGATTGTTTCTTGATTTCATCGTTGTTAGAGAATCATTCGGTGCTCATCAACTTTCAGATCCGATTTGTGCATTTTATTTCCGCTCATCATATCAATCTCTTGATTCTTTCTTCTTCGATTCCAAGTGTGATTCAATTGCATGGTTTGTTCGACATATCTGGTATGGAAGATTTCTTAATCTGCTGTTGCCATTCAGATTTGGCTTATCGGTTCCTTTACAAAGATTTCTTATGCCGTATCATTTTCCAGTCATCATTTTTTTTCATCGTTGTTGAAGTGTTCTCTGCTCAGGTGCTTATATCGCTGCTATCTCTATTGAACGTTTCAGTTACTGAAATCAGGTACTGCTCTAAAAAAATCTATTCACCGTGAGTCTTCAATTCTTCACTTGCGGATATGTGACTCAATTGAAACTTGAGTGCAATACCTAGATATCAATTTCCAATTAGTTGAATTTACTTGGCTTAAAGATACGGTTGAAGGTGTTAGAGTGAGATTCTTTGCTCTGTGAGATGTTTGATTAGGTGATTTGGAAATCGACGGATGAATTTGGTTATTTCTTTGTTGTTGGTTGTTTAGTATTGAGCCTGGTGATTCTTTATTCTGGTAGTATTGTTGTGGCTTTGCTGACGTATCTGAATTTGTTGCTGCTGGAACTACCATGTTATAGCTAGATTTGTTGCTGCTGGAAATTATTATTCACCTATATTGGTTGCTATTGTTGGTGCTACATTTTATTGATTGTTGTTGGAAGCTGGAGAATGCTGGAATTGTGTTCAAGAACAGTGTGAATTTTTTTCATTGTCAACTGATTCTCTCACAAGGCAACTTGGAACTTGATACTTCATAGTCAAGTGTCCATGGAAGAAAATCTCTGGGGAATGTCGAGTGTTTAACAGCCTTGCATTTCATTAACCAGACAAAATAGGGTGTTTTCTTGCTCGGAAGAGGGCTTCAGATTGCATCCGGGGGTTCATAGCTTAACTGCCTTGCTCCCAACAAAAAGACGGATCGAATAAGTGAGGAATGAAGACAGTAAAGATGAAGAAAGAAAGATTTCTGAAGGAATTTTGGATGAAACAAATTCGTATGACAGAACAGTGAGTAAAGAAGAACGAAAGAAAGAATAACACTTTCGATTCTCGGTAAACCGCTAAGTAAGAACTATGAATTTGTGTTTGAAGGAATTCCGAATGAAAGAATGGTGAGTAAGGAAAGAATTCTTTTTATTCGGGTGGCAACCAATTTCAGTATTTACAATCTGTTGAGAACCATTCTTGGAAATTCAGCCTACAGAACCAAAACATGCTTTATGTTTGCTGGTTTTAGCATCTTATTAGTTTTTGAAGAAGAAGATCAAGAATATTAGAAAAGCAAGGTGAATGTTGAAGATAATTAGTTAATTAGCTGTTATGAATTTGTTATTAGTTTGTTGAATTTGTTAGTCTATCGGGTCATTGTTTGTTTGGGCTATAAATACCTAACATGTAACTCAATTCAAGTCATCTATTTTCCAATAAATCGGATTACATTCTTTTTCTCTATATTTGCCAAACCCCTATCGTGTTCTCTTCCTTTTCTACTTTTACCGCCGGTTATCTACTCCGGCCACCACAATGCCTCCTTTCTCACACTTCACATGTGTAAATGCGTGGGAACTGTGGGGTGCAAGATGGGGGAACATAGAAATACTTTCAGGGGCTACATTGCAATGTTAGTTGTAATCAAGCCTTATCGTGGAAGAGGCTTAGGTAATTATGTTTTCCTGCACGATGGATTGTACAATTGATGTGTGAATTAAGTTGGAATTTCGGAAACATAAGGTGCAGTTCTAATGTTTTGTTGAACTCGAATTTAGTTAGTTAGTTAGCTAGTCTGAAATGAATGTGAATTTCATCTTTCATATAGACTTATGTGATCATATATCACAGTTCATATATGCTGTTTGTATACATTGTAAAACTGTTCATATATCACGGTCCACCGTTCATATATGCCGACCATAGACCGTCCGAACTCCGAACATGAATCAGAAACCATGTTATTAGATCAGCATTGCCGCAACTTTTATTCTCTCTGCATTAGAATTTCATGCTCTTTTACTGCCCTCTTTTTTCTGAACTTTGATACTGTTTCAGCTATATTTGCCTCATCACAAGTTATGCCTATTTATAAGCTATAAACAGTACATAATGTGTTGATTGAACAAGGAAGGTAGAAAGGGGTCTAGAATGATGTTGCTGATGTTTACCAAGGGATCTCTGCAATTGGCAAAATTCTTCTAAAACTTACGAATTTGCAAAAAACATAATGTTCGTTAATCGTTCGTGGATGGTATGCCCTAGCACTGGCACTATATGGGCGTCTCGGGTTTATCAGGGCGAAACTGCTTTTTCACTACTACTTGAATGGTGTTGATGCTTTCCGTTTGAAGCTATTATTTCCTCCTCCTCCTACTCGGCAAGAGTTATAGCCTTCACCAAGACACTTGAAGAATGTGTGCATTGTGCTGCAGTACTGGTGGCTACTACTAAGCTTTATGATTTAAACTGTAGATTTTATTGTTATGGTTGTACTTTCCACCCTTGGATTTGTTCTTTACTATATCAGTTTATAAAATGTTTCAGATTTTCTATCTGGTTAATTTGAAGGCGTGTCTAAGATACGACATACGACATGGTACGGTGCAGTTACGGTGTGGTAACAACTGAAAATGTTATAAAATTTAAAACATAGAACTGAAAATGTTATATTGTTTGATAACATTTTCGGTTGACGATAACTAAAACTTCGAGTACGGAAACTTTCATCGCTTCTGATAACATTTTAAGTTTTTGTAAGTATCGAACAAGTTATCAAACAATGTAACATTTTCAGTTCTATGGTTCAAATCTTATAACATTTTCAGTTAGTGCTGCACCATAGCCGCACCGTAGCATGTCGTACTGCAAAACTAAGGGTAAAATTAAACATGATCACTAAAATATCTCAAAATGTTTATTTTGATAAACCCCTTTTTGGCTTAGGTTTGATCACGGATTCTATAGTTAAATGAAGGAATTGCATCAAGTTTTTCAGCAGAGGCAATTGCAATTTTGCTCGTGATCTCGGATTGTCCTCTGTAATCATTGAAGCAGATGCCAAATCTATTGTTTCAAAAGTAAATTCTAGTGAGATTGACAGATCGAAAATCGAATTTTCAATTTTGTTGAAAATTTTAATTTTGGGGAATTTTGATAAAAGGGTCGTATTAAAATAAAAATTGAAGAATCGCCACCGGCCAATTTGGTAGGCCGAACACCATAAAATTTAAATCAAAGATTTCGGGTGCAGGAGTCAATTACGAGTGGGAAAGAATTAGCACACTACCACGCCCAAAATTAATACCTAAGGGTTCGTATCAAATTTACCAAGAAAAATTAAAATTTGATTCTAAATTAATGATTAATCCCTAAAATGCGTGTATGCACGGTCATATGATTCAAAAATATCAAACCCGCAACCTACGATACCAAAGGAGATGACGTCCGAAGACTTGGGACGATACTCCCACTAGAGTATCGAGACCTCGAGTACTAAACGATGCAAAACAAATAAACACGTGCATGAACATTATGAAAACTTCAACAAAAATACATGGAATAAAATAAAACATAAAAACCAAATACATGAACATGACATATTGAATTAAATGGCAGTGATCAAAGACTGAAAATAAATATACAAATCTGGAAAGGACTAGATTGAAATAAAAGAAATAATAACTATAATAAGATGCACAAAATTAAATATCACCGGATATGGAACTAAATTTAACAAAAATAAAGTAAAATGCGAGAAATTAAATATCTAAAAAAGACCGGATCGAACAAAAATTAAAGTGCAAGAAATTAAAAGCTAAAATTAAATGTTAGTAGGTCATGTTAGATGTTAGTGAGTTAGATAGTTAAATAAATGCGCCATGAATAATACATATCATACCCCGTTACAGGTCACCGTAAAGCCGAACGAACGAAAAAACATGAACTAACCGAAACTAAAGGTGCATAAAAAGGAATATATACTATCTTATACTATATAAGATATATATACTAGGCATAATAAGATATACACATATCATAATATAAGCATAATAAATACATAATATACCAACCATAATATAAAAACATGCAATAAGAAAAATAATATGCTTATAATATATATTATCTTATACTATTGATCTGTAAAGTTTTACCAAGCTACAACACCGATGAAGAGACAAGGTTTAAAGTTGATAACATTGATCCAGCTACAACACTGATGAAGAGGCATGATTTAGAGTTAGTAAATTTAGTCCAGCTACAACACCGAAGAAGAGGCAAGACCAGGATTCGACTGAGCTACAACATTGACGAAGAAGCAAGGTCTAAAGGAATAAATTTTGATCCAACTGCAACACCGACGAAGAGGCAGGATCGGAGAATGAAACTTTGATTTTCTTTTTTGGATTTTTCTTTTGATTTTTCAAATTTTCCTTTTTTTATTTTCTTTTAAGATTTTCATTCTTTCTTTTTTATTTGGATTTTTTGCTTTTTTTACTCCTTTTTTAATTTCTTTTTTCTTTTTTTTGAATTTTTATTTTTCCTAACTATAATTTCGAGGTGATATCCGACGAGTAAAATTTGGTTTAGCCGCAACACTGACAAAAAGGCAAGATCTGAAACAAGTTTTGATCTGTTGCACCACTAACGGAGAGACTAGATCAGGATGAAGTTTGATCTACTATACCACTGACGAGGAGACATGATCTGAAATAAGTTGGTTTACCACCACTGACGGAGGCATGGAATGCTTGATCCACTACACCACCGACGAAGAGACGAGATCCGGAAGGAAATTTTGATCTAATACATTCAACGGAAAAACGAGATCTCAAAAAATATTTGATATGAAACACTACTGACGGAGGCAAGATCAGGAAAAGGTTGTGTAACACCCCCTAACCCGGCCTGGTTGGAAAACAGATCGAAACCGGGTCGGAGAGTGCTATCGAAAACGGAACGGAGATCAAAACTACAAAATTTTAACTTATTATTAAGGCTTTAATAAAAATTTATCCCTTTTTACACATTACCGGGTATTAATCTTTAACCAATTTATTCGAATTAAAACACGAAACTGGCATTGAGGGCCATTTTGGAAACTTTATGAATTTTAGGGACTAAACTATAATTTTATTATTTTAGGGGTTCTTTTCTGAAATTAATCTCACTACCACGGATTTCAACTTATAAACAACATACATGTAAATTTTCATACTATTTTGATATCATGTAAATTAATCTATTTCGATATCTTTAACCAATTTATTCGAATTACAAGTTTTAAGGGTCCTTAACTGAAATTCGTGTCACGATACTAAATTACTTGTTAATTATTAGTCTGAAATTTTATTACTAACGGGGTCATTTACTTATCTGATTAGACGATGCAATATTTAGTGGTAATTTTGTAAACTATTCAAAAATGTTTTTAATTGAATTTATTTACCAAACAATTTTTAAATTTTACCAGCAAGCTTAAAAACAATATTTCCAATAGCATACAAAATTTAGGACCTTTTGAATTCATTTACTAAGTTTTTACTATTTAGGCCAAAATTATGCCAATTATAACATCTTTAAGCCAAACTAATATGACATCTTAAGCACTTAAAATTTATACAGAACATAGTTATCACAAACGCATCATAGCTAACTAGTTAAATTATTTTGCCACCATTCTAAGAGTTTATAAAGACAAAACACATTACTCTAAGCTCGTGGTGACTTACCGATCTATCAACTTCTCAGATTTCGAATCGAACACCTTACAAGCCTGAAATGTTATGAAAATGAATGTATTAGACTTACGTAGTCTAAGTGAGGTAGTCATAACCAATGGAATGAATGACCACAATTATGAATGGCATAATGGACAAATACATAACATAGCTATAATTCAGTAAACATATCATAATGTTTAATTCACAATTCACATGCTTTCATATTTACGTAATGCATTTCACATAATTATATTGTCACATCAAAATTTATAGGCACGTATTATATTATATTATATTAGGTACCATTGGATACACGAATTTCATGTACACCAATCATATAATCAGAAAATAAGTCGTAGCTCCGGAACATATATCCCTTACACATTCATTTTTATTTTTTCCACATATAGGTCGTAGTCTTGGACCATAGTCCTCCATTACATGGTGAGCTTAAATAATTCTATGGCATGCTAATTGTATCCAATGCCCATAAATACACAAATTCACACAGTCCATAATTGTCATATCATATCATGTAGCATTTCATATTATTTTTCATATATCACATACATGTATCATATCATGGTCATATTCGGACTTATCAAAGTAATGCAAGGTACTTACCAAATTTTCCATTCGAACATAGTTGCTCTACGTGAGCCCTTAACAAATGCAAATATAACCATAAAATAATACAACAGGACGGCGCCGAGCCTATCCCTTGACACAACTACACTCACCTCGACAATCCGGTGTTTTAAGGATCTCGAACAACAACGTCCTTATCCCTGGTTTTTAGTGGTTGTTCCTTATCAACCTCTTAAACTAGGTTAATTAATAGGGAACGGTTAAAATCGACAAAACGATATCGAATTAATACAAAAATACTAATCAAATTCGATACCAAAACTTAGACTAACCAAGGATTTGAGCTTACCCCAACGATAGCAGGGATTCGAATTATCAAACCGAAAAAACTTGAACCTACCAACCTAACACCGAACCGATTCTTGTTTTTCTTCCTTAAATTCACCCCCTTTATACTTAAAAATGAATCGGCTGTTGTCACTAATTTTCACCCGAATACTTTTTATGTATATTTATTTATTTTTGTAATTATTATTATTATTATTATTATTATTATTATTATTATGGTGGTGGTGGTGTTGTTGTTGTTGCTGTTGTTGTTGTTATAATTATTATTTTTGTTATTGTTGTTATTATGATAGTTATAAAATAAAACCCAAGAAAAGAAAAATTAAAAGATTCATTTTCAAATAAAATAAAGAGTCCATAGCCCATATAATAAAGAAATTCTTTTTATTTATTTTATAGGCCCAAACTAACTTATTTTTGTGTTTTTTCCCATGTTTAAACAGAACCGTTAAATTTGGGGTAAAAAAAACAGTTTGGATCGAATAAGGAAAAAAAAGGAAAAAGGATCCAACCCTCGCAGCCACGCGCGCGGGATTGGATCCCAATTCAACCCCTGATAGGAAACCTGGCGGGGCTGACGGCTACCTGCACGCCGCTGCCGGCCACGGTGGCTACCGTGAGAGGTGTCGGTCAGCTTGCCTCAGCCCGTCGGTGTTGTTGCCACCGATCTTGCCTCTGGTCGTTGCTGTTATCGCATTCAATCGGTGAAGAATTGTCTCGAACCCTAAATAATTTGGGGGCAAAAATTTCCAAATTCGAGCTGAATTGGATGAAATACAGCTTGATATCACTGATTCAAAGCATTTCTAATCAAGAGGGATGATTTTGGGGGAATAATTTCATGATTTTGTCCTCCAAATTGGCTTGATCCCCAATCCTTAAAATCCTATAAATAGCCCCTTTCTTACATGGTTGAAAACACAAGAAAAAGTACATGAAAATTGATCCGAAAAATCACTAAAAAAACTTTAGAGGTAGTTGGTATTTAATTTGAATTTTGAGAAGTTCCGAGTTAATTGTTTTAGGGTAAAAGGCTTGCTGTTGGAAGTAATTTTGTAGCTTTTCTTCCTCGTTGGTACGGTTTCTCTTCTTTTTCATTTAAATTTATTTTGTTCATGTTTTTTACTTGATTTTGTTCATATATTCATGTTATTAGATGCTTGAATTTTCTATTTTGTTCATCTATTCATGTTGTTTGATGCTCGAATTTTTTATTTTATTTATGTGTTCATGTTGTTGGAAGTAATTTTGTAGCTTTTCTTGCTTTGTTCATGTTGATTAGTTAGATTTCAAATTCGAAGATAGTTGTTAAAATAAAGTTAGTTTGATCCTAAATTCAATCAAAAAAGAAACTAAGTTGTTGTTATAGGAAATAATTTAAAGTAAAAGAGAATTCATGACCCCGTTTTGAAATATTTAAAAAAAAGGTGCATTGTTGAAATAAAAGTTTTTTTTTAGAATCGGAAGTTTTTAAAAAAGTTAAAATTTCGATTCACTTTTTTAGAAAATAAAAGTTAGGGGACTTTTCTTTAAAAAAAATAAAAAAAGTTTCTTTGAAATTAAAAAAAAATGAGAAGCTTGAGTAACTTTTTTGGAAAAAAATAAAAAAAGTTTTATTTAGAAAGTTTAAAAAATAAGAAAAGATATAAAAATTAAAGGATTTGGGAAAATTAGAAAGAATTACAAAATAAAAAGTTTGAAAACTTGAAAATCTTTTTCCTAAAAAATTATTCAATTAAAAAATTTTAAAATGAAAAAATCTTAAAATCAACTCTTTTAAAAAAACTTTGAAACGAAAAAAAAAAAGAAATCTTGCAATTAACTAGAGTAATACTAAACTTAAAGTTTTAACAGAAAAAAAAATATTTTCAGAAAATAAAAAATATGTAAAAAATTAATAAGATTAAAAAGTAAAAATGTCAAAAAGAAAGGTTTAAGTTTTAAAGCTAAAAAAATAAAAGGATTTTTAAGAAATAATAAAAAATAAAATACAAAGAAAAATTCAAGTTTCTTGTTTGTTCTTTAGAAATAGGCCAAAATTTAAGACTATGTTCTAAAAGCTTAGATAGAAACGTGTTTGTATAAAAAAATTCTTTCAAAAAATAAAACACACTTAAACAAACTCTAACCCTCAATTGAGAATAAAAGACTTAGATCTTTTTAGGATTTAAAATAATCAAACCTAGAATAAATAAAAATGCTCAACACATTGAATTTCCATGTTGATTGAAAAGTGAAATTAATTTAATGCGGAGTCTTATCAAACGGGGATGACGGGTTAGCGCTAGAAATGTTGGCGGTGATTAAAGTTTATTTCCCGGACGATAAGACCGTTAAAATAGACTTACATTCATTAAACGGACAAACAAAATGAAACCTTCGCGAACTTGCAAATTTCAATTTTAAAAATATTTTTTGCAATCAATAAGGTATCAATTTTGGGCGTCGTGGGGTGTTAACCCTTCCCCACGCGTAACCGAGCCCCGAACCTGTTTTCTGGTTTTCACATACCAAAACCGTTGTTTTAATAAAATGTTTTATTAAAATAACTATGCTTTAAAAGTGATCTAATCACATTTTTTTTAAAGATTGGTGGCGACTCCATATTTTTTAAAAGTTTTTTTCAAAAAGTCAAAGCTCGAAAAGGTTGCGACAGCTTGGCAACTCTTATTGGACGTTTTTTTTAACAGGGTCAGGCCACAAGTTAGTTTTACAGGGCAAGAAGGAATGCTTAGCATCGTGCCTCTTTGTTTGTTATGACTTGATTCGAGCAGATGTTGTTCTTGAGCTAGCCTGGATTCACAATATGATCGACTTTGCATTTCCATATCGGTTGCAGGTGGATTGCTTTGACACTTCTTTCACCTATAAATGGAGGGTGGGGAGTTATTAGATAGCCTTTTATTTAGCCAAGCCAAGGGATCCAATCCATGTTTATTTCTACGAGGGGAAAAAATGGAAGAAAAGGCATGATTCTAGAAGCAAACATTTTATCAGGCCTGGACTTCAAATCATTAATATTTAGGTAAAGTATACAGACGGTCACTGAACTTTGATGCAAAAAACAAAATGGTAAACAACCTTTCAAAAATCACGAAGTAGCAATTAAACTTTAGATTTTGAAACAAAATGGTAACTGGGGCGTTAAACCCCGTTAACCCCTAACGGAAATCTGACTGGGTATGCCACATCCCCACCCACTTTTCCACCTCATATATAAAAAATAATAAAACAAATATTTTTAATCCTTTTTAAAGGATGAAACACTCAGCTATCCAAAACTTCATTTCCTGACTCTGAAGCTTTCTCAAAAAGGATTTTGATCTAGGCAAAATCCCATCTTCTTCTGGAAAAAATGATGGGATAAGAAATCTAGAAAAGCCGATGGATACGGAAGTTTCGGTACTGTGAATTTGGTGTTGCAAGTGAACTTATACAAGAATTCCATTTCTTCATCTTAGAGAATCAAAATCACTGAAAAAGGCTTCGATTTTCTTCAAAACCCAGATTCTGCAAGTGAACTTATGGAGTGGGTTCGAGGAGAAATGATTGGATACGAAAGTTTCGGTACTGTGAATTTGGTGTTGCCAAAAACAGGGTTTCTGAAATCGCCATAATGGCCGTCAAGTGCTGTGAAACTGGTAACTCGGCTTCTCTCTAGAACGAGAAGCAAGTGCTGGATCAACTCGGTTCTTGCCCGCAAATCATCCGTTGTTTCGGCGACGATTATAGCGTTGAGAGTCGTGGCAAGTTTTACAATTTGTTCTTGGAGTATGCTGATAAAGGAAGCTTGGCCGATCACATTAAGCGAAACGGCGGGAGATTGGTGGAATCCGATGTTAAGAGATTCGTTAAATCGATACTCAGAGGGCTAAACTTCGTTCATTCAAAAGGGTTTGTTCATTACGATGTTAAGCTTCAGAATGTTCTTTTATTCGGAAACGGCGATGTCAAGTTGGCTGATTTTGGATTGGCGAAGAGAAACGGTGGAAAACAGGGGAGGTTCGAAATCAGGGGAACGCCTTTGAATATCGCGCCGGAGTCCGTCAATGGGAACGTTTATGATTTCCCGGTGGATATTTGGGCGGTCGGATGCGTTTTCGTTGAGATGTTTACTGGGAAACCAGCTTGGAATTTGAAATCAGGAACAAACATAGCGGATTTGTTGATTAAAATCGGGGTCGGCGATGAATTGCCAGAGATTCCCCGGAAGTTGTCAGAGGAAGGAAAAGATTTTCTGGGAAAGTGTTTTTCTAAGGATCCAAACAAGAGATGGACGGCTGAGAAGCTCCTGGACCATCCTTTCATGGCCGCCGATGACGATGAAACAACTGTTCCATTTCCATCGACGTCTTCACAATGTTGTTCCGAAGAATTCTCGGTATCCCCGAGATGTCCTTTCGATTTTTCAGATTGGGTTTCGACCGATGAATCGATTTCTCGAGAAGATCCAAGCGTTGTTTCGTCGGCTTTGAATCGGATTCGTGAATTGGCTTTCGACGAGGCGCCTAATTGGGGTGTTTCCGGGAGCTGGATCAGCTTGAGGTAGAAGAAGATGGGATTTTGCCTAGATCAAAATCAGACATTTTTTCGTTTGTAAAAGAATTGAAAACGAAGATTAATGGAGGGGATTAAAAATGATTTGTTTTTAGTTTTTAAATATGTGGAATATAGTTTTATTATTTTTTATATATGAGGTGGAAAAGTGGGTGTGGATGTGGCATACCCAGTCAGATTTTCGTTAGGGGTTAATGTGGTTTAACTCCCCAGTTACCATTTTATTTCAAAATCTAAAGTTTAATTGCTATTTCGTGATTTTTGAAAGGTTGGTTACCATTTTGTTTTTTGCATCAAAGTTCAGTGACCGTCTGTGTACTTTACTCTTAATATTTTTATAAATATCATCGTCATCAAACTGGAATAATTGTTATTTTGTGGTTTTAATTTTAAAGGGGGTGTGTGGGGATTTGTATTATTCCTTTTTGGTGTTGGCAAGAGGCATTTTTTGGGTGGGGTAGTAGAGATTAGGAAGGGGTAGCCGAGACACTTTAATCTTACACCTTATCGTTTTGTAATTTATTCCCCAAACAACTCACGACTTTTGTACAATACCCCTATGTAAGTAGTGGTTGAATATAAATAGCGCTAGAATCCACCCTTCATTGCTAAAATAGTTTAAAATGCATATACTCCTAAATTATCAAAATATAAATAGGGATTTCACTCAAGTTAATTTATAAATTAACTCACATCAAATGTTCCAAAGTTTTATTTTTTTGATGATATATGTAGCAATGATTCAAACATGAATTTCAACCTTGTTGCAGAGTTTCAATTTAAAAGTTAAGTTTAATTTGCCTAATTTCATAATAAATATTAGGTAATTATTTCATGCATTGACGGTGGAAACAAAATGTTTTTACAAGCACAATAATTTTAGAGTTTATGAATTTAGTTTAGACTTTTCTTTTAGGGGTTTAGAATTTAAGGTTTATGATTAAAATTTAAGATTTATAGGTTAAAACCTAATCCCTAACATGTTACCCTAAAACGTAAATCATAACTACTAAACACTAAACCCTAAATTTTAATTATGACATGAATTCTAATCCCTAAACTTTAAAACTAAGATGCTCCTAGAACCTTTTTATTTTCACAACTGTGCATGAATTATTTTCCCATATACATATCTAAACCAACAAAATAAGATCCAATTTATCTAATTTCATGATAGGGCCTAATAAGAAGTAGAGTTGGACGTTCGATCGAGTCGAGTCAAAAAAAGTTTGAGTTATTCGAGTTTGCAAATCTTATTTTACAATTTAAAATTTATTTGAAATTTTCTTGATTCGAGTCGAGTCGAATCAAGTCGAATTTTGAGTTTTTGTACAAATTTAATTGTACATATATATTTCTTAATATATATATATATATATATATATATATATATATATATTTGTATATGCATATACGTAATGGTGCACATACATATTTTTATATGCATATACTTAGGTTTGGGCGGTGCACATATTAATCTCAATTTTAACGGCTTTCTATATATATACATTCATATTTCTACATGTGATATACATAATATATCATGCAGAATTAACAAACTTGACTCGAATATGAAAACTGATCAACTAATTACTAAAAATTTCGAGTTATTCGAATTTCCATTTTATAATTCAAACTTTATTTGAAACTTTTTCGAGTCGAGTTTATGAAATTACGAGTCGAGTCAAAATGAGTCGATTTTTCACTTCGAGTCGAATAATTCGCTTTTTTCGAGTCGATTCGAGTTTTTCCCACCCCTAATAAGATGTATTAAAATAAAACCCACAAACAAGAGCTAATAAAACAGATAGAATTTTATGTCTAAAAAACTGATAGAAGTAGTTTTTTAATAGTCTAAAGGTGATTACAAGGTAATATATGTTCATACTTATTTTTAACCCTTTGACAATGCAAATACACCTTGTAGAAAAGGCGATTTGAACCCGTGTCTCTTAGAATGAATATCATCTGCTTTTTCACTGAAACACCTGTTGGGATTTCATTGATCGCATGCTTGTTAGAGACTATTTCTCAATGATCGCATGCTTTTTCAAACTTATTTTTAACCACTCGAATTTAATGTAAGATACTGATAGGGGTAGCTCGACTATTTCTCAATGATCGCATGCTTTTTGAATGTTAGAGGTATGAATGACCCCCTTAAGTTTCGTGCTATTGTGGCAAGGATAAATAAGTTGGATGTTGATATTGTTTGCTTGTTAGAGACTAGAGTAAAGGAATATAAGGCCTCTGAGTTTGTTGCTTCTCAATTTGCGGATTGGGATTGGTGTTCTAACTATGCTCATGCTATTAATGGTCGGATTTGGGTTCTTTGGAGGAAGAATTTTAGCATGGTGATCCATAGTGTTTCTGACCAGGCTATTACTATTCAAGGATATCATAAGGGTGCTGGTTTTTTCTTATCTGCGATTTATGGAAGTAATTTTGGGATTCAAAGGAGGCAGTTGTGGACCTATTTGAGAGAGACTGATGTCCTGGTTGGTTCCTCCCCATGGATTATTGGAGGTGATTTCAATGTCATAGCCTCCTATGATGAAGACTCTAATTCTGTTGATGGGCCTTTTCTCACTACTGATATGAATGAGTTTAGGGGTTGTTTGGAGGATTTGGCTGTTGAAGATCACCCTTCTTTTGGCCCTCAATTTACATGGTCCAATAAGCAAGATGGTGATTTCTTAGCTCGAAAGTTGGACAAGATCCTTGTCAACTCTCAATGGGGATTGAGCATGTCTGATTCTTTTGTTGAGTTCCATGCTCCTGGTGTTTCTGACCACTGTTTTGCTGTGCTGTGGTTCTCTAAGTCTGCCCCTGTTACTAGGGGTGGGCAAGACCGGGTACCCGGCCAATTTGTCTAGAATTGGTCCCGGTCCCGGTAACCACCGGTTCCTAAAAATTAGAATCAGTCCCGGTCCCGATTATACCGGGTCCAAGATTTTAGAAACCGGTCCCGATACTAGTGGGAACTGGTACCAATACCGGGTACCCGGTCAATTAGTCTATTATTAATAAAATTTGAGCAGCAGGGGAAAAGAATTCCAACCATCAATAATAATATTAAATAACAAAGTTAGAATATTGTAGGCTTGAAGGTTGAAGTCTTAAAACGAGTTATACTTACAATATTCATACACAAAGAGAAATAAAGAACCGCCTTCAGTTGCTTTCAACCTCTTCAACGCCATTCGGTACCAGACCAATACCGGGTACCTGGTACAGGTCCCGGTCTCATTGGGTACCCACCGGGTACCAGGTCCAAAAAAGCAGGATCCAGTCCCGGTCCCGGTTGCAATCGAGACCAAAATTTTGGATCCAGTCCCGGTCCCACCGGAACCAATACCGGGTAAAAATCCACCGGGTCCGACCGGGTCCGGGATCGGGTAATCAGGTTTTTTCCCACCCCTACATGTTACTGGTCCGAAGCCCTTCAAGTTTTTTAATTTCTGGACTTCGCACCCCCAATTTTTAGACATTGTGAAAGCTTCTTGGAATAGGGAAATTGAGGGTGACCCAATGCAAGTTCTGTATGTGAAATTGCGAAGATTAAAAGGTCCTCTGAGGGAGTTAAATAAGGATCATTATGTTGATATCTCTGTTAGAGTAAAGCAGAAGCGTGAACAGCTTGAGAAGCAGCAGCTTTTAAATCTCTCCAGGGGAAAACCTGACAGGTATTGAGCTTGAGAAGACCTTGAAAGCTGAGTTATGTGAGTTGGAGAAGGCTGAATTGGGGTTTTCAAACAGAAAACGAAGGTCATATGATTGAAAGAGGGAGATCAAGGCTTTAGATTCTTCCATTCCATTGTTGCTTCAAATAAAAGGATGGGTACTATTCGAGCCCTTAAAACTGAAGATGGTACTGTTTTAGACAGTTTTGAACAAATGTCGGGTGAGGTTGTCCAATATTTTACTAAAATGCTTGGGACTGTTGAAACTGCTGTGAAGGGATGCCCGGATGATATTTTACATGACCTGTTTATCATCTGATAAAGAGATAAAAGAGGTTATTTTCTGTCAAGGAAATGATAAGGCGCCTGGGCCTGATGGCTATACTCCATGGTTCTTTAAATTTGTGTAGGAAGTGGTTGGTCCTGATTTTTTGAAGGCTATTAGATTCTTTTTTGAATCTTCCTTTTTGCACCCTGCTTTTTCTGCCACTGCTCTTGTTTTGGTCCCTAAATCTGCCCATTCTTGTATGGTGAAGGATTACAAGCCTATATCGTGTTGCTCTGTGGTATACAAGACTGTTTCTAGGGTACTCGTAAATAGGCTTATGGGGTTCTTCCCTGATATGATTGCTTTGAATCAGTCCGCTTTTATAAAAGGGGGGAATATAGTTGATAATACATTACTGGCCCAGGAGATTGTTCGAGGCTATGCTAGGAGCACGTTATCCCCTTGGTGTGTTTTGAAGTTGGATCTACAAAAGGCCTTTGACTCACTAAATTGGGTTTTTGTGATTTCCATTTTGAGGTCTATGAAGATTCTTGATAGATTTGTGCAGTGGCTCATTGTATATCTTACTTCTCCTAAATTTTCTATCTCCTTAAATGGAAGCTTGGTAGGATTTTTTAAGGGAGCTAGGGGCATTCGACAAGGTGACCCCTTGTCACCTTATATCTTTGTAATGGCCATGAATGTTTTGTCTGGGATTTTAAATAAGGGAGCTACTGCTGGGGTGTTTAAGTATCACCCAAAATGCAAGAAGGTAGGGCTCACTCACCTTTGCTTTGCGGACGACTTGTTGATTTTTTGCAAGGAAAATCTGGACTCTATTGTGGGTATCAAATGCATCCTGGAGAAATTCTATGAGCTGTCTGGGCTTCGGCTTAATGCATCTAAAAGTGAGTTATTCTCTACTGGGATTTCAGAGGCGCAATTGAATGAGATTCAATCAGTTTCTGGGTTTAGGCTTGGTTGTTTTCCTGTACGCTATTTGGGAGTGCCTTTGGTGACTCAAAAGCTTTCCGAGAAGGACTGCCTCCCCTTTCTGGAGAAGGTCCAGATCAGATTGAGTCATTGGTCCTCAAAAAATCTCAGTTATACTGGACGTATTCAATTAATTCGATCTGTGCTGTTTAGTATTGCTAATTTTTGGTGTAGTCAACTTGTTCTTCCTAAAGCTGTGATTGATCAAGTTGAACAGCTTTGCCTGAGGTTTCTGTGGAAGGGGCAGGATGTATCTGCTGTAGGGGCTCGGGTTAGTTGGAAGCATGTGTGTCTCTTGAAGTCTGAGGGTGGATTGGGGTTCAAGGACTTGCAGATGTGGAACAAGGCTTGCACTATACATCTCATAAAGAAAATTCTGGCCAATGAAGGGTCTCTTTGGGTGGCATGGATACATTCCTATGTCTTGAAAGGGGGTGATTTTTGGCTCTCGCTTGTTACAAAGGATATGAGTTAGAGTTTGACAAAATTGTTCAAACTTAAAGAGGAAGCGAGGCCCTTATATACGCCTGTGCGTGACGTTAGTAGTTTCAAAGTCGGATTACTCTATGATGGCATTAGGGGGAGTGTCCCTAAGGTTCCTTGGCATAAACTCATCTGGTTCTCTTCGCATGTGCCTAAGCATGCTGTTATTGGATAGATGGCTATCCTTGGAAGGCTTCCAACTAAATATAGGCTTTCGCGTTGGGGTCTCCAGGTTGAGAAACAATGCATTTTGTGTAGGGGTGCGGAGGAAACACATGAGCATTTGTTATTTGACTGTGCCTTGTCTAAAAAACTATTGCAGGATGTTTTGAGACTATGCAATTTGCACAGAGGTGTTGGCTCGTGGGAGCAGGAGCTCATTTGGGCATATTCAAAGCTGAAGGGTAGATCTTTGTTGGTTTATATTTTAAAGATTGCTTGGTGTTCTTGTATATACTTCATATGGGAAGAGCGGAACCATAAAATTTTTAGAGGTAAATATAGATGTGTCGAGAATTTACTGTGCATAATTCGGGAGGTGGTGTGTTTAAAGGCCTCTGATTCTAATTTTGATAGTAGTGATTCTGTTAATAGGCAGCTTTGTGTTAGTTAGGGCATTTTGGTATATGATGATTGTTGTATAGGTTGCATTGTGTATATTGTAGCAGCTTTCTGCTTTTGAGCAATACAAATGAAACATTTATCTAAAAAAAATATACCCTACACCTAATCTCATATACTCTAATTTTAAACCTTAAAACTAAACCTAAAATCAAAATCATAAGATTAAAATATGGACATTTTTAACTCCATCAAATTCTAGTTGCCCGTTCAGAATCCAACCAACCATGACTGCAACTTAAAATATATAAACTAACATAAATCAATTAGAAATTAAGGTAAATAATTCAAATAAAATTAAAATCACTTGTGAGCACATATATCAGAAAGTCAACATTTAACTTATATAAAATCCAAAATATAACCAGACAATAATCTCTTGAACTTATATAAAATGGTTTTTTTCTTTTGCCAAAAATTTATACTCCACAAGAGGTTAAACGTGATGGTTAACAAACTAAATAAATATTGCCGCCAATCCCACATCCACGTGATACCCCTCCATCTTCATATATTGTTCTCCTTTTCCTGGTCCAACTCAACGTTAACAGCCGCTTTCACTATTTCAATCCACTGCCTGGTATAGACATGCCTGGTGCAGACTACCAACTCACCAAACGCTGCTCGGACTGAAGCCCTCCGTGAAGAGGTATATGATATCACCATGCTGATCGGACTGAAAAATTCAATTTGAGATACGTAATAAAACGTTAGATATTAAAGTGGCCCGAAAAACCGTTAAGTACTAAACTGAAAAAAAGTATAAATTGGGCATCTTTCTGACTATTAAGCCATTTTATTATGAGTAAATTATATTGAGGTCATTCAATTATTAATAAAGTTATAATTGGACACTCAATTATTAAAAGTTACAATTGAGTTACTTAATTAAAAAGTTTGTTATGTTCGGATCACTCTTCGGTTAAAATAGAGACATACATCTAACAATGTTTGGTATAATGATAGTTTTGATCATCAAAACTTATATATTCTACTAATTTAATCTTAATTCAAAATAATTCAATAAATTTAACCTTTGAATCACTCAATAAAGGTTTAATTATGATCCGGTCACACCTCTATTAAAATACAAACATACATTTAAAACTTAGTATACGGCGATTCATAAACGGTTTATCGAACACTCAGTTCATTTACACCTATACACTTATGCCCATTGAAAATGATGCATATGTTCCGTTAAAACCCAAATTAATGGATTAATATAGGTAAACTATAACGGAAGTCACTCAATTATGAATAAAGTTATATTTGAATCACTCAATTATTAAAAGTTACATTTGGGTCATTCATTTAGCCAAAAGAATTTTAAAATTCCAGCAGCAGCAGAAGAAAGAAAGAAACCGAGAGAAAGAGGAAAAAAAAAATGGAAGCAATCCCAAAAGAGAAGGCGGAATTTGAAGAAGCGGAGATAAAATATGTTAGCTATGGCGGAGAGCATCATCTGCCACTCATCATGAATTTGCACGATGGGTTTTATACAAAAAATCCCTTCTCTTTTTCACGGTTTAAAATAAAAGCAGGCTCTTCATGTTGAAGATAATTAGTTAATTAGCTGTTATGAATTTGTTATTAGTTTGTTGAATTTGTTAGTCTATTGGGTCATTGTTTGTTTGGGCTATAAATACCCAACATGTAACTCAATTCAAGTAATCTATTTTCCAATAAATCAGATTACATTCTTTTTCTCTATATTTGCCAAACCCCTATCGTGTTCTCTTCCTTTTCTACTTTTACCGCCGGTTATCTACTCCGGCCACCACAATGCCTCATTTCGCCATTGAATATCCTGAGGCCTTTTTGATCCACTCTACCGCTGCTCTTCGAATCTGTGATTTTCCCCGTCGTCGTCTCACCAGGTGCTACTGTCGTTTCAGATCTGAAGTCTGATTTCGATCGGGTTCAAGAAATCTATTTGATCCCTTCAATTATCGACTGTAATCGCCGGTGATTTGGTCAACTGAGGAGTTTTGGTAGTTGGAGTTTGGTCCTTTCGTCAAAATCTGGTGAGATTGTTCCTGTTTAAGTTTTTTTTGATTCCGTCATCGCTGAGGAGTTTAGATTGTTTCTTGATTTCATCGTTGTTAGAGAATCATTCGGTGCTCATCAACTTTCAGATCCGATTTGTGCATTTTATTTCCGCTCATCATATCAATCTCTTGATTCTTTCTTCTTCGATTCCAAGTGTGATTCAATTGCATGGTTTGTTCGACATATCTGGTATGGAAGATTTCTTAATCTGCTGTTGCCATTCAGATTTGGCTTATCGGTTCCTTTACAAAGATTTCTTATGCCGTATCATTTTCCAGTCATCATTTTTTTTCATCGTTGTTGAAGTGTTCTCTGCTCAGGTGCTTATATCGCTGCTATCTCTATTGAACGTTTCAGTTACTGAAATCAGGTACTGCTCTAAAAAAATCTATTCACCGTGAGTCTTCAATTCTTCACTTGCGGATATGTGACTCAATTGAAACTTGAGTGCAATACCTAGATATCAATTTCCAATTAGTTGAATTTACTTGGCTTAAAGATACGGTTGAAGGTGTTAGAGTGAGATTCTTTGCTCTGTGAGATGTTTGATTAGGTGATTTGGAAATCGACGGATGAATTTGGTTATTTCTTTGTTGTTGGTTGTTTAGTATTGAGCCTGGTGATTCTTTATTCTGGTAGTATTGTTGTGGCTTTGCTGACGTATCTGAATTTGTTGCTGCTGGAACTACCATGTTATAGCTAGATTTGTTGCTGCTGGAAATTATTATTCACCTATATTGGTTGCTATTGTTGGTGCTACATTTTATTGATTGTTGTTGGAAGCTGGAGAATGCTGGAATTGTGTTCAAGAACAGTGTGAATTTTTTTCATTGTCAACTGATTCTCTCACAAGGCAACTTGGAACTTGATACTTCATAGTCAAGTGTCCATGGAAGAAAATCTCTGGGGAATGTCGAGTGTTTAACAGCCTTGCATTTCATTAACCAGACAAAATAGGGTGTTTTCTTGCTCGGAAGAGGGCTTCAGATTGCATCCGGGGGTTCATAGCTTAACTGCCTTGCTCCCAACAAAAAGACGGATCGAATAAGTGAGGAATGAAGACAGTAAAGATGAAGAAAGAAAGATTTCTGAAGGAATTTTGGATGAAACAAATTCGTATGACAGAACAGTGAGTAAAGAAGAACGAAAGAAAGAATAACACTTTCGATTCTCGGTAAACCGCTAAGTAAGAACTATGAATTTGTGTTTGAAGGAATTCCGAATGAAAGAATGGTGAGTAAGGAAAGAATTCTTTTTATTCGGGTGGCAACCAATTTCAGTATTTACAATCTGTTGAGAACCATTCTTGGAAATTCAGCCTACAGAACCAAAACATGCTTTATGTTTGCTGGTTTTAGCATCTTATTAGTTTTTGAAGAAGAAGATCAAGAATATTAGAAAAGCAAGGTGAATGTTGAAGATAATTAGTTAATTAGCTGTTATGAATTTGTTATTAGTTTGTTGAATTTGTTAGTCTATCGGGTCATTGTTTGTTTGGGCTATAAATACCTAACATGTAACTCAATTCAAGTCATCTATTTTCCAATAAATCGGATTACATTCTTTTTCTCTATATTTGCCAAACCCCTATCGTGTTCTCTTCCTTTTCTACTTTTACCGCCGGTTATCTACTCCGGCCACCACAATGCCTCCTTTCTCACACTTCACATGTGTAAATGCGTGGGAACTGTGGGGTGCAAGATGGGGGAACATAGAAATACTTTCAGGGGCTACATTGCAATGTTAGTTGTAATCAAGCCTTATCGTGGAAGAGGCTTAGGTAATTATGTTTTCCTGCACGATGGATTGTACAATTGATGTGTGAATTAAGTTGGAATTTCGGAAACATAAGGTGCAGTTCTAATGTTTTGTTGAACTCGAATTTAGTTAGTTAGTTAGCTAGTCTGAAATGAATGTGAATTTCATCTTTCATATAGACTTATGTGATCATATATCACAGTTCATATATGCTGTTTGTATACATTGTAAAACTGTTCATATATCACGGTCCACCGTTCATATATGCCGACCATAGACCGTCCGAACTCCGAACATGAATCAGAAACCATGTTATTAGATCAGCATTGCCGCAACTTTTATTCTCTCTGCATTAGAATTTCATGCTCTTTTACTGCCCTCTTTTTTCTGAACTTTGATACTGTTTCAGCTATATTTGCCTCATCACAAGTTATGCCTATTTATAAGCTATAAACAGTACATAATGTGTTGATTGAACAAGGAAGGTAGAAAGGGGTCTAGAATGATGTTGCTGATGTTTACCAAGGGATCTCTGCAATTGGCAAAATTCTTCTAAAACTTACGAATTTGCAAAAAACATAATGTTCGTTAATCGTTCGTGGATGGTATGCCCTAGCACTGGCACTATATGGGCGTCTCGGGTTTATCAGGGCGAAACTGCTTTTTCACTACTACTTGAATGGTGTTGATGCTTTCCGTTTGAAGCTATTATTTCCTCCTCCTCCTACTCGGCAAGAGTTATAGCCTTCACCAAGACACTTGAAGAATGTGTGCATTGTGCTGCAGTACTGGTGGCTACTACTAAGCTTTATGATTTAAACTGTAGATTTTATTGTTATGGTTGTACTTTCCACCCTTGGATTTGTTCTTTACTATATCAGTTTATAAAATGTTTCAGATTTTCTATCTGGTTAATTTGAAGGCGTGTCTAAGATACGACATACGACATGGTACGGTGCAGTTACGGTGTGGTAACAACTGAAAATGTTATAAAATTTAAAACATAGAACTGAAAATGTTATATTGTTTGATAACATTTTCGGTTGACGATAACTAAAACTTCGAGTACGGAAACTTTCATCGCTTCTGATAACATTTTAAGTTTTTGTAAGTATCGAACAAGTTATCAAACAATGTAACATTTTCAGTTCTATGGTTCAAATCTTATAACATTTTCAGTTAGTGCTGCACCATAGCCGCACCGTAGCATGTCGTACTGCAAAACTAAGGGTAAAATTAAACATGATCACTAAAATATCTCAAAATGTTTATTTTGATAAACCCCTTTTTGGCTTAGGTTTGATCACGGATTCTATAGTTAAATGAAGGAATTGCATCAAGTTTTTCAGCAGAGGCAATTGCAATTTTGCTCGTGATCTCGGATTGTCCTCTGTAATCATTGAAGCAGATGCCAAATCTATTGTTTCAAAAGTAAATTCTAGTGAGATTGACAGATCGAAAATCGAATTTTCAATTTTGTTGAAAATTTTAATTTTGGGGAATTTTGATAAAAGGGTCGTATTAAAATAAAAATTGAAGAATCGCCACCGGCCAATTTGGTAGGCCGAACACCATAAAATTTAAATCAAAGATTTCGGGTGCAGGAGTCAATTACGAGTGGGAAAGAATTAGCACACTACCACGCCCAAAATTAATACCTAAGGGTTCGTATCAAATTTACCAAGAAAAATTAAAATTTGATTCTAAATTAATGATTAATCCCTAAAATGCGTGTATGCACGGTCATATGATTCAAAAATATCAAACCCGCAACCTACGATACCAAAGGAGATGACGTCCGAAGACTTGGGACGATACTCCCACTAGAGTATCGAGACCTCGAGTACTAAACGATGCAAAACAAATAAACACGTGCATGAACATTATGAAAACTTCAACAAAAATACATGGAATAAAATAAAACATAAAAACCAAATACATGAACATGACATATTGAATTAAATGGCAGTGATCAAAGACTGAAAATAAATATACAAATCTGGAAAGGACTAGATTGAAATAAAAGAAATAATAACTATAATAAGATGCACAAAATTAAATATCACCGGATATGGAACTAAATTTAACAAAAATAAAGTAAAATGCGAGAAATTAAATATCTAAAAAAGACCGGATCGAACAAAAATTAAAGTGCAAGAAATTAAAAGCTAAAATTAAATGTTAGTAGGTCATGTTAGATGTTAGTGAGTTAGATAGTTAAATAAATGCGCCATGAATAATACATATCATACCCCGTTACAGGTCACCGTAAAGCCGAACGAACGAAAAAACATGAACTAACCGAAACTAAAGGTGCATAAAAAGGAATATATACTATCTTATACTATATAAGATATATATACTAGGCATAATAAGATATACACATATCATAATATAAGCATAATAAATACATAATATACCAACCATAATATAAAAACATGCAATAAGAAAAATAATATGCTTATAATATATATTATCTTATACTATTGATCTGTAAAGTTTTACCAAGCTACAACACCGATGAAGAGACAAGGTTTAAAGTTGATAACATTGATCCAGCTACAACACTGATGAAGAGGCATGATTTAGAGTTAGTAAATTTAGTCCAGCTACAACACCGAAGAAGAGGCAAGACCAGGATTCGACTGAGCTACAACATTGACGAAGAAGCAAGGTCTAAAGGAATAAATTTTGATCCAACTGCAACACCGACGAAGAGGCAGGATCGGAGAATGAAACTTTGATTTTCTTTTTTGGATTTTTCTTTTGATTTTTCAAATTTTCCTTTTTTTATTTTCTTTTAAGATTTTCATTCTTTCTTTTTTATTTGGATTTTTTGCTTTTTTTACTCCTTTTTTAATTTCTTTTTTCTTTTTTTTGAATTTTTATTTTTCCTAACTATAATTTCGAGGTGATATCCGACGAGTAAAATTTGGTTTAGCCGCAACACTGACAAAAAGGCAAGATCTGAAACAAGTTTTGATCTGTTGCACCACTAACGGAGAGACTAGATCAGGATGAAGTTTGATCTACTATACCACTGACGAGGAGACATGATCTGAAATAAGTTGGTTTACCACCACTGACGGAGGCATGGAATGCTTGATCCACTACACCACCGACGAAGAGACGAGATCCGGAAGGAAATTTTGATCTAATACATTCAACGGAAAAACGAGATCTCAAAAAATATTTGATATGAAACACTACTGACGGAGGCAAGATCAGGAAAAGGTTGTGTAACACCCCCTAACCCGGCCTGGTTGGAAAACAGATCGAAACCGGGTCGGAGAGTGCTATCGAAAACGGAACGGAGATCAAAACTACAAAATTTTAACTTATTATTAAGGCTTTAATAAAAATTTATCCCTTTTTACACATTACCGGGTATTAATCTTTAACCAATTTATTCGAATTAAAACACGAAACTGGCATTGAGGGCCATTTTGGAAACTTTATGAATTTTAGGGACTAAACTATAATTTTATTATTTTAGGGGTTCTTTTCTGAAATTAATCTCACTACCACGGATTTCAACTTATAAACAACATACATGTAAATTTTCATACTATTTTGATATCATGTAAATTAATCTATTTCGATATCTTTAACCAATTTATTCGAATTACAAGTTTTAAGGGTCCTTAACTGAAATTCGTGTCACGATACTAAATTACTTGTTAATTATTAGTCTGAAATTTTATTACTAACGGGGTCATTTACTTATCTGATTAGACGATGCAATATTTAGTGGTAATTTTGTAAACTATTCAAAAATGTTTTTAATTGAATTTATTTACCAAACAATTTTTAAATTTTACCAGCAAGCTTAAAAACAATATTTCCAATAGCATACAAAATTTAGGACCTTTTGAATTCATTTACTAAGTTTTTACTATTTAGGCCAAAATTATGCCAATTATAACATCTTTAAGCCAAACTAATATGACATCTTAAGCACTTAAAATTTATACAGAACATAGTTATCACAAACGCATCATAGCTAACTAGTTAAATTATTTTGCCACCATTCTAAGAGTTTATAAAGACAAAACACATTACTCTAAGCTCGTGGTGACTTACCGATCTATCAACTTCTCAGATTTCGAATCGAACACCTTACAAGCCTGAAATGTTATGAAAATGAATGTATTAGACTTACGTAGTCTAAGTGAGGTAGTCATAACCAATGGAATGAATGACCACAATTATGAATGGCATAATGGACAAATACATAACATAGCTATAATTCAGTAAACATATCATAATGTTTAATTCACAATTCACATGCTTTCATATTTACGTAATGCATTTCACATAATTATATTGTCACATCAAAATTTATAGGCACGTATTATATTATATTATATTAGGTACCATTGGATACACGAATTTCATGTACACCAATCATATAATCAGAAAATAAGTCGTAGCTCCGGAACATATATCCCTTACACATTCATTTTTATTTTTTCCACATATAGGTCGTAGTCTTGGACCATAGTCCTCCATTACATGGTGAGCTTAAATAATTCTATGGCATGCTAATTGTATCCAATGCCCATAAATACACAAATTCACACAGTCCATAATTGTCATATCATATCATGTAGCATTTCATATTATTTTTCATATATCACATACATGTATCATATCATGGTCATATTCGGACTTATCAAAGTAATGCAAGGTACTTACCAAATTTTCCATTCGAACATAGTTGCTCTACGTGAGCCCTTAACAAATGCAAATATAACCATAAAATAATACAACAGGACGGCGCCGAGCCTATCCCTTGACACAACTACACTCACCTCGACAATCCGGTGTTTTAAGGATCTCGAACAACAACGTCCTTATCCCTGGTTTTTAGTGGTTGTTCCTTATCAACCTCTTAAACTAGGTTAATTAATAGGGAACGGTTAAAATCGACAAAACGATATCGAATTAATACAAAAATACTAATCAAATTCGATACCAAAACTTAGACTAACCAAGGATTTGAGCTTACCCCAACGATAGCAGGGATTCGAATTATCAAACCGAAAAAACTTGAACCTACCAACCTAACACCGAACCGATTCTTGTTTTTCTTCCTTAAATTCACCCCCTTTATACTTAAAAATGAATCGGCTGTTGTCACTAATTTTCACCCGAATACTTTTTATGTATATTTATTTATTTTTGTAATTATTATTATTATTATTATTATTATTATTATTATTATTATTATGGTGGTGGTGGTGTTGTTGTTGTTGCTGTTGTTGTTGTTATAATTATTATTTTTGTTATTGTTGTTATTATGATAGTTATAAAATAAAACCCAAGAAAAGAAAAATTAAAAGATTCATTTTCAAATAAAATAAAGAGTCCATAGCCCATATAATAAAGAAATTCTTTTTATTTATTTTATAGGCCCAAACTAACTTATTTTTGTGTTTTTTCCCATGTTTAAACAGAACCGTTAAATTTGGGGTAAAAAAAACAGTTTGGATCGAATAAGGAAAAAAAAGGAAAAAGGATCCAACCCTCGCAGCCACGCGCGCGGGATTGGATCCCAATTCAACCCCTGATAGGAAACCTGGCGGGGCTGACGGCTACCTGCACGCCGCTGCCGGCCACGGTGGCTACCGTGAGAGGTGTCGGTCAGCTTGCCTCAGCCCGTCGGTGTTGTTGCCACCGATCTTGCCTCTGGTCGTTGCTGTTATCGCATTCAATCGGTGAAGAATTGTCTCGAACCCTAAATAATTTGGGGGCAAAAATTTCCAAATTCGAGCTGAATTGGATGAAATACAGCTTGATATCACTGATTCAAAGCATTTCTAATCAAGAGGGATGATTTTGGGGGAATAATTTCATGATTTTGTCCTCCAAATTGGCTTGATCCCCAATCCTTAAAATCCTATAAATAGCCCCTTTCTTACATGGTTGAAAACACAAGAAAAAGTACATGAAAATTGATCCGAAAAATCACTAAAAAAACTTTAGAGGTAGTTGGTATTTAATTTGAATTTTGAGAAGTTCCGAGTTAATTGTTTTAGGGTAAAAGGCTTGCTGTTGGAAGTAATTTTGTAGCTTTTCTTCCTCGTTGGTACGGTTTCTCTTCTTTTTCATTTAAATTTATTTTGTTCATGTTTTTTACTTGATTTTGTTCATATATTCATGTTATTAGATGCTTGAATTTTCTATTTTGTTCATCTATTCATGTTGTTTGATGCTCGAATTTTTTATTTTATTTATGTGTTCATGTTGTTGGAAGTAATTTTGTAGCTTTTCTTGCTTTGTTCATGTTGATTAGTTAGATTTCAAATTCGAAGATAGTTGTTAAAATAAAGTTAGTTTGATCCTAAATTCAATCAAAAAAGAAACTAAGTTGTTGTTATAGGAAATAATTTAAAGTAAAAGAGAATTCATGACCCCGTTTTGAAATATTTAAAAAAAAGGTGCATTGTTGAAATAAAAGTTTTTTTTTAGAATCGGAAGTTTTTAAAAAAGTTAAAATTTCGATTCACTTTTTTAGAAAATAAAAGTTAGGGGACTTTTCTTTAAAAAAAATAAAAAAAGTTTCTTTGAAATTAAAAAAAAATGAGAAGCTTGAGTAACTTTTTTGGAAAAAAATAAAAAAAGTTTTATTTAGAAAGTTTAAAAAATAAGAAAAGATATAAAAATTAAAGGATTTGGGAAAATTAGAAAGAATTACAAAATAAAAAGTTTGAAAACTTGAAAATCTTTTTCCTAAAAAATTATTCAATTAAAAAATTTTAAAATGAAAAAATCTTAAAATCAACTCTTTTAAAAAAACTTTGAAACGAAAAAAAAAAGAAATCTTGCAATTAACTAGAGTAATACTAAACTTAAAGTTTTAACAGAAAAAAAAATATTTTCAGAAAATAAAAAATATGTAAAAAATTAATAAGATTAAAAAGTAAAAATGTCAAAAAGAAAGGTTTAAGTTTTAAAGCTAAAAAAATAAAAGGATTTTTAAGAAATAATAAAAAATAAAATACAAAGAAAAATTCAAATTTCTTGTTTGTTCTTTAGAAATAGGCCAAAATTTAAGACTATGTTCTAAAAGCTTAGATAGAAACGTGTTTGTATAAAAAAATTCTTTCAAAAAATAAAACACACTTAAACAAACTCTAACCCTCAATTGAGAATAAAAGACTTAGATCTTTTTAGGATTTAAAATAATCAAACCTAGAATAAATAAAAATGCTCAACACATTGAATTTCCATGTTGATTGAAAAGTGAAATTAATTTAATGCGGAGTCTTATCAAACGGGGATGACGGGTTAGCGCTAGAAATGTTGGCGGTGATTAAAGTTTATTTCCCGGACGATAAGACCGTTAAAATAGACTTACATTCATTAAACGGACAAACAAAATGAAACCTTCGCGAACTTGCAAATTTCAATTTTAAAAATATTTTTTGCAATCAATAAGGTATCAATTTTGGGCGTCGTGGGGTGTTAACCCTTCCCCACGCGTAACCGAGCCCCGAACCTGTTTTCTGGTTTTCACATACCAAAACCGTTGTTTTAATAAAATGTTTTATTAAAATAACTATGCTTTAAAAGTGATCTAATCACATTTTTTTTAAAGATTGGTGGCGACTCCATATTTTTTAAAAGTTTTTTTCAAAAAATCAAAGCTCGAAAAGGTTGCGACAGCTTGGCAACTCTTATTGGACGTTTTTTTTAACAGGGTCAGGCCACAAGTTAGTTTTACAGGGCAAGAAGGAATGCTTAGCATCGTGCCTCTTTGTTTGTTATGACTTGATTCGAGCAGATGTTGTTCTTGAGCTAGCCTGGATTCACAATATGATCGACTTTGCATTTCCATATCGGTTGCAGGTGGATTGCTTTGACACTTCTTTCACCTATAAATGGAGGGTGGGGAGTTATTAGATAGCCTTTTATTTAGCCAAGCCAAGGGATCCAATCCATGTTTATTTCTACGAGGGGAAAAAATGGAAGAAAAGGCATGATTCTAGAAGCAAACATTTTATCAGGCCTGGACTTCAAATCATTAATATTTAGGTAAAGTATACAGACGGTCACTGAACTTTGATGCAAAAAACAAAATGGTAAACAACCTTTCAAAAATCACGAAGTAGCAATTAAACTTTAGATTTTGAAACAAAATGGTAACTGGGGCGTTAAACCCCGTTAACCCCTAACGAAAATCTGACTGGGTATGCCACATCCCCACCCACTTTTCCACCTCATATATAAAAAATAATAAAACAAATATTTTTAATCCTTTTTAAAGGATGAAACACTCAGCTATCCAAAACTTCATTTCCTGACTCTGAAGCTTTCTCAAAAAGGATTTTGATCTAGGCAAAATCCCATCTTCTTCTGGAAAAAATGATGGGATAAGAAATCTAGAAAAGCCGATGGATACGGAAGTTTCGGTACTGTGAATTTGGTGTTGCAAGTGAACTTATACAAGAATTCCATTTCTTCATCTTAGAGAATCAAAATCACTGAAAAAGGCTTCGATTTTCTTCAAAACCCAGATTCTGCAAGTGAACTTATGGAGTGGGTTCGAGGAGAAATGATTGGATACGAAAGTTTCGGTACTGTGAATTTGGTGTTGCCAAAAACAGGGTTTCTGAAATCGCCATAATGGCCGTCAAGTGCTGTGAAACTGGTAACTCGGCTTCTCTCTAGAACGAGAAGCAAGTGCTGGATCAACTCGGTTCTTGCCCGCAAATCATCCGTTGTTTCGGCGACGATTATAGCGTTGAGAGTCGTGGCAAGTTTTACAATTTGTTCTTGGAGTATGCTGATAAAGGAAGCTTGGCCGATCACATTAAGCGAAACGGCGGGAGATTGGTGGAATCCGATGTTAAGAGATTCGTTAAATCGATACTCAGAGGGCTAAACTTCGTTCATTCAAAAGGGTTTGTTCATTACGATGTTAAGCTTCAGAATGTTCTTTTATTCGGAAACGGCGATGTCAAGTTGGCTGATTTTGGATTGGCGAAGAGAAACGGTGGAAAACAGGGGAGGTTCGAAATCAGGGGAACGCCTTTGAATATCGCGCCGGAGTCCGTCAATGGGAACGTTTATGATTTCCCGGTGGATATTTGGGCGGTCGGATGCGTTTTCGTTGAGATGTTTACTGGGAAACCAGCTTGGAATTTGAAATCAGGAACAAACATAGCGGATTTGTTGATTAAAATCGGGGTCGGCGATGAATTGCCAGAGATTCCCCGGAAGTTGTCAGAGGAAGGAAAAGATTTTCTGGGAAAGTGTTTTTCTAAGGATCCAAACAAGAGATGGACGGCTGAGAAGCTCCTGGACCATCCTTTCATGGCCGCCGATGACGATGAAACAACTGTTCCATTTCCATCGACGTCTTCACAATGTTGTTCCGAAGAATTCTCGGTATCCCCGAGATGTCCTTTCGATTTTTCAGATTGGGTTTCGACCGATGAATCGATTTCTCGAGAAGATCCAAGCGTTGTTTCGTCGGCTTTGAATCGGATTCGTGAATTGGCTTTCGACGAGGCGCCTAATTGGGGTGTTTCCGGGAGCTGGATCAGCTTGAGGTAGAAGAAGATGGGATTTTGCCTAGATCAAAATCAGACATTTTTTCGTTTGTAAAAGAATTGAAAACGAAGATTAATGGAGGGGATTAAAAATGATTTGTTTTTAGTTTTTAAATATGTGGAATATAGTTTTATTATTTTTTATATATGAGGTGGAAAAGTGGGTGTGGATGTGGCATACCCAGTCAGATTTTCGTTAGGGGTTAATGTGGTTTAACTCCCCAGTTACCATTTTATTTCAAAATCTAAAGTTTAATTGCTATTTCGTGATTTTTGAAAGGTTGGTTACCATTTTGTTTTTTGCATCAAAGTTCAGTGACCGTCTGTGTACTTTACCCTTAATATTTTTATAAATATCATCGTCATCAAACTGGAATAATTGTTATTTTGTGGTTTTAATTTTAAAGGGGGTGTGTGGGGATTTGTATTATTCCTTTTTGGTGTTGGCAAGAGGCATTTTTTGGGTGGGGTAGTAGAGATTAGGAAGGGGTAGCCGAGACACTTTAATCTTACACCTTATCGTTTTGTAATTTATTCCCCAAACAACTCACGACTTTTGTACAATACCCCTATGTAAGTAGTGGTTGAATATAAATAGCGCTAGAATCCACCCTTCATTGCTAAAATAGTTTAAAATGCATATACTCCTAAATTATCAAAATATAAATAGGGATTTCACTCAAGTTAATTTATAAATTAACTCACATCAAATGTTCCAAAGTTTTATTTTTTTGATGATATATGTAGCAATGATTCAAACATGAATTTCAACCTTGTTGCAGAGTTTCAATTTAAAAGTTAAGTTTAATTTGCCTAATTTCATAATAAATATTAGGTAATTATTTCATGCATTGACGGTGGAAACAAAATGTTTTTACAAGCACAATAATTTTAGAGTTTATGAATTTAGTTTAGACTTTTCTTTTAGGGGTTTAGAATTTAAGGTTTATGATTAAAATTTAAGATTTATAGGTTAAAACCTAATCCCTAACATGTTACCCTAAAACGTAAATCATAACTACTAAACACTAAACCCTAAATTTTAATTATGACATGAATTCTAATCCCTAAACTTTAAAACTAAGATGCTCCTAGAACCTTTTTATTTTCACAACTGTGCATGAATTATTTTCCCATATACATATCTAAACCAACAAAATAAGATCCAATTTATCTAATTTCATGATAGGGCCTAATAAGAAGTAGAGTTGGACGTTCGATCGAGTCGAGTCAAAAAAAGTTTGAGTTATTCGAGTTTGCAAATCTTATTTTACAATTTAAAATTTATTTGAAATTTTCTTGATTCGAGTCGAGTCGAATCAAGTCGAATTTTGAGTTTTTGTACAAATTTAATTGTACATATATATTTCTTAATATATATATATATATATATATATATATTTGTATATGCATATACGTAATGGTGCACATACATATTTTTATATGCATATACTTAGGTTTGGGCGGTGCACATATTAATCTCAATTTTAACGGCTTTCTATATATATACATTCATATTTCTACATGTGATATACATAATATATCATGCAGAATTAACAAACTTGACTCGAATATGAAAACTGATCAACTAATTACTAAAAATTTCGAGTTATTCGAATTTCCATTTTATAATTCAAACTTTATTTGAAACTTTTTCGAGTCGAGTTTATGAAATTACGAGTCGAGTCAAAATGAGTCGATTTTTCACTTCGAGTCGAATAATTCGCTTTTTTCGAGTCGATTCGAGTTTTTCCCACCCCTAATAAGATGTATTAAAATAAAACCCACAAACAAGAGCTAATAAAACAGATAGAATTTTATGTCTAAAAAACTGATAGAAGTAGTTTTTTAATAGTCTAAAGGTGATTACAAGGTAATATATGTTCATACTTATTTTTAACCCTTTGACAATGCAAATACACCTTGTAGAAAAGGCGATTTGAACCCGTGTCTCTTAGAATGAATATCATCTGCTTTTTCACTGAAACACCTGTTGGGATTTCATTAATAAAATCAATGGAAGAATTAAGTTACAACGCACCCAAGCATAGAAAGAAAAACGAGGACAATAGTCACCAAAAATCTCATACATAAAACAATAATGTTAAACCAAAAGATATGAAAAAAAAACCCTGAGCATTCCCTTGAGAGGTCCAACATCAAAAGAATCCAATAACTTTTATAAAATTTAATAGAAATAATTAATTCAAGAAAAAATATTGAGTCTCTAATGTCCATAGTGAACAAAAAACATCTAACTTTTTCGATGCCCTAACCCTAAAAATAAATCTTAAACTCTAATCCTAAATTTTAAATTTTAAACCCTAAAAAATCACCATACCTAAATTCCATAAACTCTAATCATAAACCCTAACTCAAAACATCAACCCTTCACCGTGAACCTAATTCTTTAGCGTATGACACCAAAAAAGATTAAGATTTCTATTCATACATCGCACAGTCTAATATGATTAAATAAAAACTAAAAATATAACCAAGTAGTCCTGTTAAAAGAAAAAAAGATAAAAAAAGAAAAAAATTAAAAGAGTGTGCAAATAATAAATAAAAAAGAAGAGTAAATAACAAAAATCTCATGCTACAGGTGAAAATCAGCTCCTTTTTTCTTCTTTTGCAAGGAAACTCACATTCCTCTTCCATAGTTCCCTACCAGACAACTATGGTTCTTATTTTTCCCCTTTCATAAAATAGTACATTCTTTATTTTTTTGCCTTCTCCTGCCCTATCGTCTGATTTGCTTGGGTAAAAGTAGGGCAAATTTGGTTAAACGAGTTCCAAGTATAAAGAAGCTGTTAAGCTTGCTGCAGAGTCTCCACAAGAGATCATTCGCACTCTTAATACAATTGCCAAGTTTCAAGTATTGATTTTTTTTCATGTTTCAATTAGGATTTGGATTTGAGAGGTTTAAAGAATTTTAAAAATATTGGTGATTTTGTGTTGAGTTAGTTAGATGGTTGTTAAGAAGTTAGTTACACGGTTTACTTTACTATTAGCTATGCTTGCAAGCTATATAATACATTGTAAGCTTTACATGAAACATAATGAAAAGAATTATCTCGTTCATTCTTCTTCTTCTTCATTTTCAAGATTTACTCTTAATATGGTATCAGAGCATAAGCATCGACACTTGTTAAAGTAGCTAGGTGTCACACCTCATCAGGTCACACCGAAGCAAGCCGAGGGGAACACCCACAAGGGTGCACCGAGGTGCCCCACCTAGGTGCGCTACGCGCGCCCGAGGAGCCCCACCCAGGTGCTCACGGACCAACGAAGGCAAAATGAGAAGCCTTGAGCATTTTAAGGCCAAAGATGATCCAAGGAAGGATCTAGAACGGCCTAGTGAGCTCCAAACGTTTCCACACAAATCTAAGGGGTTCCACACTTATCTAGGCTCATCCGGAGGAACCTAGAAGACCCGAGAGAGATCGAGAAGGCTCGAGACAAGTCCAGAAGACTCGGGACAACTTTGGACATCTCCGGAACATTCTAGAAACCTATAGGCATATGTAGAACTATAGGAGTAATCTAAAATACTAGGGATGTATATAGATAAGTATGGACTTATCTAGAAATATCTAGAAGTCTTAGATATTTTGGTAGGCAACATTGTAACCGTTGGATCAAAATGATCCTAGCCGTCCGTTGAGGAGGTGGGAGCTTATAAATAGGGCCACCCCTCTCATTTTTAAATAACTCAAGAAGTCATCTTGTAAAAGCATACTTGTAAAGCTTCCTTAGTTCAATACAAGGTTCTTTTCTTGTAAAGCTCTCTTGCTCATTGTGTCTTGTCATAGCGTTGCACGAGAAAGGCTTGCTAACATCATGGATAGAACCATTAAATTAAAAAAATAATCAAATAAATTCATAAATTTTGGATATTCGGATATCCAATTTTTTCGGATCGGATACTGATTGCTATTTAGGTGATGAACACCCCTACTTCTCATGGTTCAGAGCCTTCCTCTATACATGATAAAAATAATGTTCTTCAAAATATTTCTCAGGATGTTACTTCTTGTCCTTTGAGGAGATCCTCTCGTTCATCTAAGCCACTTGCCTGGTTGCATGATTTTATTTGCCAGAATCAGTCCCTGCCATCTTCAGGTATTAATCTTATTTTCAATTATATCTGTATATCTGTATAGATATTAATCTCAAGTCTTATTTCTTTGTCAAGCTAAAGTCAATCGAATCAAAAGACAGCCCATTGAAACTATAAAGACAAGTTTCCGGAGAAGAATCCTTGAGGGATTCTTTTTGTATATATGTATAGATATTCTAGAGACCTTACCCTTGTAGCCATCCAGTTCCCATCCCTCCATCACTGCTATTTTTTTGCATTGGCATTTTGTAGTTTGATCCCCTCCAATCTCCCTTTTTACTGCCTGTCATGTTAGAGAGTATTTCCCCAACTTGTTCTTTACATTTTGGTGAGTGCGTGCATCAAATATTCATGACTAAATCGTTTTCGCAGGTTGAGTACACTCTTTCCTTTCCTCTGATGACTTAACCTTTCCATAGGCACTTTGATATCATCTCTAATAATAAAACTCGAACCATGTTTTTAAACAGAAGTCTTGAAGAGCTGATCTTGTATCGACCAGATGCTTTTGTTGGTTCAATCGATCGGACCACTCAACGCTTTTGGGTGTTTAAGGATTCTAAGATGGTTCAGCGTGAAGATAACTTCGTCCCAAGACTACTTCGAATTTTTGATGAAATTTTGTTAAATGCGGCTGACAACAAAAGCCGCAATCTATCTATGGATTCTGTTATGGTGACCATTGATGTGCCCAAAAAACATATATATGTTAGCAACAACGGGGGCGAAATTCCTGTTGAGGAGGTAGACGGGGGTGTTTTTGTACCTGAATTCTGTTTTAGTCAACTTTTGACGGGAAGTAATTTTGATGACGATGTCAAAAGGACCACCGAAAGAATATATATGGTTTTGGAGCGAAGCTCACAAATATATTTTCGGCCAAGTTTATTATAGAAATCGTTGATTGAGTACGGCAAAAGCATTATGCGCAGGTAACTTTCTTTTAATTATTATGTTATATGATATAGTGTATGCTTTTTCGAAATATAATTTATCCATAAGGGAAAAAATATATGATTTAGATTTGTTAACAATTAAATGTCTAAATTCAGATTTATTTATTGTCACAGACATTTACAAACAACATGTGGCAAAAAACTCAACATGCCATAGAGGAATACAATGAGGAAAATTGGACAAATATTAGATTTAAGCTGGACTTGGCCAGATTTAGTATGACTGAGTTTGATAACGATTTGGTTGCATTGATAAAAAAGAGTCTTTAACTTAGCTGCTTGTTTTGAGGCCACCGTAGATGTCAAACTAAATGGAGAGAGTCTTGTGAATTCGTTTGTCGATTATGTAAAATATTATCTTAAAGATGTCTCTGAGCCTCTGTTAAGGTATTATAAATTTTATTTGATTTGTTTATGTTGCACAAAGTGGTTTGATTAATTTAAAGTATTTATTATTTCAGCTCTCATACCGAGAGATGGGAAGTTTGTGTGAGTCTCAGTGAAGGGTAGTTTCAACATGTATTTTTTAATCATTTAAAGTTTTCAACATTGTAAGAGTAGCTTGTAATGATTTATGTTGTATTTAAAAGACCAGTTTTGTGAATGGCATATCTACGACTAAAGGTGGAACTCACGTTAACTACGTAACCGGCTGTATATTCAAATATGTCTTGAAATCAATAAACAAGCAGCAGAAGAAGAAAAAGAATCTTGTAAAAATTGACGATTTGAAGAACAATATGTGGATTTTTGTCAATGCTCTTATTGACAACCCTACTTTTGATTCTCAAACCAAAGAAGATTTGACTTTAGCTGTGAACTTTTAGAAGATTTTTTGAATGATGGTTAGTTTGTTAAAATGCTAGTTTTTGTTTATGTTATGGTAAACAATAACTTGTTAATTAATTTGGTTGCAGTTTCTCTTGAAATTGATAAACGGCTAAAATTCAAAAAAAGATACGAAAAAGATTGATCTCCATGCATTTTATTTAACTCTAGAATAATCATGCAAATCAAAATCAAATAAATCCTGCTATGGAAAAAGTGGATCAAAGAATACATTTCTTTTGCTCATGTATAGGTGGGTCACTGACTAAGGAATTTCGAACGGAAAGAGGATTTAGGCAGAGTGACCCTTTGTCTATGTTCTAGTTTATCATGGTGGTCGAATCTTTGTAGTAGAATAGTCTTAACGCCTAACCGTTAAAAGGATACTTAATTGCTTTGAGGTGGCCTATGGACTGCAACTTAATTACTCGAAGTCAAAGCTTTTCCCTGTTGGGGTGGATGATGAAAGGGGTTACGAATGTAGCAGATGTCATCGGTAGTGAGATGGGGGATCTTCTTTTTAATTATCTTGGAATTTCACTTGGAGAAAACTCAAGAAGATTGTCTACATTGAAGTTTATTATTAGAAAGTTTAAGCATAGACTCGCATCACTGGTAGGGTTACGCTTATCAAGTCAGTATTAAACACCATTCCTTTATACTACTTGACAATCTTTCGAGTCCTTATACGAGTGTTGAATGAGCTTTGAGAAAGTGATGAGGCAATTCTTATGGGGTGTAAGCGATGGATTATGAAAGACTACAAAGGTTAGATTATTGAAGTTCGTATGTAATCCAACGTTTGCAAGGGTCTATTAGAAGAGTGGTGATGGAGATACGGGAAGGAAAGACACTCTTTGTGGAGGCATTTAATTGTGGAAAAATATAGTGACGGTGGCTTGACATAGGTACCAAACACTAATCAGATGTGTAATACCTCAACTATTTGTAGCGACATCCTTAGAATTAGAGGATGTGAATGTATGAACTCCATTGTTTGGTGTTTAAGGCTACCATTGGGTCTTGGATGATAAGAAGGGTATTATTAGCTTTTGGGAAGATATATGGCTCGCCAATGTTCCTTTGAAAGATACTTTCCCAAGGTTGTTCATGTTGGCTGTTGATAGCAAAAAGCAGTTGTTGCTTGTTGTCATGATCTATAATGTCAAAAGAGGTTGCAATGTTTTTCGAAGACCTTTTTCGGTTGTAGTAACATGAGCTAGTGGATGTTTTATGGATGGATTGGATGGTATTTTTATGGAAAATGATATGGACAGATTAGTTGGGAAGGCTAATGAAAAAGTGATCTTTTTGGTTAGGAAAGTTGTTTCTAAATTTGACTTGCGTATTTGTTGTCAGAATGATTTTGAGAAACTGCAGTTTATGTGGAAGTTATCTGTTCTGCCAAAGGTTTAGAGCTTCTTGTGGCTCACCTGCCATGAAGATATTTCTTCGAAAGCTTTTTTAGGAATGAGAGTTCAACTTTCTAATGATTCTTGTCTGTGTGAATGGTGTCTAGTTTGTTAGGAGGACTGATATTTTTCATGGATAATATGGTCGATGATTTTCCAGTGGTGGGGACTAATCTTGGGTGATGCCGCATTTTACAAGAGATCTTGTGTGCCAATTCTCCCTTTGTGGGAAACTGTTAGGAAAAGATTATTTGCTTGCTGCAAAACTTCCTTGTGGATAGTCTGGATTATCAGAAACCGTTATGGTGGGTCTTATCGTTTATTTGTGACGTTGGCAGCAGTATAAAAATTGATACAAATGGTGTGTTGTGGTTGGCACCCTTAGAGAACTCCATGAAATTCAATGTCAACGGCTCAACCAAATGTTTTCCAGGGTTAGCAAGGTGTGTAGAGGTATTAAGAGATAGCAATGGAGTGCTTAGAGGCATGTTCTCTGCCCCCTTGGAATTTTACATTCCCTGAGCTTAAAGCCATCAGAATCTGCCTGGAGCTATTTTCAACATCTCAGTGGGTCGGTTTTATAGAATTGGTTGTTGAATATGATTCGAGGAAAGCGGTACATTGATTTGTAATAGGAACTCTCGTCTCTGAAGGTTAAGGGTCATTTTCAATAAGATTGGCCATTTTATTGTTAGCATCAAATTTTTAGGTTGATTGTTTAGTTGTTGTTTGTTAGGAATTTAGTTGTTGTTTATTAAAAGATTAGTAGCTTTTGAACAAGTCTTTTAAGAGAGTTGATTATTAAAATACGATTCTCTCACGTTTATGTTTAAGTGACATTATCAGTAGTGCTTTCAGATTTCTCTGATTTTATGGTTGTGTTTTTACCTATTTAAAGAGGTCATTTAGTGATGAATAAAATATTAGTTTTCTTTTCTCCATTAAAGGTATTCTCTGCAGATTTCATTTTATAATAGTGGTATCAGAGCGCCACAGAAGCAAACTGTGTGCCTGCAGCCATCCCACGCTTGGCTTTAGCCTTAGGTGTTCTTTTGTTTGGATTATTTGATGTTTTGTAAGATGCCTTGTTTGCAATGTCTGTTGGTTGTGGGATTGCAACACTCTATGTTGTTTCCATGTTCTTAGTTGCACTGTTTAAACCATTAATATATTAGTTCCTATTGAGCCAACGAAAAAAGAAAATCGTTGTGTTATCTTGATTTTCTAATGCGTTTTTTTGTTTTACAGGAGGCTGGGATTAATGTTATAGACAAAAAATACTTTCATATTTATCCACTGCGGGGTAAAATTGTCTTGATCATTACTGATTTAGATCTTGACGGGTCTCAAATCAAAGGGCATTTGATAAATTATTTTTTATTCACGCTAGCCATCGTTGTTGAGAGTTAAATCTTTCTTGCAGTTCTTTGTTACTCCAATCGTGAAGGTATGTACTTTTTGTCCAGAAATTTTACACGCTAAATGATGAAATGTTATAGCCTTTTCATTGTTTGTCATTTCTTTATATAGGTTACAAGCAATGAGAATGATAGAGTGGAGTATTTTGATTCCTTGTTTGATTACGAGAATTGGAGGAAAAGTATGGGGTTGAGGTGAAGGAATGGTCAATCATCTACTTGAAGGTTTGTCTTAAGTAGTATTGAATTACTCAGCTATCTATTGCTTATGATTTTGCAGCCTTACTTCATGTTTTTATTCAATGTAAGGGTTGGGAGCAAGCACAAACAAGAAGGAGAAAAATACTTTCAAGAAATGGAAAATCGCTTCACAAGAATTTGTATTTGAAGGCATTAAAGACCGACGCGCACTGAAACTAGCATTTAGTAAGAAAGGGGAGGGAAAGAGGAAAAAGTTGCTGGAGAACTATAAGGTTTTGACAAAGTCTTGTAGTTTATGACAACTTAAAATTGGATTCTAGATTTTAAATTGTGAAATTCATGATGTTGCAGTCTAACGACCGACTTGATCTCAGCGAGAAGAAAATAAGTTATTCCGACTTCATTAAAAAGGAATTTATTCATTTTTTATGCTTGATAACGAGAGATCAATCGCATTAGCTATTGATGGCTTTAAGCCTTATCAGCGCAAGATCCTTTTTTATTCATTTAAAAAAAGACTTAAGAGAAGGGATAAAGGTTTTAGAGTTTGTGGGTTATGTTTCAGAACATCCACGTTACCGCCATGGTGTACAAAGTTTACATGGTGCAATTATTTCAATGGCAAAATATTTTGTTGGTAGTAACAACATAAATCTTCTTATGGCTGGTGGAATATTTGGCACCCGCGACAAGGTTAGTTGATATTCATCTCGGTTTTGAAAATACTCTACTAATGCAAAGTCTGTTGATTTCACGTCACAGGGTGGCAAAGGTGCAGCACAACCTAGGTACTTATCTGTTCATCTTGCTCCCATTACTCGTTACTTGTTCCTGAAGGTTGATGATAGTTTGCTCGACTATTTGAAGATTGATGATCGTTTGGTAGAGCCTCGCTGGTAAATCTATTGTAACTAATATTTTTGCATCGAAACCATGTATGATATAAAGTTAATCTTGCTCTTTCTCACTTTTTAGTTATGCACCAATTTTACCATTGGTTCTTGTCAATGGGAGTGAAAGAATTAGGACAGGTTGGAGCTCTTTTGTTCCTAAATATGACCCAAGAGAAACAATGGCAAATTTGAATTCGTTGCTGGATAATAATGGTAATTTGAAAAAAGTAGTGCCCATAAAACCTTGGTATAAAGGTTTTGGAGGGGCGATTGACGAAGACCCTTCATCAAATTCCTCCTACGTTGTTACTGGAACCATAAAGACTGAAGGCTCAATTGTCAAAATCACAGAACTGCCAGTAGGTGTAAGTGTTGCCACATACAAGAAGACTTTGGATTCCATCGTGTCCAAAGATAATTTATTTGAGGTATTTTCTACTACTTTCAAAGCTCTTTCTTTTATTTAATAACTTTCATTGTGTATGGTTTTTCGAACTGCGAAGGTATGGGATATGATGAAACTGCAAGATTTTTGCTTTTTTACATTAAATATAAATACAAATCCACATATGTTTTTCAAGCTTACATGCCATTCATTGAATCCATATTTCATATTGTATTTTATAAATAAAAGTCAAACATTTTGAAAATTTAAGGCACAACTTTTTTGTATGCGGCAGAAATTCATTGAGGATGCTATTGAACAACAAATATCAGAGAAGGAGATAAAACTAAAGTTTATGGAGCATATTACAGATCGGAAACTTAATGCTCATATGTAAAAGCCTCGTGTATTGGCTTACTTGGAAGAAGCTTTCCCTGAAGCAACAGAGCGCGATTATGACTTTCTATTCTTTGTGACAATCACTGATCTAATGGTTGAGAAGTTCCATTAGCTTTGTTCCAGAAAAGATAAACTGAAGAAGCAACTTGAAGGATTGAAAGGATCCACAGTAGAGTCTTTATGACATAAGGATCTTGATGAATTTCTTACAGGACTTACGGTAAGAATCAGTTTTTTTTGTTAAATCTAGTGCTTGTTATACACGGTTTATGATATTTTCTTTCTTTTTTGTGTAAATCAGAAGCAAGACAAAGGTTATCAAGAAGACCAAAGCCAAGGCAGAGGTAAGGGTTTGAGATTATTTTGGCTAAAAGTTTATGTTCTCGTGAAAATTGACAATGGTTTCCACTCAGTTCAAGTAGAAAAAGCTATTCATGATGGCTGCGGTAGTATTAAGACAAGAGAAAATGGCCACCATTCACCGTTCACCGTCTCATCACCGTTCAACCACCATGGTCGCTCTGATACCATGTGAGAAAGCGGTCATGGTGGCCGAACGGTGATAAAACGGTAAACGATAAACGGTGGTAATGTGAGATGAGTGTTTGTTTAGTGTTAGAGAAATTATAATAGCAAAGTGAATG
Organism: Hibiscus trionum; assembly: GCA_030270665.1. Classification (NCBI taxonomy): domain Eukaryota; kingdom Viridiplantae; phylum Streptophyta; class Magnoliopsida; order Malvales; family Malvaceae; genus Hibiscus; species Hibiscus trionum. The sequence continues at coordinate 4,960,084 of BSYR01000021.1, read as the reverse complement.
TGATTTCTTTTGATTAAACAAATGGCCAAAGATAACTAAAACCCAATACATTGACTTGATATTTATAACCTAAACTCTAACAAATTCTACAACAGCCCAACTAATTCTAATAACAAACTAACAACTAATTAACAACTAATTAGTCATTAGTCTAACATTCACCCTACTTCTCTTTCTGACCTCTTTGAAAATTTTGAAAGTTTAATTGCACTAGTGAGATGAAATGGCATTACACACTACTTTTCTTCTTTCTTAACTTCAAAGTCTAAACTGTTGAGATGCTAAACGAATAATATGTTATGAACAATCACAGTGAGCTATAGAGCTGGTACACGAAAAGAAAAATGCTTTCTTCCCTCAATCACCATTCTTTCATCCGAAATTCCTTTAGAAACAAAATCTGTTTTTCTTACTTGGTGGTTTATTGAGAATCGAAGGTGTTCTTCATCCTTTCGTTCTTATTAACTTACCTTTTTGTCCTACAATTTTTTTTCATTCGAAATTCCTTCAGAAATCTGACAGTAACTGAACCTTCATGTAGCACTAGTGGCCAGTATTAACAACAACACCAATTGAGAACCAATTACCACATAACTCAACGGTAGTCTCAGAGATCCTAATAACAGGTGAAGACTAAAAAACAACATATCCCACTAACCAAGCAACTAGAAGAATCCAACACCAACAATAGACATGAATTAATCAAAAATGCGTGTAACCAGTAGATCACATGAACACAAAAAGAATCTGTGACCAAGACATGTAATTATCCAGTGATTCACAAGGGCAAGAATAGTAGTCATATCACAATTTGAGCAGCAACATATGCCCCAACTCCAATGAACCACAATTCAACACCTTATCAACCACCTTATCAGTAACTCAACCAATGAACCACAATTCAACACCATGCAAAACTAACAGCCTAATCTAACTCTTAACGAATAGTATCAATAGGATTTCTTCGGACTTAAACCACCATAACAACAATTTTCCAATATCATTAGGAGAATAGAATTATCGTTCAATCATGAAATGCTCCATCAATGAGAACCGAACAAGAAGCCAGCATTCAAAATAGCATAAGTAGTAGCAGTGAAACTTGAAGATTCATATCAGCAGGAACAGACATACATGCCAACAACAACCAATTTTGAAGTAATTAGCACATAGCTCAATAATACTCCATGAATGATTGAAGTAAATGAAACAAAAAATTGAAGTACCGAATCAGATAATGAGAACCACATAATTGTCGAGCAATTGAGCATATGATGAACATCGGTGCAAAAACAATCAGATCAAAGTACTGTGTACCAAATCAACCAATTGCAACTCAAATCCAGGTTAGGGGATGAATCTCAGAAAAATCAACTATAATTGCACATCAAAAAGTAGATCTACTAACCAAACTGGCCAACACTAGCAACAACGACAATGAGTTGAAAAACGGTGATCGAATCACTGTGTTACTGATGTGTCGCTTCAAAATGGGAAAAGAATTCTAATAGACAAAGGAAACGAAGAAAGCAATCATTGTGCTACTGATGGTTGACGAACAAGATGGCAGCGACAGCGGAAGACAAATGGTGCTAAGATCACAACCGGCGAACATGGCGAATCAACAAACTAGATCTGAAATCGAAAGAAAAACTTGAAACGAAAAAGAAAGAAAGGAGAATAACATGCCAATGAACAGCATCTGAACAATAGCAGAAGAAAAATAAACGGCGTCAGGACCGTCGGCTCTGATACTATGTGAGAAAGCGACCATGGTGGCCGAAAGGTGATGAGACGGTAAACGGTGAACGATGATAAGAGGAGATGAGTGATTGTTTAGTGTTAAAAAAATAATAATAGCAAAAGGAATGTGATTTCTATTGATTAAACAAATGGCCAAAGATGACTAAAGCCAAATACATTGACTTGATATTTATAACTTAAACTCTAACAAATTCTACAACAGCTCAACTAATTCTAATAACAAACTAACAACCAATTAACAACTAATTAGTCATTAGTCTAACATTCAGTACGCGGTATTTCGATTGTTTTATTTGTTGCCTCGAGCATTTTAAGTTCGTATAGAACTAATCAATATCTAACATCTCATATACATGTGTTTCTTATATAACACGTAAACAAATCTTCCATGCATTTCTTAATATAACTCACCTCCAACTCCAATATGGATTCGGGGACTCTGGATCTTGATTTTGTTTTGATATGGAAAATAAGGGTTCCTCCAAAAGTCAAAAGCTTTCTTCGGTTTCTTAGAAGCATGGGAATTCCATGGGAAGATAACCAATGTCAATGTTGTTGGTGTGTCACAGAACTTGAGAATGTGGACCATTTATTTGTAGGATTTAGTTTTTCTAGCAGTTCTTGGGAACTGTTTTGTGCTCGGTGGAATGTGCAGTGGATTTAACCCGTTGATGTTGAGAACTTGTTTGTCTTTTGCTTTAAAACTAATTTTTCGGGTATTAAAAGGATTGTATGGTTGATTATGTTGGGAGCAGCATTATGGTGCGTGTGGTTGTCGAGGAATGAGAAAGTGTTCAATAACAAATATGTAATGTCCTGAGTTTAGGGTTTGGGAGTTCAGACCGAGATCCGAGAAATATTTGTCAATCGAGTTTTGGGGTTCGGGTTAACTTTAAATGAAAATGGTTTCATAAAAGAGTTTTAAATTAAATTGGATTTTTAAAGAAATAAATAGTAATAATAATAAAACAAAATAATGGATTTTTATTGAATAAGGGGGTTTTAAAATAAAAGGGAAATAAAATAGTATATTTCAAAAAAAATATCCACGCTCTTTCTTCTTCCCTTTCCAATCCTTTTTCACGTTAAAAATGTCCTAAGCATGGCCACCATCCATTTTCACCAATCTTCACTTTTTTGAAGGATTTAAAGAGGTAAACAACTTGGATCTCACTATTCTCTTCATTTCAATCTTGCTTGTAGCTTTTCCTTCCCAAAAGCTTGATGATTTCTCAAGTTCTCTCATTTTGGGTAAAATGGGTTTTTGAGGTGTTTAAAGCAAATTTTGTTAAAACAATGATTTGGGTGAGCTTTAAACCATATTTTGAGTATAAAATAATGTTAAGATGATGGGTTTAACAAGAAATCCTAAAATGAAATAAATGGGTAAATTTTGAGTTAGGGAAATATGGGTTTTTGGGTTGTTTATGGTTGGAAATGATTCCTGAGAGGTTTGTGGTTGTGTATTGATGATTTTGAAGCTTTCGGGTATGTTTAAGATGTTAAAATGATGAAGTTATGGTTGATTTTCGGTTAGAGTGGAAATGTGAATGGTTTTGGTTAGTTTCGGGTAGAGATCGAGAATGGTTGTTGTCGAATTGTGATAGGGTTGATTTCAGTGGGTTTGATTGTTAAAAAGTGTGTTAACTCCTTGTTTTGATTTGAGTAGAAGCGGAAGATAGAGATTTGGGTACATTAGACACGATACCCGGTGTTGCGGAGGCTTAAAATCAGTGTTTCGGCTATCGTTGAGTTCCATCGGTGAGTGGAAATGTCTTTGAGGGTTTAGGTTGTGCTTGAAAGGCCAACCTAAGCTCGAGAGTAAGTATTAAATGTTTATGTTTTACTTTTCCGGAATTCTATACTTCAATCTTGTTATGTATTGTTGATATGAGATGAGATGAATGTGTGTATTTGATAAATGTGTGTGATGTTGTTATAGTTGGATTACATGGTGTATGAGTATTGGCAAGTATGAGAGTCTTACCGGTATAATTGGTCGACCATAGGGTTAGAGTGCACTAATAAAATTCGCGTGTGGCCCTAGTGATGTAAGATGCCATTATGGAGGAGTACGGTGATGTAAGATGCCACCATAAGCTTTATTAATAAACCTCGGTGATGTAAGATATCATCGTGAGTCTTGTTGTTCTTATAGATTCGGTGATGTAAGATGCCATCGAATCCAATCCGTGTATCCGAGTAATGTAACCATAGTTGCCAATACACTTTTTGTGCTAAAAGATTGAATGTTATCATGTTGGTGGTTGAGAGCTATGCTATGTTGTTATATGTTGATGCATTGCTTGATGTAAGATGCCAAGCATATGTAGGATTGTTGATAATCATGTGGATGGATTTTCGTGCTTGTGGATTTACGTTGTGGTTTTGTTTTTCATCTCATAAATGGTTTTATTAAAACTACATTGTTGTAGTAGTGGTTTTGAGCACCACTCACTAAGCTCTTATGCTTACGCGCTCCTTTCCAACAATGCATATCGTTAGTGATCCGAAAAGCAAAGGAAGGCGAGGGAAAGACTCCGGTGATTGTAGCTTAAGCTCAAGTATGATTTTAAGTTGTAATAATATATTAGCAATGGGAATACTTGCTTTTGTAGTTATGGTGGTTGTTGTGAACTCTCATGTGTTTAATCATGTTGCTACATGTTTTAAATGTCGAAACCACACTATGTTTAGACTCGTTTTGGCTTTTGGTTAAATGCCTTGTGTTTTAGTGTTAGTGCTTTGAATTGAAGTGTTCTTTTGGGCTTTTGAGTTGAGATTCATGTTTGTGTGTATGTATGATCGGGACGTGTTTTTAGGGTGTTTTGCCTCTAAAATAGTTGCCTTAAGTTGTATGGATGTTTAGAAGACAATTGGGTGCTTGTATGTGAGTTGTGTTGTTTCCTCCTTACGCTTAAAAGTGTAGAAACTAGTCTTTCTGGGTAGGGCGTATCGATACGCTCAAGGGCAATATCGATACGGTCCCCTGTTTTAAGTCTATCATATCGATACGAATGGGCGTACTGATACCGTTTTGGGTCTCTGGAAATCTGAGATTTTGACGAGAAATTGGGGTATCGGTACGGTCCTTGAAGTTGACTTTGGGAGTTTGACCATTTAGGGCGTATCAATACGCTCAAGGGCAGTATCGATACGGTCTCTTGGAGTTGATCTTGGGGAGTTTGACTGTTGCAGGCGTATCAATACGAACCCTAGGTGTATCGATACGACCTGCGGAAAATTCATAAAAATGTTACATCTGATGTCTGTCTTGCTTGGTTCGTGTTCGTGTTTGCTTTTCCGCTGCATGTCACCTCACATAGGTTAAAGATGACATTTAGACAAGATAAATTTTTAAAATAAAAAATTTAGGGTGGCTAATAATAGTGAGGCCTTAACGGGTTTCGCTTCGATTTGCTCCGTGTATCCCGTTCGGTTTGGTTTGATAACTAGGCCGAGTTGAGGGGTTACAAAATCTACCAATCTGAAGGATCTATTGTTTTATTCCCAGCTTCGAGCACTCCCCTGGATAAAGTCCACTAGGGATGAATGGATTCTTAATATTGAAGGATGGTGGGAGTCTCCGGGATGCGGACTGTTTGCAAGCACAAGTTTTGACACTGTTGCTCTTGATTGGGAACTTCCGTTTGCAGGTCTTGTTAAATTTAATATCGATGGCTTCGCAAAAGACGGTGAGGCAGGTTGTGGTGGTGTGTTAAGGACTGAGGGAGGAGTATTCGAGCAATTTTTTCAGGTCCTATTGAGAGTCAGGGGTAGGATTTTGCAGTTATTGTTGCATTTAAAATAGCATTGGAAATTTTCTTAGAAGTCAAGTGGGGCTGCGAGGACAATTTTGCTTATCGAAACTGATTCCAGAATGGTATTAAGTTGGCTCCAAAACACGCTCCACAGACCTAGGCGATGGTGGCAGATTTTTGTGGCTGTGAATAAATTAGTTAGTAAAATCTCAAATGTTCAATTCTGGCACGTCGACAGGAATAGCAACCATATGGCGGCTTGCCTTATCAAGGACGGGATGCAACGCCAATCGATTTGCAAGGCTTGGTGGTGACTTAGACGAGGTGTATATGCAGGAAGGTGCTCCCACTGTTAATTGGTAATCTGGTCTGGCGTAAATAAAATGGTGAGGCCTGGTCTTGCATAGTTATTTGGTGTGTAGTTTAAAGTTATCTTTTCCTTGGCCAAGTTTGGTTTATTTAGAACATGGTGTGAAATTTGGAATGCTTAGACTAGGTGTATTGCAGGCTATGAATTTTCATGTTGCATTATACCTGTATGTGTTGTATTTTTTTTCTATTTAGGTTTAAAGAGGTTTTTAACGAGGTGCACATATTAGGTTAAGGCAATATGTCTCTATCAATAAAATTATGTTTGTCTAGCAAAAAAAAATCGAGAGCATGGTCTTTAGTGAGCTCGGACTTAGTTCTCCAAGCAAGGACAGAGTTTGGATCAGATCAAGTCTCAGCATATGCAAATTCATTTTGATCCCTCCCTATAACTTTTCCAGTTGAACCTTAAGCTTCGGAATTTCATTCGTGGCAGAATACATTCAGTTATGTTTGTGAGATTTTTCTTGGTACCTTAACATGTCGCATTTCTCTTAGCGTTAGCCCCCAAATGATTATATGTAATAAATTGATAACGTCAGAGGATTTGTTTAGTTTAGGGTTTAGAGCTTAGAGATTCTAATGTAGAGGTTTAGAATTTAGAGTTTATAGTTACACTTTAAGTTTAGAGACTGGGTTTATGTTTAGGGTAATATTACTAGGGATTTAGGTTTTAACCTATAAACTCTAAATTTTAACCTTAAACTATAAATTTTACCTACAACCACTAAATTCAAAACTATTATACTTAAACCATTAAGTAGTGTCCATAAACTCTAAAACTAAAAGGCGTAAACAAATTTCCTATGGGCTTATTTTTCGACATGTGCAAAGGGTTTGTAACAGGGTCATTGATGGTCTTGCAAAGATGGAATTGACCGGGAGCATGGAGGGTGAGTTTTATAATGACCCACCGATGATTCTTGTGACTCTTTCTATGAGGATGCACATTCTTAGTATGGGTTTTTGGGTCGGTTATTGTCGAGTTGAGCTCGGTGGTTAATTTCTTTTTTTTTTTTTTGAGTTATTTCATATTTAAAACAATTTGTTATTCGTATTACCATGTGTACTTTTTTTCTCTATCTAGATTTAATGAGGCAAATGGTGACGGTAGTATCATTTTTTAACACAAAAAAAATAATTACACAATAGTTAATGCTCGATACATTACAGTAATTTTGTTTTTTAATTAATACATCACAAAAATAAATAGAAAGAATAAATTTTAAATTTTGCGGGTTGGGTCGCGGGTTAAATTTGGATGAATCTACCCTACAGACATTACTTATTTTAAATTTGGGCTAAATTTATGATTTAACCTTAGTCTCGTCTACTAGGTAGGGGTGTTCATATCCGGGTATCCTAAATTTCGGGTACCCAGAATTTTCGGCTACCTAAAAGTCGGCCCATACTCGCAAATTTCGGGTACTCAGTTTACTTTTTTATACTTTTTTAAATTTATTTCAAAAAAAATACATAGGAAACACGTAAAATTTCATGATATATATTTCAAACACAAAAATTATTGATTTGAGGTTAGTTTTAAGAGAGAAATATTTGGATATATATATATATGTATATATATTAAAGTTTATCGACAAAAAAAGTATTAAAAATATTAATTTCGATCATAATTTTTCTTTCAACTCTTATATTGACAAATTAATATAAATATTTTTGAAAAATTGTAAACTTAAAAGTATATAATACAAGTACAAAAAGAAGTTATGGATTTAAAATTAATTTTAAAGAAAAATAATAAGAAACATAAACTAAAAATAGAATTCAAAATATAAAATATATAAATATTAAAATTAGCGGGTCGGGTACCCGGTTATTAAAAAAATTCAGCCCTGACCCGGACCAACTACCCGGAAAAAATTGTGGGTCGGGTACCCGGCCCGAAAAATTTGGGTACTTTAATATATATATACCCGGTAAATTTTAATCGGGTCGACGGGTCGGGTAGTTCGGGCCGGGTATTCTTGAACACCCCTACTACTAGGACTACTTGTTGGGTTCAAATTAAAAAAGAAATTAAAACATTTAGTCTTTCATATTTATACATTCGATCAATTTAGTCCTAATTCGAAACAATTCATTAAATTTAGCCCTCGTTATTTATGCATTCTTTCAATTTGGTCCTTAAAGCAATTCCAAAGTATGGTAACATGATAAATAATTACAATTAAATTTTTATAAGAACTCGAAAACTCGACTCGAACCGAAAAAATTTCAAATAAAGTTTGAGTTGTAAAATATGACGCGTCAACTCGAATAACTCGAAATTTTTTTACTCGACTCAATCGAACGCTCATCTCTATTATAAGATATGACGCGTCAACTCGAATAACTTGATATATTCGAATATTTTAAATTATTATTTTCTTTTAAATTAAATAGTTTTTAAAATAGAATATTTAATATTTTTATATTTAAATCACATCGAATATTTAATAACTACTTTAAATATTCAATTTAATTTAAAAATATTCGATTTAAAAAAAAGATTGATTTAAAATATTCGAATATTTAACATCTTTTAAATATTCGAATATTTAATATCTTTTAAATATTTGAATATTTAATAACTATTTTAAATATTTAAATATTTTAAATCAATCTTTTTCTTGTAAATCGAATATTTTACAACTACACATTACTTGGTGAAATCACAACATGAGAATACTAACAGCAGAAGCTAGCATGTATACGGTCGACACATCAGATGATCAGAGACTAACAACTCTTGACCTTGGACCGTTTGATGAACAGCTTTCTGCCTCTGATGCATAGATTTCAATCTTGCCATAACCCCATTTCTAATACATACAAGCTCTTGTAGTCTATAACAGTGACTTCATCCTCAGGTGCATCTAAGTCTTGATAACTGCATGAAATAAACAGGGTAAGCTTCACAAATCTGGTTGTAGAAGAGAAACACCGTACAATACTAAAATAACCTAGGAAAACTTCATCTAACTAATAATAAATTTTAAAACATAGCTTGGTTACATTAGTTCAAGGGAACTGCTCAGAAACAATGAGTTCAAGCGTAAAAAGGAAAAAGAATGGACTGTGATGGCCCGTGAGCATATTGCAATGTCGATATAGGTTTTAGAAGGTGAGGAACGGCATTTGATATTACATTAGTTACATGGAACACTGGAGTCAGCATCCGATACGTAATTGTCAAGTTCCCCATGACATTTCTAAAAAATCCATTGGAGGAGAGGAATAACATAGATCCCAACACAAAAATTAAAATATATTTTGAACTAATAAAATCACAAAATTTAGAAACAGAAACTGAATTGTCTTATTTTGTATTCAAGAAGACAAGTATTAAGGTTAAGTACTGCAAGTAAAATAGTTTCCATGCATCCCAAGGTTTTCAAACAGTTTCAAGCAAATTTACCTTCTTATACGACGAGGATCCTGTTGGAAGCCAGCAGGCAAAAGAAAGGGGGTCGGTCCAGGGCGTGATGTGAGCACATCAGTTCAGAACAAACAAGCTGATCCGGAGGTCTTACCAACAGAACCCATCACTCGTTCTAAGGCTTAGAACATAGGCTTTATAATGTGTTGCATGCTGATATGTGACATACATATACTATACTATTTATATAAGTGTGTTTGCTATGTATATATTATGTTAAGTGTGTTTTAGATAAGTTTGCCAGCTTATAATATTTTATGTTAAGCTATGTTAGCTTGTTGTGTGTTAAAACAATAAGGGTGCATTGTTTTGTAGCTTGCTTGAATGTTTTCAATAAGTTTACAATGCTCTGAGTGTGTTTGTTTTGTTTTCATATAGTTACAATAAAAGGGCAGCAGCTCAAAGGCTTAAACTTAGCTCGGATGAAGCTCACGGGAGTGTACGTAGCTCATCTTCAGCTCAAAGGAGTATAGGCAGCTCAACTCAGCTCACTTCACTCCCAACTAGCTGAATTCAGCTTGTTTCAGCTCCAGTCAGCTCAACTTTAGCTCCACTAGCTCAACTCCAGCTAACAAGTCCAGAAGCAGCTCAAAGGTGTCCTACATATGGGAGAGTGTCCTACAAGCATGTGAGCAACATGTGGGGCGTCCTACATCTCATCAAGCATGTGCACGGCATGTGTGGACAGAATGTGCACGTGTGTGCAAGCATGTGGCAGATTTGAAGCAATTTGGGCTCCATTTTGAAGAGAAGTTATCAGCCACCTTTCTTTTGAAATTTGAACACATTTAACATGTGTTAATTTCGTTCAAACTCAGCCACAAATTATCATCACATGTGCTGCAATTTGGGGGAGGTTATTGGCAGATTTCTTTTGCATTTTTAAACACATTTAACATGTGTTTATTTTCAATTCAAACTCAGCCACTAATTTGGGCGCCCTCTCCCTTGTTTTTCCCTATATATATTTGTTAAATTTGTATGAACAAGGTTAGACAATTTTTATGAAACAAAAGTATTGTGAGTTTTTCTCTCAATTTCAGTTCTTCATTGAACTTCTTTGGCATTTTCAGACTTTGTTTGATTGTGTCATCCTCCTTGATACTTCGGGTTCCTAGATCGCTATCTAGAGGGTCCAAGTCCGTTGGCGAAGAACGTATTCGATTCGGGTCCGCTCAGTATATTGTTCGGGTTCTTTCGAGTTCCACGTCTCGTTAATTTCCAGCAACTTCAACACCAATTTTCTGCCATTTTAGTCATTCATTTGCTGCCATGAAAGCCCTTTGAAGCATTCATCAACATTTGAATTTCGAAACTGCCAGAAAATTCCTTCTTCTCATTTCCTTCTTTATTTTCATTTTTTTTGTTCTTGTTGTTTTAACATCATTCTAACATTCATAACATTGTGTTATTGCAGATACATGCTTGCTACAATCCTAGATCCGTTACAAACAAAGGACCGTTGTTTCTGAAGCAACGTACCCCTTTATCATATGGTAATCAGAGCTTTGGTCGGATTATAGCACTTTCTGCACTACAAGAAATCAAAAAAATAATACAAAAGTAAAAAAAAATCGAAATTCTGAAAGAAAAAAAGTCAAAGTCAAAGTTTGACCAGAAAAGTCCAAGTAAAAAAAATCGAAAAAAAAATCAAAAAATATCAGATTCGACAAATTAGTGTTGTTTACATCTTATATTGTTGTTTGGATCAAAAAAATGATGAAAAATGTCTTTGTTTACCGTGGAATGCTTCAAAATCACCCGAAACAACATGTTCTTGTTTGTTCGGTGATAGGGTTGTGGTAAGCATTTCTTTTGCAGTAAGTACTTTGTTTTTTCCTTTCTTTCACTTCATTTTAAGCTTTAATTCCAGCCATTTTCTTATTTTGTTTCCAGCCTTTGTTTTTGTTCAATTAAACAGCCCTAAACTCCGTTTAACCTTTGTTCTATCATTTGTGCATTTATATCTTGGAGTTGACAGATAATAAGTTTGAAGGGTCTGATTAGTTTCTTAAAGAACTGTTTGCGAGAGAACGAGTGGAAAAGGCATTTGAGTGTTGTGAGAACAGAAGGGGAGACAAAAAAAGCCATTCAAGAGCATTCTCCCGAGTGAAACACGAGCGCTGAGTATTATCTTTTGAGTGCACTGTTCTTTTGAGTGATACGTGAGAATTTGATTGTGTGTGCAGTGAGGGACTTTAATTTTCGTTTTTACTAACCTATTGTTTTATTTTCTTGTGTTTTGTGTTATAATGACAGGAAGTGATGATCGTAGTCCCGGTGGAGGTAATCCACCAGATTTGCAAATGCAGGCTCTTACTAGAACTTTGCAACAATTGTTAGATCGAGCATTGGAGCCTATTCAGTCTCATTTGGATAGAATAGATGGGGGTGGTTCCCAATCTGTCCAAAATGAGAATAATGATGAGAATGACGTCGAACATTCACCTAGAGTGAACCATCGTGCAGGACAAGTTATTGATGACAATTTGACTAACATTAAGGTTGATATCCCTTCTTTTCAGGGACGGACAGATCCGGATGCATATCTTGCTTGGGAAAGAAAGGTTGAACATGTGTTCGAGTGTTACAATTATTCCGAACAAAAGAATGTCCGTTTGGCTGCGATGGAATTCACTGATTATGCCTTGATATGGTGGGATCAGTTGTTGATCAGTCGGAGACGTGCCGACGAGGGTCTTGTGGCTTCATGGACTAAAATGAAGCGTATCATGTGTAAGAGGTTTGTTCCTTCTCATTATCATCGTGATTTGTTTCAGAAATTGCAAACTTTGAAACAGGGGAATCGGGGTGTTGAAGATTACTACAAGGAGATAGAGATGGCCATGATGCGAGCCAACATCGTCGAGGATCGTGAGGCGACGATGGCACGTTTCCTTGCAGGTTTGAATTCTGAAATTTCCAACGTTGTTGAATTACAGCATTATGTTGAGTTGGATGACATGGTGCACATGGCAATTAAAGTTGAAAGACAACAACGAAGGAAGTCTTCAAACCGAGGTAATACTCCTTTTAAGTCATTTTCAAATAATTTAAATGCCCTTAACAATTTCAGGAAACAAGCACCACCACCACCACCACCATTTCAGAATCGAGATAAAGCCGAATCTAGCAAACCGAAGGCACCTACTACTGAGGGTAGGCGTGACAAGCAGGTGGTGTCACAGGAGCGTTCGAGAGACATCCTGTGCTTCAAGTGTTTAGGACGAGGACACATTGCCAGTCAGTGCCCCAACCGGAGGACCATGTTGATGTTAGAGAATGGTGAGATCGAGTCTGAGTCTGAGGAAGACACCCAGGACCCCCCCTATGGAGGTTGCAGATGATGATGACGAGGAGGTGCAATTGTTTGCCACCAGAGAAGCACTTGTTGTCAAGAGAAGTCTGCAGACACAACCGATCCAGAACGAGCAACAGTGAGAGAACATCTTTCATACGAGATGTCTTGTGAATAATAAGGTATGTGTTGTAATTATCGATGGTGGTAGTTGCACTAATGTTGCTAGTACTGTGATGGTTAAAAAGCTAGGTTTACCGACGACGAAGCATCCCAATCCTTACAAGCTTCAGTGGCTGAATGACGGTGGAGAGATTCGAGTGACCAAGCAGGTTTTGGTGCCATTTGCCATTGGGAAGTACAAGGACGAAGTACTTTGTGACGTAGTTGCAATGGATGCGAGTCATTTGCTGTTGGGTCGTCCGTGGCAGTTTGATAAAAAGACGACTCATGATGGTTTCAAGAACATGTATTCTTTTATGCATGAAGGTAAAAAGATAACTTTGGCTCCTTTGACACTGAGTCAAGTTCAGGAGGATCAAGCGAGATTGCGAAAGAATGCTGAAGAAGTTCGTGGGAAAAAGAAGATGAACGTGTATGCAAGCAGCAAAGAAATCAGGAAATGTCTTTCCTCTCAGCGGTTTGTTTATATTTTATTGTTTAAGGATTATTGTTTACTGTCTGAGTTTCCGAGTGATTTGCCTGCTTCTGTGTCATCTCTTTTGCAGGAATTTAAGGATGTGTTTCCGAATGAAACACCGAAAGGATTGCCACCCCTTCGTGGCATTGAGCACCAGATTGATTTCATTCCAGGTGCTACTATTCCGAACCAGCCAGCTTATCGAACCAACCCCGAAGAGACGAAAGAACTTCAAAGACAGATTACAGAGTTGATGGACAAGGGTTACATTCGAGAGAGCTTGAGTCCGTGTACTGTTCCGGTACTGTTGGTGCCGAAGAAAGATGGTTCTTGGAGGATGTGCGTAGATTGTCGAGCTGTGAATCAGATCACAATTAAGTATCGGCATCCCATTCCAAGATTTGATGATATGTTGGACGAGCTTTGCGGAGTCGTCATCTTCTCCAAAATTGACCTAAAGAGCGGTTATCATCAGATTCGCATGCGAGAAGGCGATGAGTGGAAGACAGCCTTCAAAACGAAGCTAGGTTTGTACGAATGGTTAGTAATGCCTTTTGGGTTAACTAATGCACCTAGTACTTTCATGCGTTTGATGAATCATGTTCTACGACCTTTCATTGGTAGGTTTTGTGTTGTTTACTTCGATGACATTTTGATTTACAGTAAAACTTTACCAGATCATGCAGAGCATTTGAAAGCTGTTTTGCAGGTTTTACGAGAAGAACGTTTGTTTGGTAACCTAGAGAAGTGTGTGTTTTGCACTAACAAACTTACATTTCTTGGTTACATTGTTAGTGAACATGGTGTGGAAGTCGATCCTGAGAAAATCCGAGCAATTCAGGAATGGCCACGACCGACATCGATTACTCAGGTCAGATCTTTTCATGGTTTAGCGAGTTTTTACCGTCGGTTTGTCCCTAACTTCAGTTCTATTACCGCCCCTTAACCCCGATCGTTAAGAAGAATTCGAGCTTCTTGTGGGGTAAAGAACAGGAAGATGCGTTTCTGAACATTAAGGATTGTTTGACTAGAGCACCAGTGTTAGCCTTGCCTAATTTTGATAAAACTTTTGAGATTGAATGTGATGCATCTGGCATAGGTATAGGCACTGTTTTAATGCAGGAAAAGAGACCTATAGCATACTTTAGTGAGAAACTAAGTGGAGCTACATTGAATTATCCTATTTATGACAAAGAGATGTATGCATTGATTAGGTCTTTAGAGACTTGGCAGCATTACTTGTTGCCTAAGGAGTTTGTCATTCACACCGATCATGAGTCTTTGAGATACATAACGAGTCAGCATAAATTGAACAAAAGACATGCAAAATGGATTGAATTTTTAGAGTCTTTTCCTTATGTCATTCGTTACAAGAAAGGGAAAGAAAATGTTGTTGCTGATGTGTTATCACATAGGTATGCCCTGTTGAGTTATTTAGATTCACATTTGATTGTGTTTGCATATATTAGAGAGTTGTATTCTAATGATCCTGATTTTCGTGATAAGTATGTTGCTCGTGAAAAAGGTGCAGATGGAAAATTTTACAGGCATGATGGTTATCTTTTCAAAGAAAATAGGATATGCATTCCACAGGGTTCGATGCGTGACATTCTGATATGCGAGGCACATGAAGGTGGTTTGATGGGTCACTTTGGAGTCACCAAGACATTACATACCTTGAAGGAGCATCTGTTCTGGCCCAAGATGCGTCGCGATGTTGAAAGGTACTGTGATCGTTGTGTGACTTGCAAGAAAGCAAAGTCGAAGGTTTCACCACACGGTATGTACTTACCTTTACCTATTCCTGAATCCCCTTGGACTGACATTTCTATGGATTTTGTTTTGGGATTGCCTCGAACTAGGACTGGTAGAGATAGTGTGTTTGTTGTGGTTGATAGATTCTCTAAGATGGCACATTTCATTGCATGCCATAAGACTGATGATGATGTTAATGTGGCTAACTTGTTCTTTAGAGAGATTGTTCGTTTACATGGTATTCCTAGGTCGATTGTTTCTGACAGGGATGTAAAGTTTTTGAGTCACTTCTGGAGGACTCTTTGGAGCAAACTAGGTACGAAACTTATGTTTTCTACTACTTGCCATCCCCAAACTGATGGAAAAACTGAGGTTGTTAATCGTGTTTTATCTACTTTACTTCGTTCCATCATTAAAAAGAACATTAGGACTTGGGAGGATTGTTTGCCACATGTTGAATTTGCATATAATCATGCCATTCATTCTGCTACTAAGATGTCACCATTTGAGGTTGTTTATGGTTTTAACCCCATTACGCCTCTAGATTTGTTACCTCTGCCACAGGAACAAGTGACGAACAGGGACGGTCAAGCGAAATCAGAATATGTCAAGAAGTTACATCAGCAAGTGAAGGAGAATCTTGAGCGAAGGACTCAGCAATATGAAAAGCAAGCAAACAAGGGAAGAAAGCGAGTCACCTTCGAAGTTGGAGACTGGGTTTGGGTTCATTTCCGAAAGGAAAGATTTCCAGCCCAAAGGCGGTCCAAAATGTTACCGCGCGGAGATGGTCCTTTCCAGGTGTTGGCGAAAGTGAACGACAATGCCTACAAGATAGACTTACCGGGAGATTATAATGTGAGTGCCACTTTTAATGTTTGTGACTTAACCCCTTTTGATGACTCTACAGATTTGAGGTCAAATGCTTTTTCAAGAAAGGGGGGATGATGTGAGCACATCAGTTCAGAACAAACAAGCTGATCCGGAAGTCTTACCAACAGGACCCATCACTCGTTCTAAGGCAAAGAAATTCAGAGAAGCCCTTTTTCTTACTTGTTCTACAACTCCTGATTCATTCGAGCATGTTCATGCCTTAGAACATAGGTTTTATAATGTGTTGCATGTTGATATGTGACATACATATACTATACTACTTATATAAGTGTGTTTGCTATGTATATATTATGTTAAGTGTGTTTTAGATAAGTTTGCCAGCTTATAATATTTTATGTTAAGCTATGTTAGCTTGTTGTGTGTTAAAACAATAAGGGTGCATTGTTTTGTAGCTTGCTTGAATGTTTTCAATAAGTTTACAATGCTCTGAATGTGTTTGTTTTGTTTTCATATAGTTACAATAAAAGGGCAGCAGCTCAAAGGCTTAAACTTAGCTCGGATGAAGCTCACGGGAGTGTACGTAGCTCATCTTCAGCTCAAAGGAGTATAGGCAGCTCAACTCAGCTCACTTCACTCCCAACTAGCTGAATTCAGCTTGTTTCAGCTCCAGTCAGCTCAACTTTAGCTCCACTAGCTCAACTCCAGCTAACAAGTCCAGAAGCAGCTCAAAGGTGTCCTACATATGGGAGAGTGTCCTACAAGCATGTGAGCAGCATGTGGGGCGTCCTACATCTCTTCAAGCATGTGCACGGCATGTGTGGACAGAATGTGCATGTATGTGCAAGCATGTGGCATATTTGAAGCAATTTGGGCGCCATTTTGAAGAGAAGTTATCAGCCACCTTTTTTTTTTTAAATTTGAACACATTTAACATGTGTTAATTTCGTTCAAACTCAGCCACAAATTATCATCACATGTGTTGCAATTTGGGGGAGGTTATTGGCAGATTTCTTTTGCATTTTTAAACACATTTAACATGTGTTTATTTTCAATTCAAACTCAGCCACTAATTTGGGCGCCCTCTCCCTTGTTTTCCCTATATATATTTGTTAAATTTGTATGAACAAGGTTAGCCAATTTTTATGAAACAAAAGTATTGTGAGTTTTTCTCTCAATTTCAGTTCTTCATTGAACTTCTTTGGCATTTTCAGACTTGTTTGATTGTGTCATCCTCCTTGATACTTCGGGTTCCTAGATCGCTATCTAGAGGGTCCAAGTCCGTTGGCGAAGAACGTATTCGATTCGGGTCCGCTCAGTATATTGTTCGGGTTCTTTCGAGTTCCACGTCTTGTTAATTTCCAGCAACTTCAACACCAATTTTCTGCCATTTTAGTCATTCATTTGCTGCCATGAAAGCCCTTTGAAGCATTCATCAACATTTGAATTCCAAAACTGCCAGAAAATTCCTTCTTCTCATTTCCTTCTTTATTTTCGTTTTTTTTTTTGTTCTTGTTGTTTTAACATCATTCTAACATCCATAACATTGTGTTATTGCAGATACATGCTTGCTACAATCCTAGATCCGTTACAAACAAAGGACCGTTGTTTCTGAAGCAGCGTCCACCTCACCTATTGCCTTCGAAAGGATGACCACCCTTCTCTCTGAACACCTGCATTGCAAGTTCAGGCGGAGCTGGAACGAAGGGACCCAAAGGATTGCAACTACATTTGAAATTGTTTCGGTTCGAGTCGAGTTTTCGTGTTTCTATAAAAATTTAATTGTAATTATTTATCATGTTACTATACTTTGGAATTTTGCTTTAAGAATCAAATTGAAAGAATGCTTAAATAATGAGGGCTAAATTTAGTGAATTATTTCGAATTAGGACTAAATTGATTGAATGTATAAATATGAAGGACTAAATGTGTTATTATACCAACTTTTATAACAGACACTTAACGGGATTTAACGTTTAGTTACCATTTTGTTATAAAACATAAAGTTTAATTGTCATTTTGTGATTTTTGAAAGTTTGGTTACCATTTTATTTTTTATTTTTTTACTAAAATTCAGTAACCGTCTATGTAATTTACCTTTTATTTATTTATGATTTTTCGAAATTGCAGGTTTAGCTTTCCGGGAGCCGCCCCTTTTACAGCCATCACTAAATCCGCAGCCCCAAAATCATCTATCGTAAATCAATTCCCTCCCTCTACTTTTGTTAAGTGTTAATTTTATTGATTTTTTTTCTTTATGTTTGAATTAGGATTTGGGATTGGGAAGTTTAAAGTGGCTTAGGTTAGCATTTTTTATGCGAAAAAAAGTATAGAATTTTGAAAATATTGGTGATTTAGGCAGAATTCCCATGCAAATTTCCCACCTTTGGTCAGTTGCCCTTCAACAGTGAGTCACTTGATCATATTTCCGCTACCTGCAGGTGCCTCTTTGTCTCCCCTGCCCTGTTATAGTATTGTATAAATGTTGTATGTATACTTTTGTCAAGTGAGATCTCTTTATATATTTTCGATGAAGCACCCCCTTTAACTGCCCTGTACTAATTAATCACTCCCTAATCTATACATAAATGCGATCGTAAATTTAATTTTGTTCTCTTTATGCCAAAAAATTTTCACGTGTAGGGGGCCTAACACGGGTTTTGCTGTCTGCAATCTTGGTGCCTTTTTGTTTTGTGCTATGTTCTCTTCAAAAAGAGAGAGAAAAACATTAACAGATATAAAAGTTTGGATAGGTGACATCTGCAGTGCATCCACTAGGTTTGAAACTGTATCTCAAGTCTGGTTTCATTGTCTTGCTATATTTCCTTGAAAATCCTTAGAAATTATCTCAACAGGACAGATGACTACTACTGACATGAGAAATTCTAAGAAAAGACGGATTTCAAGGAGGTGGCGACTGAGTAAACATGGGCCCAATTGGCTGGATCTCCCTCTCGGCATCCTTGAACTTATAATTGGACGTTTGCGTTGGGTAGATCGAATACGGATACGAGCAGTTTGCAAGGCTTTGTCAGCCCCAAACACTCATATTCCTGACATTGACGAACTCCTTGGGAAATGAAATTTTGTTGGCGTTATGTTTCCTTGTCTTTAGTACAAGGTGAGTGCCAGCTGCTTGACCCTCTTTCCCGGGAATACGTTGTCGAAGAAAGGAGCAGAGTATTCTAGTTGACCATCAACTCCCAGGAATTTGTTTACTCGATTCTAAACTCATTGTGTCTGATGCAGATCTGCGACTGTTGTCTGATAGCCCATCGTTGGAACTTCTTAAGCTTGATTTTTCAAAGATGGTTTGGGTTTATGAAAATGACTTGAATAACCGCGTGTTGTTTATCGGGTGCACATCTTTCTCTGCTCCAGCAGTTGGGGAAACAAGTCAATTAGCAAATTCCATATTTGCTTATGATACTTGGTTGCAGCCCGAGGTTAGATTTTATGGCAGCGCATCTCCTAGTCGGTCGCGACTCTACCGTAAATGTGCTAAGGCAGCAAAGTGCAACATGGCTTGGATTGAACTTCCGTTGGGTGGTATTTGGAGAGCTGATGATCTGATTCATGCTGTCTAGTTGAATGCTGCAATGCAAGCCAACCATAATCAGCATTTTCTATTTATGCCAATAAAACTTTTGTTTAGAATAGATCAATTATGTTTTATGCTGAAAGTAATTATTGCTGGAACATCATATGTTTTTATGAATGGAATTTCAATTTTACTTTTAATCATTTATATTGCAAAGTTCAATCTTACTTGGTTAATAATGCAGAGTGTTTTTCCAGCAGACTTCATTAGTACTTATAATTTGCAATGTGCTTTTGATATATTATTCCAGGTACCTCAGGTCCTCTGCATCCGATGCCGATCTCAGTCCACGGACTTCAAGTTTTGCAATATTAAGCTCATTTTTGAGCTGCTGTATGTCCTCGTTTCCTTCATTCCATTTCCGTTTATCATCTTTAGGCTTCTTAAATATTTTGCTGGCATTAGCCATTAGAAATCATTTTTGTCTGAAGCTTGCTAACAAGTCCCTCTAATGACTTAACTCTAGCTTTTGATTGCTGCAACTCCGGCAGTATGCTGTTGTAAGTTTTCGTTTATTTCATCGTTTTATTTGCTGCCTCGAGTTGCATTTGTGTTTTGCTTATAAGTTCAAGAGCCCAAGCTTCAGATTCTATGGCAATCAGTGAGTTTGGACTTGAAAGTTTTTCGACCAATGTCCAAGGAGAGAGTTTGGGTCAATTCAGTTCTCGACTTCCAAGTCTCAACATGTGCGGATTTGGAATGGTTGGTTTGGATGGATTTGGATTCATATCCACTTTCGAGCTGAACTTCAAACTTTTGAATTTCATTCATGGCAGTATCCGTTGAGTGCTGTTTCTGGAAAGCCTCGAGTCTGGACAGCCGAGCTCTATCTCGGTATTGCGAAATTATTTACAGAGTTCTTGCACCCTGTCATCTTCAGAGGCTGAAATTTACTGCAACTGCTTTTTGCTCACTTCAGTTTTACGCTCGGCAACCCTAGGACTCAGGGTCTTAGGAGTCTTACTTGCAGGATTCGAGTCTATGTCCTGTCTCTTAACAAACATGTTTTTGGAATTTTTTAATAAATTTCATAATTTTTAAACTATTTACTAATAAATAATGTTGGATCAACAATCTCGATACATACTATCAGAATTACAAATTATTAGCACTTTAAAGTAGAAAAACCCTTAAAATCAATCCCCTAATAAAATTAACATGCATCGATCAAATTATCAACTTATCACAGGTTAAAAACCTTTAATCGAATAATATGTTTGTTTTTAAATTTATAATTGAGTGATTGAATTGTTACTTTTAAAAGAAAGGTGAACGGTTTGTTCTTAAATTTATAATTGAGTGATTCAATTGTTGCTTTTAGAAGAAGAATGATATATTTCTTACTAAACTTATAACTAAGTGACTTGTGGTGTAATTTATCCTTAAATTTTATCATTTTACTGCCATCTTGAAATTCAGAGCCGCGGAATTCAGAGTCCCTCCCCAGTCCCCAGAATCATCAATGGTAAGTCAATTCCTTTCCTCTAGTTTTGTTAAGTGTTAGTTTCATTGTTTTTTTATACTTTTCTTTTTGTTTTGCATGTTTTAATTAGGGATAAATAAATCGAGTTTGTATGAACAAGAATTTGTTCGTGTTTGTTTATTTATTTTTGAAGATGTTCATGTTCAGTCTTGTTTGTTTAAATTTTTAATATCGGGTTTATATTTGTTTATTTGTTTTTGAAGTGTTCATGTTTGTTTGTTTGGGGTTCATGAACATGTTCCTTTAAAGTTCACGAACATGCTCGGTTATATGTTTGTGAACATGTTCATTTAACCTTTGCGTAATGCTCGCGAACATGCTCGTCTAACATTCGCAAACATGTTCGTTTATATGTTTGGCAAAACGATAAAATTACATCACTAGTCCTTAAGCTTCACAGTTTGAACTTCAAAGTTAATCATGTGTTCAATTTAGTTACCACATTCACCAATATTTAAAATGTAAAATAGAAGGAAAAGGGAAACCGAATAAACGAGCCAATAAACGAGTTTGTTCATGAACATAAACGAACCGAACACATCTCTGTTTGTGTTCGTTTGTTTATTAAACGAACATAAAAATTTTATTTATATTCGTTTATTTAACTTAATATACAAACATAAAACGAATGTTATACGAACGGTTCTCGCCGAACACTCTGTTCATTCATATCCCTAGTTTCAGTTAGAATTACCCATAAAAAACAATTAAAACAATTAAAATATGGATAAGTGACGCTTATATAATTCTGTTCTCTTTATGCCAAAAATTTATGCGATCGTTTATATAATTCTGTTCTCTTTATGCCAAAAATTTTCCATGCGTAGGGGCCTAACTCGGGTTTTGCTGTCGGCAATCTTGGTGCCTCTTTCTTTTGAGCTATATTCTCTTGGTGCCTCTTTCTTTCATTGTCTAGCTATATTTCCTTGAAAATCCTTAGAAATTATCTCAACAGGACAGATGAGTACTACTGACATGAGAAATTCTAAGAAAAGACGTATTTCAAGGAGGTGGCGACTGAGTAAACATGGGCCCAATTGGTCGTATTTCAAGGAGTGGGGTCGGATCTGTGTAATTTTCAAGTAGAAAACTACCTCGTTGGAGTGGGATGAGTTAGCTCTTGTTTTAATTGCAGGGAGCTGTTAATTTTGCATGATGATGTCTCAAATGGAGGGTGTTTGTCCAGTTGATTACAAAACACCATTACTGATCTTTTTCTTCAGGTCTGCTGCCTCTGGAATTTTTTTGTAAAAGATAACATTAATTTTCCTGTCAAATATATGAGATTGTTTTCTTTGGATTTCTGCCTTTTATTTCCAGAGGAACTTGATAAGGGGAGCTACTGCATTTCTATTAGATGTTTTGAAGCCTAATCTGCCAAACAAAGTTTCTTTCTTTAAAATGCTGGTTAACCTAATCTATTTTTTAAAGATATACTTAATTTATTAACATTCTTTTATCTGCAGGTATTGAAAATCAATCTGGTAATTTTTCCAAATGTTGCTGATGCCATTTTAGCCAATGGAATGTTCAGTCATTATGATAGTCCCCGAATTTCACAACTTTGTGAGAAGGCTGCTCTGTATCTACGAGCTCTGCATGTAATCACCTTGTTAAAATTAATACTTGTTGCATTTTGTCTGATTTTCTACACTGAATTTATTGTATATCCTTGATTAAATGTAATACCTTTTTTGCAGCATTACAGTGAGTTTCCAGATATTAAATGTGTCATCGTGAATACACATGCTATTGAGCGACAGGTTCATGTTGTCCACTATCTGCATGTTTTGGTAAAATTTGTGTAGAAGCTCCTGACATGTTTTTAATAATATTTCTGTGTCAGTCGCTTGTTGATTTTTTGGGTACTCTTTCACGTGAATGGGCTTTGGAGTGCATGAAGGACCTTCAAATAATTGTGCAGGTAGAGGATGTTGTCTGATTGCATACTAATTCTCTATAAATCACCGAAGGCTAAGTTCTGAGTCTGTGCAGGTTGCAAAGGAGTATTGTGAGCAGTTGGGGCGTTGATGCTTGCATAAAACTTTCTGAGCAGTTCAAGTCATATGAAGGATTGTACTTTTTCCTGGGCTCTTACTTGTGCTCAAGGTAAGTTATTTATGCTCGATTTCCTTTGTTTGATGGCTCAGAGCAGTCCTTTCAAACTCACTAAGATATGTATTTCTGATTATGGGACAGTGAGGACCCTGATAAACACTTTAAGTACATTGAGGCAGCTGTTAAAACTGGACAAATAAAGGAGGTTGAGCGCGTGACCAGGGAATCGAACTTTTGTGATGCTGAAAAAACGAAGAGCTTCTTGATGGAGGCCAAGCTTCCGGATGCTAGGCCACTGATTAATGTTTGTGACCGGTTTGGGTTTGTTTCAGATCTCACTCACTACCTCTACACAAATAACATGCTCCGTTACATTGAAGGTAATTTTCAGAAGGTTTGTGATATTTCCGCCTTATTTATTTACTGGCACAATGCGTGAATTTAATTTAAACTCAGAAGTAATTGAGAACTTGTTTGTTTCTTTTAATAGGTGAACCCAGCGAATGCTCCTTTGGTAGTGGGGCAGTTGCTAGATGATGAATGTCCGGAAGACTTTATAAAGGGTCTCATTCTCTCTGCCTGCTCTTTGCTTCCAGTTGAGCCCCTTGTGGAGGCATGCGAGAAGAGGTGAATCCCCCCTATTCTTGCTTTTGTTTTCTCTCGTCATTACTATGCGATTCTCATTTTTCGGTTTGTGATTTTCAGAAATCTGACTTCGCTTACTAAAACAGTTCTTGGAGCATCTTGTGAGTGAGGGAAGCCAGGATGTGCATGTCCACAATGCTCTGGGTAAAATTATCATTGATAGCAATAACAACCCAGAGCACTTCCTCACAACCAACCCTTACTATGATTCTCGGGTTGTTGGTAAGTACTGTGAGAAGCGTGATCCCACCCTGGCAGTTGTGGCTTACCGAAGAGGCCAATGTGACGATGAACTTATACATGTCACAAATAAGAATTCCTTGTTTAAATTGCAGGCTAGGACCTAGGTATGCAATTATTTAATTTATTTATGATAATTGATTATGTATTCGATCTTTGTTTTTAAAGTGGCTTATCTGTCTATCATCCTTTGACCACAGGTATGTTGCTGAAAGTTCTAAATCCTGAAAATGAATATAGAAGGCAGCTAATTGATCAGGTTGTATCGACTGCTTTGCCGGAAAGCAAGAGTCCCGAACAAGTCTCCGCAGCTGTTAAAGCTTTCATGACAGCTGACCTGCCACATGAACTGATTGAACTTCTTGAGAAGATTGTACTCCAAAACTCTGCATTCAGTGGGAACTTCAATCTGCAAAATCTACTTATTTTGACAGCTATCAAGGCAGAGAGTTATGGATTATATCAATAGGTTAGATAATTTTGGACCTGCTGTTGGAGAAGTGGCCGTTGAAGCCCAACTGTATGAAGAAGCTTTTGCGATCTTCAAAAAGTTCAACTTAAATGTGCAGGCTGTCAACGTACTATTGGATATTATTAGAAGCATTGATCGGGCAGTGGAATTTGCATTCAGAGTTGAAGAAGATGCTGTTTGGAGTCAGGTTGCAAAGGCACAACTGAGGGAGGGGCTGGTGAGCGATGCAATTGAATCATTTATTCGTGCAGATGATGCTACCCAATTCCTTGATGTTATCCGAGCTTCTGAGGATGCTGATGTCTACCATGATTTGGTGAGGTATCTTCTGATGGTTAGGCAGAAGGTCAAGGAACCCAAGGTGGACAGTGAACTTATTTATGCCTATGCAAAGATTGATGGACACGGTGATATAGACAAATTTATTCTCATGCCAAATGTTGCTAATCTTCAAAATGTTGGTGACCGCTTGTTTGATGAAGCCCTATATGAAGCTGCAAAAATAATATTTGCATTTATATATAACTGGGCCAAATTGGCTGTGTTACATTGGTGAGACTTAAACAATTCCAAGGTGCTGTGAATGCAGCACGAAAAGCAAACAGTGCAAAGACATGGAAGGAGGTTTGCTTTGCTTGTGTTAATGCGGAGGAATTCCGATTGGCTCAAATATGTGGTCTTAACATCATTGTACAGGTGAGTTTACTTTCATGTTGAATTATAAGTTTTAGGAACAATGAAGTAGATGATATGTTTGCACATTCAGTTCCCTTTTACTTGTGTTGTGTATTGGCATTGGGGACCGTTTGTCCATGATTATTTTGACCATCGTGTTTGTTGGTTTTTTAGGTGGATGACTTAGAAGAAGTCAGTGAGTACTATCAGAACAGAGGATGCTTCAATGAGCTGATCTCTCTCATGGAGAGAGGTTTAGGACTCGAACGTGCACATATGGGGATATTTACTGAGTTGGGAGTTCTGTATGCCAGATATCGTCCAGAGAAGCTTATGGAGCACATTAAGTTGTTCTCTACTTGTCTCAATATTCCTAAGCTGACAAGAGCTTGTGATGAACAACAGCATTGGAAGGAACTTACGTACTTATACATCCAATACAATGAGTTCGATAATGCTGCAACTACTGTGATGAACCACTCTCCTGAAGCATGGGATCATATGCAGTTCAAAGGTACTATTGTCAAAGTTGCCAGTGTTGAACTTTATTACAAGGCTGTCCACTTCTACTTGCAAGAACACCCTGACCTCATAAATGATATGCTGAACGTGCTTGCACTTCGTGTGGACCACACTCGCGTTGTTGATATCATGAGAAAGGTTCAATTATGGCTGAAAATGATCTATTTTGAACTAAATAGTATTGACTTGCTTTAGTATTATTTTAATTCATTTTGCATTGACAAATGTTTCCTGGAATTTCAGGCGGGTCATCTACGACTTGTGAAGCCCTACATGATTGCTATTCAGGGCAACAATGTGGCAGCTGTAAATGAGGCTTTGAATGAGATTTATGTAGAGGAAGAAGATTATGATAGATTGGGAGAATCTATCGATTTGCATGATAATTTTGATCAGATTGGCCTTGTACAGAAGGTGAGGTGCTGTTCTTACATTTTTTTGTTTACTGTTAAGTCGGTTTCTGATTCTGTTTTTAAATTGATCGGGTAGATTGAGAAACATGAGTTGCTTGAGATGAGGCGAGTTGCTGCATACATTTACAAGAAGGAGGGCAGATGGAAGCAATCCATTGCCTTATCAAAGAAAGACAACCATTACAAAGATGCAATGGAAACAGCTTCACAGTTTGGATTTGGAGACCGTGAACTTGCTGAGGAGCTACTTGTTTACTTCATTGAACAGGTGCTCTAAACTCATTCCTAAATATGGCATTAGGCCTTGTTGGTCAACCAGTAGACTTAATTACATTAGTCTGCTCTGCTCCACTTGTTACTCATAGGGTGGTAGTATAAAGTCTTAGATCAGATTTGTCGTTAACCTTGCTGTTTGACATGGAAAATGTAGTTCTTAACGGTGGCTTTCCTATTGCGCTATGGTGGTTCTTCTTCTTTTGTTGCCGTATTGTTGTTTTTCCTTTGAAGTGGATATAATTTTTATATCAGTGTTCATTTTACAGGGCAAGAAGGAATGCTTCGCATCGTGCCTCTTTGTTTGTTATGACTTGATTCGAGCAGATGTTGTTCTTGAGCTAGCCTGGATTCACAATATGATCGACTTTGTATTTCCATATCTGTTGCATGTGGATTGCTTTCACCTATATATCAACCTTTAAATGGAGGGTGTGGAGTTATTAGATAGCCTTTTATTTAGCCAAGCCAAGGGATCCAATCCATGTTTACTTCTCCGAGGGGAAGAAAAGGCATGATTCTAGTAGCAAACATTTTATCAGGCCTGGACTTCAAATCATTGTTATTTTTATAAATATCATCATCATCAAACTGGAATAATTGCTATTTTGTGGTTTTAAAGGGGGGTGTGGGATTTGTAATATTCCTTTTTGGTGTTGCAAGAGGCATTTTTTGGGGTGGGGTAGTAGAGATTAGGAAGGGGTAGCCGAGGGTTTCATTCTATAATTTGTATTTTGTAGCATTGTTTCATTCCTTCCGATCTTGAAATCGATGACCTCAGTATATATGCAATGAGAAATAAATCTTTGGAAATTAAATATTCTTTCTTATATTCATTATCTAAATAAATCTGTCTTGCTATTTGGTTTTAATGCCAAGAAAAATAATATTCTTATAGGGTTATAAATAAGTACCAAAACAACTCATGACTTTTGTACAATACCCTTATGTAAGTAGTGGTTGAATATAAATAGCGGTAGAATCCATCCTTCATTGCTAAAATAATTTAAAATGCATATACTCCTAAATTATCAAAATATAAATAGGGATTTCACCCCAAGTTAATTTATAAATTAACTCACATCAAATGTTCCAAAATTTTCATTTTTGATGATATATGGTAGCAATGATTCAAAGATGAATTTCAACCTTGTTGCAGAGTTTCAATTTAAAAGTTAAGTTTAATTTGCCCAATTTCATAATAAATATTAGGTAATTATTTCATACACTGACGGTAGAAACAAAATGTTTTTACAAGCACAATAATTTTAGAGTTTATGAATTTAGTTTAGACTTTTCTGTTAGGGGTTTAGAATTTAAGGTTTATGATTAAAATTTAGGATTTATAGGTTAAAACCTAATCCCTAACACGTTACCCTAAAACGTAAACCATAACTACTAAACCCTAAACCCTAAATTCTAATTGTGACATGAATTCTAATCCCTAAACTCTAAAACTAAGATGCTCCTTGAATCTTTTTATTTTCACAACTGTGCATGAATTATTTTCCCATATACATATCTAAACCAACAAAATAAGATCTAATTTATCTAATTTCATGATAGGGCCTAAATAGAAGTAGAGTTGGACGTTCGATCGAGTAGAGTAAAAAAATTTCGAGTTATTCGAGTTTGCAAATCTTATTTTACAATTTAAAATTTATTTGAAATTTTCTCGAATCGAGTCAAGTTTATAAAATTCGAGTCGAGTCGAATCAAGTCGAATTTTGAGTTTCTGTACAAATTTAATTGTACATATATATTTCTTAATATATATATATATATATTTGTATATGCATATACGTAATGGTGCACATATATATTTTTATATACATATACTTAGGGTTGGGCGGTGCACATATTAATCTCAATTTTAACGGCTTTCTATATGCATATACGATATACATATATATATATATATATATATATATTCATATTTCTACATGTGATATACATAATATATCATGCAGAATTAACAAACTTGACTCGAATATGAAAATTGATCAATTAATTACTAAAAATTTCGAGTTATTCGAATTTCCATTTTATAACTCAAACTTTATTTGAAACTTTTTCGAGTTGAGTCGAGTTTATAAAATTACGAGTCGAGTCAAAATGAGTCGGTTTTTCACTTCGAGTCGAATAATTCGATTTTTTGAGTCGAGTCGAGTTTTTCCCACCCCTAATAAGATGTATTAAAATAAAACCCACAAACAAGAGCTAATAAAACTTATAGAAGTTTATGTCTAAAAAACTGATAGAAGTAGTTTTTTTAATAGTCTAAAGGTGATTACAAGGTAATATATGTTCATACTTATTTTTAACCCTTTGACAATGCACATACACCTTTTAGAAAAAGCGATTTGAACATGTGTCTCTTAGAATGAATATCATCTGCTTTTTCACTTTGTTGGGATTTCATTAATAAAATCAATAGAATAATTAAGTTACAACGCACCCAAGCATAGAAAGAAAAACGAGGACAATAGTCACCAAAAATCTCATACATAAAACAATAATGTTAAACCAAAAGATATGAAGAAAAAAAACCAGAACATTCCCTTGAGATGTCCAACATCAAAAGAACCCAGTAACTTTCATAAATTTTAATAGAAATAATTAATTTAAGAAAAAAATATTGAGTCTCCAATGTTTATAGTGAACAAAAAACATCTAACATTTTCAATGCCCTAACCCCCAAAAATAAATCTTAAACTCTAATCCTAAATTTTAAACCCTAAAAAATCACCCTACCTGAATTCCATAAACTTTAATCATAAACCCTAACTCTAAACCTCAACCCTTCATCATGAACCTATTTTTTTAGCGCATGACACCAAAAAGGATTAAGATTTCTATTCATATATCGCACAATCTAATCTTATTAAATAAAAACTAAAAATATAATCAAGTAGTTCTGTTAAAAGAAAAAAAGAAAAAAATTTAAAAGAGTGTGCAAACAATAAATAAAAGGGAAAACTACACCGGTGGTCCCCTAACTATGCCTGTCTTCCTACTTTGGTCCCAAAACTATGTTTTTCGGCAAAAGAGTCCCTTCCGTTACATAGTTCTCCTGTTTTGGTCCCCGGCGTTAAATAACTAACGGTTTTGCTGACGTGACATTTTTTTAATATTTTTTTAAGGCTGACGTGGCATTTTTTAATATTTTTTAATCATTTCTCTCTCCTCTTATATATTATTTTTATTTAATTTTATTCACCCAATCATGTTGTGACACGTGTCACTACACTATTAGGTGAAAAAACCCCAAAAATCCTTAAAATTGGACTTGGTGCCACTGGGATTCGAACCCAAGACCACCAACGCAATAAGCATGCACTTGAACCAACTAGGCTAGGCTAGATACTTGATTCCAATTTACTAACAATTATATTTAAGTTGTACAAATTAACCCAAAAAAACCTAAAAACATAATTGGTGCCGCTGGGAATCGAACCCAGGACCCCAGCACATAAGGCATGTGCATGAACCAACTATGCTAGGCTGGTTACCTAATTCAAATCTACTAACATTTATATTTAAGCTGTACAAATTAACCCAAAAAAAATATTTTTAAATTAGAAACAACACATTCGAACGCAATACCTTATTGAATTTTTTTTAAAATATTTAACCACCAAGTTAAACTAGTAAATTGTGCTATTTTTAAATTAAATATATTTAACTAAATTATGTTTAAAATTAAAAAATCAAACTAATTTTTTACTTTGATTGATAATAACAAAACTAATTAAATATTTATTTATTATTATAAAATTATTATAAATTAATATTTATTTATTATAAAATTAATATTTATTAATAATATAAGAGGAGAGAAATAATCAAAAAATATTAAACTAATAATATTTATTAATATTATATTTAATATAATAAATAAATATTAATTTATAATAATTTTATAATAATAAATAAATATTTAATTAGTTTTGTTATTATCAATCAAAGTAAAAAAAATTAGTTTGATTATTTAATTTTAAACATAATTTAGTTAAATATATTTAATTTAAAAATAACACAATTTATTAGTTTAAATTGGTGGTTAAATATTTTTTAAAAAAATCAATAAGGTATTGCGTTCGAATGTGTTGTTTCTAATTTAAAAATATTTTTTTTGGGTTAATTTGTAGAGCTTAAATATAAATGTTAGTAGATTTGAATCAGGTAACCAGCTTAGCATAGTTGGTTCATGCGCATGCCTTATGCACTGGTGGTCCTGGGTTCAATTCCCAGCGGCACCAATTATGTTTTTAGGTTTTTTGGGTTAATTTGTACAGCTTAAATATAAGTGTTAGTAGATTTAGATCAAGTATCCAGCTTAGCCTAGTTGGTTCAAGCGCATACTTGGTGCGCTGGTGGTCCTGGGTTTGAATCCTAGCGGCACCAAGTCCGTTTTTAAGGATTTTTGGGGGGTTTTTTCACCTAATAGTGTAGTGACACGTGTCACAACATGATTGGGTGAATAAAATTAAATAAAAATAATATATAAGAGGAGAGAGAAATGATTAAAAAAATATTAAAAAATGCCACGTCAGCCTTAAAAAAATATTAAAAAAATGTCACGTCAGCAAAACCGTTAGTTATTTAACGTCGGGGACCAAAACAGGAGAACTATGTAACGGAAGGGACTCTTTTTGCCGAAAAACATAGTTTTGGGACCAAAGTAGGAAGACAGGCATAGTTAGGGGACCACCGGTGTAGTTTTCCCTAAATAAAAAAGAAAGAAGAGTAAATAACAAATATCTCATGCTACAGGTGAAAATCAGTTCCCTTTTTCTACTTTTGCAAGGAAACTCGCATTCCTCTTTCATAGTTCCCTACCAGATAGTTATGGTTCTCATTTCTCCCTTTCATAAAATAGTACATTTTTTATTTTTTGCCTTCTCCTGCACTATCGTCTGATTTGCTTGGGTAAAAGTAGGGCAAATTTGGTTAAACGAGTTCCAAATATAAAGAAACTGTTGAGCTTGCTGTAGAGTCTCCACAAGGGATCCTTCGCACTCCTAATACAGTTGTCAAGTTTCAAGTATTGATTTTTTTCATGTTTCAATTAGGATTTGGATTTGGGAGGTTTAAAGAATTTTGAAAATATTGGTGAATTTGTGTTGAGTTAGTTAAATGGTTGTTAGGAAGTTAGTTACACAGTTTACTTTACTGTTAGCTATGCTTGCAAGCTATATAATACATTGTAAGCTTTACATGAAACATAATGAAAAGAATTATTTCGTTCATTCTTCTTCTTATTCATTTTCAAGATTTACTCTTAACATGGTATCAGAGCGTAAGCATCGACACTTGTTAGAAGTAGCTAGGGCTCTCAAGTTTTAGTCTAGTATTCTAGTTAAGTTCTAGGGTGAATGTGTAGTCATTGCATGCTACTTGATAAATCGTCTTCCAATTTCTGTTCTCGGTTGGAAATCACCTTTTGAGATGTTGTTTTGCAAGTCTCCAACCTTGTATCATTTAAAGGTATTTGGTTGTCTTTGTTTTGCTTCAGTTTCCAATTACAATGATAAATTTCAGCCTAAATCTATCACATCCATATTCATAGGCTACTCTGATTTCTCTAATGTATATGTTTAAGGGATATTATCAGTAGTACTTTCAAATTTCTCTGATTTTATGATTGTGTTTTTACCTATTTAAAGAGGTCTTTTAATGATGAATGAAATATTAGTTTTCTCTTCTCCATTAAAGGTATTATCTACAAATTTCATTTTATAACAGTGGTATCAGAGCGCAACAGAAGCAAACTTTGGGCCTGCAGTCATCCCACGTTTTGATGGTCACTGTGACCATTGGAGTATGCTAATGGAGATTTTTTTGCGATCAAATGAGTACTGGTCAGTTGTTAAATCTGGAATTCAAGAGGCAGCAGACAACACAACTCTGACAGAAACTCAGAAAGTAGAACAAGAAGTTAGAAAGCTAAGTACACTACTTCATTTCCTCTGCTGACTCAGTCTTTCCCTAGGCACTTTGATATCATCTCTAATAATAAAACTCGAACCATGTTTTCAAACAGAAGTCTTGAAAAGTTGATCTTGTACCAATCGGATGCTTTTGTTGGTTCAACCGATCGGAGCACTCAAAGCTTTTGGGTGTTTGGGGATTCTAAGATGGTTCAGCGTGAAGTTAACTTCGCCCAAGACTACTTCGAATTTTTGATGAAATTTTGTTAAATGCGGCTGACAAGAAAAGTCGCAATCCATCTATGGATTATGTTATGGTGACCATTGATGTGCCCCAAAAACAGATATTTGTTAGCAACAACGGGGGCGAAATTCCTGTTGAGGAGGTGGACGGAGGAGTTTTTGTACCTAAATTCTGTTTCAGTCAACTTTTGACGGGAAGTAATTTCGATGACGATGTCAAAAGGACCACCGGCGGAAGATATTGTTTTGGAGCGAAGCTCACAAATATAGTTTCGACCAAGTTTATTGTGGAAATCGCTGATTGAATACGTCGAAAGCATTATGCGCATGTAACTTTCTTTTAATTATTCTGTTATATGATATAATGTATTCTTTTTCGAAATATAATTTATCCATAAGGGAAAAATATATGATTTAGATTACTTAACAGTTAAATATCTAAATTCATATTTATTTATTGTCACGGACATTTAAGAAACAAGATGTGGCAAAAAACTCAACATGCTATAAAAGAATAAAATGAGGAGGAAAATTGGACAAATAATAAATTTAAGTCGGACTTGGCCAGATTTAGTATGACTAAGTTGGATAACGATTTGGTTGTATTGATAAAGAAAAGAGTCTTTAACTTAGCTGCCAAATGATATTTGTTCTGCCAAAGTTTTAGAGCTTCTTATGGCTCACCTGCCATGAAGATATTTCTTCGAAAGCTTTTTTTAGGAAGGAGTGTTCAACTCTCTAATGATTCTTGTATGTGTGAATGGTGTCTAGTTTGTTAGGAGGATTGATATTTTTCGTGGATGATATGGTTGATGATTTTCCAGTGGTGAGGACTAAACTTGGGTGATGCCGCATTCTACAAGAGATTTTGTGTGTCAATGTGTCAATTCTCCCTTTGTGGGAACTGTTAGGAAAAGATGATTTGCTTGATGCAAAGTTTTCTTGTGGACATTCTAGATTATAAGAAACCAGGTTGTGTTTCAAAAGAAAATTGATTGGTCTTGAATCGATTTTCTTATGTAAGCTACAATTTATGTACTGGCTTAATGCATCCGAAGACTCGAATTTAATTCAGAAACCGTTATGATGGGTCTTCCCGTTTATTTGTGACGTTGGCAACAATATAAAAATTGATACAAATGGTGTGGTGTGGTTGGCACCCTTAGAGAACTCCATGAAATTCAATGTCAACGGCTCAGCCAAATGTTTTCCAGGGTTAGCAGGATATGTAGAGGTATTAAGAGATGGCAATGGAGTGCTTAGAGGCATGTTCTCTGCCCCCTTGGAATTTTACATTCCATGAGCTTAAAGCCATCAAAATCTACTTCGAGCTATTTTCAACATCTCAGTGGTTCAGTTTTATGGAATTGGTTGTTGAATATGATTCGAGGAAAGCGATACATTGATTTGTAATAGAAATTCTCGTCTCTGGAGGTTAAGGGCCATTTTCAATAAGATTAACCATTTTATTGTTAGCATTAAATTGTTAAGTTGATTGTTTAGTTGTTGTTTGTTAGGAGTTTAGTTTTTGTTTATTAGTAGATTAATAGCTTCTAAACAAGTTTTAGGAGAGTTGATTATTAAAATACGATTCTCTAATGTTTATGTTTAAGGAATATTATCAGTAGTGCTTTTAGATTTCTCTGATTTTATGGTTGTATTTTTACCTATTTAAATAAGTCTTTTAGTGATAAATAAAATATTAGTTTTCTCTTCTCCATTAAAGGTATTTTCTGCATATTTCATTTTATAACAATGGTATCAGAGCGCCACAGAAGAAAACTTTGTGCCTGCAGCCATCCCACGTTTTGATGGTCACTATGACCATTGGAGTATGCTAATGGAAAAAATTTTGCGATCGAATGAGTACTGGTCAGTTGTTGAATCTGGAATTCAAGAGGCAGCAGGCAACACAACTCCGACAGAAACTCAGAAAGCAGAACAAGAAGTTAGAAAGCTGAGTACACTCCTTCCTATCCTCTGCTGACTCAGCCTTTCCCTGGGCACTTTGATATCATCTCTAATAATAAAACTCGAACCATGTTTTCAAAAAAAAGTCTTGAAGAGCTGATCTTGTACCGACCGGATGCTTTTGTTGGTTCAATCGATCGGACCACTCAACACTTTTGGGTGTTTGAGGATTCTAAGATGGTTCAGCGTGAAGTTAACTTCGTCCTAAGACTACTTCGAATTTTTGATAAAATTTGGTAAATGCAGCTGACAACAAAAGCCGCAATCCATCTATGGATTCTGTTATGGTGACCATTGATGTGCCCCAAAAACATATATCTGTTAGCAACAACGGGGGTGAAATTCCTGTTGAGGAGGTGGGCGGAGGTGTTTTTTTACCTGAATTCTGTTTCAGTCAACTTTTGACGGTAAGTAATTTCGATGACGATGTCAAAAGGACCACCGGCGGAAGATATGGTTTTGGAGCGAAGCTCACAAATATATTTTCGACTAAGTTTATTATGGAAATCGCTGATTGAATACGGCGAAAGCATTATGCGCAGGTAACTTTCTTTTAATTATTATGTTATATGATATAGTGTATGCTTTTT
This sequence comes from Hibiscus trionum, assembly GCA_030270665.1. Lineage (NCBI taxonomy): Eukaryota > Viridiplantae > Streptophyta > Magnoliopsida > Malvales > Malvaceae > Hibiscus > Hibiscus trionum. Next base: position 4,925,111 of record BSYR01000021.1, on the reverse strand, counting down.
CAAAATATAATTTATCCATAAAGGAAAAAATATATGATTTAGCTTAGTTAACAATTAAATGTCTAAATTCAGATTTATTTATTGTCACGGACATTTACAAACAACATGTGACAAAAAACTCAACATGCCATAGAGGAATAAAATGAGGAGGAAAATTGGACAAATAATATATTTAAGCCGGACTTTGTCAGATTTAGTATGACTGAGTTGGATAACGATTTGGTTGTATTGATAAAGAAAAGTGTCTTTAACTTAGCTGCTTGTCTTGAGGCCGCCGTAGATGTCAAGCTAAATGGAGAGAGTCTTGTTAATTCGTTTGTCGATTATGTAAAATATTATCTTAAAGATGTTTTTGAACCTCTGTTAAGGTATTATAAATTTTATTTGATTTGTTTATGTTGCACAAAGTTGTTTGATTCATTTAAAGTATTTATTATTTCAGCTTTCATACCGAGAGATGGGAAGTTTGTGTGAGTCTCAGTGAAGGGCAGTTTCAACATGTATTTTTTTCAACCATTTAAAGTTTTCAACGTTGTAAGAGTAGCTTGTAATGATTTTTGTTGTATTTAATAGACCGATTTTGTGAATGGCATATCTACCACTAAAGGTGGAACTCACGTTGACTACGTAACCGGTCGTATATCCAAATATGTCTTGAAATCAATAAACAAGCAGGAGTAGAAGAAAAAGAATCTTGTAAAAATTGACGATGTGAAGAACAATATGTGGGTTTTTGTTAATGCTCTTATTGACAACCCTACTTTTGATTCTCAAACCAAAGAAGCTTTAACACTTGATAATAGCAGATTTAGCTCTAGTTGTGAACTTTCAGAAGATTTTTTGAATGATGGTTAGTTTGTCAAAATGCTAGTTTTTGTTTATGTTAGGGTAAGCAGTAACTTGTTAATTAATTTGGTTGCAGTTTCTATTGAGATTGATAAACGGCTAAAATTTGGAAAAGATACGAAGAAAACTTATCTTCATGCATTCTATTTAACTCTAGAATAATCATGCAAATCAAAATCAAATAAATCATGCTATGGAAAAAGTGGATCAAAGAATGCATTTCTTTTGCTCATGTATGGGTGGGTCACCAACTAAGGAATTTCGAATGGAAAGAGGATTGAGGCAGAGTGACCCTTTGTCTATGTTCTAGTTTGTCATGGTGGCCGAATCTTTGTAGTAGAATAGTCGCAACGCCTAACTGTTAAAAGGATACTTAATTGCTTTGAGGTGGCCTCTGGACTGTAACTTAATTACTCGAAGTCAAAGCTTTTCTCTGTTGGGGTGGATGATGAAAGGGGTTACGAATGTGGCAGATGTCATCAGTAGTGAGATGGGGGGATCTTCTTTTTGATTATCTTGGAATTCCACTTGAAGAAAACTCAAGAAGATTGTACACATTGTAGTTTATTATTAGAAAGTTTAAGCATAGACTCGCATCACTAGTAGGGTTATGCTTATCAAGTCAGTATTAAACGCCATTCTTTTATACTAATTGTCAATCTTTCGAGTCCCTATACGAGTGTTGAATGATATTTGAGAAAGTGAGGAGGCAATTCTTATGAGGTGGAAGCGATGGATTACGAAAGACTACAAAGGTTAGATTATTGAAGTTCGTATGTAAACCAACGTTTGCAAGGGTCTATTAGGAGAGTGGTGGCGGAGGTACGGGAAGGAAAGACACTCTTTGTGGAGGCATTTAATTGTGGAAAAATATGGTGACAGTGGCTTGACATAGGTACCAAACACTAATCAGATGTGTAATACCTCAACTATTTGTAGCGACATCCTTAGAATTAGGGGATGTGAAGGTATGAACTCCATTGTTTGGTGTTTAAGGCTACCGTTGGGTCTTGGCTGATGAGAAAGATGTTATTAGCTTTTGGGAAGATATATGGCTCGACAATGTTCCTTTGAAGGATACTTTCTCAAGGCTGTCCATGTTGGTTGTTGATAGCAAAAAGCAGTTGTTGCTTGCTGCCATGATCTATAATGTCAATAGAGGTTGCAATGTTTTTCGAAGACCTCTTCGGTTGTAGTAACACGAGCTAGTGAATGCTTTATGGATGGTATTTTTATGGAAAATGATATGAACAGATTAGTTGGGTAGGCTGATGAAAAAGTGATCTTTTTGGTTAGGAAAGTTGTTTCTAAATTTGACTTACGTATTTGCTGTCAGAATGATTTTAAGGAACTGCAGTTGATATGGAAGTTATTTGTTCTGCCAAAGGTTAGAGCTTCTTGTGGCTCAACTGCCATGAAGATATTTCTTCGAAAGCTTTTTTAGGAAGGAGAGTTCAACTCTCTAATGATTCTTGTCTGTGTGAATGGTGTCTAGTTTGTTAAGAGGACTGATATTTTTCCTAGATGATATGGTCGATGATTTTCCAGTGGTGGGGACTAAACTTGGGTGATGCAGCATTCTACAAGAGATTTTCTGTGTCAGTGTGCCAATTCTCGCTTTGTGGGAACTGTTAGGAAAAGATTATTTGCTTGCTACAAAGCTTCCTTGTAGACGGTCTGGATTATGAGAAACCATGTTGTGTTTCAAAAGAAAATGATTTGGTCTTGAATCGGTTTTCTTATGTAAGCTACAATCTATGTATTGGCTTAATGCATCCGAAGACTCGAATTCAATTCAGAAACCGTTATGGTGGGTCTTCTCGTTTATTTGTGACGTTGGCAGCAGTATAAAAATTGATACAAATGGTGTGGTGTGGTTCGCACCCTTAGAGAACTCCATGAAATTCAATGTCAACGGCTCAGCCAAATGTTTTCCAAGGTTAGCAGGTGTGGAGAGGTATTAAGAAATGGCAATGGAGTGCTTAGAGGCATGTTCTCTGCCCCCTTGGAATTTTACATTCCTTGAGCTTAAAGCCATCATAATCTTCTTGGAGCTATTTTCAACATCTCAGTGGGTCAGTTTTATGGAATTGGTTATTGAATATGATCCGAGGAAAGCGGTACATTGATTTGTAATAGGAACTCTCGTCTCTGGAGGTTAAGGGTCATTTTCAAAGATTGACCATTTTATTGTTAGCATCAAATTGTTAGGTTGATTGTTTAGTTGTTTGTTAGGAGTTTAGTTTTTTTTATTAGGAGATTAGTGGCTTTTGAACAAGTCTTTAGGAGAGTTGATTATTAAAATACGATTCTCTAATGTCTATGTTTAAGGGATATTATCAGTAGTGCTTTCAGATTTCTCTTCTCCATTAAAGGTATTCTCTATAGATTTCATTTTATAATAGTGGTATCAGAGCGCCACAGAAACAAACTTTGTGTTTGCAGCCATCCCACATTTTGATGGTCACTATGACCATTGGAGTATGCTAATAGAGAATTTTTTGCAATCAAATGAGTACTGATCAGTTGCTGATTCTGGAATTCAAGAGGCAGCAGGCAACACAACTCTGATGAAAACTTAGAAAGCAGAACAAGAAGTTAGAAATGTGAAAGACCTGAAAGCAGAAAATTATCTCTTTCAAGCTATTGATCGACCCATCTTAGAAACCATTCTTTGTAAAGATACTTCTAAGGATATTTGGGATTCTATGTAGGAGAAGTACGAGGGTTCTATCAGAGTGAAGAGATCGCAACTTCAAACCTTGAGAAAAGAATTTGAGATGTTGGCCATGAAAGATGGAGAATCTGTAACTAGCTATTGCGCTAGAACAATGGAGATCAGTAATAAGATGCGTTTTTTGGGTGAAAAGAAGACTGATGTTATCATTGTGGAGAAAATTTTACGCTCATTAACAGAGAAGTTCAATTATGTTGTTTGCTCAATTGAAGAGTCGAAAGATATACATGCGCTCTCTCTCTTGATGAACTGCAAAACTCCTTATTGGTTCATGAGCAGAAGATGAAGAAGAACAGTAGTTCAAGTACAGAAGAACAAGCTTTGAAAACCTCTACTTATTCCTATTCCGGAGGAAGAGGAAGAGGACGAAATAGAGGAAGGGGAGGTCACGACAATGCAGATGGCAATAGGCAAGCTAGAGCTGATGCTAGTCAACATCAAGGTAGATGACATGATTAGCATGTGAATAAGTCGACGGTAGAATGCTTCTGTTGTCACAAACGAGATCATTATCGATATAAGTGCTACACAAAGCTGCCAAACCACAAAAAAATGGGAATGGAGTCACACTTTGCAGAGAAGCAGGAGGTTGAAACTTTGCTGATGACAATTCAAAATAAAGAAGAGCTTTGTGAGCCTGAAATCTGGTATGTGGATTCAGGATGCAGTAATTACATGTGTAGAAGTAAGTCTTTCTTTTCTCATTTAGATACGAAATTTAATTCCACTGTGAGTTTTGGAGATAATTCTACTACTATTATCATGGGAAAAAAGGGATATTCAAATTAAAACCAATAATGGTTTTATAGAAACAATTTCTAATGTTTTTTATGTTCCCAATTTGAAAAGTAATTTGTTGAGTGCTGGTCAATTGCAAGAGAAAGGTTATGCAATAACCATTAAGAATGGTGCCTATGAAATATATGATCCCTCAAGAGGTACGATTGCGGTGGTTCCGATGAGCTCAAACAAGCTATTTCCTTTGAAGATAGAATGTGTTCAGACTTATTTGCTTGCAGAAATGAAGGACTCCTTATGACTTTAGCATTTCAGATATGGACATCTCAGTTTTGGTGGATTACAAACGCTGCAGCAAAAAAGTTTTTTGACATGTCTACCTTAAATTTCTGTCCCTTCTAAAGTATGTGAAGATTGTGTCATCGCACAACTTTTCCACAAGGGAAGTCCTGGAGAGCAAAAGGAGTTCTATAGCTAGTTCATTCAGATATATGTGGTCCAATAAATCCAACTTCTAATGGTGTTAAAAGATACTTGATCACCTTTATCGATGATTTTTCTAGGAAGACTTGGGTTTATTTTTTACACATTCAAGAAATTCAAAGCTCTTGTGGAAAATGAAGCGAAGTAAACCATTCAAACTCTTCACACAGATCGAGGGGGTGAATATTGTTCGAAAGACTTTGAAGCTTTTTGTGCAGAGCATGGAATAAGAAGGGAGTTAACTGCAGCTTATACACCACATCAGAACGGTGTATCGGAGAGGAAAAACAGAACCATCCTCAACATGTTGAGAAGTTTGTTGGCCACCTGTTGATCATTTTAAAATATTTGGGTGTATAGCTTACGCTCATGTCCCTGATGAGAAAAGAAAAAAGCTAGATGACAAGGCAGAAAAATGTGTTTTTCTTGGTGTAAGTGAGACATCCAAAGCTTACAAGTTGTTCAATCCTTTAACAAAAAAGATTGTAGTTAGCAAGGATGTAACTTTTGATGAAGAGAACAAGTGGGATTGGAGTGGGCAGCAGCCTACCCAAGTCCTTTATGACGATGATGTTGAATGAAAGCAAGTTTCGACACCAGTTGTAGTGGAAGATTCAGTACAAGCAGCTTCATTTACTGTCACTGATGATGAAGCTCCATCCCTTCGCCGTGTTACAAGACGACCAGCTTGGATGGAAGATTATGAGGTAACTGGAATTCCAGATCCAGTTACTCATTTTTCTTTGTTTTCAGATTGCGATCCTACAATTTTTTAGGATGCTATCAAAGACGAAAAGTAGCGCAAAGCAATGGATGATGAAATCGATGCCATTGAAAGAAATGATACATGGAAATTGACTGGCCTTTCACACGAAAATACAATCATAGGTGTGAAGTGGGTATTTAAAACAAAGCTGAAAGAGAATGGTGCATTGGACAAATACAAGGCTCGTTTGGTGGCGAAAGGATACAAGCAACAATATGGGGTTGACTATACTGAGGTTTTTTCTCCAATTTCAAAGCATGATACAATTCGTATGGTGGTTACCTTGGCTGCCCAGAACTCCTGGAGCATTTTTCAGCTGGATGTGAAATCAGCTTTCTTGCTTGGATACTTGGATGAACAAGTATTTGTTGAACAACCCCCTGGTTATGTGAAACATGGAAATGAGCATAAAGTTTACAAACTTAAAAAGGCTCTTTATGGACTGAAACAAGCCCCTCGTGCTTGGTACAGTTATATTGAGTCATATTTTATTAAAGCTGGTTTTTCAAAATGTCCTTATGAGCCAACACTTTTTATTAAGATTGGTGATAAAGGAAGAATTATCATTGTATGTCTTTATGTTGATGATCTCAAATTCTCTGGTGATTGTGACTCCATGTTTCAAGAATTTAAAAAATCTATGATGGACGAATTTGATATGTCTGATCTTGGATTAATGCATTATTTTCTTGGCATAGAAGTGATGCAATCTCATGATGGGATTTTTATGCCTCAAAAGAAATATGTGAGGGAAATTTTAGACAGGTTCAAGATGAAGGATTGTAATACTGTAAACACTCCGGCTGATCCGAGTTTGAAGCTTCACAAAGATCTTGAAGGGAAGAGAGTTGACAGCACTCTTTACAAACAAATTGTAGGCAGTTTGATGTATCTTACTGCTACAAGACCAGATATTATGTATTCAATGAGCATAATCAGGAGATACATGGAGAATCCTTCGGAAATTCATTTGTTAGCTGCCAAGAGAATTCTTCGCTACTTGCAAGGAACCAAAGGTTTTGGGCTATTTTATACAAAAGGTATAAAGTCTAATCTCTTGGGGTTCACTAGCAGTGACTATGCAGGGGACCAAGATGATCGGAGAAGCACTTCAGGTTATGTTTTTATGTTGGGAACAACTGCAATTTCATGGTCATCTAAGAAGCAATCTATTGTCACTTTGTCAAGCATAGAGGCTGAGTTTTTTGCTGCCACAGCTTGTGCTTGTCAAGCAATTTGGTTGAAAAGAATACTTGAAGAGCTGAAATTCAAGCAATTGGAGACTACAAAAATTTTGTGTGAAAACAATTCGACAATTAAAGTCTCCAAGAATCCAGTCCAACATGGGAGATGCAAGCATATTGATGTAAAGTTTTATTTCTTAAGGGATCTTCACAATGAAGGTGTGATCGAATTGATCTACTGCAGAAGTGGGGAGCAAGTTGTAGATATATTTACAAATGCTCTTAAGATGGAATCTTTCAAGAAGCTTAGAAGACTCTTGGGAATCTGCACATTAGATGCAATGAAGAACTTAAACTGAACATTAGCATATTTTTAGTTTAAGGGAGGGTTTGTTAGGTTGATTGTTTAGTTGTTGTTTGTTAAGAGTTTAGCTGATGTTTATTAGGAGATTAGTAGCTGTTGAACAAGTCTTTAGGAGAGTTGATTATTAAAATACGATTCTCTGATGCCTATGTTTAAGGGATATTATCAGTAGTGCTTTCTGATATTATGGTTATGTTTTTACCTATTTAAAGAGGTCTTTTAGTGATGAATAAAATATCAGTTTTCTTGTTGTATATAGATACACTTAGATATTAGTTAGAACGGTTAAGCTGTTAGGGTTGGTTAAGCTGTTAAGGTTGCTCAGTTTGTATGTATATAAAACATTAGCTTTTGTACTTCTGATTATTTTAATAAAAAGTAGCTTCGTTTACAATCTGTTATGAAGCATTCTTGAATCTTATATGGTATCATAGATTTTGCATTCTCCAGATTCGCTTCTTTCCTTTTTCTTCCTCTCTTGTTCTTCGCTAAGAACTCGTCTCTTTTTTTCATTATTTGCTAAGAATTGTCTTCCTTCTTTTGTCTCCATCATGCCGAATTCTAATGATCAATTTGATAATGGCACAAACCCTTATTATCTGCATCAATTCGATAGTCTCGGCACTGTTTTGGTCACTCAACCTCTCGTTAGTGACAACTACAATAGCTGGAAACGCTCGATGATCATGGCTCTCTCTGCCAAAAACAAGCTTGGATTTGTTGATGGCTCTTTGTCTGCACCAGCTTCTACCTTTGCGTTGTTCAGTTCTTGGACAAGGGTCAACAATATGGTGAATTCTTGGATCTTGAATTCTGTCTCCAAGGATATTGCCGCCAGTTTTCTTTACCATTCCACTGCTGCAGCTATTTGGAAGGATTTAGAAGATCGTTTCACACAAAACAATGGACCTCATATCTTTCAACTGAAGAAAAAGTTAAGTGATCTTGTTCAGGGTTCAATGTCGGTTAGTACATACTATACACATCTCAAGATTATCTGGGATGAGCTGGTTTCTGTTAGGCCCTCTTGTACTTGTCTTCAATGTAATTGTGGTGGTCTTTAGAAGGTTCTTGCCGATCAGTAGAAAGATCTTACCATGCAGTTCTTGATGGGGCTTAATGAATCCTTTGTTGCGGTTCGTGGTCAAATATTACTCATTGACCCTTTCCCCAATATAACACGGATCTTTTCCTTGGTGATTTAAGAAGAAAATCAAAGGCTTGTTGTGTTGCCCAATCCAGTGGCTGATGCTACCTTTGCTATCAAAATTGTTTCAAGTTCTCGCAAGACTCGTCCCTAGTGCACTCATTGTGGTTTATTGGGTCACACTAAAGAAAGATGCTATAAGCTGCATGGTTATCCCCATGGCTATGTTGTGCGATCTAAGAACTCCACTAATGCTATCATGGACACTTCGAGTGGTTCCTAGCCCACATCAGCAATGAATCCTTTGACTTCTCAACAATGTCACCAACTCATTTCTATGCTTCAGAGTCAACTTCAGGCAGCTTCAAACTCGGATACTCCATTGTCGTTTTCTTCTATCAATCTTGCTATGCAAGGTAAGCTTCTATCCTTTATTAATAATTTGAGTTCCTTTGATTCCACGCGTTCATGGATCATAGACTTAGGGGCATCAAGGCATGTTTGTTACTGTAAAAATTTGTAAGTAGATCCTCTTGTGAAGCTGAATATTGTTCAATTGCCACTGCCACATGTGAGCTCATTTGGCTGGCTGCTCTTCTTTCCTCTTTTCGTGTTTATGTTTCACAAGCTTACCTTTATTGTGATAGCCAGTGCAATTTATCTTGCAACAAATCAAGTTTTCCATGAACGCACCAAGAACATTGAGGTTGATTGTCATTTCATCCGAGAGAAGGTTAACAATGGTTTTCTTCGACTTTTTCATGTTCGTTCCCATGATCAACTAGCTGATATCTTCACCAAGGCTCTTCCAGCTCCCTTGTTCCTTTCATTCCTTGTCAAGTTGGGTCTTCTTGATATTCATCAGCCTCCAACTTGAGGGGGAGATGTTGTATATAGCTACACTTAGATGTTAGTTAGAACGGTTAAGCTGTTAGGGTTGGTTAAGCTGTTAGGGTTGCTCATTTTGTATGTATATAAAACGTTAGCTTTTGTACTTGTGATTATTTCAATAAAAAGTAGCTTCATTTACAATATGTTATGAAACATTCTTGAATCTTATATTTCTCTTCTCCATTAAAAGTATTCTCTACAGATTTCATTTTGTAACACAAATATGTGTCTTTGTTAATGCGTTTCATGAGTCAAATTGCTTAGCAGACTCTTTAGCAAAATTAGGTGTATCTAGGAGTAATTTATTTTCTGCTTGGCTTTAGCCTTAGGTGTTCTTTTGTTTGGATTGTATGTTGTTTTTTAAGATGCCTTGTTTGCAATGTCTGTTGGTTGTGGGACTGCAACACTCTATTTTGTTTCCATGTTCTTAGTTGCACTGTTTTAACCATTAATATATTAGTTCCTACTGAGCCAACGAAAAAAGAAAATCGTTGTGTTATCTTGATTTTCTAATGTGGTTTTTCTTTTGCAGGAGGCTGGGATTAATGTTGTAGACAAAAAATACTTTCATATTTATCCACTGCGGGGTAAAATTGTCTTGATCATGACTGATCAAGATCTTGACGGGTCTCAAATCAAAGGGCTTTTGATAAATTGTTTTTATTCATGCTGGCCATCGTTGTTGAAAGTTAAATCTTTCTTGCAGTTCTTTGTTACTCCAATCGTGAAGGTATGCACTTTTTGTCCAGAAATTTTACACGCTGAATGATGAAATGTTATAGCCTTTTCATTGTTTGTCATTTCTTTATATAGGTTACAAGCAATGAGGACGATAGAGTGGAGTATTTTGATTCCTTGTTTGGTTACGAGAATTGGAGGAAAAGTATGGGGTTAAGGTGAAGGAATGGTCAATCATCTACTTGAAGGTTTGTCTTAAGTAGTATTGAATTTCTCAACTATCTACTGCTTATGGTTTTGCAGCCTTACTTCATGTTTTTATTCAATGTAGGGGTTGGGAGCAAGCACAAAGCAAGAAGGAGAAAAATACTTTCAAGAAATGGAAAACCGCTTGAAAGAGTTTGTATGGGAAGGCATTAAAGACCGGTGTGCACTGCAGCTAGCATTTAGTAAGAAAAGAGAGGGAAAGAGGAAAAAGTGGCTGGAGAACTATAAGGTTTTGACAAAGTCTTGTAGTTTATGCCAACTTAAAATTTGATTCTAGATTTTACATTGCGAAATTCATGATGTTGCAGTCTAACGACCGACTTGATCTCAGCAATAAGAAAATAAGTTATTCTGACTTAAGCCTTCTCAGCGCAAGATCTTTTTTTGTTCCTTTAAAAAGGACTTAAGAGAAGGGATAAAGGTTTTAGAGTTTGCGGGTTATGTTTTAAAACATCCACGTTACTGCCATGGTGTACAAAGTTTACATGGTGCAATTATTTCAGTGGCAAAGATTTTGTTGGTAGTAACAACATAAATCTTCTGATGCCTGGTGGAATATTTGGCACCCGCGACAAGGTTAGTTGATGTTCATCTCGGTTTTGAAAATATTCTACTAATCTTTTCTCTACTAATGCAAAGTCTGTTGATTTCATGTCACAGGGTGGCAAAGGTGCAACACAACCTAGGTACTTATCTGTTCATCTTGCTCCCATTACTCATTACTTGTTCCCGAAGGTTGATGATAGTTTGCTCGACTATTTGAAGATTGATGATCATTTGGTAGAGCCTCGCTGGTAAATCTACTGTAACTAATATTTTTGCATCCAAACCATGTATGATATAAAGTTAATCTTGCTCTTTCTCACTTTTTAGTTATGCACCAATTTTACCATTGGTTATTGTCAATGAGAATAAAGAAATTGGGACAGGTTGGAGCTCTTTTGTTCCTAAATATGACCCAAGAGAAACAGTGGCAAATTTGAAGCCGTTGTTGGATAATAATGGTAATTTGAAAGAAGTGGTGCCCATGAAACCTTGGTATAAAGGTTTTGGAGGGGCGATTGACGAAGACCCGTCATCAAATTCCTCCTACGTTGTTACTGGAACCATAAAGACTGAAGGCTCAGTTGTCAAAATAACAGAACTGCCAATAGGTGTATTGCCACATACAAGAAGACTTTGGATTCCATCGTGTCCAAAGATGATTTATTTGAGGTATCTTCTGCTACTTTCAAAGCTCTTTCTTTTATTTAATAACTTTCATTGTGTATGGTTTGTAGAACTGCAAAGGTACGGGATGTGATGATAAGACTATCTTTGAGGTCATCATAAAAGAGGAGATGTCGGATAAGGTTTTGTTGGAAAAATTGAAGCTAACTACAAAAGTTAGGATGAGTAACATGCACATGTTTGATGCTTACGAGAAAATTAAACATTGGTCCTATTTGGCAATTAGCGGATAGCGGATTACATTAGCTGATAACTGATTGCATTAGCTGATTTGACTAGTGAATTGTATTAGCTGATTGTATAAAAGTGTTTGGTAAAATTAACAGATAGCTGATAGCTTTTAGATTATTTAAACAAACAAAATGACATATATGGACATGATTATATTCAATACTTGTTGAATAGTTTATTAGTTATCGATATTTTGTATCTAATTAATATTAATTAGATCTATAAAATTATTTTTAATATAACTTTTGTAAACATATTCGAATGATTTATATATTAATTTATTATTTATATAATTATTTTAATATAATTTAATTAATTAATAAATTTAAATACACTTATAAATATTTGATGATAAAAAAGTAAATAGGGTTAGCTTATAAATATGGTGAGAAAATATTTAATTTAGGTTATTTTGAGATTTTTGGTAACTGGTAAGGGTAAAAGTGTCTTTACAACTCTAATCTCAAACATCTAATCTCAAAAAGCTCCTATTATGAGCTTTTTCAAAATTAGCGGTTTCACCCCAATCCGCTGTTTACCAAACAACAATATTAACGGATTTGACTGGTCAAACCTCTAATTATGCCTCAAACCTCTATTTTTTTCCCAAACCTCTCTTTACCAAATAGGGCCATTATAAATCCGTTGATGGAAATAAGTATTTAAACTACTTAATTTGGGTAAATGATTAAAACATTGACCTTAATTTGGTGTGTAAATGCAGTACTAGAAGATTTTTTCCGGACAAGATTGAATTTATATGTGGGACGAAAGGTAACTTCACTAGAATTTAGTGTGTTTATATTTTACCAGTGCACCATTTTAGTTTTAAAACTACATTTTTGCTTTTTTACATTAAATATAAATACAAGTACACATCAGTTTTTCAAGCTTACATGTCATTCATTGAATCCATATTTCATATTGTATTTTATAAATAAAAGTCAAACATTTTGAAATTTTAAGGCACAACTTATTTGTATGGTGCAGAAATCCATGGAGAATGCTCTTGAACAACAAATATCAGAGAATGAGATAAAACTGAAGTTTATCGAACATATTGCAGATCGGAAACTTAATGTTCATATGGAAAACCCCCGTGTATTGGCTTACCTGGAAGAGGCTTTCCCTGAAGCAACAGAGTGCAATTATGACTTTTTATTTTCTGTGACAATCACTGATCTGATGGTTGAGAAGTTCCGTGAGCTTTGTTCCGAAAAAGATAAACTGAAGAAGCAACTTGAAGGATTGAAGGGATCCACTGCAGAGTCTTTATGGCACAAGGATCTTGATGAATTTCTCACAGAACTTGCGGTAAGAATTCGATTTTTTGTTAAATCTAGTGCTTGTTATACATAATTTATGATATTTTCTTTTTTTGTGTAAATTAGAAGCAAAGATTTAAAAAGTGTTTGCAGCCACGTTTTCGGTTGCGTCGCGTTTATCGCAGTTACGGGCATAACATATGTTATTGCGATTATTGCGGGTGTCGCGGTTGTGAATTTTTTTAAAATTTGCATATATTATTATAAAATATAATAATTATAAATATAAATATAGACAAACGACTAAGTCAGCCTGAATTCTCACTCAAGAATATCAAATTCTTTTAAGGCACTAAGAACGTTGAATCGTTCTAAGCGAAAGCAAACTATAGAGAAGACAACTCAAGAACAACATATAAAGTTTTAGAGTGAATGTCTTGATTACTCAGAAGATGAGTGATACAAATGAGATGAGGAATGCCTTTATTTATAATTGAGTTCCCCTACATCCGACGGTCTCTAATGATTTACATCGATGACAATGATCGAAGCCCGCCAACCACAATGGAATATTCCTTAGAATATATCTCCTATCTAAGGAAACAAATCCTATGTTTACATAGAAAGTTTACATAGGTCAAAGTGGTTGTCTTTTAGAATCCTACTCCGTTCGGGTTAAGTCTGGTGGTCTCTTTAGTCCCAAAATCTCCGTTGGAACCTCTTGGGCAATCATGCGCGCATGTGACTCGGACTGGAACTGGCGGTCCGTGACAATATGGTCAAGTATTGTTTACTTTGATTATAGAGTTAAAGACTTAAAGTGTTTAACGGTTTCATAACAAGTTTCACAAATTTGAGACGTCTTTATTATATTAAGAGGTACATACATATAAATGGTGTAGAATGAAATAAACTTTCTTGGAGTAGTATCATAAACAACTACAAATGATTCTTTTAACTCAAAATATAATTATTAAAAAAACTTAAAATATAAATATTTTTTACAAAATAAATGTATTTTAATTAGTTAATAATTTCTATTATAATTAATATAATTTTTTCCATAAAAATAATATAATTAACTTAAAGTATGATTTAAAATAAAGGCTTAATAACCAAATAGGTGCTCAAACTATACATGTGGTTCACTTTTGGTGCTTAACCTATTTTTCGCTCTAAAATGTCATTTCGATCATTTTAAGTATCTAACTGTTAAAAAACGTTGGCCAATTAGAATGTTATACGTGACATGTTTTAATATATATTATAATAATGTTTCAAATTAGTCAATTTGGGTAGTGGTCGTTGGTTACAGCTTCAATGCTAGCTTTTAAAGCAAGGTTCAAATCTCAGGGATGGATACCAAAAGTTGTTTTCCTTTTCTTTTTAATTTTAGAGACTAATTTAGAATAAGAGTCATAATTTGAAGACTTATTGTGCAATTAACTCTAAAACATCTAGAAATCAAGTTTTAAAAAACATCAATTTTAGGGACTAACTATTATTTATCCCAATTTTGACGATAGTGTAAATAGAGTTGACTAACCGAAAAGAATGGATAGTGCGTGTGTTTCTTTAACCCAAACTTTTTAAGTCCATTAAGGCCCAAATAGTTCTCAAAATACAGTTCATGTTCGATATTTGTTTCAATCTTCCACACCATCTCAGTATGAAACTTGATAGTTTTACTCTATGTTGCACGAATACGAATACAGGTACAGGGACGAATATGGGGACAAGAAACGATAATTTTTAAAATTACAAGGTACGAGTACAATAGAGGTACGACAAATGTATAAAAAAAACTCAATACATATAATCATAAAAAAACATTAAAATTCATAGTAAATTAGAAAATCTAATGATTTTCATAGATTAAAATGAAGTCCAAGTCAAATTCTCATTAGTTGTGGTGGTTTATCCTTCAATTAAAATCTAATGATTTTGTGATTCCTTTAAAAAGATATTAACAAAAAATTTATAATTTCCTATCTATTTTTTTAAAATATAGTCTTGTTGCACTTAATATTTTTTTTCAAAATTTTTATTAAAAATTACTTTAAATCAAATAATATTTTAAAGCTATGAAATTAGTTTATTAAAATAAAAATACTTTATACCCTAGTTTTTCCTATTTCTCTTTTTTTGTCAACCGCTTCCCTTCAGTTCAACGTAAACAAAACGGTGTAGTTTTGGAGTTTTATAAAAACGTTGTCGTAAGGGTTAAAACCACATTCGCAGTTGTTGTTTTTTATTCATTCTTCTTCATTGACTATTATTTCTTCAAGTAGTGGAGAAATTAGTGTTGGTTTCCAAGATGCATTTAATAATAAAATTATTTTTTATCATTTAACTATAATAAATGTATAATATAATATAAATATTAATTATAATATTCAAGTAGTGGAGAAATTAGTGTCGGTTTCCAAGATACATTTAATTCTTTCCTTTCTTTTTTAGTTTTTCTAGGTAGTGTAGTGTCGGTTTCCAAGACCCAGTTAATTTATTCCCGTTAGTGTTTGTATTTTGCCTTGAATCAAGACCCTTGATGGATATATTCTTTTTAATAATAAAATTAATGTTTACCATTTAAACACTAAAAATATCTTTCTACTTCTTTTTACTTTCTAGAATCTTTTTTTCTTTTCCTTTCTTTTTCATCTTTGCAACTTTATCGCATCGCTTTCATAAAATCATCCGAAGGATCATTTGGATCTGGTGGACGACGCTTAGATCACCGATAATAGCAGGAAATACCAGTTGAAATCGTCTTTTGAAGATTATCTATTTTTTTCTTTTTCTAAGAAAATATATGTATTTTTTTATTTGTTGATTGTTAACGGGATAATAACGGGAATAGTGGTATGTTATCGCCCCAATCAGACGTTACCCATTAAATCGCGACCGCAATTTGCCGTTTTGGTGTGAATCTGATTCTCATGGTGATTTTCGGCGATATCGGTTTCGAACGGCGGCAATATCGCTATATAAGGCCGCAATCGAGATTGTAGACCTTTTTTTTAAAACCATGATTTGGTGCTTAATCAATATGAAATTCTGAGGTCAGTCAAAGATTTTATGTAGATATAGATATATATATATGTATGTGTGTGTGTGTGTGTGTGTGTGTGCGTGCGTGTGGGTTTGCGTGTGTGTGGATTGTATTTTAGCTCTTATAATTGAAAATGCCTTTTTGTTATTTTTCAAGCTAAGGATTTATTGCGAATTCAGTTTGAGCAACTTCACAAGATTTAGATCTGTGAAGACCATGGATTTAAATCACGGTTGCAGCCGCGTTTTTGGTCGTGTCGCGGTATTCGCGATTGCGGACATAACGGAGGCTATTGCGGTCATAAAAAGTTAAAGTGTTTTTTCAGTTAGAGTGTTTTCCAACACGTATTATAAAACATAATAATTATAATTATAATCATAAAAAGTTACATTTAATGATTGTAAAGTGTTTTCCAACACTTATGAACTTAGATTACTGAAATTAATGGACTACATTGAACAAAAAGTAAAGTTTGCACTCTAAATTAGGAAAAATTCAAGGACTGAAATAACAAAGATAAAATGTGGTATGGCTAGAATGGAAATTAACCTATACCCTTAAAAACACGCTGGCATCTCATAATTTAAAATGGAAATCATTTGCCCCTTTTCGGTGCCCCTATGTATGCCCTCACACTAAAAATTAGGTTTAGGGCTTAAGGTTAGCATTTGTGGTTAGAGTTTAGAAAATTTAGGGTATGATGTATTTTTAGGGTATATGGTGTAACATTTAGGATTTGTAATTTAAGGCTATGGCTTAGGATTTAATTTTTTTTATTATTTTTTAGTGTTGGGGCATAAAAAGGCGCCGAAAAGGGACACAAAATTTTATCCCATAATTTAACCTTTTATTTATGGGGTCAAACCCTAATCGTTGATTTCAATTAGAAACCCTTAATGAGCCTTTTTTTATCAAATTAATGGCTCTCTTAATACATTTTCTTAGTTGGATTCTCATAACTCAATATTTTTTTTTAATGATAATAAAATAAGATTATAATATTGAGGGTAAACTGCAACGAAGGTCATTCAATTATGGGTAAAATTACATTTGGGTCATCCAATTATTAAAGGTTACATTTGGATCACTCAATTATGGGCAATGTTACATTTGGGTCACCCTTCATATTTAAAAAAAGTATATCAATTTGTGTATTAGATTAATTAATGATTTCAAATGAAGTATTATAATGTTAACAAGGGTATACAAGTGATTTAAAAGAAAAAAATGACTAAATTGATGTGCTTTTTTAAATATGAAGGGTAACCCAAACGTAACCTTATCCGTAATTGAGTGACTCAAATGTAACCTTTAATAATTGGGTGACCCAAATGTAACATTACCCATAATTAAGTGACCCAAATGTAACTTTTAATAATTAAGTGATCCAAATGTAACCTTTATACGAGTCTTTACAGTGTCAAAGTTTTTCGAAACTGTTTTCGAAACGGTCTTTTCTGGATGAGAATTTTGCCAAGCGTTTCGATACGCCTACGTGGCATCGACCTCAACGGTCATAAACCCCCAACGGCTATTTCTCAACTAACATTTAAATGCAGATCGTTTCGATACGGTGATAAGCGTTTCGATACGGGCGTTTCAATACGGCCAAGGGCATTTCGATACGGGTGTTGCATCAGACTATAACGACTCTTTCTACTTGAAGAGTGTTTCGAAACGGGTTCGAGTGTTTCGAAACAAGGAGCTGCAGAACTGCATTTATGGTGGGAAATTAAGTCTCCAACGGCTCCAAAACAACCCCAACGGCTAGTAACGGCCACAAACTCAATTGGGACTATAAATTGAAGGCTGGAACTCTTGAAGAATGTTAGAGACTATATCCAAGCAACATGATCAAGAGAATTAGAGTTTAAGTCTTATTTTTACTATTCTCTTGTACATAGTCTTTAGAGAGAGTGCTTAATTGTAAATCCTTGTACTCTTGTGAGCTTAACTTGTGTAAACACCAACCTTGTGAGGTACTAAGTTTACCAAACAAATCTCTTGTAAAAGGAGAGGTTCTAGTTTAGCCTTGAGAGAAAAACTAGAGGTGGTTCTATCTTAGCCAAGTCCAAAAGATAGGGTTGTAACAATTTCCTCCTAAACCGGGAAAATGGGACGAATTCATTGTTGAGTGAATTGGGAAATCCTTAGTGGTGTGCTAAGGTAGTGGATGTAGGTGCTTGTTAGAAGGCCGAATCACTCTAAAATCATCGTGTCACTTGTCTATCTTTATTTCGATTTTAGCCAACTCAACCACCAATCTTTTACAACCCTCCTTGACGGTTTCGGTGATCGATTCGAGCGTGCTATAAACCCAACACCGTCCACGCCCCCAACGTCGAGCCACCTAGAGCTAGTCGACGCATCGAGGTTTGTGACCGCGAACTGACACTGCAGAGGCCTCGTCGTCTGGAACAACGTTTCAGAATTTGAGTGGTTCTTCCACGTTTCAGCAGATGAGGCCTCCACCCGAGTTCGGCTTCACGGATGCCTATTGTCCCTTAATACCGATGAGTGGTTCTCCGGTGTTCGATGTTCCACCGTTGGCATCACAGTTCAACTACATCATTATCGAGCATACGCCGCCGGGAAGCTTGTTCTCCACCCGCCCCGGTCCCAGCAGTGGTCCGCGTTTCGAGGATATTCATGGAGTCGATGATGATGATGTCGCTGCTAATGAGAACGACCCTGGAGCACATGACATTCCGTGAAATCCGCCACGGGATCGCCGTACACCCAGCTACGGAACGGGTGGACATAGGCATCATTAGTAGGACGAGGTTGCATTTATATGTTTTAATTATGTTTATGCAAAACATTATTTTTTATTTTGTAATTACGAATATTTTATTCTGCCTTATTAATTTTTTACATAATTTTTAGAATTTATATTTAATTTCGCTTTTATGGATAAATAATATTCAATTAATAAACCAAGCCTATCACGCCTTTTTAAAGGCAAAATCATTCGAGAAACAAGTTATGGTACTGTTTTCGACGCGAATTTTAGTCGATTTAGAATGGACCGAAATTGCCCATATTGGTGTCAAATGAAAGACAAGTTCCAATACTACGAACTCAAACTCAATGTTCACTACAAATATACGATTAATAAGCCTGAAATACTGCTCAAACATGCCTATCGACGCTTGGTCTGGCAGCCCGATGTACAAAGAACTCGCTTTCTGCAGAAAGCGAGTTCCCCGCGATAAATTCAGCCGCATTTTCATATTCTCGGGGAACTCGCGTTTCGCAGAACGCAAATTTTTGTTAAGTTCATTATTTTAAAAAGTGTTGTCACGTATGAAGAACTCACGTTTTGCATAGCGCGAGTTCGTGTCTCGCTATCCCAAAACGTAAGTTCTTCATACATGGCAGATTTGATGGTCATTTTTCCAAATAAAAGTATGTGGGGGCATTTTTCTAGATATTAAATAAAAAAGGGTTTTTCATTTAAAAATGCTTGTTCCATTTGTTCTCAACGAGTACAATAATTTGACCATTTGATTAAAACAATAGTACGATGTTTTCTTCTCGTTAGAGTAATTTTAATCAAATATGGGTTTGTCTAATCTATGCATGCATAGGTTAATGGTCATTTAATAACTTATATTTAATACAAGATTATATTTGAAAAAACAACAACAATTATTGTCATTAAAAAAACAATTATTTAATGTATTATAAAATCCTAAAATATTGTATTGAAAAATTTAAACACAAAACCTTAAACCTTAAAACTCAAACCCTAACCCTAAATCCTACGCCCTAAAAATAAAACCTAAACCCTAAAACCCTTATCTATGAAAACCCTAAATCATAAAATATGAACATTAACCCTAACCATAAACACTAACCATACCCCTAAAACCATAAAACCTAACCTTGAAATCATAACCATAAAACCATACAACCTAAACCCTAAACCTAAACATATAAAGCCTAAAGAATAAACCCTAAACCTAACCTTAAACAATAACCCCTAACCATAAAACCTTAAACCCTAAACACTAACCATTCCCATAAAACCCTAAAACTATAAACCCTAGACCCTAATACATTAGGTGAGAATTTTTTTCAATAGCATCTTTTAGGGTTTTGTAATACATTAAATAATTGTTATTTTTTAAGTAGAATCTTTTATTTAATACAAACTATTAATTGACCCTTAACCTATGCATGTGTGCATAGGTTAGAAAAAGCCATAAAATATTAACACTTGAACATAAAATATTCAGATTTGGAAATTTATTATCCAAACCCATTAATTTCTTAGATAATAAATTCATATTTAAATATCTGAATTCATTGACCACTTTAAAAACAAATTAGACTTACCAAATTCGTATATATATAGTGAATTCAAATATCTTAAAAATAATTTAATTAATTTGAATTTGATTCAATAGTAATATTTAAATTCCTATAATACTTTTATTTGATGATCAAGTTAAATAAACAAATATATTGTGGGTTTCGTTTATCAAATGAATTTAACATGATCAAATTATATTACAACTATTTAAGTTTACGAACTCGTTTATGATCTAATGCACTCGCAGTGTTTCTAAGTAAGCAAAATAAGCCACTCATCCGGACACATATACAATAAAACTAAGGGTAATTTTTACTGGTGATCCCTTACGTTTAGGGTGTGTTCTATTTTGGTCACCAGAATTTAAAAAAAAATTATTCTGGTCACTTACGTTTAGAATCGTTTCTATTTTGGTCCCTTGGCCGTTAGTCTCTGTTACTTAAAAAATTAGTTTCTAATTTAACCCCTAAACTTTCAAAATTTTAATTTGTACCATATTCCCAAAAATTATGAAACTAAAACCCAAAAAATTAAATTTTCTCACTCTTTTTCCTTCCGTTCTAACAACCATTAAAGTACCCATCGCTAAGCAACTCAATCTCACCTAAAAGTTCTTCGCTTTCCTTTTTTCATATATATTTCTGCACTTTGTTTTTACCAAACGCCATTAGAAAGTAAGGAAAAAAAAAGATAAAATGGAGATTGAGAGTGCAATAATGAAGTTCTAGAGTTTTCAAAAATGGGGGAACTTGTTCTGCTTTTGCGGCTGAGATTGAAAGTCCTCATATCTTCTATCTTCATGTGAAATTGTGAACTCGTTTTCTGGGGAAATGGAACAAAACAACAACATTTTTGTTTTGGGTTAAATTTCCTATATTCCCTAAAAACCTGAGTCGAATTTATCAAATATTTAAAGGAATAACTGTTGGAAAAATGTGAGAAATTGGAAACTTTGAGCCATATTTACTAGTGGTAAAGGTGGATGTTCGAATGATAAATTTATTAATTTATATTCTACTCCATGAGGCCTTTACAACGATATCTCATATGCTCAAAACGGTTGAGAAATGAATGAGAAATTGATGCTCAAAGTGAGGTTGTTATGAATTGTGTTAAGGAAAATATGAACCCCTTATCCCACATGGGTGGGATAACAAACTTGGGAATGGTTTAAATACACCAACCCACTTGGGAGTCATTGAATGACTTGAATGAATATTATTCCTCGCGCGCAGGCGCAGGGGGGTGCAAATCGAAGCTTGTCGAACCCATTCGGGTTGGGGCGCGCTCGCACGTCGTGGGCGACGCGAATGTCCGGACCGGTCGGGTTCCACTTAGAACCTGCGGATATTTTACCCACTTCGAATTAAATTTTTTCCTTATATAACACATATCTTTTTGAATATTCCGAATTTAATAGAATAATTTGTGACTTTCATTAAATCGGATATTAAAAGGTATTAAATCAATTCATAAGAAATATATCCGTTTAAATAAGGCATTAATTGATTATTTCTGATTTTGCTCGGATATAAAGTCAATGACCTTAATTCGGAATATTTACCTTCCATATTTTTCCTCCTCCACTCCCCTATATAAAGAATGCTTCTCTTCAGTTTCAAATCACTCCAAAAACGTTTTCTCTCTCGTTTTTTTCTTTTAACCGGTGATAGGCTAAGACAAGGCTCTAGTTCGAGATCTCTTCAGTTCGTGCTTCTGTCGAAGATCTTCTTGTTGTTGTATCCTGGGAGACGAACGACCAACCTAACTCAAGCACCGCGGAGTGGTCGAAATTTGTCTTAAGGAAACTGCTCTTCGCAGGCCTCAACTTTAATCTGGTTCTAGAATTCTTCTCTTCTTATTTGATTAAAGTTATTTCTTTATTTTATTTTCTTTTATTATCGTCTTGGATTGTATACTTTGTAACAATCTTAAGACAAATCTCTTCTTCTACCTTTCTTATAATTCGAGACGATATAATCGTGATAGAGATAGCAAATAAATTGGTTTCAGGATTTATCCTGCCGTTTTAACGGATTTGCTAAAATCTCAAAGTTGGACAAATCTGTTTACAGAAATTGTCGGTAATAAACGAGAAATTAATTTTCTGTTTATTGGAATTTATTTTAATTCCTCTTTGTTTCTTTTGAACAGAAACGATGACTATTGGAGATTCTGTTGATTCTATTGCTAAGGTCCTTGCACCTGCACAGACTCCGAAACAACAGATACCGAATCTGAATGCAACGGCAGTGGCAATGAGTCACAATGAGAAGCCGTCGAAATTTTGCGGACAGAATTTTAAGACATGGCAACAGAAGATGCTGTTTTATCTTACCATGCTGAATCTGGCAAAGTATCTAAAGGAAGATCCCCCAGTTGTCGCCGTAGGGGATGGAGAAGGAGAGGTGGATGATCTCACCGCCTTCAGTATCACAGAGTCTTGGAACAATGCTGATTTTCTGTGTCGAAACTACATCCTCAACGGACTACAAGACTCGTTGTATCCGGTATATGATGTGTACAAAACAGCAAAACAGTTGTGGGTAGCACTGGATAATAAGTACAAAGCAGAGGATGCTGGGGCTAAAAAGTTTTTAGTAGCCAAATTTTTGAACTTTACTATGGTTGATTCAAAACCAGTAGTAAATCAAGTTGAAGAATTCCAACTAATCATTCATGGAATTATTGCAGAAGGGATGACTATCAGTGAATCTTTTCAAGTAGCTGCCATCACGGAAAAGCTGCCTCCCGGATGGAATGACTTCAAAAATTATTTGAAGCATAAGAGAAAGGAAATGTCAGTGGAAGAACTAATCACCAGACTTCGAATTGAAGAGGACAACAGAGGTAATGCCAAGAAACTTGCTTTCAAAGAGGCCAAGGCAAATGTTGTCGAAGTCAAGAAGGGTAAGCAACCCCAACATCACCAGGCCAAGTCAAATCTGAGGCCCAATGGCGGAGTCTCCAAAAAGGAGAAATTCAAAGGGTCGTGCTTCAACTGTGGCAAGATGGGGCACAGGTCCTCTGAATGCAGACATCCGAAAAGAGCTAGAGCTAAGGAGGCCAATGCTATGGAGGATGAAGATCTGTGCGCGGTGATTTCTGAAGTCAACCTGGTTGACTCTAATCCGAGGGAATGGTGGCTTGACACTGGAGCTACTCGCCATATATGTTGTGACAAAAATTCTTTCTCTGAGCTGATACCTTGCGACAATGGGGAGAAGCTCTACATGGGAAATGCTGCGACTTCCAAGATCAAAGGGGAGGGAACAATGGTCTTGAAGATGACTTCTGGAAAAGAACTCAAGCTGCAGAATGTATTGTACGTGCCTGACGTACGCAAAAACCTTGTCTCTGGAACACTTTTAAGTGTTCATGGTTTTAGAATGGTTTTTGAGTCTCAGAAGTTAATTCTGTCAAAGGGGGGGATGTTTGTGGGTAGGGGATATGTATTGAATGGAATGTGGAAACTCAATGTTATCTCTGTAAAATCCAAAATAATGAATAAGAATGCAGCTTCTTCTTCTGCTTACATGCTCGAATCATTTAATTTATGGCATGGTAGACTTGGACATGTTAATTATGATACCTTACGTAGGTTAATTAACTTGGAACACGTCCCTTCATTTCACATTAATTATAACCATAAATGTGAAACGTGTGTAGAAGCAAAATTAACAAGGTCTTCTTTTCAAACAATTGAAAGAAGTACGGAACCACTTGATCTAATACATAGCGATGTATGTGATTTGAAATTTGTTCAAACTAAAGGAGGAAATAAATATTTTATTACCTTCATCGATGATAGCACAAAGTATTGCTATGTATATTTGCTTAAAAGCAAAGATGAAGCTATAGAGAAATTTATACTCTATAAGCAAGAAGTCGAAAACCAACTTAATAAAAAGATTAAGGTGGTAAGAAGTGATCGTGGTGAATATGTTAATCCATTTGGTGAATATTGTTCACAACATGGAATTATTCATGAAGTAACACCACCATATTCTCCCCAATCTAATGGAGTAGCCGAACGTAAAAATCGAACTCTAAAAGAAATGATGAATGCTTTGTTAGGAAGCTCTGGGTTACCACAGAACATGTGGGGGGAAGCAGTACTTTCGGCTAATTACCTTTTGAATAAGGTTCCTCGAAAGGAAAAGGATAAGACACCATATGAGTTGTGGAAAGGTCGAAAGCCTTCCTACAAACACTTGAAAATGTGGGGGTGTCTTGCCAAGGTAATGGCTCCATTACCAAAACAAATGAAAATAGGTCCAAAAACCGTGGATTATATTTTTATTGGTTATGCTGAACATAGCAATGCTTATCGATTTCTTGTGTATGAATCAAAAAATCCTGAGATTCACAAGAACACGATAATGGAATCAAAGAATGCATCATTCTTTGAAAATACATTCCCTTATAAATCTAGGGTTCCACTTAGAACCTGCGGATATTTTACCCACTTCGAATTAAATTTTTTCCTTATATAACACATATCTTTTTGAATATTCCGAATTTAATAGAATAATTTGTGACTTTCATTAAATCGGATATTAAAAGGTATTAAATCAATTCATAAGAAATATATCCGTTTAAATAAGGCATTAATTGATTATTTCTGATTTTGCTCGGATATAAAGTCAATGACCTTAATTCGGAATATTTACCTTCCATATTTTTCCTCCTCCACTCCCCTATATAAAGAATGCTTCTCTTCAGTTTCAAATCACTCCAAAAACGTTTTCTCTCTCGTTTTTTTCTTTTAACCGGTGATAGGCTAAGACAAGGCTCTAGTTCGAGATCTCTTCAGTTCGTGCTTCTGTCGAAGATCTTCTTGTTGTTGTATCCTGGGAGACGAACGACCAACCTAACTCAAGCACCGCGGAGTGGTCGAAATTTGTCTTAAGGAAACTGCTCTTCGCAGGCCTCAACTTTAATCTGGTTCTAGAATTCTTCTCTTCTTATTTGATTAAAGTTATTTCTTTATTTTATTTTCTTTTATTATCGTCTTGGATTGTATACTTTGTAACAATCTTAAGACAAATCTCTTCTTCTACCTTTCTT
This sequence comes from Hibiscus trionum, assembly GCA_030270665.1. Classification (NCBI taxonomy): domain Eukaryota; kingdom Viridiplantae; phylum Streptophyta; class Magnoliopsida; order Malvales; family Malvaceae; genus Hibiscus; species Hibiscus trionum. Next base: position 4,899,844 of record BSYR01000021.1, on the reverse strand, counting down.
ATAATTCGAGACGATATAATCGTGATAGAGATAGCAAATAAATTGGTTTCAGGATTTATCCTGCCGTTTTAACGGATTTGCTAAAATCTCAAAGTTGGACAAATCTGTTTACAGAAATTGTCGGTAATAAACGAGAAATTAATTTTCTGTTTATTGGAATTTATTTTAATTCCTCTTTGTTTCTTTTGAACAGAAACGATGACTATTGGAGATTCTGTTGATTCTATTGCTAAGGTCCTTGCACCTGCACAGACTCCGAAACAACAGATACCGAATCTGAATGCAACGGCAGTGGCAATGAGTCACAATGAGAAGCCGTCGAAATTTTGCGGACAGAATTTTAAGACATGGCAACAGAAGATGCTGTTTTATCTTACCATGCTGAATCTGGCAAAGTATCTAAAGGAAGATCCCCCAGTTGTCGCCGTAGGGGATGGAGAAGGAGAGGTGGATGATCTCACCGCCTTCAGTATCACAGAGTCTTGGAACAATGCTGATTTTCTGTGTCGAAACTACATCCTCAACGGACTACAAGACTCGTTGTATCCGGTATATGATGTGTACAAAACAGCAAAACAGTTGTGGGTAGCACTGGATAATAAGTACAAAGCAGAGGATGCTGGGGCTAAAAAGTTTTTAGTAGCCAAATTTTTGAACTTTACTATGGTTGATTCAAAACCAGTAGTAAATCAAGTTGAAGAATTCCAACTAATCATTCATGGAATTATTGCAGAAGGGATGACTATCAGTGAATCTTTTCAAGTAGCTGCCATCACGGAAAAGCTGCCTCCCGGATGGAATGACTTCAAAAATTATTTGAAGCATAAGAGAAAGGAAATGTCAGTGGAAGAACTAATCACCAGACTTCGAATTGAAGAGGACAACAGAGGTAATGCCAAGAAACTTGCTTTCAAAGAGGCCAAGGCAAATGTTGTCGAAGTCAAGAAGGGTAAGCAACCCCAACATCACCAGGCCAAGTCAAATCTGAGGCCCAATGGCGGAGTCTCCAAAAAGGAGAAATTCAAAGGGTCGTGCTTCAACTGTGGCAAGATGGGGCACAGGTCCTCTGAATGCAGACATCCGAAAAGAGCTAGAGCTAAGGAGGCCAATGCTATGGAGGATGAAGATCTGTGCGCGGTGATTTCTGAAGTCAACCTGGTTGACTCTAATCCGAGGGAATGGTGGCTTGACACTGGAGCTACTCGCCATATATGTTGTGACAAAAATTCTTTCTCTGAGCTGATACCTTGCGACAATGGGGAGAAGCTCTACATGGGAAATGCTGCGACTTCCAAGATCAAAGGGGAGGGAACAATGGTCTTGAAGATGACTTCTGGAAAAGAACTCAAGCTGCAGAATGTATTGTACGTGCCTGACGTACGCAAAAACCTTGTCTCTGGAACACTTTTAAGTGTTCATGGTTTTAGAATGGTTTTTGAGTCTCAGAAGTTAATTCTGTCAAAGGGGGGGATGTTTGTGGGTAGGGGATATGTATTGAATGGAATGTGGAAACTCAATGTTATCTCTGTAAAATCCAAAATAATGAATAAGAATGCAGCTTCTTCTTCTGCTTACATGCTCGAATCATTTAATTTATGGCATGGTAGACTTGGACATGTTAATTATGATACCTTACGTAGGTTAATTAACTTGGAACACGTCCCTTCATTTCACATTAATTATAACCATAAATGTGAAACGTGTGTAGAAGCAAAATTAACAAGGTCTTCTTTTCAAACAATTGAAAGAAGTACGGAACCACTTGATCTAATACATAGCGATGTATGTGATTTGAAATTTGTTCAAACTAAAGGAGGAAATAAATATTTTATTACCTTCATCGATGATAGCACAAAGTATTGCTATGTATATTTGCTTAAAAGCAAAGATGAAGCTATAGAGAAATTTATACTCTATAAGCAAGAAGTCGAAAACCAACTTAATAAAAAGATTAAGGTGGTAAGAAGTGATCGTGGTGAATATGTTAATCCATTTGGTGAATATTGTTCACAACATGGAATTATTCATGAAGTAACACCACCATATTCTCCCCAATCTAATGGAGTAGCCGAACGTAAAAATCGAACTCTAAAAGAAATGATGAATGCTTTGTTAGGAAGCTCTGGGTTACCACAGAACATGTGGGGGGAAGCAGTACTTTCGGCTAATTACCTTTTGAATAAGGTTCCTCGAAAGGAAAAGGATAAGACACCATATGAGTTGTGGAAAGGTCGAAAGCCTTCCTACAAACACTTGAAAATGTGGGGGTGTCTTGCCAAGGTAATGGCTCCATTACCAAAACAAATGAAAATAGGTCCAAAAACCGTGGATTATATTTTTATTGGTTATGCTGAACATAGCAATGCTTATCGATTTCTTGTGTATGAATCAAAAAATCCTGAGATTCACAAGAACACGATAATGGAATCAAAGAATGCATCATTCTTTGAAAATACATTCCCTTATAAATCTAGGGTTCCACTTAGAACCTGCGGATATTTTACCCACTTCGAATTAAATTTTTTCCTTATATAACACATATCTTTTTGAATATTCCGAATTTAATAGAATAATTTGTGACTTTCATTAAATCGGATATTAAAAGGTATTAAATCAATTCATAAGAAATATATCCGTTTAAATAAGGCATTAATTGATTATTTCTGATTTTGCTCGGATATAAAGTCAATGACCTTAATTCGGAATATTTACCTTCCATATTTTTCCTCCTCCACTCCCCTATATAAAGAATGCTTCTCTTCAGTTTCAAATCACTCCAAAAACGTTTTCTCTCTCGTTTTTTTCTTTTAACCGGTGATAGGCTAAGACAAGGCTCTAGTTCGAGATCTCTTCAGTTCGTGCTTCTGTCGAAGATCTTCTTGTTGTTGTATCCTGGGAGACGAACGACCAACCTAACTCAAGCACCGCGGAGTGGTCGAAATTTGTCTTAAGGAAACTGCTCTTCGCAGGCCTCAACTTTAATCTGGTTCTAGAATTCTTCTCTTCTTATTTGATTAAAGTTATTTCTTTATTTTATTTTCTTTTATTATCGTCTTGGATTGTATACTTTGTAACAATCTTAAGACAAATCTCTTCTTCTACCTTTCTTATAATTCGAGACGATATAATCGTGATAGAGATAGCAAATAAATTGGTTTCAGGATTTATCCTGCCGTTTTAACGGATTTGCTAAAATCTCAAAGTTGGACAAATCTGTTTACAGAAATTGTCGGTAATAAACGAGAAATTAATTTTCTGTTTATTGGAATTTATTTTAATTCCTCTTTGTTTCTTTTGAACAGAAACGATGACTATTGGAGATTCTGTTGATTCTATTGCTAAGGTCCTTGCACCTGCACAGACTCCGAAACAACAGATACCGAATCTGAATGCAACGGCAGTGGCAATGAGTCACAATGAGAAGCCGTCGAAATTTTGCGGACAGAATTTTAAGACATGGCAACAGAAGATGCTGTTTTATCTTACCATGCTGAATCTGGCAAAGTATCTAAAGGAAGATCCCCCAGTTGTCGCCGTAGGGGATGGAGAAGGAGAGGTGGATGATCTCACCGCCTTCAGTATCACAGAGTCTTGGAACAATGCTGATTTTCTGTGTCGAAACTACATCCTCAACGGACTACAAGACTCGTTGTATCCGGTATATGATGTGTACAAAACAGCAAAACAGTTGTGGGTAGCACTGGATAATAAGTACAAAGCAGAGGATGCTGGGGCTAAAAAGTTTTTAGTAGCCAAATTTTTGAACTTTACTATGGTTGATTCAAAACCAGTAGTAAATCAAGTTGAAGAATTCCAACTAATCATTCATGGAATTATTGCAGAAGGGATGACTATCAGTGAATCTTTTCAAGTAGCTGCCATCACGGAAAAGCTGCCTCCCGGATGGAATGACTTCAAAAATTATTTGAAGCATAAGAGAAAGGAAATGTCAGTGGAAGAACTAATCACCAGACTTCGAATTGAAGAGGACAACAGAGGTAATGCCAAGAAACTTGCTTTCAAAGAGGCCAAGGCAAATGTTGTCGAAGTCAAGAAGGGTAAGCAACCCCAACATCACCAGGCCAAGTCAAATCTGAGGCCCAATGGCGGAGTCTCCAAAAAGGAGAAATTCAAAGGGTCGTGCTTCAACTGTGGCAAGATGGGGCACAGGTCCTCTGAATGCAGACATCCGAAAAGAGCTAGAGCTAAGGAGGCCAATGCTATGGAGGATGAAGATCTGTGCGCGGTGATTTCTGAAGTCAACCTGGTTGACTCTAATCCGAGGGAATGGTGGCTTGACACTGGAGCTACTCGCCATATATGTTGTGACAAAAATTCTTTCTCTGAGCTGATACCTTGCGACAATGGGGAGAAGCTCTACATGGGAAATGCTGCGACTTCCAAGATCAAAGGGGAGGGAACAATGGTCTTGAAGATGACTTCTGGAAAAGAACTCAAGCTGCAGAATGTATTGTACGTGCCTGACGTACGCAAAAACCTTGTCTCTGGAACACTTTTAAGTGTTCATGGTTTTAGAATGGTTTTTGAGTCTCAGAAGTTAATTCTGTCAAAGGGGGGGATGTTTGTGGGTAGGGGATATGTATTGAATGGAATGTGGAAACTCAATGTTATCTCTGTAAAATCCAAAATAATGAATAAGAATGCAGCTTCTTCTTCTGCTTACATGCTCGAATCATTTAATTTATGGCATGGTAGACTTGGACATGTTAATTATGATACCTTACGTAGGTTAATTAACTTGGAACACGTCCCTTCATTTCACATTAATTATAACCATAAATGTGAAACGTGTGTAGAAGCAAAATTAACAAGGTCTTCTTTTCAAACAATTGAAAGAAGTACGGAACCACTTGATCTAATACATAGCGATGTATGTGATTTGAAATTTGTTCAAACTAAAGGAGGAAATAAATATTTTATTACCTTCATCGATAATAGCACAAAGTATTGCTATGTATATTTGCTTAAAAGCAAAGATGAAGCTATAGAGAAATTTATACTCTATAAGCAAGAAGTCGAAAACCAACTTAATAAAAAGATTAAGGTGGTAAGAAGTGATCGTGGTGAATATGTTAATCCATTTGGTGAATATTGTTCACAACATGGAATTATTCATGAAGTAACACCACCATATTCTCCCCAATCTAATGGAGTAGCCGAACGTAAAAATCGAACTCTAAAAGAAATGATGAATGCTTTGTTAGGAAGCTCTGGGTTACCACAGAACATGTGGGGGGAAGCAGTACTTTCGGCTAATTACCTTTTGAATAAGGTTCCTCGAAAGGAAAAGGATAAGACACCATATGAGTTGTGGAAAGGTCGAAAGCCTTCCTACAAACACTTGAAAATGTGGGGGTGTCTTGCCAAGGTAATGGCTCCATTACCAAAACAAATGAAAATAGGTCCAAAAACCGTGGATTATATTTTTATTGGTTATGCTGAACATAGCAATGCTTATCGATTTCTTGTGTATGAATCAAAAAATCCTGAGATTCACAAGAACACGATAATGGAATCAAAGAATGCATCATTCTTTGAAAATACATTCCCTTATAAATCTAGGGAACTTGATCAAAGTTCAACAGAACAAACTTTGGATGAAATGATTCCAAGTAATCAACAAGAGGCTGAAAATGAAATAGAGCCAAGAAGGAGAAAACGAGCAAGGGTAGAAAAATCCTTTGGATCTGATTTCTTAACCTTTATGCTGGAGGCTGAACCTCTAACGTATAGTGATGTTATACGCTCCTCTGAAGGCACCTTATGGAAAGATGCCATTAAGAGCGAAATTGATTCCATCATGCAAAACCATACATGGGAATTAGTGGACCTTCCTCCTGGAATTAAACCACTAAATTCAAAATGAATTTTTAAAAGAAAAATAAAAGCAGATGGAACAATTGATAAGTACAAGGCAAGGTTGGTAATCAAAGGATACCGACAAAAAGAAGGCCTTGATTACTTCGATACATTTTCCCCTGTATCAAGAATAACATCCATAAGGATGATACTCGCAATAGCTGCTCTGCGAAATCTAGAAGTACATCAAATGGATGTTAAAACAGCTTTCCTAAATGGAGATCTTGATGAAGAAATTTACATGGAACAACCTGAGGGTTATGTAGTTTCAGGTCAAGAAAGGAAAGTATGCAGATTGGTTAAGTCTCTTTATGGACTTAAACAAGCGCCAAAACAATAGCATGAGAAATTCGATAATGTCATGATGACTAACGGTTTCAAAATAAATGAGTGTGACAAATGTATATATATCAAAACTATAAACATTGGATATGTCATTCTATGTTTATATGTTGATGACATACTTATTGTTGGAAGCAACAATGAAATGGTAAAACGTACCAAAAACATGTTAAATTCGAAATTTGACATGAAAGATATGGGACTAGCCGATACGATTCTGGGCATCCAAATCAAAAGGTCACCGGAGGGTCTCATATTAAGTCAGTCACACTATGTGGACAAGATTCTTGAGAAATTTAATAAGGAGGATTCTGGCATAGCCTTAACTCCGTTAGATCCTTGTTCACATCTATCAAAGAATCGTGGGGAAAGTATCCACCAAGTGGAATATGCAAGAGTCATAGGCAGCTTAATGTATCTCATGAGCTGCACTAGACCAGATATCGCTTTTACTGTGAGTAGTTTAAGCAGATTCACAAGCAATCCAGGGAAAGATCACTGGAAAGCAATTGTGAGAATACTGAGATATCTAAGATATACTCGGGACTACGGACTGCATTATTCCAGAGACCCCGCTGTCTTAGAAGGATACTCTGATGCCAGTTGGATATCTGATATTCAAGATACCAAAGGCACAAGTGGATATGTATTCACTTTGGGGGGAGGAGCCATATCATGGAAATCCTCAAGACAAACTATTATAACCAGATCCACAATGGAATCTGAGTTTGTCGCTCTAGACAAATCTGGAGAAGAAGTAGAATGGCTTCGTCAATTCCTTGAGGATATCCCTGAATGGTCGAAACCTGTGCCCACAGTATGTATACACTGTGACAATCAAGCAACAATTGCTAGGGCACAGAGTTTCATGTATAACGGTAAGTCAAGGCATATGCGCCGTCGACATAACACCGTTAGACAACTGATCTCAAATGGAGTTATCTCTATTGACTTTGTAAGATCAAAGGATAACATTACTGATCCACTAACCAAAGGATTGAATCGAGATCAAGTTGAGAAAACATCCAAAGGAATGGGACTAAAGCCCATGAGAATTAAAGGCACTATGTGAAGGAAAACCCTACCTAGCTGACTGGAGATCCCAAGATCTAGGTTCAAAGGGACAACCTAATTACATAGACCTGTGCGATCACTGTGGGGATTTTTTCCCAAGTCCATTCCTATGATGCAAACAGTGATAAAAAGCGTTATAGGTTAAGCAAAGCTTTTAATGACCATTGTATGCTTCAGTGAGCCGAGCAACATAAGTCACCTATGTAAGAGTGAAGTGGGGCCGCTTCAAGGAGACTATTGGGCATAGTTCTTTAAACTCTTGCAGAACCAGGCGATGTCCACGGCCACATGGACATAACCATGAGAACTAATAATCTTGTCAGAAAGGTAGTTGTGTGAAGTATATCATCGTTTACACAAACAGCTGAACAGTTCAAGGACATCCCGTCTACTGATTAGCTAGTAAAGTAAATATACTTTCACAAGGGAAGGTTCAAAGGAGGAAACCTACCTATCCTATGCAACTATCAATCGTAGATCCTATCACCACATCGAGTCAAAATATTTTGATAAAAACATCAATTTTAATTCATGTGGGGGATTGTTGGAAAAATGTGAGAAATTGGAAACTTTGAGCCATATTTACTAGTGGTAAAGGTGGATGTTCGAATGATAAATTTATTAATTTATATTCTACTCCATGAGACCTTTACAACGATATCTCATATGCTCAAAACGGTTGAGAAATGAATGAGAAATTGATGCTCAAAGTGAGGTTGTTATGAATTGTGTTAAGGAAAATATGAACCCCTTATCCCACATGGGTGGGATAACAAACTTGGGAATGGTTTAAATACACCAACCCACTTGGGAGTCATTGAATGACTTGAATGAACACTATTCCTCGCGCACAGGCGCAGGGGGGTGCAAATCGAAGCTCGTCGAACCCATTCGGGTTGGGGCGCGCTCGCACGTCGTGGGCGACGCGAATGTCCGGACCGGTCGGGTTCCACTTAGAACCTGCGGATATTTTACCCACTTCGAATTAAATTTTTTCCTTATATAACACATATCTTTTTGAATATTCTGAATTTAATAGAATAATTTGTGACTTTCATTAAATCGGATATTAAAAGGTATTAAATCAATTCATAAGAAATATATCCGTTTAAATAAGGCATTAATTGATTATTTCCGATTTTGTTCGGATATAAAGTCAATGACCTTAATTCGGAATATTTACCTTCCATATTTTTCCTCCTCCACTCCCCTATATAAAGAATGCTTCTCTTCAGTTTCAAATCACTCCAAAAACGTTTTCTCTCTCGTTTTTTTTCTTTTAACCGGTGATAGGCTAAGACAAGGCTCTAGTTCGAGATCTCTTCAGTTCGTGCTTCTGTCGAAGATCTTCTTGTTGTTGTATCCTGGGAGACGAACGACCAACCTAACTCAAGCACCGCGGAGTGGTCGAAATTTGTCTTAAGGAAACTGCTCTTCGCAGGCCTCAACTTTAATCTGGTTTTAGAATTCTTCTCTTCTTATTTGATTAAAGTTATTTCTTTATTTTATTTTATTTTATTATCGTCTTGGATTGTATACTTTGTAACAATAACAATATAATATATATATATATATATATATATATATATATATATATATATATATATATATATATATATATATATATATATCATGGTATTTGTTATTTGGTTCTAATGTTTCTTTGAATTTATGGTATTTGTTAAGAAAAAAAAGGGTTGTTGTGGTAGTCGTGAAGTGTTGAATTCATTGGCAGTTCTAATCATTTTTATTTTGCGAGTTTCGACCTTTGGAATTTTGCGAGTTTCGACCATTTGCAATGGAAGCTGACGTTTTTAATCTTGGGAGAATAGGTTGTAGTGTTAGGTTATAGCCATTGATTTATTTTTCTGGGGTTTTAGTTTTATAATTTTTGGGGAAGATGGTGAAAAATAAAATTTTAAAAGTTTGAGGGTTAAATTAGAAACTAATTTTTTTAAGTAACGGAGACTAACGGCCAAGGGACCAAAATAGAAACGATTCTAAACGTAAGTGACCAAAATATTTTTTTTGAATTTTGGTGGCCAAAATAAAACACACCCTAAACGAAAGGGACCACTAGTGAAGATTACCCTAAAACTAAACATTCTTCGTGGTTAGGGAGGGACGCACAATTTTATGTTAGGAGACAAATTTATAAAATTCTAAGGGTTGAACTTACAAAATTTTAAAGGGCAAAAAATATTTTCAATATAAAATACATAGATAACTTTTTAAAAAAATTTAAATCATATATGAATTTTAAATTCTTAAGAATGCGACTGACCCCTTCAGCCCCCTCTAGATTTATCCCTACTCGTAACATTACTTTTACCAATTGAGTGAGTTGTTTTGACTCCATGTGTTGAGCTTAGGGTTGGAGCAGCCACTTGGTCCTCCCTCTACCAGATGTTCTTCATTTTTAAAAAATTCAATGTTTAATAATTACATAAATTTTAGATTATTTGTTTATTTATTCTTGATAGTTAAGAAATAGTGTCGTTGACTTTTAACTAAGCGACTGACGACTGTCTTCATATTTTATCATAATTCTTGTTGTGTTCTCTTTAATGTTGAGCTTTTTATTGAGTTTTATTTCTATTCTTATAGTATATTTGTTTTGTTCTTATGACATGTTTTTCTTTTGTAGTATGTTTTTCTCTCTTTTTTTCATGATTAGATTTGACGTTTTCTCTCTATATCGCGATTATTTAATTATCCTGCTAATCTATCCCTGATTTAGACTCTTAAACTAGTTCTCTTTTATTGTATCCTTTATCGACGACATTGGTGTTTGTCTACCTATCATTTCCCTGAGTTGTTTGGTTAAGTTTTAATTATTTTCTTGTATAATACTATTTTATGTGTTAGTAGTTAGTATGTACATTTCATCACTTGGTCAATGTACTTAGTTACTCTAATTTTATTAACTCTTCTAATTACTTTATTATATTTATCTTTATCCACTAAAATTGACGTCTATTATTTGTCAAAAAAATAATCACATGTTTCAATTATATTCATAATCAAGTTAGATAAGATAATAAATAAAAAATCTTATTATTTGTTCAAAAAAATCTTACTATTAATTAAAGGTATGAATTACGGATAAATTAAAAAATATTAAAATTTTCAAAATCTATTAATATATATTTAAAATTTTAATTTAAATAAACCAACGAGTGATCTTAGTAAAAAAGATGATAATATTCATCTTAAGATATTCAGATTCCAACAATTTTGTCTGCAATATGTGTACCTTATCAAAAGGTTAAAAAATATGAATATATATTAATTTATAATCACTTTAAGACTATTCAAAAATAATATAAAAGAAAATAACTCTTTAATTTACATATCTATTTCTTTTGGTCATAACTTAAATTTACATATCTAGTCTTAGATGTTATTAAACGGTATCATAGACTGTATTTTTTTTATTAAGTAGGGGTTTATATTTTAAAAATAAATATTAAGATTTGAATTCATACAATATGAGATAACATGAATATTTTTAACCACTTAATCAATTAATAGTTCTCGGTATCATAATTCATAGCATGTATTTAATATTAGGGTGGCATATCCCAAAAAAAAAATCCTTAGGGTGGTAGGTTATGGGCTTATAGTCCAAACTCCAAAGGGGTTTTCGCTGCCCAATTTCGCAGTTGGCTAGTAATACGGATTATCGTTGTTTAGACTTTAGAGACTCGCCCCAATATATTATTCAACAAAACAAGTTAATCGTGTTTTTTTAAATTTTTATTCGGTTAAATATTTAAATTAGTAAAATGAATATATCATATAGGATTAGATGTAACTTAAATTGGAATTAAACAATACATACCATTATAAATAATTACGTTTAAATTTGAACAAAAATATTTGATTCGACTTAACCTGAATTTTATAAACTCAATTCAACTATTTTTTGAAATAAAGTTTGAATGATAAAACAATATTCGTAAAGTCGACTATATCAACCAACAACCAGTTGATCTTGCTGGATGAAACGCATATCTCTTAAGCAATGCTAGTACGGGTGTGCAAAAATATCCTATCCAATTCGAAAATTCTAATATTCAATTTGATATTTATTTTAAACTTAATTTAATACGAATCTCAAAATTTCGATATCTTATGCCAGTACGAGTGATTGTTGTCCACACTTTGTTATAATACTTAACATCTTTTCCTTTGCTTTATTATCTTTTTAAATTTTTAATTTACATATTTAAATTTTGTTTGTTTTGATTTAATAAGTTTTTTTAATAAAAATAATTGATTTTTCTGCTCTTTTTAGCACGTTTGCTATGCTATTATAACATTCTTTTTATGCTTTTGTGACACGTTATACTCTTGTAATATTTTTTTTTTTGCTTTTATAACTAGAGTTGACATTGTTTATCTAGTTGGTGATTAGTTTATTATTATGTTGACTTAATCTGGTTTGGACCCCAAATTGATTTTATTGTATCAATATATAGTTATCAGAGAGTTCTAAGTTGAGTTGGTAAAATCAGTTATGTCAATGTACTATCATTGTTACATGTATTTTTATGTCAGTATTGATGTTGTTTATTCTTCATCGACGTTAATGTTGTTTGTTTATTTATTTTTTTCAAGTTGTTTGGTTAGATTTTAATATTTACCTTATATGGTCGTATTATATGCTTTTGTAGTTAGTTCGTGCGCTACAATAATTTTAAAGAGGGTTACTGGACTTTTTTATAATTTTATTGTATTTCTTTTCTATTTATTAAAATAAACCGCTATTATTTGTAAACAAATTACTTAAATATACCTTTGAAACTTTCATTCTCAAATTAGAACTGGAACTATTTTTTTTTACCAAGTTTATAACTGAAAATCTAACGCTTAAACTAAAAATTAACTTCTAAATTATACTTTTAAAACCATCGCAAAATGAAGTTGACTCTTTTTTTACATTCAAACCCGCATAAAAAGAAGGGAAAATTACACCACTGACCACCAAACAAATTAGGGATACCTATTTGAACCACCGAACTATAAAAAACGTCAATCACACCACCGAACTTATAAAATCAACCTATTTTGACCATCGTTGTTAAAAACCTAACGGTGACGGAACTGCCACGTGGCAATTGATGGGTATATTTAAAAAAATTTTCCTTCAATGCGCGCTGGGGGATTCGAACTTGGGTCTCCCAGGTGTAAAGACAACAACTCTGCCACTGCACTAAGCACATCTTTGTGTTATAATTCTCCAGATATAATATATATCTCTTATTAGTTTCTACATTTATAAACCAAAAGCTCAAACCATAAACACTAATTTCACATATATAAATCTTAAACCCTAAACTCTAACCCTGAATATTTCAAATTAATTTCACACTAAATATTTCAAATTAAACCTCATACCCTAAAATTTTCAAATTAATTCAATGTTAAATATTTTAAATTAAACCCTAAACTCAAACCCTAAAAATTTCAAATTAATTACACGTTAAATATTTCAAATTAAGCATTAAACCCTAAACCCTAAATATTTCAAATTAAACCCCAAACCCTAAACCCTAAACACTAAATATTTCAAATTAATTTCACGCTAAATATTTCAAATTAAACCCTAAATATCTAGCGTGTAATTAATTTGAAATTTAGGGTTTAAGGTTAGGGTTTGTGGTTTAATTTGAAATATTTAGGGTTTAGGGTTTAAGGCTTAATTTGAAATATTTAACGTGGAATTAATTTGAAATTTTCAGGGTTTGGGTTTAGGGTTTAATTTAAAATATTTAGCGTGGAATTAATTTGAATATTTTAGGGTTTGAGGTTTAATTTGAAGTATTTAGTGTGAAATTAATTTGAAATATTTAGGGTTAGAGTTTAGGGTTTAGGATTTATATATGTGAAATTAGTGTTTAGGGTTTGAGCTTTTGGTTTATAAATGTAGAAATTAATAAGGGATATATATTATATCTGGAGAAATGTAGCACAAAGATGTGTTTGGTGCAGTGGCAGAGTTGTTGCCTTTACACCTGGGAGACCCAAGTTCGAATCCCCTAGCACGTATATGATGGAAAAATTGTTTTTCTCCTCTAATTTGGTGGTGACACGTGTCACCACCTGATTGGAGGAGAAAAATAAATTAATAAAATTAAATATAAATAATTAAAATCCTCCAATAAGGTCTTGACACGTGTCACCACTTAATTAAATAATTTATTATTTTATTAATTGAAAATTAGGACTAAATTGAAAGAATGTGTAAATAACAAGGACCAAATGTGTAATTTTTAAATATACCCATCAATTGCCACGTGGCAGTTCCGTCACTCCACCGTTAGGTTTTTAACGGCGGTGGTCAAAATAGGTTGAATTTATAAGTTCAGTGGTGTGATTGACGTTTTTTATAGTTCGGTGGTTCAAATAGGTATCCCCAATTTGTTTGGTGGTCAGTGGTGTAGTTTTCCCTAAAAAGAAAAGCGCACAAAAGCAATTTATTGGCAATTAAAAAAAAAGCGTAAAAAAGAAATGGACTCTCTTAATTCTACGCGCAAATTTCAAATTATACTAGGACGCAGAAACTGAAATAAAAGGCTATCCGTTGTAACCCCATATGAAATATCTTCAGGTATAAAAACTCATACCCAAAGTTGTTTTATTTCCGTTTCATTCTTGAGAAAGAAAGGGGAAAATTGAAAGAATTCTGAAGTTTGTAGACAACTTGCCGTCGATGGGTCTGATGCGATCGGAGAAACTGACCTTTCGAGTCCGCTCGCAGAGCAATTTCTTACCACGATGAACTCGTTGTCCACCAGTTCCGTGATGTAAGTTTTTCTAAAATTGGGTCAACTCACTTTGCTTTTGTTTTGAATATTTCTTGAAGTTGACATTGTTTAGGTTCAAATCCTGTTAAAGATTTAGATACGCATGTCTGTTAAAGAAAGCGAATATGTTAATTCTGCGTGAATTTTAAATTTATTAGGACGCGAAAATTGAAATCAAACGGAGTCTTTCTGTCATAAGATAACCCCAAATGCAATGTCTCAAGATCTAGATACTCAGGTCTGAGTTTCTTTTTTTTCGTTTGATTCTTGAGAAAGAGTGGAAAATGAAAAGAATACAGAAGTTTGTAGATAACTGGCCGTCGATGGATCTGATGTAGTATGAGAAAATGACCCTTGGAGTTCGCTCACCGAGCAATTTCTTATCTTGGTGAATTATTGAACTTGGTATCCTCCAGTTCCATGTTGTATGTCTTCCTATAATTGGATCAACTCATTTTGCTTTTGTTTTAAATATTTCTTGATTATAATTATTGTAAAGCATAATTTAAGAATTTTACTTGTTTGTTTGTTTAGCATTAGTCAAGAACTAAATTTCACGCTGAAGATAACCTTGTTATTCATTTCTTTCTTTTAGTTGCATTTGGAAGATTTGTTGGAGTCGATGACTATATCAATGTTAATTAGGTGATGCTTTGGTGACTGTGTGGACTGTGGAGATGTAAGATCTTGACTTAACTAATTTTGTGCTCCTGTTTGATTTGAGATTTGATGAAATTGCTTGGTTTAAATAGGACACCTAACCCTTGACACTAAGGGCAAAGATGTTATGCTAGTAATAATTGTGGCTTCTGATTTGGTTGAATAGATTTTGAAGTTTATATTCTGAGTTTGGCTTTCAGCTTACCAAAGAATGTTTTACTTTTTGATTTCGTCCACAGTACTCTAATAACTTTAGACTCAGCTTTAAGCTTCCCTTTAAATGAAAGTGACACTTAATATTTTCAATAAGCTTGTTCTTTTTGGAAATAGAGAATATATTTGTTTTTGATGAGTGTATAGTACAAGTCATAACTTGGCAGTTACTATAGGATTAATTGAATTATTTACAAATCTCATACCAAAAAATTGAGGGCTTGTTGGGATTAGATGCTTTTCAGTGGGTGTACTGAACTAACTGTACTTTTGTCACAGTACAAGTTTTATTTGGGTTTAAACATTAAAGTCATTTTTATTTCATTATGCATGCAAGGTAAAATGGTTTCTTGTCGTAAAATATACTTGGTCTTTTAGAAAAGTTCTTTTTTGTTGATTTATATGAGTATGGCGTGGGATATGAAATATATTATGGTTTCCCTCATTTAAGAATGAATGAGCATGATTGATGTATTGATGTTTTTCTGGGTCTCTTTGTGCTAACCGAAGCACACTTCTGACTTCTTATTTGAACATCCTCACATGCTTCAAACATGATAAGACGAGTTTCTATTGCAGTTGAACTTTTTTCAGTTCTTGCAAACTCTGGGATTCTAATTGTGATAACTGATAAGAGGTTGAAATTTGCTATAAAACGGTTAAATGGTGGGAATCGGTTACCCTATAAAAGGCACTACTCTATTGAGACCATAGTTTGGACTTTAACTATGGTTTGGAAGTAGCGCATTTCCTGGAGTTTGAATGGTATAGTATCACATTTGATCTTACGCAATCTATCCCGTCTTAAAAAAATAGAAAGTTTCTCACGAAACTAGTTAATATGAAATCCTTCGATTTCTTTTGGAATGAAAAATTTTCTGAAATTCTTATGATTTTGAATATCTCTAAAGTCTCGAGTGGCTTTTGGTTTTGTACTTTTCAGAATACTTATTCTGTCGGATGGTTATTTTCTCGGTGCTAAGACACCTTTTTCCACTTCTATTCTTCAAGGGTGGGGTATCTGTTAACTGCTAAATAAATTCCGAACATTACTTTTATAACCAACAATTGAAAAGGCTAATAGTTAGCTGGTTAGTTACACATTTTTTCTGCATTGACAGCTAAACGGTGAGAAAAGTCCTTTCCAACTATCATTTGTTAATTAGGTATCTACTTAAGCCTTAATTTAAGTTTGTGCTATGGATTGTGTCAGTCTTCGGATGATGCTCTTTGATTCAGATATGCTCCTGTAATAGTATGACCCATGTCTCTATCGAATTACACTCACGGGGTAGTGTAACCATGTCTTTATCGGATTACACTCACAGGATAGTGTAACCATGTCCCTATTGGATTACACTCACGGGATAGTGTATCTACGTCCCGATAGGATTACACTCACGAGATAGTGTATCAGTGTCTCGATCGGATTACACTCACGGGGTAGTGTATCCACGTCCCGATCGGATTACACTTAGATGGTAGTGTATCAGTGTCCCTATCGGATTACGCTCACGGGGTAGTGTATCCACGTCCCTATCAGATTACGCTCACGGGGTAGTGTATCCACGTCTTTATCAGATTACACTCACGGGGTAGTGTATCTACGTCCCTATCGGATTAACACTTATAGGGCAGTGTATTCGCATCCCTATCGGATGACACTCACATGTTAGTGCATCCACTATTATGATTGATGAAATTTTGGGGAACTTCTTCTTCTACTGGTGAATGAAGTTTGGTGCATCTGCACTGTGCATATCAAAGCATTTTTGGGTCAAATTATTTTCTAACATAAAAATATGGTTTTTAATGATTTATAAACTATCCCATGTAAGCATGGTAGAATTTAAAGTATTTTAAGTTTACATTCAATTGTTGCATGAGTATTGTTTTTGTTATTTTCAAAATGAATTGTTTTATTGCTACTTTATTAAGAATTCAATTTAAATATGTTTTGAGTTGTTTACTTGAGTGTAAAGTCTTTCAGAGTTGCGTTTTCTAATTTCTCTTAAAATGAAGATGTCAATGTTGCTGGGTGTGGCCCAGATGAACCTATGGATCATATTAAGCTATTTCAATGCACTTTTCCCCCACAATTCCCTGGATATTAGGTGGGTTCTCATCCTCTCCTTCCATTTTTCCTTTTTTCAGTTAGTTTTCTAGGTGATGAAACTGAAATCTACTTTGCATCAGTTTGTGCAACATATAATTTTTTTAACTTCCATTTTGGGTGCTTTCACTTCTCATTGTAATTAAGTGGTGCAATGGTTCTCAGGAGGACCTTTATCATGTGATGATCTATATGATTTTAAGTCCCACAGATGATCTTGGTGATAGGAGTTGTTCTGGGGCACTTCAGGTTTGTTCACCTCTCATATGAAAACTATTGCAAACTGTTACTTTGCCATGTTTTTAACTCTCATGAATGGTCTATTTTTGCTTGACTTGTGCAAATCATTTGTTACTTTTGGCATTAGATGTGGTTCCTGAAGAAAAACATAATCGAATGAAGAAAAACAGAATTGAAGAAAAACATAATGTATTTATGTTTCTTTCGATTAAATTGATTGATAAACTTACAAAGGTTTGCAGACTTTTATAAACTAGGACTTTTAGTTACATTAGGAGTCCTACTAATTATTAACTTCTAACTCTAGTCTTAGGAGTTTGACTTTAACTAAACTTATACAATATAGTTAGATTACAATAACTAATCTAGTTCAACTAGACTTACAATTCTAGTTCGAGTAAACTTACACTCCCCCTCAAGTTGGAGAATATACATTGTATAATCCCAACTTGAATAAAAATTTGTCGATTAAGGCTTTTGGCAGTGCTTTTGTTAGTACATCTGCCACTTGCTCCTCGGCTGGAACATACTCTAATGAAGCCATTCCACTTGTCAACTTCTCTGCGATAAATTGTCTATCTATTTCAACATGCTTTGTTCTGTCGTGTTGAATAGGGTTCTTGGCAATTTGAATGGTCGATTGATTATCACAAAAGATCTGGAAACTTTCATCTTTGGTCATTCCTAGTTCTTTAAGCAACTTTATTAACCAGATTCCTTCACACATTCCCAAGGCCAATGCTCTGTATTCCGCTTCTGCACTGCTTCTGGAAACAACTGTCTGCTTTTTGCTTTTCCAAGTCACCAAATTACCCCATACATAAGAGCAATATCCACTGGTTGACCTCCTGTCTGTTAGTTCACTGACCCAACTTGCATCTGTGAATACTCTAACAGTTTTATCAGAACTTTTCTTAAATATTAAACCATGTCCAGGTGTACCTTTCAAGTATCTCAGAATCCTCTTTGCTGCTTCCATGTGTTCCTGCCTCGGATCTGTCATGTGCTGACTCACAATATTCACTGGAAAAGAGATATCTGGTCTTGTTAGTGATAGATAGATCAATTTCCCTACTAGCCTCTGGTAGAGTCCTTTATTTGCCTTTGGACTTGGATCGACTTTGTTGAACTTTAAGTTTGCATCCATGGGTGTATCTGCTGGTTTGCAACCCAACATTCCTGTTTCTGTCAACAAATCCAGAACATACTTCCTCTGATTGATCACCAAACCTTTGCTAGACCTTGCTATCTCCATACCTAGGAAATATCTGAGTTTTCCTAGATCCTTGATTTCAAATTCCTTGCTCAACAAGGTCTTTAATCGACTCAATTCCACTTCATCATCTCCTGTCAATATTATATCATCCACATAAACAATAAGAATAACCCTTTTATTCAATGAGGTTACCTTAGAGAACAAGGTATGGTCTGCCAGTGACTGTTTGTATCCATTCTCCAAAATAACCCTGGTAAATCTGTCGAACCATGCTCTTGGAGACTGCTTAAGGCCATAGAGAGATTTGTCAAGCTTGCACACCTTTTGATTTTGTCCAGCACCTTCTAGTCCAGGTGGAATCTGCATGTATACTTCTTCCTCAAGGTTACCATTAAGAAAAGCATTTTTAATGTCAAGTTGATGCAGTTGCCAATCACAGTTTACAGCTAGGCTTAACAAAACTCTAATTGAATTTAATTTAGCAACAGGGGCAAATGTTTCCTTATAATCCACTCCATAGGTCTGTGTGAACCCCTTGGCAACCAATCTGGCTTTATATCTCTGTATACTGCCATCTGAATTGTACTTAATGGCGAACACCCATTTGCATCCAACTGGTTTTTTACCTTGGGGAAGATTTGTAATGGTCCATGTACCATTCTTTTCAAGTGCCTCAATTTCTTCATCGACTGCTTCCTTCCACTTTGGATTCTGCAAAGCTTCTTCAATAGTCTTAGGAATACGTTCTTCATCTAGCTTTGCTGTAAATGCTTTAAAAGATGGCATCAAATTCCCATAAGCAGCATACCTTTTAATAGGATGCTTAGTACACTGTCTCACCCCTTTTATTTTAGCAATAGGTAAGTGTTCAAATTCAAGAAGATGAGAAGGAATACTAGTAGAATCATTACCTCCACTTTCTTTACAAGCAACTGGACTAAAATCCAATTCTTGGCAAGTACTAGATTGCATAATGGTTTCTGGAATGGTTCTCCTCTTCCTGGTGTAAACCTGTAGTTGTTTAGGGGGCTGTGAAGAAGGTTCAATTAAATTTCGGGTTCCTGCAGGCGTGACAATAGGTGAAGTATGTGGTGTAGATAAGGTATTAGGTGAGAAAATAGGTAAAATATTAGGTGGAGAAAGAGAAGTCTGAGGCTCAAGTGATGAGGAATAGGTAGGAGGTGGTAAAGGAAAAGAAGGAACCTGTTTTAGAGAGGGCTGGAAATCATTAAAACTCTCCCCCTGAATTTCAGCCGTGGGAAAATATGGTTCCTGTTCAAAAAAGTTAAGATCCAAAAAAACAAGAAATTTATGAGAAGGTGGATGGTAACATTTGTAGCCCTTCTTTAGTGAAGAATATCCTACGAACACACATTTTAAAGATTTAGGATCAAGTTTAGACCTAGAAGGATCATGGTTTGTAACAAACACGATACACCCAAAAGTTTACAAAGGAAGTGTAGAGGACAAAGGCTTAAAGTGAGGAAAACAAGATAAAAGAACATCTCTAGGTGTTTGGAAATTTAAAACTCTACTGGGCATGCGATTAATAAGATATGTAGCAGTTAATAAGGCTTCTCCCCATAGATATTTAGGAACATTGTGGGTAAACAATAAGGCTCGAGTTACCTCTAGTAGATGCCTATTTTTCCTTTCTGCGACTCCATTCTGTTGGGGAGTATCAACACAAGAACTAATCTGTACTATCCCTTTCTCCTTGAAAAAATCACCTAAAGATTTAGTAAAGAATTCCCCTCCATTATCCGATTTAAAGATTTGAATTTTAGAATGAAATTGGGTCTCGGCCATGTAAAATCTCTCAAAAACACTAGTCACTTCAGATTTTTCTTTCAAGAGGTAAGTCCAAGTGGTTCTACTATGGTCATCAATAAAGGTCACAAACCATCTGCTACCAGTAATATTCTTCACTTTAGAAGGACCCCAAACATCACTGTGGATAAGAGAAAAAGGATGTGAGGGTTTGTAAGTAGAGGGTAAGTAAGATTGTCTTGTTTGTTTAGAAAGTTGACAGATATGACATTTAAAGGAAGAAGGTTTTTGATTAACAAATAATTGAGGAAAAAATTTTGCAAGATAGGTGAAATTTGGGTGGCCTAACCTAAAATGCCATAACATAACATCAGACTGACCTAAGGAAGTAAGACAAAATTTAGAAGATAAAGGTTTAGAATTTCCTGTACTGTGAAGAACATATAAACCAT
Source organism: Hibiscus trionum (assembly GCA_030270665.1). Lineage (NCBI taxonomy): Eukaryota > Viridiplantae > Streptophyta > Magnoliopsida > Malvales > Malvaceae > Hibiscus > Hibiscus trionum. Next base: position 4,879,072 of record BSYR01000021.1, on the reverse strand, counting down.
TCTGCAAGCGAGCAATGCCAATCCTCTTTTTGAAGTCCAGTGCCTGTAAAAAACACTCAGAATCAGTGAACTGGAAAACACAATTTAAATCCTTGCAGAGCTTGCGAACTGACAACAAATTGCAGTTCAGGCTAGGCACAAAAAGCACGTCTCGAAGGACTAAGTCATCAGTAAGAAATACAGAACCACTGCCTTGAATTGGTGAGAAAGAACCATCTGCTAATTTGACAGAATTCTGAGAGGAGGAATTTTTAAATTGAAAAAACAATTCCCTGTTACCAGTCATGTGCTCAGAAGCACCAGAGTCCACAATCCATGCTGATGTATTCGTAGTAGAAAGAAGTGCAGCAGAAGAAGAGTTGGTCTGTGTACCATCATTGTCTGCGAAAGCCAGATTTCCTGCACTGCTCTTAATGAATCTGCCGAGCAGTTGTTGCAGTTGTACCATCTGTTGATTGGTGAAGCCTCTAGATGAAGTCGGATTATCCATTGAAGAGGAAAAGAGAAGAAGAAAAAATCCGATAGGATCGAATTTAGACTGATACCATGAAGAAAAACAGAATCGAATGAAGAAAAACAGAATTGAAGAAAAACAGAATGTATTTCTGTTTCTTTCGATTAAATTGATTGATAAACTTACAAAGGTTTGCAGACTTTTATAAACTAGGACTTTTAGTTACATTAGGAGTCCTACTAATTATTAACTTCTAACTCTAGTCTTAGGAGTTTGACTTTAACTAAACTTATACAATATAGTTAGATTACAATAACTAATCTAGTTCAACTAGACTTACAATTCTAGTTCGAGTAAACTTACAGTTCCATGGATTTTATTTCCCAACCTTTTATTTTGAAGAAGCTTCACTCGGAGGTACTACCCTACGTTGCTGACCTTCTTTGTTTCTTGTTTTCTTAAAGTTCTTTTGTTAAAGTTTTTGCTTCCACGATTTACATATACTGTCTATTGTGCATAACATTTAGTTTCAGTTTATTTCAAAGAATTCACCGTTTTAAAAAAGGCAAACTTTAAAACTAGCTTACTATTGTCCAACTGAATGGTTGATATGTCATATGAATCTTATGGACTTATCTTCTGCTCTTAAAAATAATATTTTTATTTCCAGGAACAACCTCCCCCTTAGATAACTTTTTAATGTAAATGAGTATGAAGAATTATGTGTCCATGCATGATAGTAAACCCCTCATGTTTAAACATTCTTATCTATGTGGAACATTTCCATTTCACTTGGTAATAATGTTTTTGCTAGTCAAACTATAAACTGCATCCAGTGTAACACAAGTAATGGATTTTCTCCTCAAATCATAATTTTTAGTGCCAAGTATCTGGATTACAATGATCCTTTCTAGCTTGTGCGAGATTCTAGTAATCAAGTCTAACATTAATAGTTACAAATTTAACGCATCCGGTTGAACTCTTCGACTTACTTGAATGAGTGACACATTTGGAGTTACAGTTGACATGGTACCTTATTTTAAAATTGGGCGTGTAACATCTGAACGCAATATTTGTTTCATAGTGTATATTATATCATATAACTGGTTTCTCTGGTCTATCCTCTATTGCAAGGTATAGTGACAGGCATCTGACCGAGGAATTCTTGGATTCCCATTTTGCATGTGATGATGTGAACTATTTTTGCATGATTTTTTTGTTGTTAGTTATTGCACTACTAGACTTTGTCGCTATTAAGAGAAATATGAAAGCATAGTAGTCAGCAATCCATATTCTTTAGAAGAGCTAACATTAAACTACTTGAGAAGCTTATTTAGAAGTTATTATTTCATCTTTTTGAATATAAAAATCTTGCTAGTTATTTCATCTTCTTCCTTCAATATGTTATAGAGATTTCAAGGTCACGCTTATTGTATGATGTGAAACATAATTCTGAACCACAACATGATGTGGAGTTTAATTTTAGCGAGGTCTTTATGCACCAAATGATACATCCAATTGAGATTGTTTTAGGTGCTGACTCAAACACTGCATCATATCTTCGACTTTGGGCTTTAAGGTAGAGCTATGGTTTTCTCAAGTTAAAAGTTTTCTAGTCTCTTAAATATGTATTTAGTTGACATCCTCTATTATAATACATTGCAGCTTGGCACACTCTTAATTGTCGACTATTTTCAATGAGAAAGTTCTACTACTTGCCTGGTGGTGAGGTTTTCTATTTCTATTCTCGTAGGTATTGTAAACAGTGCATGCTAATATTTGTACATTCCAACTTCTTCCCATATGTTCATGTCCACTTTCAAGTTTAGGGAGGAACTAGTACACTCTTGTTATTTTTTACTATGTTTGATTGTTACTTGGTCAAGGCAGCTAAAATATATTACGCACGAGTATTATGACAGATTCAAACATCTCTCGTTTGCCTTGATAAAGGAGGAGAATGATTAGGAAAACTATATTCTTGCAAGAGAAAAAATGAGAATACAACTGCAGTTAGGATGGCCATAGTTTGCTCCTCATCCTAGGTATTTCGCTACACTTTTTTTATACATTAAGACTAAGAGGCAGTGTTAGTTTCTTCTGATTTTAATTTCAATTTTGATTCCTAAAAAGAGAAGAAATAGGTGGGAGGGTTTAGTTAGAGCTAGTCGTTTGGAGCTGTGGATTCATTCTTTTATGTAACATTGCATGCTTTTGATTCATCAATTGGTTGTAACTGGGAAGGGTTTAGGTTTTATATAAAAATTTATACTCTTAATTGTCGACTATTTTCGATGAGAAAGTTCTACTACTTGCCTTGTGGTGAGGTTTTCTATTTCTATTCTTTTAGGTATTGTAAACAGTGCTTGCTACTATTTGTACATTCTAACTTCTTTCCATCTGTTCATGTCCACTTTCAAGTTTAGAGAGGAGCTAGTACACTCTTGTTGTTTTTTACTATGTTTGATTGTTACTTGGTCAAGCCAGCTAAAACATATTACGCACAAGTATGATGGCAGATTCAAACCTCTCTCGTTTGCCTTGATAAATGAGGATAATGATTAGGAAAACTATATTCTTGCAAGAGAAGAAATGAGAATACAACTACAGTTGGGATGGTTATAGTTTGCTCTTTATCCCAGATTTTCCGCTACACTTTTTTTATAAATTAAGACTAAGAGGTGGTGTTAGTTTCTTCTGATTTTAATTTCAATTTTAATTCCTAAAAAGAGAAGAAATAGGTGGGAGGGTTTAGTTAGAGCTAGTCGTTTGTAGTTGTGGATTCATTCTTTTATGTAACATTGCCTACTTTTGATTCATCAATTGGTTGTAACTGGGAAGGGTTTAGGTTTTATATAAAAATTTAGACACACCGACTGATACCGAGAACATAGTTTTTGTTTCAAAGGTAATATATATCACTTATACAGATATATTTATTTCAAATTCTTTATGTAATGAATATTATATTCATGAGAATGTTGCATATTTCACTAATGAAGCAGACGTTTTCGCTGCGGAATACTGCCATCAAAATCCATTTAGTGTAGAACTAATGTTTTGATATAATAATTGAAAAAATGTTTTGGACTGATTTAAAAAGAATTCAAAACTATTTCCAAAGTCCAAATAACTTGAATCTATGTTTAGGGATGTTTTAAAAGGGTTTAACATGTTTTTCAGAGTCAAATTTCACAAAACCTTCCAGGCGTTTCGAAACACCTTAGGGTGTTTCGATACGGTGTATTCCAGTAGCTAAAACGTTTTGAGACTGGTATCGAAACGGGCTTTCCCTTGATGAGGATTTTGCCCAGCGTTTCGAAATGGGCTCTTCCGTTTCGATACGCCTACGTGGCATTGACCACAACGGTCATAAACCCCAACGGCTATTTCCCAACTAACTTTTAAATACAAGTCGTTTCGATACGGGACTAGGCGTTTCGATACGGTGTTCCGAAACGGCCAAGAGCGTTTCGATACGGGTACCTCATCAGGCTGCAACGGCTCTTTCTACTTAAAGGGTGTTTCGAAACGGGCACGATTGTTTCGAAACGGTGAGCTGCAGAAGTGCATTTATGGTGGGAAATAAAGTCCTCAACGGCTCCAATTCATCCCCAACGGCTAGTAACGGCTATAAACTCATCAAGGAGTATAAAAGGGACCTCCAAGCATCAAGATATGGTTAATGCTCATATTGTCAATCAACAAATGATCAAATATTGTCTTAGTGCCTAAATTGTCAATTCTTGTATAGACAAACACTAGTGAGCCAAAATTGTCAAATTTGCTCAAGTGTTTTAGGTTTTGGGTGAATGCTTTAATTGTGCAAACAAACACCTATTAGAGGGATTTGTGTTTGCTTTATTTATCTCTTTGTAAAAGAGGGTTTGATCAAGGCTTTGGGTAGAAAGATTGATCGGTGTATAAGGGTTTCCTCCTAAGCCTAGAAAAGGGGACGAATCAATAGTGGATTGATTGGAAATCCTTAGTGGGGAGCTAAGGTAGTGGATGTAGACCTTGGTTAGAAGGTTGAACCACTATAAATCATTGTGTCAATTATCTTTTTAGCTTCCACAACCCTTCCACCCAAAAATCCACCTCTCCACCACTTGGTGAGCCATATCGGTTGAACGAATCGAGCTCCTAACAACTCAACAGTTAGCTATATGAACTTGGAATATACCCAAAGTTTTATGAAGCATGAAACTTGTACTATTTGAATATGGTGATTAATGACAACAAGTTTTGAGAGAAACAATGTTTGTTTCTCTCAGGTCATCGACCCTCACCCGTCAATGGGGGTCTCTTCATTTGTAGTTTTGTTACCTTTACTCAAATGATATGGAAAGTTACCAAAAAAGAAAAAGAAAATCGGACGCTATTGCTAGGTCTTATTCCTAAAGAATAGTAAAATAAAGATTTAGACTCTAATTCTCTTGACCATATTGCTTGGATGTTGTCTCTTGCATTCTTCAAGTGTTCCAGCCTTCAATTTATAGTCCCAATTGAGTTTGTAGCCGTTTATGACCGTTGGGAATATTGCCGTTTATAGCCGTTGGGAATAGAGCCGTTTATAGCCGTTGGAATAGTGCCATTTATGGCCGTTGGGAATAGTACCATTTATGGCCATTGGGCTATTTCAAAACACACCGTATCGATACGGCTAGGCGTATCGGTACGGGTTTTGGCTACTGGAATTTTGGTAGTTTGAAAACCCTAAGGCGTATCGGTACGGTCCAATACCGTATCGGTACGGTCACTTGAAAATTATGGTTTTGACTACTTTAAATGTATTTTAAAACCATTCCAAAGCCTTTAAAAACCCTTAAACATATTTTCAAGTTGTTTTTGACTAAAAACATATTTTAAATTCTTTTCAATTTAGTCCAAAACATTTTTCAAATATTATATCAAAACCTTGGTTCTACAAAGTACTTGCTATATGTCCGGTGAAAATATGAAAGATTTTTTACCTTTCAATGCACCTGAGGTGCGTTTGATGTATGTCGTTGTCCCTCCATTTTAGCAAATGTGTTGTGGCAATATATTTGGTCAAACCGATTGTGTTGTTTTACAGTCACTATCAGGGAATGTTGAATGACTTTTGGGGGTTAAGAACTGGTGAAGATTTTCATTAATGTGAAGCAAGTTAGGGGTACCTTACGAACTATGCTAGGTCCTATTCCTAGGGAAATCGGTTGCTATTGCTAGGTCATATTCCTTGCACATTTTGGCATGGGAGTATTTGGTATATGTAGTGCGAAAATATGAAACTTTTGTGTCATGTGCTTTGATGAGTCGGCTTGCTATACTTGCATGGGTGTTTGGTTTACGTCATGCACCATCTCAGGCTGTGATCACCTTGCTCTCAGAACTGAACGTCTGAGATTGGATCTTATTCAACCTGCTACACAGATGTCGTTGGAATAAAATACCGAGTCCAATGATTTTTTACATGAAACAAAATAGACTACACCAATTGAGCCTGGCATAGGACAATGTTCTTGTAGCCCAGACAACTTTTTTGAAAGAACAATTTTTCACTATAAGCTTTCTTGGAACAAGTGGCACACCCAAGTAAGCTACCCCAATTCAAAACCAATAGTATTTTATGTTTCTTGCAATTCATTCTCTCTTTGCAAAAAAAAATATTATCGGTTAAATTTAATTGAGTAAATTGTAATTTTTAAAAATATTTATAATTGAGTGAAATATTTTTTGTCATGGGATTTTTTGAGGCTTTGAATTAGGGGATTTAGGTTATACCATTTAATTTATAGTTCCACATGAAGAATTCATTCATTTTATGGCATTTGAATGCTAAGAAAGCATTGAGGTTTGTAAGAAGCTAGCAAATTATTCTGAATCAAATCATTTTAGTTAAAATTTTGTACCTGAAATCTTGGAGGCTTCTAAACGGGCATTGAATTTTAATCCTAAGAAGGGAATTTCAAGCTTTTTTATGGTTCAAGCTTTATCCATTGTTAGAAGGCAGTGGAGAGTCTTAAGCATTTGTTTGACCTTTAAGGGTGTTGAGGAACAGAACACTAAACTTCTCTTGCTTTGGACTTTACTAGAATATATAGTGGTTCTTGGGATGCGACAGTTCATGTATAGGATCGTTCATCGCTCAAGTGCACACAGGTTTTGAGGCATGGTGACTGGGTTTGGAGCCTTGTTCCTCATGACACGATCATTGCAAGCACTTCGGGTACTGATGTGTTTTTTGGGAAACAAGTAGTGGGACTCTGTTAAATGTTATTCACAATTCTCATGTCGGTTATACTTATGTCTTGGCTCGGAGACTTATTTTTTACTGGTGGAGAAGATGACACATGTTTGAGATCATAACTGAGTCTGAATCTGAAGAACCTAGTGTTGTGCAGGTTGCGACATGAATTCCTCACTCAGCAACTGTTAGTTCCCTTGTGTTTGAGTTTCCATGGCTTGTTTCAGCTTCTGGTGATGGTAAACGTGCACTAATTGATGTTCGGAATCTGTTGAGGGCCAATAAGTGCTCCTCAAGGACAAAGGTTTCAAGGGATAATGACCGATGTAAAGTAGAGCCACCCCAGAGAATGCTCCATGAGTTTGGCTGCAATTTGTTCTAAGTCGCTATTGATCAGATCAAATTGTGTGTGGGGGGTGAAGAAGGTGTTGTCCAAATTTGAAACTTCTCAGAAGCTCTAGAAATTGAGCAGAAGGCTCGTGTTATACGAGGAATACGTATGGAGAACATGATGAGGCGACGCAGGCTTCAAACTGAGATGAATGATAAGAGTGGTCAAATGGGTCAATATTCTATTGCCTCCAAGAAAAAAACTTTCTGATGGCACCTTGAAAACAACTCCCGGTCTAAGCCTCTGGTAATTTATGAAAGCCCCATTGGTACTATCCAAGTCTGTCACCAGAAGATTCCCTCCTTCCGAATCCAAGCATGAACTCAGCATTGTAACAGATTTTCATTATTCATAGTTAGACAAATATTCTCTTTACTCCCGATACAATACGATTTAAGTTTCTTTATTGCATCAGAGTGGCATAACAAATCCAAACTGATTTTGGAAAGTGATAGTAAGTTGGTAGTTGAATGGATTCATGATCCTACCAAGTCACTATCATGCTTTTCATGTCTGATTCGCTATATTTCCCACTTATTATGGGGGTGGTTGTCTATTCGGCACATTTCTAGAGTGTGCAATATTGAGGCAGATCACTTAGCTAAAAGAGGCATTGGCTGAGAAGATATATATTTGCTTGCTTATGCAGGGGTGTTGTTGTTCAAGGAAATTTCTGCAGAGTTTCTTTTGTTTTTCTTTCGAGCTGCTTTGTTTTCAGCCTTTCTCAGGTAGTTTTTGTGGTGTTTCGATCTTTATGCTCCGGATCAGACTTCGAGAATAGTTTCATAGTGCACATTTTGCATGTGAATCAAAATCCAGCTTAGCTATACGAAACTTGGAATATGCCCCAAAGTTTTGTGTAGTGTGAAACTTTTACTGTTTGAATATGGGGATTGAGGACAACAAGTTTTAAGAGAAACAAATATTGTTTTGCTCAGGTCATCTTGCTAGGGCCTATTTCTTGCTCATTTTGACATGCTGGTACTAGCTATACGTCGGGTGGAAATATGAAAATTTTGCAATTTCACTGACAATCATCTTTTTATAAGTTAGGGAGTTAGAATATTAACAATGAAGCGGTCTCTACTTTCCATGCACATCACCGGAAAATTTATAGTTTTGTCTTTTACCAACTATGCATGTTTATATCAATTATATGCATCAAATTAGGATGTTTTACAGTACACAGTTGGTCTAAGGATATCAAATATTAGATTTCTTAAACATGGTCGAAAGTTTAAATTTTGATGGCGTAGTCTAAAGGTAATTATAAGGTAGTATTTGTTCATTGATATTTTTAACTCTTTGACAATGTGCATATACCTTGTAGCTAAAGATATTTGAACCCGTGTCTACTAAGATGAACATATTTAGATTAATCGACTAATATATTAATTGACTAATTGATTCGATATAGATAATTATAAAAAAAAACATATTTAAACCTTTAATAGCTAAAGATATTTGAACTCGTGTCTACTAAGATGAACATATTTAGATTAATCGACTAATAGATTAAATGACTAATTGATTCGATATAGATAATTATTAAAAAAACATATTTAAACCTTTAATAAAGTGGGACATGTCTTCACCTACAAAGCAGGTACCTCATTATTGTCATTTCCTTCTTTTTACCCCTTGTCCAACAAGGGAAAAAAAGTAATCTTCACATGTGGTTTCTTTTGTTTGGGGTTTGTTTTATTTTGGTCACCAGAATTTAAAAAAAAATTATCTCGGTCACTTACGTTTAGAATCGTGTCTATTTTGGTCACCGGGACGTTAGTCTCCATTAATAAAAAATTAATTTTTAATTTAACCCCCAAACTTTCAAAACTTTATTTTTCACCATCTTCTTCAAAAACAATTCCAAATTTGATTGGATAATTCGAATCCTTTCTTCGTTCCATTGTTGTTCCTCCAACCCTTTCTCTTCTCTCCTATTATTCTTCAAAGTTGTGGGGAAAATACTAATCTTTTATTTTTATAACTCTGAAATTGGTTTCTAAAACCTCTTCCTTAACTATCTCTTTATCTGTTCTTTCCCCCTTTTATTTATTTTTCTTACAAGATTTGGAGTTTGTGCAATTTCACCCTATTGAAATCTATGGGGCTGGGTGCCTCATTACTGAAGGTTTGTGCCTATTCCCCTTCTTATGAAGTGTGGTGTTAGGGGTTGCGTTTTTTGGTTATTAGATAGATAATTATTTCGTTTGTCCTTTTCAAATTTAATTTTTGTTGCACCTCTATATTTAGCTGAAGTTGAGAGAGGTTCATTTCTAAGTTTCATCTACAATTTACAGGGTCTCGTGGTGAAGGTGGTATTCTTAGAAATAGTGAAGTTGAACGCTTTATGAAACGGTATACGCACCTACTACCAAGGATCTTGCTTCAAGGGATGTTGTTTCAAGATCTATGACCATGGAAATCAAGAAAGGACGTGGCGTAGGTATGATTTTCTCTTCATTGCTGATATTTCTATAATCTAGCATTTAGAGTACCTGTGTTTTTCCCTTAAGGAGTTTATATGAGGTTGGCAATGTGCATTGAGGTATTAAGTATGATGCTTGTGGTTTAGAGTAGGTACTCATTTTATGTGATTGTTTAATCCTAATTCTATGAAGTTTCAGATGTTTTTGACGATGTATGTGTCATGCCGTAAGAAGCATATGTTTGTTTGTACTGTTATGTGATTCAGACCATTACCAATTCCTGTAAGCTAATTTGAACTCATGGTGTTACTAACTGTAATCTTATATCCAATAAAACCTTTGAAGGGCCATATCTATCTCCACTTGAATCACTTGCCTCCAAAGGTGCTTAAGGAGAGACTTTCAGGTATATCTGAGAATGCTACTATTTTCGATGGTGTGGATGTTACAAAAGAGCCTACAGTTTTGAAGGATAATAGGAGAGAAGAAAACGGATTGGAGGGAAAACAATGGATCGAAGAAAGGATTCAAATTATCCAATCGAATTCATAATTGTTTTTTTGAAGATGATGAAAAATAAAATTTTGAAAGTTTAGGGGTTAAATTAAAAATTAATTTTTTATTAACAGAAACTAACGTCTCAGTGTCCAAAATAGACACGATTCTAAACGTTAATGACCAGAATAATTTTTTTGAATTTTAGTGATTAAAATAGAACAAACCTCAAACAAAAGGTACCACGAGTGAAAATTACCCAAAAAACATGTAACCCCCATAACTCGGCAAGAATCCCAAACCCCCAAAATTGTTAATATTCCCATGGATGTAATCGTCAATATCTTCAACCGTCTCTCGGTGAAGTCCCTGCTACGTTTCAAGGCCTTGTCGAAGCCATGCCGCTCGTTAATCGACGACCCTGATTTTATCAAGCACCATCTGAGCCGTTCCATCAAGACCAGGTCAAATCTCAACATCATCCTCAAAGGTTTGCATCTATATTCCGTTGAATTCGACTCCCTGGATAACGTCGTTCCGCTCGATTACCCTTTGAGTAGCGGAGCTGAGACTGAAGCCTTTGGTTCGTGTAAAGGAATCCTCACATTCCGTCTCACGGATAAAAATCTCGCCTTGTTTAATCCATCCACGCGGCAGTCCCGTCGGTTGCCCATTTCGGAAATCGAACCTCTGCCAGGTGAATTGTCACAAATAAAATTGAGAATTTGAAATAGACCAAGAATGAGTAGAAGAAGATGAGATCAGATGAGAATATTGAGAGAATAAGAGAGAGAATATTTCATTGATGATCATGAATAATCAAAACAAAAAGCAGTACACTCCAATATATTCTAGCTAGCTCAGCAACAAATTATTTTTTAACAGCTGGCATTCCCTCTAACAACCCCAACAAAGGGTATAACGACTATCACTTATCCTTCTCTCTTCTACGGGCTCTTCGGGCTTGCAGTAATCCCTTTCTCGAGTGGGCCGTCCATCATAAGTCCACCTTGGCCATCGGTACGAGACCCATCAGGCCCCTTTCCATTTCCCGCACGTGCTCTCCTTCCCGAAACGACGCCGTCCTCATCAGTTGTACTTGAAGCCTTTGACTCCGAGTCGAGACTTCCTTCGATTCTGTTTCCCCCAAAAGTGCATCCACTTTCCCTTTTCTTCCTCGAAATCCCTAGCTCCGTTCCCATCGCAATGACAATACCCGCCGCTACAGTCGATCCTTGACCCCAAGGATCGAAATCGGGAAACTGAGACTGAAGCACCGTATAATCTTCCCACGTTGCACTCTCGGCACACAGATTCAACCACTGAACCAGAAGCTGGGTAACAGCTTTGTTGTGACGTTTCACCATTCGCTTGTCAAGGACGAGTGCGGGGTAGACCTTCAACTGCCCGTCCGACGCTACTTCTGGCGAATCTATCGAGGTAAGTCCCTGGTGCCCAACCCTTTTCTTCAGAAGGCTCACATGAAATACGGGGTGTATGCGGGAGTGGTCAGGGAGCTGTAACTTGTACGCTACTGACCCAATTTGATGTATTACCTTGTAGGGACCATAATACCGGGCGGCCAGTTTCAGATTTTTACAGAGAGTAATGGATGTCTGACGGTACGGCTGCAACTTGAGGTAAACTTCATCCCCGACCTGAAATTCGCGTTCTGATCTTTTTCTGTCTGCGTATTGCTTCATTCGACTTTGTGCTTTCTGCAAGTTATCTTTGAGTATTTGTTGGAGTTATTGTCTTTCTGATATGATGTCTTGGACTGTCTGTACATGTGAGTCAGTACCCCATTCCAGAAATGGGGGCTTGTAGCCATACAAAGCCTCGAAGGGAGTAGTTCCTAGGGCAGTATGATGGTTGGTATTATACCGCCATTCTGCTAGAGGTAGAAACCGTGCCCAATTGCTTGGTTTTAGGAAGCACATACTTCTCAAGTATTGCTCCAAGCATTGGTTTAGTCTTTCTGTTTGGCCATCCGTTTCTGGATGATAGGCCGTGCTAAACAGAGTAGTAGTTCCCAGCTGCTTCATTAGCTCCTTCCAGAATAGGCTTGTAAACGTTTTGTCACGATCAGAGATAGCAATTTTGGGGTGTCAATGTAGCTTGTAGACCTTATCAAGGTAAGTTCTAGACACTTCCACAGCAGTGTAGGGGTGGGACTATGGTAAAAAATGACCATATTTTGTAAACTTGTCCACAATGACAAGTATGCAATTGAACTTTTGGGAGGGGGTAAGCCTTCAACAAAATCCATAGTGATTACTTCCCTGGCATGTTGAGGTATAGGAAGTGGTTGTAGGAGGCCTGGTGGAGGCACATGCTCACTCTTAGTTCTCTGACAAATATCACACTGAGTAACATAATCTTTAACCATGCTTCTCAAGCCTGGCCAGTAAAAGTAGGAACTAAGTCTCTGGTATGTAGCATTAATTCCTGAGTGACCACCCTGAGGAGAATCATGTAGGGTTTGTAGAAGCTGGAGTCTTAAGTTTCCCTGGTCTCCAATATAAACTTTCTTTTTAAATCGAAGGATCCCTTTTGAGTATGAACAGTCAGGAATGTCTCCCTTTTTAGAACCACAGCAGCAATTAGGTCCTGAACCTTAGCATCCCCTGCATAACTGTTTTCCACTTCTTGAACCCACCCTGGAATGATTGAAGTAGCCTGCAACTGTAGCATTTCAGAATGGTCTTCATGTTGTCTTGAAAGAGCATCTGCTACTCTATTTGTCTTCCCTTTCCTGTATTGAATGGAGTAATCCAGTCCCAGCAGTTTAGATAGTCCCCTTTTTTGGATAGTAGTAGAGAGCTTCTGTTCAAGTAAGTGTTTTAAGGGCTCATGGTCTGTTTTGATGATAAAGGGGCCTCCCTCTAAATAATGTCTCCATTTTGAAACTGTCATTAGGATAGCAAGATACTCCTTCTCATAGATAGAAAGGTCGGCATGCCTTGGGCCTAGGGCCTTACTCAGGTAAGCTATGGGCCTTCTTTCTTGGGATAAAACAGCACTAATGCCCTTGGAACTAGCATCAGTTTCAAGGCAGAATGTCTTGGAGAAGTCTGGTAGGGCTAGTACAGGGGCCTGGCACATTGCTTGCTTCAATCTGTCAAAAGCTAGTTTGGCCTCTGAGTTCCATCTGAACTGGTCCTTCTTTAACATGTTTGTTAAGGGCTTGCTGATTTCTCCAAAGCCCTTAATAAATTTTGTGTAATATCCTGTTAAGCCCAGAAAGCCCCTAAGAGACTTGATGTTTTTAGGTAGAGCCCAATTTCTCATTGCTTCAATCTTTGATTCATCAGTAGCGACCCCTTCTGCAGAAATGATATACCCCAAGTATTCAATCTTAGTTTGACCAAAGAAACACTTGCTTCTTTTTGCATACAACTGGTTTATCTTCATAATCTCAAAAACCAGTCTAAGGTGGCCCACATGAGTTGTTAGGTCAGAACTGTAAACTAGTATATCATAAAAAAAACTAGTACAAATTTCCTCAAATAGGGTTCAAATAGTGTATTCATTAAGGACTGGAAAGTAGCAGGAGCATTTGTAAGCCCAAAGGGCATCACCTTAAATTCAAAATGTCCTTGATGTGTTCTGAAAGCAGTCTTCTCTCTGTCATCTTCTTTGATTCTGATTTGCCAATACCCTGACCTCAAGTCCATTTTAGAAAAGTAAGCAGCTCCAGTGAGTTCATCTAGTAGATCATCCACCACTGGTATAGGGAATTTGTTCTTAACTGTTACTGAGTTAAGCTGTCTGTAGTCCACACATAATCTCCAAGTCCCATCCTTTTTCTTAACCAACAAGCAAGGGGAAGCAAAGGGGCTCTTGCTTGTTTGTATAATAGAAGAAGAAAACATCTCTTTCACTTGCCTCTCTACTTCTGACTTCTGGTGGTGAGGAAACCTGTAGGGCCTTAAGTTGATAGGTTGTGCCCCTGGTTTAAGAACAATAGCATGGTCATGTGTCCTAGTAGGGGGCATGCCTTTAGGATCTTCAAAGACTGTTTCATACTCCTTCAACAGGGGTACTAACAAGTCTGGAGTACCAGTTTCTATAACTTCAGCACTTAGCAAATAGGCTTCTCCCAGCAACTCAGGATCCTTATCTGACATCCTCTGTAGTTTCATTCCAGAAATCATTTTAATAGAAGGTGATTTTCTTCCCCCTTGTAATCTGATCTCTTGCCCATCCTTATTGAACTTCATGATCATTTCATTGAAGTCAAGGACTATGGGACTGTAGATCCTCATCCAATCCACTCCTAACACCATGTCACTCCCTCCCATCTGTAGGACTCTAAAGTCATGTTCAAAGAGGTGCCCTTGCATCTTCCAACTTAAGGAATTACTCCTTGCACTGCTATACAGTTTCTCCCTATTTGCAACTGTAATAGCTAAGGGGTGAGTCTGCACAAGTTCCCTTCCTTCCTTAGCCCATTTAGCTGTGACAAAACTGTGGGTACTACCACTATCCACCAATATACTTAATGGTTTCCCTTTTACAGATCCCTGTATCCTTAGAGTATTACATCCAACACTGCTTGTCAAGGCATTCATTGAAATTTCCAATGCTCCATCAATCTGATTTTCTTCCTTCTCCTCTGTTGCATCCTCTAACTCGTCCACCTCTTCTAGTGTCCCTTCCTCCTCCATCAAGTTCAGTTGTTTTGTTTTGCATTGATGATCAGGCCCAAACTTCTCTCCACATTTGAAACACAGATTATGAGATCTTCTATACTCCATTAGGGATTGTTTAGTGCCTGTAGGGTTTGAGGTATTAAAAGTTCTTGGGATGCTGGTCTGATTGGTGGGACTGAACCCTTTTGTGCTATTTCTTTGTTTCCTTGTTTCAAACTCCAAGGCCAGCTCATATAACTTAGCCTGTCTATAAGCTTCAGCTAAATTATCAGGTCTCAATACCTTAACCGTGTGCTTCAGTTCCTCCTTCAGTCCATTCACAAAGCTGGATACAAAGTAACCTTCTCCCAGTTATGCATTCTGTAACAGCATGTAAGGTTTCAACTCCTCGAATCTCTCTTGGTACTCTTCTACTGACATTTTCTGGGTAATGTCATCACAGGTTTTGTCACAAAACCTATGACATAAATCAGCTGTAAACTCATGCCAATTTACTCTATGTTTCTGCATTATATACCCATCAAACCAGGTTTCAGCCTTTCTCCCTAGGTACATAGATGCCACTTCAACCTTCTGTATTTCAGGAACTTCAAAAATTGTAACCCCCTCGTCCCGGTCCGGACGCTTGACCGATCCGAGTGGGCTACACGGGGATAACCGAGGCGACAACCGTTAAGGCTCTGATAAGTTCTCAAATGTGACATATTTCATTTGCTATTTTTCTAGTTATTAGGACTTTCTACTGATTAATACATGTTGCTTTTGTTATATTTTGTGCAGGGACCCAATTCTGGAAATAGTAGTAAAAAGGGGGCATTTCTGCAGCTTTTATTATAATTCTGTCATGACTGACATCGTGGGCACGACGCGTATGACGTGGCAGTGACGTGGCAGTGACGTGGCAATGACGTGGCAACCTCTAGAAGATCCTGGAACATTCCGAGAGAAGATCTGATCAGATTATCAGTTTTATCTGTTTGGTTTTATTTTGAATTTTAAAAACATTTGAATTTGAATTTGATTTGTTATCTTGATTTTCCTATCTCTTATCCTAGTAATCTAAGCCTATAAATACCAACCTTTTGTGAAGGCTTAAGATCATCTTCTAGCTTTGAGTTTTTTTATCTTTGTAAACATTTTTCAGTTTCAATTCAAGTTCTTTTCCTTTATTTTCTTGTTTCATTTGTTTTATGTCATTTAATTACTTTTCTAAAATCAAGTTAAGTATGATAATCAATATCATGCTTAGCTAAATCTTTTAAGCCAAGAACCAGCCAAGTCAATTCGATTCGTGAGAATTGAACTTGCTTAAATTCTTTTGGAAAATCATTTTTATCTTTCTGCTTAGATAGTTTGGCAATCGGCCTTACTAAAAGTTTTTAACCGTTTTTCAAATCAAAAAGGGCCCGTTGGTCTAAAATCGCTTAAAAACACAGTTGAGAGGAATGATCGGCCTGTGGCAATTTCGACTTCCTATGAACACTCTTAGCGGCGGTCCGCTAAGGAAAGATAAAATCAGAAGCGATTCTTTTTAGACAATTTCTGAGTCGGGTTTTTCCTGCTTTCATTCTAAATATTTTAACGGCGATAGACGTGGTTGATTTATTTAAGAACCATCTTTCGAAGATAGACTTGGGAGGATTGGTTACTCGAGAGAGAAACAAGTTATGACGGGTTAGGCCTCGTAGACTATAACCGACATGATCCCCGAAATAAAAAT
Organism: Hibiscus trionum; assembly: GCA_030270665.1. NCBI lineage: Eukaryota > Viridiplantae > Streptophyta > Magnoliopsida > Malvales > Malvaceae > Hibiscus > Hibiscus trionum. The sequence goes on along the minus strand of BSYR01000021.1, from coordinate 4,862,696 downwards.
CTATTTCAATGATTGAAAGAATTGAAGGAGCTGGTTCGAGGCTATTTCACATACTTGGTTTTTCTTATTCTTTTTACCACTGCATTTAAATCTTGCTATTTCATTTTCATCCAATATCAAATCACTCCCCCCATTTTATTTACTCATTCTACAGATATTCCTGGAAGTAGTAATCGAAGCAAACTTCAGTCAATAATTCCAGCTAATCTCCTTGCGGATCGACCCTCTTTCCTTATATCTACTTAATTTATTTATTTTATTTATTGTTGAAAGAGGTTAAATATTTATTTTTGACCGGTTAAACGACGACTTGTCAAAATTGGCGCCGTTTTCGGGGAGATTTACTTTCAGCATTTTTGACTGATTTTATTTTATTTTTACGACCAGGAAAAACCCGGGTACTTTAGCTCCATACAACCCGGAAATCGAAGCAAGCGCTCGTAGAACTCACGGCGAAACACTTCGACGAAAGAAGCAACAAAGCACACGACGATCCGAACAGGAATCCACTTCCGAGACCACACCAATCGACGAACCTACACAAGAACCAGAACCGATGGCAGATCAAACAATTCGAGAGCTGAACGCAGCCCCTACCGTGCAACAACCACTCTGCATCGCTTTTCCTCAAGGCGATACTCCCTTCCAGCTCAAAACGGGATTAATCCACTTACTCCCTACTTTTAATGGCCTCCCTTCTGAAAGCCCACACAAACACCTTGCCGAATTTCATATGGTGTGCAGCAGCATGAAACCACAAGGGGTCTCAGAGGACCAAATAAAACTAAGGGCTTTTCCTTTTTCCTTAGCCGGAACGGCTAAAGAGTGGTTATTTTACTTACCTCCAAATTCAATTAATACATGGTCTAATCTCTCTCGTGTTTTTCTTGACAGATACTTCCCTGCGGCAAAAGCAACAGAAATTAGGCGAAACTTATTGGGTATCCAACAAATGCACGATGAATCCCTATATGAATATTGGGAAAGGTTCAAGAAGTTGTGCGCAAGCTGTCCTCAACATGGCTTATCCGAGCAAACACTCCTTCAATACTTATACGAAGGAATGTTACCAATGGACAAAAAGATGGTAGATGCAGCAAGCGGTGGCGCGCTCGTTAACATGACTCCTACTGCAGCGAGAACATTAATCTCCACAATGGCTGCAAATTTGCAGCAATTTGGTTCTGCAAGTGAACCCAGTCGACGGGTTTAAACAGTAAGCACAATTACATTAGAAAATAAGATTGATAATTTGACTAATATTGTGCATTCACTTGTTTCAGGGGAGATATGAGCTGCTAAGGTGTGCGGGATTTGTACTATGCAAGATCACGTAACCGATTTATGCCCATTGCTGCGAGATACGTTTGGTGCCCAAGTTAACGCCATACACAACTTTCCCGGACCTCCCCAAAGACCCTATAACCCTCAGAGCAATACGTTCAATCCCGGTTGGAGAGATCACCCAAACTTGAGCTACGGTAATCAGAACCCGAATTACCAACCTAGGCAACAACCTCCCTACCAAAACCAAGCACCCCAAAAATCCTCGCTTGAGTCTATTGTTGAGAGATTGGCAGTTTTGCAGGAAAAATTCCAAACCCAAACACAATCCCATCTCCAGCAAATCGACAAACAAATAAGCCAACTAGCTCAAGTCGTTAGCCGTCTAGAATCCCAGTGAAAGTTACCAAACCGAAACCAACCCAAGGGAAAACGTTAGTGCGATAACTTTGCGTAGTGGAACAGTGATAACGCCTAAACCACCCAAGCAAGATGAACGAAAATCTGACGAACCGGGAAACTCTTCGGAAGACCAGAACGACAAGTCTCATCCCACCGCAGGTAATGCCAAATCTAAAATTTATGTTTCTACTTACGAACATGTTCCTCCTTTTCCAGGTAGATTGGTGAAACGAGATAAAAAGGAGGAAGAGAAGGAAATTTTGGATATATTCAAGAAGGTGGAAATTAATATTCCACTTCTTGATGTTATTCGGAAAGTGCCCAAATACGCAAGGTTTCTGAAGGACTTATGCACAAATCGAAGGCGACTATCCGGAAATGAAAAAGTTAATCTTGGTGAAAATATTTCGGCCAACTTTCAGAAGTCGTTGCCGCCAAAGTACAAGGACCAAGGTATGTTTGAGATTCCCTGTAAAATTGGGAATGTTGGGATAAAAAGAGCGATGTGCGATTTAGGCGCATCTATCAACGTCATGCCGTTAAGCGTTTACAACAAAATTTCGACTGAACCATTGAAAGAAACTCGAGTGACAGTCAATTAGCCGATCGATCAGTCATCTACCCCGAGGGAGTACTAGAAAACGTGTTGGTATAGGTAAAAAATCTTATTTTCCCTGCCGATTTTTATATAATTGACATGGAAAATGATCGCAGCAATAACATATCCGAAATCTTGCTTGGCCGACCTTTCCTATCAACCGCGCATACAAAGATTGATGTCCGCGACGGCATCCTAACTATGGAATTTGATGGGGAAGTAGTTAAATTTGATATGTGTAAAGCTATGAAGTATCCTGATTCGGTCGCAAGTTTAAATTTCGTTGATATTATAGATCCGTTAGCTGGTGATTTGATCGAAACTGATTTGTGTTATGACTTTTGTAGGGAATTCGCGGATCTCGACAATGAAAATATAGGCGAAATCATTTCAACTCTTTCTTCCCTTTCTGATTTTCGATTAATTCCAACTCGATCTAAACATTTTCCCTTAATTTTGTAGGAACCAAAGCCGAAGTTGGAGCAATTTAATTATATATTTTTAGGTGACAACCAAACTTTGCCAATCATCGTCTTGAGTAAGTTGTCGCATCGGGAAGGAGGTAGAAGCTTAGTTGTTGTTTTGCGCACAAATAAAAAGATGAAGGAAGGCGTTAAAACGACAAGGGATGGACATCACCGTTTATTTGAAGACCTTTCTTTTGAAGAACCAAAAATTTAGCAAAGGTCGTCGAGCTAAACGACGTTAAAAAAAAGCGCTTCATGGGAGGCAACCCATTGGTTTATTTTTCGTCAATTTTTACTTCCTTTTTTTAATAATTTAATTTATGTTTCTTTATTTTTCATTCTCTTTTTTAATTGCCTTAATAAATTTTCCTTTCCTTCTGCAGGATTCTTTTCGCACACAGCAAACCAAACTATCTGGCTGAAGTGCACCGTTTCATTAATGAGGTGCATTTTAGCACACCCAATGAGCGGTGCACGTTAGCCCAACCCCTTTCCCCTTGGCATATCATCCCGATTTTCCCTTTTCCCCTTCCCTTTCTTTCTTTCCCGCAAAACACCAAACCCTAACATCACACACCCAGTCGACTCACTCAGCCACGCCGACTTCACCATGTCCCTACTCCTCCTCCTCGCCGTGGTGGCCGACGACCAGCAACGAGATCACTCCCCCGACGAGAATGCCGAACCACCCTTCGCTGCACCCTCTTTGGCACATCCGACAGCTTCGTTCAAAGCCCTCTGCCGCCGCTGATCCGAGCCACTCATAGTGCACCATTCCCATCGACTCACTCTACATCCACGGGGAGTATCTTTTGCCCTTATTATCTCCTTATTTCCTTAATTTTTATGAATTGGGGCAATTCACTTAAGTGAGGGGAGGGTAAATTACCACTTGTCTGCTTGTTTTATAATATGTTTTGGTTTTGATTAAACCTTGAGACGAATTTTTGTTCTTGCCATTACTTGTTGTCCAGCATGTTGTACTTGTTCTAGTGCTTAGGTATGATTGAATTATAGCATTTTGATAATCAAAGGATATGGGTAATCTACAGTTTGACATCTCTTTTAATTTCTCTTGATTGTGTTAATTAGATTTCTCACCTAGCTTAATCAAACTTAGCCTAATTTTGTGAGACTTTGAGCCTTGAGCATGCATCATATACTTTATGCTCGTTTTTTCTTGCTTGAGAGTGTCATCTTGAACTTAGGAATCTAGAACTTGTGGCTTGTATGCGATTTGAGACTACACTAAGAATGAGGTGATTTAATATGATTTAGGCATTAGGATTTAGCCCATTTCCTCTCTTTCATAAAAAATAATAAATATACCTTACCTTTTCTTATCACTTAGTGAGCCTTCGAAGCCTTATATCTCATATTTTTTGATTGATCAAATGCTAGAAACTATATTACTAGACAAATAAGGAGCTGCAATTCGAATAAGGGCAGATTTTTTCCAGAAAAAAAGAAGGAAAAATAGAATAAAAGGAAGCAATTGCTTCGGGAAAAAAAGAAAAGAAAAAAAAGAGAAGAAAAACAGTTTCAAAAAATGAAAAAAAATAAAAAATATGTGTTTGCTTGCCCATTTTTAGCTCCTCTTTTGTCTTCGCTACTTACTGTTTGAAACTTCTTGCATTGATCATCTTCTTTTGTCTTTTCTTTCCAACTTTCTACCCTTTTTCTAAACCCACATTACACCTTGAATAAAAGACCTAATGATTTTTGCACCTCGATTCTAATAAAGTAGTGGAGAATTGAACTTGTTACAAGCCTATGGAAACTTTTGTTCATGTATGACTTAGAGTGTTCTCGCTTCACTTTTACCTATAAACACTTTGAGTGCTCTTGAGTGTATTTTGGTGAGGATTAAGACTAGGTTAGGATTTGATTAATGCTTGATAGGTAATTGGAAGAGATAAGGGCTGTTCTTTGCTTGCATCCATTTAGTTTGATTATGTTTCTTTCATGATACTCCTTTTGCGCTAGAACTCTTATGATTATGTTTGATGCTTGTGATGGCTTGAGAAATGCATTCTTGGGTTAATATCTTTTTTGGACATACTTACAAGTATGAGACAAGTGAGGGGGAATTTGATAAGTTCTCAAATGTGACATATTTCATTTGCTATTTTTCTAGTTATTAGGACTTTCTACTGCTTAATACACCAGGCACGGCGTGTATGACGTGGCAGTGACGTGGCAGTGACGTGGCAACCTCTAGAAGATCCTGGAACATTCCGAGAGAAGATCCGATCAGATTATCAGTTTTATCCGTTTGGTTTTATTTTGAATTTTAAAAACATTTGAATTTGAGTTTGATTTGTTTTCTTAATTTTCCTATCTCTTATCCTTGTAATCTAAGCCTATAAATACCAACCTTTGGTGAAGGCTTAAGATCATCTTCTAGCTTTGAGTTTTTTTATCTTTGTAAACATTTTTCAGTTTCAATTCAAGTTCTTTTCCTTTATTTTCTTGTTTCATTTGTTTTATGTCATTTAATTACTTTTCTAAAATCAAGTTAAGTGTGATAATCAATATCATGCTTAGCTAAATCTTTTAAGCCATGAACCAGCCAAGTCAATTCGATTCGTGAGAATTGAACTTGCTTAAATTCTTTTGGGAAATCATTTTTATCTTTATGCTTAGATAGTTTGGCAATCGGTCTTACTAAAAGTTTTTAACCATTTTTCAAATCAAAAAGGGCCCGTTGGTCTAAAATCGCTTAAAACACAGTTGGGAGGAAGGATCGGCCTGTGGCAATTTCGACTTCCTATGAACACTCTTAGCGGCGGTCCGCTAAGGAAAGATAAAATCAGAAGCGATTCTTTTTAGACAATTTCTGAGTCGGGTTTTTCCTGCTTTCATTCTAAATATTTTAACGGCGATAGACGTGGTTGATTTATTTAAGAACCATCTTTCGAAGATAGACTTGGGAGGATTGGTTACTCGAGAGAGAAACAAGTTACGACGGGTTGGGCCTCGTAGACTGTAACCGACATGATCCCCGAAATAAAAATCTATTTCAATGATCGAAAGAATTGAAGGAGCTGGTTCGAGGCTATTTCACATACTTGGTTTTTCTTATTCTTTTTACCTCTGCATTTAAATCTTGCTATTTCATTTTCATCCAATATCAAATCACTCCCCCCATTTTATTTACTCATTCTACAGATATTCCTGGAAGTAGTAATCGAAGCAAACTTCAGTCAATAATTTCAGCTAATCTCCTTGCGGATCGACCCTGTTTCCCTATATCTACTTAATTTCTTTATTTTATTTATTGTTGAAAGAGGTTAAATATTTATTTTTGACCGGTTAAACGACGACTTGTCAAGCTCCACTTCGGTTACCGACCCAAGAAAAACTTTTTCATTTATATTATCTTTTCTAAATGAGATATTAAATCTTATGTGAGAAAAGCAACAGCAGAAGAAACGATGAGGTAAACAACCAACAGCCCAATTAAAACAGCCCATTTTAATCTTAAACAGCATGCCGTATCGGAACGCCCCTAGGGTGTTTCGATACTCCTTGACTATGTAAACTGGCTAAAGTCAACCCGAAGAGACTGTTTCGAAACAGGGGTGGACCGTATCGAAATGCCCTCGACGGTCAACTTCTCGTGGTCAACGATACGAAGGCCGTTCTGAAACACTAAAGCCCGTTTTGATACTTCATTTTATCGTCAAATTCTCAGATTTCCAGTAGCAAAATCGTATCGAAACGGCCCCTAGCGTACCGAAACGCCTGGCCCGAAACAAAGGGACCGTATCGAAACGGGACCAACCATTTCGAAACGCCCTCTGTCTGCATATTGGTTTTAGTTGGTTTATGGCACAAGGCTGTCCCAAAACACAACTAAAACCTCACACAAGCATTAACTCTAGATACAAGACATCCTATACGAACATGCTTAACACACATCGAACATATAAAAACCATACATTCAAAGGACCATCAAATCAACATAAGAATCACACATAGCAATCAAGATTAGCATGCTTAGACAACATATGTAAGAGCATCCATAAAAAGGCACAAGACCAGCATACACATAAGCATTCAAGGTAAGCAATAAAGCATGACTTGCAAATCAAAACATGGCATCAACAAGCCACACCAACATCAACATAACTCTAAAGCATTCAAATCCTATTGTTTGACTATTACAATCTTTCAATTTAAAATTCATACTTGAGCTAACCAAAAGTGACACTTTGAGACCCTTTCTTGCCCTCGCCACCCACAAGCTACTGATCTGCATTGTCGAACAAAAAGGAGCGTAAGCATAAAATCTTAGTGAGGGTAAGCTCATAAAACAAACCTCGACAATGCAGGGTCCAAGCACGAGCATGCAACCAAGGTAAAATGCATGATCTTACCTTCGAACCACATGAGCCATAAAATATATGATGTATGAACATATTATCCAAATCATGTCATGCTCAACAAGTCCATAACCACAACATATGGAAACACATATATTCAACATATAAGCAACATAATTCACAATCCGTATTGGCACCTAGCTATGACTCGAATACGCGGATAATCGTTGGAACTCACATCCAACCACAACCATTACCTTACGGTGGGATTACACTCATCATCGTTTCACGCAGAGGGAATTCCACTCATCCTCACGCCCCATCGATGGGATTCCACTCATCACCGACTAACATATATAAGAAGATTTCCGGGCGAACTCGTACTCCATCTTGATGACTACCATCACCAAGACCACGAGCGCATTTTGACTCACGTGTGTACACTAAACATCCTAATGATCGATCATTGTACCCAAGCATACTAGTGCAAATACTAACACAATTCATAACCTTTCACAACACCATTTCATATCAACTTCCGTGCTTAGCACGTACTCACCATGACTTACCGTCATGCACAAACCCCATTCTATAGCCACATGCATATAACAATGCGTCAAATATCATGCCTCACATACATGTACATCACAACACATTTCCATGCCTAGCATGTATTCACCATGATCCTCGGGTCATGCAACCACTTCATAAATCCATTTCACATGTCAACACTACAAGTATATCATTAATACAAGTATCACAGTATATTTTATACGTATGTATATCCCCATCATACCTATCATCAACATGCATATATCCACAATATACATACATCATGCTCACAAGCATAAGTCATTAAGCATAAACAACACAACATTCAAGTTCAACTAGCACATGCTTGCAACTAAAACTTGGGATTAGACTACCAATCTAATCCCATCTCTAGGTGGGTTTACCAAGCCCGACCTAGTGTTCGCGTGCTCGAACCATAAAGTTTGAAACCAATTTTAGAGTTGTAGAACCACTCACCAACCACTCCATTTAACACAAGCCGACTAGCCTACCAAGCATCCAAGTCTCCAGATTCGAGCCTGAAGCTTTTCCCTTGTTTTCTCTTGCTTCTAACCATTCAAAAACAATACATTAACCTCAAAATCAGCCACAAACCCATTGTTTGACACCAACACACAAATCCACTACAATTCTCACAATTCAAAGCCAAATTTATTCTCTAAATTCTCATTTCCGTACTTCCACAAGAACCCAGCAAAAATCAGCAATATAACTATCCAAAGCACTCTTAAACATGTTCAAAACACTACCCAAACACAGTATAACCATCAACCCACTAATTCTCACCCAAAACAGCCCCAAAACCTTTCCAAGCACACTCCAAAACCCCCATTAAACCCAAATCTGGAAATTAAGTTAAAACAATGTAAAAATCGAATATGTTGAACCTTATGGGTTATAGACAACTTATCTAACAACTTTAAATCAAAAGCTTTGTTAAAAATTCATAAAGCCACAACCTTTAACAAAATCCTTGAAAAACCCAAAATACTTGGTTTTAATGAAAACTAATGGTACCAACATGAAGAGGAAGGTAAGGCCAAGTCAAAAACGTAATTACCTTTTGAAAATCACCAACAAAGAGCAAAAGATGTGATGAAATAGTAAAAATGGAGAAGAGAGCTCTTTTGGTCGTTGAGTTTGAAATGGGAGTGAGGAAGAAGATGAGCACATGGTCTTCATCTTTTGTTTTTGTTTTAATTTACCAAAGAAATCATATTTACCATTATGCCATTAATGAAATGGCTAAAAACACCCATCTCCTAAAATCCATGGAATTTGGACTTAGAAGATGGGCCCAACATAGATTCTAATTATTTTGCAAACACGAAGCCCATAAAAATATTTTATTATTTTAATTATAAAACTGAAAACCGAAACCCGAAACATTATTTTAATATTATTTTCACCCGACCCCTAAACCCGGGTGTTACAACTCTCCCCCACTTAAGGAAATTTCGTCCTCGAAATTTATCGGACAGGAAGAGCCACGGAAACTGCTCCTCCACACTTTCCTTTCCTTCTCACCACAACATACTAACCAACTCGGTAGACTTACCACACAACATTAGCTATCTGATGCTAAGATCTCAACGGGTCCTTCATTGCATGTCAATTTTAAACTCAACTCAATCTCTTCAACAAACATAGCATGGGACAGATCTGACTCACATTTCCGAATCATAGATACACGGAACACATCACGAACCTCTTTCTAACACTGGTTGTAACCGCAACAAATAAACAACAGAACTAGCTCGATTCACAATCTCATACGGCACCGTTTAAATACTTGACCGATAACTGTTACCATACCAGTCATCAACAGCAGGTGTTACTCTCACGTGCCCTGAAAAATTTACCCTGTATCGACGCACACATCATCTAGAATCTGACTAACTTTCTCTTACTGACCATCTGACTTCAACAGGTATCCAAGCACTACGCAGACGTCCTCAAAAATCTAGTTGAAATCTCGAATATCTACCGGCCACTATCGAATTCAAGACACTGTGCAACTCACACTCTTGCTAAGGCACGACTCTGCCATCTTATACAAGGTACCAGTAACGTGAACATGTATAAAGTGAGCACACTCGGTGCAACTATCATTGTTTACTCAGCTAAGTTCTCCCGGAGGAAATCAAAGGCGAACCAGACACAAGGTCCCTCGAATCTATTACCCACTTTCATTAAGAGTCTTCCACGGATGTAGCAAACTAGAAGAAAACTGATGCTCGGCCTTGACACGCTGGCAAATTTCACACTTACTCTCATACTGAACCACATCATTCATCAACTCAATCCAGAAGTACTCGTCTTTCAACCCACGATACGTCTTCATACTACTCAGATGCAATACAAATGAATTGTCGTGTGCTTCGGCCAAAACAATACGTCTCAAAACACTATGTCATTCAGCACAACTATTCTGTCTCTGAAATGCAAAACTCTATCATCTTTGAAACTATATTATGAAGATCTTCCTTCTGCTATGCCTTGCACACGAGGTGCCAAGAACCTGTCTTGCAACTGTTTCTCTTTAAGCATCTGACTCAATGTAGGTTTAACCTGAAACTCGGCCAGAAAACCACTATCATTTGATAAGCTGAATCCAGCAATTATAGCTCGCAACTTAACTGCCATTCTAACATCAAATATAACTCGAAACATCGGTTACTACGTTGACTCTCCTCGGATGGTACTCATTCTTGAGATTACGGTCCTCAAGCAATCCCAACAACTTATGTTGTTCAAGTTTCAACCCTTCCTAAGTCGTCAAATATTTCAAGCTCTGATGATAAGTATATATTGTGCATTTTTACTATACATGCTTTGTCTCTAAATCATCGTAGCAAAAACAATTGTAATTAACTTTATGTCTCATGTCGGATAATTCTTTTTATGTACTTTCTACTGTCTCGACGAATAGGCCGCAAATCTTCTGTCTTGCATAAGCACACAACCTAACCCTACATATGACGCATCACTATGGTTCACAAATTCTTTCTCTGATTTTGGCTGGATCAAGGTCGAAGCTTCCATCAAAGTTTCTTTTGGTTCTCAAGGGTTTGTTGTCTCGCATCTGACCACACAAACTGAACATTCTTCTGTAGCAACTTGTCAATGGAGCAGCTAACTTCGAAAGACCATTTACAAACCTCCGATAGTAACAATGCTAGACCTAGGAACTATAGATACCTGTCACTGTCTTCGATTTCTTCCAACCACATCTTCTCCTGCCTACTTAGGATTTACTCTAATACACCCGGCTGATCTACATGTCCTAGGAGAACATCTTCCTTGACTCGGAGTTCACGTTTGCTCAACTTGGCATACAATTGATTCTCTAATAGCGTCTACAACACCAACTCCAATGCTTGTCATGATCTTCCTCAGTATTTGAATATACCCATGTATCGTCTATGAGGACTACTACAAATTGATCAAGGAGCTCAGGAAGTATTCTGCTCGACATCTCTATACACTAGTCAAACAAAATGGCTTAACCCAGAACTCATAGCGACCACATCTTGCCCCGAAAGTTGTCTTCGGTACATCAACTTCTCTCACTTTCAACTGGAAGTAATCGGATCTCAAATTAATCTTGAAAAGACCGAAGCACCCCTCAACTGATCAACAAACCACTGATGCTCGGAAATGGATACTAATTACTCACTGTCAATTGTTTCAACTGTCTGTAATCTAAACACATTCTCGTATTGTCATCTCTCTTCTTCACAAATTACACTGTCGTACTCTAAGATGATGTACTAGGCGTAATGGATCTACGGTCTAACAAATCTCGTAGTTGATTCTTCAACACTCTCAATTCTTTCGGGAACCATAGGATACAGAGTAATCAAAGCAGGAGCAAACTCGGAGATGGCCTCAATAACAAACTCTTCTTCCCTGTCAGGAGACAAACTGGGCAATTCTTCTTAACACTTTTAGGAAAATCACAAACTATTCTAACATTCTACAGTCTAACCTCACTCAAAAATCGAATCCACCACATTTGCTAGGCAAGCCTGTCAACTAAACTCAATCAATCCTTGACCTCTAAAGCTGGATCAACATTCGATAAGAAATTCACATTCTCACCCACCACTACAATCTCACAGTAATCTGCAACTTCAAGGCAACTCTCCCTTTGTCTCAAAGTATACCCTAGCTCTGTGTTCTACAAGCCAAACCATGCCCAATGTTACACCGAAACCCGTAAAAGACAATTACTTCACATCTACTGGAATCATGTAACCCTGAACCATCAACAAACATCTTATGTACATATTTTTGACCACCACTATCTCACCAAAAAGGACTAGTCACATGCGTCTCTACGTCTAGGATCTCAACAGAGATATCTGACTTCCTTACATGCTCACACAAAATGGACGAATCCGCAGAAATTGCAACTTCACATGTACACAGCTGATAGTTTTCAGTTCTTTTGTTTTCAGGCTGGCCCTTCAAACATAACCTAACCCTTCAAAACCGTTCTTAGAGCATCTCGAAACCTCAAAATTCAGTTCTGCTCACACACAAACAATCATGCTTGAACTTGTTCTATAACATCAGTCCTGGCGACTCAAAATATCCCAATACCAACAATCTGGAGTCAAAACTCAAGACTTCCTTCTCAGCTCAACTATATCGAAAGCGACTTCATCTCTCCTTCTTGCTGGAAGATAACTCAGACGCACACTGGCCTAAACACACAAATCGATTCCTACTCACAGATACTGGTCGTCTGTCTTGTATTAAAACCATATGCCGAACCCCAACGATCACCAACTAGCATTTCTGAGTTTCAGATTACTCACACGAGACCCTTACCTTGGTCTCACCAAAAGAACTAAGGTACTCATACCTACCTCTGACACTTCACCGGGCACATCCAAACTTTTTATGCTCGCTAACAACATACGGAAGTATAGATTCAGGATCAACCGGAGGGAACAAACTCAAAACTGTACCAAGGGCTTATCTGTTAAAACATCGATACCACTTTGAATCCCACTCATAGGTCTTCACTTCTTTTTACCAACTAATATCAGAATCGATCACATCGTTCCTTATCAACCGGAGCCAACCCACCTACACACAGACTCAAACAAACAAATTGTACCTCAACTCCGGTACAACCATACTTCCCTAACTATAGCGATGAACTCCTCCAACATCATCCACATTTTTAGAAACCACAGTTTCTACTTACCGATTCACGGCCCACCCTTGGCCTCAAACTTACCAAAAAACAATAAATCAACAACAACAACAAATTAACATGCAAATTGGGTTAGCAAAGGAAAGGGTCCAAGTGGCTCAAGTATGATTCCCTCACTTAAAAATCTCTTTTTCCGATGTAATAGAAGCAATGAGACTCTACTCAACATGCTTCAAGCAACATACACGCATGATCAAACAACATACATCAAGCATACTTGATAAACAAGTAGACATGCTCAAATGGCAAGCAAACACCGTGCAATTACAATACAAGAATTAAACTTACCTCATTTACCTGCCCAAGATCTCGGAAACCTTAGGCTCTGATACCAAAAAGTGTAACCCCCTCGTCCCGGTCCGGACGCTTGACCGATCCGAGTGGGCTACACAGGGATAACCGAGGCGAAACCCATTAAGGCTCCACTTCGGTTACCGACCCAAGAAAAACTTTTTCATTTATATTATCTTTTCTAGATGAGATATTAAATCCTATGTGAGAAAAGCAACAGCGGAAGAAACGATGAGGTAAACAACCAATAGCCCAATAAAAACTTTTTCATTTATATTACCGACCCATTAACGCCCCTAGGGTGTTTCGATACGCCTTGACTAGGTCAACTGGCTAAAGTCAACCTGAAGAGACCATTTCAAAACAGGGGTGGACCGTATCGAAACGCCTTCGACGGTCAACTTCTCGTGGTCAACGATACGAAGGTCGTTCTGAAACACTAAATCCCGTTTCGATACTTCATTTTATCGTCAAATTCTCAGATTTCTAGTAGCAAAATCGTATCGAAACGGCCCCTAGCGTACCGAAATGTCTGGCCCGAAACAAAGGGACCGTACCGAAACGGGACCAACCGTTTCGAAACGCCCTCTGTCTGCAGATTGGTTTTAGCTGGTTTATGGCACAAGGTTGTCCCAAAACACAACTAAAACCTCACACAACACACAAACATTAACTCTAGATACAAGACATCCTATACGAACATGTTTAACACACATCGAACATATAAAAACCATACATTCAAAGGACCATCAAATCAACATAAGAATCACACATAGCAATCAAGATTAGCATGCTTAGACAACATACGTAAGAGCATCCATAAAAAGGCACAAGACCAACATACACATAAGCATTTAAGGTAAGCAATAAAGCATGACTTGCAAATCAAAACATGGCATCAACAAGCCACACCAACATCAACATAACTCCAAAGCATTCAAATCCCATTGCTTGACTATTAGAATCTTTCAATTTAAAATTCATACTTGAGCTAACCAAAAGTGACACTTGGAGACCCTTCCTTGCCCTCGCCACCCACAAGCTACTGATCTGCATTGTCGAACAAAAAGGAGCGTAAGCATAAAATCTTAGTGAGGGTAAGCTCATAAAACAAACCTCGACAATGCAGGGTCCAAACACGAGCATGCAACCAAGGTAGAATGCATGATCTTACCTTCGAACCACATGAGCCATAAAATAGATGATACATGAACATATTATCCAAATCATGTCATGCTCAACAAGTCTATAACCACAACATATGGAAACACGTATATTCAACATATAAGCAACATAATTCACAATCCGTATTGGCACCTAGCTATGACTCGAATACGCGGATAACCGTTGGAACTCACATCCAACCACAACCATTACCTTACGGTGGGATTACACTCATCACCGTTTCACGCGGAGGGGATTCCACTCATCCTCACGCCACGTCGATGGGATTCCACTCATCACCGACTAACATATATAAGAAGATTTTCGGGCGAACCCGTACTCCATCTTGATGACTACCATCACCAAGACCACGCGCGCATTTTGACTCACGTGTGCACACTAAACATCCTAATGATCGATCATTGTACCCAAGCATACTAGTGCCAATACTAACACAATTCATAACCTTTCACAACACCATTTCATATCAACTTCCGTGCTTAGCACGTACTCACCATGATTTACCGTCATGCACAAACCCCATTCCATAGCCGCATGCATATAACAATGCATCAAATATCATGCCTCACATACATGTACATCACAACACATTTCCATGCCTAGCATGTACTCACCATGATCCTCGGGTCATGCAACCACCTCATAAATCCATTCACATGTCAACACTACAAGTATATCATTAATACAAGTATCACAGTATATTTCATACGTATGTATATCCCCATCATACCTATCATTAACATGCATATATCCACAATATACATACATCATGCTCACAAGCATAAGTCATTAAGCATAAACAACACAACATTCAAGTTCAACTAGCACATGCTTGCAACTAAAGCTTGGGATTAGACTACCAATCTAATCCCAACTCTAGGTGGGTTTACCAAGCCCGACCTAGTGTTCGCGTGCTCGAACCATAAAGTTTGAAACCAATTTTAGAGTCGTAGAACCACTCACCAACCACTCCTTTTAGCACAAGCTGACTAGCCTACCAAGCATCCAAGTCTCCATATTCGAGCATGAAGCTTTTCCCTTGTTTTCTCTTGCTTCTAACCATTCAAAAACAATACATTAACCTCAAAATCATCCACAAACCCATTGTTTGACACCAACATACAAATCCACTACAATTCAAAGCCAAATTTATTCTCCAAATTCTCATTTTCGTACTTCCACAAGAACCCAACAAAAATCAGCAATATAACCATCCAAAACACTCTTAAACATGTTCAAAACACTACCCAAACACAGTATAACCATCAGCCCACTAATTCTCACCCAAAATAGCCCCAAAACCTTTCCAAGCACACTCCAAAACCCCCATTAAACCCAAATTCGGAAATTAAGTTAAAACAATGTAAAAATCGAGTATGTTGAACCTTATGGGTTATAGACAACTTATCTAAAAACTTTTAAATCAAAAGCTTTGTTAAAAATTCATAAAGCCACAACCTTTAACAAAATCCTTGAAAAACCCAAAATACAAAATACTTGGTTTTAATGAAAACTAATGGTACCAACATGAAGAGGAAGGTAAGGCCAAGTCAAAAACGTAATTACCTTTTGAAAATCACCAACAAGGAGCAAAGGATGTGATGGAATAGTAAAAATGGAGAATAGAGCTCTTTTGGTCGTTGAGTTTGAAATGGGAGTGAGGAAGAAGATGAGCACATGGTCTTCATCTTTTGTTTTTGTTTTAATTTACCAAAGAAATCATATTTACCATTATGCCATTAATGAAATGGCTAAAAACACTCATCTCCTAAAATCCATGGAATTTGGACTTAGAAGATGAGCCCAACATAGATTCTAATTATTTTGCAAACACGAAGCCCATAAAAATATTTTATTATTTTAATTATAAAACCGAAACCAGAAACATTATTTTAATATTATTTTCACCCGACCCCTAAACACGGGTGTTACAAAAATTGCAAAATACTTCTGACATTTTTTGATTCATCCTCTAGGATTTTCCCCTTCAAAAAACTGTAGCTCAATCTTAGGTATGAAGCGAAACTCCCCTGTACTCCCCTGAGTATTCATTTGGTTCAGTTTCTCCAACCTATAGGGATCCTTAGATGACCCTAATCTTGTCTCATCCCCCACACTACCCCCCGTAGTCTCTTTCTGTTGAGATGGCCCGGCACTAGTATTCCAGTTTCCCCCTGGTTTGTCAGCTAATATACCAGGTTCTGTGGAGTTCAGAAAATACTTTCCTTGTTCATCGATTACAGTTACTTGTATTGGTTTTTTACCTCCACCTTTAGGAGGAGTGACATTTGCTTCTGCATTTCCCATGTGTTGAGGCCCTTTTTGGTCACTGTTTCAGGTTCTCCAGCTACTTTGTTCAACGCGTTGAAGATCTTCTCCAGATAGTCTTGGTTTTTAGCCGTCGTCCGCTCCAAGTTACTCAATCTGGCTTCCCACAGAGCATTCTGGCCTTCCCACCATTTCGGAATGGTTTCATCATCTTTCCTCTTCTCCAGCTGCTCCTGAATCGTGTTCAACTGCTGTTGCATCGCCACAAGATCCACCGTTTCCCCCATTTGTTGCGTCTTTTTTTATTTTCCCAGCTTGGCGTTGGATGAATAACTAAGCTCTGATTACCAATTTGTCACAAATAAAATTGAGAATTTGAAATAGACCAAGAATGAGTAGAAGAAGATGAGATCATATGAGAATATTGAGAGAATAAGAGAGAATATTTCATTGATGATCATGAATAATCAAAACAAAAAGCAGTACACTCCAATATATCCTAGCTAGCTCAGCAACAAATTATTTTTTAACAGCTGGCATTCCCTCTAACAACCCCAACAAAGGGTATAACGGCTATCACTTATCCTTCTCTCTTCTACGGGCTCTTCGGGCTTGCAGTAATCCCTTTCTCGAGTGGGCCGTCCATCACAAGTCCACCTTGGCCATCGGTACGAGACCCATCAGGCCCCTTTCCATTTCCCGCATGTGCTCTCCTTCCCGAAACGACGCCGTCCTCATCAGTTGTACTTGAAGCCTTTGACTCCGAGTCGAGACTTCCTTCGATTCTGTTTCCCCCAAAAGTGCATCCACTTTCCCCTTTCTTCCTCGAAATCCCTAGTCCGTTCCCATCGCCATGATATGAATCTTGTAAATCTGGGTATATTTTTTATGGGTTCGGGCAGGATGTTAAAACTAACGATTACAAGGTCGTGAGAATGGCGAAGTTCATTAAAACGGACGATGAATAGGACGAAAGCTTCTTTTTTTATTACGAGGTTAAGGTTTATAGTTTAAAGAAGGACTCTTGGAGGAAAATCACTAAGCTTCCTCGTTATCTTCGGTTTATGTTTCAATTTTTCTACCATCTCTTGCATAGACGAGGCTATCGTGTGCTGGCCGGTGGGGTTTTACATTGGGTGATGCCTCTGCGTATCGAATTCGGAATTCGGAATACAATTGTGGGTTTCGATCTCGGAACCGAGGAGTTCATCGAAGTGCCTCAACCTGATTGTGCTTATAAGGGCTATCTGTTGGATGTGGGTGTCTTGGAAGGACGCCTATGTGCTGTTTGTAATTATGACCAAGCGAAGATTGATGTTTGGGTTATGAAGGAATATCGGGTGAAAGAAGCGTGAGACTTCGTTGCTTTCTGTTTGAAGAAATCGAGCCATTAACACCTTAGCGTTTCTAAAACCATTAGCTTATTCCAAGGATCTTGATAAGATTCTGCTGGAGATTAATAGCCAAAAGTTTGTCTGGTATGATCTACAAAAGAAGAAGATGCGGAGTGGATCGGTGGTAGTCGGTAGTCCAGGTACATTTGGTGCTGAGGTTTATATAGGAAGCCTCATTCAAATCGATGATCCGAAAAGAATGCAAATCGAGAAGCCAAATGAACAAGAGAAACTGAAGAATAGAAGTTGTAAGAAGAGGTAAAAAATGGTGGAACTCCAACTTGTTTAACCGCACAGTGTCCCCCGATTTAATGCCTAATAATGGTTCTTTGTGTTCTATTGTTTTTTCAGGGATGATTTCCTTTCAAAAGGATTCAAATTGGCCTTATAATCAAAATGAAGACGTTTACATAGTATGAGCAAAGTGCTAAGGAAGTTAAATGGCTTATTATTTATAAAGGTAACCAGCTCAGTTTGCTTTATTTAATGTTTTATGTGCTTATTCTTCTGTTGGTTGACTTTTATGGTTTGTTGGATAAGAAATTGTTTTATAACCATGTTTTAGACAACCTTGAAGCTTTGTTTCTTCTTATCCTTCTCTCACTGCGGATCTCCCATAGGGTTGACTTCGGAAGTCGAATACAATTGACATATGAACTGGACTTGCTACTTGGCAGAACAAGCTTGGACAATTCTCTAACTTTTAAATCATACTATGTTTTGAAACATTTCATCAACTTGGGTCCATGTATTAATCTTATGAAAATGTTGGTAGGCTTTTATTATGTGAGACATTTAGAAATTTCAACATCTTGGTCTGTTGTTTTAATTCCTGCGTCTGGACTCGATGGGGTTTATATTTAAAGCCGAAGCAGATTGAAAAGTGTACCGATCGCTGAGAAAGAGACCATTGCTTCAAGCACGATCATATGTCTTCTTCTTCTTCGCTTAAACACACATCCCATCACCATCTTGCTTGATGTTTTGTTACACTGAATACTTGCAGTCAACATCTTCGTTTGAGTTTTGAAGAGTATTTTCGGTGATTCTCTTAGTCAAGTTTGAGCTTAAATAACAGTATTCGATTGAGTTCAAGCTCGAGTTTCTCACTATTCGAGTAATGAGCCATGAATATGAAGATTTCTTCTATATGTTTTCACTTTCAGTTGTGTCTAAATGGTAATTAGCAATGAGAAATAAGAACATAAGGTGCCATGAATTAGACCAATACATGTTGCATTCTACGATCACAAGCCAATCTTCTTGGCACTTATGTTCATCGGTTCGAACCCTTTGACTTGCTCTTGAATGCCGAGGGCTTCAAACCAGACTTCAGCATCATCTCAACTTCCTCAAATTGCAGCCCTTTGGTTTCAGGCACAAACCAGTAAATGAAACGAGTTTTTTTTTTTCCATCTTGATTTGGTCTCATATATCGGAATTATTATCTTTATATTTAATTAATAAATTTTTGTTCTACTACAAATAATTATTTAGCTTTTTATAAAGTCTTATATCACAAGTAAGTACTTAAAGTATACCAAATTTTTTTATTTAGGTATCTAAAACATTTTTTAGTTAAAATAAATATTTAAAGTATTTTTTGGTTAAATTAAGTACCTAAAATATATTTTTGGTCAAAATAGATACCTAAAGTATTTTTTTATCAATGTAGGTACCTAAAATATATTTTTTTGTTAAAATATGTACTTAAAGTAAGTTAAAAACATAGACATCAGTTATGTATTTAACATCAATGGATTAATGATGGTGTTATAATAGAGTAGATTGAATATCCATATAAAAACATGTTAGAGTGAGATAATAATAGGGTAAATTACAACAGAGGGTCACTCAATTATGTGTAAGATTATATTTGGGTCACCTAGTTATTAAAAGTTACATTTTGGTCACTCAATTATAGGTAAGGTTACATTTGGGTCACCTAATTATTAAAGGTTACACTTGGGTCACTGAATTATGGATAAGGTTACATTGGTTCACCATTCATATTTAAAAATCATATATCAATTTGTGTATTAGATTAACTACTGATTTCAAATGAAGTACTCTACTGATTTGGAAGAGAAAATAACTAAGTTGATGTATTTTTTTAAACATGAAGGGTAACCAAAATATAACTATACCCATAATTAAGTGACTCAAGTGTAACCTTTAATAATTGAGTGATCTAAATGTAATATTACCTATAATTGGGTGATCTCCATTGTAGTTTACCCATAATAATAACCACCATCTCATTTCTTACCATCTTATGAGAAAGTGACGTCAGCTTCGATAAAAGCAAAGTATATGTTATGTTTTATAGCCATCGCATGTGTTTTTTTACCATTCAACTTACAAAAACAAAACTAACAAATAGATTATTATCCTATACACACTAACGGTAAAAATTCAAAATTTTCACAAGCATTTTGGTTTAAGGTTTAAAGTTTTAGTTTAGGGTGTAGAGTTTAGGGGTTAGAATTTAGGGATAACGATTAGAATTTAAAGTTTAAGGTTATAATTAAAGGTTTATAAGTTAAAACCTAAATCCAAATCATATCATCCTAAAAACAAAACTCCAACCTTTAAATTTTAAATTATAAACCTAACTGCAATTCCAATCGTTTATTTTGATAACCCTTTTTAGTCTTAGGTTTGAATTTTGATTGATTGCTAACGAAAAATCACTTTTCTAATTTTTTAATTTTAAATAATCAAATAATGTTACATGCTATCATTGATCGGTTTTAATTAATTTAATAAATAAATTTTTACTAATGTGACATTATGTCATCACTTATTAGCACTTGAACATGTTACCTTAGTATTTCAATCTACGAGGACTAGTCTAGTTAGCGAGAAACATTAATCGTAGTCTAATAACGATTATCATCCAAAAAAAAAATGATCATTTTTAACTCAAAGTGAAACATTGACCAATTTGTCAACTTGACATGGCCAAACGGTGTCAACTAGACCACCCAAAACGTCCAACATCAGCAGGCCGTCACTGGGTTAACATCGTCTAACGGCGCAGTGACCGATTTGTTATAAAACGATATTAGTGACTGTTTCGTTAATTTTAAAATTTCAGTGCCGAAGAAACAAATTTACACATACTTGAGTGACAATATTTATGTAGTTTACCCATTGTAGAAAATGAAAAAGCCGCCCTTATTCCCTCCATTTCTGAAAAATCTTCCCTCCCTCCTTTTTAAATTCTCTAGTAGAAGTATCGGCAACGAAATGCGGTTCCTGCTCCACCGTCACTGCACCTCCTTCCGCGCTCTGCCTCCCCTGACTCTGAGTTTGTGACCTCTTCTAACTCACTGAGTCACTCCCCATTCCTTCTCTCTTGTCGTTTCCTATCCCAACCCTAACTTTCCTCCCCTCCATTTCTTCAATCCTTTTGTTTTTCCTGTTTCCTTTTAGATTTACAAAATGGTGGGTCAATCTCTGCCCTCCGTGGACACTTCCGTCCCGTCGCCGGAAAACCCTAGCAAAAGAGTCAAGATCCAGTTAGGGGAAGGTTCTTCGCCCAAGGACAACGTCTCCGGACAAAGGAGAACTAGTGCCAGACTTCAAGCTGCCAAACAAAAAGCCGACGAGGAGCTTCTGGTAAAGCGGGGAGTGGACCACCTAGATAAAAACGGAGCAAGTTCCAGAAAAAAGGTCAATAAGAATACGGAAAACCCAAACCTAAATCTAAATGGTACCGAACGACTTCCCGAGATTTCATCATCTCAGGCTGAACCCAAAGTGAACGTCGAAAACCTCAACCTAAATCAAAACGGTACCGAGAAACCTCATCAGAGCGAGCCCAAGATGACTGAGAAAGTGGCCAAAATGGTGCAACGAGCTGCCAAGATTGCAGAGGGATTAGATTCTACTAACGCTATCAATGCTCCAAATGTTGTTGAGAAGAGTGCACACATTAAGGTGAAGGAGACTTTGAGGTTGTTCAACAAGCATTACCTTCACTTTGTTCAGGTCTGTTTTTATTCTGTCTTTTGTTGTTGCTTTCAATTTGGGTTGGAAATCCACTATTCTCGTTTGATTATACAATGTGCTGTGTTTTCACTTTGTTC
Organism: Hibiscus trionum; assembly: GCA_030270665.1. Lineage (NCBI taxonomy): Eukaryota > Viridiplantae > Streptophyta > Magnoliopsida > Malvales > Malvaceae > Hibiscus > Hibiscus trionum. The sequence continues at coordinate 4,840,582 of BSYR01000021.1, read as the reverse complement.
ATCGTTTCATGTAAGTTTAGCATATTTTTTGCTTATACAATTCTTTTATGGCTGGTCCTTAGGAAGAGGAAATGAGGTGTGCTGCAGTCAAAGGTAACAAGAAACCCACGAAGGGAAAAAATGCCAAGGTACATAATCCCCGTTTTTCTGCGTTGATTGATGACTCTCATGGTTCATAGTATACAAGTTACATGTTTGTGTACTGTGCCCTCATTTATTTATCTTCGTTGTTCCTTCAACCCTTCTGCAACTGAAGGAAGCGCTGTCTAATTCTTCCACGTTTGTATCCACACACACCCAAATGTTGTTTATGAGTTTCATTGTCAACGTTCGAATATATGCAGAAAGGAGATGCACCTGAGGTTGATGTCAAGGCCAAGGCCAAGCGACCTGACCTGAAAGCAATATCAAAGGCAAGTCAGTGTATATGCGCTGCCTGCTCTTTACAGTATCTCAGCTTTCTGTTTGTCCTGGTTGTACTATTTAAGTATCTTTTGTAGCTTTTATTTTTACCTAATCAAGGGTAAACTTATAGTGAATTGACTTGCATATTTTCTCCTTTCTTTCATTGATTTAAATCATATTGTTAGATGGATTTGTATGCTATGTTTAATCTGACAAAGGGTTTTCTCATAGCTCCTTGCAAGAATAACATGCTAATCTTATTTATATTCTACCCTAATATATTGGTGGCTATTTATAGGCTGTACATTGGAACTTTGTTGAGTTAATTGTAATTATTATGAATTTATAATAATGCTATAGAATTTTCTTGGTTATGTTTCTTCTATTCTTTTTTTATTTATTTATTTATTCATTTATTTTTGTTTTGCTAAAAGTATGTGATTATGGTGTTACTACTTATTTTGATGTTATGTAGTCTAATGTTCTCTCAATGTTAAACAAACATTGCAGATGATAGAGACCAATGAGGTGCTTTATCCCGAGAAAAGGATAGGCTGCCTTCCAGGTTGGTTGTGAGAGCTTATGTTTTGATGCTGCTGTTAGTTGGCTAACACATACTCTTATGGTCATTTCAAAAATCTTGTTTTTTGACTTTAAGAAACTGTTCTCTAAGGTGTCTTTAATGTAATGGCAGGCATTGATGTTGGTCATCGGTTTTATTCTCGTGCTGAAATGGTTGCTGTTGGTTTTCATAGCCACTGGTTGAATGGCATTGATTATATGGGACAGTCCTACAGGAAAGGGGTAATACATTCATATTTTCCAATAGTTTTTACCTTGTGCATTGTAGGATGAAATGGTTGCAACATTCTTAATACAGCCATCTCATTTAATTTTTACATATTTTGCGGTTGAAAATTGCAGGAGTATGAACACTATACATTCCCACTTGCAGTAGCTATAGTTTTGTCGGGCATGTATGAGGATGACTTAGATAATGCTGAAGATGTTATATACACTGGACAGGGAGGACATGACCTGACTGGTAATAAGCGTCAAATACGAGATCAAGTTTTAGAACGTGGTAATCTGGCGCTCAAGGTGTGAATTTTAAACTCTTATTCTATGTTCTTGGATTGTTGTTAACTGAACTTGTTACTCTCTGGAGACTACATTTATTCAATTTTTTTAGTATATATAACCTTAAAATGGAACACAATGGTATAATATGAATATGCTTCTGATCATGCTTCATTTGTTGCGTCTCTGCATGATTTGGCTGAATCACTATGTTCATATATGCTTTCTAACATCATAACTATCATATGTGTGGTTTAAGAATGATAAAAGTTCTATCATATATGTGTGTGTGGATGTGCATATTATGTTAATGTTTAATATAAGAATGTTTTGCCTGGCATTTGATTGGAGGTTATAGATTCTCTGTATTATGGATGTCTTTTTGGGCAAGACAAGAAGTTAAAGGTACTGAAAATGGATTGTTTAAGAGCTCCCAGGTTAGGTGCTCTCTTTCGCAAGTTTGGGGGTTTGGAGCTCCCTTTGATGAGTTTCATATGAATCATCTGGTGATTCAATCCATAACTTGTGAAGTTAACACTATGGCATCTTAATCTTTTAAATCTGTTGAATGACTGATTCTGTGTTTGTCTTGGGTTAAAGAGACTATCTTGTATGGCATTTCATTGGAACTTGTAGCTTACTTTCTGCCTGATTTTAATTATAGAATTGCGTGGACCTTGGTGAGCCTGTCAGAGTAATTCGTGGTCATGAATCTGCTAGCAGTTACTCTGGAAAAGTGTATACATATGATGGCTTGTACAAGGTAATTTTGTGAAACATTCATAAGCTTGGGTTTATGAAGCTGCACAATGTCTTCATCATTATCATGTTATATGTTGTGAAAATTAATTAATTGGTAAATTTACTTTTCCCCTTTGCTGTATGACTATGATGATTAAAACTACAATCTTGTTCCTAATCCTAATTAATTGTGAACAGTATGAATGCATAAAATAATATTTACAGTTCAATCTGAGATAAATTTGATGGAATTTGAAACTGTTTGAGGATCGTTTCATGTTTAATATGATTGACTTACCTTGGTGCTTCTGTCACTGTTTTTGAGAAAACAAACTGTGAGGCGAAGTCCTCCCATTTTTCAAAGTCAAAAATTAAACTGATCAGATGGCCACATATTGCTGAGAAGATAATGTGAACTAGCAATTTCTTGCTTGTCTTCTTGATATGACTTGGCATATCAACTTTTGCAATATTTGAAAAAATCTTGAAACTCTAGATGGTATTCTTTTAGCTGTAGTCTTCTGAAAATTAGCTTTTATCACATGGAGTATCCCTTTTAGATTTATTTTGATGATAATAATTCAGTCTTTGTTGATTTGAGAAATTTAAGTTGCTTTATACCAATAAGATGTGATGTATTTAATTACCTGCTCACTATTTGCAGGTTGTTCAGTACTGGGCAGAGAAGGGTATTTCTGGGTTCACTGTTTTTAAATATCGATTGAGGCGGCTTGAAGGACAACCAATATTAACAACTAACCAGGTTTACTATCTTATCTATGATTTCTTGTGGCTAATTGCTCTAATTCTACAGGGCATTTATTTTTAGGCACAATGTTATTTCTTTGAATATAATGCCTGATTGTTCTAGTATGCTTTCCCTGTAACTGAACTTCTGCATGTGAGTTCTACCCAACTTTTGAGGAGTTGTAGTGTATGTTCTGAATAAATAAAAAGTATGAGAAATGGAGTGGACTACCTAATCTTGGCAGTGACTGACTTAGGTTTTCATGACGGGTAATTGGTGGAGTGAGATGCCTGACACTTTCTGAAGTGATATTTTAGAAATTTTGAGAAAATTGTTAAAATACTTTGCTCACTGCTGAATGATCATATAGGATTTTGGAATTTTCTGTTGATTATTGTGAATTGTTTGTTCATTCTTTGACAGGTTCAGTTTACCTATGGGCGTGTTCCCAAGTCTTCTTCTGAAATTCGCGGGTATTGAAGATTTAACCATCATAGAAAATTACTTCTTGCTGTGTGTCATTTTTTCCAGGTTCTCAATTCTGTTGTTTATTTGTTAAGGTTGGTGTGCGAGGACATAAGTGGTGGTCAAGAGGATGTTCCTATTCCAGCTACTAATTTGGTTGATGATCCACCTGTTGCACCGACAGGCAAGCTTGACTTTCCAACTGTTATTTGATTTTCATTCATGATCTAATCAATAATATATTACAGATAATTTGACTGTAAGAAAGAATTATAGTTTCACAACAAGAGTTTTGCTCTTCTCACGAATTAGGGAGTTGGTTGGCTTCCGGCCAATTATTTTAATTCAGTAGTATTGATGTCTCATCTTATGATCCTAATCAACCACATCATCCACCATTAGTTTCTAAATCTTGCACTTTGTCTTCTGCAATTTAAGCATGAGTTGTAAACTACATTACATGTGAATACATAGCTAATTGATTCCCCTTGCTGATCTTTCTCATGCTGCAAGAGGTCCGTTTTGAAAGTCCAACTATACTCATTTCTAAGAGATTTTCCCTTCTATCATCAGTTGTTTACGCTAACTATTTTCCACATGCTCAATTTTTCTTCTTTTTAAAAGATAGCTTCCATTTGATGCAATGCCGTGCATACAAAAATTGGTATAATTCAATTTTTTCTTTGTTTTTCAGGTTTCACATATTGCAAGTCTATGAAAGTTGCATGCAATATAAAGCTCCCTGCTAATGCAACTGGATGCAATTGCAAGGGAGCTTGCTGGGATCCCAAGACTTGTGAATGTGCCAGGCTTAATGGTTCTGATTTTCCTTACGTGCACCGTGACGGTGGCAGGTAAAATTTTAGCAATAAGAAGGCTTGATAGCTAATGCCATCCTCTTTTATCTTATTGTTTAAGTTTCTTGCTTATTAGCTCTCTTCTGCTTCTTCAATTCTAGATTAATTGAAGCCAAGGATGTTGTTTTTGAATGTGGTCCAAATTGTGGCTGTGGTCCAAGTTGTGTAAATCGTACATCTCAGAGAGGATTGAGATATCGACTTGAGGTTTCTTACTACATCAAAGAATAATTTCTTTGCTCATTCCTTTATTTCATCCTGTGATGAATTCTGGTTGAAATATCTCTTGAATAAAATCCAATTGATGTGAATTGACAGGTCTTCCGTACTCCAATGAAAGGATGGGCTGTTAGGTCTTGGGATTTTATACCTGCCGGTGCCCCAGTTTGTGAATATATTGGAGAACTCACGAGGACAGAAGAGCTTGATAGCGTCTCCGAGAATAATTATATTTTTGACATTGATTGCTTGCAAACTATGAGAGGGCTTGGGGGCAGAGAGGTATAAATGGCCTCTTTAGAGCATTGTGATGCATCTAGCTTTATATTTCAGGTTCAAAAGGGTCCAATTCAGCAATGAATTGAAGTTTGTGGGAAACAAAACATCATTCTGTAGATTAAGATTAGTTGTTTTTGCCTGCATGTAAGAATGTAACTATTGTGTTTTTATTTTCCTTGACAGAGGCGACAGCAGGATGGATCTTTGCTGGTGATCCAAAATGTGGACAAAATTGATGAACAGAGATCAGAGAATGTGCCAGAGTTCTGCATCGATGCTGGTTCTATTGGAAATATTGCAAGATTTATCAATCATAGCTGTGAGCCTAATCTCTTTATCCAGTGTGTCTTGAGTTCACATCACGATGTTAAACTAGCTCGGGTGATGCTCTTCGCAGCAGACAACATCCCTCCTTTGCAGGTAATTTTCCTCCCATTTTGGTGTGTAGAAAGTGACAATTTCTGCTAAATTTCTGGATTTTAGCATAAGTCAGCTTTTAGGTATCATTGATATATAATATCAATAGGTAGCTGGATATTTATTTTGGGTGATTGGGTTGTTGCTTGCAGGAGCTTACTTATGACTATGGGTATGCCCTTGATAGTGTACATGGTCCTGATGGGAAGGTGAAAAGGATGGCATGCTACTGTGGAGCTGAAGATTGCAGGAAGCGGTTATTCTAAGTTCTGAAATTGATGTTGTTTTGTATGTATCTTGCATTCTGCACCGATTCTTTTGTGTCTCACTTGGTAGGGGCAATATGTGTAGGTTTTTTGTCTAATGGTGACCGGATAGGTGCTGCTATCTTTTTTGTTGACATTTTTTGTTGTTCAAGTGTAGAAATCTGGTCTCCTCAGTCCTCACCTCCCCTGTACAAGAAATTCACTAGATACTGATTACAACTCAAGGGAATTGATGAAAAGAAAAGCAATATTTTTTGTTGATAATCACTGTAATTTGTGCATGTGCATGGTATTGGTTTTGGTTGTGCTTTTGTAACACCCGGGTTCGGGGGTCGGGTGAAATTAATAATTTAAAAATAGTTCGGGTTTCGGTTCCAAAATTTTAAATAATAAAATAATGGTTTGGGCCTCGGGTTTTAAGACAACAAATTTTAGTTGGACCATTTTTTTTAAATAAACCCAAAAAGCCATGGGTGTCATCCTTTGTAGTTATCTTAATTCATTAAGGGCATTTGGGTCTTTAGCCTTTTAATTTCAAATAAACCTAAAATAATGCTTTGAGTCATCTTCCTCCCCTCTCTCTACTATTCACTTCAACGTCCAAAAAGAAACCCTCTCCCCTTGATACTATTCCATTTAATAGCTTGCTCATTTCTGAAGATTTTGCAAAGGTAATTTCGTTTTTGACTTACCCTCATTATCCTCTACAAGTTGATGCCTTTTATTTTCATTTCTACACATGTTTTGAAATTTGAGGTTTGAAGGATTTTGGATTAAAAATGTTGCCTTTGGGGTCTTTAACTTAAGCTTTCTATTTGTTTGAGTCATATGAGTTGTCTACAACCAAAAGGGTCCAACAAAATCGATTTTTACAACGTTTTATGGAATTTTCGGATTTGGGTGAAAATGAGGTTTTTGGGAGGTTTTGAGTTGAGTTTTGGGGGTTTTTGAGGTGGAATCTTGAGGGCTGATGTTTAGGCTATATGTAAGTGATGTTTTAGAGGCTTTAGGGAGTAATTTGAGGGTTGAGATCAATGGTTTTGAGGGGTGCTTAAGGGCTGCTCGAATTTTTGGATTTTTGAGTTGATTTCAATGGGGAATTTGATGTTTATGCTTGGTGTGTAATCCGGGCTGATTATTATTGGATTATGGACTGATTCGGGATTATTTGCTTGGTGTTGGAATGGCTAGAAACGAGAAATTTGGTTGGAGAAGCTTCGGGGACAAATCCAGGGATTTCGGAGTCTTGAGCTTGGTCTTCGATCTTCTCTTGGGTAACAACGGTGAGTAGAATTACTGGTTTTTACATTGTGCTCGATATGGATTCTTTTGGGGTTTGGGTAGAACCTTGAGAGGTCACCTAAACCCGTGTGTAAGCCTCTCTACTCTCATGTGTTGTGATGTGTTGATTGTGTACACGTTGTGATTATTTGAATGCAATTTAAGTTGTTAATTTTGTAGTCGTGTTGAGTTCATGCCTCACGTGATGGTGGTCTAAACTACGGTGATGTGTAGTCCCACCGGTAGTGACTAGTAGGGTAGTACTTTGATGTGTAGTCCCATTGGAAACCCACTAGTCGAAACGGTGATGTGTAGTCCCACCGTAAGAGTATGTTGGTTGTGCTTGTGCAAACCAAGTGTTGTGGTCGAGATAGACCCTTGTGCATTCCATTGCTTTCTTGCATATAAATCATGTTTTGGAAAACTGCATGTTGTGAATTGTAGAACCTCTCTCACTAAGCTAGATTGCTTATGCTCTTTTGTTTCCAATGTGCAGATCGTTAGAGTTCGGGAGGCGAGCGGGCGAGGGAGGAGCTTTTGGAGTTCTCAAGCAAGTTTAAGTATGGCTTGCTTTTGTAATAATGCCTAGATGATGGGGTATAAAGTTTTAGGAGTTGGGGTCAAACTCCTTAGGAGATTATGTTTGAATATGTTAAATTCATGTTGTGATGTGCTTGCTTCTTGGATTGTGACCTATGATTCTCATGTCGTTTAATTGCACATGCCTAAACATGTATGATGTTGGTCTATGTATGCCTTATGCTTGACTACCTTGTGTCACATCCCAAAAACCGGTCTAGTCGGAATTAAATTCCGGTGACCGAATATTTTTATCGATTAATTTATTTGATCTTATCTGAACCAATAAATATTATTTGGGGTAATTTATGATAGTTTATTATTATTATTATTATAAAAAAAACAAAGAAAAGTGGACGGCAAGTGCAACCACTCCAATTGAACGAAGATAGGATTGAATTAGAGATAATAAAACAAATGCCACTATATGTGGCAAGGATTTAAAGAAAAAAAAAATAGAATTGTAAAAGTATGACCGGCTACTTCATTATAAATAGGGAGTAGGTGAAGTGGTCCATATGTGGATAAAGTTTCAATTATTATTATTATTTGGTTTATTATTATTATTATTATTATTATTTAAAAAAAAAAGAGAAGACAAAGTGATTGAACGGCTAAATAGCCAACTAAAGAAAAGAAAACAAATTGAGTGGCAAATGTCACTACATGTGGTAGGAAATTAAAGAATGAAAAGCAATTGAAAAAGAAAAGAAAAGAAATGAAGACCTAATTAAGTTAGGTAAAGTAAGTGAAGTGGGATTTTTGTGGCTGAGAATTGAATTGTAAAGCTTGGCAATTTAGTATAAATAGGAGGGGAAGGGTTTGATGAAATACACGGCAGAGAAAGAAAAGAAAGAAAGAAAGAAAGAAAGAAAGAAAGAAAGAAAGAAAGAAATAGGTTACGATCCAATGTTTGATTGGTAGTCCGATATTTTCGATATAGTAATATCGAATCTCTACCGACGTCGGGGTAAGCTCAAATCTCTAGTAAGTTTAAGTTTCGGTATCGAGTTTGATGAATATTTTTATATATATTCGATACTGTTTATTTGATTAGTTTTTATTAATTATCATAGTACACGAGGTTGATTCGGAACAACCGTCAAGCCCAAGAAGTAAAAATAAAGTACCGGTCTGTCAAGGTGAGTGAAACAAATTAGAGTTGAGATTAGAGTCTCAACTATCTTTAATTTGATGTTAGTATATATATTAAGCATGAAATTGGATTAATTAAAAGTTGGTAAATGATAAGGGTAGAAAGAATAAAGAAATTCGGATTTATAAACTGTCCTGTAGAAAACTGCATTTTTGAGCATGTTAGAGTCATTTCTGGAAAACGTGTTCTTCTACAAAGTTGTAGAGGACAAAATTTTACATGAAATAGAGGTATGATTTGCTCAAAAATGTTAAGTATAAGTCTCTGAATTGTTCTTAGAAGTTACGGGACTGAAACTGAATAAAATTGGAAATCTGCTGGGCTAAATTGTGAAATTCGAAATGTTTAGGGGGTCAAATGGTGTTAATAAATTCTGAAAATTTATTATTAGAACAGGGGAATTCATGAAATGAATTAAATTAAATGTCCAAGCTTGAATTAAGTCTCAATTGGTAAGTTAAATGTACACTAAAGTGGTAAGTTGAAAACAGTGGGCAGAATAGGTCTACGAGAAAGCCCGGTTTTCAAACAATAAACTGTATTAGTAGAGAAATGATAAAATTATGTGTCATACATGGTTGTAAAGGTGTGTTTATAAGCTTTCTAAAATGGTAAAGAACTCCTTATTTCGAGTTGTGAGTAAAAAGATATGAATTTTTGAGTAAGTAAATGTCATAAAAACAGGGTAACAGTTTACCCCTAAATCTGCATCAACATTGACTTTAAAAATTCATTATAAATTGTATAAGAGAAATTAAAAGCTATAATTTATATGGTTTAAAAGGTTATTCAGTCTAGTTTCGTTTGAAACAAACGAAATCAGATTTTGAGTTATAGAACATTTTATATAAATATTTCTTTAAGGACAATGCAAGCTGCCTAATGTAATAAATGATATGTTTCTTTAATGTTTGGTTAGAAAAGATGTAGAAATGAAGGAAACCACAAAGTTGGAGAATAAGGAAAATGTCTCTAAGCTTGGATTGAGGTGAGTGTGGATGCATTTGTCTCGGGTGACGCGGTGTCATTCCGATCATTGTTTTTATGTTCTGATATGTGAGTGTGGATGCATTTGTCTCGGGTGACGCGGTGTCATTCCGATCATTGTTTTTATGTTCCGATATGTGAGTGTGGATGCATTTGTCTCGGGTGACGCGGTGTCATTCCGATCATTGTTTTTATGTTCTGATATGTGAGTGTGGATGCATTTGTCTCGGGTGACGCGGTGTCATTCCGATCATTGTTTTTATGTTCTGATATGTGAGTGTAGATGCATTTGTCTCGAGTGACACGGTGTCATTCCGATATTTGTTTTATGTTATGATATGTGAGTGTAGTTGTGTCAAGGGATAGGCTCGGTGCCGTTCCGTTGCATTATTTACGATTATAATTGCATTTGTTAAGGGCTCACGTAGAGCAACTATGTTCGAATGACAAATTTTGTAAGTACCTTGCATTACTTTAATATGTTTGAATATGACTATGATATGCTACATGTATGTGAAAATAATATGAAATGCTACCTGATATGGAGCTACGGCTCATCTCGTTATTTAATATGATATGATCTGAAAATCATGGAACATGTAATGAATTTAATAATGATTGGTAAAATTTAAAATGATAAGAAAGAATGATTAAAGGCAAGAATATTGACCTAAATGAGTATTGCTTGTTAGATAAGCATGCTTAGCATAAAAATGATTAGTTGCTATGATGTGTTGATTGCTTGAGCTATGTGAAATGAGACTAAATTATAAGCTTTGCTACTGATTGTTGATGATTATAAAATGAAAATGATCTCATGTGCTTGCTGGAATTTTAGATTACCATGATGCTTGATTGATTATATGTGTATGCCTATTGAAGTGGTTAAATGCCTTTGAAATTATGAATGATTGGCAAGTGAATGATCTTGTTAATAAAGAAAGATAAGTAAAGTCCTTGGTATGATTAGTGTCTATAGGTAGAAGGGCATGCCTTAGAGTCGTTGAGCTCCCCTGATCTTTGTTACAGGATGGTGGTTAGTCACCTATAAACCTGATAAGGTGGTTAGTCACCTTGATAATTGAATGGTGGTAAGTCACCATTGATGCCTATGCATCCCCTGTTATATGTTGAAATGAGAAATGGATACTTTGTGTATCTAATGTTACATGTTACATGAAGACTCGATTACCTTGTTCATTAATCATCCAAGGCAAAATATTTAAAAGTTACATGACTTGAAGGATAAGTACTTAAATGATAAGTACCAATGAAATGAGACTGATATGCCTACTTGTCTTGTATATGCTAATGCTTTTAAATGATGCTTGTTGTTGTATATGATAATGTTTGATCGATACTTGTTGTATAAATGAATATAAAAAGTATGATGTTTATGTTGCATCAATGGTTACTTGAAATAGTTACAAGATTAGCATGGCCCCTGCGCAAGAATGACACGCACAAATCAAGAAATGGTACCAGTATATTATGTGTTTGATACATTATGCTATGTTATGCTCATGATATGATATTACGTTTTGTTATGAATATGAAGTATGCCATGTTATTGCATAATTAGCATGACATTCATTTTTGGAAGCATATTACATGACATAATATGATCATTCATTGTCATTGGCTACCTCACTTAGACTATGTAAGTCTAATGCATTCATTGCATAACATTTCAGGTTAAGGAAAGTAACAGATCGGGATCGAGATTAGTTGGAAGGTTGGCAAGTCACTACGATTAAAGAGTAATGTGTTTTGTCCTTATGAACTCCTAGTATGGTGGCAAAGTAGTTAAAGTAATTATACTAATCTTGTGAGCCTACTATTGTGAAATCTGCCTATGTTTTATATAAGGTTTTAAAGCTATATAGACTATTGAGTTAGTAATAAAATTGACATAATTGGTAGTAAAACATTGATTAAAGGATTATAAGATTTTTGTGAGTTGTTAGGCTCATTTAAATATGTAGAGAATTTTGGTAAGATAATTCAAAAAGAAATAGATTTGAATACTTTACAAAATAGTCACTAAACATTACATCGTTTAATCAGATAGGTAAATGACCTCCGTTAGTAATGAGATTTTACAAGATAATAAATAGTAAGTTTAATTTCAGTATAATATCACGAATTTCAGATAAGGACCCCTAATTTGTAAAAATTACAAATTAGTCCCTGAGTTTGAAAAAGTTTAAAATTGACCCCAATTCAAATAAATTGTTAATAAGTTAAGTGTTAAGTCTTAAAAGAGATTAATAAAATATGCCGAAATGATTTTTGAACTTTGGAATAAGTTCTGATCTCTAATATGTTATGTCACTAAAAGATTTATGTCTCCGATCTCCGTATTGTTTTCCGGTAGCGCTCTCTGACCCGGTTCTCTACCAGGCCGGGAAGGGGGTGTTACACCTTGTGTATGATGCCCATGCTTGTTAAGTATGCTTCTTGTGAAATTGCATGAAGTCTAGATAGGTATGATCCTTGTTATATTCAAAGCTTGTAAGCTAAATCCCAATTGTACTTTGTTGCATGTATGATTGTGTGTGCTTAGGAGTGTCCAAAAGTGCATCTAGAACCGTATGTGAGGTTACCAAGTAGTGAAATGAGGAGTTGCAGAGCAGGGGTATCGATACGGTTAGACCCGTATCGATACGGCCTTCTTATTCTAGGCCTTTCGTTTCGATACGCGGGGAGACGTATCGATACCATTTTGGACACTGAAGCTACTGTCCAACTTGGTATCGATACCAGTCTCAGGCGTATCGATACCATTTTGGTCACAAAAGTCACTGTCCAACTTGGTATCGATACCGGTCATTGGCGTATCGGTACGGTCATCCTAGCGTTGACCGTGAGAAGTCAACTGTCGGGGAGGGTATCGATACACTCCTTGGGTGTATCGGTACGGTCTCCACGGGTTGACTTTGACCTTTTGACCCAGTCATGGTGTATCGATACACCCCTCAGGTGTATCGATACCGCCTGCAGTTTAAATCTAAATTGGGCTGTTAAATGTTGGTTTGGGTTTGTTTGATATTCTTGTGTTGGTTGTTCCGCTGTATGATCACTTAGGATTTAATACTCATCTAGACAAGTTTTAAAATGAAAAAAAAAAAGTTAGGGTTGCTAACCGAAGGGGAGCCTTAACGGGTTTCACTTCAGTTTTCCTCGTGTAGCTCACTTGGACCGGTCATCCGGCCAGACCGGGACGAGGGGGTTACAGCTTTATTCTTATGCATGGTAATAGAATAGTGCTTTTGTGATTTTATTGTGTTGGAATGTCTTTTTCCTTTTGGATAATATGTGAACTCCGTGGACGGTGAAAGCATGACCGAATGGTTATGATAATTCTTGACTGTAAAATTTTGATACACATGTAAAATAAAATTTTACACTAAGGGTTATATAGGCTGTGTATAAAACTTAAACTTCTGTAAACTAAAAGTTATATAGTTTGTGTATTAGAGTTTTTTTTTTGATTTGGTCGAGTCATATTGGAATTATTATTTTTATATTTAATTAATAAATTTTTGTTCTACTAAATTAAATACTTAAAATATTTTTTTTTATCAAAATAGGTATTTAAAGTATTTTTCATCAAAATAAGTAACTAAAATTATACAACACCAGAGTGGGTTTATTTCCCATCTTAACTCATTTTAAATTATAATTTAATAATGATGTTAAACTGTAAAGTAGCACATTGAATGAATTAGAAATAAGTTAAAAACATGGACACCGATTATGTATTTAACATCAATGGATTAATGATGGTGTTGATAATAGAGTAGAGTGAATATCCATATAAAAACATGTTAAGAGTGAGATGATAATAACCATCATCGCATTTCATACCATCTTATGAGAAAGTGACGTCAGCTTCGATGAAAGCAAAATTGGTGATGAAAACTTTTGTTTTTACAAGCGCTTTAATTTTAAGGTTTATGATTTTAATTTAGAGTTTAGGGGTTTTATTGTAGGGGTTTAGAATTTAATGTTCATTGTTAGAATTTATGGTTTAAGGTTAAAATTTAGGGTTTAGGGCGATGTGGGTAGGGATTTAGGGTTTAACCTATAAACCTTAAATTTTAATTATAAACCCATAATTCTATCAACATTCCTTAAATTCAAAACTACTACACTTAAACCCCTAAACTTTAAACCCTAAACAAAGTCTCTAACCCCTAAAACCAAAGCGCTTGTGTAAAAAAGTTTTCACAAGCGCTTGTATATAGAATAATTACCCTACAAAATAAGGATTAATATCATATACACTGGCGGTGGAAACTGAAAGTTTCCACAAGTGCCTTAGTTTTAGGGTATAGGGAGTTAGTTTAGGGTATAGGCTTTAGAGGTTTAGGTGAAGGGGTTTAGAATTTAGGGATAGTTGTTTCAATTTAAGGTTTAGGGTTATAATTTAGGTTGTATATGTTAGGGTTTAGTTTTTAGGGTAATATGGTGAGGATTTAGGTTTTAACCTATAAACCCTAAATTATAACCCTAAACCTTAAATTGAAACAACTATCCCTAAATTCTAACCCCCTACACCTAAACCCCTAAACCTTATACCCTAAACTAACTCTCTATATGATATTTATCTACAAAATAATACTAATAAACAATGGAAAAGACTTTGATACACAAAGTTGTGTAGATTAAAATTTACACACGCCTTTCAGTTATAGAGTTTAGAGATTTAGGTTGTGGTTTAGAGTTTACTGGTTTATGATATGTGATTTATAATTTAGGGTTCCATAAATAATAATAATAATAATAATAATAATGTGTAGAGGTATAGTCTTGCCCAGGCGACGAGCTTAAGAGATCTACTAATTAGTCTAGTAATAATAAATGTTTATTTTTTTTTTTGTGAGTTCGAATCTTAGTATAACACAACTTAATAATAATAATAAAAGGAACAATTCATATATTAGTTAATAATAGAGAAAACATAAAGAGTAGACCCATGAATAAGAAAAAGAGCCTAAGCTAATCAAACATCTGATGTGGTTTAGTTTAGGGGGGAAAGCCAGGAACATCTTTCATAACAAAAAGAGACTCCCAATACACACAAGTCTATATACTGTGGCATCCATGGAAGAGAAAATCAAAGAAAAAGAATTAAAGAAACTAAATAAATGTTGAATAATGAAACTCTTAAACAAGTCAAATCCAGCTCTTCTTTTATCCAGTTTACTTCTGTCTACACGAGAGTACAATCTCTTGCTCTGCCGACAAACTACAACAGTTACAGATCGGAATAGGAATAGCATTAGATGATCAAAAACTAATCGTGCTACTCCGAGCAGGATTTCATTCGATATTGACGGCCTGCTCTCTGGGAGCTGTTTCTGTTGTCAATGATTGTTTGTGGTTCATCTTCCTCCATTGCACAAACTCCATCATCAGTATCCCCGACTGCAATTCCGATTGGCAAACCTCTCGTATGCATGGGCTCCTTGTCAGTACCTTCCCGGGTTTGTTTTGGCTCGCTGCAACTTTCTCCCATTACCACATCACCAAATTTCCTCCTTGGTATAAAAGTTACAGGTTTTGTAAGATCACCTGGAGCATCAACAGACTCTGGTTCTGTACCATCTGACCTCCTAACCAGCTTAAGGAAATCCATATAGGCTGACCGATTTGATACATCATCAACATCACTAGTATCTAAAGTATATCGAGCATACTTTGAAGGGTTCCGCATATAATCTGGAATTCCAGACGGATAATCCTGAGATAAAGTAGATAACTCATTTGAGCCCATCACATCTTCTTCCTCTGTCACACAAGTTTCCCCTTGAACATCATTGGTTCTTTCAGGGCCTTCACTGCTATCACTTTTACAACATTCAGAATCAAAACGGACACGTTTCTGTGATTTTGAATTTGACTCGGCATCCTTTCTCTTCAGAATGGATTTCAGGTTACCATCATCAAATGTGCTAATGTGAGCCTCCACACCGACAGTAGCATCACCATCAGACACATGCAATGAATCAATTTTTTTAGCAGTTTCAGCATCTTCTTCAAGCCTTTTCTTAGCAGCTTCTTCATCTTCCTTAAGCCTAAGTTTTGCAGCAATGTGATTGGCCCGCGGATCTCTACTGAAATCCTTGAACGCTGTTGGAAGTACATTGCCAGAATCCGCATCTACGTCATAATCATTTACATCCTTCATATAAAGACGATCTTCATTCTTATCCCTGCCAACAGCCACTTTATCATACCCATCTTCCTCTTCCTGCACAAGAATCCCAAAAGGATAATCAATAATTCAATATCAGAATGTCAGATAAGAGTCAGACCCCAAGTCTATGAAATCATAGAAAACATGATATCTCAGACGGCAATATAACTCGTAAACAAGTTAAACCGATGCATCTATTGTCGACAGCACACTCAAATTCATTTCCTGTTTATTAGCTTGTTAATTCTGCAAGTTTTATATTTTTTTATATTTCCTACTTGCAATTAAATTTTGATAAAGGCAAAAAAAAAAAAAACTTGGATTGAAAAATCAAACCAATTCTCTTTTAATATTTTTTCCCTATCTATGTAGATGATTGAAATAAATCCAATTCAATTCTTCTACGTGCTAGTCATGCAAAATTCATTCAAAGGTTGAACTTTGAAATCTTGAAAGATAACATTTTTAAGAGCAAAAGCTTATTCCAGTACAACCAACTAGCTTAAACATTCCATCTTACTAAATTGAGGAAAAGAAGAAAAAAAAGTGAAAAGGAAAAGTAACCTCATAATCAAGAGTACAGTCCCTTCCAATGGAAGACTTAATCTCCCACTCTTCGTCGTTGTAATCCTCTGGCTTAGCCTGTTTACTCGAGGAGGCACGAGCTTCTTCTTCCTCGTCGTCCAGGTCATCGAGATCCTTCTCCAGCTCCGCGTCAAAATTAATCGCATTCTTCTTCTCCTTCGGTGGAAAGTTATGGAAGAAGCTCTTTCCCTCATCCTCGTCTTCATCCTCCTCCTCCTCCTGGAGAGTCTTCTTGTCTCGGTTCCACTCTTGTTTCTCGATTTCCTCGTCGGTGAGGCTCCAAAGAGAGCTCAAAGGCAACGATTTGGAATTAGACGAAGCATCGAGAGAGCCGAAAACTTTGCCGACTCGGACATTGAAGCTGTCTTCCATGGCGGTTAATTACAATGGAAATTCATGAAATTAGGGTTTTGTGTATTGGGAATTAGGGAATGAGAATGGATGAATATAAAACTATGGAGTGAATGCTAGAAATATCGGCCCATGTGTAGCCCAAGTTTATCTGCTTACCTAATCTATTCTCGGCCATGAAATTGATTCTAGCTGAGATTTAAAATGATAGTGGTTAAGAGATTAAAAGCTATTGAATTTATAGTTTATTTTAAATTTTAATGAATTTTTGAAATATAGAAACATTTTACTGAATCATTGTATGGTTATACAATTTATTATGATAAATAAATGTTTTCAAAGATCTTTAAATCAAAATAGTTATAATAAATAAAATAAATAATTTAAAAGTTGTTAAGTTTTTTTTTTTTAAATTATCTGATATGATTATAAGAAAATATATATTCATTATTTTGATGAACAATAGAGAAAAGAAATATTTTCGTGATTTACGGTTTACATGCTTCAGGCTTCGTTCAGCCATACTCATGTACCCCGTGCGTACAGTTTGTTTTACTAGTTCCAAGTGATGGAGTCAAGATTTGAGAATAGGAACAAAAACATAAATGTTTGAAAGGAGGTAAACTCACAAATAAATTAATTTTTAAAATAATTTAAATAGGAATACAAAGTTAAAAATCAGGGATGGGGGGCAATTACCCCACCCCTTAATAGCTCCGTCACTGCTAGTTTATCTAAAAACGGCCTTGCCGTTTGGCAGTAAAATTACGACCGGAATCCCTGCTGAACGGACGCTTAGTCCGCGGCCATTCCCGATTGCAACCATGTTGAGTACAGCAGCTAATGCGCTAGACCTGAAAATGGGGCAGCAGATCCATTCCCCGGCTATTGTGGCTACAGCTGATTCAGAACTTGTGGTTTGGGAATTCTTTAGTTGACATGTAGATAAAAAGTGGCAGATTTGAGGAAGCTGAAAAGGTATTCAGGACTCTGGTCTCTGGCCTAGAGAAGCACAAATCTGGTGTAATAGCAGATCAGGCCACATTTGCTAGCATCTGCTAATTTGGCTTCACTATCACTGGGGAAACAAGTTCACTCATTTATAATCCGATCGGGTTTCATTTCTTGTTTTTTTTCTTCTTCAGGAAGTGCACTCCTGGATATGTATGCAAAACGTGCCTCCATAAAAGATGCTATTCAACTTTTTAAAGACATGCCTGAAAGGAATATAGTATCTTAGAATGCCTTGATCTGAGCCCATGCTCAAAATGGGGATGCTAAAGCCACCCTTGACTCATTTGAAAAGATGATTCAATCGGGTTTCCTGCCAGATTCTATCAGTTTCCTCGGTGTTTTATCTGTGCTCGCAGTCATCGTGGTTCAAGAAGGCTCGGGGACGTGGTATTTCAGAAAACTATGCATCTATGGTTGATATGTTATGCCGGAGCAGAGAAGACGGATGGCTGAAATGCCATTTGAACCTGATGAGATTATGTCCCTCTTGATTTTTCTATGGCAATCTCCCTCCTTCGCCGTGTGATGGAACATACTTTTCCGTATGTTAAAAATCAGAAGAACATAGATAGAATGGGAATTCCATCAAAATTTGCACTTTATAGTAAACATAATATGTTTCCATTTATCTTCTTCTCTAACCATTTAACTCCTCTTCAAAAGAAACCAAATACAGAATTTCAAATTCACTAATCCCAGAAAAAAAGCATCACTTCTTTCCAACATAAAGAACCAATAAAGTACATATCACAATAACAGGAAGAAGACAAAATTGAATCTAGAAAAGGAGTTTTTCTATGAATTACCATTACTTGGATTTCTTGTTAAGGAATTCATCAGGCACAACTTGAAGCAACTTCTTCTGCTTGGACTTTGCAATCTTCTTCAGAGTATTAGGATTAGTGATCTTCTGAAACTTAGTTCCAGACCTCAATATGTTCTCCTTCTTCTTCTTCTCCCTCTCCTCCCTCTTCTTCCTCTTCTCCACCTTGTTTTGCCTTATCTCTTCCTTCAATTCATTAACCCTCTCTCTATAAGCTTTCTTTATCTCCTTCTGCCTCTCCCTCTCCTCCAGATTCGGCCTCTTTATGCTCACGTGCTTCGCCGACGCACGCTGCTTTCTTGGCTGCTTCCAGTTCCGACCCGACACCCTACCGGCGATCACGCCATCGTAGGTGGGTTGGCCGAATGTGGGCTTGTTGGGGTCTTCAGAGGAAGGCACGGCTGAACGCTTTGCGGGTGGGGGGCATGAATCATCGACGTCCATGGAGGCGGTGGCTGCAGAGTCGTTGACATTGGCGGTATCGGCGGCGATCTGAGATTCTTGGCGCTTTCGCTTGTAAGTTTTGCCGCCGAAGCCTTCGTCAAGGCGGCGAAAATCAATAGTGCATGCCATGGTGGCGGTAAGATTCTCTGCCTAAACCCTAAAAAGGTTATAATGCCTTAGCATGAGGATTGAGAGAGAGAGATATAAGGTGGATTTGAATTGGGCTGTTTTATTGCCATGAATTCGGCCCATTAAACCAATTGGATGGAGTGAGTATTGGTAATAATATCTTTCTATTTAAGGGTATGGGTATTCAAATGGTCTGTTAAATTGAATTAATTATCGAATTATTTTTTTGATTAATCAGTTAATTTCGGGTTAATTTTTTTTAAAAGTTTGCTTATTAATTAATTGGGTTTAAAATCGGATAATTAATCAGAGTAACTAAACATTTAATAATATATATTTAGGCTCTATTTCTCAATCAGCGGATAGCTGATAGCGGTTTACATTAGCTGATAGTTGATAGACGATTACATTAGCTGATTTGACTAGTATATTATATTAGCATATTGTATTAGTTGATTATATAAAAGTGTTTGGAAAAATTAACTGGTAGCTTATAGTTGTTTGATTATTTAAACAAGCAAAATGACATATAAGAACATGATTATATTTGATTCTTGTTTAATTAATTATATAATTATTTTAATATAATTTAATTAATTATTAAATTTAAATATAAATATAAATGTGTGAGAATAAAAAACCAAAAAAAAAAACAAAAGAAATATTAGTTTACGTATGTCACAATGTTAATATGTGAGGGTGAAGAATTAAAATAGAAAATGTAAAAAGTTGGGTTATTTGGATATTTTTGATAATTATTAAGGGTAGAATAGTCTTTATAACTCTTATGTCCAAACTTTTAATTTCAAAAAACTCCTATTAGCAGCTTTTTCAAAATTAGAGGTTTCACCCCAATCCGCTATCTCAATCCACTATTCACCAAACATCCAAATTAGTGAATTTAACTGGTCAAACATCTAATTTTGGCTCTAACCGCCATTTACCAAACAAGGTCTTAATGTATTTTTAATTTTAAGCCTAAATCTCAATAATTGTACATGAAATAATTATATTTAAATTTAAATTTTAAGTCCAACCTAAAAAGGAAAAAAATAAAGTCTAAAAGTTTAAAAATAAAAAATATTTTCAATTCATTGTTACTTAAATTGCTATTTTAAATCGTCAACGGATGAGGTGTTATATCACTTTAGCAAAGTTAAGGGTTCAATTTCTAGCATTGTGAATAAAAAAAATAGACTGAGAAGGTCTCCCGATATTAGAGCTCTATAAAATTTAATTCAAATTAATTAACAAATAAATTAGATACCAGTTGTTAAACAAAAAATGCTAATTCAAAGATCAATCTAATTAATCAAACTTATTTCGGTTCAACTAATGATTTTCAATAAAAAAAAAAATTGATTCAATTATAGTTAAAATTTTAAAAGTTCAGGCTCAATAAGCCCACTAGAATTGGCCTGATCCTTAGAGCATTTTAGAAGGTAACAAAAACCAAGGCAACTAAGATAGAAGGGAGCAGTAAAAGGTAACTTAACTATGAAGTTAACAAAAAAATTGTAATACTTCCATCTTTCATAAGAAGCAAATGATCAGTGCTGGTGCTACAAATCTTAGAGAATTGAGATGGAATAATAATTTCAAAAAATGCAACATCCGATCAAAATGTCACCGATAATCGGCTATCTAAATAGTTCTCATCAAAATCATTCATAAAGAATAAAATTTCTCATCATCAATTTGCAGAATCACATTGATCCAATTCAGGGAGATCGCTTTCAAAGAATGTTGAATGAAGAGCCCTCACACACTGCTCCGCTTCGTTGTCGTGTACTATCAACGATATGTTAACCTAAAAAGTATCAACACAAACTCTGCGTTACACGTACTGACGTACATCACAATAAATAAAGTTGGTAAATACCATACCATTGCTGATATGATCAACTGACCTTAGATGCACCCTGAGAGATCATTTGAACATTCACTCCGTTGGCCCTTAAAACGTGGAATGCCTGCCATGCCATTCAGTTATCCATGTTACCGATGTTTATTTTTGCATTAGAACTAAAGAATAGCTCCATGTTTGCTTATTTCGAATATCTTCAATTATAATTAGAAGATTATTTACAAGTTTTAAGCTCGTTTGCAACGACATGACCTATACGAGTGTACCTTCTCAAGTATAAGTGACGATCTCTGGACATTGCCAATGAGAGAAATGATAGATCTGTGCTGAAGAAGATTGACGACAGCAATTCTTTCAAGTTCTTGTACAACATGGTCAAGTTCCTGACAAGTGATACAAACAGAGATGTTACGGACGGTGAAAATGGTTCAGAATCCTTCTGCAGACAGGTATAAGATCTTTACAAGGCACTATCAATTAAAGGATGGAGAATGGAATCATACGCTTGCCTGCTGAATTAACTCTCTGCTCCAAAGTTTTGATGGATCCAAAGTTAAGGAAATACTGACTTCACTAGTAGCTACAACATCCACTGAGATACCTAAATCTTCAAAGATGGAAAATACCTGCACGGACAAAAACGATACAAATCAACTCCACAAGAGAAAAAAACAATGGACGATTACCACTAATATTAAGAATGGCCTTACCTTTGCAAGAAAGCCAAATTGACCAAGCATGCGTGTGCTGACAATATCCAGCATGGTGACATTTCTTTTCAACACTATGCTGGTGAGTACTGCCTGCATAGGGGAAAAACTATTAAAGCAGTTCAGATTTCATTAAAGAACATTACACAAGCAACCAGCCGCTACATACCTTACTCATGTCTCTATTCCTGGTGATGAGAGTTCCAGGAGCATTTGGATTGTAAGAATTTTTAACCCTAACAGGAATATCACCCTCTCTAGCTGGTCTCATGGATTGTGGATGCAGAACCTGAAGAAGGGAATGATAAACATCCAAATTCACTCAGTTTCCCATGTTTCAATAAAGTAAATATAACTACTTCCAAGGATGGAGGACAAAAGAGAAGTCACACACATTTATGCATGTGTTTTCACCAAAGCTTGATAGTTGCTAAGAAACAAAAGAGGGAAACAAAAGCAGCAAATCAATTATAGCACCTGAGCACCAAAGTATGCAAGCTCAGCTGCCTCGTCGAATGTCAGATACGGGACAGGTTCCGCATGTGGATATATGTTCGGGTCACAGGTTAAAACACCATCAACATCTTTCCATACCTGTAACGAACAAAAGAATATTGTTATAACTTTTTCTAAAGAAAGGAACACCATACTATAAAAAGGGTATAAACTTGTAAGCACTTGTTTTTTCTGCAACTTTGGGTCTCCAGTACATATTGCACATATAGATGTTGTATGAACATGATGGCATTCATCAAATGATTCGAAAAAGAATATGGCACTGACTATCATCGTACAACAGCAGGTTTATGACATACATATTCAGAACTTGGACATATGCACTGACCTGAATTTCTCGCAACCCCAATGCTTTTCCGATGGTTGTGGCTGTCAAATCACTACCACCTCTACCTAAAGTAGTAATTGCACCAGATCTCCATCCCTACAATCAGAAGTTAACAAGATAAAAAGCAATACCAAAAGATCCCACCAAGAATCTCCTGTTTAAGAATGAAACCACTTCAGAAGGACGTACAGCATTTCTACCTTTCCAAGGAAACCAGTGACAATTGGGATTGCAGGATCACTGTTCCAATCACCATTTAATCTTTTTGCAACAGCTGGGTAAGTTGTTTCCAAAATATCCGCATTTGTGAAGTCATCAGTGGTAATGAAACCAATTTCAAAGGCATCATACTGCAAACAGGACACCGACTCCTTAAGATGACTGTTATGAGGAAATGCAGAGAATAGAG
Organism: Hibiscus trionum; assembly: GCA_030270665.1. Taxonomy (NCBI): domain Eukaryota; kingdom Viridiplantae; phylum Streptophyta; class Magnoliopsida; order Malvales; family Malvaceae; genus Hibiscus; species Hibiscus trionum. The sequence continues at coordinate 4,817,721 of BSYR01000021.1, read as the reverse complement.
TACTAAGCATAAATTAATCATGGAGAAGTCAAGTACCCTAGCCAATGCTAATGTGAATTTTGAACCACAAAGAAATTGAACTTTAGGGTTGGGAAACATACATCTAGGAATGTTTTACTAAGATGATTTTCATGGTGAAGCTTAAACAACTGGTCAAATTATTTGGCGAGTAAACCAACATATATAAATTCAACATATAGGAAAAAGAAGATGAACAACATACTTGACGGGCCTTAACCCCAATTTTATTCAAATATGCTGCAAAAAGCCTCGTAGACATGCACTCCCCAAATGAAACTAAATAGTCTTTTGTTCGCAATGTTAACTCTTTCATCATAGCAATTCCCTTTAAGAGCTGCTCCAGCACTTCTAGGTGACCTACAAAAGGGTTGATCATGCAAAAAAAAAAAAAGAGAGACAGAAACCAGCATAAGGAACCCTAAGCTAAAAGAACAGAAGAAGAGACATCAACATGAAACTGAATGATGAAAGAAGTTTCTCGATGCTAGAAAAAACAAAGAACATTTGATGTCAACTCAAGAGTAGATTATAAACTCACCATCAACAATCGACCATTCCACTCCAAGCTCATCAGCCGTCCTGGATTTTAAAGTTGACAAAAAGAGAGAGCAAATTCAAATAACAACCCTTTATCTCTAAAACCAACATCCAAAGGAGAGAAAAAAATGGAAAAACATCATTTCAATTGCTCTGACCTATGATGCATCTCTTTTATAAAGCTCAACTCTTCTAAACCATCTACATTAGTGACACCACAGCTGACAGCCTTTTCTCCAGCCTAATCATCAAGCAAAAACAAACTTCTCAGCAAACCCTTCAATTCTACAGTCTAAGAAATTAATGGATAAAAAACAAAAGATAAAACGGTAAATTAAGTGAGGATTGAATACCAGCAAAAGCTTATTGGTAGTCTTTCCCATTGCAGAAAGGACAATAACAGGTCTTTCATTGGGGAAACTGAGTATAAGCTCAGCAACCTCTCTCATTCGCTCGGCGGAAGCCACCGAGGAGCCACCGAACTTCATCACACACGTCAATTGATTCTCCGCTTCTCCGAAGCTTACAGCCTCGAACTCGTCCCTTTGGATAACATCCACATTTCCCCCTTGACAACTAACTCTAAATACTCTACTTTCACAACAACGTCTTAGGCTGATACATAGAGAATTCAAAGGCCTAAATGCAGCAAAACTAAGCAGAGTTGGCGACGCCCATTGGCGTTCTAAAGAAGTATGCTTTGGAAACGAATGAGACGGAGCAGAAAACCGCAACGAAGCCGACATCTCGCGCTCAACTGGTATCGTAAACTAGTTGTTTCGACGAATAATAAGCGATAAACAAACAATTTAGACCCTCCAAAGATCTGCTTGGAAAGCAAAACAAGAAATGAAAACAAAGAATATATGGCGTGTGATTGGATAAGTGCATTATACAATATCAGAAATTGTGCATCATAACATGAACATGATTTCAAACAGAAATGAGAAAATCAGCAACATTTGAAGAGAAATTAGTAAACAAAAATGAGAGAAAAAAAGTGCAGACCTTTGAAGAGCTGGAAAGAATGATAATACCAACAATTTATTGAAATGAAAGGGCGATCCTTTGGTGGAGTTGAAGGCAAACCAACAGCCAAACAGTGTGGGAAAAGAAAAGAAAATAGGTAAGAGCAAAGACCAGAGCAGACCGCCGCCTCCCCTCTTCTTGTCTGCCCTCCCTTTATTATTACCATATTTGAAATTTGATCTAACGGTAACGGTGCAATCTATTTGATTTGGAGGGCTCCCACTCTCTTCTCCTCTTTTGTGTTATTTACTTATTTTTTTGGTAGTTAATTTTAATTCACAACTTTTGGTAAATAAACAAGAAACTAAGGTTCCGTTCGGGAAATTCTAATGAAAGGCGGATTAATATACGGCTAAAAAATGATGTGATCGAAAATATAATAAGATAAGTAATAAAGTCGGTAAAGTGCGACCAGATATGTTGACATAATATAATGTATCCGATAGAAAATATAAAAAAATATTTAAAAAAAAAATTGGTAACCAGCAAACTTAAGTTATCGGTAAGTATCGATGCAAACATAACAAAATAGGTAAAATTACTTATTTTGTTGATAAGAATATAACATATTAGGTAGCGCTTATTATATTATTAAAGTTTAAGTTGACGAGGCATTGGAAATCCGACGATAACAAAATAGGTAAATTACTTATTTTGTTGAAAGAGTATCAACATATTAGGTAGCGCCTATTATGTTATTAAAGTTTAAGCTGATGGGGCCTTAGAAATCAGACGATAACAAAATAGGTAAATTACTTGTTTTGTTGATAAAAATATCAACATATTAGGTAGCGTATATGTTATTAAAGTATAGATACTTTCGAAAGTATCTATACTTTTTTAAAAGTTTAAGTTGATTGACATAGCATACTGAGAATGTGGCTCGAAAGTATCTATATTTTTTTTGATAATGACAACTGAATTTTATTAATAACCATGAAAAATATCTCAAATACAAAACATTCAAAATGGAGAATAATGAGATTTGGTACACCAAAATCTCAAACAACCCAACGATGCAAAGAAAATAAATATTTTCATAGATATTAGCATACCGACAAAATTCAGAAGTCTTCCTGAATCTCCTTGTCTCTATCCAAACGAGACGCTTTACGATGTGAAAAAGGAGTGGCGAGCGAACCAAACTATCAGGCAGATTGTTCCGCTACCCAGGTCTGATTACATCGGCAAACGACCATCAACCGATAGGGGATCTATCTTTCTATGAACACCGACAGAATCAAAATCAGAAACTAGCGTCGCGAAGATCTCTGTAATAGCACCAAACGAACGCTAAGGTATGTCGAAATCATGCCAAAAACGACAGATGAAACGAACCACAAAAATAACGAAAAAGCGTGTCACAAGGACAAAGAAACACGTGCCACAAGGACATAGATTTTTATTAAAAATATAAATAAACAAAAAAATAAAAAAATTGAAAATAATGAATCCGGTGATCGACAACCAGTATTAAAACCGGTTGTCGATCACCGACTAAGAAATAAAAGAGGAAGAGCGGCTATCAAATTGAAGGAGATGGTGTTGAGCGGCGCTATTAGGGTTTTCTCTATCCAAGTATCTATATTTTTTTAAAAAGTATCGATACTTTTTTAAAAAGCAATGTAACCGGTTGCAATGTGGCTCGAAAGTATCTATACTTTTATGCAACCGGTTACAATGTTTTTAAAAAAAATATAGATACTTTCGAGCCACATTGCAACCGGTTACATTGCTTTTTAAAAAAGTATAGATACTTTCGAAAGTATCAACAAAATAAGTAATTTACTCAAAAGTATCAACAAAATAAGTAATTTACCTATTTTGTTATCGTCGGATTTCCAAGGTCCCATCAGCTTAAACTTTAATAACATAATAGACGCTACCTAATATGTTGATACTCTTATCAACAAAATAAGTAATTTACCTATTTTGTTATCGTCGGATTTTCAAGGCCCCATCAGCTAAACTTTAATAACATAATAAGCGCTACTTAATATGTTGATACTCTCATCAACAAAATAAGTAATTTACCTATTTTGTTATCGTCGAATTTTTAAGGCATCATCAGCTAAACTTTAATAACATAATAGGCGCTACCTAATATGTTGATAATATTATCAACAAAATAAGTAATTTACTTATTTTGCGCTTTTAACCAATCACGCCGTATATTAGTCGTATTTTAACCGTCTCACAGTAGAATTTCCCGTTCCGTTCGGCAACACTTTTAGATAATGTTCGGAGAAAAATCGATGGTCAAAACAAAAAAAGCATCGTTGAATATTATGTGTTTGCGTGGTTTCACAGTGTTTTTGTAAATGATTTTAGCCTTAAACGTCGGTTTTGAAAAGGCTGGAATTTCCAACTTTTCCAACACTACTTTTTTTTTTTACGTTTTTGCCAACGGTACTGAACGGATCTTAAGTGAAGTATAGACAATGAGTTACTTAGCATTGTTAGTGTTCCAATAATTAGAAGATTGTGAGTTCGAATGTTTAAAAGATTTATAAATAGAAAGGGTACGATCACATTTCATTTCTGAAAGTTACAGCTGATTTTTAGTTTGGCAAATGAGTACATAAATTATTAGATATATTTAGAGGGCAAGTGAGTTGCGTGACTCGTGAGTCGTGAATGAGTCAGCTTGCAGCCCTCTGCCCCTAAAATCTTGTTTGCTAGTTGCTGGCCAATTGCCACCACCAAACCACCCTGCATAGATTTTAGGGTAAACAATATCATTAGTCACTAAATTATTCTAGCTTTTATATTTTGGTCATCAAACTATTACTTTTGGCACAATCGTCACCAACATTACGTTTTTTCCTATTTTAGTCACCCGTCATTAAAAAAACTCATAAAAAACAATTTTTTGGAGATCAAAACAGGAAATAAATAATAGATTGGTGACTAGAACAGAAAAAAGTAATATTAGTGACCAAAATAGAAAAAAAAACGTATTAATAATAACAACTTTGCCCTAAATAATATGGGTGTTCAAAAATACTTAGTCCGAACTACTCGACCCATTAACCCGCATATCGGATTAAAAGTTACCGAGTATTTTTAATGAAAATACTCAATTTTTTTGGTTGGTACCCGGCCTATAATTTTTTCGAGTATCTGGGTCAGGCCCGAGTCACAAAAAGTCTCTTTTCCGCTACCTAACTACCCGGTACCCGATTATGAAGATGGTTATGCCTTTGCTTTTCCTGCTTCATGAGTTTGAATTCTTTGCTGCACCTTCAATATCAAATTCAAATTTTGCTTTTACAATCCTATGCATCTTGGATCCTTGCATGTTTAACTACTTCAAGGACTCATAAAATAAAAGAAACCCCATGCTTCCAGGTCCTCAACAATTCCTCTTTTGACTCGAACTGCTCATAATTTTTAGGGTAAACTATACTAATGACCACCGAACTATGGGGTTGGTGTCGATTTGACCACTATATTTTTAATTGTGTTAAATATACCACATAACTATTTAATTGGTTCCAATGTAGCCACCTACCGTTAAAAAAACGAAAAAGTTAACGGGACTGTTAAAATAATTGGTATAATTACACATTTAGTCCCTTTTATTTATACAATCATTCATTTTAGTCCTAATTTTAATCTAATCAAATAAATT